>CM051351.1:19664448-20944621 GCA_028015215.1 Gynostemma pentaphyllum | reverse complement strand
AAATCGTGCTATTTTGATAAATTTTTACAAGTTGTGCTATATAAATATTTATAGATTTTTTTGCTGATATATGAGTAATTATGGTAATTAAAAAAACTGTATTTATAAATACTATTTAAAATTATGCCATCGAATGAAATTTCCTAAAGATTATAATATTTAATACAATTTGTAATAACTTTTAGCACGGTTTAAAAGTGTTTTTATAAGCACTTAAAAACACATGTACTTGCCAACCAGGACATACCTCATTGGTTAAAGTATTGTAGTTCCACTAGAATTGTTCAATCCTCACCCCAATATTTTGTATAAAAAAAATAGGGTAGAATACTATTTTGGTCCCTGAACTTTCACTCAAGTTTCATTTTCGTCCCTGAACTTTCAAAAATGATCTTCTTCGTCCCTGAACTTTCCAAATCGTTTCGTTTTCGTCCTTCCATCCATTTTTCTGTTAGTTGACCGTCAGTGAATGATGACATGGTAATTTTAATGATGTGGCTTGCTGACGTGGCTTCTTTTAATATTATTTTAATAATTTTTTAATCTCTCTTCTTTCCCCATTTTCTCTCTCCTCTTCATTTCTCTCTCTCCACCATTATTTCTCTCTCTATCCCCATTTTCTCTCCACAACAACTTTCATCAAACTCAACTTATAATTCCCTCAGTTGAAGAATTCAACCTTCTCTTCTATAGTCTTCTAGCGACTAAGAAAACGAAAAATTAAATAACAATCGCCATAGTTACAGCTTCACCGTCACGCCGTGAAGAAGGTGGAGTTTGTCGTTCATGATTTTTTTTTAATTTGCAAAACAAGCAACTTTCTCGAAGACCCAAAACCAAATCTTTCTTTTTCGGAAAAATCAAATTTCTACTTTAAATAGGGAAAGATCTGAAATAGAGAAAGAAAAAAGAAACAAAATCAAATTTTCATCCCAGATTGTGGAGCAAAACCAAAAATATCCATACTAGATATTGGAGCAAAACCAAAATCACAAAGCTTTGGCTAAGATATTATTTCCCTATTTTTATGCTTTCATTCTTACAAATTTTCAAATAAACTGAAGCAAAAACCATAGAAACAAGGATTTGAAGCTCCATTTTCTTCATCATCCCTTCCATAAACCCCCATTTCCAAATGAGTGTGTTAAACCCCCATTCTCCAGATTCTTCAACTACACCACCGCCAAGACAAACCAAAATCATTTTGCCCAAGAAAAAGCCTGAAAAATGTCTACCGGAATTTCCCCCGACGATTATGGCGGCCCACCGTTTCATCTTGTAACAAATAATGAGGTGTTTCGTTCGTAGATAGTGACACCAGGAATTTCAGGGAGATCGAAATCAAAATTGGAAGAGCCATTTTTTGAGGAACGGGTGGTTGAGTGAAATTTCAAATTAGCTTGATGGAGGAGGGTTCATCGGAGAAAAAGGTAGAGGGGAAGAGAGAGAAATAAAGAAAATAGAGGAAGAGATGGAATTAATGGAGGAGAGAGAAAAATGGGGAGAGGAGAGAGATTAAAAACTTATTAAAAAAAGGATAAATAAAAATAATATTAAAAGAAGCCACATCAGCAAGCCACATCATTAAAATTGTCATGTCATCATTCACCGACCTGGTCAACTAACAAAAAATGGACGAAGGGCGAAACGAAACGATTTGGAAAGTTCAGGGACGAAAAAGATCATTTTTGAAAGTTCAAGGACGAAAATGAAACTCGAGTGAAAGTTCAGGGACTAAAATGGTATTTTACCCAAAAAAATATGTACATACTTTCAAAAGTTATTTCAAACAAGCCCTTATAAAAATTTCAGCAACTCTTAAAAATATTTGAGAATATAGCAAATTTTGATAAGTGAATCGGTGATTAACATTTAATTATATAGTTTTACATTAAGTTAATCATTGATTCACACATTTTTTATTATTAAACACTGATCAATACATTAAAAATTGTTATATTTACAAATAGTTTTATTTGATGATATGTTTACAAATATTGCTTCAAAACCTGCTACTCAATAAGATTTTCTTTGAAAAATCAACTCTATCAACCATATATACGGGATTATTGAATTAAAACTTCGGTGTTTATAAATAATTCTATTTTATTATCAATTTAAGTATAGCTTAACTAGTTAGATGTCTCATTTCTGTTTATAAAATTGAAAGTTCAGATTTTCTCTATCTAATTTGAAGAACTATTTTTAAATCATAATAATTCTACTCATGATGATAATTATAAAGAAGACCAAGTAGTCCATAAATTACGAAATATAATCATTCCTAGAAAATGGGAAAGAAGAAAAAAGAAAACAAAAAGAAAAAGAAAAAGAGGAAACATTTTTCATTTTTCTTTTTTTAAAAAACTTTGAAACCTGTGGAGCCGTCTTGGTTGACCAAATATCCAATTCTCATTCGTGTTGGAGCCTTTTCCTTTATCCACTGAAATAGAATTACATATAATAGCAACACGTGTGAATACTCTGCCACGTGTCGAAACCTTTACATTCAATGTTTCCTTTTGCTTTATGTCATTTGAAATTGGTGTCTGAAAAGAAAGTAGATTTCATATGGGAAATATTTCGTTCATTAAAAATCAAGGATAAAAAAAATGAGAGAAAATTTTAAAATATTTGTTTTTAAAGGATAATTTTAATAACCATTAAAAAACATTTATAAAAATTATCTAAAACGACCCTCAAAAATAGGAAAAACGGACTAGAAAAATAGAAAATAAGAAGATTCACATTTAAAAATGCATACAACTACAACGAGAACACTATAAATTTTCCAGAGACAAGAAATGGAACAAACCAAAAAGTAGTACCAATCAAGAAATTGACATCTAATTAACAATTCCACATTTACAGAAACGTTTCTATGAAAACAGTGAGAATTTATATTATCTTTTTGTTATCATCAAAGTGTTGCAAAGAGTTAGTGCAACATAATCTCATCATAGAAAAAGAATCCATATTTAAAAAGGAAAAAAAAAATTTGAATTACTGTCTAAGACACATTGATCACTTGAAATTCACATAGGTTACAGTTTTATTTTTCCTTTGTTCCTGTCTCATGGATTGCAGCCTCATTGGCAACAGGCAAAGAAGAAGTTGTTTCAGATGGGACCTCATCTGGCTCCTCCTGTAAAGGCTCCAAAGAGTCTACAATGTCTCTCATTAGCGGCCTCGCTTTCGGGTTTCGGTTTAGGCAATGGTATGCCAACATGGCTGCCTTTTGAAACCCTTTGACAGGATAGTCTTCTCCTAGTCTTGGATCTACAATACTTAGAATCTTCTTCTTCTCTTTTAAAAGAGGAAGTGCCCAGTCTGTAAGGTTTTGCTCTCGTGCTGGTCGCAGTTTGTCAAGCGACTTTCTTCCCGTCAGCAGTTCGAGAAGAACAACTCCGTAACTATAGACATCGCTTCGAGGGGTCAGATGTCCTGTTCAGAAACAGAATGTAAATGAAACACATAAGCCACATTCATGCATTTGACAGTAACAACTATCAGCACAGAGAAAACTATGTGCCTGTCAGGATATACTCCGGCGCAGCGTATCCATACGTTCCCATTATACGGGTAGAGACGTGAGATTTGTCACCAACTGGTCCGTCTTTTGCAAGTCCAAAGTCTGAAAGTTTTGCATTGTAGTCCTGTTGTGAATCAATCAAAACAAACTGTTGACATAAAGCTAATGAACCAGAGATTCAATGATATCATTAACAAAAACATTTCTTCAACATAATACTAATAGATTCAGTTCATGAATATGTAAATAGGAAGCCGATGGACCAACCGAATCTAGCAAAATATTTGATGTCTTAAAATCACGATAAATGACAGGTTTCTCAGCTTCATGGAGAAATGCAAGTCCCGTTGCAGCGCCGAAGGCAATTTTCATTCTAATGGACCAAGGCATAGGAAGCAATACTCCTGCAGAGGCATGAAATGTTAACATAATATACAGACAACAAACAAAGCCAGGTAATCCATATTTCTCTTCATAACAATTAAAAAAATTTGGTAAAAGCCCTTGATATATCTTTTGAAAGCCTACAAAAAGTAATATTTATTCCAAATCTAGCATCTCCATGGTCAGCAACATTACAAAAAGAGACAAGTCACTTTTGGCATCTTGTCACCATCCACATACTGTTTAAAGCATGAAAACAAATCCACCACTTTCCCATTACGTATTAAACATTCGCCCTCTCACCACGATAACGACATCGATCATATCTACATCCCACCGGCTTTAATCTCTTACTTTCTGTTTGTATTTTCTTCATATTGTCATAAATGCTTCAATATGGAGAAAGTGTTTGAAACTAACAAGGCTACATCTACCCTAACAACCATCATCCTATAGTTTCGGATTTTGCTTTGGCATTCTATAGTCTGCACTGTCTAAGATTCAAAAGCACCATCCCTAGTCATTCTATGAGCAGATACTGATCAATAATTATTCGGTCTTTCAAAGAAATTTACTTGATTACTTACTTGAAAATAGGTTGTTTTCGACACTCCCCCGAGGCATGTACTCATATATCAATACTCGATGCTCGTCTTCACAGCAGTAGCCAATCAACTTTACCAAATTAGGATGAGAAAGCTGCCCCAAAAATATGACTTCTGCCTAAAAAAAGAGTAGTTCTCTTGATTATTTAAAGAAAATGAAGAGATCATCAATGAAATCGAATGCAGCATAAAAAAAAACACATGATTACCAGCCATTCTCTGTGGCCTTGATAACTGTTAAACCCATCATGAACCTTAACAGCAACAGGAAGAGGAAGTATTCCTTCTCTTAAGTCCTCAGAAATGAGCCCTTTGTAAACACTTCCAAATCCTCCTCCCCCCAACACACGATCCTGTCGAAAATTTCCCGTGATTATCTTCAACTCATCGAATGTAAACGCGATCAGCGGATTAATAGCCGAGTCACGACGCCAATCTTCTACTTCTTTGGGATTAGAGGGCAATTTGTGATCATCACTCCTTTGGTATAGTGATGGACTATTAACTTGTGGAGACTCTGAAAAGCATGATGAGGTAATAAATGCTTACATTTTCAATCACATTCCCAAAAACCAAACCAAAAAAGTTGATTGGAAAAGCCTAAATACTATATATATATATATTCATATGAAAAAGAAAAAGAAAACAAACAAAAAGGCTAAATACATAACAAGAAAATGAAATTTCACTTTTTAAACTATTTGCCAATAGACATTGAGAATTAGATAAGAATCAACCCACTATGAACCCTTAAAGCGTCCACTAAGTCAATTGCACAATTGAAGATAGAGAGAAACATGACTCCACTTTATGAGTGGGAATATACAGAAGCTTCAATAGAAAACAAAAAAAAAAACCTTCATTTGATTCCATCTATTTGCAGATTAAAACAAATAAACAGGCAGATTTTTTCATTAGAAAAAAAATATTTTTTTTCCCTTAAAAAAATGATTCCCATGTAAAAAAACACTATAAACATATAAAATATGTGAAACATATCATAACCCATTTTCAGAAATCTTGTAAAATCAAATGGGTTCTGAAGAAACTTTACTAAAATGAGAAAACAAATAAACACTAACAGAAAGGTATAGATTATCCAAAAAAAAAACAGGGGATTAAAGGAAAACAGAATCTTATAGATTTGAATCAAAGTGAGACAAACCTGGTTTTGCATTAGAGGAAACTCTATAAACTGAAGATTCCCCTCTAAACCAGCAATTACCCATTGAAGCAAAAACCAACCCAGAAAAAACAGAAAACAAAAAACCAACTTTCTCAACAACCACCCATCACCGAAAAAACCCAAAGTTAACACTTTTTCTTTGATGAGATATAAACGAGGCAAAAAGAATGGCTTTAGACATAAGAAAAGGAAAAGGAAATGGAAATGGAAATGGAAATGGAAATGGAAATGCAAATTTAGGGAGAGTTGGTGAAAGAAAGATCATATAAAAGAAGGGAGAGAAAAGAAAGAGTAAGTAAGAATTCTTGATGGTAATGATGGGATTGAGGATTGAAGAAATGGACCCACATTTAACAAAACTTTACAAGGAGTTTTGGGATTTTGTACTGCAACAAAAATATTTCATCACTATCACAACTGCTCTCATTCTTAGTGCGGTTCAATGTAATGCTCCCATCCATTCTCTCTCTCTCTCTCTTCCACCATTTTTTTTACATATTTTTTTTATTACAAGAACCTTCCAATCCAAACCCCCTTGTGCCTAACTTCAAATTTCTTGTTTTTATTGAGAAAATACTTTTTGTGATTTTCGTCCTGTCTTGTTTTTATTAGATAATATTATTATTTAGTGATAAAATATTTATGTTTATTAAAAAAATTTGTATGTTTATTACCGTAAATATATTTTATCTAATAGAGATGAGATAGGTAGGAAAGTCGTTGAGTATTTTTTGGTCAATATTTAAGTATATATCTTTGTTTAGATTGACGCGTCGATATATTTTTTTAATGTGATTAATATTATGATAATTCAAATTTGTTGATTTTATGAATTAGATCCGATTTTTTACGTTTTTCTTTTTATTAGATAAAACATAATAATATTATATTATATTTATTATAAAAAAAACCATATATTTTATTACAAATGAATATGTTTTATCTAATAGAAATGAGACATATAGAAATATCAGTAATAATTTATGGAGTCAATATTTAAATATATATATATATATATATATATATATATTTTTGTTTTTTTGTTTTTTTTTGTTTGATGGGTCGATATATTTTTAAATGATTATTTGAATGTTATTAATATTTTACTATAAATTTTAGTTAAAATATGGACAGTTTGAGTAAGGGGTGTTTAAAAAACCCGATAACTCGGACTACCCAATCCAAACTGAGCCGGTTGGGTTGGGTCCTTTCTGTATTCGGGTCCAAATGTAGGGGAATCGAATTTTTGGTTCAGTTCCCATATCCAAGGGTGATAGGGTGGGCTAAAATTGAACCCACCCAAACTTTACATATGTTTAATTTTTATAAAAATATCTATTATTTTTACTTTTCTTTGAGCATACTTAATTTTTACTATTTGTGAAAATGTCTCTTCGATAGCGTCGCAAATCATCTTGATTATTCCTTTTTACTCAATCTCGTATAAGTTCATTGATATTTTCCCTAATTATTCCCCTCCTAAATCTGATAGTTAAATCATAAAGGCAATAGTATTGATTATTGCAGCAATAATGGTTTGATCTGATATATGAAAACTCTTAAGTTTTTCTTATCCATATTGATATAAATACATGCTTTTAGGAATATGTTTGGGTCATTATAATACCTCTATTTTCATCTATGACGTTGATACAATATGGATAAAGAAACTTATGTTTGGTTTTAATTCGGGTTATTCAAATTAACATTATTAACAATCCGAAATTTTGGTTTGGTTCTAAAACTACCTCTAAACCGAATCAAACCGGCCCGAGAACACCCATATATGAGTCAAAGAATGTGAGAAAAATCATGAAGATTTTATATTCAATTGTGAAATGATATAAGTGAATTGGAAAGTGGGTTGTTGATTTTTCTGGTCAATTTCAGTGAAAAGACCATTATTTGTTGGTGTAATACGTCATCTTATGGTAAAGAAAAAGTAGTCAGAAAAACACAAATCAATAGAGAAGACGTGAGGAATTTTATTTTTTCTTTGATTTTTTGTTTCCCCAAAGTGGGATCATTGGCAAATTTAAGCATTTTATATAATCTTATGGATGGATTATGACAATGTTACCATTTATCCTTTTATTTAAATCAAATTGTTTTCAATCTATTATTCGAGTAAACCCATGGAAAATTCTTGCTTCACCTAATATTGAAAGGGACATTTGATTTACCATTAATGAGGTTGCATAATATTATCTCAACCCATTATTAAAAGGTTTTTCAAAACGATATTATAAGAATTGATATTTTAAAAAATTTTGAAATTTTCTTAAATTGATATTTTTCAGATTGAGATGCAGCAATCTAAAATTGAGATTGGTCTAATATCAGATTGAGAAGTTTGAAAATATTTTAAAATATTTACTATTTTTAAAATTACAAATGAAAAAATGTCATCGGTTGAAATTACTGTTATTAAAATTTATAGTTAAATTTAATAAAATTATAAGTTTCAAATTTGTTTGAAACACTAATCAAATAGGGGAGGGGAGGACAAAACCTACAATTGTGTAGAATGGAGCATGATAACTAAGTGAGTTGAAGTATATTCAGATTGATTAAACAATAACTTATACCGGAATTAAATGGTATAAATTGATTTTTGTTTTTAGAGATTTTATATTAAATTAATCGAAGATTAAATTGAATATAAAAAATATGTGTATTAAATGAAAGGTTGACATATGAAAAATAAGAGAGAGGAAACACAACGCGTTGGAAGAAAGAGAAAGCAAGGCAAATAAATGTTCAAATATTACATGAAACTTTTATGTGCATGGATTTGGATGCATCTATATTATTAAGTCGGTGGTTTTTTGGTACTAGGAAAATCCTTTTCTCGTTTTAATATATATATTTCTCTTCAGTTTATTTTTAAAATATGATAAGATAGAGTTGATTTATTTTAAAATTATGAAAAGATTTATTATTTTCGCTTGTAAACTATGAAAAATACTTAATATGTTTACAAGCTAATAAAAAAACGTTATATGTATTAAAGAGAAAAAAAATATCGAAATTATAATTTTTTATTAATGTGGTGTTTTCCTTATTAGTTTGTACATATATTTGAAATGATTTTTTTCCCAGTAAAATGTTATTTTCATAAGATGGCTTCATGACCTCCAATTTAATTTGATGATTTTGAATTAAAGTTGTTTTTGCGTATAATGAAAAGCTTTAAATCTTATTTTGATTTCTAAAAAGAAAAATAATTGATCTCTCGAGTATTTTTATTTATGCTATTTTGATCATTAAAACTTTGTCAAATCCATATTCTTAACCTCTAGAGGTTACATCTCAAATAAGTAATTTAGAGGAGTAAATGGAAGTTTTTTTAATTTTTATTAGGGTTTTTTTTAGTCAAATTTTATTAGGGTTTTTAATCTCTTTGATGTTAGATTTTTAAATGCGAACTTTTTTTTAGATTGGATCTTATTTTTAGATCGAATGTTCATTTAAACTTGTTGGGCTACGATACTCTCTTAATATCCATTAAATTTAATATCAAAACCAATTGATAATAAAGAGAAGTACAACATGTTAAAATTATTGATAAAATAATAATCTGATTTCTCAAAATAATAATAAAAAAATTTAATAGATGATACTTCTTCTATAAAGAATTTTAAAAATAGCTCATGTGCTTGAAATATTTCAAAAATTATATTTCTTATATTGAGCTTCTTAACGCTCTAAGTCTGAGATAGATCAATCTTAATTTGAGAATGGTGGATTTTAGTCTGAGAAATTATATCATTTTAAAAAGTTAAAATTAAAATCATATTTTTAAAAATCTTAAAACATTTTTTTAATATACCATTGTTATTATTGTTTACTTATTGAATTTATATCTGGCTCATCTAATGGGGCATGCCCCCTTCTCAATTTTTTTTATTATAAAACAAAAAAAAATCATTTAACATGACATAAAAAAAAACAAGATACATAATATATTCATCATATTTATTAATACTTCTCTTAGTTTTAGGATAATACGTAAATGATACCCGGCACTTTTTGTGGTTTGAAAATAACAAATCACACCATTGTAGTTCTAAATTATTTCAATTAGACTCTTCCCTTTTAACGTCATTAATTTTCTTTTAGTCATAAATTATTTATTTAAACTCTGATTTAGATGATTCAATATGTTTTAAAATCTGCATTTCGAGCTTTACGTTATGGTCACTTCGAAATAATTAATAAATAAAAGAAATTATTATCATCAAAATACTAAGTATGATTGACACCGTTAATCTTTTTGGTTAATGATAATTTAGAAGTTTTGAAGTGACCATAACATAGAGTTTGAAATGAGGATTCCAAAACATGTTGAATCATCCAAATCGAAATTCAGACAAATAAGTTATGGCTAAAAGAAAATTAATGACCTTGGAGATGAGGGGTCTCATTGAAATAATTTGAAACTATATGGTGTGATTTATCATTTTCAAATCATATAACATGTTCATATATTTGACAAAAACCACAATAGTCTCATTTACATTTTACCCTTATTTTCTATACCGGTTAATTTGGCCCGTCATTTGATATTCTATGGTTGTCTTATCTTAATTATGGCATGAGATAATCTATATCTATAATACCTCTAAAAGGGGCTTAAGGGGAGAAACTTTTGATTTCCCCTTTTGCCCCTATTAAATATATATGTTTTTTTTTATTATTTATTTTAATATACTTTTAATTAATTTCTTATTTAATATTACTTTTATTTAACTTTTTGTTTCAATATACGTAATTAATTTTAGTTAATTATTTTACTATATTTTTTTGATAAATAGAATATACTTCATCCACATAATTATTTTTGGTTAAAGGAATATCATTACATATTTGACTTTATTAAACATTTGTCTAATTTTATTTTTCTATCAAAATTTAAAATATATTTTAAGTTGTTAAATTATACTCATTGCTACTTTAATTTTATTGACATTTTCATAATCTTATCTTATCTTAATATATTAAAATCTTAATCTTATCTTAATCTTATCTTAATCTTAATCTTAATCTATAATCCCTTTAAAAGTGAGAATAAAGGGAGAATTTTTCACTTCCCATTTTACCATTTTATATATATATATATATATATATATATATATATATATATCATTTTTATCTTTTCATTCTTGAAATTAACAAAAACGTTAATTGATTAATTGTGTTGAATGAATTCATAAAGAAATTAAAAACATATATTGTCTTGGTTCACATCTTTACTCATGGGAAAACCAACCATTTGAAAGTAAATGGTTTGTGTCTCGAGGAGTTCAAATACCAGCCATTCCATTCATTATTTCTCCATTTTTTTTTTGGTTTAAATATGTGCTTTTAATCTTTACCATAAACACTCATCATGGGCAGGATATCAATCAATGAGAAATTGTCTATGCTACAATATGAATATGAATGTGATGAAGAAGTAGAAGGCTGATATGAAGTTTGACTCAGCATTTTCAATGGAAAAACTGAGCTTTCGTCCTAAAAATAATCTTCTACCATTGGGAATCAGTGGTTTTCTCTATTATAGAATATTTTGTCCCGACAGGTCCAAGGTTCAAACATGTCAGAATCTTTGATGAAATTAGTGCTTAGAATCAAACTTACGAGGGAGATTCTTAAACTCTAAATGTTTTCGAAGTTTCATCCTATGATTACCGTTTTAGTAGATTTAATTTTTAACTTTTCGTTGTTCATGTTTTAAGATTTATCTTTCTTTTTTATAGGAATATAGTTATCGTGTCACTTTAATGTTCAATTAAATGAATAATTAGAGAAGGAGGAAGATCTTTCAAGTAGGTGTTATAGACAATTGGTAAGTCGGTTTTTTTTTTTTAGAAATTGACTTTTTATATAAATTCTTGAATTATATCTTTTGCCTAATGTTTGTTTTGATTAAAAAAAATGAATGAAATATCATATTTTTAATTTTGAAATATCATACTATTGAATGTTATATTTTTAAAAAATCATCAGGACATGAGTTTAGTTATGATTAGTGTATGAATCTTTAATAAATAACATATTTTAAACATTCTTACAAGTATATATAGATTTAAATTCAATTTTCTTCCAATTATTATAAATACAAAACTTCTAATAAATCTGTTTTAACCTTATTTTAATGTTAGAACTATATTTTTATTCTTAATAATTCCTCAAATTAAAATCTCTTAATCATTTAAGATTTTTAGAAGTACTTAAAAATTATTGCAAAATATTTAATTTTAAACATTTAAATACGTGCATTTGCACGTAAGCCTTGACTAGTAAAATAAAACTACTGGTGAGATTCAATATTTTTTTTTCTTTTTTCTTTTTTTTTTTTTTTTGACAAAAGTGAGATTCAATAGAATAACATTAAAAGACAAAATATCATTAAGATGTACTAAATTTAATATATTTCAATTTCAAATTAAATGAAAAAAATAAAACGATCCCAAAACTTCATTGTATTGGTCTATTATAATTTATAAGCAATTTAAAATTTGAGTTGGCTTAATGGTCAAGAGGTTCATTTCCAACCTCGCTAAATATTGTAGAATCGTGTGGTTATCCAGTAAGATTAGTCGTGGTGCGCATAAATTGACCCAAACATATAAAAAAATAAATTATGAGCCACTTAAAAATACTACATGAAATAATTGATTAAATTTGATGAGAAATTGAATGCGATAGAGATTGGAGGCATTGTTTAAATGAAAAGTTCAAAAGAATATGCAGCAGAGGGGTGGGGACATGTTTGCACAGTATTATATTCATTTTAAACTCTTGTTTGTTTCCATAGAAAGCCCGAGAAAGTGGAGTGGAAAATGGAGATGATCACATCTTGATCATGACAATTCACAATTCATTAATTAATACGAATTGCAATCTTTCCACCCCCACTACTTTCTTTATATAATATATAATTTGATTTTCAAATTGATTGAGAAAGTGTTAGGAAATTTCTATGGTTATTTTTGGGAAAAAAAATATATACATTATTGGTTTTTTCATAGGTTTATTTTAGGATAAATTATACTCTTGATCGATAGAGTTTAACCCTATTTTTAATTCGATATCGTTTTAATAATATTTATCATAATTCCCAGAGTTTTAACGAGTTCAAAATTTAGTATTTTCTATTAAAATTTTCATTAAAATTATAAACAATTGAAATAACTCGCTTAATCATGATTCAAGATTTTGTATTTTAATTATCAGCTAAACATAAATCCAATTGGTAAAGATATCATTATATCTTTCTACGAGGTCGAAAGTTCAAATTTCTTATTCCCCTATTTGATGTTGTATCTCAAATAACAGCACAGATATATTTTAATCAAACACAATATGTTAGATCCTCACCAATTAGATGTAGTCAAACACTTTTGTTCCTCTACTAAATTATAGGGGGTTTAAAACCACACATCTATGTATTGTAATATATATATTAACAACCAAATACATTTTTCTATTATATTCTGACTAAACAGTGGCTAAATTTGAAAAATTTAAAATATTTAGGGGGGAAATAATTTATAAAAAATGAAAAGGTCAGATAAGAAATATGAGTAATCTTATACCTTAACTAAATTTCAACATTCTTTAGCCCCGTTTGGTCCGCTGTAATCTAAGATACCTCCAGTAATCTAATACCTGAGAGTCAGAGTATTTATTTACTGTGAATCTTAGATTACTGTGTTTGTTTAATACAATGAGAATGCATGGTAATTTGAATTAATAAAACTTCGTACAATAATTTATTTACAAAATATATTATTGAATTTATCCACAATCTACAAATAGAGATAAATTAAATCACGAAAAAAATGTACGATTTTTTGTGTGTGTGCAGTACAACAATAATAGGGTTCATCTCAATAGAATTTGAGGGTCTATCAAATGAATGGAGAAGGAATCAAGATATCATAAAATTAAAACCCAAAGGAAAAAAATCTTTATCAAATGTAGCAAAATGAACAGCAACAAAAAAAAAATCTAACTTGTTCATAAATGATTTTGATCGAACCTATTATATAAAAAGAGAGAAGATTAATTAATAATACAAATAAGAAACTGGATAAACCACATAATTATGAAAAAGAAATGAAAATGTGAGTATATATTCTTTTCCTAACTTTTTTGGCAACTATTTCTAATTAAATAAGGTTAAAACTGTAAAAAATAAGATTACCTTCTCGTGGGAATCATAGAAAGCACCCGAATTCAAAGGTAATCAAATATTCTCATATCTGGAAAAATATGGATTCCAAGAATCTTAGATTACCAATATATTTTTAAATAAGCCCCAAACAAACAATGGAATTAGATGTCCATTATAAGAGAATGTTAGATTACCCCGAACCAAACGGGAGCTTAGGGATAATTCTTTTTAGATATCACACCATATTAGGGGTGTGAAATCGGTTTCGGTTTCGGTTTTTGGCCAAAACCGAAACCGAAACCGATTTTCGGTTTTGGTATTTTCTCGGACCGAACCGAAACGACTTTGGTTCGGTTTCGGTTTCGGTTTCGGTTTTCCATTTACTTTTTGCATGAAAGATGGATGTTCATACTTTTCATGACTTTTTTTGTTTTTTATTGTACGGACCAAAATATGGGTACAAGAATTATTGTTTTTGTCTTTTGGAATTGAATTATTGCTTTTAAAATAACTCTTGTATTTGAATTGTTGTTTTAATTTAGAAGGTAAAATTTGATATTTAATTTTAAATAATTCTAATATTTTATTTAAAATTGGTATAAATCTAAAGGTAAAATTTATGAACCATTGATGGTTATTGATTTGTTATTATTATTGTGTTGTGAAATGTCAATCCTTGAGTAATATATTAATTTTAATTTGATTATGTATTTAAATAACTCTATATTAAATTTTAGCTTCCAAATAACTCTAATATTTAATTTATAATTGATGTCAATCCAAAAATAATAAAAGTATAATTGTATTTGTAGAATATTTTGATAAAAGAATTAAAAAAGTTGGAGGTGGTTAACCAATATAATTAATAATATATATAATATTGTAGGAAAATTAAAAATATATTGAATTAGTTATATATAATTAATTTAAAATATATATAATATATAAATCAAGTGAGTAGTGTTACATAAAAAAAAAAAAAAAAAAAAGTCCTGTTTAATGGGCTTGGCGATGGTCGGGAAAGGGATAAGGTGGGGTGGCGGGAATTTATTAAAAAAAAAATTATATATAATATCGGTTCGGTTCGGTTTGGTGCGGTTTTCATCGCTTTGGCCAAAACCGAACCGATTATTAATCGGTCCGGAAATTTCTGGACCGAACCGAACCGAACTTGGCGGTTTCGGTTCGGTTTGATCGGTTTTGCGGTTTCGATTCTCACCCCTACACCATATTAGGAAAGGACAATTCAAACCTTCAAACTTGTGGGAGGTGTCGTTACCTATTGCGGAGCGCTGACCGTTCTTTCCACAAAAGAATGGGAAAATAAAAAATATAGTCGCCACCAATCATTGATTTAAAGCAAGATGAGTGTGATTGATCACCCGGTCTTTGAAAATAAGAATGGTCTACGAATTCGAGGAAAAAAAAAATTCGGGAGTTCATTAATGCATAGGAAATGTATTAACACCCTATTACATTTGTTTAAAAAAATAGTTACTGTTTATCATCTTTGTTATTTTCAAATGTCTCATGTGTTATTGATTAATAACCTAAATATTATAAGTCATAATCAAATAAATATGAGTGACATGAAAGCCATTAGAAAGAAGTTTTAGAGTTTAATCTTGACATCCTTTAATTAAACTCGTATCCTGAAGAAAATATAGAAGATAAGTGTTGGAACCGGAGCTCATATAACAACAATTGAGGTGAACACGACAATGTATATTCATATCTACACTGTTTACATAATCAAAATAGATTAGCAATAACAGGAATTTAATTAAAATGAAATACTGAAGGGCAACTTTACAAAGCGTAAATCTTCAAAGCACGGTCAAGCCGTTGTCCTGAAGTCGATATTACCCTGCTCGGATTGTTTGCAGTTCAATGACAACTCGGCTCGACAGGATTCGATGAAGCGTTTCGTGAGAACAACAATCAGATACTCACGAACCTGGCAGAACCCCTAAAAAATAGCTCCCTAAAGCTTTAACAGAAAAGACTCGAGAAACAATAGAACGCACGAGAAAGAGGAGATAAAATCAATATTTTTCAATTGATTTGGTGCCTCTATTCAATTGATTTGGTGCCTCTCAATAGAATAAAATGGGTTCCCATTTATAGGAACCAAATTTGTAACTCATGAAATTGAATTAAATTCACAATTTAATTCCATTATTAAATTTCAATAAATGACTATAAATATTGAATAATAACACCTCAAATTAAATATGATAAATAAATTTAATTCTATTTAGAATTAACCCAATTTGACTTTGTCAAATGACTTTCAAATTGAAAGTATTATAATAGTATTTTTGTCTATTATATATATATATATATATATATATATATATATATAAAATCAATACTAAATGTGATTTTAGTTTTTGACTTAACACCAACTTACTTTCAAACATTATTTTATATATATCACATTATATATAAATTTCCAACAATAAGCATCCTGAAAACTCCTAAACTTTATAAAAAAAATTATTGAAAAAATCATCTTTGAAATATTTTAATTTTAAAATTTAGTGTTTTATGGAAATTTATTAATATTTATAGATTTGTTTTTTGTTCAGAATTTGGGAGAATGGAATATTAGCATCCTAAATTTTTTAATTCCGCTTTAATATTAACATGCCATAATAGGATCAAATATCATTAAAAAATTGGGAAAATAAGCATTCTAAAATCCTCCTTTTTTTTTTTTTTTGCAATTTTCAATAATGTGGTCTTGTAACGTCCCGTTTTTTTTCGGTAAGTAAATAAATAAATATTATTCTTTTCCCTTTTAATATTTATTAAAATTTTTGGATAAGCTTTAGTAATTATATTTAAATATTCTTTTTCAGGAATAAATATAATTATTATTTATCAATTAATGGAGATAAAGGAAAAAAAAAAAGAGGGAGGCGTGTAAACGTGGAAGGGAAGGAGAAAAAGAAAAAAAATTAGGTTTCATTCTATCCTCCTCATTCTTCACGTGAAAACAAGAGACAGTAACCAAGGTAAGAAAAAATTCTTCTTCTTCTCCTTCTCAAAATCGTTAATGGAGACCCCGGGGATTTATTTCTAATCACCTATTCTTTTCCTTGTGTTGGTATTAGGTTGTGGTTGTGGTGGTGGAGTTGGAAGGGAAGTTAGGGTTTTGTTTCAAGAGAAGCTTCAAGGTAATGAAATTTATTTCATTCAAATTTCTGGAATTTTGTTTTAATTGTGGTTTTAACCCATCAAAGTCCTCAAAATATCTTTCTTTTCTTCAAAATTTTCCATTCTTTTCAAACCCTAGAAAACCCTAACCTTGATTTTTTGAAAAAGTCTAAATTCATTGCACCTTCTCCACCAAACGACGCAAACCGGGGAGCCACGGGGCTGCCATGCAGCTGCTATTGCAGCAGCGGCAGCAGCAGCCCCTGCTGCTTCTGAGGCAAGGCAGCCCCATTAAGGGGCTGCTTTTTGCGTGATTTTGGTCCGTTGCTTCGTGGTCGCTTCGTGGTTTTTATTTCCTTTGTAATTTTAGGTATTTGGGATAGATTCTAAGTGGTTCAAGTGCCTTTCAGGTTCTTAAATTAATTTTGGAAGAGAGCTCAAAGTTTTGGAAAACTAACTTGAAACGTGAGTAGAAAATTGTTAAGTTTTAAATTATGTATGTTTGCGTTTTTCTTTTTCTTTACGAGATAACCTCTGAATTTTAAGCATGATTTTTGGGTGGTTTAAAGTATGAAAAAAGAGGTTTAGAGGCTGTTTTAAAGAATTTATGTGTTGGAAGTGAAGTATGATTAAAGTTAGAATGAAAGCATACTTTAGGTGACTATTGATATCTGTTTTTGCATAAATTATTTCCTTGTGATATTTGGCCTTAAAACTAAATGTTTATGCATATTTTGGATGTTTTAAGATGTTTTAAAGTTTCTATCCATGAATACCGTATTTGGAGATTAGAACCCTTAGGTCGAAAGTTTAGCCTAGGTGGTTAATTACGTTCTTAAATTTTGTGCTCTGGACTTTGGATCATTATTCTCTATGTTTAGGTACTGTTTGGGAGGCATATTATAGACGTTATGCTGCCAAAATTTAGTTAGATTATTAGAAACTTTAAATTGCCCGAAAAAGGAGCGAAACTACACTAGTTTAGGCTAGTTTCGCTTCTAAACTTGTAAACCGTTGGGAGTTGCTGGAAGTGACCCAAGGTTGTTATGTTGGGTGATTTTGGGTCATTTTGGAGTGTTTAAAAGGAGAATTTTCCAGAAATTAAGATTAAGGAATTTTCGGCCTAGAAAGAGGATTATTGTGAGAATTTGGGTTTAGGCTCAAATTAAGTATTTTGTTGGTGTTAGTGGAATCATATTACTCAAATACCTCGATAATATGATAGTAGGTTCGCTTTAAGTAAAGGCCTTACTTAAAGAAAAATATTGTCGTTATGGGGGACTATACAGTTGTGCACAACTTTATAGCACTTAACGGGGCAGGTTCATTCCATCCGTACAATGGAAAAGAATATTTCTCGTAAGGATTTAAATTGAGAAAAGAGTGTTTAAATTCCTTACTGAGCGTAGTCTCTCTTTGTTCGCGGGCAAAGAGGAGATTAGAGGTATTAGATGAAAATTCTAAATCAAAACGTTTTAAATTGAGAAAAGAGTGTTTAAAACTGTTTCGAATACTTTTATCTCAATGAGATGGGAACTAGGTGTTAAGTATATATTGGGGTGTTATAATTAAATCCCGAGTGTTTGGAGTAAGTGAACTTTCGGAAGACGGTGAGGTCGAATATGGACTTAAAGTCTTAGAAAAACCTCTCATGGCGTGATTTTTAATTTAACATTTTTCTACTCATTGGGCGTAGCCTCATGATGCTACACTTATTTTTTTTTTCAGGTAAAGGAAAGAAGAAGCTTGGTGGCTGATGAGGCTCGTGGTGGTGATTCGGTTGGCACAGATTTGCATGCTGGCAAGATTGACTTTGTAACAACCCGAAAAATCACCAAAAATATATAAACATATAACCAACAGCAGAAGCATTTTAAAGATGACATCAAGTCAATTTATTGAAAATCAAGTTCAATAACAATTCTAAACCGATCGGTTTGACTTTAAAAACTCAAAACACCAAAGCAAAACAATCTCGAATCATTGTTTAGAAATTCTCAAATAAAAGTATATTCAATATACTTATTTAAAAAAAACAAAACAAAACATGAATTCAAAAGACGTTATCCACGAAAAAAAATAATAAAGAACAAGACTTCGCCGGCGTTGCAAATCCATGCCAACCGACCACTCGCCTCGAACATCATCAGCCACCAAGTTTCTTCTTTCTTTTACCTGAAAAAAAAAAGTCATAGCATCATGAGGCTACGCCCAATGAGTAGAAAATTGTTAAAGAAAGAATCATGCCAATGAGAGGTTTCCTAAGACTTTAAGTCCATAAACGTCCTTACCGACTTCCAATAAGTCACTCACTCCCAAAGAAGTCATAAATCCTATCTCAACAAATTAAAAGTTATCTCTATTCGAATTAGTTTTAAACATAATTTTTCTATAATTTAAAACTAATCGAATCTTTTCCCGTTTAATACCTTTAATCTCCTCTTTATTCAAGTTATCTCTATTCGAATTAGTTTTAAACATAATTTTTCTACAATTTAAAACTAATCGAATCATTTCCCGTTTAATACCTTTAATCTCCTCTTTATTCACAAACAAAGAGAGACTACGCCCATAAGGAATTTAAACATAATTTTTCTACAATTTAAATCCTTTAGGGATATTCTTTTCCATTGTACGAATGGAATGAACCTGCCCCGTTAGGTGTTATTTAAGTTGTGCACACTAAATAATCTCCCCTAACAGCTATTCTTCATTAGAAGGCCTTGCCTAATGCGAACCTACAACCATATTACCCAAGGTATTTTAAAGTAATACGATTTCACACAACGTCAACCTTGACGTTCCAACAAGCCAAAAACCTCACTTTCCGCAACTAACCCAACTGAAAGGCTAAAATTTCCTAAATTACAACTTTTAGGATTTAACCTTAATCTCACCTCAAAACAGCCCAAAAATATCCAACTAAACACTTTGGGTCATTTTCAGTCACTTCCAACATCGTTACCAATCTAGAGACGAAACTAGCCTAGGTCTACGCCATTTTGTCCCTTAATCGAAACTTAGAATCTAATAATTTCTAAAGAAAAACCGGCGGCATAACGACTATATTTTTAATTCCCAAATAGCCCTACACATCCAAATAAAATATCATAACACAAAATAATAAATCCAGCATAAGTTTCTAACTAGCCGCATAAGCCTAAATTCTCCTAATTGGGCACTATCATACAGAAACGGCATCTTATAACTTAACGACAATTATTAAGATTTACCCAAGAACAGTCTTAAACATCCCAAAATTCATCCAAGAAAGAAAAGGAAAAATTATAAAGCTGCCAAATAACACAAATCGATATCGATATAACTTTTCGTCTTAAACCCAATCTTTTAAGCATGCTTCTCATTAATTTTTCCAAGTTCTTAATTCAACCCAAATAACCTCATTTTATTCTTATAAACATCCAAGGTCAATGCCAAAATTTAAGAGGTTATACTGTTAAAGAAAAAGGAAAACAAACATGGAAAAATTCTAGCCTTACAACTTCTACTCACCTTGTACACAGCAATAATTTTTCCAAATTCTTTTCCTTTCACAACACAACTACGACCTGAAACATAAGTTACAATCTAAAATAAATTAAACCTAACTTTATGCTAACATAAATATTAAACTGAACGTAGGACGGGGGGATTACAGGGTAGGACAATTAGGATAACATTAGAACGGAGGGTGACGGGTTCAACTTCGGGTTAGGATGGTTATGACAGGGGGAATTTGGGTTAGGACAGATGTAGGACGGGCGTAGGTCAGCGTAGGACGGACGTAGGACAGCGTAGGACGGGCAGGGGGAATTCGGGTTAGGACGGACGTAGGACAGCGTAGGACGGGCGTAGGTCAGCATAGGACAGCGTAGGACAGACGTAAGACAGCGTAGGATGGAGGAAGAATTTTGGGGTTCTGATTCATTCGTTGTCTATCATTTATACATTAGGTTTCAAAACAGAAATCATTACCTCAATTCAATCTTGAAAGAAGGCTCTTCTCAAATTTCTTCACAACTCCACCAAAGAAGACCTAAAGGAAAAATCACACCTAGAGACCATGAAATTGTGAATCGATTAACTGACATCGATTAATTTCACAACCAAAATGAATGAAGAAGGAGATGGGGAAGAAGACTGTCTTACCTCTTTTTTGTCTAGGTTTTTCACGTGAAGAGGAAGAATGAGATGTTTGTCCTTTTTTTTTCCTTCTTCTTTTTACGCTTCCTTACTTTTTTTTTTTTTTATTTCCTTTTTCCTTTATCTCCATTTAATGAAAGTAATTGTATTAAATTCCTGTAAAAGAAATTTAAATATCAATTACCATCATTTACCTTAAATCCAATAAATATTATAATAAGAACAATATTTATTTAATTTAAAACTTACCCAAAAACACGGGGTGTTACAGACTTTCTTTTATTGTTTTGGGATTTTGTTGGGTTTATGATTTTCGTTTTGTTTTAAATAAGTATGTTGAATACACTTTGTTTTGTTAATTTTCTAAATATTGTTTTTGGTTATTTTATTTAGATGTTTGATTTGAACTAAAAACCGATCGGTATGGATTATATTGCATTTGATTGTTTTGAAATAAAAGATTGAATGTTATTCGATTTAAATGCTTCCGTTGTCGAGTTTCGGTATGTTTGTATTTTGGAAATTTTGGGGTTGTTACAGGTCTGTACACAAATCGATTAAAAAACAGTAATAATATGGAAGTAATAAATATGTATGGCAGTCAATTTTACAATAAGACAAACCAATAAAAATAGAGTTAACTTCGAAATTCATAAGTTTTTAACCAGTGTGTATTTTGACTCAATTATTTATCTTAAATACACTAGCATTATCCAAGATTGATTTATAAAATAAAAAAGTACACATATTTTATAAAGAAAATCAAATTTTCACGTCAAAATGTATTCAATCATGGGTGTTCATCAAAAAATCTTGCAGATTTTACATCAACTTTAAAAAACGTTTTTTTTACGGATCGAAATAGGGCGATTTATGTTCCTAAATCTTTTTTTTTTTAAGAATTCCTAAATCTTTTTTTATGAGTTTAGTTTCAAGGAAAAATAATAATGGTATCAAATAATAAGCACAAAAAATCACGTGATAGAAAATACTTGAAAATTTTTGAAACAATACCATATTTCTAAGGAAGTATTTAGGTTCAGAGATTATAAGAATGTTATAAGGGTTGAAAAAAAGTTCTATTTATAGTCAAATGAAGGATTTGAATATGCAAAAATAAAAATCAATTTAGATAAAGGTAATATAATATGTTAGATAATATCAAATCTTTTATCTCATTTAAAATTTAATCTCAACCCAAGTCTAATTTCAAATTTTATTCTTTGAATTATCTTCTTCCAAATCAAACTCTTATTTCATTATTTATAAAAACACAAATTAAAACAAAATCAATTTTATCATTAAAAATATATTTAAAATAAAACAGGGTGTTATATTTAACTAGCTGAACTATACTCATATAATAGATTTTGATATAGGGATATGAATAGGATTGTTTTGTTTATTCTTAATAAGTTAAGTCATGTTCAGATTAACGTGCACTTCTCGATTTGATACATAAATTTTGATACAATTATCTTGTCCATGGAAATGAAAATTTTCTATTTTTTTTTTCAATTGTGTCTTTATTATTTTAAATTATTTAATTATATCATTATTTTTTTAGGGGTGAAAGAAAAAAAAAACTAAAAAAAAAAGGGGGGGATTAAATCGGGTCGGGTCATAAAAACCAAACCGTTCCGATTTCCATTTTAAAAAAATTGAACCGACTTATAAAAATGTCATATTGAGAGAAAGAGAGAAGGAAATTGAAAGAGAAAATAGGAAGGCTCAACATAATTGTGTTGAGGCCAAACTTTCATTATATAAGAAAAGTGAATACACTTGTCATAACATGATTTGAAAGGAAAATAACAAACATAAAAGTAAATTAAAACACCTAACATAAGCCAATTATTCTCTAAAATTCTATTCATTCTAACATCCCCCCGCAAGCGAATCGGTCAGTTATGATCGGTGAGCTTGGAGATGGAAAGGGAGTCATCAAAAACATCTGTCATTCATGAGGTTAATAGATAATTGCACTTTGAGCCAAAATTCCTTTTGTACAGTGGTAGAAAAATTCTGGATCTCATAACCATAACATGAAAATTTTAGGGCAAGGGAGGAAATAGATAAAAACAAAGTCTAAATTGAAAGAGATAAAAATCACATAAACATAAAAATTTTGAAATGAAGAAATCATAGAAATATGAGAGAGTTGGTGTGATATGGTCTGATGAAGGGAAGGATCAATGACAGAAAAGGAAACAAAATATGAAGGGAAAAGACAACTAATGGGTAGAGTAGAAGCATGTATTCAATGTTTTTTTTTTTCACAGATATTTGTAATAAAAAAAAAGAAACTTCATATGACAGTTGGCTCATTGAAAATTTGCAAAGGTACGAAATTAAAATTGAGAATCTGGATTTGTTATTGCTAGAATTTGAAGGTGGGATGAAAAAAGAAAATAAAAGAACATCAGAGACGACTTGAGAGAGAAAACCTTCATAGGTTCAAAACAAGATAAAACTCTAATTATAAGGTAGTATGAACATCAAAAAATGAGAAAAATAAATTGGTAGGGATGGAGGAAGATGGTTGAGATCTAGATCTAGAACTGATTTTTATTTTATTATTTTTTTTAACGTTGAAGAAAAAACAGGGTAAGGGATTACTAAAATTGAAAGCAATGGAAGAAGGGAAAGAAAAAAAAAGAACATGTGATTGAGGGTTTGAGAGCAAAAAGAAATAAAAAGGACATTTAACAAAAGCTGAATTTCAAATCTGAAAGGAGAAAAATAGATTAAGGTTTTTGAACCCAAAGAAAGAAGAGACTACTATGGCCTCATTTTAAGAAATAAAATTGATTTTGAAGCTTCATATAGACATCATACCTCCTCCGTTGGATTTCCGCTCGTCTGGGAGTGATAAGAGGGGATTGTGAGATTTGCCTTGTGGGCTTTTCCACTGGTTCATGAATTTTTACCATTGATTGAAAAAGATTTTGGGGTTTGTTTGAAGAAGAAAAAGAAATATGAAAGGGTAGAAGAAAATGAGATCTGAAAAATAGAAAATGAGGAGTGGGAGATTTGAAGGGAAAAAAAAAAGATTTTGTTTGTTTTTTTTTTTTTGAACAGGAAGATCGTAAGAGGGGGAAAAAATAAGGAAGATGAATGGTTTTTAGATCTGGTTTGAGAGAAAAGCATGGAGATAAAGGAAATTTCCAAGAAGATAACATGAAAGAGAAAGTAGATCTAAGAAAAAATGAAATCAAAATATAAAACAAAAATTAAAAAATATTAGGGGATTAGATCTGATGGATTTGTTTGAAAATAAGAAGATATAAGATTTTAGATCTGATGGGTTTTGATAAGAAATTGAGATAGAGTTCAAAGAGAGAAAGAAAACAAGATTGACGCTAACATTTTTACGAAGAGATAACGTGAAAGGATAAGTTGGAAGATAATATTATTTTCCCATAAATTAAGGGATTTTTTTTTTTTTTTTTTTGTGATGTTGAGCCATTTATTTGGGAAGGAAGCCATTGAAGGGCATTTTGAGATGAAAAGAGTAAAGAAGATTGTAAAGATTAGACCCATTCCCAGAACCTGATTTTTTTTTTTAAATCCATAGCTCTGATACCATGTCATATTGAGAGAAAGAGAGAAGGAAATTGAGAGAGAAAATAGGAAGGCTCAACATAATTGTGTTGAGGCCAAACTTTCATTATATAAGAAAAGTGAATACACTTGTCAAGAAGTAGGGTGAGTTGTGTCAATGCCGGACAGAAGGGTGATGCTCTAGAGAGCAAGTTCGAGGTGTGAATTGAGATCTTGCTAAAGTACTCGAAATTCTTACACATAAAACTGATCATCAAGCCCCTACTGACAACCAGAAATTACTATCCAAAAAAGGCAAAGACAAAGAACCTATAGAGTGCATAGGTGAATCACGGAATCATGAGAAGGGTGGCTCGAAAAGGAAGTTGAGGCTAAATATCCAAGACAGTTCCTCTTCCTCTCATAACTCTTCTCGCAACAAGCAACCTAGTCAGAAACGAAGGTCCGACCTCAGAGAAGTTCTCAATCAAAAGAGAAAAGAACATTTAGATGTTGTGAAGTCTACTGAAGAAAGTGTCCAGCCTTGGGCCCCAGAGTTGAAAAAACTCCAAGATCAACTTGGTCATATGAAGAAAGTGAAGGGATGATTTACTAAACTAGCGGAATTTGATTTAGTAAACTAATTAACATTTAATTATGGATCTATTAATATCATGCAATTTGTGAAAAAACATGTAGATTCATGCTTTAAATTTCGAAAATTAAAATCAAAACTTACATTGAGTAATAAATGGAGAATCGGTTGGAGGTTTCTTTACAGCATCAAATCCTCAGCAACACCGAATCTTCTACGCTATATCCCGATCGATCAAACGAAATCCGATTGTGGGATCAAACTTTTAGAAGAAATTGGGAAGAAGAAAAAATATTTTCTTCCCAATTTTGAATAGCAAAATCGGCAAAGGGAGAGAAAAGGAGGAAGAGAGATTTTTCAATTTCCAAAGAATTGAATTGTGTGATTTATGAATGACTCAACCCTCCAATTTATAGAAAAATAGGAATCCTAATCACATTAGGATTAATCTATAGAGATAAATACAAAAAGAAAAAAGATTATCTCTTTCCTTTATCTTGCAATTTCGAAAATGCCATAGATAAATAGGAGATTATTTTATTTTCTTTATTTTTATTTATCTTGGGTAAATAAATCTATGTAATTATTTTAGGATATAATTCAAACAATTATCTCCTCAAAATACATGTCATAGCCGATTTTATCATCATAAAATAATAAATAAATACAATTTATTTAATTAATTATTTTTGGGCCAATTCCAATTGGGTTCATTAATCCAATTGGGCTTGAAATTCTCTCTTAAATTAATAAGTCCAACTTAATTAATTTATTTATTAATTACCATTTAAATAAAATATTTTATTTAAAAAATTAATAATATTAATATTTTCTCCCAACTAAATATTATCCAATTAATATTTTATTATTAATTTAATTAATTTCCGTTTAAATATAATTATTTAAACAATTAATAATTGTTAATTAATTTCAAATTATTAATTACCATTTAAATATACTCAATAATTAAATAATTAATAATATTTCATTATTAATTTCATGTTTAAATAAACTCATTATTTAAACAATTAATAATGTTTATATTAATTACCGTTTAAATATACTCAATATTTAAACAATTAATATTGCCTATTTTAAGTAATTCACTTTACTTAAAATTTCCATTTCTTCTACTTGATTTCGCGACTACGATATTTGGGCTAGCATAGGGACCCGATGGACCTATAGATCATGGGCTTAATAATTAGTCAATTAAGTGATTAACACATAATCGGTTAATTACTTATTATCTAACTATGAATAATTCCACTATAGATTCATAGCTGAACTCCCCTCACTATAGATGAGTTATGTCCATTTAGTTTATCATTATTTATATCTCGTGATATATTCTTCACGTGGAACCCTCATAATTACAAGCGGATAAATTTACCGTTTTGCCCCTGTAATTACCGCTTTATCCTTGTGTTCCCGCTGATTCTCCAATGAACTTTATCTTTAGTCGAACTAGAGATAAGATACTTCGTGATCAATAGAAGTCGTGACGTCACTTGTTCATGTCTCGAATCAAGACATCAAGGGAGTTTCCTAAAGTTCCTAAAATGTTTAGGTATCGCACTGATACCGTTAATTTAAAGGAAAGTTATGAATTTCATCTCGTGAAAATGAGTTCCCAGCTACTTATCTAGTCATGTTCCCAAAACAGGAATGTATTGAGCGTTCTTACAGATTGTTCTCAACTATGTGAATCAAAGAACATAACTCCACAAATAGGAGTCCGCATTTCACTCAGGATTGAGATCTATCACGGTTGATAAACTTAGTTTGATATTCGATTATTTCTCGTAAATGGTACTAATGAGAAATTTGATCGAACATCGTGGTCCTGTCTTATACAATCACCATTGCATATGATACTTCCATTTCATGTCTCCCACATGAATGATCAGGATTAGATCATTTTTCTATAAACAAAATGCGAAGATATCAACAGTGTTACCAGGATAAGGTTCCCAAACGTTATCCATTTATCAGAGACACTTTTAAGTTACTCATCTCGACTTTAATCCTCTTGTATGACTCACATACTAAGTCGTGATTTCATAAGAGTAACTTAGGGTTTACTATTTGAATGTTTGATATTTATATATTTCCATATATTCCTAATATCTTCAATTGAATCAATCTAGATAATATAAAGAACTTATGTTTATTTATTTAATTTATTCGAAATAAATTATTGTAATTAAATAATTACAACTTCTAGGACACCATTCCTAACAGAAAGAGTATAGAGGAAAAACTCCTCTTGCACTAGAAGATCTACTTGAGCAAACTGAGCCGTCATTCACTGATGATATAATGGAGGTGGAGCTTCCAACCAAGTTTAAAATGCCAACAATGACCACCTACGATGGTTCAAAGGATCCAATCGAGCATGTTGATACATTTCGGACCTGGATGGAGTTCTAGGGAGTCCGAGATATTATCAGGTGTAGGGCGTTCCCCCTTACATTAGGTGGCCCTGCGCGTGGGTGGTACAGACAGCTCAAGCCGAGACCCATCTCTTCATTTAAAGATCTTACTAGATCTTTTATAACTCAGTTTCTTGGCGGAAGAGATCATAAGAAACCAGCTACGCATCTGTTGATCGTACGTCAAAAGTCAAATGAGAGCCTCCGAAACTATGTAGTGAGATTGAATAGTGATGCGTTGAAAGTGGAAGGTTATAGTGACGACATAAGTCTGGAGATCAACTTGAGAAGTTGAGTCTTCCTCCTAGTAAGTTTAAAAAATACACTCTCACCACGGTCCCAATTGAACAACTGCTCTTAGAAATCAAAGACAAAGACTTGGTTAGGTGGCCGCCTAGGATGAAAGCGGTCAAACAAGAAGGACAAAGACAAGTATTGCCTCTTCCACAGAGACCACGGTCATACCACCTCTGATTGCTTCAATCTCAAGGAAGAAATTGAGACTTTATTCAAAAAGGGTACTTGAAAGAATTCGGGAGAAGTAAAAGAGATAAGAACGACCAAGACCGTGATAATCAAAATTTTCCATATGGAGAAATAAAAACCATCTTTGGAGGCCTGACTATTGAAAAAGAGCCCAAGCCCTAAAAAGGACCATGCTAGGTCACTGAGGTATTGTTCAAGGCATCAACACATTGATTGATCTCATCTGAAAGGCTCTACTACACCCGTGAGGATGTCAAACAACTTAAATTTTATTTATTGTATTTTTCATTTCCAATAAATTTTTTATAATAAGAAGTTTGAAAATAAAATGAATAAGACTGTACTTTTTCTACTTATTACATTTATGAGAGTTAAATCATTTAGATAACTATTAGACTCGAGCTAGATTTCAAGATGTAAAACTCTACTCGAGTGGGGGCCAACTACGTGAACCTACTATAGAAAGTTCTAAGTCCGCCACAGTGGAAGAGCTAAATAAAAAATTCTAAGTCTACTAGGGAGTGCAGGGCTCACAAGAGCCGCACCTGGTAGAATAATTTAAAACGACTAAAAAAATTCTAAGTCTACCAGGGAGTGCAGCGCTCGCAAGAGCCGCACTTGGTAGAAGAATTTAAAAAGACTAAAAAATTCTAAGTCTACCAGGGAGTGCAGGGCTCGCACGAGCCGCACCTGGTAGAAGAATTTAAAACGACCAAAAAATTATAATTCTACCAGGGAGTGCAGGGCTCGCACGAGCCGCACCTGTTAGAAGAATTTAAAACGACTAAAAAATTCTAAGTCTACTAGGGAGTGCAGGGCTCACACAAGGTGCACCTGGTAGAAGAATTTAAAACGACCAAAAAATTCTAAGTCTACTAGGGAGTAGGGATAGCAAAATTTTCCGCAGGTTAGGGGCCCCGCAGGGCCCCGACCCTATAGGGACGGGGAATCCCCGTTTTATTAAGGTAAGGGTTAGGGTTAGAGGGGAAAATTTACATCGATTTCTTATAGGGTACGGGGATGGGAATACATTCCCCCGCCCCCGAACCCGAACCCGATATTTTATTAACATCTTATGTATTTTGTTTACTTTTATTTTTATTTATTGAAAAAAAATATTTAATATGGTTATATTAACTAATAAATAATAAAATGTTTAGTATTATGTTTTATTTTTGTCTCAAAAATTTATATTTTAAATATCTATTTCATTTTTATATTCCTTTCTAAATAATACTTAAAATATAAAACGGGGAATTTTCCCCGCGGGTAACCTGATCTCTGAACGGGGAATCCCCCAACCCGCCCCCGATTTTTCTATTAAGGGATAGGGTAGCGTATGGGGATTAAAAATCCCCGCGGGTTAGGGGATGGAAAATGTATCCCCGACCCCGCCCCGCCCCGTTGCCATCCTTACTAGGGAGTGCAGTGCTTTACCGAGCCGCACTTAGTAAAAGAATTTAAAAGAAGAAAAATTCTAAGTCTACGAAGAGTGAGGGGCATGTTAAAAAAATCAAACTCAATCAAGACTCAACAAGAAGTTAACTCCCAAAAACCAAGTTGAGTTTGGTTGGAAGAAAAAAAAAAGTCAACCAGTTGACCGGTCAACACAGGTCAAACACTGACCCGCGTCAGCGGGTATGGCTTTTACCTGAGTTAATATGAGGGTTGGCATAAAACCCATGAGTTTTTATTCTTGAAGTGCAACAAGAAAGAAGGAAGGAGGAAAAGAAGAGAAAAAAAAGGAAAAAAGAAGAAGGAAGAAAAAAAAATTAAGAGGGTCACAAGTCAAAACTGACCCGCGACTCCACCCGTGGGTCAAGTTTTGACCCACGAGTCTGGAACCCCTCCCCCACTAATTTTTTTTTAAAATTTCTTTTCTTTTTCCTTTCTTATTTCTCTTTCTACTCCCTCTTTATTCTACACTCTTTATCAATTTAATTTATTTTCGAATTTTGTGATCACTTTTCCAATAATAGATGAAAGGATTTAATATATTTGATTTCAAGAGAATTTTTACTCTTAAAATCAAAAGGGGTGAAATATGTGATGATTAAGCGTGACAACTTGGACATACAACCCAACTCCAAAATGACCAAGACAGAAAATTCAACCTATCAATCTCCAAGTATTTTCTCAAAAATTTGACCACTGCAAAGACGGAAAATTCAAGCTACAAAGGCAGAAAATTGAAGTTCTACAAAATTCAACACTTAGAATATTTTCAGAAAAATCACCTAGGTAAATTTTCACTTTGAAAGAATACTCCCAAGCAGCATTTAACTCACATCTCAACTCAACTCGAGAGTAGGGGGCCTCTGTTGTGGGTGAAATTTGATAACACATGGAATTTTACAACTTGACAAGAATGTCTACACACCTCGCCTGACAGCAGTACCTGGGCACCTGATCCGACCGCAGTACTTGGGCACCTGGTCCAACCGCAGTACCACGACACCTCGTCCGATCGATAGACATAGTTATAAAGTCTATGGACCTGAAAAGACCCAGCTATGCAGTCTCCAACATATACCTACATATTTAAACCGAATGTAAGTGTCCGATTAGGAAATGGCACATGGCGTAACTCGTAAGCGACACGTAATTGAGAAATAACACGTGGTCCAATCCTGACGCGCCACGTGGCACGATGATGTCATCAACATATTCTCCTATAAATAGGAGAAAAAATTCATTCATTTGGTAACTAATTTCTACTACTATTCTCTCTGGCGCACTAGGCTCTGCTTGCTCTGACTTTAGCATCGGAGGGTGTTAGGCCGGCACTACACCGGTGCTCTCTTTGTTTCCTGTGCAGGTATATACAGTGCTTATCAACTACTTAACACATCACCTACACAGTACCTCCAGTGCATCGCACGACCTCCGACTCGTCTCATACTTTAAGTTCGTTGCTCACGTGGAAACTCTCCATTTTTAGGCAACAACATATACCTACTCCCTTCTCATTAGATTGAAAGTTTGAGTCCCCTCCTTATTTTGATGTAATAAAAATAAAAATAAAATCCAAATAATATATTTAGTATTTTAATAATTGGGAAAAATGTTTGCATATGTAAATATCTACAAAATTTGAATTTGCATGGTCAATTTCATAAAATAAAATTGATGAAACATATAGGAATCAATTTCTTACAATCATGTATTATTATATAAATTAGTTGATATTAAATGACGTTAAAAAATAAATGATTGTTGTCATTAAATATTTAGGGTTTAATAATAAATCAAATTTATTAATTTAAAAAAAGTGAAAAGGTGTTATTTAAAAAGGGGTAAAATGCAAATAAAACCCCCTGTGGTTTTTTTCAAATTCATGAACACCCCTCGTGGTTTGAAAATGACAAATCACACTCTTGTGATTCCAAATTTTTTCAACCAGACCTCTCCCCTTCAATGTCTTTAATTTTATTTTAATCATAACTTCTTCGTTTGAACTTCGAGTTGGATGATTCAAAATGTTTTGGAATCCTCATTTTGGTCTCTATGCTATGGTCACTTCAAAACTTCTAAATCATCAATAACCAAAAGAGTTAACGGTGTCAATCATATCTAGTATTTTGATGTTAATAAACTCTTTTATTTATTAATCATTTCAAAGTTTTGAATTGACTATTATATAAATCATGAAATTAAGATTCCAAAACATCTTGAATCACCCAAATTGGAGTTCAAACGAAGAAGTTATGGCTAAAAGAAAATTATTGACATTGAAGGGGAGGGGTTTGATTGAAAATTTTTGGAACCACAGGGGTGTGATTTACCATTTTCAAATCACAAGAGGTGTTCATGCATTTGAAAAATACCACAGGGTCTCATTTGTATTTTACCCTTAAAAAATGTTGTATTTGGAATTAAGCTTGAAAAAAGTACTATAAAGTAAAATTTATCTAAATTACTCAGTGTATTATTTTGAACATATTTTTTTAATTTAATTATGTATAATATATTGAGTTTCTTTAAAAAAAAAATTTAATTTAAAAAATATGTATATTTTTTTTAATTAAAATTGAACATTTTTTTTTTAAATTTAATTATGTATAATATATTGAGTTTCTTTAAAAAAAATATTTTTGATTTAAAAAATATGTATATTATTTTTAATTAAAAAATATTTTTTAATTTTATCTTGTTCACTATAACCTATTAAAATACTCCTAATATTTATTCTTTTCTATTAGAATTACCAAATTGCACAAAATTGGAGAGAGTTTAATTAAATGCCAATGACAAATGTCAATGCCAAACCTAATGCCAATGTTAAATAAAGGGGAGATTTGGATGGGAATTGAATGTCAATGCCAATGGTGATAGAGGTTGAACCAAACAATGTAATGGGTATTAAAAACTCATTTTGACCAATTCCCGCACTCCAAACACGCAGGGGGTGTTTGGTATGCGAGTATTGGCCATGAGAATGAGTTTTCAACCAATAATTAACATTGACATTCAATTCAATTCTAATCTAAATCCCCCCTATAATTGACATTAACATTGACATTTAATTAAATTCTCTCTAATTCTGTGCTCTTTCTTCAATAAATAAGGGACGTTATGGTATTTATAATAGGAAAAAACAAATATTATGAGCATTTTAGTAGGTTACAGTGAACAAGAAAAATTTGTAGGGAAAAAAATTTTAAAAATGTAATTTTTTTTTTAAATCAAAAAATATTTTTTTTTAAAGAAACTCAATATATCTTACATTAAACTCAATGTATTTTACATAATTAAATTAAAAAAATATGTTCAAAATAATACCCTCGGTAATTTAGATAAATTTTACTTTATAATACTTTTTTAAGCTTAATTTCAAATACATCAATATTTTTCAAATAACATTTTTACACTATCTATAAATTAATAAATTTGTTTTCATTCATACAATAAAAATCACACTAATGTTCCCTATGAAAGTTATTTGGATCTTCCTATAAAAAAAAAGTTATTTGGATATTATGAAATATAATTTATCATTTTTTCAAATTTTGTTAGATTTTACTTGTTTTTATTAGTTCATTAATTTAATGACTTTGTTTCTTTAATTATTGAATGTTAAAAAGTTCTACCTTGAAAAAAAATCATTTTTTTTGCCACTTTTGAAATTTACTAGTTAAAATGTACGTGCTTTGCACGTGTTCATGTAGATTATTTTGTAAATTGTTTTTTGTTCTTTTGTTATATTTATATAAAGTTAGGATCATAAATTTTTAGTAATAAAATTAAAGACGTCGATAACAACCCAAAAATTAATTAACATAAGAGCTTTTTTCATATAATTACTACTTATCATATCCTAAACATTAAAAAACAATAAAATAATAAGCAGACTTTATGATAATTTGTAAAAATTAAAAAGAGAAACACAAAATCATTGAGTTCAATCCAATGTTGAACAATACCATGTAATAAAAAAATCATTAAAAAAAATTAGAGAAGCATCAACAACCAACTCAATCAAAATTTTAAAAAAAAAAAGTGAGATTGGATTTTTAATATTACGTTCTTTTAATTAAAGGAAATTATAGCCAACTAAATCTGATTTTTTCAAACAAAAATATATTTTGATTATATTTTAAAAATCACCTCATTTTTTAAATTTCAGAAATATGTAATCTAAAAAAAAACATAAATTATAGAAACATAAACAACCAACTCAATCAGTTTTTTTTAAATAAATTATTTAATAAATTTGTTATTTTTAAATTATTTGTTTTTAAACATCTATCAAAATCATTTTTTTTTTCAAAAAATGTACGTATAAAAAAACTTACGCATTTTAAAAATCAAATCTAAATCTATTGTTTTAATAAGCTTTTAATTTGGTATATAAAAAAAAAAGCTTTTAATTTAAATGTAGTTAAGATTATATGAAGAGTCACTTTGAAACAAACTGAAAGCAACTTTTGAGTTTTTTAAATACTGCTCAATCAGTTTGAAGATTTTCAAAAGTATGCAGATTTTTATGAAAGGAAACTAATAAATTCGAACATATAAGAAAATTATATGATTTTTTATTAATAACTAATAAATTAAAATCTTATCAAAACAATAGATTTAGATTTGATTATTTCAAATACCTAATTTTTTTTCAATGTAGAAGAAATACGTACATTTTTTTAAAAATGTTTTTGATTATATTTTTAAAAATAAATAATTTAAAAAGAACAAATTTATTACGTATCTGTTTGGAATATTACAAAAATAGGTATATTAAAAAATCATCAAAAGATTAAAGAAGCATCAACAACGAACTAAATCAAAATTTCAAAAAAGAGTGAGATTTGATTTTTAATAATTCGTTCTTTTAATTAAAGGAAATTATAGCCAACTAAATCTGATTTTTTCAAAAAAAAATTATTTAGATTCTATTTTAAAAATCACCTCATTTTTTAAATTTCAGAAATATGAATCTAAAAAAACATAAATTACAGAAGCATAAACAACCAACTCAATCAATTTTTTTAAATAAATTATTTAATAAATTTGTTATTTTTAAATTATTTGTTTTTAAAATTCTATGAAAATCAATTTTTTTAAATGTACGTATAAAAAAACTTAGGTATTTTAAAAAATCAAATCTAAATCTATTGTTTTAATAAACTTTTAATTTAGTTGATAAAAAAAATTAATTTAAATGAAGTTAAGATTATATGAAGAGTCACTTTGAAACAAACTGAAAACAACTATTGAGTTTTTTAAAAACTGCTAAATCTTTGAAGTTTTTCAAAAGTACGTGGATTTTTATGAAAGGAAACTAATAAATTCCAATATATAAGAAAATTGTACGATTTTTTTTATTAATAACTAATAAATTAAAATCTTATCAAAACAATAGATTTAGATTTAGATTTAGATTTGATTATTTAAAATACCTAATTTTTTTTATCAATGTAGAAGAAATACGTACATCTTTTTAAAAAATTGTTTTTGATTAGATTTTGAAAAATAAATAATTTAAAAAGAACAAATTTATTACGTATTTGTTCTGAATATTAAAAAATAGATATATTTAAAAAATGTAATCTATGATTCTTAAGAATACTTTTATTTTAAAATTTTCATAACAAATATACGTAATAAAGAATTTAAAAAATTCAAATAATAACCAACTGGATATTTTTTTCTTAAAAAAATTGACTGAGATTTTATCTAAAAAATACTAAAAATTTAAATTTCATAACAAATATGTAATAAAAAATTTAATAAATTCAAATATATAAGAAAACTTTTTAAATACCTATTTTTTTTATCAATACAGAAGAAATACATATATTTTAAAGGAAACAAAATTTATTTTGATTAAAATTTAAAAAAATAATAATTTTAAAAGAATAGAAAAATCGTAATAAGGGTAGAAACTTACATGTTCGTCAATAAATATTACTCTTAAAATCGAACAATTGTCTGATTTGTATGGCTGAGGAATTCCTTTCCGAATAACACGTAGTTTCAGTTTCCAGTTTATCTTTAATGGTTTCAAATCTTTGATAAATAAAAAATTTGTTGGCTTATTTGACATTGTGAATATTTGTATAAAGGTTTATGAGTAAATTGTTTAATAATGGCTTCAAAGGAAATCTAGAAATGAGAGGTTTTTTAGTAATTTGTGAGGGAATTTTATGACATATTTAAAGTTGTTTGAAGACTTTTGAGAATGGTTTCAAGTGTTTTGACAGTTAAGATTTGAAAAGATCTGGATGGAAATATAAAATATTTGAAAAAAAGTAAATGGAAATATAGAGACATAAGAGCCAATCATCTCAAGTGTAAGAAATTATCATTGATGTTTAATACGATGTTTATGACAGTTAAGATTTGAATAGTAATTAAGATTTGAAAAGAATTAAATGAAAATAAATGTATTAAGACAAAATGGAAATAAATGTATTAAGATAAAAGTGGCCTATCATTTGTCCATGTAAGAAAATTAAATTAATAAAAAGAAGGGTAATAAAGGAAATAAACTAAAAAGTGGGGGTAGGCCCTGTTTGGTATGCAATCCAGATTCAGTTTTATGAATCTGGATTGAATGAATAAAAGGAATCTGCGTTGTTTTGTGTTTGGTTTACAATCCAGAAAAAAACAATTTAGATTCAATTTCTTTTTTAGGCTAAAAAATGAATTCAACTAAAACAAGAATCCAAAATATCCAACTCAAAAACTGAAAAACACAGATTGACCTCACCCACACAATTTAATCCACGGGTTTCAACACATGAGATAAAAATACGAGTCGGGCCCATTTTGCATATTTGGGTCCGGTAGGCCGTTTTTCGAGGTTGACCCGATCCGGTTCGGCTTTTATTTATTTAATTAAATTTTTAATTGCATGTTTTTAAGTCGATTCTTAACTTTTTAAACTTAAACTTAATTCTAAAGTGATGGAAAAAAAGTTAATTTATTTTTTCATTATATCCTATTTTTTATTTATACTTTGTTTTTATAATTATATATAAGATTAATTTAAATATAAAAAATAAAATAATTTATATATATTTATATATGTTTTGGAGGTTGTTGCTCACATTTTTCTCTGCTTCTTGTTTACTAATGTATGTAGTACTATTTGAATAACGCTATTGAAGGTTTTCAATGCCCAAATGGTCTCTCCATTCAGTGTGAAAATATTTTTTCAGATTCTCTTTTATTGAGAAATTTTCTCTTTGGTTGCACTAGGTTCTTATGAATTTTAGAATGGATCTCATTGTGTTTTGTATAGTTCTCCTTTTGGAAAAAATTGAGTTGTTTTAATCTAAAAAGTTTATTTGATAGACTTGCAATGCTTCTATTATCTTTATTATAATTTTTTTTAAAAGAAAAATTTATCCTAAGAATGAGAATAGTTATAGTTGATGCGGATAAAGATGTTTCTAATTTATAATTTATGAATTATTAGTTTTTTCAAACTTAAAAATGAATGATTTAAAGTTGGAAGTATTATTTTTATGAGTGGGTCACCCAAAATTTGGATTATGATCTAAACACATATTCTGATTTTAAATTTTTTGAGTAACCAACCAAACACATATTTCAAATTTCTGAATCTCAATTATAAATTCTGAATCTGTTACCAAACACAGTTTCAGAACCAACAAATTCACATAATACAACTATGAATTCATTAGAATCCACTAAATTCAAATTCTGCTTTTCAGATTGCATACCAAACAGGGCCTTAGGAACCTAATGTTTCTCCTTATTTCCCAACTTTTATATATGTTATAGATAGATTATTAAAAATGTGTTATGTTTTAAAATACCCCAAATATTTAATGGCAATAATCATCTATTTTTGGCCGTCAAATAATATCAAATATTTTATATAATACATTATTTTAAGTATATAATTCATCGATCTTATTTTATTTTATTTAATGAAATAATACTTCAAAGGAAATTAAAAAAAAATCTAAACTTATAAATAAAATATGGTTGATAATCTTAATTTAATTAAATTGAATATCATTAATTAATTTTTCAATATTTTTTATTAAATTTTAGATAATAATTAAATAAAAAAATCAAATCATATTATACAAATCCTATTCCTTCCTACCAAACACAACAATCATATTCCCATTAATCCAAATCCATTACAGCACACTCCAAACACATACATTATATTCCTAGGTATTTGAATCATATTCCAGCACACTTCAAACACATGTATCATATTACCATCTATTATATTTTCATACTACTTATTCCCAGACATGTGATTCTGATGTCGGCATACCAAACGCCCCTTATAGTTTAAAAATAACAAATCACATACTTGTAGTTCCAAATTATATCAATAAGACCCCTCCACTCCAACGTTGTAAACTTTATTTTACCTTAACTTTTTTCTTTGAACTCTGATTTAGATGATTCAAGATGTTTTGGAATCTTCATTTCGAGCTCGACATTCTATCACTTCAGAAATTCAAAATTGTCAATAAATAAAACTAAAAGTTTCAAGTGACCATAATGTAGAGCTCAAAATAAGGATTCCAAAACATCTTAAATTATCCAAATTGGAGTTCAAACGAATAAGTTGGCCAACGTAAAGTTTACAAGTTTGGAGGGAGGTATTTTATTGGCAAATTTGAAACTATAAGAACGTGATTTACCATTTTTAACTATAGAGATTGTTCATAAGGAGAGTAAATTCAGTTTTTTCTTTTTAATTTTTTCACAACATGGTATCAAATGCTCCTTACGGGTGTTTGGAGATGAGATCCAAATCTTATGGTGATCTCATCCTCATCTCCGTATTTATTTTGCCAAAAAAATTATAAGGAAGGGATTCAAACCAGATATGATAACCATCTTTCATGGGATTTAGAATCCATTTAAAACACATGAGGTTTCTATCAACCCCATAATAGATCAGAGAGAAAGAAAGAGAAAACAGCGGGAAAATTATTTTATAATACAATTTTATTCTTCTCATCCCTATCCAAATACGGTGATCTCATCCCCATATATTTTGTTCCCAAACATCTCATCTCCATGCAAACCTGGTAACAAATGCCCCCAAAGGTCGTTTTACTTGCCACCTAAATGAAAAATGGTCATCTATATAATATTTTTTGGCCAAAATTATCCTTTATGTAAAGTACCTAATTTGTAAATCACACATATGTGGTTTTAGAACAATTTCATCTAACAAATTTGTGACACATGTTTATTATAGTTTGTCAAGTTTTCAAATTCCATTAAAATTTCAATAAATGAGAGTGAATTGTAGATTTTACACATTGTTACCCATGATTTACTCTACAAAATGTTTTCGTATAATACAAATTTTCATTTATTTTTATTAAAAATGGAATATGCAACAATGTAAAATAGATATACATACCATAGTTTATTACAACTAACTAGTAGATAGGTGTGATTTATATTTTTACAAAAATATAGATGTTTAAAATAAAGGTAAAATACAAATAAGACCCATGTGGTTTGTTTTAAATGCATGAACACCCCCTGTGGTTTGAAAATGGTAAATCACACCCCCGTGGTTTCAAATTTGTTCAATCAGACCCCTCCCCTTCAATGCCAATAATTTTCTTTTAGCCATAACTTATTCGTTTGAACTCCGATTTAGATGATTCAAGATGTTTTAGAATCCTCATTTCAGGATCTATATAATAGTCACTTTAAAACTTTGAAATGATATGATTGACACCGTTAACTCTTTTGGTTATTGATGATTTAGAAGTTTTTAAGTGACCGTAGTGTAGAGACTGAAATGAGGATTCCAAAACATCTTCAATCATCCAAATCGGAGTTCAAACGAAGAAGTTATGGCTAAAAGAAAATGAATGACATTGAAATGGAGGGGTCTGATTAAAAAAATTTGAAACCACAGGGGTGTGATTTGCCATTTTCAAACCACATGGGGTGTTCATGCATTTAAAACAAACCACATGGGTCTCATTTACATTTTAACCTTAAAATAATTGTTAAACCATACGACTATTAACTACCAGGACAATATAATCCTGATATTAATTCTAAATCAAATGAATTTTACTTGTTATATAAGTTTGACATATCTTTAAAAAAAACAATAATCTCTAAAATATAACAATATCACCACGAATTATCCAAGTCAAAATTTGGATAACAAAAAATCTCCAACGCCTAGGGTTGGCTAGGATCTGACGAAAGCAAAATAAATTCCAAGCCTTAATGCTTTACTTAAAAAAAAAAAAAAAAAATCCAAGTCTAGCCTTAATGCTTAAGGGTTATAATCAGCATTAGAAGAAAATCATATCCAGGATAAGGACATCCTTGTCCTTACTTAAACAAGTTCTTCCTTCCAGAAATAGGAATAGTATAAAATCCCAAACCCGGATAGGGACATCCCTGTCCTATCCCAATTAGGTTTTCCCTTCAAAAATTTCCCTCTCCAAAGGCAAGTGGCAAAAACTCCACCACGTTCTCTTTTCCTCCAACCTCACATCACCCGTCAAGCACAAAACCTAAATCACAGACCAATCAAATCAACTCTTGACCAAAACAAGTCTTCCCCCTTCCGTGTCACCATTCCACTCATTAGCCGCCACGTAATTAAACCGCCCAATAAAAAACGAAGCACGGTGAATAAATATCAGCCGCGGGTAACGTTAAAGGGTAGTGAGAAAGAAGGGCTATTTGAATCGGCGATTTGGAAGAACAAAACCCTCTTTTCTCCCGAAACCCTCTGGCGGCTGTGAGACCCGTTGGATCCCTTCTTCGTTCTCTTTCATATTCTTCAAATTAGGGTTTTATTTTGCCCCCTTTTTCCTTTCTGATTCTCTCTCTAAACCCTCTCTCTCTCTTTTTTTCTTCTTCCTTCGATACCGTCTTTCTCTTTCTCTGGTATTTTCTAGGGTTTTGTTACTGTTTCTTCGTTGGTTTTTAAGATCTGCTATGGCTACCGTTGCTGCTCCTCCTTCTACGGATCGTATCCTTACTCTTTGTTTATGTTTTGAATCGGATCTTTCTTTTTCTTGTTTGTTTTTTTTATTTGTAGATCTGTGTTGAAACGTTTGTTTTGTTGGTAGTTTTTTTTTGTCTGAATCTTGTTTTGGAGGATTTCTTCGTTCTTTTGATATGATTTTTAGGGTTTTTGTTTGATCTGTTTTGAATAATAGGATGTTTGATAGTTATTGCGGTCGTTTGAGATGTTCTTAATCTAGGATCTGATTTTTTTTTAATGATTTCTTGTTTTGCCCTTTTCAATCGTTTTGAAATATTTTTTTTTATTTGAGCTTTTGATTGGAAGCGAAAAGCAAGTTTTTTTTTCTTACAGTTAATAGCTTATGGTCGTTGGGCGTTCTTTGGATTTTTTGATTATATGATTTAGTGGCCCATAAGGTGTGTGTTTCCTTTACTTTCAATTTCTACAGAAGCTGCAGATTTGCTGCAGAAGTTGTCATTAGATGCTCAATCTAAGCCTGTTGAGATTCCTGAACCAACGAAAAAGGTACTTGTTTTGAAATTCGATGAAGAGATTCTGTATTACTAATAGCTGTTTTGTTGGACAATTTTAGTCTGTCTTAGTAAATAGTCTCACTGCATCACTTGGATAGCATATTTTTTATTTTATAATAACATCTGATTATTTTAATTTCAATTTCCGCATTATTTTAGATCTAAGCAACCAAGGTCAAGTTATCTGAGTATATTTTATTTATCATGAGCTGTTTTCTATGTGCAGCCGTCTGCAAATCAATATGGTTCCATTGATTCCGGAAATGCTGCTATTGGTCAGATCCCGAATGAACGGTCTGTGACTCCATTTTTACAGGATTTCATGGATCCAACCATGTGCTATCTTCATAATGGATATCCATCTTATTATTATGGAGGTATGTTGATGCATGGATGGGGTAGTTTACTGACTGTAATACAGCTTCATTAGATATTGAACCTTGTTTAACTGTTTTTCTTTAATGGAACAGAAATTCTTAGTCTTCTCCATGATTAACTTGTAGGTTTTGATGGGACTGGTAATGATTGGGATGATTACTCCAGATACACCAATTCAGACGGGGTTGAGATGACTTCTGTAAGTTTTTTGCTGCCACTGTGATTGTAATTTATTAACCTCAATGTTTGTTTGTGATCTTATTGAAAGGTTTATTTGTGATCTTATTGAAAGGTTTATTAGGATCTAACTAATAATGCTTTTGTTCCCTCCCTCGTCTCTCAGGGAGTCTACGGGGATAATGGATCTCTAATGTACCACCATGGATATGGATATGGACCCTATGGTCCTTATTCACCTGCAGCTTCCCCAGTTCCCTCGATGGGGAATGATGGTCAGCTGTATGGACCCCAGCACTACCAGTATCCTCCTTATTTCCAGCCTCTTACTCCGACCAGTGGACCTTATACGCCTACTCCTGCCGCAGGTCCCCAGTCTCAGGGGGACATATCTTCAACAGCAGCCACTGACCAGAAGCCTCTTACCGTGGAAACAGCTAATACAAATGTTAATGGCTTAGCAAATGGTGGGGGAACGAAGGGAAACAATGGTGCAGCTCCCTTGAAATCAACTTATCAAAATTCAGCATATAGTTCAAATGTTTCATATGGAAGGGGTACGCTGCCTGGACATATTCCTTCATCGGGTTATCAGGATCCCAGATACGGGTTTGACGGGATGAGATCTTCCTACCCATGGTCAGATGGTCCACTGTATTCAGATGGACAGTCTCGGCTTGTCAATAGTTCTACAATTACCTCTTCTATTGCTAATGGAAACAACATTCCTTCTTCTCGGAATCAAAGTTATCGTCCCAACACTCATTATGTCGTAAGTATGCTAAGCTCTCTATTCTTCTTTTAATCATTGTTTCAGAGACCAACATGGATTTTTCTTCTTTTTTCATCAGTCAGTTGATCTTTCTTGTTCTCATTCAAAAATATCTTAACCTTTTCTTGATGAAATGTTTTTTTCGAATATGTATGCACACACCAACTATACTTTTTATAATGCGTCTAAAAATTAATTTCATCAACTTTCTCTTTTTCCTCAGGGCTTTCCGCACCCTAGACCGATGTCAGGTATGAGTACCACCCAGGGGTTTATTAATAGGATGTATCCTAATAAGCTGTATGGTCAATATGGAAACACAGTCAGATCTGGTGTTGGATTTGGCACTCATGGTTATGATACTCGTTCTAATGGGCGTGTGTGGCTTGCGGTGGACAATAAATATAAGCCTAGGGGACGGAACGGTGGTTATTATGGTTATGGTAACGAGAACATGGATGGTTTAAATGAGCTGAACAGGGGACCGAGAGCAAAGGGTGGCAAGAACCAGAAGGGATTTACACCTAGTGTTCTAGCAGTTAAGGGGCAGTTTTTACCAACAAATGCTACAGAAGATGAGGAGAAGGACAGGCTATCTACTCCAGATCGGGACCAATACAACAAAGCAGATTTTCCTGAGGAATATACTGAGGCTAAATTCTTTGTTATTAAATCATATAGTGAGGATGATGTTCATAAAAGCATCAAGTATAACGTCTGGGCCAGCACACCTAATGGAAACAAGAAGCTTGATGCTGCATACCAGGAAGCTCAAGAGAAGCCCGGTGGTTGCCCAATTTTCCTTTTCTTTTCGGTGAGCATCAAATCTGAATTGTTATTTGTTACCTAGTTAAATGACTGGTTCCTTGTCCTAATGTTGTTTTCATTCATTTCCAGGTTAATACAAGTGGGCAGTTTGTTGGCCTTGCTGAGATGGTTGGTCCTGTAGACTTTCAAAAGAATTTGGAATACTGGCAGCAAGACAAATGGAATGGCTGTTTCCCGGTAAAGTGGCATGTCGTGAAGGATGTGCCCAACAGTCTTTTGAAGCACATTATTCTTGAAAACAATGAAAATAAGCCTGTTACCAATAGTAGGGATACACAGGAGGTAATTTTTTTTACTTGTGAATCTCATTAACCATTATTTTATTTTTATTATTGCTGAAGAAACCTATTATATGTTTAGGTCAAGCTGGAGCCAGGGCATAAGATGGTAAAAATATTCAAGGAGCATGGAAGCAAAACATGCATTTTGGATGATTTTGGATTTTATGAGACTCGTCAAAAGACAATTCAAGAGAAGAAAGCCAAGCAACAACAATTCAAGAAGCAGGTAGGATAATTGTAATTAATAAATAGATGAAATTGCAAAAATGGTGTGTAGCATGGTTATCTTCATTCTTGGTTTTTTGATGGTGTTCTTGTTTTGTGTAGGTATGGGAAGGTAAGCCTACTGACGAGAAGAAAGAAGTATCTGATGTTGATCTAAAAATATCAAAGCCGGTTGAAGTCGCCAATGAATTGATAAAAGAGGAAGTGAAGCTCTCTGAGAATGGATCGGTTTTGAAAAATGGAGATGCCCCAAAGGGTGCTAAACCAGTAGTAGTAACATCAGAGAAGAGAACTGTAGCTAATGGATACTGAGCTGCCTCTGCCATCGTGTCGAGACGGTTGTCCCTGCAGTTAAATGGAAGCTTCGTACAAGGAGTTTTGTCAGAAGTTTTGCTGCTCTTGGATACATGAAAAGGAACAAGCTGCTGGCTAGTTCTCCATACTTATTTTGGCTTACATTTATGGAATGTCTTGCTTTGCTAGTCCCAGAATCCACCACAATACTGATGATGCTTTTTTTTTTTTTTTTTAGATTTTTACAATCTTGTTGAGAGCGAGTTTATGATGCAGTCCTTAGTCAACATCTCTTCTTCTTTTGAGTCTATTATTTTAATGGGTGCCATTTTAACAGGTTTTTGATTTTAGGTTTTAGGTTTTTCTCTCTTTCCTTCTAGTTTTTTAGTTGGCTTTTATATCTATCAATATCAAGATTTCTTTTCTTTCCCTTCCCCCTATTTTCTTGTTAATTTTCGGTTTTTTTTTTCTTTTCCTTTCTATATAATCTACTACTTTCCTGTCTGGCAATTTCCTGTCTTGTAAAACTAGATTTGACTAAGTTGGTCTGCTCCTGTATCAGTAAAAAGAGCTAGAATCAAGTTGGGAAATAGTGCAATATAATCATCATGTTTATCATGAATCTCTTTTCTTTTCCTTTTATAGCTTTATTTGATAATTTTCTACGAGTTTCATGATGTCGTGTACGGAGATTTTTTTAGATTAGTTGAGGTGTACGTACGCAAGTTATGAATTTGTGAAGGCACGCAAGATTGAAGTGTGAGTTCTAAACTCAAATAATTTTGTTTTGTTCGAATTAAATACGTGGGCTGAATGTTATGGCCACTAAATTGAACGATTATTATTTGTAAGCGTGGCCGAATTGTGGGATGTATATCTCTTCTCCTGTCCTTTCCATTTTCTTTCTACAATGCTCTTTGGGAAGACAAACGTGTGGTGTTTTGTGATGTGATTGAGGTAATTGATGGGCATTCAATAAATTGTCGGATTATCAGATTTTTGTGATTCAAATATATATCCTGCAAGTTTATTTATTAAATACTACTAACTCATAACAAGATATTTAAATAAAATTTAGTGATTAACGCTGATTATTTTATGAATAAATGATTAATTTGTTATAAAAATATGTAATTTAATATCAATCACTTATTTACAGAGCAAATTTTATTGTAATATTTATAAATATATTAATTACTCATTCATCGTATTAAAATTTATTATTTTGAACGAAACTACACTAATCGCTAATTCCAAACTGAATTAATATAAATTTGAACGCCGAAGAAGAGGGAAAGATTCGAGCCGATGGAAGAAGATACAAGGCTAACTAGTGACCACCATTGAAGGAGAGGGGCATTCATACCACTTTCTTTTGTGCAAATCCACAAATTCTTACTACTGTCACTAAATTAGTAATCAAAATAATAAACGTTTCCAGAAAAATGTAGAAATCAAATAAAAAAAAATAAATTCAAACATGCATGTCTTACGAGTTGAATTGAAGTTTGATCATTCATGTGTTTCCAATTATGAACCGCAAGAATTTCAATTCAGATAAAAAATAAGCAGAACTTATAAAATTGATGGTTCGTTCTTCTTCATCTGCAAGTGATTAATTTGGTTTTTAAATGTATATATTTTCTTCATCTAATATCTTTAACCATTCCAGAAGGGGTAGGGGAAGAAGATGAAAAGAGAAGAGAGAAAGAGAAAGAGAAAGAGAGTTAAAGATTGATAAATTTTAACTTTAGTTAAGTAAATAAGAATATATTATTATCAGGGTTAGAAATAATATTGAAAAATTATCTATAAGTTAGTTTTTCGATGTTTTTTAATTAAAGTTAATAAAGAGTAGGCGTGAAAATATCCAATTGGATAATATGAGGGGGTGTAAATTAAAAAACTTTGAAAATACAGGGATCAATAGTGTATTTAATAATTTTAATTTTTAGCACAATGATGTGGCGTTATGGTGAATGTGACGATTTTATACTTTGTTAAAATAATTATAGACACATTTGAAATAGAATTAAAAGGGTCAGCTATTTATCTTTAAAATAAAGAGTTTTCTATTTTAAATGATGGAAACTAAGAGGGGCCTTTATTTGCAAATCAAATCCTACAAACCACACACTTTTAAACACGAGAACATTATTTGAGAGTTACCGCCTCAATTACTGACATCTGTCAATTTATTTAATTTTTTAAAAATCTTCTTCAAAGGTAACAAAACGGAAGGAATGGTGAAAGCGAAATAACAAAAACGGAAAAAATTAAGACTTTAATTTAAGGGTAAAATGCAAATAAGACCCCTGTGGTCTTTTCAAAATGCATGAACACCCCCTGTATTTTGAAAATGGAAAATCGCTCCCCGTGGTCCTAATTTTTTTCAATCAGACCCCTCCCATTCAATGTCAATAATTTTCTTTTAGCCACAACTTCTTCGTTTGAACTCCGATTTGAACGATTCAAGATGTTTTGGAATCCTCATTTTAGGCTCTACATATATGTCACTTCGAAAATTTGAAAGCATAAATAAATAAAAGATTTTATTAACATCGAAACACTAAGTATGATTGACATCGTTAACTCTTTTGGTTATTGATGATTTCAAAGTTTCGAAGCGACGATTATGTAAAGCCGGAAATGAAGATTCCAAAACATCTTGAATCATCAAAATCGGAGTTCAAACGAAGAAGTTATGGTTAAAAGAAAATTATTGACATTGAAGGGGAGGGGTCTGATTGAAAAAAATTGGAACCACATGGGTGCGATTTGCCATTTTCAAAGTAAGGGGGTGCTCATGCATTTTGAAAATACCATAGGGTCTTATTTGCATTTTAACCCTTAATTTAATTCTAAATTGCTCATGCAACGTGGATGGAAAAATTAACCACCCAACATATCATACTTATTTAATTATTGAGTCAATTACTGAAATAACATATTTTTACATACTAATTATTAAAATGTCAAAACTTTTCAAAAATTACTCAAACAACATAATTTTAGTTCAATAATTTGCATATTAATTATTGAAATGTCAGAATTTTTAAAAAATTACTCAAATAGCATAATTTTAGTTCAATAAATTATTGAACTAAAAAAATTAAAATTTTGAACGATTTCATTGAAAATAATAATAAAAAATGATCAAATAGTTCAATAAATTATTGACCTTGAACTTAAAAAACCAAGAAACAAATAAATTCGTTAAAAATACATATGAAAAATAGTTCAATAATTAATTGAATTATAGTTCAATAAATTATTGAACTATAATTATGCTATTTGAGTAATTTTTAAAAAGTTGTGACATTTTAGTAATTAGTATGCAAATTTATGCTATTTGAGATAAATTCTTTTTAATTATTTGCAAATCTATAAATCATATCACTAAATTTCCCAATCATTATGTTTTAAAACATTTATGATCCAGCCAACATGAGCTTAGCTCAACTGGTTTGACATATACTCTCTTCCTCTTAAAATTTCACTTCATAGCAGAATTTTATGTGATATTCATAAATTATTAATTGTAAATATAACCATTTTTATTAGATGATTGATATTGATTATTTTATTAATTTAATATAAAAATATATAATTCAATACTAATTATTGATTCTCCATATCTAAATTTATTATTTTTATAAAATTTACAGAAAACCTTGTTAGTTTTCAACCAGCCTTCTCTTTATGACACATGTATTTGGTGGGTGGGAGAGTATAACTTTAAAACTGGCTAACACTAATTTATTTTATTTTAATCACATAGATAATATCAATATGTTTGTAATTATCTCTTTCCATAATGGAAAGAGAGAGAAATAGAGAAATTTAATCACATTTCAGCAGACATAACATTATTATTAGATAACTTCGAATTATTATTATTATTATTTTTATTTTCTTTCTAAATAATGCATTTTGGTTTTATCCGTTTAATGTTCTTCTTTCTGACGCTGCAAAGGTTCAAGCTTTATTGCTTTTGATCAACTTTCTCTCAACAATGGCGACTATTTTGAGGAAATCAAGAACTTTTATAGTATCCTCCATTTGCAGGAAGCATTTCTCCACTTCCTCCATTGCCAATCTCACAAACCCAAATGCCAAATCCATGAATTTGTATTCTGCTATTAATCAAGCACTTGATATTGCACTTGAATCTGATCCACGGTCTGTTTTTTTTTTAATTACCCATTTCGTTTTTTTTTTCTCTCTGATTTGAATGTTCCTCATTTGCTTCTTTTAGTACTCTGTTTTTTTTAACTGGGTGTGTGTTTTTTTTAATGGGTTTGGAGTTTTAATGTTTATTCTTCATGTTTGTTTCATTTTTCTTTTATTTTCATTAATTGTTAGTTTCCCAAATGTTTGAACTTGGTCAAGAGTCATTATATTAAAAGAACTCTTCCTTAATACGGTATTGGAAGATCTTTAACATAGATGTATGAGTAGAGGAAAAGAAGGGAAATTGAGAGAATTTCTTTGAATGAGGGAGTTGACAGATAACGAATTTCATAGTTAAAGAGCTAATAAATTTATCTAAGATCCCAATTTATAGTGCTAGTAGAAAACTCCCGACTCCTCGTGTTGTTGTCCCGTGAGAGATTAGTCAAGGTGCGCACAAGCTGGGGACACTCACAGATACAATTGTTATAAGCATACATTTCATCAGGACCTTCTGATCAGATTCAAGTCTTTCATTCAATTGTTAATGAGAAAATCGGAGTTTTTTTCCACCATAAATAATGATGTTAGTGTCATAATTAGGCATCGAATCACTTCTGTGATACTGTAGTTGTGATACGGGTTGAGTTGAATCATTAAACAGTGAACCAGTTTCAAGTCCGACATTTTAAGATTGATGATGGCTGGGAATTTTTAAAGAGTGTAATATGAGATTATTTATCTTTATCATGGATTGCATGTTTTTCTGTAATAGAAACTTCATTCTAAAGAAAAATTTACCATTTCAATTCAGTTCTTATGTATTTGGAGAAGATGTAAGCTTTGGCGGGGTCTTCCGTTGCACAACTGGATTGGTGGATCGATATGGAAAAAATAGAGTTTTCAATACCCCTCTTTGCGAGCAGGTAATTTGCTTAGCATAAATTTTGTGTCAGATTTCTTTTCTTTTTTTCATACTGTCCACTTGAAAATTTATAGTTCATTATGAGGTGTAGAGCCATTTCATGTAATTGATGTACTTTAATCTGAGTATAAGTTTTGACAAAAAAAATATGAGCAAAGTAACAAGTTTCATTGTAACTTATCTTTCTCCCTTCATACAGGGAATTGTTGGCTTTGGAATTGGTTTGGCAGCAATGGTAAGTTGAGGATTTTGTATAGCCATTTCCTTAGCTTGAAATTCAAGCCATTCAAGGCCGTTAATTGACTTAAAAGTTTTTTATGTTTTGAATTTGACTTATTCTCCCTTTTATAACTCGGGTTAATTTACACGATAGGGCAATAGGGCCATAGCAGAAATTCAATTTGCGGATTACATTTATCCAGCTTTTGATCAAGTAAGCTTTCTTTTTTAAGAAAATTCTGTCTTGCCTTCTTGGATGATGTTGTATGAAAAATCTTTTGCATTCATAGATTGTAAACGAAGCTGCAAAGTTCAGATATCGTAGTGGAAATCAATTCGATTGTGGTGGTAAATATTTTCCTCTCGTTATATTTTTTCTTGTTATTTGGTCCTTCATATCTCACATATTTATGACTCCTCAGGTTTAACAATTAGAGCTCCATATGGAGCTGTTGGTCATGGTGGTCATTATCACTCACAATCACCTGAAGCTTTCTTTTGTCATGTTCCTGGTATCAAAGTATGTTTCTATCTTCTGCTGATTTCCTGTAATACTTTTTGGTTTTTTTTTTACAATAATTTGTGAGACATAAACGCCCTATATGCTATTGTAATACTTTATGATAAAGTTACCTTTATTTTAATTTGTTCGAGTCTTCTGGATCAAAAACATAACAACAATGTTGCTGCATGCATTAGTGGCCATTGGCCAATGAAGACTTCCATCTAGTCAATCTTAAGTAGTTTTACCAAATTATCTTCAATGTCCTTGCAAACGCTCCTAACCAAGCAGCCTTCAACAAGGGAGACTAGTTGTTGATGCCTTTTATTTCTAGAGGATTTTTTTGGAAACTCTTCCCCTTATTTTTTTGTTCATGTTGCCGATGGACTTAGTAGAGTGTTTGACCATACCGAAGAAGTCGTCATTTTGATGGAGTTTAAATTTGGAAGGATGGAATTCACCTCTATCACCCTCAGTTCACTAATCATATCATGCCATTCTTTTAAAATTCAGAAATATGGAAATTATCATCCTCGCCTTTGGAATTTTGAAGACCTTTGAATTGGCTTCAGGTCTCAAGGTAAACCTAACAAACTTCAATTATTGGTGTTATATGTGATAAACCGAGGATTAATCAAATTGCTAATCGTCTACTACATTGAGAATGCATGGCCAGTGAATTTGGGATCTCCTTAGTGGTAATCCGAAATCTTCATCTTTTTGGGATCTCATGATGGAGAAGGTTAAAAGAAGATTAGAGAGATGGAAGACCAGTCTTTCCAAAGGTGTGGTTTAATCATCCTTCCTCAATTAGGTTTATCTAATATCCTCATTTTTGCCTCTTTGTTCAGATTTCATCCTCTCTATTAAACATTCGTGAGAACACGTGAGAGATTTCCTTTGGGAAGGGTTCAATAGTAATGGGGTTTACATTAGTGGATTGAACGATTGTATCCTTCATAAACATGCTGGAGGATTTGGCTATCCTAACTAACAACCCTTTTCCGCTTTTGCATTCCACTATTCTGGGTAAATACGTATTCTTATTGTTTGGATGGAGTGTGCTGGTGCTCCCTAATGATAGTAGATGTCCCTAGACATTTAATTCCAAACTCAGTCAACAGGTTGCTTGTCTTCCTTTGTGTGATTCGGGGACAGTTATTTTTCGGGAGGATAATTGGATCGAAAATGATATTAATTGGTTGGTTCTGTTAATTGGCAAGTTTTTTTTTTAAGACTTCAGAGTCCCTAAGAAAATTAGTTTTTTTTTTTCATGGAATATGAATGACTAAATCTAGAAAGTACACGCTTCAGTCTTCTTGACCCTCAGTGTTGTGCTCTTTGTGTGAGGCTCTAGATGACATTGACCACCTTAATCATTGCTTGGTTATCAGATCTTCTTGGGAAAACTATGTTTGAGTAGAGCGGTCTCCCTTTGGTTGGTCTAAGAACTTCCCTTACCATTTCAATTTTCAAAGAAAAATGACAATTCTTTGTGCAATTGTGGCTTTCTTTTGGGAAGTCCAGAGAGTTATAAATAGAACTATTATAGATGAGGTTTGAGAACATTTTTGAGTGTACGTGTTCTTCGGTATTCAAATACCATTTCCTCCCATCTTTATTATTTCAGTTAGTTGTTGGGTGTTTTATAATCACCCTGATTTCTTCAATTTGTTTACTTCTTATTTTAAAAATGTTATTGCATGCTTGAGGTGGCTTTTACCTTTTTCTTTTCTACTCAATGAAAAGTTCATATCTTTCCCCTATGTTATTGCATGCTTTCCACAAGAGCTTGATTATACAAACTCTTACCTATATTTATCATGCTATTGTTGTATTGATTGGCTTTTGAGAATCTAAAAGTGCAATACATTATACATGGCAGCCGAAACTTTAGCCAAGAGGACATTTTTTAGCTGATGGTATATAAACCACAGCTAATACACAGGAGACATGACATCACACTTCCCTTCTCGAAAGGATTGGGACATGGACACATTAGTTAAAACATATTTTTATTTATTTTAACATATTTCAATAAGTTCATACTTCGGAAGAAAAAAAGTTCATACTTCATGAATTACATGGTAAAAAGAATTGACATACATACTTGTATTCTCATGTCACTCAAACTAAAGCCCACCTTTTCCTTCATTTTCCTTCAAGTTTTGCCACAAATCGATCTGTTTCAAGGGAAAAAAAGTGTTAAAGCGAACTGCTGATTACTTTGTTCCTCCATGCTAGTTTACTGTAGCACAACTTGATGCATTACATGATACTAGTCTCTCTCTTGATTTTCTTCATTTTCTAATAAACATGTGTTAGGATTATGATATGGGGTAATCATAGATGTTACTAAGGGCATATTTGTAAGAAATAATGGGCTTGTTAGGAAATGTTGGTTATAAATATGGAAGCTAGGGTGGATTTTAGGAGGCAATTAGATGGTTATTTTGTCTTGAGTTTCATTGGAGAAAGGAAGCATCTAACTTCCTCGAATTATTGGGTTATCCAATTGTTTTCCTTGTTATTATTCCGTTATTTTCAATATGAATCGTGTTTTTCCAATTGATTCCTATCAAACATGTTCCATAGTTGTCCTAATGTGTATTCATTCTTATTATTTCATCAGCATTTCATTTATCCTTTTTTTTCCTCATAATTTCAAGTACACATGCTTTGCGTTTACGTCTCTTTGCGGAGCTCATATCCTAACAAATTCAGGCTATAAGAAGTTTTTGTTTATTTGTAAGTTTCAAGGCCAGAAAGTTGAGGAGTGGGAACTTTTTTTCTTAGAAAATTCCTTACTGTACAGGGATCCACATAGGCTATACCGATACCATCAACCTAAAAAATATGAACTGTAATATTATCGACTGAAATCTATGAACAACTTCACTTATACATTTACAAGATCTATCATGGAAGCCTTTATGCAATCAGCTTTTAAACCTTTTCAATAAACTATCGCATATAGTTGAAGACTACAGATTTACTTTCATGACTTGACCAGCTAGAGATATAAATATCCTACTTTATCTAGGATTTGAACTGGATGTAGAAGTTAATGAGCTGTCTAGGCTACTTTCCTAGCATAAAAGTGTACTCTATACCTGAGGAAGGATCATCTCGTTATCCGTTCTTTTCGACGTTTTCTTCTCTCTAAACCAGAACTTGACTTTGTTGGAGAATATTTTTTTGATAGGAAACTTATATATCATTAATATAAAGAGAGGTACAAAAGGGGTGATTAGGGAATCACCAAAAGCCAAAGGATTACAAAAAGTTGACTTTGTTGGAGAAGATATTTAACTTGGAATTTGTCTATTATTTTGTCATTTTTAAAACCCTATTATATAAATTCCTTCTTTTCTAGAAAAATAATAATAACAATAATTTATATTCCATATCAATCTTATGCCAAATAGGTTGTCATTCCACGAAGCCCATATCAGGCTAAAGGATTGTTACTTTCATGTATCCGTGATCCAAACCCCATTGTATTTTTTGAGCCGAAGGTAATTCTTTTTTCACCAAAATATTGCCGAATATATCATATTTTAGAATGAAAATTAATACTATGAAAAAGTATTGGTTTTCAGTGGCTTTATCGTTTAGCAGTTGAAGAAGTTCCTGAGCATGATTTCATGCTACCTCTATCAGAAGCAGAGGTATGCTCTTACTATTATTTCAATTAATTTTGATAATTACAAATTGCGTTATGTATACAAGACTCGAGAAATCTGAATATGTGATACTCAGGTGATACGAGAAGGCAGCGACATAACATTAGTTGGGTGGGGAGCACAGCTATCCGTAATGGAACAGGCCTGTCTTGATGCTGAAAAGGTAAATATATTCACATAATTTTTTTTCAATTTTTTAGGATCACACATTGTTAACCCGATCCTGTAAAATCAAGAGTGTTGATCTTATCTTACAGTGTGCCAGCTTTCTCTCAAATTACTTGAATTAAAAAATTCTTTACTTCTTTTTATCTCTAGCTTCCCATAAGAAATTGAGGGGTGCATGATTAAATTTAGTTATGTTGAAAAGCAAGGCATCTTAGAGCAATTTAGAAATGAGTGTTGAGGGGAGTGTAATATGTTTAATTTTTTACATTTAGTCTAGAAAGTCGCTCAGTTTCGAATAGAACATCCACTACTTAGATTATAATCGATGAACGATCTTGATTTGCAGGAAGGAATTTCCTGTGAACTGATAGACCTCAGAACTCTAATACCTTGAACGATCTTGATTTGCAGGAAGGAATTTCCTGTGAACTGATAGACCTCAGAACTCTAATACCTTGGGATAAGGAAACGGTGGAGGCCTCTGTTCGGAAAACCGGGAGACTTCTTGTAAGTATTATTTTCTTTTGTTCAAAACAATCTTCCTGAGAATAGTAACTGAGACAAATATATCATTTGATTTTCACTTCTTTGTAGATCAGCCATGAAGCTCCACTTACTGGAGGCTTTGGTGCTGAAATATCTGCATCTATGGTTGAACGCTGCTTCTTAAAGGTAAGCATGAATTTGTGGGTTATTGCTGGGGTAACAATATGTTAAAGGCATGGTAATTTGATAAAAATGAAATTTCCTTCATCAATATTAATATGCATATGTAACCAACCATGTGGTCAAAGAGTTTTCCTCACAGCCATGAGTTCAAACTATGTGTGCCAACCTACCTAGGATATTATCCAACGAGTTTTCCGACGTTAAGTGTTTGAAGGTCATGTGGTTGTGCCGTAAGAGTAGTCCGGGCACTCACGGATATAAAAAAAATTATAAATATGTAATATGGTCATGTACCTTTTTCCCCTTGAATCACATAATACTAACTTGACTTGCAAATAATTCTTTTTAATTTAAAGGTCCGTTTGGTACAACTTTTTCTAAAAATGTTTTGAGTGATACATTTTAAAATAAATATTAATTTAGTGTTTCATCTAAAAACACTCGAGTATACTAAAATGTGTTTTTGGATAAAATACTTGATTTGTGATTCTTCCAAAAACACCTTTTAGTATACTCAAGTGTTTTTAGATGAAAACCTCAAGTAATATTTCTCTTAAAATGTTTTAACTTAAAACATTTTTAGATGAAGCTATATCAAACGGAGTCTAAAGCAAGTGGGAAAATCACATAGACCTCAAATTGTGGTATATGATACCAATTTTGCATAGCTAGTTAGTTATGTCTTCAAAAGAAAAATGCAATCCTCTAATGGTCTTAGAAATAAAAATGTTCTTCCTTTTTTTTTTTTTCCTTTTTCTTTTCCTTTAATTTTTTTAGTGATTTTCTTGCAGTTGGAGGCCCCTATTGCAAGAGTATGTGGATTGGACACTCCTTTCCCTCTTGTGTTTGAACCTTTCTATATGCCTACTAAAAACAAAGTAAGATTGCACTTTTTAGTTTTCCATTTGCATAATATGATTGGTTTCAAATTTGGAAATAATTTATTTTGAACAATACAAACTCTCTGTCTGGTGTGTGTAGATATTGGATGCCATCAAATCAACTGTAAATTATTAGATCAAAAGCAAACATGGACGGCTTCACTTCAATAACCACACATCTGACGATTATGAGAGGGATGTCACGTTGTGACAGTCTCGTCCAATAATTTCTCCCCAAAATGGCTGCTTCTTGTATAGATAATAAGAGATTTCAAGTCCTACACATTCCTAATTGTCCTAATATATTTCATATAATTATAAAAAGGGAATGATTGATAGTCATTTTGGATTATTTCATGACAATTTTGTCCTACCTCTAAATCAAAAATTCTAAATGCATCCTCATATTTAATTATTGAAATTTTCTTTTAAAACATATTTATACTATTAAAATTAATTAAAACGTAATTTTTATTAAGGGTGAAACTTAAAAAGTTGCACCTAATTATTGAAAAAGAATTTTAGCTTTGTTATTTAACTCTAATGATGATTATATTATTTTCAACGTAGGGATTGTTAAAGGGTGTTTTTATTATATTATTATAATTTTTTAAAAGTTGTTAGATATTAAAAAATCTTAATCTATGATTAATAAATAATACACTAAAAAAAGTTTTCTTAGAATTTTTATCATAATCTTAATCCAACTTTAAAGAGTAAAGGAAATATTTATAGTGGCTCACATCTTTCTAATTCATTATAATCATTATAATTAAAAAAATAGAGAATTTACTATATGACATTTTTTAAATATGTATTTATAAAATTAGCAAATGTTTTGAAAAAATTTCAACATCGATATTTTTATAAAATTATGTGTGAGTTGGATTACAATACTTGTTTTGAGTTAAAGAGGGAAAATGCTATTCTTTAAAATTTTCAAGACACTTGCTATTTTTGAAAATAACAATTCTAAACTTAATTTGTCTAAAAGAGGTTTGAATAGGAGAATATTTGCCTCCTGACAAATCAGGACTCCTCTGATCTCTAATTTTACTAGTTAAAAGATAATTAATATTTATTTTTATTATTTATATGAGACCCATTGATTTGCTTTTAACCAACAGAAAAAGGACACGTAATAGGATCAGGAGGACTTGTCAGGAGGCACGTATTTTCCGTTTGAATATTAATACCTTTTGTGAGTTTTGTTCTAGCCATGAAGAGTATATTACTCACATTTCATTGAGTTGTGATATTGCTAAAAGATTCTGGTTTGCCTCATCCTTATCCCTTGATTAAAGTCGTTTTGAAGGCCACTGTTTTAGAGACTGTTGGGATTATATTTGTTCGTTATTAGCCGATAAAGGATGTGATAAATCTTATCTTTTTTTTTTTTTTTATATATATTTGGTTCTTGGAGGTTGTAGAAAATGAGAAATGACTTCCTATTTTACCCCTACTTATTTAAAATATTCCATTTATATCCTTTTGTATCATTTTTATTTAATTTTATTTAAATTTAATTAATTATAGACAATGGTCACCATGTATGGTTGTGTCTTTTCCATCAAAAGACATAAATATATAAAAATTATTTTAAATTAAATCAACTTAATTATAAAAAGACAATGGCCAAGTAAAAAAAATGGTCACAATGTATGGTTGTGTCTTTTCTATAAAAAAAACCATATAAGATTTATTTTAAAATTAAATTGACTATTAAAAAAAAGACGATAATCACCAATGATTATGTCTTTCTATCAAAAGATATAACCATACAAAGAGTCATATTTTTCATTTGGAATCAATAAACATATTTTTACAATGTGTCCCTCTATGAATAAAGCTAATTAGATTAATTTAATTTAATTAATTATTCAATATCAATTGGGTCATATTATTTCTTACATTCTCAAAAAGATAATGTCGACCACCATGTATGTTTATGTTTTTTTCCCTTTTTGTTTAATGGATGTTTTTATTTTCATAAATAAACACGTTTTTAATTGATTAATTATTAAATGACTAATAATATATCAATTGGGTCACAATAATTTTTTACATTCTCTCACTTGATATTATATGGTTCAATAAATAAAACAATCATGATGTGTACACATGAGTTACTCATTTTACCCTTATTTTTTTTATATTCCATTTGTATCATTTTATATAATTTTACTTCATCCCTACAATTTTTTTTACTTAATTATACATTGAATTTTTTTATGGTAATTACACATTGAATTAATGTGTAAAAAACGATGAATTTATGTCAAATCTAAGGAACATTCATATTTTTATATATCCAGATAATCAATATGATGTTTAAGTATTTAGTTTTTATTATTTTTAATTTAAAAATTGAGATTTGAATGATAATTTTTTTTATGTAACCATATGAAATTTGAATTCATTCACATATCTTTTTAATAAAAATATATATAATTGCTCTACAATTATATATATAAAAGAAACTGTTTTAATTTCAATTTTTTATAAGAATATTTCTAATTAAAATATCTGAAATCATATTATTCAATGAATTTTTCAATCGATAACTGGTATTTCACGTGCAAGGCACGTGTCATATAACTAGTATGCTAAAATTGTGAATGGGGGAGAATCTTTCCTTTCCATTTTTACCCTCTATAAATCTTTCACTTACTTCTTTCCATGGGTCACTAAAAAAATTGCTGCCACGAAGTTTCAAATCTCTTCCACTTTCCTATGATATTTTTATTTTTTAAGACCAATAAATTATTTATCTTGAATTTTTGAAAAGTCATGTTCATATTTATCCCTAAATTGCTCTATGGAAGTTGGCCACGAAGTTTCAAATCTCTTCCACTTTCCCATACTATTTTTATTTTTTAAGTCTAATAAATTATTTATCTTGATTCTTAAAAAATCATCTATGTTATATTCATATCTATCCCTTCACCTTTACCTCTTCAATTTATTAATTAATACACTAATTCAAATTCCTATAAATATATGTAAGGATATGAGAAGTCATTACACAAAATTCAAGAAGAAGGTGATATTTACTACGTGATCTTCTAAATATGTTAGTATCGACTGAGATAATTATAAAGTAGATAATCATGTTGATTAAAACAAAATGGATGAACTAGAGTAATTTAAGTCTCTCGCCGTAATTAGCCTTCCTTCACACAAAGTATCTCTCATAACTAGTTTTTCAACATATGACATATCATCATCCTATTTTTGAAAAATTACCATTTTTCAGAGTTGAATGGAAAATAATATTTTTGCTGATCATTTTTATATCTCATAAACCATTAATCTCGCAATATAAAAACTCACTAGACATTATAAAGGGATATGCAGCACCGAGTTGATGGTAGAAGTATTGATTTTCTCTATTACCACTATTTTATTATTGCTTTCGAATTTTAGTCACCATGAATGAAATTTATTGTTTTCATTTTTTACAATTTTTAATTTTAATTTTACATCTTTATAAATGTATTATACTAAATTAAAAACTTTCCTTTTGTCCGTGTTACGTAATTAAATTAAATTTCTATTTTTTATGCCAATTTAACTAAGAATATAAAAATACAGCGATTTATATACATATGGTATTCTATCAAAATTTTAACTAAATCATTAATTGATTATTTTATTACCAATTTCTATTTTGAAATCGAAATTAACGTTTCATCATAAATAAATTATTTAAAATTCTTATCCGACTTTTTTTTTAATAATTAAATTCAAATATTTTCTATAAATTGATTTTTTTAAAGTCATTTAGATAAACTAAATAGGATATAATGTACAAAAGTGATAGTTTGAGATAATGTGATAGATTAGAGACAATTACTGAAATAACATATTTCACTATACTTATACTAATGACTGAAATGTCTGAATATTTTTTTTTATAATTACTCAAATAGCAGTTAAATAATTTATTAAATTATACTTCAATAAAATCACTAATTTTGGTGTTTGATTCACTTAGACCATGTCAAGACTAGATAAAATCTCACTTAGTATTTCATTCATTTTATAATCACTTCTCAACAATCCTTAACATTAGTCACCAACAACAATTATAACCACTTCTAAGACTATGTCAAGGATTCTTGCCATTTCGATGGTATATATAATCACAATTATAATCAATTCTTAACAACAACAAACTCTTAACACAAAACTCACCAACAATAACTCAATTTAATACAAGAATACATATATCTTAACAAATATCATAAATGTTTCAACTAATATTTGTATTCTTTAATCACAATCTTAAAGCATCGGCACAAATTGTAATGATCTTTGTGTTTTCCTAATTTTTTACTTCATGCATGATGTAATTATTCCAAGTGTGAGCTCAATATTGTTATTCCTATGTCGATTTTGACTTTCAAGTTTCAACTCAAGTTCCCGATCTCCAAGTGTTTTCAATGAGATAACTTCAAAAAATCTAAAAATAAATTACCACATTGATTAAAAATGATAAGAAAATAATATTTTAAATGCATTATTGGACATCAAATTTTGTACTCATTATACTTTGACATGATGGAATAGTACATATTTCCATACAATTTTTTGTGATAATTCAATAAACTATAATTGATAAATAGTAATATCATCGTTTTAAAGTCATCCAATTTTCTTCTCTTCTTTCTTTTTTAATATTAAATTACAAATATTTAATTCTTCATATTGTCACCCTCTTTAGTTTTTACTAATCGCTTTAATTAAGCATTTTGTTTCAACACATACAATTTCAATAATATAAATTCCTATAAACTTTCATAAATTTGACATATAATTAATGTACGTCATTAAACCTAGTAGATAGAAAAATAATAAGCTAAAATATCATCAATCATCATTCAAATTTAGAAGAAAATAAGGTTTTAATACGATCCTTAACTCTTTTTTTGATAAAATATCATAATAGATAGTAAGAGGGGAGATTTGAATGGTGTGAAATTATCTTCATAGATTTCAATACAACCTTGAATAAATATCTCCGAGACCAAAAATTAATATAAATTTGTCAATGCTGTGATGAACTGCAATCCAATAAAAGATGTCACAGTTAAAATTATACATTCAATGAATAATGTGATAAGATAATAAAATTCATTCTATATTAAAATGCCTGCATAATAAAAATTAAAATATTCAGTACATTTTTAAACGACTTTTTGACTTGCAACTTTCATTGTACACGTCAATAAACAGGACATAATATTAATTATGACTTTTTCTACTTATAGTAATTGCATATAATATAGAAGTCAAGAGTTATTAATGAAACAAAAATTCTGTACACAAAATCAATCCCCCACTTTCATTGCATAATATCGTATTGTCAAAATAAATCCCCTCCCCCAACCAACTTTTATCACATAGAAAAAACATTACAAGAAAGACCCTCCATTCCATTTTATGCCAAAAGACAAGTCTTCCATTTCTTCAAACAGGAAGCAATCTCTCCATAAATACACTTCATTCAGGCTAAGGTAGTACTAGTCTCCATGCCATCATCGTGTAAAAGCGTGAAGGAAATTTAATCGCTTCATTCCAAAAAATCTGCATCCAGATTGTAGAAAACTCGATAAATTTACGAGTGACAATCAAATTATATGTGGTCGGTGCTAAGTCACAAATTTCTACCAGCAAAAAAATCAGGCTTAATGATCTGCATCATCTAAAGTGTATGTACCAATAAAGTTCTCAAATGTTCATTTTTTTAGTAAACTAAATGTTCAGTTGAAGCATTACCATTGCTGGTTTTTCCTGAACTCTGTAAGAACTGGGTATATGTTCTCAAAGGCTGTATAAGTTTCCTCTCTGACCTGAGAATTCAAAATACAAAATATCACAAATCAAATATGACAGTAGCCCTAACGTAACAATCACATTCCAGATGGAAATAAAGGGTCGTGAAGTTCTAAAATGTCCTCTTTTTTTAAGGAAAAAAGCCCAAAGCTTAACTATCATTAAGAGAAAAAAATGTACAAAGTTGTAGCTGTTTTGCAGTGTGAATTGGATTTAAACTAAAAGTAAACATAAAACATATTTAGTCTTTTTTTGTTCCATGACTATACATCATTTGCAATGTTATTGGTAAGTTTACTCCATTACTAAAAAAAGTACCAGCTACTAAGAGTAACGGCATCTTGTACTCTTCTATTTGTGGTAGTGGGTTGGGGTGGGGGGGGGGGGGGGGGACTAGCATCAGATAAGGGTCATGCAAGATCTGATTAAAAGAACTATCGAAATGGCAATCAAGTATTACCTTCGCCCCTGTGAGAACGATTTTTCCAGAAACAAAAATAAGCAGCACAATCTTTGGTTGTTTCATCCGATAAATCAACCCAGGAAATAACTCTGGTTCATACTGACAAACAAATGGGGATCAAGCTTTCAGTAATGAAGGTTAACTTCCAACATATCAAGCAAGTTCCATATCATAAAATGATACTAAACCAGATGAAGTATATAGCAGATGTCAACTACAAAAAAACAACTTTAACATTAAAAATAGACAAGTCCCAAAGATTCCCTCGTTGAGTAGCACACATTATCCCGCTAAATAAATTTAGCATGCATCATTTAAAACATTAAGCCGCAGTGATTATCACAAACTTATTATTTATTAGAATGTACTATTACTATCACAAACTTGATAATACATAAAGAATAATTTTTTGACTAGCTCCCTCAGATTCATCCATACATCTATTAGAAAGCAAATCACTGAGTCACTTAAAGAGTCAATGAAGCGATTAGTCAAATGGCTGCATGCATATACATTCAAGTCATGCCCCAAGAGCATATACTAGAAAAACTTCTCGCAGGAAAATGATTGACTAACAAAGGGAAAAGGGAAAATGCCAACTGCTCCTGCTCAGAAAACGATCTGAATACGAGGATAGAGAAAAAAAATCCTATGGAATAGAAAAAATATTATACACTCAGATTAATGAAGATCTACTAAAGCTTACACTTGAAAAGGCACCGTGGGAATATGCAAGACCTTCAAGCCTTATAGGAAATTTAACATCACATGAGCCAACAATATTCTGAATCTTAAAATCCTGCACCAGATTAAAGCATATGCAAATATTAATACAAAAACAAGGAGTCAAAAATGAGTGCAGCTAAAATTTGGTGATCAGCTAAAACTAAAAGCATATGTCAAGGTAATCCAGAGTTCTATTTAAGTGGAGATTGCATCATTGTCAATTCAAATGCACCAAAAGTGAGAAATGTTAAAAGAGGTAACAAGCCAAAAGCAGCCTGTGGAGCAGTAGTGTATGCATGTTAGATTTTTATTTTAACTTGTACGTAAGTTTCATAATCTAAAATGTATCCAAGTCCTCTTTCTTGAGATTTTACAAATTTCTCTTTCACTGCTATTAGATTTAACCAATTGGAGAGATCTACAGGTTTGATTAGGGTGGATGTCTTATTTTCTCTTTAACTTTTGTATTCTTTCATGATTATTGAAAAGTGTTTTCAATCAAAAAACATATACATGAAGTGTGTTCAATTGTTCTAAACACATGAGAAAGAGAGAATGTCACTTACCCTAAACTTTGCGGGAAAACCAAGTTTCTGGATGATTCGGGCATACTAGAAAGTGAGAACAAGGATATAATATCAGATTTATTTATAAGACATAATTCATTTGTGTATGAAATTTACAGAATAATAAAATATCAGCTAAAAAATTCTTATGCATATCAAAATAAGGTGTTGCATGAGAAAACTAATAATTTTTATCTAATAAACAATTAACTTACTTTTCACATTTGATCAAAGATATAAATAGACAATAATTTTAAAAAAAAATATACACACTGGAATATATATGTGTATATATTTTGACAAAAAAAAAAAATACATAACTTTATTTTCAAATATCAACTATTTTCCACATCAAACAAACAAATCCCAACTCATAACTTATATCTTGTCCCATTACTAGAAGTTTACAGAGAAGATATTATTTCAATTTGAAACATAATTCACTTCTCAGACCTTTGCTGATCACAACCAATAAAATCTATAAGCTAGAAATTTCAGAGTTCACATTAAATCACTGAATCAGGAAATCACAAGTATGAATATGATATACAACTTTATTTGGAGATTAAAAAACAGCATATATAAACATCAGAAGTAAATAAAAGAAATAAAAAGTTTCAGAGTGCAATTTTTTTAGTAAAATAGTTGAGAGACATTTCATCGATAAATGAAAAGAGGAATACAAAAAACATCATACCCTTGGATTACAAAAGTTAACTCCAATTGGGGGCAATTAAAGAAGGGGTATGATTACAAAAAGATTAAAACTGAGCTGGGAGGTAAATCTAATCATAAGATCCCATAAATCAAGAAAGTCCATATATCAATGTAACAAAATTTAAAGGTTGATATCTAAAAATTATACACGCTAAATTGTAACAAAGAGAATGTAATGATGTTTAAGAGTTTGTTTGATTTGGTTACCCTTAGAACATTTAATGAACCTGATGTTAAATTATAAGACTTGCCCTAGTATGACTTACACAACCTGTATCTATCATCAAAATTTCCAACAGCCAATAAATCGAAAAAAATCACTCCCACAGCATTAGCATAACACTAGAAGAAACTAAGTACCTTTCGTGCTGCTAATTTTGATTGTTGTTCACTTTTTGCTCCAGTACAAACCTACACCACATCATACAACTGAATAGCTTAAACAAGAATCGTGAAGCGCGTAATAGATTTACAAGCAAAAGAAATTCATCATTATATATTTTATAAAATTTAACCAAGTTTGAGAGGAAATGAGTTTGGGACGTATAATTTGAGTTTTTGTAAAACAAGTAAAGAACGGACTACTCACCATCTTTCCAGACGCAAATATCAATGCCGTGGTTTTTGGCTCCCTTATTCTCATAATAACAGCAGCAAAACGCTGTCGTTGAAACAAAAATTGAAAATCTTAAACGACGAACCTTCAAATGCAAAAGGAAACAAGGTTTTACCCAGAAAATAGATCCTAGATGTCCATCTAAACTATATGCATTTGCTTATCATATAACATCATGCCTTGGGATTGTATTCAGCATTGCGAGCTTGAAGAGCAATAGCCTTAAGATCCAACTTGCAGTCCAAATTTACCGTTGACACAATATTCCTGATAAATATGACATGGCAAATAATCATTAAGAAACATAAATGAAATTCCAAAAAACCTTATGCTCATAGCACATTTTCCAATTGGAGAAATCCACCATACAAAGATTCCAATACTATTTGTATTAAAATTCATCACCAACACGTTCAATTCAAAACTAGAGGGGACTACACATGGACTTCTTACAAGAAAATGAGGTTCTAGTAATACAAACATCCAGTGTTTATGATTTATTTGATAAATAACTGAAAAATTGAACAAGAATCAGATGAACAATTTACCTTTTGGAAAAAATCGATTTTCTTTGTTATTATTATTATTAATTTTATTTTGCGAAGGAGGTTGATCAATTGATTAATTCATTAAAAAAATTTACACTAACGGTCCTGAATATATTGTATACATACTATGCACATGTGCATTTATGTTTGCCTTGTTTACGTGAACAGATTAGGAGTTTAATTTAGTTATTTTCAATTCATATAAGATGGGTGCATAATACTCAAATTATAATGTTTATAATTTTAAAGTAAAAAAGGTATATTCTTAGTTTCTTATTTGTGTATATGTGATAATTAATGTTTTCATTGTTATGTCAATAATTTCTCTTTCTCACTTCCTTTCTCAAAATCACTTATCATTTTCCTTCCATCAATTATTATGTCAATTAAAATCAATAGACTACATGAATAAGTTTTAAACTCAAAGAAATTTCTCTTTTCCAGTGAATATCAATTTCTCAATATAAATCATTAAAAGAAATTCATGACACCGGATTCTCATAGTAAATTACTGGAAAAATTCACCACCCAATACCGATGAAACACTTTAATTTGGTCTACAATAAGAAAGCCATATATACCATAAACCATTAGAAGACACGGACAATTAGAAAAGTCGAAACTCACTGGAGGGTAGGTATAATCCCAGAAGGGTGCTTTTTAAGATCTACGGGTTGGGATCCTTCCAAGCCTTGCTCAGCCATCCCTAATAAGAAATCTCTGCAACGAAGGAAATTCTACTCCTTCAAAATTCCTCTTTAAAGACAAACAAAACGAAACAAAACAAACCCACATCTCTTAGAGTTTCGAATAAACAAAGCCCATTGATTACAGAAAACAGTAATCAACAAATATTGTACGGAAAACCGAAAACGCAATTTCTCAAATCGCATGTTTAAAAATTAACGGAAAACGGTCAAATAAGTTACAAGAATTACAGGAAAACCAATCCATATTGATTAGAAAGGGAAACAAACCCCATCTTCTTGAAATAATCACAACGATCAAACAAAAATACTAACCCTAGAAAATACTATTCATCATTCTTGAATACAAGAGTGAAAAGGTAAAATCAAAATCACACACTGATAATGATCTACAAGATCTATTGATTTCCAGAATGAAGAAAGCATAATCACAATTCAGACCTCTCGGAAGTTAAAACCCTAGAAATCAAGAGAATTATTGCTTCGAATCTGGACAGAAAAAATCCGTTAAAATTGGGAAATTCAGGAAGAAGAGGGATCGAAGGGAGAAGGATTTGAAAGCGGGAAGAATTTGAAGGGAGAAATCTTTTATATCAAAGGGAAAGAAGAGAGAACGGTAAGAGAGAGAAGAGGAGTTTATAAAGGGAGAGAATAAGAAGAGTAGAAGAACAAGGATTTGCTGTTTATGTGTTTTGGAGTCGTGGATTGGATGGGGATTAAATCTTTGGAAACTTGTGAATTTACAAGTTTCGCCTTCGTTTTTTATATTGTAGTGTTTTGGATGGGTGGGTATTTGTGGAATTTTGGTGTTTCATGGGCTGGGCTTTTTTTGTTTTTGATGTGTTGAGGCCCAGTGGACTTCTCCCACGTTTCTCTTACTAAAGTATTTTTATTTATTTATATTTAATAAAATTATCACATTTACCCTTAAATCAAAGTATGGTTTTCAAAACCACCTTAATTAAAATTTTAGTTTTTTTTTTACTTTTAATTTATAATTTTCTCTTACATTATAGTAAAGTCAGTTATTTATTTTAAGGTAATTATGAAACTTTATATAACATGTGCTATTTTTTATAGCTTGAATTTTTATAAAGGTAGTTATGAAAAATACCATTTATTCTAGGTAAAAAAATAAATGAGATGGGATTTATAGTCTTTAATTATTAATTTTTTATTATGAAATTTTATTAGTTTTAAATATCAAGTGGTTTAGCGCCTGACCAGTTGAGCTATGCTCCGGTAGGCAGTATATTTTTTTTAAGTAATAATAAGTGTGTGTTTAATTATTCATTAGCATACATTATATAAAATTTTACAAGTTAAACAGTCATCTTTTAAAACAACTTGAAAATACATAAGAATCGAACAACACTTTATTAGTCCGTTTGGGATAATTTTTGAAAATATTTAAGGGTTATCAAAATTTAAAAAAAATACTAGTAAACCCTTTTTAAAATTATCATAAAGCGGCACGTACTTACCAACTAGTTTGTTTCAAAACCAATATAAATCTACAAAAATTGACTTTACTAACCGGAAAAAAAAAAAAAAAAATTCGAAAGAAGAAAAAATGGTATAACCCCTCCTAAAAAAAGTTCTAAAAGTTTATAAAAAAGGGTGTATCGAATTTAATCAAATAATCAGAGCATTATTATTTGATTAAAAAAAACACGCACACGCATCGGAGGCGAGTAAAAAACCAGACATCGTTTCAGTTTGAGGGAAAGAAGAAGAAATGGCTTCAGGGGAGAAGCAGCAAGATCAAGGCGAATCATCGTCGGAGAATATAATCGCAGCAGCATCTTCAATTTCATCAATGGCGGAAGATCTTCAGCGTACGGTTGTTCAATCCAAGGATTCTGCTCTTCGTTCTGCTCGTTCTCTCCAACACTTTTCTTCCTCTCACTTCCGTTCCTTCCAGGTTTCTTCCGATTTCAATTTTCTCTTCATTCGATTGCGAAAAGCTTGTTTTTCTTATTCCATATGCATCGTATGAAAGAATAACTCGTTTTCACGATTCATCGAAATTACTATATGCAAGGATTGTATGCTTCGTCTGTTTGAGAGATTAATTAATGCTAATGTTGAATTTGATAAATCATTGAATAGGATCAAAATTGAATCAAAGAAGCAAATTATCACATTAATGTTGAATTAGTAATTTAAGTTGTGTTATTACTGAGGAGTGTGGATTGTATGATTGTTAAATTTGTATTGTTCTTTTTTAATTGCTTATTATCTTTATTTGTTCCTTAGTACTGAGATGAATCTTACCAATTTTTCAGGATTTTGTACCACATGCTGTATCACAGCTTAGAACTTATGAAGATGTTTTTTTCACCAAAGTGAAAGGTCTTTTTATTATGTTTCTTGTTTTGTTATTATTTTTGGCACGCTTTAGAACTTTAGCCGCTTACAGGCATTCTGATCATCTCATGAATATTGCATATTTCTTGCTTGTCATCTTAATATTAATTGCTAAATGGGAATATTTCCCTGACTTATAATGTTTAAATTAGAAAGCACGTGAATTAAAATCGTGTTGTGTTTATTTCCTATAAAAAAAATCTTGTGGTGTGTATGAAGTCCTTTCACGGGTTAATTTCAGAATTCAGGATCAACAATTTACTGAATTTGTTAATGGAAATATACGGATTATATAATAATAATGAAAAAAAAAACCTTGCGGTGCAACATTTTGTTGTATTGTTCATTCATCACTATACATAGTTATGATATGGTATCAATGTGCAGATGAATTGAAGAGTGCAAGGGACCACCCAGCAGTAACGGTTGGGGCTGCTGTTTCGGCTGGCCTTCTTCTTATGAGAGGTATGGATTAAAAAAATTTCCCTAGTGATGGAAGCTGGAACTTTCAATGATCTCACTTTTGATCCTTCCCTCCTCTCTTTTGTTCTCTCTAAATGAGATTACTTTTAGAGGTCTTTGATTATTAGATGGTTTCCCTGAGAAACATTAAGAATTTAATCAATTAATAAGTTTGAGTGCATTTATTCAATGATTACATATAGTTCTTTAGCTAGGAGAGTTTGTTGATCTTATAGAACATTTTATTGAAAGAAATATAAGAGTATTTCAAAATATTGAGAGGAATTTGAAAGATCTTTGGGAGGTTATTGTTCATCGTGGTGTTACTTGTCCAAACTTCTTTGTGAGTTTCCCTCTCTTCTATCACTGTCTTTGGCTAGGGAGTTTTAGTTGAGATACTAAATATTTGTCTATTGTAAAAACAAGACAATTGATAATTAATAAGAATGCTTTCCAATGTGGTAATGGAGACAAGTTATGGAATCATTGGAATGCAAGGACGAGTATTAGCTTTCAGAGGTGGAATTGGAGGATTTCCAATTATTTATGTTCAGTTAATCATGAGGATAGTTGATGATGGCTTCTAGTTAGAATTTTTTTGGCACATCATTAAGGAAGACATTATGTTGATATTCCACGACTTTTTTTAGAAAGACATTGTTAAAGCAAGTGTCAATGACACCTTCATCACCCTTATCTTGAAAAAGATTGATGCCAAAGAAGTCAAGTACTAACCCATCAGCCAAACTATTGATAAAATTTTGGCCAAGGTTCTTGGTGAATAGGTTTTAGCGTATCTTGCCTAAGACAATCTCTATTTTTCAGCATGATTTTATTGGCAATAGAATTCAATCCTTGTCGCTAATGAGATGGTGGCAGATTATAGCAAACGAAAAGATAAGGGGGTTATCAATCAAACTATATTTGGAGAATGATAGTGTGGATTGGTAGTTTCTGTAAGACCAGCCTAAAAAGTTCTTTCTTCTGTTTCTGACATATTCAAAAATCTTTTTTTTTTTGGGGGGGGGGGGGGGTTTGGATTATGAATGTTCTACCTGAATTGTTCATGTCTTTTTCTCAAATCAATAAAATGGTGTTTCCTTTTCAATTTATCCGGTTTTTCTTGCCTGAAATACTTTTAATACTCCATGCGCTGTGTTATAATATGTTTATTAGTATTATTATTATGTCTTTTATTGTAGTTTTATTTCTTATGTCTTTAGGGCTTTCGTAGGAGTTTACGGGCCTCCATGTAGTTGTTTATATACATCTCACTTATGTGAATAAAACGACTGAACTTTTCTCTCAAACTTTCTTGACTTTTCTGTTAGATTACACACTGAAAAGATTTTGTAAAATGATTTGATTATTGAAGGATTGCTTTTTTATGTAGGACCAAGAAGATTCCTGTTTCGTCATACCTTTGGTCGATTTCAGACTGAGGAGGTTTTTCCCCTTTTGAGTAAACTGTTGCTTTAGTGTGTTCTCACTATATAAATTATTAAATTGGAACTATTAGGTGCTGTTTGATAACCATCTCGTTTTCTGTTTTTGGTTACAAATTAAAAAAAAAAACAGAATTGTTTAAAAATCAATCAGCCTCTCGTTATTAAATTTGAAAAAAAAAAAATTAAATTTATGTTGGTTTTAAGTTTTGGTTTTTGAATTTTGAATTTTTTTAAACCAAAAACGTAAAAATCAATTGGTTATCAAAACACTCCTTAAAAAAAATTTGAAAATAAAAACCAAAAACAAAATGGTTATCAAATGGGGCTTTTACAATCTAAGTTTCAAGTGGATTGCTTCATTTTATTACCTATTTTTTTAAATCAGAAGCATTTTTCATTGATTTATTTTAATATTGGAAATTGTAATCTCATTTTCCGTTTTTCATGTCCCTATCTTTTTATTCTTGTCTTTTCCCCTTTCCTTGAGCAGGCAAATTTTGTAAAAGCTGAGAAGCATGTGAAAGAGTTGAACCTTTCAGTTGACCTGATGAAGAAGGAGAGCAAGAAACTGCTTGAGAGGGTTGCTCTAGCTGAAAAGGATATGAAATATGGCCAAAACGAGCTGATGTAGAAGTATTTTAGTACCAATTTTGGAAAACTTTAATGCTATTAGATTCTCTGAGTCTGACTATTTAAACATTCAGGAATGCTGGAAGTCAAATTCAACGTCTTTCAAGGTCAGTTCACAAGGTTGAAGCTGAAGCTACTGGTGAGCATATTGATGCATTAAACTCCTATCATTTTTTTGTAGTTTCTACTTCATAGTGCTACTCAAGAGCATTCGTTAGACCTGAACATGGTTTTTCTTTGTCTATTTAATGTCTTCTTATTTACTTGATAGATCTTCTTGAATTATTTGGACATACTAATGAATACGACGGTCCAATACACCCTCTAATATATTATGAAATTTTTGGGCATATTCATGCGAAAGAGACGATGAAAGTTCTTGGATTGGATTTTTTAGAGATAATGCAAGAGTTTGTGTGAAAAAGAGTGACTCTTTCATGCACCTTCATATTCATACCATTGCATCTTATTAATCTTACATTGAAATTGTTTTTAGGAATTTAGGATCCGTCTTTTTTAATTCTTACCTATTTAGTAGTATACTTCGAAATGTTTGTGGCCAGTTTGCATTGATTGTAGCATTTATGGGGCATGGACCTCATCAATCTTTGGGTGATATTATCAGTACTATCATGTTACTAAAGAAGAAATTGATGTAGTCTTGCCAGCCCAAAGGGCATTTCCATGACAAGAACAAAAGCCCCTAGTCTAAGAGTTACAAAAATTCTCTACACTAGGCTATAATAGAAGAATATGATAGTTGCACAAATACTTGGTTAACTCAATTTATGAAGAGACCATCGAGACCGATGTATGCCTTAAAATCTCCTAAGACCTCTCAACACTGCTAAAGACTACTTCCAACCACACATCAATAGGAGTGCCCAGATAGCATTAAGTCACCAGATCAACATCTTACTTTTGAATGGTTGCTCACACAAAACTTGTTGTTGAACTATACTCTCTTTAGAGCCCGTTTGGGATAGCTTTTAAAAAGTGTTTTTTAATGGTTATCAAAAACACTTTCTTTATTAAAAAAACACTTTTAAACACTTTCAAAAGTCATTCCAAACAGGCACTTAATACTCCAGGGTAAAACACCACGAGTTCCCTCATTGGTCACAATATTGGAGTCCTCTCAACCTCTTGTACATTCTATATTTTTAATAAAATTGTTGTGAATTCTTCTTAAAAAAAAACTTTATACTTAAAGAACCATCCTTTTTACGATGCCTCCATAACCGTTAGCAAGTAAGGAAAGGTTTCTTTGAGCTATATTTACTATGCATAGCCTGTTGCTATCCACGGTGAGGTGAGTTCCTTTCTAGTTGAGTTTGTTGCTCCCTCCCAATTTCTTTTGTAAATTTTTTATCACAATTCTTAGCAATTGAAACCTGGATATTAAGATAAATATAGGTGGTTAGTAGGCACATTAAACAAAACTTGGGCAAGAGTCACATTTCTCTTTTAGAAATCAGAGTTCTCTTCTACTTGCCAAATTCGTTGCTGATGTTTTCCAACATAGGGTTTAAAAAATTGGAAATCTTGGATTGTCCCAAAATCGTAGCCCCAAGCACTTCAAGGGTGCTGATTTCCAATCTTACACTATCATCCCTCATCCTCTCTTCATTGTCCTGGTCCCTTACATTTAAGCCGTCCTACACATATTTAGATAGGTTTTTATTCCTATTCTGTATGCTAATTGAAAAGCTGATTGGGTTGAGAAGGTTATGGAATTTATCTTTTTCAAAAATAGAGAATAGGAGGGACACAAAATGGGAGTGACTAAGATGAATACTTTGCAGATTAGGAAGCCTTCAAATAAACTAAAAAGGGAATGATTATCTTTCTTATTTTTCTTGTTCTTTTAATGTTCGGAGGAGCTTCTGGTTCTTAAACATTCTTCATTAGTTCTTTCAGCTTGTAACCATCTAACAAGCCAAAACCAAACAAAGGAACCAACATCAATAGACATAAAATGAACTACTACTGCCTGATTACGATAGCCTTACTCTTCTTTTCTTGAGAAAAATTACTTGTATTGGTTGAACTGATACCAGTAATTTTGCTCTTGATTACTTGAAAATAGTCCGTCCTGTCAATTAGATGTGGGTAAATATTCTTTATTGAGAATAGTGAACAGGTTAATGCAAATTCTATAGTCTGTGATTTTTTAATTATTGTAGAAGATTCACAATTAAAAGTGTCCAATGGAAAAAAGGTTGTTGATATTGCAGCTTCTTTCTTATAATGTATTTTTCACGTCCACAGGCAGATATAATGAGGGAAATTTGAGGGGTGGTTGGTTGATCATATATAGTAAACATTATGATAGTGAATAATAGAATTATTGTCCTGATATTCTAAAATTCTGCAGATTTGATGGATGAGCTGCGAGAAATTTCTGGTAGAGACTCATTAAAACTTCGAGCAGAGGTGAGGCCTGATATACTTGTCAATTTCATTCCCTCAAGAAGAGCTGAATATATACTTTCTGTGGTTATGATGTCAAGCTAAATCTATGGTTAAAACATGGGAAATTTATTTAAGTATGAGAGAACTCTAATATATTGATATGTCAAAAGTTATTTATAGTCTTGCAAAATGAAGTAAATAAAACTAGGAAATTAACCAACTTAATTGACGTAGTAAAAAGTTAATAATCACTTCACTATAGTAATCAACTAAATCAAACTAATATTCTGATTATCTATTGATCTAATTATCGCAATTCTTAAAGAAAAATAAATTGATTGACTAATTATATCCAACGTCGAGTTATTAGCTGAATCTTATGTTTATCACTCTTTCCGTTTTACCCACTGGCAGGTGGCTTCGTTGGCAACTCTTTTAAAGCGTCAAAGGAATTTGCTAGACAAAAGGGTAATGAAAGTTTCTGAATTAGGGATCCCTGTTTGATAAACTCGAGATTGAGGTATGAGTTGTATAAACCTAATTTAAGCTTGCATTAGTCCGACATTTTTGTATCTTAAATAATTTCCAAATTAGGGAACTTTGTCATTGAGATAGCTTGCTCAGTCAGAGTAAGTTTATAAGGTAAAGCTTTTTAAACCATAAGGATTAAATCCTTATATATAGAAGGATTGGTACCAAAACTTTGTAATGTCAAAATGAAAAAGTTGAGAGATTAATTGTATTTTTTAAGCTTCGAATTACAATCAAAACTCCAATGGCTTATCAAATGATGGTCCTTGGCGACTCCTTGACCCTCTTTAGGATTTTTTGCGTTCTTCTCCCCTTTAATGGTTTCTTAAAAAATTGAACCTTTTTTTAAGATTAGAATTTGAGCCTTTTGTTTTTAGTAAACTTGAGGAGCAATGTATGCTCAAGTCAAAAGGATGATTTAAGCGTTTTTTTTTTTGTGTGTGTGTGACCATAACCATAAAAAGGCATGAACAACGTTAAACCATAGGATCCTAGTTTAAGGGGTTGATTATTCAAATTGAAAGTTTAAGAGGTAAGCGTTACAACCACTATAGTTCAAAGGTGGTTTATATAATTTTCCATTTTTTTAATCGAAACATGGTCAAAATTCAACACACGTGAAAAAACGACATTTTCAAACAATAACAAAAAACTTAACCAACCAATCACTATTAACCGACTAGATTTTATTAATTATGTGGTTATAATATACCCTTTGTCATTAATGTCTACCCCAATTTCTAATTTAATCTCTAATATTGGATAAGCTCGAATTTAGTCTCTTATATTTTGATTAAGTTTTTATCTTGGTCATTTCCATTAAAAAAAATTTATAAAAAATGTGCATAATATGTATTTTTAACTTACTTACATGGACATTAAACCCCTAGGTGCTCGTAAAGATAGTACGTAAGCTATTATTTTAGAAAAGAAGTGAATTGTTGGATTGTTTTAGATGTTGAAGAACACAAGTAATTTACTAATTGTTTTTCCCAAATAATTGTCTATATAATATTTTTGTCAACATTCATAAGTTTTCATATTAGTTAATAAGAAAATGTGTCAGCGATAAATTTTCGTTGTGAAGTCTAGTGGTGTTGTCCAAAATTAAACTTAATCCATTTTTAGTTGGTTTGATCTGATTTTAAGATTTTTACTTAGATGCGCCGATGCACTTCGTGAATCGTGATTGTGTTCACATGCATGGCTGTGACATGTCTTCTTGTTGCTATCATTCAAAATTACTTTATAACTTGTTTATATACTAATTTACAATTGATTATTTGTTTTCAACTAAATTAAATTTTAACAAATTTAAGAGTCAAGTTTTCTATTTTAACTACATCTTTGTGATTAAAAATAAAAATTATATACCATTACTTGTAATTTAATAAAAATAAAATAACATATATAATAAGTTTAACATCCACAAATTTAGTAGAGTAAGATTTTTTTCCCTATTTGTTTGTGATTTGAACTATAATTATGTTATTTGAGTAATTTTTTAAAAGTTCTGACATTTTAGTAATTAGTATCCAGATTTATGTTATTTGAGACAAATTCTTTTTTTAAGCCGGAAACGCGAGAACAAACAAAAGAAAAAAAAAATAGGGGATCAACTGCCTCTCACAAAAATAACTGATCTACTGGGAAAGAGACCCAACCCAGATAGAAGAAAATCTAGAGCTTGAAGCTCTATTTGCAATGGAATTGAGTCAAACCGTTTCAAGGACGACGAACATGGATGAAATCGCGAATTCCCAATTGGCCGACAAGCCTCAAAACCTCATAAATTGGGAGAACAACCTTTGTAAGATCAAAAATTTCTCCTTTAAACAGATGAATCTCTCCTCCGAACAGTTTGATTTGATTAAGAGTGTTTCAGAAAATAGCTCCTCTAAACTTCTCAACCCTTAACAAATCGCCAAAGCTATTAGAAGAGGTGTTTGCTAAGGAAGGGGAGCACACAAATTCATTTTCCCAATAGATAATCTTCTCAATTGAAGAAGAAAGATCCGGCGAAATTGCATTATGGATCTGATTGTTTCTTGGATTTTCAGATATCAACTCCTAGAGGCAGCAAGCAAGACTCCAACTAGGTGCAATGATTGCTTCCAAATTTAGCCTCGAGGAAATTTGAATATTTGAAGTAACATCTCTGAAGCTTATATACCTTCATTCTCCTAATGATTGCACAATTTTTTCATGCTCATCTAGTGGATCCTCACCAGAATTTGGCTACTAGAGAATAAAGATCATCACAAACGGAGGCCGGGAATCTAAAACAGCTCATAGTGTAAATAGGGATGGCTTCGGCAATGACATTAATAAGAACTTCCCTACCACCCACCGAAAATAATTTTTCTTTCCATCCTTGCAACTTCCTTCAAACTTTATCTTTGAGATCTTTGAGTTTCTCTAGCATTTTGAGAAGGTAATCCGAGATAACGACCCATCGAATTAGGTTGCTTCAACTGAAGATGGCTAGAGAAGAAACTCACACTATATGCACTAGTGTTCTTGCTTGTCATAAAGATGAATTTATCAAAATTAATCACTTGCCCCGAGGCCGCCAACTAATGCGAATTCAGGATAGTCTTTAGAGCTCAACATTCATCCTTTGTGGCTTTGAGAAAGATTATGTTTTCATCTGCATAAAAGAGGTGAGAAATAGAAGGCCACTGGTGATTTATTTTCAAACCAGAGATTATTCTTTTGCTCTCCATCCCGCAACAAAGCAGAGAAGCCTTCTACACATATTAAAAATGAATAGGGTGACAAGGGGTCGCCTTGACGGAGTCCACTGCCAGGAATTACAATTCCTCTTGAAATCCGATTGATGAGGATAGAAAAGGATACTGATTCCACATAATGCATAACAAGAGATACCCAAATGATGTTGAATTCCATTTTTAACATCATCTTTCTCAAATAAATCCATTCCACCCGATCATACATTTATTATTAAGAGCATGAATACATTCAAAGCCAATAATAGCATTGTTTGTAACAAGCCTCCCAAGAACAAAAGCACTTTGCGTTAGGGAAATGATCAAATCAAAAACTCTCTTCAATCTATTAGCTATTGATTTAGTCACCGGTTAATTAAGAATCACCTAGACAAGTTTTAAAGATCCCAATATTTCTAAAAGAATGACATGAGCTCAATCAGGGCCTAGAGCATTCGTAGGATGCATAGATTTTAATGAAGCTTCAATCTCATTTCCGGTGAAGGCCGACGAAGCTAAGTGTCTGGATGTCAAAAAAAGATGTTAATTTTTAATTACTCTATTTAATAAGTAGAAATAGATGCTAACTAATTATAAGAACTTAAATTTGTTTTCCATAGTACATGAATTTTTTAAAGAAAGCTTTATTTTGGGTAATTTTGTTGAAACTCATGCTAATAATTATACTCTTTTTATGGGATTGATCATGTTTTCTCAGATTGGGAGGTTCACACACCAATAATATCGGAAACAAACAACTTAAATAAGTCTTTTTCCAAAGCAAAATCAGTCCACTACATTTGAAAGAATTAGATATGGGTGAGATTCTCATTCAATCTATCATGCTATGGTGAGCTTGTCTTTCCAAAATTTTAGAATTTAGGTTATTGAACTTGATGTCTTGTTTTTCAGATAATTGATTTTTAGTTTATATTTAAATTAATTATTTTGATTATTAAAAAAAATTAACTTATAGCTTAAAAATCTACCACTTTCATAATTCCATTTGTAGGGCAAGGTTTCAGGCTTTTAGTTTTAGGTCAGTTTTATATGTTATTATTTCTTTATAAATTCCGAAGCTACAAGACTACCAGAGTTTTATGTTTAATTTAACTTCAATTTATTTTAAAAATCAATATAAGTAATAATCCATTTAATGCTGGCCATATTGCAATACAATACTTTTTTTATGGCCTTAAATAATTGGTATCATTATTTTTTTTTATGTTTTAGAATGATTATTAATTTTCAAGTTTCATCAGTTTGTGAAAATTCGATTGATAATTTATCATACAATAGAATTCTTAATTAACAAAGATTAAATTATGTAAATTTTAAAAAAACAATTTTTTATATTGTAAAATATTATTTTATTTGATAGAAAATTGGTTTGGAAACAAGGAACAAAAAAGGCCTCAGAGATCTTGGTGGAAAAATAGTCATCAAATAGGATTAAACCTATCAAGAGTAGCAAATATTTATCCTTACATCATCGGCCTCATTCCATATATAAAATCAAATCAAATTAAATTAAAATTAAAATCCATAATTCTTTATTTAGATAGAAATAAAATAAAAAATAAAAATATTTAATTTAATTTTGATGTGATCAGAAGTAGCTGGTTGTATAATCACGGAAATTATCATAGGGAATCCGTCTGTTTTTTTCATCATTTCACATCAAATTCCATAAATTAAAAAAAAAAAAAAAAAACCAGATTTAAACAAAGAAATAAAAAATGAATTTTTAAAAATATATCTACCTTGTCACCGAAAAATCCTAAACAGGAAAAGGAAATACGGAGCTAAAGGTAGAATACGCATTCTAGATGCGTATTGATCCTATATTTCGCCAGACGATAGATTCTCTGAGCCATTTTCGTCGACCAGAGAATTTGCAATATCAGGCTTTTCTCTCCGATTCCTAATCTAAAAAACAACACAAATTTCAGAAAGCAAACAAGATTCCAGATTTAAAAACAGATGAAGAAGACAGAGAGGGCGAGATGCTGTTCTTGTAGCGATATGTAAAAACCCTAACCCTAAACTTATGATGAAAGGGAAGAAGAGGGGGAGGGGTTTTAATAGAGTTTCAGAGCAGCCCATGGGCCTGCATTTCATGGCCAGCTAATAATCTAACTTCAATATACTTTTTTTTTTTTTTTAATATTACACAAATAATCACAAGAGACCCATATTTTTTTTTTTATAGTAGATGATGTAAATTTTAAATTGGGAAATTTCACTAACTTAAATATAGTTTAATTGATTAGACATATATGACTTGTTCTTTTACTTTGAGAAGGCTCAAGTCTCCCTTCTTCTAAATAATAGTAAAGAGAAAGAAATTTCACTAAATAGCAAGATTTTATGCCGTATATCATTTTGTAGAGGGAATAACAAAACCAGATCTAATGTTTATAAAAAAAACAAATAACAACTTAATATTTATTTTCAATAGTTAAAATTCGCGCATGTAATATTACAAAATTATCACTAGTTACTAATTTTGCTCATGTAATCACTGATATCTTATATGTTTATCACTAGTTTTTGTATTCACATTATTTATTGATAAATTCTTGATTTTACAAATTATGTGAATGAGAGTATTTTTTTAAATGCTAAATTTACAAATATCATGTGTACTTTTTTGTTACCATCTAAAATATCACTTTATTTTAATTATTTATGAAAATTAACATTATTTTATTTTATTTTCGTAAATACATACCATTATTAAGTCATGTTTATTTAAGTGAAAGAATATTTTTTTTTGTTTATATAGATGTTATTTACTTTCACTAAAATGATGGAAAGAAACATTTTTCAATTACTTAAATATTAATATTCTCTTTCATTAGGGCGTCAGTTCGAGTCTCTATTTTTAATTTGATGTGAATCTTTTCTTTTTCTTTTTTATGTACTATCTAAACATAAATAAAATAATAAACTTGTAATTTGAGACTTATTAAAAAAAGTAGATTTCATTTTCTTATATTTTGGAAATCTAATTTTCCACAAAGCTTAATTGATTTCTCATTCCTTACTCTACAAGCCCCACCACCTCTTTTTAATGATTAGTATGATAATTCTCTTTTAATTATATTTCTAAAATATTTTTTGTAAACAAAAATTTAAAAGTTAAATTTCCATTCCTCCATTTTTTCTCTTAATATAATTAGTTCATTTTGATCCTCTATCATTCTTATTTTCATTGTAAATGAGATGTTAGTTTAAAAAAAATGTTTCAGGAGTGGAGTATATTTTCATCATTTGATTGATTCATTTATTTTAATAGAAACCGTCTAAATTTTAGATATCTTTATACGCGAACAAAACTTACCTACTTGTGTGGTTGAAAATAAGCCACATATACTTCTCAAAAAAAAAAAAAAAAAAAGCCACATATACATTGTACCGATTTTTGGTTTAATTTTGTTTAATGATTTATCTCCTTCTCTCCTTATTCGTGCACACTTGACAAAGTAAGCAATGAATATATTATTATTTTCATGTAAATAACATATCATTATTATTAAAAAAAAAAAACATATAGTATCATAATTTTTTTTACAAAGGCAGTTTATTTGTTCGTAAATTCTCATTCGACAATGTTGATTTTCTGTACAAGACAAACTCAAGTTTTAAGAAGAAAACTGAAACAATAAATTCTACCGTAAATAAATATGAGATTCATCATGAAGAACAAAAATTTCTTCAAAATTAACAGTGGATAAGAGATGACCATGAATGGGGCTATAGTAAATAAACCACATTCCTCAGCTGACAATCCACATTCAAACAGTGGACAACAGAGGCTTCCAAGTTCCTCGGGTGAAGAATCGCATCACGCTCCAATGCATCATTCCCTTTTCTTCCTTTTATATAGCACCCTCATCATTCAAACATGGTTTCTCTTGCTTTTCATGAGGCTTCCGCCAAAACAATGTAAGGTTTGAACCTTTGTATCATTGATGGTTTGAGATATATCCTTGTTGAAACAAATAGCTGCAAGTTTATGATGTCAAACAAAACCGGCAACATAGTGAAGACTCTCTTTATGCTTGGCATTGTGATATGTTCTCGAGCCTACTTCGTTATTTTATCTCTTGCTAAGATTCCTTGCTCCAAAACTAAAAGGAGAAGCTCTCAAAACATAGGTTCAAAATCAAAGTGATGGTCTTCCACATATCACTTCAGATGGTGTCCTTTCCAGTTGAGTGTCAAATTAGTGCATATTCCGCTCAGTGAGGCCATTCCATGTATTATTTTTGCCGAATTCCAGTTAACCAACTCAGTCCAACTTCCAGATTAGCTCAGTGACTGGAACATGAATTAAATCATGTACCTTAAATTTGAAGAATTCCATCCAAAACTTACGAGGTATTGGAAAAGAAACAGCAGCTGCTTCACATATCACATGTTGCTTAGTTGAGATCGAGTGGTCAGGAAGCCCAAAAAAGAAGAGTCAGAATTTGCTTACTGCCAGGTCATAAAAATTGAATATTCTGAGGTTGTAATTCAATTGCATGACCTTTTCCAACAAGGGCAGTGTGGTATGTTGACTCTTCATATGAGGTAAGCTGTCCAAATATACTTCACTGATCTTCCTGCCGAGTTACGATCACTCAATAAAGTCATGTAATTTATACCATTCCTCCTGCCACGACTCGGCCATTTTCAACTGTGCATTTATCTTGCACAATACTTGATGCATCCCATGGATCTGCAAATCTGATTTATCTCCAGCAAGGAATTCATACACCCTGTTCTTAATTTCAATGAAACTTCCACCAGGAGCCTTCTTCACACCTGCATTTCTCATTACCTTTCTCACCATACCAGATTCATTCCACCTGCCAAGGGCAGCATATGTGTTGGATAAAAGTGTGTAATTTCCACTATTTTCAGGCTCCAGCTTTGCAAGATGCCTAAGAGCACGCTCTGCAAGCTCAGGATCGCGATGTATATTAGAAGCAGCAAGAAGAGATCCCCATATTGCTGCATTTGCTTCAAATGGCATATCCATAAGCAGCTTCTGTGCCTCTTGAAGGTAACCAGCACGACCAAGTAGATCAATCATACAGCCATAGTGCTCAATTTTCGGTTCAATTTTATATATCAAACGCATTTGGTCAAAATAATAACGACCCACATCAATCATTCCGACATGGCTGCAAGCAGAGAGAACAGCTATAAAAGTTATTTCATTTGGCTTAACTCTTGCCTTCTCCATTCGACCAAACATTTCAAGAGCTTCCCCTCCAAGCCCATGTAGAGCCAATGCAGCAATCATGGTAGACCAAGTTATGACACTTCTATGCTGCATATTCTCAAACACATCAAATGCTCTTGTTATGTTACCCGATTTCGCATACATATCTATAAGCGCATTATACAGCGGAACAATCCTGCACAGTCCATGCTTCTCAATGTAACTATGAATCCATTCCCCAAGTTCAAGAGCACCCAGATCAGCACAAGCAGAAAGTACAGCCAACATAGCAATTTCATCAGGCTCAACTTTCTCAACCTGCATTTCCCTAAACAAATCAACCGCTTCCTCCGGTCTATTCGTCTGTACATACCCAGCAATCAAAGCAGTCCAAGAAATCACATTCCTTTGCGGCATTACATTGAACACTTGACGTGCACTCTCGACTTCACCAACTTTAACATACCCAGCAACCATCGCATTCCACAAAACCACATCCCTAAAACTCATTAAATCAAACACCTTACGAGCATCGGAAACAGACCCACAAGAAGAATACATTTGAATCAAAGAAGTAACAACATTTACATCCAAATCCAACCCAGAAGAAACCGTTTGAGAATGAATCTGCCATCCAACTTCAACAAAAGATAACTGAATTACAGCCTTCAAAACAAAAGGAACAGAGTAGGAATCAGGCTTCAAACCCACGAGTTGAATCTTGTTGTAGAGAGAAATGGCATCAATGGGAGAAGGAGATTGAGAAAGGGCTTTGATGATGGTGTTATAAAGGAAAATATCGGGATGGGTATTGTGGGAAAAGACGGAGAAGGCATAGGAGAAGAGGGTGAGAGAAGAACAAACTTCGATGAAGCGGCTGAGGAGGCGATTATCTTGATCGAGAGCTCTGGGAATTAAAAAGGCATGAACTTGATAAACGTGGGAAGAATTTCGACAGCTGCTTATAAGGGAAGTAATGGCGAGAGCTGCCGTGAAAATGCGGCGATGGGCAGACGAGGAAGCCGGTTTATGGAGGAAAGGCCACCGGAGCATTTCGCAGTGTCCATGTAGGGAGGAAAAGAAGAAGAAAAAAACACCTATTATAAATTTTTAAATTTTTAAGTTAAATTATACAAAATACCCTCAACTTTTGGGGTTTGTTTCAATTTTGCCTTTAACGTTTTAAAAAGTTTCAATTCTGCCTTCAATCTTTTAATTTATTTAAGAATTACCATTTGTTAGCAATTTTCATTTAGTTCTAGGGAAATTAAAATGTTTAGAGGGTAGTTTCAGATCATTTTCCTATCTTATTGAAGTCCGGTGGTTTCAATTGGGGCCCTTCCCCTTTCAGGTTCCAGAATATGTGGCTTTCTCACCCTGACTTTCTCAATTGTATCTCTAGCTGGTGGAGCTCTTTTCCTTCTGATGGGTGGCCGGGTTTTACTCTTCTGTCTAGATTGAAACTTCTTAAAGATAAGATTCATGAATGGAATTCCGAGGTTTTTGGCAACATTTTGACGCAAAAACAAGATATCATCTCTAAGATCCAAAGCCTTGATAGCTTGAGTGAATCTTCAGGTCTTTCTGATGTGCAATGTCTTGAAAGGTCCTCTGCTCGTATGTCTTTGGATATCACTTTCAAGGAAATATCTTCTGGGGGCAGAAAGTTAAGCTCCAATGGATGAAGGAGGGAGATGAAAATACTGCTTTCTTCCATAAAGTTCTGAATGCTAGACGGAAAAAGGCTCTGATTTCTGAAATTCTTTCTTCTCAGGGGATTAGCTTGATCACTGATGTTGAGATTGAGTCAGAATTCTTTTCCTACTTCAGCGGCCTCTTTTTGAAAGATCCAGGGGTGAGATTTCTGCCGGCTCAGATTGATTGGTCTCCTGTTCAGGCGAGTGACAACATTTTCCTGGAAAATATGTTCACTGAGGAAGAGGTCATTGGTGCCATTAACAGCCTTGGGTCTTCCAAAGCTCTGGGTCCTGACGGCTTCACCACCGAATTTTTTAAAAATTCTTGGAACATTCTTAAGGAAGATTTTATGAGAATGTTCCAGGAATTTTTTCAAAATGGTATAGTCAATAACATTATGAATGAAACGTATATCTCTCTGATTCCTAAGAGGGTTGATGCTAGGGAGGTTAAAGACTTCAGACCAATTAGTCTTACTACGGGGCCATATAAAATTCTGGCTAAGGTTCTTGCTGATAGGATCAAAGTTGTCCTCCCTAAAACCATCTCCATTTTTCATAATGCTTTCATTAGTAATAGGCAGATTGTTGATTCTGTCCTGATTGCCAATGAAGTAGTGGAAGATTGCAGAAAATCAAAAAGGCAGGGCCTCATTTTCAAGCTAGATTTGGAGAAGGCTTATGACAGGGTTGATTGGGACTTCTTGGATTCCATCCTTGAAGCTAAATGTTTTGGGAAGAGATGGAGGAAGTGGATTAAGGGATGCCTATCATCGACTACCTATTCTATAATTATCAACGGAAAGCCTAGGAGGAGGTTTAAAGCCTCGAGGGGATTGAGACAAGGGGACCCCCTCTCCCCTTTCCTCTTCACTCTTATTGCGGACTCTTTTAGCAGAATGCTTTCTTGTGCTGAGTCTTGTGGTTTGTTCAACGGTTTCCCTCTTGGTCGTAATGGTGGCTCCATCTCTCACCTCCAATTTGCGGACGATACCCTAGTTTTTTCCACTTTCAACAAGGATACTACTGACAATCTGTTGACAGTATTGAGGAATTTTGAAAGTATGTCAGGTCTTCGCTTCAACCTTGAAAAGTGTGTTGTTGTGGGTATCAATGTGGAGGATTCGCTTGTGCAAGAGGTAGCTGAGTCTTTCGGGTGCAAGGCCTCTTCTCTTCCTATGTTGTATCTTGGTCTCCCTTTAGGGGGTAACCCTCGGGCTATTTCTTTCTGGGATCTGGTGATGGAGAAGATTTATAAAAGACTTCATAGGTGGAAGAACAGGGTTATTTATAAGGGTGGTAGACTGACGTTGGCTCAATGTGTCTTGAGCAATCTTCCAACTTACTATCTCTCTGTTTTTGCCATCCCTTCTTCTGTGGCTAATTCCATTGATCAAATGATTAGGAATTTTCTTTGGAGAGGTGTGGATAATAATGGAGGCTCAAACCTTGTCAAATGGGAGATTGTTTCTAAACCTCTGGAGCTGGGAGGTCTTGCTGTTGGTAATATTTTGAAGAGGAATCAGTCTCTTCTTCTTAAGTGGCTGTGGAGGCTCCCTGTTGAGATGGATTCTTTATGGGCAACCACGATAAACGCCTCCCATTCAGTTTTTAACCATGGCTGGCATTCTACTCCGAACAATTCTGCCACTTATCGCAGTCCGTGGAAAGCGATTGCAAAGCTTCATCCTCTCCTCCTCTCTTTGTCCGTTTTAAAGCTGGGCAATGGTGAAAGAATTAGGTTTTGGTTGGATAACTGGACAGGTAGGAGTGTTTCTTTGAAGGATAATTTTCCTCTAATATTTAATCTTCATTCTAATCCGAAGGCCTTTGTCAAAGATCTGTGGGACGACCGTTCCTCTTCCTGGAATATCAGTTTGCGTAGAAATCTAAAGGATGAAGAGATAGGTGAATTCGTCTCCTTCTTGGAGGCTATAAATGTTTACAAACCGAACACTATGCAGGATACCAGATTGTGGACAGGGGGTGGTGGAGACTCTTTTTCTTGTAAGTTTGCTTTTAATTCTCTTGTCAAGTCTCCCCCTCTCTCCCTCCAGAGGTTATTAAAGTAATCTGGAAGGGTGTTTATCCCAAGAAGGTCAAAGTGCACTTATGGACCATCTTTCAAGGGGGGCTAAATACTGTTGATAAACTTCAGAGGAGGTTTCCTTTTATGGTTCTCAATCCCAATCGTTGTGTTTTATGTTGCGAGAATGCGGAGGATCCTATGCATCTTTTTTGGAGCTGCTCTTTTACGTCCTCCCTGTGGCGTGCTTTATTTAACATCTTCAATTATCAAGGCTCAAGGCCTCTCTATCTCCATCAGCTTTTGCATGGTTTGTTGTGTGGTGTCAAGCTTAGAAAGCAAGCTTCTATTCTTTGGCGCAATGCTATAAGGGCTCTTTTGTGGCTTGTTTGGTGGGAGAGGAATAATAGGATTTTCAACGACAATTCCTCAGATCATACGCTGATTTTGGATCTTATCATTAGACATAGCTCTTTGTGGTCGGCAAATTCTAAGTTCTTTTGTAATTATACGCCTTCCCTCATTGCCCCCAATTGAAAAAAATTTTGTAATCCTGGGTGGCTTCTTTGTTTTTTGTTTTTCATTTATCAATGAAATGTCTCTTATTAAAAAAAAAAAACGTTTAGAGGCAAAATATATTAAATGTCAATATCAGTTATATTCCATAATGTTTTAAAAGTTTTAATTTTTCCCGTAACATTTAAATTTTCGTAAAAGTTTTAGGAAAATTACTAACAAAGGGTATTTTTAAAACAAATTAAAAGATTAAGGGTATAATTGAAACTTTTAAAACGTAAGGGGAAAATTGAAACAAACCAAAAATTTAGGGGTGTTTTGTATAATGTGACCTAATTTTTATATTGAAAAACCATTCAATTCCCATTTATATAATAAATAATTATTGAAAATGATGTTTAAAACATACAAAAGTTAATAAATTAAATTAAATTGATTTTTATATTATATTATAGATGATAAAATAAAAATATGCTCTATGAATATAATCAATTATTTTTATTTACATGAAATTTAAGTGGGAAAATGATATAATTTATATTCTATGTTTTTTTTAAAAATTTATGACATTAGAGTTTGGGGTATTTTATAAAATGATGTTTTTTAATATTAAATTTAAAAAAAAGTAAGAGTTTTTATAATTTTAAAAAGTAATATTTTTTCGTATTCATTAATTTAATGAAGTGAATTTATTAAATTTATGAAAATAGTACAAACTAGCTAAACTTTAAAAATTACAGAATCAATAACAATACTAAAAAATCAATAAAAATAAATTTGAAAAATTATAATCATGAAAAAACATAAAATCAAAAAAGTAGAATTATTCGAAAATTACAATTATAATAATGAGTTTAGTTTATTTTTTTAATATTTACAATTATAATACTTTTTAAAATAATTGTAATATATGATAAACTATTGAGCATGTTAATCAGTGATCATCATGATTACCGCCAATCAATATCAAAGTTAATTATTAAATTTAAAAATTAATATTAAGTGAAAAGTACTACCATTTATCACATTCAATCAATAATTACTTTATTTGTCTTAAAAACTACTATAATACAAATAGTTTAAAAATATTATATTTATAATATGATATAATTTTGTTTATCCATAAAAGTGTTTCATTCTAATAAATTTTTAATCGTGTATATAAATGAGAAAAAAAAGGGGGCACAGTCCGATTTTTTTTTAGGAATATTATAATTTTTATAAATATTGACAAAAATATTGCTAAAATAAAAGTATTTCCAAAAATATTGTTGTTTTTGATGAGTGGGCGTTCATTGGATGATGTGGCAACGATAAAGCGTCTGTTGTACAGACGTTTTTAAGAATTTAATATAACTCGTTTGTATGACAGACGAGTTTAGTTCAAAACGGATTTGTATAAAAATGATCAAAATCGTCTGTACAACAGACACTTCAGGACAACAGAAATAAGGCTTCTTCTTCCTCATTCTTCAAGCCCTAAATCGCTACTCCATTTTTTCTCTCGATCTCCCTCTCATCTCCAACCTCCTCCCCGCCGCTGCAATTGAGAGTTCTTCGAAGGAGAGGCTTCAATTTCCGGTAGGTTTCATCGGCGATCTCTTGAATATTGAAGGTAAATCTTGAGTTCGATCACAAGCTGTCTAAGCTTAAGTCTGATAACCTCAAATGGCAGCAAGATTCCTTCCACCAGATGCTCAAATTGACGGGTCTTCATAAAGAAGGTATCTTAGCTGAAAACGAAGTTTCTGATTTCAAGAAACATTTGCTCGACACTCTGATCGCATCGCCGCTGGAACACGAACAACCCGTGATCTCGAGAGACAAGCTGTTATTCTAATTGAACAAGATCTTTATGCTTTCCTGAGATTTCTTAGAGACCAAATATGATTTTTTTTTTAATATTTCTTTTGTATTTTTGTTTTACCAAGAGCTTCTATATGCGAAATGCAAAACGGAAGACAAATATCATTCTTCAAAGAGGCCATTACTATAAAGATTGGCAGTTCAGGGAACAGAAATTGAGGCTAGAGATGTCATTTTAGCAGGTCCAAATGATAACACAAAAGAGAATCTAGAAGAAGAATGGTCGGTCATTGACTTGAAAGATGAAAAGAGCATGCTAAGCTAGGATAAATCAAACTCTAATTCTAAGCATAAATCAAAGCATATCTTAGGCATCAAGCAGATAAGAAGAGCAGCATCTGTTTCAGTTTTGGGTCATCCAACAGAAGAAAAAAGTATTTTTGATATTGAGAATCAATTATGCAATAGCAATCAAACTCATTCGATTCTGATGCCGGAAAGCTCAGTTAAAGAGACGAGCGGGGAGAAATTGAAAAGACGACCCTTCCGGACTCTATTTCAGAAAGAACGGGGAAATGACAGTAATGGTACTGATTATGAAGAAAGAATGATGAACAAATCTGGAAAGAAGCAATGAGGTTTCAATGGGTTGCAAAAATGGAAGAGAGATGAATCAGAGGTAAAAAACCCTCGGGTCTAAAGCGTCTATTGAACAGACGTTTTTAGGCCAAGAACTAAAAACGTCTGTTCAACAGACGTTTTTAGCGGATGTGGCACTAAAACGTCTGTTGAACAGACGATTTATGCTGACCAGGCGATTAATCGTCTGTTCAATAGACGCTTTACGGTAGTTTTGGAAATACTTTCCCTCCCCCAATTTATCAGGAAATATTTTTTTATTTTGCAATATTTCTGAAGAAACACCGGCACAGTCCTTAAACTTATATATATTATAGTTAAAAATAAGTAAAAATGTCATAAAATATCTATATTAAAATAAATCGGTCTCCTGCCCCCAGTCCTGTACTGTATTTGCCCATGCAAACAGTGCACACGACACATTGAAATTATAAATCATTCTCATTGATTGATTCTCTAATAAAAGATAGATAATCTAATTCCCTTTCTCTCAGTTTGGTGGATCTTACTCTTTCATTTATTTAATATTTTATTTTATCTATATTTTCTAGACCTCACATTAATTTAATATAATTATCATTTCAAGCAATAGTAAGTAATATCATAAGGGTTTTAAATCTTTACCCAGATAAATTCTCTGTGGTATTTTTTGACACCAATAGGCTAACAACCAAGAAAGACTTGTTCAATGAAGACTAACCTAACGTCTTTCTTTTGACTTAATTAGACAAAAAACAAATCGTACCATGTAAATAGTAACATCATAAAGGTCTTGTTTATCTGATTAAAGTTTTAATATAAAGTATAAATTAAAATGTCAGTCTGTAAAGCAGATGAAAAGTTTCGTAGACCAGTGACTATAACTTATTTTAATTTTAATATTGGAAACTAAATTGACTTTAGAAAGCCAAAAACACCCATGACTTACCATATTAGGATGCAAAAATAACCAATAACAAAAGTTAATATGATCAATACATTGAAAACATTTTAAAACTCATTTTAATCTTTATTTGTTCATACTCTTTTTTTTTAATATATATATGAGACTATACAAAACTATTTTTATGGGTACTAGCTTTTTTGGATTGTCTGGTGTTTTTAATTAGGTTTATTTTAGTCTTCGATTGAAGTGTTTTTGACTATTTAAATTTATAGTTATTTTATGTGTTTTATTTAGGCCGAGTATGAACATTTTGTACTTCAAATTAAGACGTTTTATCAATTTGGTTTTTAGGGGTCGTTTGACTCCTAATTTCAGATAAAAGATTTAAACTACATAAACTTAATCTACGTGTGACTTTTTATTTTACAACACCATAAAATGAATTATCTAACCCCATATAATTTATAAACTAGTTCAATTTTTAAGTTCAAATACATTCAACGTTAACTCAGTTTTGACAAATTAATTAATGTGAACACATATCAATTAGTTAATGTGAACACAGATCAGTTAGTTAAACATCAATATTTCATCTAATAAAATCAATGATTCGAGAATCATTCCCCTAATTTAATGTCGTATCTATAAAAAAAACTTTTTGCCATTGAAAAATTAACATTTATTTCAGGTTGATGATTCAATTTTATAATTAAAAATAAAATAAAAATTAGCCCACCCTATGATTGTGATTGAAAAAACCCACATAAAAATGTAAATCGATCCCCCAAAATATAAGTAGGAAGAACGGAACAAAAAAAAAAAACCAATATTAAAGAACGGTTATCTTGTCGCAGCTTCTGCCATTTCTTCCAGTTCCGATGATATCTGAGAATCAATCCTAAGATGCTAAGCTTCCATTGATCACTAGCCACTGCAATCAAATCCAAATCTTTAACCCTTTTTCTTTTGACCATCTTTGACTTTCCAGACTAATTTTACTTTCACTGACTCAGGTACAAACAATTACGACTCAATCATTTCAATCTTTCTCAATTTCCCATTTTCATTCTTCTCTTTTCGTTTTCATTTATTTCAAAAAAGAACAAAAATTTCCCAATTCGAATCTGTATTTATTTAACCCCTTTTCGTTTTTTTTCTTTCTTTTCCCAACCCTAATTTATGAATTCCGCATTACCCATTTACCCAATTCATCTCTCTCTATAGATCTGCCAATTTAAAAACCCTTTCTTTTCTTATCGTCTTTTCTGTTTTTTCTTTCCCTTTTTGTTCATTTCTCGTAGACCCAGTTGGGTTTTTGTGAGTTAAAATCAAAATTCTTGTTCAATTTGAGATAATTTCACTAAAAAAATCACATTTTTATCTGTACAGAGTGAGATATTTTATACATATCGTGGAAAAGAAAAACTTAGTCAAGCTTTGAGTGGCAGAAAATGGAGGGGAATTCCGGTGGAACGGCGGCGGCGACGGCGGGAGGAGTTGCCGGAGGTGGTGGAGGAAATGATGTGGAGCTTATGTGTAAAACACTTCAGGTGGAACATAAGCTTTTCTACTTTGATCTGAAAGAGAATCCTAGAGGTCGTTACCTTAAAATATCCGAAAAAACATCAGCTACCAGGTCAACGATCATTGTTCCTTTTTCTGGGATTCCTTGGTTCCTTGATCTCTTCAACTACTATATCAATTCTGATGATACTGAGGTTTTTAGCAAGGAATTGCAGCTCGACACAAAGGCACTTTTGTTTCTGTCTCTGTCTATATTTTTTGTTTTTGTTTTTATTTCTGTTTCTGTTCATTGTTACTTTTGTCTCTTTGTTCTTATTGTCTGCTTTTTTGCTTTTTTTATGTATTAATTGATTCATCAGGTGTTTTACTTTGATATTGGAGAAAATAGGAGGGGTCGCTTCTTGAAGGTAATTGCTTTTACTGCTCCCTTTTTTGTTGTCATTGTTGTTTCAATTCTCGAGATTTCGACTTTCTTGAATTTGCAAAATTTTCTCTAAACTGCTTTCTTTAGACTTTCTTTTTGGCTCTACAAAATTTGTGTGGGATGTGTTTTTTCTGCATGGATTAGTGAATGGAATTGGAATTGGTCTTATTGGTTTGCAATAGTGGTCCAGGAAAAGCTGACAGAATTCGGCACGCTTTTCTCCTAATTATTCCTTTTATTTCTTCTGTTTTGCTTTATTGAAATTTTGTTCTGTTCATTACAAGTTACAAATTCGAAATTGGTAGCTTCTGATTGCTCAGTGTTTTCAGGAAACGTGTTGTTGCTTTGGCGCCAAAATAGATAAATTTACAAAATCTTTGATTTTGTTATGCGGTTATATTCCATATACTGTCTGTCCCTTTTCTTTTTCTCTCCTCTTGTTGTATCTTTATTCTGTTAAGTATCACTACTTCACGACTTCTAGTTATAACCTTTTTGGACAATGTATTCAATCTAATCATTAAAAAGATGCCTAAAGTTATGCTATGATTGATGGACTTTCAAGTTTCAAGAACAGTGTGATTTGACATTTCTTCTCTCTCTCTCTCGTCCATTTGCTTATTCATCCACATGGTTAATGACAGGTCCAAGGCTGTTCGCAAAATAGATAGACTTTATTTTCAAATGCCTGAGAAGCATGGATAAGGTCACCTGACATGCACATGTCAAAACTCTTCAAAATATTTGCATTGACATATAAGGACATGCATGCAGTATAGAAAAAATGTTTTTCTGTACTCGATCAATCGATTTAAATCCAAGCGCCTGTATTAATAGTTTTAAAATTTTGTACTAACTGATAATAGAACTATACATTTTTAAATGATGCAGTATCTTATGTAAACGTCCTGAAAATGGAAATCAAATATTTATATGCAACTATTTAAAAAAAAATTATATACTTGTATAACAAGTTCAACTGACAAGAATGTTTCATTTCAACCATCATTTGCTGTCTGCTGAATCCCCCACATTCTATCTCCTGCATCAACTGAAAAAGTCCATACATCCATTAGTTTTTACTACCTTTTGAGTAACAATTTGTCTAATCTTGCTATTTCTAAATGTTATCATTTCTTTCTGTCTATGACATCTTTCTGTCTCCTTGATTCTGTCCATGCATACATATGCTTCCTCGAATGTCAACTCTGTACAGTCTGTTTATTTCCCGTTCATTTGGTAGTTGTATAGTTTGATTTAATTTCTTTTCAAACCCTTGTTCTCACGCAATGCATACGCTTAGTCTATTTGAGGTATATCTAAATGATGTAGCACATCAGGCATTAGGGTGTGGGTTAGAAGGGATACCTAGGAGCTTGCCAACCGGGACATTTCATAAATAAGGGGATGAAACCATTTTGTTCAGCTCTCATTCTTAATCTGATGAGCAACTTTATTTTGCATTCCTTTTTTCTTTATTGTAATCTCATTTTTTGTAGATTATATATAAGCATTTCCTGCACCCTTTCTCTTTCTTTGAAGTTTCCTCTTGCCCTGAACTTTTTTTTTACTGTAACCATTGTGCTTGGAATAGATGACTCGGCCAAAGTCATGGTTACTAGACATGTTAAACCTAGAGATGTCGCTGACAACTTATTTGGTTGTAGGTGTTTTTTTTTTTTAAATAATCCTATTTTGATGACTAGACCTTGGAACCTAATGTCTCAGGTTAGACCTTGGCTTGTATTGAGTGTTGGATATGTATTTTTGTTCGTTAAAACAGAATACAAATTCCCGGTGAAGAAAAATGTATGTGTTAGCTGTTCTCATCATTCTTGTGGTAGATCTACTCGTGGTAATATAAAGAAAGATGCTTATGAATCACCCTCTTATTGTGCACATTAACCAGCTTGAAGCTTCATTTTATTGTCATCATCTCTAGCCAGCCATTACCACCTCCATCATTGTCAGTTGAATTACCATGCAAAATAATCTCTACAAGCTGTTTATGTGGCAGGAGATTATAACCACCTCATCCCTATAGCCCCTTCATACCAGACAGCCTAGCAAACTTCTTTTGACCCTTTTGGAGTTGCATCTTCACGAATCATATCATGTCAGTCAAATCCGCACTGCAATTATTCTAGTCTCTCGTGTTTTGTCCCTTGTGCTTATGCTTGTTTAATCAGCCAAAAGCTTCCTCACACGCAACAGACCTCCACTGCTCCCATGTTCCTACCTTGCAGTACCACTTCTCAAAATACTGTAAATATATATATAAATGCAAACTATAGTTTATTGGTGTAATTTATTGTCTTTTGTACCTTATATTTTTATATGACATTTGTAAATGGCTAAATTTTACTCAAAAGAAGTGAAGCATATCACAATCGTCATAATCCATTCCAACAATCAACTCTGTATTTTGATTTATTCCTTTTTTTTTTCCTAAGAATAATACTCTGAATTTGAACTGAATGTTCTTCTCCCCGAGTACTTTGAGCCATTTTAGTTCTCAACTCATTACTCTTATTTAGATATTTGTCCAACTTCAATTTTGGTACAATTTAAAGCTAATGTTTGATGATACAGGTTCTGTATAAAAGTTCACTAAATTGTTTCCTCTAGCATGGCACTTTTGAACTACTGTCGCCCTCTTTTGAATTGTAAGGCTTAAAATTTGGATTTAGGAAAATGGTAAACAGCACCATCATCTCTCATTAAGTTGATATTCAATTTTACAGTTTCTTTGTTATTAGAAGTACAATTGTTTGGGGCGAATACTCATTTTTCATCTTGAATAAATAATCGGTGCATTAGCAGTTAATAATATTTTCTACTTCTTTTTGATGCCTCAATGTATGTTATTCAGGTATCTGAAGCTTCTGTTAGTAGAAACCGCAGCACCATTATCGTTCCTGCTGGAAGCAACCGGGATGAAGGATGGACTGCATTCAGAAACATTTTGGCAGAGATCAATGAAGCCTCTAGGCTTTTCATGCTGCCCAATCAGGTTGGTTTCTGCTGTTCATGGCCGATTATATTATTATATTATTATATTATTCTGTTTAACATATTTTCATGCGGTTGTTTTTGCCAAACCAGGAAAATTCTGAACATTCAGAACGTCTCGCGGGACTTTCAGATGATGTAGGTGCTGGCTTCATATCAGGTCATAGTAGCCAACCAGGTCCAACCTCTGACTTGAATGTTGACAGACAAGTAGACTTGTCACCTCAAGATGAAATGGGCAACTTGGGGGTGTCAAAAGTGATCAGAGCTGATCAGAAGAGATTCTTTTTCGATCTGGGAAATAACAACCGGGGTCATTTCTTGAGGATATCTGAGGTACTGATCAAGAAAACTGATCTAAATAGCCTGAAGTTGATTTGTTTATTAAATCCATGTTTTTTTAAATGCAACTGGTGTAAACTTTATCTGACCGTTAACGAATGCAGGTAGCCGGGGCAGATCGTTCTTCGATCATTCTCCCATTGTCAGGGCTAAAGCAATTCTATGAAATAGTGGGACATTTTGTGGAGATTACGAAAGACAGAATTGAAGGAATGACCGGTGTGAATGTTAGGACTGTGGATCCCCCTCAGAGATGAATTACTTATAGCCCTGGGAGTTTAATTCCTTCTTCTAATGTTTGTGTAGATGTGCTCGTTAATCGTTCAATTAGAGTCGCAATTGTGCTTAGTGTGGTTTGATGATTTCTTGTCTACTCATTTTCTAGTTCAAAGTCTGAATAATCCATCCTGCTAGATTAGCAGAGCATATGGAAATTTACTTGATAAGCTTAATTCTTGTGAGTGAGAATAACAAAAGAGGGGGGGAGAGTGATGCTTGTAATTGCCACTTTATAGTAATAATGGGTGAGTTCTTCAGGTGTGTTTTATTCATTCTCAGTTTCAGTAACCAATAAATATATATATTGCTTTCATGACCAGATTACTGTGTAGATTGATAGTTCTCATGCTGCAATTGTAGTCTTCTATGCTGTTTAATTGACATCTCCAGTCTATTGATGACTGCCCAAGTTTGTTAAGGTTTTTGTTTGAGCTTGTTTTCATTGACGCTTCTTATCTAAAGATGAAAATGTTCATCTCTATATCACCATCACCATCACCATCATCATCCGGCTCGCGGTCTAAAGGTTGGCCCAAACTCGGTTTAGGCTCGGCCCGAAAGTCAACGTTTGACGGGTCGGCTCGTTAAAGGTTTGAATTAGATATGAGCCTCCCTTTTTTCAAGGAGCCGGCTTACTATATCAAAACTGATACCAATGACCTCACTAGTTGTCCTTTCTTTCTATACTTCTTTTTTTTTAATATGGAAAATGGAACGATAATTATTTCTTCTTTCCTATCCAAACCATCTACCACAATTACTGGGTTAAAAATGAACAACTTTTGACCCTCCCCTTAAAAAAAACCGTTTTGGTGATGTCACATAGGTAGGGGTGAAAATACAATTTAATTTATTTATTTATTTACATGGAATAATTTCATTGATGTATGAAAAGAGTTTTGAAAAAAAAACACCCAAATGATTACAATTTTTTTCTTCCAATTGGAGCAATTAAAGAGGTAAAATAATTAAAAAAGATTTAGATTTTATATTCTAGAGGCAAACCTAATCAAAAGGTCTCAAAGGTTATGATGATTCACATATACATTTATCGTCAAAGATTATTTTGTTTCTCTCCCACCAACTACGCCGCACAAACACTCTAATCATGTTACCCTAAAGTCTAAAGAACAATGATTTTATCTCTACTATATTAAAGGTGGCTATCTTGGAGAAACTTTTTTAGACAACTATGTCCTTTGTAAAATCTTAAAACTATATAGTGTGCCATTTTTAATTAATTATCATGACCAAATTAATTAAACACTATAGTGCACTCTAATTAACTACCAATCACTAATTCATGAAAAATAATATAATATGTTTAAAAAAAAATCTCTATCTCTACTATCATAAAGAAAATTTTTATTTAAAAATATTAAATATTAAATACAAAAATTTAATAATTATATAAAATATTGTTATAGGAATCACATTACTACCAATTTTATTTATTTTCTAAATCATTAAATATCATTCATAACAAACTATATATATATATACTTGAGATTTTAAAATATTAAGAAGAAATATGAAATTTAAATCTTATCTTAATATATAAAACATGTTTTAGTAATCATATTACCACCAATTTTCTTAATTATACTAAAATAACAACTACACAAATAAAATAGCATAGCCAAACATTTCTCCCATTTGAGTCTTTTGCTCTTTCAATATTCGGGCAGTCTAGCATCTTTTCTTTTTTAGTCTTTTACTCTTCCCGGGTCGTTTCCCAACAGTTTTGTCATCTCTCTTTTGAGTCTTTAAAGCTTCCTTTAAAACTTCAACATGGACATAAATTTTCTTTTGAAAACCGATTAAACATAATTGTTGTATGAGTAAGTTAATAAAAATATAAATGGGTCCTTCTCTCTTCGTATTCCAAAACAAAGTGGTCTATAAATAAAACAATATTTTTTAAGTTGAAGCAAATGGGAACTCAAATTAGGTTGATTGAGCAATTGATCCTCCAATTATGGAATAGTCCCTGCTTCCTCCATTTTTTTTCCTTTTGTTTGTCAAATGATATGAAAAGGTGTAACAAATAAGAATTTGTATATTAGATTATCCAAATGATTATATACTATCTTTGTTTAATCTATTATTCTAATAGTAAATAATTTCATAATCTTTAAAATAGTAAAAAATAACTATAAAAAAAAAGAACAATTGTTAAATTTAAATTCAAAGTATAACAATATGTCCATCGTGAAAATCATCAACAAGATTTATCATTCTCTAATACAAGAGAATAAATAATAAAAAAAATAATTTTTTAATTTAATGGAAGAAAAAGTGTTGTATATAAAAAATAATGAATAATATCTAAGGTGATCTTATATACTATTTTGTACCGCTTGTAAATTCTTATATTTCATATATTATCAATTAATTCATATGTTAATTTGAGCTTAGAGAATTTGAACCAATTAATGAATAAATCAAATTAATTTAATCTTTGAGGTATCTCAATAGGATAGTGACCCAAATTATCTAAATAAAACGATATTTTTTAAGGAAAAGATTACGTGCAACGCACGTGGCAAAAATCTATTTATTAAAAGAGACGCCACACAAAAAAACTATAAATAGTTAATATTAAAGTATTTAAAAATGTTTTTGAGTATTTTTTAATGGTAATAAAAAACATTTTTAAACACTTTGAAAAACTATCTCAAATGGACACTAAGTAGGTCAATATTGCATAGATTACCCCGAAGGTGAGAGGTAAGAAAAAGGTGGGAGACGTCTTTATTGCTGCAATTTAACCTTTAAGTTATGTTATATAAAAAACCTTTTGTGAAAATTATTCACTGCTTTATTTCATCAATTTCTATAAACAACTTTATATATTTACAAGAGTTTTGATGGGCAAATGAAAATGCACTTGCAAAGATGAAAGCTGATCTTAATGTTTTGTAGTCGAGTAAAGTCATTTTAATAAATATTGATTTTTATGTTTATGCTGGCCATTTGAACCTTTTTTTTACTGCTACTTTGAGAATTTTTGGTGCTAAGTTTTGGTTTTGTGTTAAGATTAGTTTTTTTTTAAAATTTAATTATAAATGTTACTTTATATCTGTCAATAAATAGAAGAGAATTTGAACGAGAATGAGATTCAAACCCAGACCAGACCATTACAATAAGTTGAACTCCTACACACACCTCATCTTGTGTGACTCACCTAATTCAATCTTATTTTATTTTTTGAACTACACTCAACTCTAACTTCTTTTAGGGATAATTACTGAAATATCATATTTATACATGTTGTGGGGTGAAATTGGATTACACGTGGAATTTTACAACTTGACAAAGCACCTGGTCCGAAGTACCTGGTCCGAAGCACCTGGTCCAAAGCACCTCGTCTGACCGTGGTACCTAAGCATAAAGTCCATGCACCTGAAAAGACCTGGCTACGCAGTCTTCGACATAGACCTAATACTTAAGATTGAATACAAGTATCCACTTGGGAAACGACACGTGGCGCAACCCACAAGCGACACGTAATTGAGAAGCAACACATGGCTCAATCCCGAAGCGACACGTGACACGATGATGTCATCAACCTAATCTCCTATAAATAGGAGAAGAAATTCATTCATTAGGTAACGAATTTCTACTACAATTCTACTCGAATTCTCTTTGGCACACTGGCTCTGACTTTAGCATCGGAGGGTGTTAGGCCGGCACCACACCGGTGCACTTTTCCTTTCCTGTGCAGGTACCTACGTAGCACGCCGTCGAAGCAGCGCACTACCTCCGACTCATCCCATAAATTAAGTTCGTTGCCTGCGTGGAAGATATCCATTTTTACGCAACAACATTTGGCGCCGTCTGTGGGAAAGAGTATATAACTAAGTGCTCTACCATCAAGGATGGGTCGTAGAAGTCAGCAACACGGTGATGATACTGAAGACGGTGAAAACCGTAACCCTCGTAATACGAGACGTCAAACTCGTAGTACTAGGGAGCTACAACAAGTTGATGAAAATCAAGAAGTGGAAAGAGTTGTGTCAATGCCAGACGGAAGGGTTGATGCTCTAGAAGAGCAAGTCCGGGGTGTTAATCGAGATCTTGCTAAAGTACTCGAAATCCTTACACAGAGAACTGACCATCAATCCCCTACTGACAATCAAGAAGTCCAATCCAAAAAAGATAAAGAACCTATAAAACGCATAGGAGAATCGCTGAATCATGAGGATGGTGGTTCAAAAAGGAAGTCAAATCTAAATATCCAGGACAATTCTTCTTCCTCTCATAACTCTCCTCGCAACAAGCATCCTACTAAGAAAGGAAAGTCCGACCTCAGAGAAGTTCTCAATCAAAAGAGAAGAGAGTATGTAGATGTTATGAAGTCTACTGCAGAAAGTGTCCAGCCTTGGGCGCCAGAGTTGAAAGAACTCCAAGATCAACTTGATCATATGAAGAAAGAGTATAGAGGAAAAACTACTCTTGCACTAGAAGATCTACTTGAGCAAACTGAGCCACCATTCACCTATGATATAATGAAGGTGGAGCTTCCCACCAAATTCAGAATGCCAACTATGACAACGTATGACGGTTCAAAGGACCCACTCGAACATGTCGATACGTTTCGGACCTGGATGGAGCTCCAGGGAGTCCGAGATGCTATCAAGTGTAGGGCGTTCCCCCTTACATTAGGAGGCTCTGCTCGCGGGTGGTACAGGCAGCTCAAGCCAAGGTCCATATCTTCATTTAAAGATCTTACTCGGTCTTTTGTAACTCAGTTCCTTGGTGGAAGAGATCATAAGAAACCAGCCACGCACCTTCTGACTGTGCGTCAAAAGTCAGAGGAGAATCTCCGTGACTATGTAGTGAGATTTAACAATGAGGCACTGAAGGTGGAAGGTTACAGTGATGATATTGCTCTGACTGCTGTGATGGTTGGTTTGAAAGATGAAAAGTTCTTTTGGTCACTAGGAAAGAAAATGCCTGCTACATACACCGAGCTTCTCACTAGAGCGCAAAAATATATGAGCGCTAGAGAATTACTTAATGCAAGAAAGACTTCAGATGAAGGAGGTAGTAGTAAATTATCAGACCACAAGAAGAGAGACAGAACAAAAGATTTTTCCTGGAAGACTGATCGTCATGAGGATGACAAAAGAAGGAGATCAGGTGACCGACTTGACAAGCAGAGTCTTCCTTCTAGTAAGTTTAAAAAATACACTCCTAACGGTCCCGATTGAACAATTACTCTTGGAGATCAAAGACAAAAACTTGGCAAAGTGGCCGCCTAGGATGATAACGGGGTCAAACAAGAGAAAAAAAGACAAGTATTGCCTCTTCCACAAAGACCACGGGCATACCACCTCTCATTGCTTCGATCTCAAGGAAGAAATTGAGACCCTAATTCAGAAGGGTACTTGAAAGAATTTGTAAGAAGTAAAAGAGATGAGGAAGATCAGGACCGTGATGATCAAAATTTTCAATTGGAGAAGTAAGAATCATATTCAGGGGCTCGACTATTGAAAAGGAGTCCAAGCTCTAGAAAGGACTCTACAATACCTATGAAGATGTCAAGCAACATAGATTTTATTTCAACAATTTAATTTATTGCAATTTTCATTTCCAATAAAGTCTTCTATTGTAAGAGTTCGAAAATAAAATGAATAAAATTATATTTTTTCTACTTATTGCATTCATGAGAGTTAGATCATTCGAGAAAAATTAGACTCGGGTTAGACTTCAAGACATAAAACTCTACTCGAGTGGGGGCCAACTATGCGATTCTACTGCAACAAAATTAAAAATGTTCTGAGTCCATCAAGGTGGAAGAGCAAAAAGTTCTAAATCCGCCTAGGTGGAAGAACAAAAAGAAAATGTTCTAAGTCCGCTTAGGTGGAAGAACAAAAAGAAAATGTTCTAAGTCCACCAAGGTGGAAGAGCAAAATGAAAATGTTCTGAGTCTATCAAGGTGGAAGAGCAAAAAGTTCTAAGTCCGCCTAGGTGGAAGAACAAAAAGAAAATGTTCTGAGTCCACCAAGGTGGAAGAGCAAAATGAAAAAAATTCTAAATCTACCAGGGAGTGCAGGGCTCGCACGAACCGCACCTGGTAGAAGAATTTAAAACGACTAAAAAGTTATAAGTCCGCCACAGTGGAAGAGCTAAATAAAAAAAAATTCTAAGTCTACCAGGGAGTGCATGGCTCGCACGAGCCGCACCTGGTAGAAGAATTTAAAACGACTAAAAAGTTCTAAGTCCGCCACGGTGGAAGAGCTAAATAAAAAAATTCTAAGTCTACCAGGGAGTGCAGGGCTCCCACGAGCCGCACCTGGTAGAAGAATTTAAAACGACAAAATAATTCTAAGTCTACTAAGAAGTGCAAGGCTCGTAGAGGAATTAAGGAAAATTCTAAGTTTACTAAGCGTGTAAGGCTACTACACCTACAAAGCAAAACTTAGAAAATTTAAAGAAAAATCAAACCATATCAAGACTCAACGAGAAATTAACTCTTAGAAACAAAGTTGAGTTTGGTTGGGGAAAAAAAAGTCAAAGTCAACTGTTGACCGGTCAACGGGTCAATGGCTGACCCGTGGCGGGTCTGTCTTTTACCCACTAAAAAAAAAAATTGTGCAAAGTACTTTGACTTTGTATAAGGGAAGAGAGAAAAGAAGAAAAGAAAGAGAAGGAAGGAAGAAAAGAGAAAGAAGACAAGTTGGAGGAGTAAAAACCCGCGGGTCAGGTTTTGACCCGCGGGTAAAACCACCAGCAGGTGGAGTTGGAAGAGAGAGAGAGAGAGAAAAAAAAGTATAAAGCTGCTGTGTCTGACGCAGCAGCAATTCTATAAAGCTGCTGCGTCAGTCTGACGTAGCAGCAGCAGAAAAAAAAAAAAAAAAAACTTTTCTTTTCTCTTCCCTCTTCTCTATCAATTCTTTTCTTATTCTACACTCTTTATCAATTCAATTTTTTTTCAACTTTTGTAATCTTTTCTTCAATAAAAGATAGAAAATTTTAATATTTTTGATTTCAAGAGAATTTTTACTCTTAAAATCAAAGGGGGTGAAATATGTGATGATTAAACATGACGACTTGGACATACGACCCAACTCCAAAATGACCAGAGACAGAAAATTCAACCTACCAAGCTTCAACACTTAGTATTTTCTCATAAAAAAAATTATGACAGAAAATTCAATTACAAAGGAGAAATACAAGCTACAAACTATCAAAATTTTGACGAGTGCAACGGTGAAAAATTCAAGCTACAGACCTCAACACTTTGAATATTTTCAAGAAATTGACTAAGGTAAAATTCCGCTTTGAAAGAATACTCCCAAGTAGCATTGAACTCGCATCTCAACTCAACTCGGGAGTAGGGGGCCTCTGTTGTGGGGTGAAATTGGATTACACGTGGAATTTTACAACTTGACAAAGCACCTGGTCCGAAGCACCTGGTCCGAAGCACCTCGTCTGACCGTGGTACCTAAGCATAAAGTCCATGCACCTGAAAAGACCTGGCTACGCAGTCTTCGACATAGACCTAATACTTAAGATTGAATACAAGTATCCACTTGGAAAACGACACGTGGCGCAACCCACAAGCGACACGTAATTGAGAAGCAACACATGGCTCAATCCCGAAGCGACACGTGACACGATGATGTCATCAACCTAATCTCCTATAAATAGGAGAAGAAATTCATTCATTAGGTAACAAATTTCTACTACAATTCTACTCGAATTCTCTCTGGCACACTAGCTCTGACTTTAGCATCGGAGGGTGTTAGGCCGGCACCACACCGGTGAACTTTTCCTTTCCTGTGTAGGTACCTACGTAGCACGCCGTCGAAGCAGCGCACTACCTCCGACTCATCCCATAAATTAAGTTCGTTGCCTGCGTGGAAGATATCCATTTTTACGCAACAACAATACACGTTAGTTATTAATGTCAGAATTTTTCTAAAATTACTCAAATAATGTAATAGTTCAATGAATTTATTAAAAAAAAAAAAAAGGAAAAAACTAATAAAATTATTGATAATAATAATTAAAAATAATCAGTTATAGATTTATGCTTTTTGAGAAAATTTTATTTTATTTTAAGACCAAGGTGCTGACATTTCTTTGTCGAGGAAGTCAAAACACTCTAATAGAAAACAAAACCCCTTTGAGAGGTTTAGGAGGAAGAAGGAAAAATGGCCGGGATTTTGACCGGAGTATCTCAGGCGTCTTTAGTTTCACGGCCTCGCGCCCATGGATTTCTTCAATCATACTGTTTCCCAATTCAACGCCTGCAATTTCATTCTCCCATCTGTAGAGGTACGGATCATCAATTTTCATCAATCTGAAAACCCCTCATTCTGTCGATGTTCGTATAATCATTTGAAGAGTATAATTCATTGTTTTTTTTTTTTGCAGGAGTTTCAATCAAAACAGCATTTTCTGCTATTCATGCAACGGATTCTAAAATTGAAGATATTGAAATTTTGCCGGACAGTAATGGTGGTGATTCTTCCAATAAAGGTATTCCCGGGGATGGCGATGGCGGTAGCGGTGGCGGTGGAGGTGGAGGTAGAGGTGATAATGATGGAAAGAGTGGGGAGGATGGTGAATCTAATGACAAGAGTCAGAAAATAGCTATGTCAATGTCTCAGAAATTAACTCTTGGATATGCTGCCCTAGTTGGAGGTCTTTTGTAGTTGCTTATTGTTTTTAATTATCGCATAATTTATGATGATGGAGTCTCAGTCAATTATTGTCGAGAGTTAACTACTAGAATTCCATTCTCATGTTATGATTTAGACTTAATGTAATGGAGTGATGTGTGTTTTGGGAACCTAAATAATTGTTGAAGTGGAAATGATTTTGAAATATGAACTAACAAGTTTGGAGAGTGGAGTCCAAACTTATTATGGGAGGGAGTACTTACGTCTTACCACTTGAATTGTGCTCTAGTTTGGCAAAAATTGAGTGTTGGAAGAATTTTAGGGGTTTGTAACTCCTTTCTAAATAAAGGAGCTCTAATCTTATCTGGATTTTATTATTCATCGATTACTTTAATGACAGAACTCTCGATACAATTTTCTATTGGAAGGCTGTCTTTATTGTGGGTAGACTCAATGCACTGATAGTTGTCAGTTTGTTATGTGTATCTTGGAGTGCTCTTGGGAGGTCATGGACAGGAAATGTTGATCTTGCACTGATAGGCCAGTTTAATTTTGTTCTCGATAAGTTGGCAAGCTGTTAAAAACTGTCCCTGTCCCTGTCGTTGACGTTTGCTTCTTTTTCTATCTCTCTTTATTATAGTATGCAGAGGACTTTACATTGAGGTTTTCTTCTTTAATTTAGATAATTATATTTTTTGTTGCAGCATTATGATTATGATTATTTTTAACTGCGCAGTTGGTGGCTTAATGGGTTACTTGAAGAGTGGCAGCCAAAAGTCACTATTGGCAGGGGGAATCTCAGCCTCACTGTTACTCGCTGTTTTTAAACTGCTTCCCACCACACCTGTTGTTGCTTCGGCCATAGGTCTTGGTAAGGATTAATCTGCATCTTTTCCTGAAGTTTCTATGGAATTCTATAAAAAGAGTTGGAACACTGTCAAATCTGATTTATTAACAGTGTTCCAAGACTTTTTTGAGAATTCCAACTTAAATGCCTGCCTGAAGGAGAATTTCATTTGTTTGATTCCTAAGAAAAAAGGGGCTGTTAGAATGAAGGAGTTTAGACCCATTAGCTTGGTTCATAGTATTTATAAAATTTTGGGAAAAATGCTTGCTGATAGGCTCAGCAAAGTGACTCAGAAAACTGTGTCCAGATTTCAATTTGCTTTCATTCATGGTAGGCAAATATTGGATTCTGTTTTGGTGGCCAATGAGATTGTTAGCTATCTTAATGTTTCAAATAGAAAAGCTTGAGTTTTAAAGATCGATTTAGAGAAAGCTTATGATATGGTTGACTGGGATTTCTTGATGGCTGTTTTGGAGAAAAAGGGCTTCAGCGGAAAGTGGCAGAATTGGATTTACACTTGCATATCCAACACAAAATTCTCTGTCTTCTTGAATGGGCGTCCAAGAGGGAGAATCTTTGCTTCCAGGGGGCTTAGACAGGGAGATCCTCTGTCCCCTTTTCTCTCTGTTCTTATAGTTGATGTTTTGAGCAGATTGTTATCTAAAGCCTTGGAGAATCATGCTTTAAAAGGGGTTAGCATAGGGAGCAATAATGTGCGGCTTAATCATTTGCAATATGCAGATGATATTCTGATTTTTGGTGATTATTCAGAGGAGGAACTGGAAACTATCTTTCAAATCCTGAGTCTATTTTAACAAGGTTTGGGGCTTCCGATTAATTGGCAGAAATCTTTTCTTTATGGCCTAAACATAGAGGAGGAAGAGGTGCACCTCCAAGCTACTAAATGGGGCTGTCAAGCAGGTAAGTTCCCTTTCGACTATCTGGGTCTCCCTTTAGGGGGTAATCCAAGAGGAATAGTTTTCTTGACTCCTGTGTTGGACAAAGTTTCGAGCCGGCTTGATAAATGGAAAAATTCTACTTTTTCTAAAGGTGGAAGACTAACTCTAATAGAATCTGTTCTTTCAAGTCTGCCTACCTATTTCATGTCTTTATTCAAATTCTACTTTTTCTAAAGGTGGAAAAATTCTACTTTTTCCAAAGTGATTAAGACCCTGGAAAAAAATTTGCGTGATTTCCTTTGGGCAAAGTCTGGAATTATGCAAGGTAATCATTTGGTGAACTGGAAAGTGGTCAAAGATCAGAAAAATAGAGGTGGTTTGGGAATTGGCAACCTTAAAGAAAAGAATATTGCCCTTCTTTCTAAGTGGTGTTGGCGTTTTCCCTTAGAGACTGATTCTTTATGGTTTTCTGTTATTTCTAGCATTCATGGCCTTGATTCAAATGGGTGGTTCACTAATTTGAAGTCTACGGTGAAGGGTCAAAGTCCATGGAAGTCTGTTGTTAGTTGCGGGAGGAAGCTGGTGGATCTTTTCTCCTTCAAGCTCGGTAATGGTAAGAAAATCAGTTTTTGGCATGATAGGTGGCTGGATGATATCCCGATAAAAAGAGTTTTCCCGAGACCGTTTGCTTTATCGTGCAATAAGAATGCATAAGTTTGTGATTTTTGGTCCGAGGAGAATGAAGTCTGGAATATCTCTTTGAAAAGATCTCTTTTCGATAGAGAGATCAATGATTTTATCTCCCTTCTTCATATTTTGCAGCCTCAAAAAGTTGGTAGAACAGAGGACACAAGGATTTGGATTTTGGACCCTAAGGGTTTTTCCACAGCCTCCTTTTATCATCATTTGACTAATATTGCTGGCCACAGAGAAGATGATCTTTGTAAATACATTTGGAAAGCCAGTTGTCCTAAGAAGATTAATTTTTTCATTTGGAGTTTGTCGCGTGGGGGCTTAAATTCTGTGGATATCCTTCAGAGACATAATCCGACGTTTTGTATATCGCCTAATTGCTGCTGTCTCTGTTATCAGTCTTCATAGAACCAATTCCACTTGTTCTTTAATTGCAAGTTTAGTGAAGCCATTTGGGGTAATCTGTTGCAAATCTTCGGTGTTAAGTGGTGCTTCTCGAACAACCCTCATCAGAATCTCAGGAGTCTTTTTTTGGGGCATCCTCTAAAGGATAAAGCTAATTGGCTTTGGGATTTGGCGGTTAAGCTCATTCCTTGGGAAATTTGGTTGCAACAGAATAATCGAATTTTTAACAACAAAAGCCATACGGTGCCAGAGATTTGGGAGATTATTCAGTTTAAAGTGTCTCTTTTAGCTTCAATGTCTAAAACATTTTGTAATTATGATGCTTTTTTGATTAACACCAACTGGAAAAAAATTTGTAATCCAGTTAGTGTGGGTTGATGCCTCATCACCCTCCTTTTGCTTTCGTTCCCGTTTTTAAGGAAATGTTTGTTTCCTATCAAAAAAAAAAAATATATCCACTATGTCAAGTAGCTTAATAGTATTTCAAATAATGTTGAAATACAATTTGGGTAGGGCCTACAGATATACATTGCCAAATAGAAAGTTTATAGTTATCGATATTTCTGATTAGGAACAATAAGACATGGGTTGAAGCAACTAGAAGATACCTTAGGTCCTTACCTTGTCAATGCATAATGTTGTAAGAAAAATGAGCAGAGAAGGAGAAGCAATTTGAGGGGGTGGGAGGTGCAATTTGTAAATGTGTGAATATGAGGCTGATGGGCTAAAAAGAAATAGACGGGCTTGACATTTTTGGGTGAGAAGCTGGAAATATGAGGCTAATGAATTGTGTTAGAACTGCGTGGTATAATAATGATAAGACTGGAAAACACACCGAGAGTTTTTGAGAATTGATTAAGGAGATATGAACTTACATGTGAATGGGGCGGATCAACACTAACATGGTGGGAAATCGTTGATGCTAGTGGCACGAGTTCATCAAGGAGCTGATTGGGGAGAATTGATTGCACATTTGGACATGGAACTTTGGCATTGTGATTTGGTGGAAAGAAGGGAACTAAGTTTCTCCATATGCCTATGATTCAGATCCATTCAATGCATGAATAAGGTTGAGTTTCCCCATCCTAGTGAGACAAGCTATACTTTTTAGTACCAGTGAGTTTGAGAAGCAAATTTTTATGGATTTCAGGGTTTGGTGTGGGGGAAATTTAAGGATTGAATATGGGATGAATTTCATCTTTACTAGAGCCCAATCTTGTCATTAATTTCATCCTTAAAAGATCTCATGTCATCAATGAAGGTTGGATATGGAAAGAGTTGGGTAGGGTGTAAATCTTATTTCATTTAAAAGCCACGTACTAGCTTCTTTCAAGCCTTAGGTTGACTCACATGATGACTATAACCCAAATTATTCCTTAGTATGGGTTGTTGCATTTTATATTTGATAATGGTTGTGGAAGTGGTTGGGCTTGCTGGAGAACACATAGGGTGAGGTGCTATTGAGTTTTGATGATAAAATTGTCTGGAACTTGAGGCCGTTAGGGGAATCGCTGAAAAATCCCTTTTTCCTAAGTTGGGTGCAGAAACGTCACTACCAACCCTTCTTACCTACACAATCTAGAAACAAAGGGCTCAAAGAAAGGTTGCCTTCATCTAGGGATTGGAGGAATTAATGCGCAGGATTGGGAAAGTTGCCTCGGTGAGGGAATTGGGAAAGTTGTGGTGCTTATTGATAATTACAATCCCATTGCCTTAGAGACAAGGTGATATTTGAGTGGTGGGTACCGTCAAGCATCTTGAGTTACCCAGACCTTGATTCTTCTCACGTAAAGTTCTGTGAATAGTTGGTTTAGTTTTATCTTTTGTGTATCTACCTTTAGACGGTTGCTGAGACTGTTCATCCTTGGTAGAAGAATCAGTGTTAAGGTCTGGAAAGGGGGGTTTGTGCTTGTCATATCATATGTTCCCTTTCGGGTGTGTGTATACAGTGGAGCATCTTATAATATTACTACTTTCTAAAGAACTTCTCATTCTAATTATTTTGTGTCTTCCTCTTGGAATGTCATAGTTTATAAATTATTTTCTGTACAGGCTTGGTGTAGAGACTGTGTTGTGGATTGAAAGAAACAATAGAATCTTTTGGGTGGACTTTTTAGATTTGTGGCTTCATTTTGGAGTTCTTCATCTTATTATTATTATTATGTTTAATCTTTTTCTGGCTTTCATTCATGATAATTCGAGATTCTTTTTATAACTTTCTGGTTTTGAGATAGGGAGGATGGGTTATCTTCCTTTTGTACTCATGTTTATTCCTATAATGAAACTACGGAAGTGTCTCTATCTATTCAAATTGTAGTCGAGAGCTTAACTCATAAGAAAGAGTTATTTTATATCAATTATGAACACTCTTTCTCGCATTGGCTCAGAGTCCTAGACTTCGATTAACTGGGAAAATCTTCAAACTGAGCAAATAATCAGAATCTCCTTCACTTTTGTTATGATATCAATTCTGATTCCAAAAAGTTGAATTTCGCATATATGTACCTTAATTGTTGTTTAGGCTGTTGACGTATAGGATTAGAATTTTAAGGTGGACGAGTGCCTGAGATTACTAGAGGCGAGGATGCAATTGCAAACAATAAGATAGTTACTTGGCAAAGTTAATTGTTCACTCTGAAATCAAATGTGCATGAGATTATGAGCGAAATTTTCATTTCTCCCATGGATAGGGTAAATGTTTAGGTGTAAAAAGAAATGTTAGTTATATTTGTCTTATTTTGCAGAACCTCGGAGTTTAAGTTGATGATTTAAACTTTTTAATCATTTTGCAGGTCTGTCTGCTTCACTTTTGGTAGTAATGGGATCTCGTTTCAAGAATTCTGGGAAGATATTTCCAGCCGGTGTCATATCTCTCGTATCGTTTATAATGTCCGGAGGATATGTGCATGGAATTTTACGTAGCTTGCACTGAATGTAGGTTGTCATGGCAGGTACCTCGGGACATGTCATAGTGATGGTCACAAACTGTAATCAGTGGATGTTCTTGGTTTTGTATAATCTTTGTTGATGGGAGCTTTAGAGTTTGTGAAATTAGTTTTGATGTTAAATCCTCAAACTTTATATGAATGAAGTGCAGTGTTTGTGCTTCTTCAAGTATGCCTACGTTAGGATCGAAACAGGGTGAAGCAGACGGATGTTCATTGAAAGGTTAATAAAAGAGCAGGCTTGTTTCTCCACTCAAACCGAATGATTTGCTTGGTTAAATTGCTGCGGAATTTAAGTTGTTTTTGCTTATAAATGATCTCAGTTTAGACATATTATTGGCTGTTTAACCGAGAGAATACTTACCTCCTAACCATTCTGGAGGAGTTCCTCCCTTATAATGATGTGTCTCTTTATCTATTTGACATATGTCTATTCTAGAATTTTAACTTCATTAATTATTATTGATATTTTCAATATCTCACTAAAATCTCTTCATATTTTTCTCCACACATTAAACCCAGATTAATGAGAGAGAGAGATTGATTCTCTTGACCAAATCCCTCTTTAACAAATTCTTTTTTTTTTCTTTTAAGTTTTTCTAATATTTTTCTTTTTATCATTTTTTAAAATCTAGATTAATGGCCACATTAATATTTTATTTTACTTTTAAATTCTTTATTTCCCTTTTTTTAAAGTGGAATTCACCTACGTTTGAAAAACTCTCATAAGTAATTCTTATTTTGTTAAAGTTCAACTTAAGGTATTACATTTGTCATTCCTCGTGTCTCTTTTAATCCTTAAGTTAGCTATGGGATAAATGAAATCAATTTTACAAAAATAAAATAAAAAATCTATTATAACGTTTCTCAGTTTAATAATAATTAGATGAATTTGCTGTTACAATTTGATACAACTTAATTTTAAAAGCACATCTAGGGATTTGGCAGATTCAATTTGTTAAAAGATAAAACTAAAAATTATTCAACAATTTAGCTCTCAACCATTAATACAAGATAAAGGAAATCTAATTCTCAACCATTAATAAAAAAAATTAAAAAATAATTTATTTACCTTAAAAAAACATGAGAAAAGCAAGTTAGGCCATTGAAGGATTTTTTTTTACAGGTACGTAGAATCAACAAATTTAAATTTGTGGGTAATCTGTTAGAATGAAGAAAATAATTTGAAGAGTCAGCCATTCTCTCTCTTATTAATCTATGTGTGAGGAAAATATGGAGAGATTTTGGTGAGATATTGAAAATATCAATAATAATTAATGGAGTTAAAATTATAGAATAGACACATGTCACATAGATAAAGAGACGCATCATTGATACGGAGGAACTCCTCCATAATGGTTAGGAGGTAAGTATTCTCCGTTTAACTGTTCATAAAGATCCAAATCTGAAATTTCAATTTATCTGGCTCTTTGTTTGATTAATGGAAAGGATTTTTTTTGAACAAATTAGAGATTCTTCCTTTAAGAGTAGATTGGTGTTTAAAAAGGTTAGGGGTAAAATTAAAACAAAGCTCATAGTATAGAGGTATTTTGTATAATTTAACTTAAAATTAATATATATATATATATATATATATATATATATATATATTAGTTTGGTCCCCGCAAACTAAACATCCTGGATCCGTCTCTGATTACATCTCATTCAATAAAAAATGATACTTTAATGACTTGAATTAATTATAAAAAATAGAAAATTGTCAAAGGGTCATTAAGATTATGGGATTAACAAACATATAAAAAAAATATATGAATTTTAAATCAGTTAGTAATTTTTTATAATCAATAAGTTTGGGCTGGTTCGGTTCAATCCAAACTAATTTTAGAGAAACCCCGAACCAACTCATCCCATATAATTTTAAAATATATGAACCCAACTCAATCCAATCCAAATAAGTTTATTACCCAATCCAAATCGCATGAGTTGGGTTGGGTTAATCGGGTTTTTCGGGTCATCGGGTTTTTTTAACACCCCTACTAGGGTGGGACTAAAAGAGAATGTTGTACACTACAATGTTTGAGAATTAAAACTAATTTTTTTAAAAAAAATTAGGAATTAAAACTAAAATGTTATACAATAAATTAATAAACTGCTATTTAAGTAATTTCAATAATTAATTTGCAAAAATATGTTATACAAGACCATTTCTAGTGTTAAAAAAAGAGTAGAAGAAAAAGAAAATTAAAAGAACTTTTATCTTTAAAGATAAATTTTTTTGATTTTAAAATCTAGAAGAAAACTCTTTAAATGGGATAAGTAGGTAGAAAGAAAATAAAATGAGAAGACAAGTTTTTTTAAAAATAAATCCTATTAATTAGGAGAGAGTAATGGTGAGATTTTAATATTTAATAAAAATTATATTAATTAAAAGAAGATATACACAGGTCAAAAAAATAGAGGTCCATGTCATTAGGATGCGTGTATCACATATTTACTGGGAGGATGAAAATAATATACTTTTATTACAAGAGGGAAAAAAGTAAAAACCACCCCTAAACTATGCAAGTTGTGACAAATACCTCTGAACTATTCTCTTAAGCAAATACCCCTTTAAACTATGTGTGGTGTGACAAGTACCCCCTCAAACTAATTTTTGTGAAGTAAATACCCCCTAGATTTTTATAAGTGTTTAAACTAAACCATTTTATTTACCATCGTTAAGTTTGATGACATAATATATAAAGTTATGGTTTAACATTAAAATTTTATCTCTAGCTAGAAGATTAGTCACACGAGTGGTAAGATGAACAAAAAAAACTTAACGGGTATAAACAAAAAATTATATTTTAAATATTTATAACAATTCAGTGGGGTGTTTATTTAAAAATAATTAGTTCGAGGGGGTATTTATCACAACTCACATAGTTTAGGGAATATTTTTTTTGTTTGAATTTAGTTTAGTGAGTATTTGTTACAACTTGTTAGGGAGATATTTACTTAAAAAAAAATTAATCCGAATAGGTAACTGTCACAAATCAGGGAGGTAAGAGTCACAAATTACATAGTTCAAAAAGTGATTTTTACCTTTTTTTTTTCCCTTAAAAATATAATAGGAAAAGAAAAATCAATTTCTCTCTCTGTATGTATCCCGGAGAAGACCCGATACTTTTTTCTTTCTTCTTATCAGCGCTGGATCGATGGCCGGACTCCGGTGGATACGACGGTGATCGGAGTTGATCGAAATCGCCGATCATAAAGAATCAGCGATAGAGCAAGTGAGAGATTCAGAATTCAGAGGTCATAAAAATGTCGTCGGAGCCTCCTCCTTTCCAGGAAGCAGCACGCTGCGATATCTGCAAATGCAGTTTCAACACTTTCCGACGACGAGTATTTAATCTCTCTCTCTCTCTCTCTCTCTCCGGAAATTGATAATCATTCACTTCTTTTCAATAGTCTAAATCAAACGAATCTCATTATCTTTCTCTGTTAATCAACTTTGTTTCAGCATCATTGCCGATGCTGTGGGAAAACATTGTGTCACGAACATTCTTCTCATCAAATGGTACTATTATTTTCTCCGTCTTCATTGCCGATGCATTTACCTTGATTGATTGTTTTGATGCGATCTGAATAGTTTATTGTTTTTTTTTTTTTTTTTGTGAAATTCAGACCTTACCACAGTTTGGTATTCATTCGTCTGTTAGGGTTTGTGCCGACTGTTTCAATCACTCCTCTCAGTAAGTCATTTTTAAGTTCAGAATTTTATTATGGATGATTTTCGCTTTTCATTTCCAGTTTGATAAATCATTATTTTCTGCGTAAACCACAAGGTCAATTGAAGTAGCTTGTCTTTTAATTTCAAGTTCAAGAAATTTTTTACTTGAACTTGAAATTCAATCAATTTAAACATACTAATTGGAACTGGGAAGTAGACAGTCTCATATCCGTAGTTGTCAATTACGCGCTTGATCTCATGAAGATGTTGGAGTTTAAACCAACCATGCTGTGTTTTAAAAGGCGCAAGGCTCAAAAAAGCGATGAAGTCCCCGGGGGCTTAAGCGCAAGGCACAAAAAAAAAACGAGGTGTTTTCTTTTATGAGGCGCATAATTTATAAATAAAAAATAAATATTTTGTATATGAAAATTTTAGTATTATCAAGAATAATATTATGAAAAATTATTGAATTGAGGGTTTTTTCTTAGATATTGATTAAAAAATAAAGTCATATCTTGGTATTTTTACATTTCCTCCCTTGTAAAAAACATTGAAGAACAAAGAATAAAATGAAAAACAAAAAAAGAAAAGAGACTGAAAAGACTGTTTAGAGACAGAAAAGTGGTTGTAAAGATAGGAAAATGGCAGAAAACGCAGGGAAAAAGCAGAAAAGACAGAAAGAAGGCTGAAAATACAAGAAAATGACAAAGTAGAGGTGTGCGCCTCAGCGTGCGCCTCTGAGGCTAGGCGCATGCCTTTTGATAGCGCCTCGCCTCGAGAGAGGTGAAGCGCAGGCCTTGAGCCTTGCGCCTAGGTGTGCGCTTTTAGAGCCTTTTACAGCACTGCAACCATGGGTCGGCCTAGTGGTCAAAGGACCCTCTTTAGAGGCTTGAGGTCATGGGTTCAAGCCATGTGTGGCCACCTACTTAAGATATTATCTTACGAGTTTTCCGACGCCAAGTGTTGTAGGGTTGTGTGGTTATTATGTGAGATTTGTTGAGGTTTCGCGCAAGCTGGCCTGGACACTTACAAATATAAAAAAAAAGTTGTTGGAGCTTGGCTAGCCGGTTTCCTTATAAATGTGGCATTGCAATGAGCTTGCAATTAGTAATATTTTATAAAGCAGATTAAGATGGTTTTGATGACCAAGAGATTACAATTGTCATTTCATCAATGTATTTTCACATTAAAGTAGATATGGTGGAACAATACATTCTCTATGTGGGACATTATGAAGCGGTGTATATTGTTTACACAAATCTCTTATCTAAAATAATAATTTTTGAAGGATGATCTTGTAATAACTTAAAGAGTACATCACTTGAAATTCATAATATTCTGTGTTATACACTAGTAATACTAATACCTTATATTACATTAAATAAGAGTTAATTTTTTCTTTGAGATCGAAAACTTCTTTTAACAAGAGGATTACGTTTACACGATCAAGCCATTTGAAGGAGTGTAGTATTATAGTAATACTAAATGTTCAAAACTATCTTGAGGTAATACTCCATTTGGATGAATTTATTATCTATGTTTCTTTCCTTTCTTAAGCTTATCATTTTCAAGGAAGAAAAAAAATGACATATGTGGTATTAAATTATTGAAAGTAATATGGAGTGCAAGGTTCTTTGGGAGTAGTTGAAATATTTCCTCGGTATGGTTAGTTACAGAATGGATTCCTCATAAATTTGGTGAACCTATATTGAAGACCAAATTGAAGAATCCTCTACCTTAGCTGCCAACTAGCGAGTGTTTTTGTAATGCTGTGCTTGTCTTTTTGGGTCTTTTCAATATGAAAAGTCCAGTCTATTATAAAAAAAAAACCAAATTGAAAAAATAGTTCTTTTTTCGGGGAGGGGTGGAGGGACCTTCTTATGGTTTACGTTCAATAATTGTTTGGTATTTTTTTTTTTTTTGATAATAAACAATTGCTATTTCATTGATGTATGAAAAGCCCCAAAAAAACAGGGAGAAGGTTACAAAAAAGCCCTCCAATGTGAAGCAATAGTGGAGGGATCGTAATTACAAAAAAATTTACAATTTGCTTTAGATTAATCAAAACTTGGAAACTTGAATTATTCAGTTGGCATATTCAATTACCACTTCACAGCTTTTGTGTCTATTCTTGATTTTTTTTCCCATTCTTCTCTTTTCTGTTAATTCCTGTCTCCAATATAATTTAAACCCATTGGAAATTGCATGAAGATATCATTCTATTCCACACATTTTCCAAAATAATTAAATTAAAGAAATGGTGCTGAATGTTTAAAATTTAATCCAAAGTTACCATTTGATTGCTATTGTGAGGTATATTTAAAAAAAAATTGATATTGTGAGGTGGCGGTGCGGAAATCTTGATATAGGGTATACGGATTTTGTGTTCTTTTGTGGCTTTTGGTTAGCTTGCCACTTTGCTATATTGTTTTGTTTTTTATACTTTTCTTTCATTATATCAACGAAATGGCCTTTTGAGGTGTCTCTTTCAAATATTTTTTTGATTGATATTGTGAATTTCTTTGGTTCTTTATGAGGTCTGAATATTGATGTTTAAAACTAAGGTCCTTTTGTCTCTATCTAAAATTTGAAAATGTGAGATGTAATTGTAATGTAACTGCTGAAGAGTTGAGCATTTTGCACATCTATTTGAATAGATGTGCCTATTTAGTTGTGGGATTGGTACGAGTCATTTATGCATAAGTTCCTACATGTTGGCAATTTGACTGGAATCAGTCCACATTTTGTTGACAGTCCTGAGAGCTCTAAACTTGAGCCAGAAGGCACTTACAATTTTTTTTTTATAGTTTTCAATAGCAACGTCCGTGTTAAAACCTCCCAAATATGATTCCACAGACATTGTCAAAGCAGTGGAGAAACTCACTCAGTCCCACCTTTTTTGGCACTTCCCTTTTGCTCAATATTTATGGAACTCACTTATGGATGTTTACAATGTTGCGTGGTGCCGCCCTCAACACCTCTTATGCTTTTCATCAATTGTTAGTTGACCACCTCTGTAAAAAGAAAGTCAGTATTATTTGGAACAAATGCCATCGAAGGCATCTTTTGGGATATCTGGACGGGAAGAAATTCTGGAGTCTTCTAAGATAATGCCGGATTTGGCATGGAAATATTAAAGGGATGTTCTTCATTACAAAGTTTCCTTATGGAGCTCCCTTTTATTCTTTTCGTAATTACAAAACTTTTTTTTATTAACGTCAATTGCAGGATTTTTTTGTAACCTCTTGGCTCCCTTGATGATTTTTCATCTCCCATTATTTTTACCCTTTTTTAATGAAGTCTCTGTTTCCTATTAAAAAATTGGAAAGTCTGTGATGTCTGAAATTCTTCCGCTTCCAACTTGATTTTTCCTCTAGAAATCAGTGGGCTTTCTGAGTTGTTTGCAGTTCAAAACTGACATATGAAAATATTCTATGAACATTCTTTCATGGCCCGAACTAATTCAAAACCATGAATCGGGAGGTAGTCAGATATTCATGAGTGATATCAAAACATGCGCTTGTGTGATGAAGCTTAAAAGCTCTTTGATATGTCATCAGTTTCTCTTGAATCCAGGCATAATTTTTTTTAAATATAAACTTAAGAGGAAATTTGGGTTCCCTTGCCTTTCCCCTTCTCCTCCTCAATCCCTTCCCCTCATCTTGGAAGCATATCTTGTGAGAATTTTTTAACAATTTTACGTAGACAAAAAATTAGTCATTTGTACCCGTCACATCATTTTTGATTTTGTGTACAAAGTTTGACTGGCTCATACTACCTAGGCCAATGGTCCTATGTAAAATTATCTTATTTATTGATATACCTAGTGACCATTGTCACTGATTGATTTTTGGGTTAATTACCGAAATTTCATATTTCTGCATACCCAAGTAGCAGGAGTACAAACTAATAAAGGGAAACCAACTAATTCACTGAAAAATAACAAAATATTTCAGTAATGAATTATTTGGGTAATTTTTACAATGTTCTAACATTTTAGTAATTAGTATGGAGGAATATGCTATTGAGATAATTACTTTTGATTTTTCCCTGATGTAGATCTAGAGAAGTTGGTCACACACCATCATTAGATGTAGATCATGTTGCAGATACAGTGTCCCAATTAAACCTTGGCGCAGATGTAAATTCTGAGACTAAATTAACTGTGAAGCATCAACCGGCGGTAGGACTTTTAGATTGCAAGTGTGGAATGCCATTATGCATTTGTGAAGCTCCAGTCCAATCTATGGAAGCAGAAGCAATCCTTTCACAGGTTTTAATATTTTTGTAAATTCTAGAGCTTCTCCTAAATTATTCATGGTCATTGTGAAACTTGATAATTTTCTTGTGGCAGAAGAAAGCAGCTCCCACCTTTACTCAGTTGAATTCAAAACCAAAGAAGACTGATTCTAATCTAAAGAATAGAGGATCTACCTCTAATAGCAAGCTTCGGTATGTTTCTAGTTTGTTTAATTCTAGTAGTTTTGAGTCTATTTGATCCTTTTCCTCTTTCTGTGCATGTATATATGAATTACTAGGTAGTCAGTCTCCTTCGCAAGTATGCATGGCTTAGGTCAAGTGATCATTTGTCATTGCTTACATTCTTGTGTGATATGTATTGGGTGTCAAACTACCCTCTTTAACACTTTTGGTGTTATTGATTTGATAACAAGTCAGATCTTAACCTGCAATCTGTATTTATGTAATTTAATAGGAGTGTTGCAGATGAATCAAAGATTGATTACGAAGCCAGTGGAGAGGTATATATACTCTGTATCATCTTAATATTTATTTATCTTCGTGCGTTTGTGGAAGGGTTTTATATCGCCTTTCATCTCTTTGAATTACATGTTTTTTGCAGGGGTTGAGGGAAGCGATAAAGAATGGTGACACTGATGCTGTCAAGAAACTTTTGAGTCAGGTACTAAATGCTTTTGTGCAAATTGAAATAGTTAAATGGAATTCACCGTTTTCATATTGTCAGGGTGTAGATGCAAATTACCACGACAAACACGGATTATCTCTGCTGCATGTGGTATAGATCTCTCTCCCCCAAAATTAGTAGAACACAGCACATATATGTCAGTTTTGTTGAATTTGTAATGATAAGATATTAAGCTCAATATTATCTGGTGTAGGCGGCAGTCTTTAATCAGACTGATATTGTTTTTGCTCTTATTGAAAGTGGTGCTAGCCTTGACTACAAAAATGCTCAAGGTAACTATTAATCCCTGGATCTTATTATCATTATCAGTTTGGGATTTTTTCTTCAGACTTCTTTGCAGTGTAAAAAAAGGGAATAAAAATAGCAATTTTGAATTTAGGGGTATGTGAGTAGTTAGTATACACGGGGGAAAGAAGATCAGGGAAATTCCAATAGATGATATTTTTTATGGGTAATTTCAAAAAATAGCAAATGTTTTGAAATATTTCAAAGATGACATTTTTCAAATTGAGATTCTACCAATCTCTGAAAATTTTCAATTTTTTTACTAATTTTGAAAATATCAATTCTGAAAATGTCATTTTTGAACCCCCCGAAAGATTATGCCAATAGCTACACTCAGGAAAATAGCAACAAAGGAATTTCTATAAAATTTGTTTAAGGCATTTTTCTGATTTTCACATTAAAATTATGATTATGCCAATAGCTATCTCATCTGTCTTTTTTCACATTGAAACTTTTGCAATATGATAAAGAGAAAAAAATTATGGCTGTTATTTGAGCAAAACTTTAAGGTATTATATAGATGCAATGCAAGTACAAGATATCTTGTATATTGTTTATGAATGACCATGAAACTAAGGGGCAAACAAATCCTATCCAAACCAAAATGATTTGGTTCGGTTTTAAAACTTCTATCTGTCTAAACCAATTATTAACGGTGTAGTTTAGTTCAACTAGGATATGTTGTGCCTAAGGACTCTGTTACCGCTACAGGGGAAACTCCATTGGATTGTGCTCCAGTTACTTTGCAATATAAGATAAAAGAGAAGATGGGAGGACTGTGAACAATGAGAAAAAATCACCCTTAGCACCTGGAAGATAACTATATATGGGTAAATACTTTTGTAATCTATGCCCCCCCCCTTTTGTGTCAGATTGTCATTGGAATGGTGAATTATTGGCTGTTTCTGTGAACAATAATAATCTAGCAATTACAGGTAGTAAATGTTTAAAATAATTTCTGGCTTTTAAGACGTTTATGCAGTAAATTATAATTATGTTGTTTGGGGGTTGGGTTGATTCAGATTGAACCATTTTTTGAACCCGATCCAATTGTTTGGATGGTAATTTTATACCACCCAAACAATTCTTATCAAATAATAGACTTGATTTAACCAAACCCTAAATTTTTTTGGGTTGGGTTGCTACAGGTTATTTATTTTAAAATTTATAGAAAAAGTGAAATAATAGTAATTTTAGGATCTAGTTACTTTTTTTATACATTAAATTAAAAATAATACTACAATATTTCATTTTATTCGATGGAGAATAATACTTAAATGATTTGAATTGATTTTTTGATTAAAATTATTGGAAAGAATGAGAGAATTTTTTTAGGATCATTAAATTATGGAATTGATAAGGATATACAAAAGTACTTTTGATTTTAAATAAAATACTAATTTCTTTTAATTAAAAAATATGGGTTGGTTTAGTTAGGTTCAATCAAAATTAATTTTAGATTACCCCTCAATTAGCCCAACCTATACATAATTTCAAAATATTTGAACTCTTCTCAATCTAAATAAGTTGAAAAAACCACAAATATAGTCACTTTATTTTGGGATCTAGTTAAAAATAACCATTGTTTTTAAAGTGTGATGGAATATGGCCGATTTATAGGATTTTTTTGACATCAGATTATTTTATGGACTTAATAACCCAACATACATATGATTACATATTTTAGATTCCACCAATTATAGAAATCTAAATTTTGGGGAATCAAGCACACTTTGTTGTTTCAAATCTCTACCATTTAAAAATCAAATAAAATGTAACTAGATGAACCTTGTAAAAACATCTAAAATATATATATTTAATTTAATATATCAGTGTACTATCAATTATATCTGAAAATATATTCAATTCATCAGAATACAACCAACATATTTAATCAGAGATTTAATATATAATTGATAAGTTGTTATCCAACAACCTAGTATCGTAAACATAATATATTAGTTATATATATCATTTTCACCACCTTATCAAGAATAACCAAAATAGTGTGCTACCTCTTGTTGGAATACGAACGCATGCTGCAATATTTTAATACCTTATATATTTTTTATATGAACTATAGGGGAAAAACTTCAGTGAAATCGGGAGGGAGAAATATAATATTTAGGGTATATACCTTATATATCCATCACATGTACCGAGAAATGGCACCGGTGGACGTTTCTATAGAGTTCGGTGGAAAAAATGAAGCAATTTGATATAGGGGTGTTCAAATTCCCCGTGGGGATGAGGTCCTGTGGGGACCCACCTCGACGGGGACGGGAAATCCTCGCTTTGAGTGGGGATGGGGATGAGGATGAGGATGAGATATGTTTTTTTTCGTTTCAATTTTAGGGACGGGAACAGGGAATGCATTCCCCGCCTCGATCCCCGAAATTATTCAATTATTTAATGAATTTCTTTACTCATATTATTAACCTTTTAATTTATATAATATTAAAATTTAATGATAATATATGTTTTAAATCTAACGAATATTAAATATATCTCTTAGTATTAAATTATAAAATCAATAAATATATCTATAAATTTAATTAATATTAAAAAATCAAATAAATATTTTTTAAATGGGGAGAAATTCCCCCTGGGGACCCGATCCCCTCAAATTCCCCGCCTCGTCCCCGACTTTTTAAAGCGGGGAATTTAACGGGGATGAAGAATGGTTTAGGAAGAGCGGGGACAGGGACAGTGAATGCATTCTCCGCCCCGCCCCGTGAACACTTCTAATTTGATGGTCATATGTGAAAGAGTTTTACAATATCTTTACGGACCGTTTCTTTTTGGTTATCTAAGATGCTATGTAATATAATGATAAGATTATTGAGTATTGAAATAACATGGTATCTAAATTGAAGGAATTATTAGATTAAGATGTTTATTTTACATCTTATGGATATGCGTTAAAAAAAAGAATCTTATGAATATGAGGATTCTATAAGATAATAATGATATTGTGATCAAAGTGATAATTTTCTCATTGATAGTCAGAAAGAATATATAGAATACAGCATGTATGAGTACCTAAAATTAATGGCATATACAAGGAAAGATGAGCTGTTCATGGCTGCAATACAAGGCTGTAGGTTAGGAGATTCAAACATATATTATCATTAATAGATTCCGGTGTTAAGTTTTACCATATATATTAATATTAATTTTGAAAATCAATGTATATATTCATATTATTTTAGAAAGAGATAAATGCAAAATACATCTTACACTTTGAGTTATTGTTAAATCATAGCTCTGTACTTTTTTTTGTTATAAAATACTCCTGCACTTTAATAAAATTGCAAATCACACCCTTCAACCAATTAATTTTAACGAAATCGAGATATATTTTTATTCTACGTATGTCATGTATTATGATTTTATGAAAATAATAAAAAAAAAATTGACATATGTGTAGAATTTTAGAATAAACTTTTATGTAATAAGATATAAAACATATAAATCACACTCAATTTTTTCAATGGTTTTGGAACAAGTGGTATACGTATAATATAGTTGTGTCTAAATTTCGTTAAAACTAATTGATTGAAGTGTATTATTTGCAATTTTATTAAAATGCAAGGGTATTTTATGACAAAAAAAGTGCAGGGGTATGATTTAATAATAACCCAAAGTTTAGGTGTGTATTTTGTGTTTATCCCTTTTAGTAACTCAATTAATTATTACATATTTATTTAAATTTATATACTTATTTGATAAATGAATTTACTAAAATAGAATGAGTTTAAATAAAATTATTGTCTTGATAAAATCCTTTTAATAAAAAAGGTAAATTATCATTTTGGTCCCTGATCTTTCACTCCATTTTCATTTTCTTCGTTCCTAAACTTTTAAAAGTATGACATTTTTGCGTCCATGAATTTTATGATTTGTTTTAGTGCTTATGTCTGCTTTTTTGTAATGAAAGGTTTATATGACATGTAATTGATGAAGTGACAATATATAATTTGACGGGTTAAATGACGTGGAAAAACGAACATATAGTGAGGTCAACAAGATCTATTATGTGTGATTAAAGGATGAGACTAACTTAACTGTATATTTATTTTTCCACATCATTTAACCTCACTCCCAAATTATATAACGTCACATCATCAATTACATGTCCATTAGCCCTTTGTTAGTGTCCCAATTGATGGATTGAAACATAACAAATCATAAAATTTAAGGACAAAAATGAAATCGGAGTGAAAGTTCAAACACCAAAATAATATTTACCAAAAAAAAAAAGACATAAAGATTACTTTGTTTATTTATAATACATGAAAGAGAAAAAAGTAGAATAAAGAAAAGAGAATTAGAATTAAAGAGATTTTAATATTATTGAAGGGAAAATAGGTGAAAAATATATTAGGACTGTAATGTAATCTCAAAAATTTAAGGATGGAGGATATAATCGAAAATGGCCAGAGATAAGTGTATTTTTAATTGTGACAAAATGAACACTATAATTAGAATATTCATGCCTTCATAATCTCAGATTACAGTGAAAGAAATTATTATTTAATTCTTTTTAAATTTGAATATTTTAAAGAATAAATCTTAACAATAAATTTCGTTTTTTAGTCCAATTTTTATGTTTTTCAGATGTCCCCCTTTCCAATTTAATTAACAATTACCGTAACCTTATTTGTTTTTGTCAATTTTAGTCTATCTATGATGGCTATTTTTATGAAAAATCAAGTGGTGTTACTATTTTCTTTTAAATGAAGGATCAAATGTGACTACATCATCTATTAAAAAAAAAGTTGACTACATTACAATTTATTTAGTTTATAACCCAACTCAAATTACGTTAGTCTTTTATTTTTAGATATCATATCAAATTGGAAGAGAACACTTAAACCTTCAATATAATAGAAAAGAGTACTAATTAGTTAAGAATTAATTACACCAATAACCAATTTAATTCACTTAATTTCAGTTTTAATGGTTGTTTCATATTAATATCAGATTTACCCAAAAAACACCATTTATGGTGGCGATTCTGGTGGATTCCGATTTCATTGTTTACCTTATTACCCTTTAATCTCTCCTAATAACTATATCTCATTAATTACATATCATTTAATTAAGGAAAATTTATCGGGGGTATGTTTCGTCATTTCACAATGTAATTTAATTTTTCTGGTGGTGGTTTTGGGTAGCTTTGATATATATATATATATATATAAAAGATTGTGTTTTTTTGAAATAAACCACATTAATTTGTCCAATACTGAAATTAACCCATTAGTTAAACTATGCGCATATTGATAACTAAAACCGCACAAGTTAGATCGGATGAGAAGTAACCAAATTTTGTAATACCCCCAATTATAATTTCAAACTCAGATATAAAACCATTTATCTAATTAAGATGATAGCTTATAACAGTTATGAAGTGGTCCATAAGCAAAACAACCAAGTGTGAAAAACGAAATGACAATTATATTTCATTATTTTTTAAAAAACAATTAAATAAAATTCAAAATCAAGTCCGAATTCATTGAATCCCATTACAACTGTATTCTAGAGCATGCAGATTTCCCAAGTGTGGTTCTAATTCTTACCTCGTATGGAAAGCTCCCAAGTGGTCAACAAATGTTGAGAGACTTTAAAATGGTAAACAGTTGGTTTTCTTCAATTGATAAATGAAAATACTTGTTGAAGCGTTATGGATATATGGAATTTGGATAAGCTTCAATTTCAACAAGCTCTCTTTATGAAGCCTTTTTGTTTGCTTTTGTTTGAGGAATCTCATTGGAGTAACGGTTGATTTTCCTTTTTGTGTGTTGTGTTGTGTGTGTGTGTGTCATCCTTAGATGTAGACAAAAATAAAATGGTGTAGAATCCTATATCAAACAAACCCTTCTTGAGTTGTCTTTTAGTTTTATGATTTGGGTGCATGTATCTCCATGTTTTCCAGCAGTGGAGTGTTAATTTGGATTCAGTGACGGATCTAGAATTTTATTTACGGGTATAATGAATAAAATTATAATACAATGATTATCTTTAATTTTTCTTATTAGAATTATGTGTTGAGTTTGACTGAAATTTGGATATATAATTCAAAATGGATTAAATTGAGATAATGATCAAATTTAAATTTTTGAGTAAAAAAAGGGTATCAAGACTTGCCGATGATGCACCTTAATGTAGTTCAACTAGTAAGACCCTTAGGTTAGAGGTTCGGGTTTCCTTATTTTAATTTACTGTAATATTTATTCAATGATGAGTCAACACTAAAAAGTGGATCCCTCAATTTCTTAAAACTAAAATCTAGGACCACTCTCTTACACAATACATCGTTCATGAACCTCACTTCACTCAAAGCTCATTCTTGTCTTTTAAGTCAATTGATTTTGATACCAATTCTGGATGCTTAAGAGCCAGCGATAGTTCCTTTCTATAAATATTTAACTTGGAAAAACCATTTCTTCCTTAGTTTCTATAGGAACTTTAGAGGTTGGTTTAGAAATGGAAGTATTGATTGAAGTGTTTGGTTAATCTGAAATTATAGTCTCTTCAGTAGTTTGAGTTTGTGTAATATAAAAGTTGAAAATTATAAATTTATTTTAAATGAACATTAAGTACCAACAAAATCAAAATTTTAGTTCACTTTTTTTACTTTCAATTCTTAAAATATTATTCTCATTTTATATTAGTTGTGAAAAATAATTGAATTATCTATTTATTTTGATCATGGTAAAAATATGTCTATTTTTTTTTATTGATCAATCAATAGTGATTAAAAATTATAAACAAATTTTAAGATAAATAATATTTAATTAATGGATTGATAAAATAGTGTATAGGAATGAATGAATAACAAAATAAAAATAAAAATAGAACTTATTATTAAATACAAATAAATCAGTTATCATAAACTTTAAATGAGAATTAATTACTCAAATTTTAAAAAAAATGGTAGTGAAAATTTTAAAATATACGAAATTATTTATAATCAAATAGTTAGAATAGATAAATGAGAAAAATTTATATCTAATTTAAATTAAGTAGGATATATCATTATAACACTTTTTTCATTATATTATATATATTTAAAAAAAGACACTTTTGGTCCATGAGTTTTGAGTTTATTGATAATTTGGTCCATGAGTTTTTCAAAACTGACTTTTTTACCCTTGAATTTTCGTTTTGCTTTCAATTTAGTCCTTACCGTCAAAACTCTGTTAAATACTTGACAAAATGCTGACAATACATGAAAATAATTATTTTATATTAATTTTATTGCTAACATGGCGTATTTTAAATGAGTTGGCTTATTAGGTTAGTTTTATACTAATATTTTATTTATTTATGTATTTTCATTTAATTGACGTGGCATGATTAATATTTTAAATGAGTTGGCGTATTTCCAGATCTTCAAAGATCTATTTGTGAAAACCCTCATGCTAACTTTAAGAATTCATCAGTCACTATTTTTTTTAAAGGTTCTTCAAGAACAATTTAAACTCAGATCTCAACAAAAACTAAAAAAATATGTTGATCTAAACGATTTTTCCACCGGATTGAGACCCCAATGGCTTCACGATTATTTAATTCGTTTTGTTCAAATGATTTTTCTAAGGATCAAGAACCTTGTCTTCCATTTTTTAGAAACCAATGCCATCAATTTGTAGGCCCGTCATTGATTTGTAGAAACATACCCCATGACTTTGCCGTTATTGTCTAAGAGAATCGAAGATCTGGGTTCATCGCATAGGTACGAGAATGGGGAGAGAGGAGAAAGAGTAAAGATAGGTATGCTTGAGTTTTGGGTTCACTGGGTTCATTAGAGAAGATGAGTCTGGATGAGAGGGAGTGGAGATGAGAGATAATAAAGTGAAATTAATTAATTATAAGCCAACATGAGCATAGCTCAACTGGTTTGGCATATACTCCCTTCCCTTTGAGGTCGAAGGTTCGAGTCCCCCCTTTCCCACTTTTTTAAAAAAAAAAATTAATTATAAATTAAAAAATCATTAATGTAAAACACACTACATATGCCATGCCATTTAAAATATTCCACATAAGCAAGTAAACAAATATAAAATTAATAAATTAATGCTATGCAAATTGAAAGCTAAATGAAAACTTAGGGATCTAAGTGTCAGTTTTCAAAATTCAAGGATCAAATTGTCAATAAACTCAAAACTCATGGACTAAAACCGTCTTTTTTCCTAAAAAAAGAAATAGCCGGGGGGGGACGTTCCCCCCTTGGTCCATCATTGATCAACTTTATATTTTAAAATTAAACTTGAAATATATTATAAGAAAATATTTTAACATTGGACCAGAATTCTATAAATACCGTATATAAAAAAGAAATGAACAAGTAATTAGTATGTCCACAAGAATGTAAACTCATGCTTAATTTAAGTAAATTAAACGAACATATGAACAATATTTAGTTACCGTCATTTTATAAACCTAAAATGTAAATAATAAAAAAATCCAACACGAGCATAGCTCAAGTAGTTAGGCACCTGCTCCATTTTCATGAGGTCGAAAGTTCAAGTCTTTCCTCTCCCAATTTGATGTAATATCTATAAAAAAAAACATTTATTTTAATTTTAAGTTAAAAGAATATTGGGTAAAAGATGTTTTTATCCTTAAGTTTTAGACTTTGTATCTATTTGGTCATTTTAATTTTAAGGTAAAAGAATATTAGGTAATTAACTACTTTTTTCTCATTTCTCATTTCTTGTTTCTATTTTTTTTTTACCTTTTGTTAAAATAAAGACATAAACATATTCGGTAATCATTTCTTATTTCTCATTCTTGAAAAAATAAAATTGAATTGTATTTGGTATAATCATTTTTGTTTCATGTATCCTGAAATTTTTTATTTAGAAAATATATATTTTTATATGAAAATTAAAATTTTAAATGAAACTATTTATAAATAGGGTAAATTCCAAATAAGACCTATATGGTTTTGGTCAAATGCATCAACATCCTCTTGTAGTTTGAAAATAGAAAATTACACCAACGTAGTTCCAAATTATGCCAATGAGACCTCATTATTCTAACGTTGTTAACTTTCTTTTAGTCATAATTTCTTCGTTTGAACTCCGATTTGGATGATTCAAGATATTTTAAAATTCTCATTTTGAGCTCTATGTTATGGTCACTTCAAATCAGTCAATAAATAAAAGAGTTTATTACCATCAAAATATTAGGTATGATTGAAGCCATAAATCCTTTTATTTACTGATGATTTGAAGTGACCATGACGTAAAGCTTGAAACGAGGATTTTGAAATATCTTGAATCATCCTAATCAAAGTTCAAACAAAAAAGTTATGGCTAAAATAAAGTTAATGACTTTGGAAGGAAGGAATCTCATTGACATAATTTGGAACTACGTGGATGTAATTTGTCATTTTCAAACTACTAGAGGTATTCATGCATTTTACCCAGCCCACAAAAGTCTTATTTTCAGTTCACCCTTAAAAATATTATATCAATTTATATTTTGGATAATTATAATTTATTTTACAAATCAAATCTGGGCAAAGTGACAATTTATTAATGTATTGAATAAATTGGAAACAATAATCCAGAATTTATTGTTTCTAAAATGTCTACACAATTTTGTAAGTGAATCTAAAAAGTGAGAAACAAGAATAGAGAAGAATTACCAAATAACTATATTTCTTAAAAACTGAAAAACATATACAAGAAACAAAAATTGGGAAACTTACCAAACCGACCCTTAATTTCACAAATTCTCACCTTAATTTAAAGAGATCATTCTGCTGGGAGGGAGTTTGATTCAATTTGAGATTTGTTTGATATAATCTCAGTTTTGTGTTGTTAAATTTTGATTTTGTTTTAATTCATTAGGTAGATATTTAATTCATGTTTAATGTTAAAAGTTAATATTTAATAAGTAATAAAAATATATAATTTTTTGACATGTCAATAATAAAATATAATTATTTTAACCGCGTAAGCATTAACAATATGTTATAAAAAAATACATACTCAACTTATTATTAATAAGGGTAAACTACGAATAAGACTCATGTGGTTTTCGTTAAATGTATGAACACCTCTATAATTAAAAAAAAAATACATAGTCAACTTACTGTTATTATATCAGATGGAAAACTAAATGTAGAAACTAAATAGACCTATTTTTAATAAGAGTAAATTACGAATAAGACTCATGTGGTTTTGGTCATGCGGCCCCTCCTTTCTTTAAGCCATAATTTTTTTGTTTGAACTTTGATTCAAATGATTCAAGAGATTTTGGAATCCTCATTTTGAGTTCTACTTTCTGGTCAATTCAAAATTTTGAAATTGTCAATAAATAAAAAGGTTTATGACTTCAATCATACCCAACATTTTGATGATAATAAACTTTTTTATTATTGATGTTTTCGAAGTCTTAAAGAGATCACAAGGTAAAATTCAAAATGAGGATTCCAAAACGTCTTGAATTATCCAAATTGTAGTTGAAACGAAAAAAGTTATGGCTAAAATAAAGTTAACGGTGTTGCATGAGAGATGTCTTATTATCATAATTTTAAACTATGTGGGTGTAATTTGTTTTTTTTTTTTTACATGAATGTTCATGCATTTGACTAAAACCACAGTAGTCTAATTTTCATTTTTAGATTTTCATTCATTAGAGAAGTTCCTCCTAATTTGTTTACCTGTCATATTTTTATAGGATAATATTCATTATAATTAGTAAATACGTAAACCCTATTTAATAAATAGATAGGTCTATTAATAAGTTTTATCCCATAAAAATATGATCAAATAATTCAAAATGGACAAAAAAAAATATATTTATTTCGATTTAATATTTAAATTAGAGGTTCTCGTTTATTCAATTTTCTTTCTTTTTTTAATTCCTATGAAAACCCATATTGCACGCTTTAAATAGTCGGAATTTTAAGACAGTCCCATGAAAATAGTGATTTGGATACTCTGCAAGAAATTAGGAGAGAGGGGAAAAAATTCCATTTTTATCTTTGAATTGTTAATAATGTTCATCCTCGCGATCATGAGTTCTTAAGAACTGATAGAGAAATTTCCTTCTTCGAATGGAGATTTCCATAAATTCATCAACTCTCTCGATTTTAGGACTTCATTCTGAGCTAGGTAATCCATTCTTCTTCTTCCTCCGTTTCTCTGTTCAATTAAGGAAAGAATAAATTGTTTCTTTCAGGAATCAATCAACACTTTCTCGAAGCTGATATTCGATTCAGGTTTGGCGTAAAGTTTTTCTTGCATTTGTTCCTTACGATTCCATTCTTTGGTTGATAGATTGTTGCTTTTTTGTTTGATTTTGATCGTTTTATTCGAATACGGTCTTCCTTTTTTCTTTTTAGTAATTATAGTTTCCCCCGAATCTTTCTTTGTTTTTTTTTTTTTTAGGTTTTCAATGATGTTAATTGTTTATTGTTGTTGTGGCGGTGGAGGAATGTGAGATATCTCTGGAGAAATTTATGTTAAATCGCCGAGGCAGTTTCTGCATTTCGTTACATCAATTACTGTACTATGCTCCATATCCTTTAATGGCAGCTCCTTTCTTGACGCGAAATCTTCAATCCTCTCATTTTAACTTGCAAGTGTATCATCCTCAACCGCTAGTATTTGAAAAGGGCTGCTTTTCCTATTCTGGGGTGCTTGTTCCGCGTAGTTTTCGGGTAGAAAAATCCACTCGGTTTGGTCTCAGAGCATGCGTTCACTCCCATAAAGAGAATTACAGTAGGGTCAATTCTAATGGCCCAATGCTCGTTCCTCGACCGCAGCTGCTTAACAATGTAGATATTGATTTAGTAGATGGAGTTGACCGCAGGTATTCTACTGGTCAGGCTGAACGCCAATGGGGAAATCCTCTAACGTTCCATGATCCTTCTTCGAGGGATAAACTTGTTGTTGCTGTTGACGTTGATGAAGGTTTGTATTTTTACTACACTAGTTATGACTTTGCATAACCATAAGATGTGCTTTGATTTGACGAAATACCTCTCTGATTCCAAAGGACAAGAGTTGTAAGAAATTGGTAAAGAATTTCATAATGCCAACCCATTTGTGCACATGATCTTTTACTTGCTGTAATTTAATATTTACTTCTCTCTTTTGTTGCAAGTAGTTCTGGGAAACTTTGTGTCAGCTCTTAACAAGTTTGTTGCCGATCGTTATGATTCAAATCATTCAGTTTCAGAGTATCATGTCTATGAATTCTTCAAGGTATGCTTTAACCTTGACGTTGATTTCAGTTTCTGGTACATTTAATTTTGTGGGGTTCCTATTTTGATTCTTAGTGCAATAGCCCATTCTTTTGGGTAATATCTAATGTGCACATGGCTTATTTAGACTTTTGTTTCTGTTTCAGATATGGAATTGTTCTCGTGATGAAGGTATGACTTTTATTGGCGTGTTATCATTAGCATGATGAATTTATAGTTAGAAAATGTTTATTATATTTCCTGAGTGGAGTCATTTATTTAACTGCTTGATGGTGTGCATGGCCTATCGTTATGATTCCCTTCTTGAATATAATGACCTTCCACCAATATGTCCAACCTTTGGGTTAGACTGTTCTTGGACTTGTTGCAAAACATTATTTTGTTTTTAATATTTGTCTTTGTTTAAAGTTTTGTTAGGACACTGAGTGTGATTGGGATTACTTTTGGGAGAAAATGTTTCAGAATACTTTTCTTATTAGTACTTTTGGAAAAATCACTTATTAAGTTCTTCCTCTAAAAATACTTTGAAATGTTTTTGAAATTTTTAAGAACACTTTTGGTTATGTAGCTAAACATCATGAAAGTTTTCAAAAACACTTTTGGCCATATAGTCAATCTTCAATAGGTGGCCATGGTGACTTAAAAAAGTAAACTGTGGCTAACCCTATGGCTGCTTATATTTCTAATGTAAGTGTTGCAATTGAAGTGGTTTATTATTGAAGGTTCATGGGGAAAGATTGTGATGGTGGAGTAGCTTAAATTATGTGATTGTGGCCTAGTAATTTCAATGAGATTTTCTTCTAGAATTGGCATTATAGAAGTTGACTTAATCGGTTTGATTCATATATTGATGAGTTTACTTGCCCTTGGACAATTGATCTGTTTTGATCCTGAGGGCTTTTAGTCATATTCCATATTACGCTTTATATTTTGATATATTTCCCAGCTTGTACTTTTGTATGAATATTTGCACTTGGTTCTTTGTAGTCTTTAATAATTTATTATCTGAATTTTAGGTAGCTAAAGAATACTCTGGATCAAGTTGAATTTCTCTCGCTTTTGAAGCCGTTTAAGATATTTCCATTTATAGAAATATATTGTTTAGTAGTTGATTGATTCTGAAATTTTTCTTCCTGCTTTCCAGCTAATATACGAGTTCATGAGTTCTTTAAGACGCCATATTTTAAGACTGGGATCTGGCCTTTACCTGGTTCTCAGAGCACCCTTCTCAAGTTATCGAGATTCTGCAGCCTATCAGTTGTAACGTATGTTACATTGGGTATCATTTTGATACAGTACCTATTACACCTGAGCATGAAATGACCTAATCTCATTTAATGTAATTTTAGGTCTCGACAGAATGCAATCAAGGAACACACACTTGAGTGGATTGAGAAGCATTATTCAGGCTTGTTTCAGGAGATTCACTTTGGCAACCACTTTGCTCTAGACGGAGTGTCCAGATCAAAGTCAGAAATTTGCAAGTATGTCAAAGAATGGCAACTCTGCTTTTACATTTTCTATATCATTTATTTGCCATCCTCAAATTCCGTCTCTGAGATCATCCAACCTCGTGCTACTAATTTAAGTCGTTGATAGTGTGATATTTTGAAGTTTCTTCACCAAAAACTTAACTACCTTGATAACTTGCTCTTAAAATAATTTAAGTTTTGGGTGCCGCTTTGAATGATCCCCATGGCACTTGCAGGTCTTTGGGAGCAAGAGTGCTAATTGATGATAACCCAAGTTATGCAATTGAGTGTGCTGAAGCAGGAATTCGAGTTCTGCTTTTTGATTACGAGAACTCGTATCCGTGGTCCAAGACAGAGTCTGTCGATTTACACCCGCTAGTGACTAAAGTTCATAATTGGGAAGATGTTGAGAAGCAATTGACTTCATTGGTTCTCTCTTCTAAGGTTTAGTTTAGAACACTTGATGTTTTTACACTAACACCTGCCAAATTATCACTTGCAAAAGTAGAAAAAATGTTGCTCATTTCTTGCAAATTATAAGAATGGGGTTTGTAAGTTGGAGTAGCTGTAGGAATGCTAATTTGATTTTGAGGGTTAGCATTTCCTCCATTATGTTTCTGATTGAGGGAGAGACCAAATGTTTAGTCCAACTTTCATTATCCCATCAGTATTTTTTTTTTTTGTTTTACATCAATTTCCCCCCTCCTCTCTCTTCAATGTGTTTCATCTCTGATTTTGTGCTGTTGAACACTTGATGTTATTTATAGAGGTGTGATCATACAAGTGTAAAAAATTGAGATAGTATATTATATAAAAAATAAGTTATTCAAAAAAATAATCATGAAATTGAGATGATATGTTATTAAAAAATTGTAATTCAAAAAATAATCATAAATGATGATTATCGTCAATATTAGGGGGAAAAAAGATTATCGTCAATATTAGGGTAAAATATCATTTTGATCTTCGAACTTTTCCTTGAGTTTCATTTTCATCCCAAAACTTTTAAAAGTTATATTTTTCCATCCCTGAAGTTTACGATTCATTTTGTTTTAGTCATTGCATCTGTGTTTTTTCACATAAGACATTAATCGAGGGTTTATGTGACATATAATTGATGATGTGACATTACAAAAATATGTATCGAGCTTAAATGACATAAAAAACGAATATGCAATAATGTTAATCTCATCTTTCGCTTTTTAATTGCAGTCTTAAACCTAACTGTATGTTCGTTTTTCCACATCATTTAACCTCACTGTATATTTATATAATGTTACATCATCAACAACATGCCACATAAGTAGGGATGGCAAAATTCCCCGAGGGTTAGGGGCCCCGCGGGGCCCCGACCCAATAGGGGCGGGGAATCCCCATTTTATAGGGTTAGGGTGAGAAATTCCCCCCCCCCCCCCGATTTGTTATAGGGTAAGGGTATGAGAATACATCCCCCATCCCCGACCCCGACCCCGAACCCGATTTTTAAAGAATATCTTATATATATTGTTTACTTTTATCTTTATTTATTGAAAAATATATGTGAAATATGATTATATTAACTAATACAATATAAAATGGTTAGTATTATGTTTTCTTTTTTACTTAAAAATGTATATTTTAAATGTATGTTTCATTTTTATATTTCATTTTTAAATGAGAATTAAAATGTAAGACGGGGAATCCTCGAACCCGACCTCGATTTTTTGATTAGGGGATAGGGTAGGGTATGGGGATTAAAAATCCGTGCATCCCCGACCCCGCCCCGTTGCCATCCCTACACATAAGCCATCTATTAATGTCCCAGACGAAAAAAATTCAGACGAAATGACTAAAACGGAATGAATCGTAAAATTCTGGGACGAAGAATGTAACTTTTGAAAGTTCAAGGACTAAAATAAAACCAGAATGAAAGTTCAAAGACAAATGATATTTCCCTAACTTTTATAATGTATGCTAGCTACTTGCTGAAATTTCCTTAAATTTTCCCAAGATTATTTTTATTACAATTAAACATTAATTCAAATTATGAAAATAAAAATGAAAATCCATAATCGATATTTTTGAAGTTATTCTTTTTATAGAAATTAAATTTAGAGAAATTCACACTTTTTATGAGTAATTTTAAAAATAGAAAATATTTTGAAATATTTTAAAAATGGCATTTCTTAGACTGATATGCTATCAATCTTGGTTTGAGATTCTTAAAATGTTATTTTTGAAAATCCCTTTAAATTTACTATATATAGCGGTCTTCTAATTTTTTAGATTAGCATATATGATTATCGTCAACTCAGAGTGCAGTTTCTATCTTTAATATATAAAAGGAGATTTCATTGGGATTATTTTGAGATTATTTTATCCCTACATAAATCTTAAATATTATAAAGTAAGTTATTATTTACTTCAAATTTATCCTTCATCAACCCTTAAATTTACAAAATATGACATTACCTCCTGACATATTATATTCAATACATATACATTATTGATATTAATTTAAATTATCACAATTATTGAAGGTGGAAAATATATTCAAACTTTAAAAATATTTTAATATTCTTATCTACCAAACTTTTACAAACATCTTTTTTTTCCGTTAATAATTCATAAAAAAAATTATATTATTATTATTATTTGTTTATATGTTTTAGGGGTGAAAGAAAAAACCGAAAAACCGAAAAAATAAACCGGGCCGAAACCGTAAAAAACCGAACTGTCCCGGTTTCCATTATTCAAAAACCGAACCGGCTTCTAAAAAACAAGTAAAAATCTCATACCTCTTCCCTATTTCCCCCTAATTTTTATTTATTTGTTTTATTTTATATATTTACTTATCACTTTATTTTAATTTATATTTTATATATTTATTAATCTAATTTTTTCAACTAAGTTATTGTTTATGTTTGATTTTTTTTTGTTTCATCCTTCAATGTTGGAGGATTTTTTTTTAAAACTAAATGCAAATGGCCTATACTAGAAAAACCGGAAAAACCGAAAACCGAACCGGTAAAAATCGGGCCGATTCCTATTATAAACCGAACCGGTCCGGTTTTTAAAATTAATTGAAAAACCAGACCGAACCGAACCGGTTTCACCCCTAATATGTTTACTACAATTAAGTAAATATTAAAATTTAGGGTGAAATGCAAATAAGACCCATGTGGTTTGGTCAAATGTATGAACACATGTAAGGACCCGACTCTTTAATTTTAAAATCAAATCATAATAACGCAAGCGGAAGACCATTAAAACAATAAACATTTATTAAATAAGAGGGGTAAACCCATAATCATTTGAAAAGTTGGATGTGCATCCCTTTTCCTCATAAGTCAAGGTTAAAATATCCAAAAGTTTAACAATTTCATAAATCCAAACGCAAAATAGTTCAAAATCAATAAAATGTTCTCATGGGCTCAACAGACCAAACAAAACACAAGTCAGTTCATGGACTTAGAAAACATCTATAGTCCATCTCCATCATCATCCTCAAGATCAAGCTGCACTAGCTCCACAGCCCAACCACATCCCTGTGTCGTACCTGAAAAGTAGTATCATGAATGAAAAACACTCAGTGAAGATAAATAGAAAGTAAAGTAACTTTAGATCCCAAATCCAAATCTGGATTTGTGTCCAAAGCCCCTAATAGCTCTTTACTACCAAGCAACACATCCTCACATTATGCGAACTCATGACTCAATCACACTTTCTCATTTCAAAACCTCCCAAAATCATTATTAACCTAACTAGGCTACAAACTGAAGGGATGATTTACTAAATTAGCGGAATTTTATTTAGTAAACTTATTAACATTTAATAACGGATCTATTAACATCATGCAATTTGTGAAAGACATGTAGATTCATGCTTATATTTTCGAAAATTAAAATCAAACCGGAACTTACATTGAGTAAAATCGGAGAATTGGTTGGAGGTTTCTTTACAGCATCAATCCTCAGCAACACCGGATCTTCTATGCTATATCCCGATCGATCAAACGAAATTCGATTGTGGGATCGAACTTTAGAAGAAATTGGGAAGAAGAAAAAAAATATTTTTCTTCCCAACACTATGAGAAAATCGGCCAAGGGAGGGAGAGGAGGAAGAGAGAGTTCCAACTTTCTATGGAATTGTATTGTGTGATTTATGAATGACCCAACCCTCCTATTTATAGAAAAATAGGAATCCTAATCACATTAGGATTAATCTATAGAGATAAACACAAAAAGAAAAAAGATAATCTCTTTCCTTTATCTAGCAATTTCGAAAATGCCAAGGATAAATAGGAGATTATTTTATTTTCTCTATTTTTATTTATCTTGGGTAAATAAATCTATGTAGTTATTTTAGGATATAATTCAAACAATTATCTCTTCCCAAAATACATCATATGGCCGAAAATTCATGTATTAATTAATAAATAATTCTAATTTATTTAATTAATTATTTTGTGCCAATTCCAATTGGGTTCATTAATCCAATTGGGCTAGAAACTCTCTCTTAAATTAATAAGTCCAACTCAATTAATTTATTTATTAATTACCATTTAAATAAATATTTTATTTAAATAATTAATATTTTCTCTCGTCTAAATATTATCAAATTATATTTAATTATTAATTTCCATTTAAATAATTTTCATTATTTAAATAATTAATAATATTATAATTATTAATTTTCATTAAATAAACTCATTATTTAATTAATAATTTTATTGACAATATTTTATTATTAATTAATTAATTTTAATTATTAATTTCCGTTCAAATAAAATTAATTATTTAAACAATTAATAATTGTTAATTAATTTCAAATTATTAATTACCATTTAAATATACTCAATATTTAAATAATTAATAATATCTAATTAATAATATTTCATTATTAATTTCATGTTTAAATAAACTCATTATTTAAACAATTAATAATGTTTATATTAATTACCGCTTAAATATACTCAATATTTAAACAATTAATATTGCCTATTTTAAGTAATTCACTTTACTTAAAATTTCCATTTCTTCTACTTGATTTCGCGACTACGATATTTGGGCTAGCATAGGGACCCGATGGACCTATAGATCATGGGCTTAATAATTAGTCAATTAAGTGATTAACTCATAATCGGTTAATTACTTATTATCTAACTATGAATAATTCCACTATAGATTCATATGTGAACTCCCCTCACTATAGATGAGTTATGTCCATTTAGTTTATCTTTTATTTATATCTCGTGATATTATCCTTCACGTGGAACCCTCATAATTACAAAGGATAAATTTACCGTTTTGCCCCTGTAATTACCGCTTTATCCTTGTGTTCCCGCTGATTCTCCAATGAACCTTATCTTTAGTCGAACTAGAGATAAGATACTTCGTGATCAATAGAAGTCGTGACGTCACTTGTTCATGTCTCGAATCGAGACATCAAGGAGTTTCCTAAAGTTCCTAAAATGTTTAGGTATCGCACCGATACCGTTAATTTATAGGAAAGTTATGAATTCCATCTCGTGGAAATGAGTTCCCAGCTACTTGTCTAGTCATGTTCCCAAAACGAAGTGTATTGAGCGTTCTTACGGATCACTCTCAACCATGTGAATCAAAGAACATAACTCCACAAATAGGAGTCCGCATTTCACTCAGGATTGAGATCTATCACGGTTGATAAACTTAGTTTGATATTCGATCAATTCTCGTAAACGGTACTAAGGAGAAATTTGATCGAACATCGTGGGTCCTGTCTTATACAATCAACATTGCATATGATACTTCCATTTCATGTCTCCCACATGAATGATCAGGATTAGATCATTTGTCTATGAACAAAATGCGAAGCTATCAACAAGTGTTACCAGGATAAGGTTCCCAAACGTTATCCATTTCCTGTAGACACTTTTAAGTTACTCATCTCGACTTTAATCCTCTTGTATGACTCACATACTAAGTCGTGATTTCATAAGAGTAACTTAGGGTTTACTATTTGAATGTTTTGATATTTATATATTTCCATATATTCCTAATATCGTCAATTGAATCAATCTAGATTATATAAAGAACTTATGTTTATTTATTTAATTTATTCGAAATAAATTATTATAATTAAATAATTACAAGTTCTAGGACACCATTCCTAACAATCTCCCACTTGTCCTAGATCTTTGGAGATTTGACTTGTAATTCCAGCTCAACTGGATGACTATCAACTACTTAGCCATGGTAGTCATTTTAATGCTTTATCGATAACGTTTTCATCCTGTTAGTATGTATTTCTTTTGTCCGATGTTAGTTTCATTAAGTTTAATAGATTCCATATTTTATCGACATAAAATAAACTCTATTAATTATTGATTTGAAACCATCATGTTCAACCACCTTTCATTTACTAACAACTTAGTAATCACGCGAATTTAGAGTTTAGTCAGTAAAAACTCATTTTACTTATACTCAACTCATTTGATGTTTAATTTGCAAAGGTCTTTTGTCGAATTCTTACATGGAAGTAAATTCATGTTCGAATTTGAGCCCGTGCAACTCATAAAATCTCACATTTTATCTATGTGCACTAACATACTATTTGTAAATTTTATTTTAGTCACATTGGTTCTAGGATTCTCGAAATTCTTAAGCTCCCACTACAAAGTAATTCTCCATTACTTTCATTTGTTTAATGATTACAATTCTATACTTCTTATTATTTCCAAAAATAATGTATAAGTATATGTGACCCTTTTCAACTCAACTATTGAAAATTCGTGTCATTTTTATTTCACTTATTTTGAACTTTATTCATTGATTTTGAAGTCAATGAGTTTCACTTGGACTTCAAAAGTCCTTTGGTTCGTATTATGACGCTCCCACTCAAATAAAGTTCTACAAGTAGTTTAACAATTTAAACTTTTAAATAACTACTTGTTTTTATTGTGAAATAAAATCATTGTAATTCTTTTATATCTTAATTAAGGTTTAAAACTTTCAAGATATCACTGATTTCCTGAACTTTTCCTTAATAATTTGTGAATTCAATAATTTACTAATTATTACTTTCAATTTCTATATTGTTTATTCCATATCAGTAAGTGCTCCTTTAAAACATCCTTTTAAATAACTCAATGTTTGGAATACTAGAAATTGATTCTTTGTTCATTTTTCACTTAAGTTTAACATCTAAGTGTTGAACTTTAGTGATTTTAAGTCCAGATTATCTTTGATAAATCAAAGATGCTCAATTTCACTTATTTCTTTAAGTTTGTAGATCAACATGGTTATCATCTCAAATTCTTTGAGAACCATCTTTAAGAGGTTAATCCTTTAACTTATTTAAGTGATTTTAGACTTAAACATTTAAACATTTTTAAACCTTCATAACTTGTTTAGATATTTAGTAGTTTAGAATTTGGATTTGGAATTTATTTGTTTTATTCTAAGTATTTTGAATAACCATCCAATCACACTTTGGAACATTGTAATAAAATTGCAAAGGAATTTTTAACTAAACCACTTTTATTAAAAATATTCCTAATTGATTCTTATAAGGTGAGAATCAATTTTTATTACATAATTCAAAATAAAAACAAATTGATAACTAAACTAAACTACAAAACTATGGTTTAGGAAGAAAAATATTTTTCTTCCATTTAGACTATAGTAAATCGAATATGAGGAAAAATAGGAAGAATAAGAGTTTTCAATTTCGAGAATTGAAATTAGAAGCTTTTGAATGAACAACCAAGACGTTTGTATTTATATGCAAAACAGTTTTCCAATCGAATTAGGAAATACTATTAAAATAAATACAAGATAAATGCCAAGAATCAAAATTTATTCTTTATTTATCTTACGTGCCGATTTTATGTGCATAAAATCAATAAGAAAAACTAATTTTTTCTTTGTTTAATTTGTCATTGGTTAAACATTCTTTTATATATTTATTTTAGACAAAATAATTCAACAATTATTTCTTAAAATATCATATATGTGTCGATTTTGGTATATAAATTATTCAAATAATTTGAACCAAAATCCATTGAATTCATTAATTCAATTATAGATTCTTCCTTATTAATAAATCTTATTTATTAACTCTTGATATTTATTTCAATAAATCAATTATTCAAATAAAATATCATATTCGATTTTGTATATTATTAATAAATATTTATTATTTTCTATTTAAATAATCGACATTATTTAAATTAATAATAAATATGTTATTTACTATTATCCTTTTAAATAATCACTATTATTTAAAATTAATAATAAATGTTAATTATTAATTTCCATTTCGGTAAACACATTACCTAAATAATTAATAATTATTTATCAATAATATTTTATTATTAATTACCATTTAAATAAACACATTATTTAAATAATTAATAACAATGATATTAATTTCCATTTAAATAAACTCATTATTTAAATAATTAATATTGTCAGTTTATTTAAGTAAACTATTTTACTTAAATTATTCATTTCCTTTTCTAGGAAACATAGTTCTCATCGTTCAGTTTGTTATTTCCAAATATAGTGACTAAAGCAGATGCTATATTACTGAAATTTAAATAAACCTTATCTTAGTAATCTAACATGCATTCAACATTCAAATACTCAAAGTTTTGACATATAATTAAATATGATGCATGAATGCGAACATATTAATGAACAGAAAAGCCCTAAAACATGTTACTATGTCACGATATTTTAATGATACCAGTGAAGTGCCGTCGAATGATAGGTCAGTCACCATCATTAAAACGAGATGCCACTCGAACAATTGACAACTCCAGAATAACTCATATTCCTATGTCATTGTTTACCGTGTATTTGGTCAAGAATTTCGATAACAAACTTTATCAAATTTCTTTTTAAGTGTGACCCACCAATTTAGTCTTTTAAATAAAATTGAAGAGTGTCTACGAAGTGTAGATTCAGTCTTCAATCAATCTCATTTAAAATTCTTTATCCCTTTCTGGAGACCCAACTTGATATTGATTTATACAATAAACCTTCCTATGGGAATGAACACTGCAGCAGCATTGTTACGAGGCCATGTATAAATCTCACGTTTCGAGCCCATTAGTGGAGACCATAGGACACATTGACATGTTTCCTTCTCCCACTTAATATTTTGAGTTAGGGTTTCATAACTCAGACTAATTCAGGCTAATTTATTAATCCAAGTTTTAATTAACCTAATCAACTTTAACTCTTAAATTGGTTAGATCAATTTTATAAAGTGATTGTTCAAGTTTTCCTAATTAAAACTAATCACATTATGAGTCGTCTTAATAATTTTGATTTATTAATTTGAACTTTTCTCCCGGATCGCTCCCAGGTTAGAGGCGCCCAGGTGTTAGGGGAACTTTATGAAACCTCATCGCCTGGGCGAGCTTTCCTGCGAAGATCCGTTCAATTTAATTAATCTCAATTATTAATTTTTAATTAACCCTTAATTAAAAGTTTCTATTTGTTTATCTTATATGGATTTGGCCCAATTGTTTAAACAATAATTCCATATTACAAATAATTCATTTAGTTTCTATTCAACTTTTAAACTAGATTTAACTTTTGAATTTTAACTAAATAAGCATGCTTTTAATTCTAAAACAATTAGAATATAATTTTCAATAATAACATTTATAAAATAAAATTATAGCATGCTTCACATACATTAGCATATAATAACACATATTATATCATGATGCATGTAGGTACAATTAATTAAAATCATACAACCTATGGTGGGATTTTCTACATGACACACTCTTATGCATGAATATTATTTAAAAAACAATTATATCATACATATAAACAATTTAAATAATAAATAGCTAAATTGACCGGTATTCTTGGCACTATTTCTAAAACGGAAAATTAAATTACAACTTAATTAAATCTTCCATTGTAGATCTTGAGGCTTCATCTTTCTCTCTCCTCCATGGTGTAGGCGTGGGCATGGGTATTTATGGGGCAAATATTATCTCCTTAATATTTCCATAAATACTTGTTTTAAAATAATTATCTTTTAATTAAATGGAAAAAATAAAGAAAATATTTTCCATGTAATCTTATATCAATTTCTAAATTTATAATTTAAGATAGGGATATAATCTTTAAAAAAAAAATTTAATCCTTATCTTAAATATTTAAATTTTTAAATTGAGATAACAAGATAATTATGTTAAAATATCTTACCGTATCTTATCTCATCCTTTTCTCTCTCCTTGGGCGTGGGCATCATGAATGATGGAGAAAAATTTTCTTCTCTTCCTTCCCTTTGGTGGTGCCGATTTTTGCCTCATATGGTATGGGAAAATTACAAATTTTTCCTATACCCTAAAATTAGGGTTTACAAATTTTCTACTAAAATTTAAAAACCTAAATGCCTCAAGAATACCTAAACAGTCAATAAGCAAACCTCCACAATTTATATAACACAATTTATATAAACATACATAAAACGTTTTTTATGCAACCCACCAAAATTTTCGAAAACTCACAATTTTGCATGATAATTAAAATTAGCTCTGATACCAATTGAAGGGATGATTTACTAAATTAGCGGAATTTTATTTAGTAAACTTATTAACATTTAATAACGGATCTATTAACATCATGCAATTTGTGAAAGACATGTAGATTCATGCTTATATTTTCGAAAATTAAAATCAAACCTAACTTACATTGAGTAAAATCGGAGAATTGGTTGGAGGTTTCTTTACAAGATCAATCCTCAAGAACACCGGATCTTCTATGCTATATCCCGATCGATCAAACGAAATTCGATTGTGGGATCGAACTTTAGAAGAAATTGGGAAGAAGAAAAAAAATATTTTTCTTCCCAACACTATGAGAAAATCGGCCAAGGGAGGGAGAGGAGGAAGAGAGAGTTCCAACTTTCTATGGAATTGTATTGTGTGATTTATGAATGACCCAACCCTCCTATTTATAGAAAAATAGGAATCCTAATCACATTAGGATTAATCTATAGAGATAAACACAAAAAGAAAAAAGATAATCTCTTTCCTTTATCTAGCAATTTCAAAATGCCAAGGATAAATAGGAGATTATTTTATTTTCTCTATTTTTATTTATCTTGGGTAAATAAATCTATGTAGTTATTTTAGGATATAATTCAAACAATTATCTCTTCCCAAAATACATCATATGGCCGAAAATTCATGTATTAATTAATAAATAATTCTAATTTATTTAATTAATTATTTTGTGCCAATTCCAATTGGGTTCATTAATCCAATTGGGCTAGAAACTCTCTCTTAAATTAATAAGTCCAACTCAATTAATTTATTTATTAATTACCATTTAAATAAATATTTTATTTAAATAATTAATATTTTCTCTCGTCTAAATATTATCAAATTATATTTAATTATTAATTTCCATTTAAATAATTTTCATTATTTAAATAATTAATAATATTATAATTATTAATTTTCATTAAATAAACTCATTATTTAATTAATAATTTTATTGACAATATTTTATTATTAATTAATTAATTTTAATTATTAATTTCCGTTCAAATAAAATTAATTATTTAAACAATTAATAATTGTTAATTAATTTCAAATTATTAATTACCATTTAAATATACTCAATATTTAAATAATTAATAATATCTAATTAATAATATTTCATTATTAATTTCATGTTTAAATAAACTCATTATTTAAACAATTAATAATGTTTATATTAATTACCGCTTAAATATACTCAATATTTAAACAATTAATATTGCCTATTTTAAGTAATTCACTTTACTTAAAATTTCCATTTCTTCTACTTGATTTCGCGACTACGATATTTGGGCTAGCATAGGGACCCGATGGACCTATAGATCATGGGCTTAATAATTAGTCAATTAAGTGATTAACTCATAATCGATTAATTACTTATTATCTAACTATGAATAATTCCACTATAGATTCATAGCTGAACTCCCCTCACTATAGATGAGTTATGTCCATTTAGTTTATCTTTTATTTATATCTCGTGATATTATCCTTCACGTGGAACCCTCATAATTACAAGCGGATAAATTTACCGTTTTGCCCCTGTAATTACCGCTTTATCCTTGTGTTCCCGCTGATTCTCCAATGAACCTTATCTTTAGTCGAACTAGAGATAAGATACTTCGTGATCAATAGAAGTCGTGACGTCACTTGTTCATGTCTCGAATCGAGACATCAAGGAGTTTCCTAAAGTTCCTAAAATGTTTAGGTATCGCACCGATACCGGTTAATTTATAGGAAAGTTATGAATTCCATCTCGTGGAAATGAGTTCCCAGTTACTTGTCTAGTCATGTTCCCAAAACGAGTGTATTGAGCGTTCTTACGGATCACTCTCAACCATGTGAATCAAAGAACATAACTCCACAAATAGGAGTCCGCATTTCACTCAGGATTGAGATCTATCACGGTTGATAAACTTAGTTTGATATTCGATCAATTCTCGTAAACGGTACTAAGGAGAAATTTGATCGAACATCGTGGTCCTGTCTTATACAATCAACATTGCATATGATACTTCCATTTCATGTCTCCCACATGAATGATCAGGATTAGATCATTTGTCTATGAACAAAATGCGAAGCTATCAACAGTGTTACCAGGATAAGGTTCCCAAACGTTATCCATTTACTGTAGACACTTTTAAGTTACTCATCTCGACTTTAATCCTCTTGTATGACTCACATACTAAGTCGTGATTTCATAAGAGTAACTTAGGGTTTACTATTTGAATGTTTTGATATTTATATATTTCCATATATTCCTAATATCGTCAATTGAATCAATCTAGATTATATAAAGAACTTATGTTTATTTATTTAATTTATTCGAAATAAATTATTATAATTAAATAATTACAAGTTCTAGGACACCATTCCTAACACAAACATCATCTATATTTCATCATTCCTTTCACTAAAATATTTCAAAAGTAATATAAGACCATGTCAGGAGCCAACAATCCTTACATATCTTAATTACATTGAAAAATAGTAAAACATGGATAATATATGCCAGATAATGCAAAGAACACACAACATATATATTATCTCACTACCCCTCCCATTAATACGTCCACTATAAGTAAACTAAGTGCATGTTAGGTGCCAACAGTTCTCATATAACTTATTTACATTAAATCATAAAAATAAGGATAATACCAGATAATGTAAAAAATACACAACATATACATTATCTCATTACCCCTCTCATTAATACGTTCGCTATAAATAAACTAAGTGCATGTTAAGTGCCAACAGTCCTCACATAACTAATTTACTTTAAATCAAAAAACGAGAATAATACCAGATAATGCAAAGAACACACAACATATATATATATTACCTCATTACCCCTCCCATTAATTTGTCGGCCATAAATAAACTAAGATCATGTTAGTGTTAGGTTATGTAGGAAATTAAAGCAAATACTATATATAAACTATAGCAGATTTCCGTCCAATTACAAAGTCATAACTTAAGACCAACTTTGACCAAGACATTGTTTGACCATAAATGTAGCAGTGTGCAAAAATAATAAGACTTTATTCTTATTTTGTGCAATCACGTGGAAGCGGTCACTTTGTGGGAGGCAGTGACTTGTGGCCCAATTAGGTTTAGGAATTTTACTATTTAAAGAATTGTTGTGGTAATTGTGTCGCCTTGTCGAGGGTTTACAATAAAATTAGAGGCGGCCGTTTGGCCTCCCATCATGAGAGGTCGTTAGGATTTGTTCGATAGCAAAATCCTATTTGGGTTAATTTGGGGTTTGTTCATATTGAGAGAAAATAGAGAGAGGGCAACCGTTTGAGTGATTCTCGAAGTTATGTAATTGTGAGCAATTATACACTCTTTATTTTTGTCTCATTGATGTAATCTTCAACTTCATAGTGGAACCTGCAGAGTTTGCAGAAGACATGACGTACCGATTGGGAACCTGTATAAATCTCTGGTGCTGTTATTTTTTCTCCGCTTTTATTTATATTCTTGTGTTGCTATTTATCGTTCTTGGGGTTAGGGAGTTTAGGGATTTACAAACCCTTCAAATTCCCAACAGTTAGGCGCCAACATTCCTCACATATTTTATTTACCCATTTAAAACAGAAAAATCATAAATAGAGACTCAAAGTGCAAGGAAACATAAACATAACCTCAAAGATTTAGGAAACGTAAACAGAGTCCCAATAATGCAACAAACATAAAGAGAGTCCCCAATAATGCAAGAAACATAAACAAAGTCTCAATATTCTCATAATTCTCATATACTCATAAACCTGTAAATCCATAATACTTCACAATGATTCATATAAACATAAATCTCATAAAATCCCATAGAAAGAAGATAAACATAAATCTCTATAACTAAATATATTGTAACCAAACTTTAAGTCCAAAACTACTCCTAAGTCAAGAATCATTTCTATACTCCCGAATCCTTTTTTTTTTCTTAACCATGCTCAATATATCTTAATTCTAAGGTATTAATTATCTCCTGAATCATACAAGTCATTCCTAAATTTACCGTAAATTCTATTTATCCTCACCTTTTGTTAATGACTTAAAATCAACATCCTGAAATGAGCATCATACTAGGATTCACGCAGCACCTACAATTAATTATACCTAAATATACTAAATTAAACCAAACAAACAATAAACGATAAGCAATTAAACAAGAAAAAAAGCTTGTTTAGGGGGGTCTCTCGACTTTTGGGTAATTTTGGGACGTTCTGGGTGCCTTTAGAGAACTTCTTGGGTATTTTATTCAATGGATAAACTTATTTAGGGTATTAAGACACTTTTTAGTTACCCAGTTCAAAGAAAAAACACAAAAGACCAAGGGATGACTTCAAGAGATACACGGTTTTGTCAAGGGTTTTCGGGCTTTTGGTGTTTCAAAAATTTAAAGTCTAGGGCTCAAGAATTGTGATAAATCAATCTTAAATGTAATTTTAATTCGAAATCTTCAAGTTTCCATAGATGGAACATGAATATTTCAACTAAACCTTATATTTTAAGGAAAGGGAAAGAAAACTCATGAGAATAGATATGAATTTTACTCTTAAAGCTAACTTGGAGACGGGGAAGTGCTCCAAAGATTAGGTAGATGGATTTCTCATTGAAAGGGCGTTCCAACACACTAAGGCTCGAGTAAAACATATGGAAAACGAAGAAAAAAAACTCACTCTTGGGGTGGGCTTGATGGTGGTGGCGGCAAAGAGAGAATAGGGCGAGGAATTTTGTGACTTTGTTTCAAAAGGGGAAAGATGAAGGGAGCCCTAATTTAGATGAGGATAAAATTCTTTACAAAAAGATCATCAACCTTTTCCTTTTGTTTTAAAAAGAAGCCCGTGTAATTCAAACATAAGTTTTCTAGATTAAATTTACTAAATAACTTAATCTAAGCTAGAGGATAGCTAAACATTATTAATTTGCCTATTAATAATATTTAATGCACCTAATTTTTAAATAACATTTCTAAAATAATAAAGTACTAAGTAAAAGACTATAACATCTAAATGTAAATTAAAATAATTAAGTTCTATAAATTGAATAACTTAAATAAATAAAAAATCTATCTGGAAAAACATGGGACATTACAACACCTCATTAGTTAAAAATAATAAATTACAGCCACGCAAAATATGTCAATGGGACCCTCCCCTCCAACGTCATTAACTTTCTTTTAGTCATAATTTTTCGTTCAATTCTCATTTGGATGATTCAAGATGTTTTGACATCCTCGTTTTTAGCTCTACGTTATGGTCACTTCAAAACTTTGAAATCATCAATAAATAAAAGGGTTTATGGCTTCAATCATAAATAATATTAAGATGACAATAAAATCTTTTATTCATTGACAATGTCAAAGTTGTGAAATCACTATAATGTAAAAGCTCGAAAACGAGGAATCCAAAATATTTTGATCATCTAAGTCGGAGTTCAAACGAAGAAGTTATGGCTATAAGAAAATTAGTGGCATCTAATGGGGCATGTTTTAGAACTACATGGGTGTAATGATAATCTGCCATTTTAAAACTATATGAAGTGTTCATGCATTTGATTAAAACCACATGAGTCTTATATACATTTCACCCTAAATTTTAATTAAAAATAATATAATAAAATTTTCAAAAATTGTTTTTATTAATTTCAATTGAAAAAAACATTTTCAATTTGTTGTTAGGCCTTTACTATATATTTAATTTATGTTTAAAACCTATTTTGGTCCCCAAACTATGGTTACTTATCTCATTTTGGCATCTAAACTTTCAAAAGTTCAATTTTGGTCCTTAAACTTTGCATAAGTTTCTAGTTTAATCCCTCCTCTTATCATTTTGTCTACTTTTTAACCAAAAAAAAAAACCCAAATTTTCAATATAGATTGTTAAGTAAACAATTTGACTTTGTAGTTTGATTGTAGAGAGTCTTATATACAAACAGAACGAAAAATGGATAAAAGCACAAGAATAATAATGCTCGTTCAATCAAAAAAATGAAAATAGAAACAGTGGGACATATCTTCTAAAAATTAAGGCGAGTGTGAGGGGACTTTGATATTATCATCGTCTCGTACATATATGAAGAATAGTATGAAGTAGGTTTTCGGTTAAAAAAATAGAAAAATAAATGGGGAATAAAGCAAACTGTTAAGTAAAGTCCGAGGACTAAAATGAAACTTTTAAAAATTCAGAGATCAAAATGGAAAAAGCGTTGGATTTTAGAGACAAAAAAAAATTAAACCTTTTATTTATTTAAAACTTATGTCATTTTACAATATATTTAAGTCATTTAAAACTTATTTCATTTTTACAATATATTTAATTCATTTTGAAACTTATTTCATTTAGATTAAAATAAAGTTTAAAAATATGTTAAACTTTCAAAGAAAGATTACTCCTGCAATACATTATATAATTATATAGAAATTGAATTGATTCTAAATATACTTTATAAAATATTGTTAAAAAAATGCACGATTAAATTTTGAGATGTTAAGATATTGAAAAGAAAAATGGTAAAATGTAAATAAGACCACGGTAGTTTTGGTCAAATACAAACACTCCCTATAGTTTAAAAATGAAAATTTATACCCTTATTATGATTTCAAAATTATGCAATTTGACCTCTCTCATTAACGCTGTTAACTTTCTTTTAGTCATCATTTATTCGTTTGAATTTTGATTTGGATGATTCAAGATGTTTTGTCATTCGGTCACTTCAAAACATCAAAGTCATCAGTGAATAAAATAGTACACTCTTTTATTTACAAATGATTTCGAAGTTTTGAAATGAACATAATGTAAAGCTCAAAGGTAGAATTCTTGAATATCTTGAAACATCCCAATCAGTGTTTGAACGAATAATTTTTTACTAAAAAAGTTGGGAGCAATAGTAAGAATAGAATTTGTCTCAAATAGTATAAATTTATATATTAATTACTAAAATGTCATAACATTTTTAAAAGAATTAATTACATCAATAACCAATTTAATTCACTTAATTTCAGTTTTAATGGTTGTTTCATATTAATATCAGATTTACCCATAAAACACCATTTATGGTGGCGATTCTTGTGGATTCCGATTTCATTATTACCTTATTACCCTTTTATCTCTCCTAATAACTATATCTCATTAATTACATATCATTTAATTAAGGAAAATTTATCGGGGTATGTTTCGTCATTTCACAATGTAATTTAATTTTTCTAGTGGTGGTTTTGGGTAGTTTTGATATATATATATATATATATATATAAAAGATTGTGTTTTGTTGAAATAAACAACATTAATTTGTCTAATACTGAAATTAACCCTTTTTAAAATTACTCAAATGACATCATTATAGTTCAACAATTTATTGAAAGATTTTGTTATTTTTTATTGCGTGTTTTTAATGAATTTGTTTGATTTTTTCTTTTTTAAATTTAAGTTCAATAAATTATCAAACTATTTGATTATTTTTCATTATTACTTTCAATTAATTTGTTGGTTTTTTTTACTTTTTGAACTATATTTATTCTATTTGAGTAATTTTTAAAAAGTTTTGACATTTCATTAATTAATATGCAAAAATATGTTATTTTAGTAATTGACCTAAGAAGAATGCATCAATATAATTTTAGAACCATAATAGTATAGTTTTTCATTTTTTAACTAAGGAGGTGTGTCTACATTTGATCAAAATCATTGGGGTTTTATTTACCTTTTACCCAAAGAAGAATATGTTCTTGGTATAAATCTAGTAATTGAAAATGTCACAAAGAACAATTGGTTCTAAGAACTAAACCGTTATGATCCTAACAAAAAAACTGATTGTATAATTTTCATTTAAATTTATTTCATCATATTCTTTTAATGTTGTCCCATTTTAAAATAAAGTTAAAAGTTATTTTCAAGTTAACATCGTCTTTCCTCTCACTTTCTCACTACCCGTTTGCAAGAGAATATAGACCTTCCCCCCTTTATTGATGGTTTGCAAAAAATCAATGGATATTTCCTTTCAAGTATTTTAAAAAAATAATTAAAAAAAATTAAAATTAAAAAAATAAGCTCTAGCTTAACTTAAATCCAAACTAAAATGAAACATCAGAGATGTTTATAAAAAGGGGGTAGAGGTTAAAGAAACTTAATATGAGGGTGATTAACATTATAGCATTCTCAACGAAGAAAAGTTCCAATGGAAGGATCCTTACAGTTTCAGGGAGAAAAGATTGAAATTTTAAAAAAATGCAAATGCGGAATGCAAAAAGACTCTTCGAGGCCAATAAAAAATACAAAGGCAAAGGAATATTTTAAATGGAACTTTTATTTACAGGCCTTAAGTTTATATCAGTTATACAGATTACACTACATCTGAGTAAGTGATAAACATAATTCTGACTATAATTATCTTTCCTGTTTAAAGGAAAGAACCTGAGCTAGCATTCAACCTTCTCCATAAGTTTGAAACCGTAAGCTTGAAGAAGATCCAAGGCTGCAGTATGACAAATTTATACATCGATGAGTTAATATCTAAGGCAAAAGACGAGTTATTGAATTAGAGAGTCATGAAACTAGCACTAATTGCCAAGTAATCATCATAACTTGACTTGATTAGTAGAAGAAGCAGCCTCCTTATGGTTAGTAAATGAGCAATAACCCAAATTTCCAATGCCAGAAACTCAAACTAATCATTAATACCTAAACGAGGAGGAAGTGAAATGTTTAATGTTACCTGGAATATAAACTTCAGGTTCGGTAGGCCTTAAAACGCCTCGTGTCTTTATCTTATTGGTTAGTAAAAGCTGCATTAACAATTGTATCATATCAAACGAGTTCAACCCTTCGAAGATATCTAAGTATAGCAATATATATTATATAGTTGTTTACCAAAGCTCCAATAGCCGCTGGAATACCAACAGTAAGAGCCATTGCACTGGCGGTCTTTCCATCTTTGGTCCTCCCAAATTCTAGTAACGTCGCTTTGTGGCATTCTACATGTTGGGAATCGGGAAACTCGACTTCTACTTCATGATGCAAAAGGACCATATCCTAATCATAACAAGAAACAAAATCATTGAGAATGATATATTTAGAACTAGTCTTTAATGAGAGTAATATATTTAGATAATATTGATGAATTAGAACAAATGAAATAATTTAATAAATGTGTCCAGTTCTTATTGCACCTCGCTTATTTAAAACTACATTATTTAAGAAATTTTTCACTCAGTCTCCTATTAAAGGAATCCTGAATTTAGATAGCTAAAAATACTAAAATATGTATATCATTTTTATAGGTAAAAAATTGCACCTGCTCATCTTTTGAGTAAGATAATCTTTCTTCCATTCTGTGACATGTAACATCAAATGCACTTTGGCAAGAGGAAGGAATCTCTATTGGCTCATGAAGTCCCAAAAATCTGATCCACAAGTGATGAAAATAGAAGCAATTTTAGATGCCATCGTCTTTGTGAGACCCTCAGGCAAAATATAAAATCAACAACTAAAACAGAAAATGGGTGGAAGAATGCACGTACATGATTGTTTTGGCCACCCTTACAGCCGTTTCTTGCTCCACGCAGAGTCCACTAGAAAGCATGCAATGACTGATATCGTTCTCTCCAATTGAACGGCTATCTGATTCCCATCTAATTTTAAGAAGTTCAAGCAAAAAGTCTCTGAACGTGGGTCTCCTATTCTTAAGAAAGGAATGAACTTCAGTGTTTAGAAATCCAATTTTTGCAAGTGCTCCCATTACTTTGCTAAACCCTGCATGTATCAACAGTAATTAAGTTGAATTTTAGGAAATTAGATACCACCACTGATAGAGTTAAACTACATCTTATAGAAAATTAAGAAAAATTTATTAATTGCAACTTCCTCCAGACCCCTGAGAAATCATGAAAAAATAAGCAACGGTTGTTTTCCACTCCATAATCCCATCTTCAGTTACCAGAATCATGGTTGTATTTGTACTCATAAAAGCTCAAGGTTCATCAAACCTTATCTTAGATATGATAATCACACAGATTTCTTTGTGAAAATAACGAGTCAGTCAAGGAATTGAGTGGGGCTCCTCACGAAAACATTTTTAAAAGGCAAAAAAAGAGGACATACCTTCATAGCGCAAGGTCCCACGAAATATGGTTGATGCTTCATGCTCTATCCCATACACTTTTCCATAAACTAAGGAATTACGATTTGGAATGTTCTCCAGTGCAAAAGCTGGAAGATCAGATAAGCGTAGGCTCACAGCAGAATCATAAAGATCCTTCCCTGCAAATTTGCACCAAGTAAGTAAATTCTCTCATCATGAAGAATAATTAATAATGGAATAAAATATCTCTAAAATATTGGCATAATGTGTCAAAACTTTGAAACAAAATACAAAGATCATTTAAAAAAGTTGACTGATAATGATCTACACCAAAGAGTGATAGAGAAAACTCTGTAAGTTTTGTGCTTGATGAGAATAACACGTTCTCTATGTACAAGAGAATTATCAATGAACCAAAAGGATGTGCAGAAATCCCATTCTTGTCAACCCAACTTTTTCCAAGAGTAAAACAGCTTACCTTCAATTTGTACAGTTTCTCCTTCGTATCTATATGTAGCCGGATTGCTTCCGGCTCGAATAGCTCCAGCAGGATTCCAACTAGAATAATTGATAAGGTAAGAAAGTGTTATCGAAGTGCCAAAAGACTAGTAGATGCATGTCAACATAGAGAATGTTTAGCATTGATCAGAGGCCAATCTTCATTCTTCACATAGTAAGTCTTAGAATATTTGGCATTGGGGAATTCTTAGATGTTTCTTTGCAATAATTAATGTCTTAGAGAGAGCGTAACCAAATGGATTTAAATCATAGCAACCAAACAAGAGTTTTCCAGATCATCTTGGAAATTACCATTGCAAAATGCAAGGTTGCAAGGAACACTTGGCTGTTTGCTTGAACGAAATGATTTTGTATGACTTTGTAAATAAAGTTCTCTGACTCTTTAATCTAGATCTCTGTCACATGAAGGGAATGGTGTAGACTCAGATTTTTAACATATAAATCATAGGATGTGTCCCGTAGGCTTGTCTAAAAATGGCTCAATATATTATTACAAAATATATAAAATATAGAACGAATTTGATAGGTATCTTAACTGAAATATGAATATTAGAATTTAGATCAAAATTCCAAGTAACTACTTCTGAAAAATTATTTAAAACTTTATCATCACTGTATAAGTTCATGCATTTTTTTTATAGGACAAGCCATTCTAACAGTACCTGAATTTATACGCTAATGGATTGTTTGCAGATTCTGGTGCTGGAAGTCCCCCACAATAAGACTTAAAGGACTTCACTCTACCATTTCGGAGGTGTGCTTCATTGATCATCCTCATTGCTAACATATGATCTAAAGCACAGCCCAAAGCACACAAAAATGAAGGAAAAAAGATATCAGTATTAAAAATGGCATCTCATATATAATCATCTTATGTTTTAAAAAAGTCAAAGAACTTTGAACATTAATAAAATTGCTTCTCATTTTGAACCTCATCCCTTCTTCCGGTAATGAAAATTTATGGACCAAGTGTTGTAATGAATTTTTCAATCTAAACCTTTTCCTTTTTTAGTCGTCCACCTATGGCCAACTTAATTTGACACAAACTATTTCATCCACAATCCTGCGTATCATAGACATTATCTCTGTCCACTTTTAACTTTTCAAAAGAAATCGCTCAAGTTTACACTATAATTCTTCTAATATGTATTATGTTCTATTCATAAAATTATAAATAATTAACAGATGAATGTATAATGCAGTATTATGTGCATCAAGTAAACAAGTTGTGAAAAGTTTACCTAACAAAGTAATATAGAAGCAACAAGACAAGAGTCACAAGACTAATGAAAAAAAGATGCACTTGACACAGATAGAATGGGGAAGAAAGGCTTGAATGCTTGGAAATCAATTTTCAGTACGTAGATCTGCATATGTGTCGTGTATAGCATTTTTAAAAAATACTTGCAAACATAGTATTTTTTTTATTAACTAGGTAATCACTAATTGATTGATTGTGATAAATAATAATCACTTCACGCTATGATCATTGATTGACAGATTGACGTGCTGAATAATGTGTTATATTTGCAATTATTTTTAAAAATGCTAATTTGCATTCTGCTCCTCTTTCTATATGTTGTATTGTAGACTTGTATTATTTTTAAAATTATCAATGTATGTAAGTGCAAAAAATAGGTTTTTCATCAACAGTTAATAAATATTAAACAGATCTAGAAGATATTCATCACAATTCTAGATGAGCCTATCGGCTATCATTCAACAGTGATAACACAAACTAAAGGTTTAAACTACCTATTCCAGGATCCAAACCCATCTCCCCAAGAATAGTTATGTCAGCATTCCTTGCTTTCTCATCTAGCAATGACATAGAATCATCAATGTAGCTAGCAGTGACTAGATGCTTTCCTAGCTGCAAATTGAAGGAATTGGGCACCCAATTAGTAAGAAAAGGAAATAAGAAAATGTATTACACTTGCACATAGTTTGTCATTTTAAGATTTTTGGTTTCTTTAATAACTCAATGTCTTCAAAGACTTGAAAACAAAAATCAGATCCTGATTTTTTTTTTAAATTTCAAGATGCTAGGTGAATTTTCACCTGATGATATATAAGCTGAATTCTTATCATATGGAAAGAAATGAAAGTCCTGGGGGTACCTCTAAGCATGCATTTGCTACATTAATATGGCAACTAGGGGGCAGCATACTTACAACAACTTCAACCTGAAAATGGGCAACAGAACACAAAACTGTTATATCACAAAATGCGAAACTAACATTTGAAAAAAAAGAAGAAGAAGAAGCAACAAGAGTTTTCAACACAACCATAAGAATATAATAAACTACAACAATATTAAATATGTACTTGATATATTTTTTCTTTTTACAGTAAATTAGTAGCATTTTTTATTCGAACTTTATGTTTGTGAGTATCTGAGCTAGCTTGAGAGCACCTCAATCTCACGAGACGAGCACACAACCCTACAACACTTGGCATCGAGAAACTCAAGATAATAGGCCACACATCAATTTGAACATATGACCTCAACATCAAGGCTTATAGGGATCCCCTTGACCACTAGACCAACTCATATGGTTGGTTTATAGTAAATTAGTGCATTAGACTGGGCTTTAACTTTAAGAGGACACGTGGAAAGATTACCTGTGATATATATGTACAGAGTTTGTCAGAATCCATTATATCAAGCTGCACTGCTGTTGCATTGGCAATACCTTCAGCTATCTAGAATGGTATTCGAAGACAGATAAAACGCTCATAAGCTAAATAGCACAATATGCATGTATTATTTACCAATTTTTTTTAATATTGCAGGTAAATAATCACAATAAAAGAAGTTTAGTACCTCTTCTGCATCCGTTAGGTAGAGAGAAGCGACAATAACTTCAACTTCATTCTGATCTTCAGTGTACCGTTCTAGATAAGTTTCCCAAAACTGGCAACATGAATCACCTCCACTTGAAGCTAGGAGCTCAGCAGCAGGACGACAGACCCGGCCTGCTCCAAGAAGTAGAACAGTAGCCTTCCTTTTTACATCATCTTCACTTTTGAAGCTAGTCTTTTGAATCTTACTAACCTTCAGAAAGATCTTATTTGTCTCGTTATTTACAAGATCAAGATTTTCTTCTGGATTGGCCATCAGACTAAGTGAGTAAATAATTTTATCCAAAACTAGCCTATCATCAGCACCAATCTGTCAAAAGAAATAAAATGATCACTCATTAAGTATTCATTAAAAAATACTCTAGTATAGATTATAAGGATCACACGGATCTGATAAGTAGGTGTAATTGGGGGGGGGGGGCAGAAGTCTGATGCTTCATCCCAACTTAAATACCTTTATCAAGTACCCCAAGGTTTATCAGACGTGAAGAATCACAAGATATATTGAATTCAATACTAAACAAGGGCAAGTAAGCAAACCTATTGAGTAGATAGAGCTCAATAATATACATCCCAAAACGTTCTTCCTACTTGAATACTCGGAAAAATATTTTAAAACTACCATTACATTATTTTCATTTGGGTTTATCTAACAAGGATCATTAATTAGAACGCATATATGTCAGACGGAAACACCGTATGTTGCAGAATACATTTACTTGGATAGTTGATACCTCTTTTACAAAAACTCGAACAAACAATTAAATTCTTTCTAAGATTTTTGAGTACAAGATATGAGCGTTGGTCCTTCGTAATATAGAATTAAATTTGGGAAGGAAAACTGACAGAGTAGAACAGTTTATCTATACATGAAGTTGTCTCTTCTAGATAAAACTAAACAGGAAGCACACTTACTTCAAGGTCTGAGTGTGACACAGCATTCGCATTCTGGCCCACTTGACAGTTAATCAAGTGAAATGAGCCACCTGCCGCTTCAACAATATCTAAGGCCTCATTTATTAAAAATTGATCAAATAAATGACCACTTAGAGACACCTGACAAAAAAATGGCATTAGTATTTGCTTCAACTATTCACGGACTATGAACAATCTGAAAAACGATACCTCATCATGGGGAACCCACCTGTATATTGAACTTTTTATTTGAGTGGAAATTAGCAAGATCCGCAGATAATTCTCTGTAAGTTAAGAAAGTAGTAGTTCTACTTATTACAAAGTGAAGATAAAGCAAATCTTAAACCCCGGAAAATTTTCCTCATGATTCTATAATCAGAAATTATTCTATTAAAAACAAAGTAATTTTTTGTTTTAAATTTTAATTGAATAGAAAAGCATAATGATAAGTTTTATATTTATTAATCAAATGAAAAACAAGTCCAACTATGATATAATGTCCAATGCATCCAAAAGGTCTTAGACACATAAAAATCTCAGACAGAATTCTAATTGAGGTTTTGAGATCAACTTCAAAGATCTTTCAAATTTTTTTGTATCCTCAACCATAAAAGATCATACATTTTATGTGCCTTCATTTGAGAACCACACAACTATAGAGAGAAATGAAGATAAGCACACACTAAAATGGAAGAGGAGACGGAAGCTTACTCAGATTCAGTCTTTCGCATACGTGATATATATTCATACAAGGAGGTTAGTTTCCCTTTATGGACTATGCAGGCTCTTCTCAAATGCGTAGGTAACTCTAAAATGTCCACTGTAGAGGCTAGGCTGCCAACAAATTGTGATAGGATGTTTCCGAAATGCTGGGAGGCCTTTTTTAAATAAAATGGTTGGTTATACAGAGTAACAGTGCTGATGTAAACTATTTTCTGACCTTATAAAAACAGATTGTAGACAGGGAAACGTAACATGAGTGAATAAAAATCCTTTAAAGAGAAAAAAATCAATCACCTCTTTGGCAAACTCTGTTGGAAGAATGTCCACAGCTGAACATATCACACCATTGCCTTCCAAATCACAGTGGTATGTATCATCAATAGGATCATATCTGAAAAATATACTTATTTTAACTCATAGGTTTACTCTCAGAATTAAATAGGAAAAAAAAAACCTACTCGAGATCCCTAACAAGATTGGCAACCAAGAAAAGTTGAAGGGTTTCCAAAGCAAACAATAAAAATAATGAAAAAGGAGTATTTTACTTTATCAAACCAACTATCATCCGTCTAGCAATGATACAACTTTATAATATTTTTCCATCTAAGACCTTCCATTCCATCTGATTCCTTTTCTTCTTCTTTTTTTTTTTTAAAAAAAAAGGCCAGCTTGCATTGCACATTACTTTGCTGTCATACCATTTGCATGGAGGGGGGGGGATAAAACTTTGTATCATCTGAAAGAACTTCCAATGAAATTTATTCTGTCTACAAGCTAAAAGATTAATCTCAACCGAAGGCATTGAATTCACAATTTATCCAGTTAAAGCTCTCAAAAGTATTGAAAATAGACAGAATTTGAGTATAATTTTAAATTATTAACAAAGTAAAATTTCAGAGAGGTAAATTTCAAATTTGATATTTAAGAAGTACAGTATGTAAATGAAGTGACCATTATAGTAGTTATATATATACATATATATTAATTAATAGAATGGTCAAACTAGTGGTCAAAGCACCAAAATGACTACCGTATTTGTTTGTAACTCAAATCCCTAAACTAGTATTTTGAATGGCTCAGTGGAACTGTGCAACAGCCTTCCTACCTTAAGAAATTGCGAGTTTCATGGAGTAATACAAGAATTATTGCTGAAGTCAAGATACAGTACGAATATAAATTAGTCAACAATGATTAAAAATCCAAATTATTCTATTTCCACACACAAGCCTCCAAAATTCCTAAGATCCAAAAATATACGCACGGTGACCATTTACACCCATATGTAGCCTCAGTATGCAACCAACCCAAATGCTTGACATTTAACCGGCCTCGTTTTTCTCTCAGTACACAACCCATCCCCTCCAAAAATTCCATTTTACCCTCCCCCTTTAGAGGAAGCATCATTTCCCATGAAGGAAGAAAGCAAGGATGATCCTTCAGTGAATAGGAACCTCTTCGAGTGAGAGAGAAGAATGAGGGAAGAAGGAATCCTTTAAATGGTAGAGAAGGGTTTCACACTTGCATATGTAACCACAAAGAAAACAGTGCATCATATGGGAACCTGAATTATGCCAGTGAATATTTATCATTTAGTACCTGAAGAAAGGGGAATCAATTGATGTTGTTTGGTTAATGAACTCTATTGAACCCCCAATATCACAAGTTATATCTGAGATCCCAACAAGAGGACATCCTCTTCTTGTTAAATCTTGAAACTGCATGGTATTCAGCAACCGAGGAAATCTTCTCTCCCAATACATGCAATTGACTACAAAACAGAAAAATGAAGACATTGGCAAGAAGTAGCAGATAAACAAGCAGTTGCATGGCAGTCCAAACAAATAATTCGGTGTGTTAAAATTATAGTACAAATATTTGGTTCACCAGGTTAAAATGAAATCCCAATGTGCCTCAGTCTAAAGCACATGTGTGGGTGCATATGTTGATTTTCTTTTTTATTCAAAATATCTCTGACTTGGTAAATGGAATACGTGTCTTACCACTGGGCTAATGTTTGAACGAGCCAAATTTACTTTAGCCTAATGCTTTTGGGACTTGTGTTCAAACTTCTATTATGTTGTTTGCTCTCATTTCAATCAATAATTTTCATGTTATTTGTTTGATAATATTCAAGTTTGAGAATACCTTAATAGATAAACTTAGAAGTAATGATTTAACCATTGAAATTTTGACTTGGGTCCAACAACTTCCAAGATTTTCATGAAACTCAAACAAACCTTTGCAAATAGAAGACGACACTAAAGAAATATAGTTTCAGTCCTCCAACACCTCTTTACACAAAAGACATCAATTAGGTCAGCCATACTGGAAAAATGTTATTTATAAATTCTAAGGCAAAACTAGGCGGCCATGGTGGTAATGGCTTGGAGTCTTAGGAGTAAGTAAGCCCAAGTTTTGGGTTCAAGCATCCAAATGTAATGCTTAATAAGAGAAAACTCTTAATATCTTCTGGAGTTGGGCTTGGGGCGTGCAAAGTTTTACTATGGAGTCGTGGGTAAGAGTATACTATTACATATGATTCAAAAAGTTGAACATTCAAAGGAAAATGAGGAAAAGCGAGGGGATAGTATTTCTTACAGAAAGAAATTTTCCAAGTCTTCCACTATGGCAGTTTAAACACATGATATGATGTGTCTCAAATGAATTTAACAACAAAAGAGAGATCATACCGATAACAGATGCATATGGAGCTATTTTTTCATGAAAAATAGGTCTATAGTGCTCTGGATGAGCATAGTAGTCAGCCTGATACACAAGATGCAGACTGGAAGTTAGAGAATAATCACATATCAAGAACGCCAAAGACATTGAAGCTCTTAATTCAAACAAAGACAAGTGAAATTAGAACATTGTAGAGATTCTACGTACATTCATTAGAAGTAAATACAAAGAAGGAACTTAAATAACTGTCCTCAGGGCAAAAGGATGATGAATATCATTACAAGGGCTTTGGAGACGATAGATAGTGGGAATACAGAACATGCAATGCAACATGAAATAATTGTCATCAACTGGCATGGCAGTAAGTTCATGTAAATAATACTACTCAGTTTTGCATCTTTTCAATTCACTGAGATATATTGATAACAATACATTATAGTCAACAAACAGAGTGTATATAACAGGTATGTAATAGAAGAATAAAATCAACCCTATTCAAGAACCAGTTAAGAGAGAAGAAGAATCTTGAGCATAATAATCACATCACAGTCACTAGTCAACAAAAAAAATTATGGAAAACATCGTCACTAACTCTCAAAATTCTTACTAATCTGGTAGTTAAATGTTTTCTTAAAGGGACAAGAAGCTCTCATATAATACTGGCAGCTATATACACCACATAATTCTAGTGAAAAGTTCCAAAATAATTTTTAGATGGATAGGAAGCATGATCTAAAGGGTAAAAGATTTTAGAAAAAAAAAAACTATGTACGTCAAAATCGTCCAAAAAGAAGAGAAAAGGTAGCTTACACGATCAAATTTTTTTGTTAAATCTTTGTGTTCAGCCATGTATTGACAACTCACAACACAACCGTATACTTGGAAGACCCTCTTTTTTGCTGAAGCATGTTGGCGAAGATCTGCATTCTAAACACAGAAGGAAAACTGCTGAGCAAAAGAAAGTAATTCAACAATGTATACTATGTCCTTTGAATAAAGGAATAACATGTTAATATTTCTAGAGAGTAGAACCAAGCATTGCCTGAACATTGACAAGCCTGCCAGTTATAAATATACCAATGTGGCTAATGTGTCTGTGACAGAGGAGGAGAATTATCCCTCTCCTCCCAACATCTAGTTACTGATTCACTTGTCGGCTAAGAAAGATGAACCTTCATTAAACAACTCGTCGACTACAATTTTTTTAATGGAAATGGAAACCACAATTATGTCTACTTAGATCACGTTATTTAGAGTGAGTCTCAGCAATATGATAACATGTGTATAGAATATATGAAAAGGCACTTGAAACCCACCTTCCCACATATTTCAGGAAGTTTGCTTGGGTCCACATAAGTGTGAGGAAGAAGCTTGAATATTTCTTGTGCTCCAAGAGAAGCTGCAGAAATAAAAGGGATATCTAGTTCATAAAGGTAATACAAACTGATGTAAAAGTCACTTTCTTTATGATATAATTGATTAATGAAAAACTTGAAAATTAATCAATGGTGATTAAATAATTTAAAAATAAACAATGTTGCATGCAGGTGAACATCTCACACCTGATGCACAAAAAGGCCTTTAAAATAGATCAGTCTTCCTAGTCCCTCCTATATTAGTCTTGACAAACTAACAGATAAGATTCATTCAAGATCAGATGGTTGGGGAAAAAGTGTTTTTAAGTTGGTGGTAGGTTTTTTAATGTATCCTCAATCTTGTCCATTTTTTAGCTTCCCTCAAAACTGCTTCTCAAATTAAAAATCAAAAATAAAATCCGTAAAAGTTCTTTTGGGCAATTTCTACATTAGAAGTGAATATGGATTTTAAATTAATGGTTGGAATTTTAACAAACGCTCCCTTAGTTCTCATTGTTTTCCTTGGAATTCATTATTCAAGGTTTCTACAAATGGAGAAATTTTGGATACTTTCAATTTCAGCTCTTTGTTGGGCATTTTGGTGGGAAAGGACGCTCATACTTTATGGAGATTTATATTCAAATTAAAGTTCTCAAGAGAGGAATTTAACTTTTCACTTTTTGTTGGTCCAATAAAATAAAATACTTATATTTTGTGATCAATCTGCATCTTTGTACTTTGGTCTCTACATGGCTTGATTTTTATATATTTCTTTGATTTATTTTCATAAAATACATTTCTTTGCTTTAGCACAAGATATCTAATACTCTATCTCTCTTAATATTTTTCTTATCATACAATATTATTTTCTCTCATAAAGAAAATCCTACACGATTATGCTTCATCATTTATATAAGCATAATTTCAATTATATAAAACCCAAATAACAAGAGAAACTTGTGGAATGGTATAGTGTCTCTATAAAATGAATAGTTAAGAGGAGAATCAATTATAAAACAAATTACCATTTCCTGAACCAGTAAACACAAATACCAAAGGACAAATCCCAGGATATAAGCCATGTGCTGCAATCTCCTCACCCACAGATATTACTGCGGCCTTGGCAGCAGACAGGGATGGATACATATATGATAAACCCAGAGAGAGGAATGGAGTAGAAATTCCAAGACTCAGATATCCTGCATGGGGAGTGGGGGTGGTTGGTGTTATCAGCATATAACCAGAGCATCCAACTGTCTCCATCTTTTGTGAATAGAAGGAAACAAACATCAAACTCCAAGATAACTACATGTTAATGAAAATAAGATCAAGAGACTTGAGGCACAGACAGGAACGAAGGATATAGGCAAAGTAAAAGAAGGATAATGCACATTTGACCGTTCAGAACATTTTTTATGCTATACGAACTAAAAATTTGAATGGGAAATAAGTAGGCATGAGAGCTTGATTACATCCAACAATAACCTGCACAGGTCTAGTTTAGTTGATAACCACTCCCATGCTCGCATAACCAAATTGACCAGATAAGCATTGGGAATCATTAAGTGTAGTTCTTTTTTTTATGTAGAAAATACATTTTTTATTGATAATAACTAGAGCCTAGCCAGATGTATAAGTTTACTTTATTTATGTCAACGTATACAAAACCTCTTCCAAACTATAATCTTCACCTTGACACATATTTTTAATCGAAATTAACATGACAGGAAAATATCTTAAATAAAAAGTTGAAAAGATATTCCAGGAAATGAAGCATACTCTGTCCTAATCCATGTAAAATGTCTATAAATCCAGCTCTTCCGGCATATTTTCCAAAAGCGAGTAACCTTTTTCCGTGATCTCCCACAATAAGCTCATAATCATATAATGACACTTTTTCTGATACGATCTGAATGCAAAGTAGAAAGTTAGAAGAAGATCATTTACCATAATGCATTGATAGTTTTCAAGAAAAGATGCATCCAAGGTAGTACTTTATCTAGTAAAGGCATATTTTCCTTCTGAGCTTTGTGAGTGTGGGAGAAGAAGGAGTAGGCTCTGTTGGGAAGAATCATCTCCAGCTGCAACAAAAAGCTACAAAATTATATGCAATGCATAACGAACAAGGCACAGAAATGTAAACAAAAAGAATCTATCTCACATTGGGTTGTTTGATACCCAGGATGAGACCACATTCTGACAAGTCATCAGAAATTTCACAGCCTACATCCTCATATTGTGCATCAGGGTAAATGCGTTTGGTCGATGGTTGAACAATTATACGCGATATCCCAGTTTTATGCCTTCCTCCGTGCAGAAGCCGAGCACAGTGTCCTGGCGTTAGAGGAACTCTTCTTTCCCACTTATTAGAAGTCTCAGAGAGAATCCCAACAACTCCATTCCCAAGCATGGCGTTTTCTACACATATTGTAGTACATAACATCGTGCAGTCTTTAACATTAATGTTATACACATTAAAACAATACTCATAGACAACAAAACAACACCTACAATTCTTTTCTTCTTTTTGACTTACATAATGAAAAAAGAAAACTATAACCATTAAGCTATTTGAATGCATATTAACAAAAATTCTATTCGAAAAGACTAAAACACTACAATCCATAAAAATTTCAAGATGATCATAAACATTTAATCGAGACTTTGCAAATATCGACGCAATTAGCACATTCAAATTCGCTCCCCTAATAAACTAAAAACACTGATGAAATATGACATTTATTCAGATTGAAATGTAATTTCACATTCACAAAATCCTTCCACGTTGCATTTTCCGTCATAATGTAAAAAAAAAAAAAAAAACGAATTAAACCAAAATGCAAGTAGAAAAATCACAGACATTTTACATTACCAATACCAATGAAGTTAAAGAGTAATTATACCGTACGCTTGGAGTGAAGAATCGAACAAGACAAAACCGATGGATAGTCAAAATCGCGAAACACGATCTCCTCGTTCTTCAGAATCCGTATCGCGATGAATTAGACGGAGAGATAATTGAGCAATGGCAGAGAGAGAGAGAGAGATTCAGAGAAATTAAAAAGTATTAGGGATTGATTGATTGATGGAAGAAAAGATTACTTGCACGGATGTTGGATTTTCCTTTCATGAAAATGAGAAAAGGACAAAGATTAGGATGATAACTAATCAATCAGCTATTATATGGATAAGGACAGATGACAGTTATATTTCGTCACGTGTACTCATGATACGCCTCGCCACCTACCGTAAACCCCACTATTTCCCACTCTTTTTTTCCCTCCCGTTGTTCTGTTTTTGTTTGCGCGCTAAAATTACTTAACTCGTGAAGAGGAGACGTGTCTTATTTAGTTTGGTGGTGTTGTACCTTTTGAAATAATTATTGTGAATTGTACCATAGAAAACAATAGTTGTATCATAAATCATATTTTTGTTTGATAAATTTAATTTATTCAAACAAAAAGTTAGTGGATATATAAATAATAGATGAGGTTTGAAAATTCGATTTAAATATATTTAGTTATTATATAATTATTTTAACTATTTTTTAATTTTTAATTCAAAAAATTTAATATGTGTGATGACCTGACTCCCTTTTAAATCATTTAAAAACCATAATGCAACAAAAGTTTTAGTAGTTAAAAAAATGGCATGGATACGTTTAAAATTCAAGTTATCCAAAACTTATTTACATTTTTCATAATCAGATAATTTGTAAAGACAGGGAAATGTACATTTCCTGATGCAAAGTTTAAAGGAGTTTCATAGTTATAAAAGTTTAAAACAAAAAACTCTTATGAGCTTATATACAAATGTACATCCAAAAAGAGAAACATAAAATAAAATGAGTCCATGGACTTTAAAACATCTTTAGTCCATCTCGCCATTAACATCATCCAAATCTGACCGCATCAACTCCTCTCCCACGACCCCGAGCACGAGCATTACCTGAAAAATTGTAACATTATGAGCGAAAACCCAATGAAGATAAATAAAAAGTAGAGTAACATTATACTCCAAACCCATATCCGGATTTGTGTCCAAATAAAGCTTACACACTCTTTGCCAATCAACCACTTCAAATGGGTTTCACATCAAGTATCCAACTTTCACTTACTAGATCTCCCAAATAATCAAGAATGTAGCTCTTAAGCCTTTAGAATAATGCGTTTCATAACACACATAACACTCTTATTTCATTATCTTTAATACCGTATACTATACATAAGGTTTACATTCTTTTTTCTTAATAAATCATGTTAAGCTCACTCAGTCTTAACATATTCAAACAACATAACTCACAATTAATGTCGATAATGTTAGCACACACAGTCTCAAGATTATGCATTAACTCGCTTAATACATATAAAGTACACTCGGCCTTTACATTAATATAACCAAAATCATGCTAAGCTCACTCGATCTTAACATATTCAAACAATCATAACTCGCGATTAATGTCGATAATGTTAACACACGCAATCTTAACATTATTCATTAATTCGCCTAATACATGTAAAGTACACTCGGTCTTTACATTAATATAATCAAATCATTCTTATAATGCCATTATTAATAGCACACGCAGTCATACTCCATTATCTCGTTTTCTGAAACAAAGTACACATAGTAATATAAACTAATATATTAGCTTTTATAATGTATGGATGAACAGTTGAATCGAGAGGTTTGGTTGCAACGTTTCGAAAGAAAATAACACTGTCAACCGTCAATGGTAGTTTGATGAAGCTTTACAAAGAAAACTATCGACGCAAATGGCACGTCGAAATTTTTTTGGAAAGGAAATGGATTTGTTTATATGAAATTATATAGGGCTGGTTGCGTTCGTGTAGAAGATTCAATAAATATTAAGCGATATATAATTATCTTAATATAAAATATAAAGACACGTATGGAAGGGAAATATCGACAAAATGTATTTTGATTATTTATGAGATAAGGAGATTTAAATATCAGATTGCTACCATATATGGAGATTTTAATTAAATTCTCCATGATTTCAAGGGTAGAGGTGATTTGAGATTCGTAATTGTGGTTGAGGGGCAAATCGGGAATACAAATACATATCTCCACCTCCGCAGCTTTAAATGGCCATTTGCGTAATATTTTATGATCTCAATTCTCAAGTTCATAATATGGCCACTTGTGTAATTAATTAATTTATTAATTATAATAAATTTTATTCAATACAAATTATATGACCATGTAAGTAAGTTAGGAGGAGGAGCTCCTCCTCGCTAACTAGTGAATAGGTTAAATTTTATTCTTATGATAATAAATATTCTTATATCTAAAAATATATAATGGAACACATAATATCAAACTAAATTATAATTTAAAATATTTATGAATTTAATTATAAAGTATTTTATTATAAATAGGAAAAAATCCCCATATGAAACCAACCCCCGAATTCCACACATGGAATCTTCGTCCCTAAGTTTTTAAAAGAGGATTTTAACGGGAATGGGGAGTGCATACTCCGCCCCCACACCAATAATACTCTTAACCTTAGTTTTCCACTTCTTTTATTACTTTGGTCCTTATTCACGCGAGAACATTATTTTCCCACGGGAGACACGTGTCTTTAGTTTTATGGATCCAATCTATTAATTTTTTTTAATATATATTACATTAAATTAAGGGAGAGAATATTCTAAAATTCGACCTCATGGAAATATAATACGGGTGTCTAACCACTTGAGTTATATTTAGATTGACCAATATATTAATAGATTTTGAAAAACTATTAATTTATTTTGGAATTTATGTCTTATTGTTGTATTAAGTTGACTAAAGATAAAACCAGAGCCGGCTCAAACTATAGGCGAAATAGGCGATCGCCTAAGGTCCCGGATTTTAGAAGGCCCCATTTTTTTTAGATATATATAATATACATATATTAATATTTATGATAATTTTCAATTGTTATATAATTTCATAATATAATATATTTAAATAATATTAAACTCTTTCTACTAACAACATCAAAGGCCTTTTGGAAAAGAAAAGAAAAACATTAAAAACGTATATAAATAGGCCAATTATTACTTGATAATTCGCAATTTACAAGACGAATTCCAATTTATGAATTTTCACCTTAACTACTCACATAAATGTAAACATTAATTAGCTACTCATTGGGAAAATTGAAACCTTATTTATTAAAACTTTTCATCTCCTCATTCATTTCTCTATGCATTTTGCAATTCACAAAACTAAATCACAATTACAAATTGAGAGTTCTATTAACAAAGATTTTTTTTTGAACACTCAAAGAAACTCAAGATTTCTCGTTCTCTTCTCCTTTCTAAAGCAGCTATTAGTTTTGGTGATTTTAAAAGTTCAGGCTTTTGTGTAAAATTTTTAGCACATATTATTCAATACAATATTATTTATGACTCACTTCTTTTCATTTTGTCCTTTTAATATTGATGTTTAAAGAATAACAAGAATAAATCTAAATAAATGAAAACAACAAATCATTTTGATGGTGATTCTAATTTTTGTTCTATGCACTATGCTTATAATATATATGATTCGAAAGATGGGAAAATATTGATTCTAAATTAAGATATTTATTAACATAAAAATGTCCAATTAGAGAAAGTGACATAAATTTTTCTAAAGATAACAATTCTAGACATGTTTCTACTACTAATTGTATAATTGATTTATAAAAAAATTAATTAAAAAATTGCACCTAAAAAATAAGATTTATATAAGACAATATTTCATTTTAAATTTATTTAAAGGAAAAAAAAATAAAATGCCTCATTTTAAATTTTGCCTAAGGCCTCGGAGAACCTTGAGCCGCCCCTGGATAAAACATACATGTTTTAACTCAAAGTTAAACTCTATATATATCATATAGTAAAATCTGATGACCCAACCTCATCCAAAGTCTTTGTACTGAGTTCGGTCTCCCTCAAATTGAAAGGGAGAAAATTGCATAAACTACCCCTAAATTATAAGGGTTATAACATTTATACTATTGAACTTTTAAGGGTCAAATATCATTTTAGTCCCTGAACTTTCACTCAGGTTTCATTTTTTTCCCAAAACTTTTAAAAGTTACATTTTTCGTCTATGAACCTTACGATTCGTTTCGTTTTCGTCTTTTTGTTTGTGTTTTTCCATCTAGGACACTACCGGAGGGCTTATATGGTATGTAATTGATGATGTGACATTATATAAATATACAACAAGGTTAAATGACGTAGAAAAACGAATATATAGTGAGGTTTAAGACTATAATTATGAATAAAAAGATGAGATTATCCTCATTGTATATTCTTTTTTCCATGGTATTTAACCTCACAGTATATTTCTATAATGTCACATCATCAATTACATGTCACATAAGCCCTCTATTAGTGTTCTAGACGGAAAAACAAAGACAAAAGGACCAAAATGAAACGAATCGTAAAATTCAAGGATGAAAAACGTAACTTTTAAAAGTTTAGAGACAAAAATGAAACCCAAGTGAAAGTTTAGGGACCAAAATAGTATTTTACCCAAATTTTAATTTGAGCAATTGACCGTAATTTGTTAACTAATTAACATAATATCGACTAAATGATGACTTAAACTATTTAATTCATCAAAATACTGACATGAGATTAATAATTATGTCAAATTTTAGGCCTAGATTTATGAAAGATTTAATCCTATCTTTGTATTTTGACCAATTAAACATGTTATGTCTGCGTTAAGTCAATAATCTGGTAAGAAGTTAAAGAATACGTTTAATTAAGAACCAATTAAACTTATTTCTAATAGTTATTGAAAATCTAGGGACAAAATAGACACAGTATCCAAAACCCATGGACCACTTAGACACAAATTAAAAACGCGAGGACCAAATAGACACAACATCCAAAACTCAGGGATCACTTAGACACAAATTGAAAACACAGGGACCAAATAGACACGACCTCTAAAACTCAGGGATTAAAAGGATACTTTACCCAAAAAAATTGTTAGTTTCAATTTGGACTCAGTGCAACCGTACCTATCTGATTTACGTGAGCCTGCATTAAAAGCCGTCAGATCAGTATACAATGAGCGCCATCAATGGATTCAGAAGAAGCTACGGCATAATGCTTTATCAACCATCAGATCAAACGTGATCAAGCGCCCATAAGTCGTCCACGCCGTCGATTACGAACATCCGTCGGATCGTGAAAGATCTAGCGTTCATTGCTTCACCACGTCACATGTAGGTGTAGTGCATCACAGCTGTCAAGCACTGCTCATTTCAGCTGCTTTGTCCCTCCATGGGTCCCATGGCATAAAAGGACATTACATCCTCTTTCTCTCTCTTCATGTACAATTGATTGTCAACTTCTGATTGGTGGGCTTATTGAGAGATAATTTGTTGGGTAAAATACTCATTTGGTCCCTGAGTTTTGGATCTCGTGTCTATTTGGTCCTTACGTTTTCAATTCGTGTCTAAGTGGTCTCTGAATTTTGGATATTGTGTCTATTTGGTTCATGCATTGCAATTTGTGTCTATTTGGTTCATGAGTTTTAAATATTGTGTCTATTTAGTCCATGAGTTTTCAATTTGTGTCTAAATAGTCCCTGGATTATTAGAAATAAGTTTAATTCTTTCTTAATTTGTTAACTCGTTAACATAATATCGACTTAACGGTAACATAAAATGTTTAATTGATCAAAATACTGACATGAGATTAATAATATGTCAAATTTTAGGCCTAGATTTATGAAAGATTTATTCATATCTTCGTATTTTGACCAATTAAACATGTTATGTCAGCATTAAGTCAATAATATGATAAGAAGTTAACGAATACGTTAAATTAAGCACCATTTAAACTTATTTCTAATAGTTTTTGAAAATCTAGGGACCAAATAGATACAGTATCCAAAACTCAGTAGCCACTTAGACACAAATTGGAAACGCAAGGACCAAATAGACACGACATCCAAAACTCAGGGACCACTTAGACACAAATTGAAAACGCAGGGACCAAATAGACACGACCTCCAAAACTCAGGGACTAAAGGGGTACTTTACCCTAATCTGTTTTGTGTAAAGTATCGTTTTGTCCCTGAGCTTTAGACATCGTGATTATTTGATTCCGCGTTTTCAATTTATGTCTAAGTGGTCCATGAATTTTGGATATTTGTGTCTATTTGGTCCATGATTTTTCAAGGATTATAAAAAAATAAGTTAAGTTTATCTTTAATTTAACATATTCGTTAATTTATTAACAAAATGTTGACTTAACACTAACACAACATGTCTAATTAGCCAAATACTAACATAAGATTACATATTATTTAAAATCTTTCATCAATCCAGAAATAAGACATGTTATGCCAACGTTAAGTCAACATGTTGTTAAGAAGTTAACAAATTAAGAAACAATTAAAGTTAATTATAATAATTCAGAGACCATTTAGACACAAATTGAAAACTTTAGGAATCAAATAGACACAATGTCAAAAGCAATGACCAATTAAACACAACGGCTGAGGGACCCACTTAGGCACACAATTGAAATCGTGGGGACCAAATAGACACAATTTCTAAAAGTCAGGAATCGAAAGGGTAATTTACTCTTTTCAAATAGGAAAATCAGATTTTTAAAACCAATAGGAAGATGCCACGTGTTTCCAACAACTTTATTGACTTCTCCTCTCCATATCTTTTAAGCTTAAAATGTATTTTATCCGACCACTCTGAGATTTAATTAGGGAGTAATTTATCCATTTGTGGTGAGATTTAAGTTTGTAAAATTTACTCATCGAGAGACTCTATCCGGGGATCAACTTGGGTTTGATCGTGATCCAATGAATGAGTAGGGATGAAAAAAATCCTCATGGGTCAAGGACCCCTCCCCTATAGGGGAGAGGAATCTCCGTTTTATAACGGTTAGGGGGAAATTTTTTCGCGATTTGTTTTCGGGTATAAGGATGATAATACATTCCCCGCCCTTAAGAAGAAATTCTGTTTACTATCTTTATTTATTGAAAAAAATATAATTATTGTTATTGACTAATAAATTATAAAATGTTTAGTATTATGTTTTTTTTTCTTAAATATGTATATTTTAAATATATAATTCATTTTATATTATTTTTTAAATAAGAATTAAAATATAAAACGGGGAATTTTCCCTGCGGGGAACCCGATCCCCGAATCCGCCCCCGATTTTTCGGTTAGGGAATAGGGGCGGGTTTGGGGATTAAAAATTCTCGCGGGTTAAGAGATGAGAAGTGTATCTCCTCCCGATCCTGCCCCGTTGTCATCTCTATCAATGAGATGGAGAGGGGTGAGATCGAAGAATAAATTCTCGTCTTTGCTATTACGAGGGCTTTGAGATCAAGTTGGGCCAGGATGCAGGTCCACAGAGTTTCAATCCCATAGCATATAAATTTCATAAAAATAATGTTTTTCATCTTTTTTTCGTTGCTTTCGATTATAAAAATTATATTAGGGAACTTATTTTCAAGCGGAGAAAAACTAAATCAAAGAGAGTTAATAAAATATTTTATAGAAACATTTTATTGTTGAAAGAAAAAGCCTATAAAAAAAACAAGGAAAAGAAATTACAAAATTTATAATATAAAGAATAAAGTTGAAAAAAAATAAGAATTACTTTAAAATATATATATATATATATATATATATTGTGAAAGCGTATTTTAACAATTAATATAAATCCCTTGGTATAAAATTATTGAGTTTTAATAAAGTAAAAAACCAAAAAAAAAAAAAATCCAACAATCAACTTTAGTAAAATAATGTTACTTTCGATTTGTTTGTAAATTATCAAATAGATGTTGAGCCGATCCGCTCACACCACCTCCTCTTACATAAATATTTTTGCCCTCGTTAACAAATTTTCTGGCTTAATCCCTAGTATATATGTGTTGGATTGTAGGAGAATGAGAATGAATAGTAAAAATAATATCATTTTATTTAAATGAGATATTAAATCCAATAGTAAATTTAGGAAAATGATGTCAATACCAATGAAAAAAAAGTGTAAAATAAATATGAGAAGATGGATGGTTTGGTTTATACAATTTTTCCACTAAAATAATTTAGTTATTTTAGTCTGTATCCCAAAATATTGGATTGGATCAAAAAATAACACGTAGCCGATGTCCACACCCAACTTTTCATTCTTATCATATATTTTGAAAAGTTGATTGTCCACAAATACTTTAAAAAGATAAATGATTGTACATATATATAAAAAAAACAGATGATTGTTCTTAATTATTATTAATTTTTGGGAAGGCCCACGTGATTTGTACGACTATATGAACAAGTAGGAACGTGTAATACGTGGCTCTTGCATGGTAGTCCTTATCTACAAAGTTGATGTGTCGGATTAGGAAAGAAACAAAAAAATGATAAAAGAGAGAAAGTAAGAGTTTAAAATCACTCGTCATTTATTTTAGAAGGATCAGGGCCGGTCTTAAAAATATTGGGGCCGAGTATTAAATATAATTTTGGGCCCCCTATCATAAATTAGTTTTAAAATATTAATTTTTATTTCAAATTGTGAAATATATTAAATTAAGATTAATAATATTATTAGGTGTAAAATTTTCATTTACAATAACTAAAAGACTTATTTTAATTTTTTTTATTATAAGAATTATTTTAATTATTAATCAATAATATTTAATAGGTTAAAAATTAAATTAAATTAAAATAAATAATTTTTATCAAAACGTCATGCAACTCATATTAATTATATTATATACAAATACAAAAAATAAAAAGTAAAAAAAAACCGTGATAAGTCATATAATTTATACCTATTAAATTTTAAATAAATAATAATAAAACACCTCATTTATCACCAATATAAAATAATATAAAGTTAGAAACAAAATTTAGAAAGTGAAAAGATGGGGATTCGAGCCCCCACAGGGCCTAGGTGATGAGAGGTATGGTAGAATTTTGGCCATTGTACCATAGGCTTCCTTAATGTTTAATATTCAAATATTTTATATATAATATAAATCCTTTCATCATAATTTTGGGCCCTCAGAATTTGGGGGCTCGGTGCCACCGCCCCGCTGGCACCACGCCAAAACCGGCCCTGGAAGGGATGATAATTGCCTTTTAACCGGTTAGGAGAAATTCCTCTTGATTTTCTTATATACCTAATTGTAATTAGATTAAACATATTAGTTGTCTAATATATTTATCATGTAATAATATATTTTATCTAATATTATTATAACACGTAGACCAGTCAGTCAAGAAGCAAGCAACGCATGAATCTATTAAACCAATTGGCAATTTGTACCAAAAGTCACACTCTTACCCCAAATAATATACCTCATTTTGGCATGATATTTTTATGGATTTATCACATCACAGTAATTTTTAGTTATTTATCCAGGTGGCTAGATTAATTAAATTGAAATTTTAATTTTATCTCACTCACTAACATTTTTTATAGACATTCGTTCGATCAAGTCTTATGATAATTAGAAATATAGAAGATCATGTGCATCTTTACTAATTTTATATTTGATAGAAGGGGTATATAGTGAAATGGACTTTCATTAGTCAAATCTAAAATTATTCGGTAGATTTAATTATCTCATGTTTGGTTTTCTTAAACTCATATTTTAAATTGTAAAATATGAACGTTTGTTAAACTCGCTTAAAAAAATTCAATAACACCAGTATAATTTCATAATGCAATTAAAGAGTGAAAGGATCTGAATGATTTGTGTTTGTATTACTTGAAATAATACATTGAGTTTCTCTTTAAATAGAGAACAGAAGGAAGGGAACATCATTACAATAGGTATGGCAAAAAGGTTAATAAAACGTTAAGAAAGAAGTGGTTGGACTAACAACAAGAAAGAAGTGGTTGGACTAAATAAGTACTTCCCAAACTACAAAGCTTCATTAAGGGGCTGACTGTTTTTGTAAACAGATGAAAACTATGCTCTAACAACACAAAATTTATAATAAATTTTATGTACCAAACACAATAAACCCATGTTAATTAATCCATGCTTTACCACATCCAAACTCAAATTATAAAACCCCGGCTTCACACCTCTAAGCTACACAAACCCAAAGTTAACAATTTTTTCTTAAATTAAAAAAAAACATGTTATTTCATAATAGCAATATCATATTAATGAGAATATTTTTAAATGGTTTAATACCTTAACACATAATCTAGTGAAGTTTAATCTAATATTATTTTTAGAGAAAACTTCATAAACCAACCTTGTAACTATAGAAACATTCTTAAAGTTTAATTTGAGCAATTGATCCATAAAGTGTTGAAATTGTACCCATTAATTTTTAATTTGATAAATTACCCACTTAAATTATTAAACTAGACTCTAAAAAATCACTCTAGAGATGAGAAATACATCTGTGATGTCAACGAGGAGGGGAGGGGAGGGGAGAGGGGGGATGCCACCACAAGGATTTTGGGGTTGGGGTGAATGACAGGTTGAGAGGTGGGATATGGGCCCTTAGGGGGCGTTCACTTAACGAGAATCATTTCAAATCCGGGAATAAGCATTTGGATTACCATGTTTAGATTATGGTAATCCAAATATACCCGGGTTTGAAATTAAACTCTGGCATCTCTGGATGCCCATACAGGCAAAAAATAATTCATTTCAAATATGTGACGACCCAACTCCTTTTAAATCATTTAAAACTAAAACACAGCGAAAGTCTTAGTATTAAAAAAAGGGCATGGATATGTTTAAAAACTTAGGCTAGCCAAAACCTGTATACATTTTTCATATCAGGAAATTTAAATGTAAGGAAATGCAATTCCTTTTCCAAAGTTTGAAAGAGTTAATAGCCATAAAAGTAAAACAAGAAGCTCTTATGAACTTATATACAAATTTACATATCAAAAGACACAAATACAACAAAATGAGTCCATGGACTTTTTAAAAAAGTATCCAGTCCATCCCTAATTCATCATCCTCTCGATCAAGCCGCACTAGCTCCTCTCCCACCACCATGAGCATAAGCATTACCTGAAATTGTTTGTAATATCATGAGCTAACAACAAGCCCAGTGAAAATAAACAGAATATAAAGTAACAATAGACCCCAAACTCGTATTCTTATTTGTGTCCAAGTAAACTTACATATTCTTTCCCAAAGTTCTCTAAACTCTAGAAAACTAACTTTCAACTATTTGGAAAAGTACTTCCATATCACATAATCTCTACAAGATGATATTACTAGCATACGTAGTCTAATCCTCATCCATTAGTTCATTAAAACAAGTATAAAAGGAGTGCACAATGTTTACATAAGCATAACATCTCGAGAAAATAATGTTAGGTAATGGTAGCTCCCGTAGGACTAACATTCACCTTGTTTTCTTACTTTCCATAATAGAATATACAATTCTTTCACAATGATATAATTCCACCTCTAATGAAAATGAAGGTAATGAAAACTCCCGTAGGATTCACATTCACCTTTAATGAAAATGAAGGTAATGAAAACCCTCGTAGGATTCGCATTCACCTTTAATGAATAATGAAGGTAATGAAAACTCCCGTAGGATTCACATTCACCTTTTTCTCACTTTCCTTTCAATTCGATGATGCAATATGATTTGCATGTGCTTTCAAAAGTAAGTAAACATAAATATGAACATTCAAAGTAACCGAAGGGCATAAAGTAAATGGATCATAAATTTCCTTATATATAAAGTAAATAAATAGGGATTTCGGGAAAACAATAAGTAAATCAAGTCAACGGTACTTTAATAAAAGTAAGTTCTTAACTTTAACAATAAAGTCTCCACTTCCAAGGATTCTTATTATTTCAATAGATATCCAAAGTTTCATATTCAAGTTCCTTAACCATTCTATTAAACTTGGATCCTTCAACTTCCAATAATCCATCCTAAACTCCGGAACGATTATAAACTTAGAACTTCCAAAAGTTAAACATTCCTCTTGAGAAAATCCAAAAGTGTTCTCACTCAAATAGAACTAGCTCCAAACCTAAGTACACTAGCTCACTTTCCTTTATTCTTTGATTCAAACCTTAATCTCAACTTCCAATCCTACAAATCATTCTACTTATTCGGTTTCTAAAGTTACGTTAAATTCTAATTATTCTCACCTTGGAAAACGTAGATTTCGCTCACGAGTTCCGAATGAGCGATCAAACAACGACCCAAACACGCCTACAATTAAATTATATCTAACAATCAATAATTAACCAAACATTGAACAAACAACATCTAAAAGCATAAAAAAACGAAAAACCCAATAAAAAGGTCATAGGTGCTCTCGGCCCTAGAAGGAAAAATAGACCTCGGGTTTGGTTTTCCGGCTTTTAGGCAATTTAGACGTGTTTCGGGTTGGTTTCAAGTGGTTTGGAAGTTCCCGATTTCAATGGGTAACAAAGAGTTGGGTTTTTGAACAATAGTTGATTTCCCGAATTTAATTATAACATACAATTAATCAATAAATATACATCCTAAAACAGCCCACAAAAGTAAATTTCAAACGGGACAGGTTTCGGCTCAAACTCGGGTTTAGGGTTAAGAGGAAGTTCCCAAAATCAACAAAAACAACTCCCGTAGTTAAAGTCATCGAGTTTCTCGGCAAGAAATCGAAGATTCAAATCAAAACTCCATTAAAACACTATTTGAAGCTTAGGTTTTGAAACTTTAACATACCTTGAGTTCCTTAGAAAACGGATGGAAAGTACGATTGTTAGGTTAAGAAGAATCCTAGGACCGAAGGCTTTCCAACGCAACCGGAAATGAAACGATCCGTTGAGAAATGAACGAAACCCAAAAATCTTCCCCAAAACCCTTGAACCCACAACAATGGAGGAGGAGAAAAAGATGAAGTGTGGTCAACTTTTGGTCAAATGGCTATTTAAAGAAGAAGTGAATAGTAACTTGATATTTTAAGAATTTTAGAAATTACAGTTTCGTCCCTTTAATGACTTTTGACTTCTAAATCGAAACCCGAAGTTCTTAAACTAACCAAATGGTGATTAATAATTATTAATTGGCTCGTTAATAATTATTAATACAACCAAAACTAATTTACGCTGTTAAAGCTATTAAAGCGATTAAAAATGTTTAAAACGAAATAAACTACTAAATTCTAAATTTCTGATTCTAAAATAATCTTTAAATACTTAAATTAAATTAAAATAAAATAAATAATAATTTTTTTTATACCTCAAAAGTAACGGGACGTTACAAAATCCTACCAAAATAGGTGGGTTTGAAAACAAAACTATCTGCAAGATTTGAAAAAAAACTATAATTTTATCTAAATATCTCTTATTTTATTTATTTAGTTGGTATTATATTTTGTACCGAATATTTTTTCAATAATGAGGTATGATATGATCATTTAAATTAAAGTTATATAAATAATATTAATTTAGGTTAAAAAGTAAAATTAAAAAATATTGATTAATATTTAAACTAAATACTACAAAATAATATATCAATTTAAATGATAATATCTTGATATATTACAAAATACAACGAGTATACAAAATTTTATGTAAATTAATAATATATATAAAATAAATTAATTTAAATTCACATTAAAATTAATATATCTTTATTGATAATTAAACTAAAAATGGTGAATAATATACTAACAAAACTATAATACATCACTGTATTAATATTTTATAAATAAAATTAGCCTACAGAAAACTGATAGTTAAATTAATATGAAATAGTATAAAGTAATTTAAGTACATATATATATATATATATATATATATATATATATATATATATATATATATATATATATATATTATATTATATTAATTGATTATTTTTAATTGAAGGGTGATATTAAAAAAAACTCTCTCTATATATGGTACACTCATATGGCAAATTATGTCAAATAAATGTGAAAATCTAAATATTTCTAGAAATTCTCATATAATTTCAATAAATCTTCCTAAACAAAGAAACACATCAATCTTGATTCTCAGACATCACAATACCCAAGCATCACAAATTCCTGGATATCTAAAGATGTCAGGCATTTGGATTTCCTATAAGTGAAGATCCCCTTAGAGATTTGCTTCTCATAGAGACCTTCACAAAAATATATAGTAAATTAATAGTTTAAAGAGGGTAATTTGTCAAATGGCTAAGAGGTTATCCTTCCAACCTTGAGGTCATGGGTTCAAACCCATGTGTGGCCACCTACCTAGGATATTATCCTATGAGTTTCCCGACACCAAGTAGGATCGTGCGGTTGTCCCGTGAGATTAGTTGAGATGCGCGTAGTTCGACTTGGACACTCACGAGATATAAAAAAAAACTGTGAAATTGAATTTTTCTGGATCCAATTTTAAGAGTTTACAAAATTTAACGAGTCAACTGCTCAAATTGAAAATTTAAGAAATATAAGTGTTACAACCCATATATATTTATATTAAACATCTCGTTTACTACCCTTGTAGTGTATAAATGTGTAAATTTGAATATTAAAGTTTTAATTTCATCAAATTAAATTATGAAATTGAATTAATTATCCAATTGATACCAAACTAAACTATAAAAATTGATTAAAAAAAAGAGCTAGAAAAATCAACCTGTCAAATTTATCAAAATTGCAATCAACCCATATCAATAATTAAGATAGAATTTGGGCTTCTTGCCAAGAGCTTAGAGGTCCAATTGGCCCATCATATAGTCCAAAGCTATACCCAAATCCATTCCTTCAGAAAACAAAACTTCCCCAGGAAGCCATTTCCGCATCATATTTGGCGCCTCTCAGAATCTTCTTTCAAAATTATCAATTTCCCTCCCTCCATTTTCACTTGTCCCTCAGCTCTCTGCAAATCTCTCTCGATTCTTCGTAGCATTCCATTCCATAGAAGACAATTATCAATTTGGACATGGAGCGACAAAGAAACCAGAAGACCTCTGAGGAACACGAAGAGGGTGAGGAAATTCAGCACGGCCCTTTTCCTGTTGAACAGCTTCAGGTACCGTGATAATGAATTGTAATGACTAGACAAGAAAAAAAGGGTTTTTTTTTTTTTTTTGGGGTTTTGGTTTGAATCTGATCGATTCCCTTTTTGGGTGTTCTTAATGTTTTGTTTGTTTTGATTATTTCCCTGATAAATTCTTGAATTCAAGATTGGACCCTTTCTCTTAAAAAGTCTTAAATTGATTGACTTTGATGAATTGAAAATGAAGGTTAGTATTAGTTTCTGGGGTGTGGTTAGATTTTAGGATTCCATGGATTTTTTATTCTGTTGTAAGGATTGTTGCCCCATTCGATTGATTGATATGGATTCTGTTCTTGGTTTTCTGTTTTCGAAAATTATAACTTGTTTTACCAACATTTTTGTTTTGTTTTCGGTTTCATTTTTAATTCACTTTTGAAATTTAAGATAAATTTAAAAAACAAAGAAATGTAATCTGTTCTTTTCATTGATGAATATTGCACCCAAGGCTTCAGGAATCGCCTCGATTGACGTAAAGAAGCTTAAAGATGCCGGTCTATGCACCGTTGAATCTGTTGCCTATTCTCCCAGGAAAGAATTGCTTCAAATCAAAGGCATTAGCGAGGCCAAAGTCGACAAGATCATTGAAGCAGGTATGTTATACCATTCATTTTCTGTTCAATCTATTTGTATCTTCTTTTGTTCCAATGTACTTAGTTTGTTTATCTGTCTGTTACTACTAATCGACTCCGAACAGCTTCAAAGATAGTGCCTCTGGGTTTTACAAGCGCCGGCCAACTCCATGCTCAGAGGCTTGAGATCATTCAACTAACATCTGGCTCCAGGGAACTCGACAAAGTTCTAGAAGGTCGCTTATTGCAGAATTTTCTATTATCAATATCTTTGTTTCCTTATATCTAGAGAGCGGGCTCTATAATGTGCTGTGGATACTACAATCTATATTTAGTTTGTATTAGTTTTTTCATCTTCTTTCAGGAGGAATTGAGACAGGATCTATTACTGAAATCTATGGCGAGTTCCGTTGTGGAAAAACTCAGCTTTGTCACACTCTCTGTGTTACTTGCCAGGTAATAGATTTTTCCTCATATAATGGTGTTCACTTCAGCTTAGTTTATGTTATTCGACTGTTCTAACGCATTTTAGTTAACCAGCTCCCATTGGATCAAGGTGGTGGAGAGGGAAAGGCAATGTACATTGATGCTGAGGGAACATTCAGACCGCAGAGACTCTTACAGATTGCTGAGAGGTGTGGTAGGGTGATAATATTTTGAGATTAGATATTGATTTGATCTGTATGTAACCAATAGCTAATGATTTTTGCAGATTCGGACTCAATGGTGCTGATGTTTTGGAGAATGTGGCCTATGCTAGAGCGTATAATACTGATCATCAGTCAAGGCTTTTGCTGGAAGCTGCTTCAATGATGGTGGAAACTAGGTACCTAATTTAGTATGATGTTTGACTACATCATAAAAAAGTGTTCTCTCTAATTGTGTATCATTTAGTAAAAACATTTTTCAATTTTTGTATGATGTTTGACTACATCGTAAAAATGTTTCAAACATTTTTAAAAACATTTTGGAACACTTTTCAATTTAGGGTTTTTTCTAAAAGTGTTTTTAGAAAGAAAAAAATGTTTTACTTAAAACACTTGCCTTAATTCATCCTAAACTCACCCTAACTCATTTCTAGATAAAAAGCCTGGTGACTCCACATTTTTTATCTCATGAAAAATCTAAAAGATTCTGAATAATCAATTATCATCATCTATTCCATGGACACAATGCAACTAGCAGTTTGATGTACCTTTGATGAGTTAAATCTATCTATCTCAAATTACTTGTGTTAAAGAAAAAGATAAATTCATTACCTCATCTAGAATACTTTTTATAAGGTTTCTAAGTACTCTATTTCAGTGCCCTTCGTCGTTTTCATTTATCCATTCATTATATGTAGGTTTGCTCTTATGATAGTGGACAGTGCTACTGCCCTCTACAGAACAGATTTCTCAGGGAGGGGAGAACTTTCTGCTAGGCAAATGCATCTGGCAAAGTTCTTAAGAAGTCTTCAAAAGTTAGCAGATGAGGTAAAGGCACTCTCAAGTCTGAACTTTTAAAGGGTAAAAAATTACAACAATGAAACGTTCTGCTGTGTCTTAATATTCACGAAAAAAATCGTTTGTGCTGTGATTGTAGTTTGGCGTGGCTGTTGTTATCACAAATCAAGTAGTTGCACAGGTGGATGGTTCGGCACTCTTTTCAGGGCCTCAAATTAAGCCAATTGGTGGCAACATCATGGCTCATGCTTCTACAACAAGGTCTATCATATTCTAACAAGGCTAATCCTTTCTTATCCTCAGTTCTCTGCCAAGGAAATAACATTGCTTCCATTTGTACCACAGGCTCGCCTTACGGAAAGGAAGAGCGGAGGAACGTATCTGTAAAGTGATAAGTTCTCCTTGTTTGGCAGAGGCCGAAGCTCGGTTTCAGATTTCTGCTGAAGGTGTTACAGATGTCAAGGATTGATCAGTGATTCTGTTTCAGCATGGCTTCCTTCTATGCTAATCCGAGGCTCTGTTCACTGTTTTGTGTTTTCCACAAGCTATTGATACTACTGCAAAATGGTTCCCTATCAATCAGTGTGTTCATAATAACAATGTATGCTGAAGGCAAAGGCAACATCTGTAAAAACACTGAAAAATTACCTTAGATGGTATTCGAGGGTTATTTCTTTCTTTATGCTCACAAATTTAATATCAAATATCTTTCAGCAAAATTACAAGCGGTAGAGAACATAACTATATTAAAATAAATAGATGAGTATATATAATAGGGGCAATTACTGCAATAACATATTTTTACATACTAATTACTGAAATGTTTAAAGTTACTCAAATAGCGTAATTATAGTTGAACTGTAGTTCAATAATTTATTGAACTTAAAAAAATTAACTTTTTTAATAAATTCATTGAAAATAATAATAAAAAATGGTCAATACTTCAATAAATTATTGACCTTGAACTTAAAAAACCAAAAAACAAACAAATTCGTTAAAAATACCTATAAAAAATAGTTCAATAATTAATTGAATTATACTTCAATAATTTATTGAACTATAATTATACTATTTTAGTAATTTTTAAAATGTTGTGATATTTTAGTAATTAGTATGCAGATTTATGCTATTTGAGATAAATTCTTTATATTAATAATTACAACAAGTCATGTGACAAACTTATAATGACTGTTGAAAAAAAAATGTCAATGAAAAGGGCAGTTGGCCTCTTCAGAAAAATATAATAATAATTAGACGGTATGCAAAACCATTAATCAAAATGTTTCTCATACAAGACTGACTGCAAAGAATGAAAGATATCAAAATGACAGAAAATATGTACCCAAACTGCGTTTTCGGCTCTATACATTTTCCACTCTCACTGTCACCAATCCCAGGAATCTTCACGGTGCAAAGTCTCATCACTTTCATCGGAATCGGCCTCACTACCACTAGGGGTAATCTTTGAGAGCCACTGATCTGGAACCATGAGAAAATATTCAGTCATTGCTTTCCTGAAACGTTTCTTGTATTGACGAGGTGAGATCACAGTTGGAGCTGCGTTCTTGGGACCACCCAGAATTCCCGAGATCTTCACCCAAGTTTCAAGATGTTTGTCCCAAGTATATTGCCTCAAAAAATCAATAATCCCAAGAACCAGCTCCTGCCTTTCCTCATCCAGGCCTACCAATAGCGAGTAGTCCATGACATCAATCGTCTGCAGCAAAATAATGTGTAAGACAAGAATATAATAGAGGTATGATACCAATTGATAGGAAAACAATAAGATAATCCAAGTAAATCAAGGAACTTGAATGCCACCTCTCTGGAGTAAAACTCAAGCCAAAATAACCATCTACTAAATCCCCTCTAACTCACTATTTATAACAAATTCTCCCTAACAACTTCACAATTTAATAACAAATGTGTCCCTAACTCTCTAATAAGTATTTCTAAGGTATTGATAACTTTTTTAATCTGTTTTAAAAATTAAACTTACTTACTAATCATGTTTTTGTTTTGTTTAGATGATCCTCGGAAAGTGATACCCAATTTGGATACTCTTTTCAAAAGCAACTTCACATCTATTTTTAAGAATAATTTTTCGATAACTAGATTTTTGTATACTAAGAATCACTATTTATAAAACCAGATTGTTGGAAGGAAAAATAAGGTTATGTAGTAAAAGATTAATCATCTATAAAAAGTAATTAAAAGTTAATAAGAGAAAAAAATATTTTTAAAACTGTAATCTAAATATGCTTTAATTGAAAATTTTGTTCAAAAAATAGAAAACTGCTTTAGAAAATCCTATATAAGTAGGGTTAAGAGTTACTTTAAATTGATGTTGAAGAAATCCATTGATCACTTGATGTTTATAACTTTAAAATAGAAATTTCATCGTACATATTTTTAGTAAAAAAAAAAAAAAACTAAAGATATTGGGAATGAATGTGCAGTTCCATTGGATTCGAACCTATGGCCATTAAATTGAATCAATAAAACTCTGCATAGAACCTAAAAAACTTGAAAACTAGAAGTCTGACCGCATGAATAGGATAATCAAACTTACAGCTAAAAATGCTGTATCATTCCAGACGGCTCTTTCTAGCAACCGCTTTGCCTTACTGCCCACAAATATTGGAGAGGTTGGCATTGCTTCAACCAGATTCTGATCCAAAAGAACTTTGTTGTTTCCACTCTTGTCTGAATTATAGCGTGCCCGAGAAGATCCTTTTAGGTCGTAAAGTCGTATCACATTACGCCTAAAGAGAAGATTCTCCATGACCAGAACGTCCATTTTGATTTTCTTTCCCCCATTCAGATGCTTTATTGAGACCTTCAACAGGGAAAACAAACTCAATAATTCAATCAAGTGCATAGTTGCACAGAAACAATTAAAAAAAAAAAAGACTCCTATTAGGTTGAGAGTCTGAGACAACAATCTACTCTAATTATCTCCACTGAATAATTAAGGAGGAAGGTATGTAGATAAAGCAAACCCTTTATCTTAATTTTCCTTGGTAGGTGGCAGTGGAGAGAAAAAAGCTCTTCAAATGTTCAGATAATTCATTTTTTACAAGTCATTTACTAGAATGACGGAAAGGATAGGTAGGCATTAACATAATGTATGATAAAAGTTGGTTGTTTCAGCAAATGAGGAAGCCCCCCCCCCCCACTGGCTATCAGTGAAAGACTTGGGTTACCCGACCCGAGATCAAATTTAGAGCCACCACCAATTTCAACGAAAGAAAGTGTTTAAATATACCTGATACATCCCCAGGATCTTTGCTAAGCAAGTTGGACAACCTGTACGGGTTGATGCAGTCAAATATCTAAAATAAGCTGGTGCGAACTGAACGAATGATTCCAGCTCTGTTTTTGTCAATTGTTTGACAATAAATCTTTCATCCAAAGTTTTTGCAAAGAAAACATTGCTCTTACCACCCTGGGCTCCCCACCTCTTACACCGACTAAGAGATCTTACGTAATCTAACTCAGAAGGGCAGCATTTCCTCCTTAACGCCTCAAACTGCTTTGCAAAGTAACAAACTATGGTGTATTTCATTGGCCCAATAGGAGTTTCTCTCCTAAAAGAAACTCTGACATGAAAATACTTGTACTTCATGTACGAAAGTAGTTCCTCAGATTGGATACTTTGTGATCCAGACATGGATAATATGCTTTCTTCATTAGAACTAAGACTTTTGTGGGCATCTGAAACTGCATCATCAGATGAATTGAGCGATACCAAATTAGCGGAATCAAAAAGAGGTAAAGAGGCTAAAGTATCTCCAGCATCTATTACTTTCTCCAGCTCAGACATCTGAGCATGATACTCTGGCATAACCATAGCATATGCAATAATACTACTGGGCTCATCATCATAGACAGGAATAACAGTATCATGGACTCCAATATGCAAAAGAAGCCGAAGATACCCTTGCTTTTCCAACTTTCTAAATGATGAAATGAAGGCAGAATTGTAGTCAGCAATTTCAGGCTTTAGAGCATTCGAGAATAAACTTTCAGTGTATATTGAAGGCATCAATATTGAACTTGTACAGGTCTCAGCATTGTCAGCCCGTTTCAAAAGTAAGGCAGAATGAAGAAGCTGAGTTGCCTCAGCTCCAACTAAGTTTACAGGACATCTTTCCAAATCAGAATGTTCTTCCACAGAGTCTGGAATACCTGAATTAGTTTGAAGATGACCACTCTTATCAGATGTTATTATCACACTATTTGGGTGAGTTCCAACAGTCCAGGCTCCATCAAGTGTATTGGATAATTTGGCTGCAATTGAATACTCTCCCTCTGAAACTGCCCTTCTCATGTTATTTCCATTATGTAACGTATCAGAATTATTTGGAGTAACACAAAGCTTATTCTTCTGTCCATCAAAGTCGTTATTCTTTTCCTTCTCCATTTCATAGGAGTGGCTAATTTGACCACAATGTCCTCCTTTGTTAAAATCAACCTCAAGCTTTTGCTCTGAAGATAAAGAATCACTACCACAACCACCAAAGACTTCACATTGTGTGAATGTCAGATTCAAATCCGCAAAATTTTCCAATGATTTAACTCTTCTTTCCTCGAGTTTTGGGATGTCATGATTTAAAATATCCAGAGGATGATTTTTCCTCAGATTGCCTGCAAAACTAAGGCGATGAACCCAAATATAAGAAAGAAAGTGAACATGCATCTGCAGTTTATTGATCTCAAAAATATCAACTGCGGGTTGGCAAACTCTTGTTTCTCCAGATAGTACTTCCTTGAAATGAACCTAAACATTAGATGATACAAATCAGATGAACCAAAATACAAACTTTTACAAGATGGGAAGAAAATTATCTATCTACAAAAATTAAGAACAAACAGTCTTCTTCTTTCACTTGAACGGCAATGTTAAAAGACATTGATAATTATTCTAATTCCATAGCTCATATAAGCTGTTCAATTTAGCACATAGGATTATTAATCCACAAGTTTTTTTTTCACCAGTGCATCAAGCTATTACATGCGTGGATGCATGTAAGTTTCAACAGAAATAAGAAAAACACATGCCATCACAAAACCAGCACAATGTATTTATCATCTGTTTCGAGATTAAGATAGGATGAGAAATAAAACTTTGATCCAAAAATTTACCTCAAAATCTTCTTTCTCCATTTTTATGATTTGTTCCAGTTCTTGAATATAATGGCTCAGTTCATGAGTATCCCCAACATCTCGTAGTTCTAAACCGCATTCTTTCTTTGAAATCAGAGGAAGAGCATTATGTACTTCAGTAAACAGAATTTCAGCCCTGTGATGTACCTATTAGAAGAGACAGACCAATTAGTCTTTCAAAATTTAAAATCAGTGGATTCAAGTCTACAATTGAAGTTGAATTCACAATTGTCGCACCTCACTTGCTACGTTCTGTATCCACTCCAGATTATTGAGGTGAAATTCAAGTCTAGGAGGAGGAAAATAGACTGAGTGAACATTAACTGCTGCATAGTGGAAACAAGCAACCGTTCTTCCAAACCTGCTCAAGCGAATGATAGAATATATATAAGGACTGTCTTATTTAACTTGGTCCTAAGATCTTCTGTTTTTCTTTGACATGGAAAAATTAAAAAAGCTTCCACGCCAATTAATGGATGAAAGGAATCCAACCTAAATCAAAAAGAAAAATTGGAGATTACAAACAATCCCCAATTTGTCAAAACTAAACACAATAGGAAGTGGAACAGTCCTTTGTAAATGAGGACCTAACATACGTAGACATGGCACGAAACTGAAACATGACAGCACACCCTCTTATAAAAAATTTGGACATGAATACTGCAAAAACATGTTCAATTATCAATTTGTTAGATTATGACTTCTTCATTTGAAAGACAACATAGTTATAGTAAGAGATTTCTAGAAAGTCCAGTACCAAATAAACATTTTTCTAAATGATTCAACAAGATGCATGTACTGATTCTCTCACTGTGTAAGTGTATCAATGGTGATTTAAAAAAGATAACGAGGAACGATTCAAACCACCAGCATCAATCTCTCTCACAGCACATCATATTACAAACTTATGCTTAAAAGTTACTGGCCTTGGGGGATTTCCGATATAACTAGTAAATATATAATAAACTAGATGAAAAAAGCAATCAGACGTTTCTGTCATGTTCAGAACTACAACTAACCAGGATCAAATAACTTAACTACTCCAAATAAGTAAAAAGAAAGTCATACCCATAAAACCGGAGACAATCTCTATGAAGAAAATGGCCACAACCTGCAACACGACTAGCAGCTGCATGACTTGAAAAACTGAGCTCCAAAAATTTCCCAAAAGATAAACCCCAGGCAGCATCAGACATGATAACTCTCCTACTGGCTGGTGGGAAGCCATTGGTTCGAGGGCATTTTAGACACCGGTGCCACATCCAGATTTTACCTTCGCGTTCCCCTGGTAAGAAAAACTCAGGGAGTTTCTTAGAAGATATTGTCAGGCTACCTTGCTGATGAGTGTAACAGTGTACATGTGCCTCAGAAGGCATACCACATGAATCACATAGGTAATTCTGCAAGAGGAGGAAAGATGATTATGGTATTGCCATCCCAAAAAAAGAAAACAAAACTTTTTGTTACCTGATCAAACAAATGATCTCGTAGAAACCGGCCCAAAGGCTTATCAAAGCTCCCATAGTATTTAATTCGCATAAGATGAGCCCGATCACAAATAGTTCCCTTCCACACACAGCGAGTTGACAAAGATACCAAAATGTTCTGATTGTCTGAAGGTGAGGAGGGAAATTCTTCCTTTGAAATCAATGAATTGGCAATAAAGCTTTCTGGTCTTAGAGATGCAAAATCAATCAAATTGTGGTTATTTCCGTCCAATGAACTGCTGCTGATAAAACTGGAGTTACCATATTGACTCAAAGCCTCAGCAAAACCAGAAGAGCTAGATAGTGTATCATCGTCCACCCCAGCTTCTTCCTTGATAGTTTCTATGCCCAGAAAAGAGTCTTTAAGGTCCAGACTTCTATTTGCCTCAGAAGCATAATGTGAGGAAAGTGTATAATGATAGGTAGTTGAAACATCCTGCCCTGAAGAAGACAAGGAAGATGAGGTGGCAGTAGATTTTAATGAGCTTAATGTAGTCTCTGAACAGTCAAAATTGACGACAATATTGCCAATTATAGATGAGACTCTATCTAGAATGACATCTTTTTCAGATTGCCATATTTCCAATGGTTCTGGATCTGGAGACTTTAATGGGGCTGGGTCGGTAAAACCAGGTATAGTGGAGATGGACCTCTCTACATTGGATGGATTATTGGGAAGAGCAACTGTTATTGGAGATTTCAATGGGAGATCTGGAACTGAAGCACCTTCATCAGCCAGAAAACATTTTTCTAGGGCAAGGTGATAAGCAGCAAAAGTTGCATACTGTACAACATGTTTAACCTTTTTAAGCTCATGCCCACCGGCACCCTTGAGCAAAATCTGAAAGCAAATCAAATTGTCTACATTATTTCTCAAGACTCGTATCGATAGGGATCAATAGGAAAATAATCTAAATTATTTCGCATTGCACTAAGATAGATACAATCCAAGGTAATTTAACAAACCAGTATGTTTCTTTCTTCGATACAATCCAAGCTAACAAATCCACAAAATCGTCCATCTCACTTTTCACTGCCATTTCTATTATTCATAGCCGACCCTTAACAATTATCTCTAACAAATTTCAACTATCTCGTATAAAAACCAATATACTAACTAACTAATAAACCTCTAATACCTTACAGCTAACATATTGGTATGGTCTACAGAAAAAGTCAACTGTAGATCAACATTACCATGCCGATTTGACACACCCTACAATGACTTGATTAATTGATGAGAACACTATAAAGATAGCAATTCAATGTCATAATATCCCATACACTGAATCTATGAATCCAAACACTATTTATATCTGGAAATTATGACTGAAGAGTGAAGACTGAAGTTAAAAGCAAGCAACAGATAAGTACTAGTCTTTACACTTGAGATATTGAAAACTGTGAATTAGTTCTTATATGAGGTTCTTATATGAGTGAAGTGCAGGATTTAGAGTCAGAAAACATTAAAGTTCTGTTCATTCAGGTACAATTAAGATACACTGCATTGTCAAATGAAAAATATGTCATTTATCTAGACTAGCATTATTTTCATATTAAAAAAAACCAGATGATCAAAACTGCTTTTTTATTTTCGTTTTTCAAGGGAAAATTTTTCTATTGTTTGTTTAATTGTTACATAGACTTACAGTGCAACCCAGAGGCTTTGGACATCCCTCAAAGAACATCAAAGTCTTTGTTAGTTTCTTGCCACCTTGACTATCACTATCATGCTCTTCGAGGAATGTCTCCACACGAAATGCATCACAATAACCAAGTTTCTGTGATATGACATCATCGACAGAAGGAATTATCTGTGCCCCAGTGCAGATTGAAATACGATCTAAAAGCGATCTCTTAATATTGAGAACAAGAGTAATGTTTTTCGAGAGAAGGTATTCCTGAGCATAGCGGGACACTGATTTTTCTACCAAAAGAACATTTGGATGATGAGCGTCAATCTTAGCAACAGCCATCTTCAAATGGTCAATTTCCTGGATATATATAAAAGGAACCCGTGAAGAAAAGGAGCATCCCACATATCATACTTCATAGTTACTAACCACAAGTACTTCTAAAGGGCATAGAAGTTGAAGAAGTACAAAAATCTGCAGAATAAAACTTCAAAATACACCCTAAAGAAAAGGATAAGGTAAACAGTTTGAAAACCTGCTGCAACAAAGTATCGAAACTTGACAAGTGATTGGTAACACGTTGATACTCCAAAGCTCCACCAAGAATTAAAAAACGCGGTTTATATATCTTTCTTGCCATCCGCCTGTGCGCCACATTTTTCTTGCAAATGATTCCTCTAACAACCACGCTGTGAAAGAATCAAAACAAAAATCAAATCACAATGGAAACTTACAGTAACAATAACTGTAGCTCGAGGCAACTTGTAAATGTAATTATACCGCATGGTAAAACCAAATGTATAACAAATTCTACACCATTTAGATTGAATCTTAAGACAACATTTCAAAATAAGTGGTCATTTATCACTAATTCTCTCAAATCTCATACTGCATGTTCCCTTGAAACGATGAGAAAATTTGCAAAATATAATAGATATACAATGTAAAGTGAAATTAAGAAAGCATGTAGAGCATCCTGTAAACACAATCAAAGAAAAATAACAAACTGTTTTAAGAAATTAACCAAGATATGAAGAAAACATTACAACAGAACCATACATACAGAATCGTGTGCATTTAACTATGATCCCAGTCTATATAATAAGCCAATCTTTAAGCAGTCAACTGATGGAAAAAAAAAATATCACAATAAGATGTAACATGCATATGACCATTTGGGCTATTGGCCAATAGAATTACCTTACCTCTCGCTACGACGCCCGCTAGCGATGCACTTAACCTTAACACAGCCACCAGGATCCATACCTCCACTCTTGCTTGTATCTGGCTTGAGAAGTGTGGCTGCTTCCCAGGATAGACAAGTTATTACGTCTAACCAACCATCATCGCCTTGCTTGTCACCCACAGGAAGGTTCTCAACCTCCAAAAGTTGACCCACCAGTGCTCTAAAATGGCCTTCTACCACATTTTTCACAGTTTTCCTCTGCTCCTCACTTGAACTTTCCCTTGAGGGGAATTCACCACTACCAAAGGAAGAATGCTGATATCCCCACTCACCTGAAGCAGAACAATCATTACCATTATTGTCATCATCATCATCAAATAAAAAATCATCTTTATCATCTTCTTCATCTTCTGGCTCAGGAGGAAGCCATAGAAGCCCATTGTTGTCAAAATCCACAGGATCATCATCTGTATTTCGCATGTCATAAGCAGGAAAATCAGACTCATATTCTCTGTCATGTTCATCAGAATCTTCACTCGATTCCTCATCATCCCCAGGAAGCTGTGAGTCAAAATTCTCTGGAGAATCATTTATTCTGATGTTATCTCTATCAAGGTGCATGCCTTGTGCCACTCCAATATTGTGGTCTACGTCAACAGTGTTTTCAGCACCATAATAATAATCCGCCGGAGAACTATTCCCGGACTCTGAATCTGAGCAATAAGTTCCATAATCATAATCTTCATAGTCGTCATCACTCCTGGAAGGCAAACAGAACAGTAAAGGAATAATCAAAACAGATCTCAAATATCATATTTCAGACTAATCACTGGAATGTCAACATTTTAAAAATTACCCAAATAGCAGTTAAATAATTAATTGAAGTATATTGTTATTGTTAAGTGAATTTATTTGTTTTTTGATTCTTTAGGTCACAAATTATTGAACTACTATTTGGCTAAGTTTTAAAATGTTATGACATTTCGGTGAAATATGCTATTTTAGTAATTACCCCTAAAAAGGTAAAAGCATTAACATTTAACAAGGATCTGAATATGAACGTCAGTTACAGTGAAATCTATGTCATAATTTGTATTCACTATTAGCTACAAGCATCGGTTACAAAATGCTCTGTATAAACATGATTCTGGAGGCACAAGCAACTGCCAAAATATTATAAAAACTATGACCGAGCAGCATGATATCTAGCAAAAAAAAAAAAAAAGCGAAGAGCAAGCAGGTGGTTGCAATACCTGCAAAGGCCATAAAAGCTCGATGATGAATCCATCAAACTTGTGCCACAATTTATGCCCTTCCCAGTTGCTAAATTGTCTTGTTCATCATTGATAGGACCAGAACTATATGAGCCACCATGATGATGAAGACCAGTAGAGTAATGAGTTGAAGCAATATTACTAGTTGTGCTATGACAAGTGCCACTGGACTTGGTGCTGGCCAAGCTGGTCGATGAAGAGTATGAACTAAATGCACGGCTAGTAGCAGGGTTCCCATCATGCACAGAAGATGACCCTTTCACCCATTGTTTGAAGCAAAAATTACAGACTCTAATCTTCTCACAATCCTCCTCAGCAGTCGTTGACTCGCTGGATGAAGCAGGAATAAAGTTTGTAGTACACTTAGAACAGAAAACCCGACCACAACGCCGACAATGATGTCTGCGATTAATAAACGTGAATTGTGAATCACATTCATAACATACTCTACAACTCTTATCAGGCATCCAAAATGCCCTCGACACATTGGCAGGATCGGACCTTCGAGGGATCCAGGACTTTACTAAGCCGACCAAGTCGGAGATTTTGTTTTCAGGATGACCCATGGATGAGGCTGAGGATGCCACCAGCGGCGACTCATCCCAAAGTGCTCATTGGCCAACAAATTACCATATTACACAAACACAATGCATCTCTTGATGAGTGAATTCAACAAATTTAGAGGCAGAGGAATATTCATTACGTTCAATTTTGATGGGAAAGTACAGTATTGAGGGAGCGAAATGGAGGGACTTAGTAAGACTCACCACCATAGCTAAGGTAAAGAGGAATTGAATATCGAAGAAATGAGCTCAATAAAGGAATCCCAAAAACCCTAAACCGAAACAATCAGGGAAAACAGAGATAGATATTCCAATGTAAATGCAAACAATTCAAATTTATCAAAAATTCCCTCTCTAAATTATCCGATTTCGAAACGGAAATTGATACCTTATGTGATAAAAAAGAGAAAAATAAGAAAGGGGGAAAACAGCAATCCAATAAGAAAATATCAACGGTAATCGTTAATTTAGAAGAAACACAGAAAACGGAAACATCGTTGGAATTGGAATTGGAATTGAATCTATGAATCCATTAGGGTTCGGAGAGGCGCTTGATATTAAGAGCGAAAGATGTAGAAAAATGGCGAAACATAATGAAATGCAATGCAAATAATCGCGCTCTGTAACTGCAATTCCAATCATCGATCACCAATCAAATCAAAAACACCTTTGTTCTTGAATACCGATTATAATTGAAATTTGAAATGAATTCGATTTGAAAAGAACAGCAATGCTTCTTCTTCTTCTTCTTCTTCTATATAGCTTGAAAATGGAAATGGAATTGAAATGGCGATACTGTTAATTTCGGAGAATGAAAGATGGAGGAGTGGATATGCATCACTGGGTTTTAACGTTTTTTTTTTTTTTTTTGGTTTATTTCTTTGGGAAATGATTTGGATTTGATTTTTGCAGCGTTTGGTTACGTAGGGGAGGAGGAGGAGGAGGAAGAGGAGGAGGATGATGGTTTCTGTTTCTTGCTTGGTACGTATCATATCTTATATACTCAAAATCTTTTTCTTTTCTTTGAACGCTTCCACATTTCCACGTTTTAAATCAACACTAGATTTTATACATAATAATAAATAAACTTTAGATTTTTTTTTTAAATCTTTGTAATTAGTCATTTCTTCTTAAAAAAAAAACATTGAATTACTAAAATATAGCACGATTTTAAAATAATTATCAGAATAACATATGACTTTAATTTCTTTAATTAAAAAAATTATTTTTAACTGAATTATTATCATTTAAGTGAGGTTTTTAGGAACTAAACCTCTCATTTTACTGTAAATTTATTATTCATTTAATTTTGATATATCATTTCTCTTTTAAATAATTTATTGTTATGAATTTGATAAGTCGTTGAAAAATAAATAAAAATAAAATACATATCCAAAATATAATTTTTTAGATATTTTTCATAGTTTACACATAACAAACCACACAGAGTAAAACAAGAGTTGAGAGATGATTCAAATTATAAATTAAAAATTAAAAAAATGATCTTTAATGAAATTTAAACAAATGTGCAATCAAATTGTGGGATTGAATTCCATAAATAAAGAAAATATTTTATCCCTTTTCTAAAATCAAGTATGTAATAGAAGAAAAAAAAACTAGTATAAAATTGTTATAATATTTAGTAATTAAATCCCAGTGGCTATTTATATCATATTTTGAGAAACTTAGTTCTTAAATCCAAATCTTTACTATTTTGCTACCTTCTCTTTATGATGGATGGGGTGTTCTAGTACAAGTTGGCTTTATGTAATCAGGTTTTAAGTGTTTTGTTAACTAGATTTTTAGTGATATCTTTTAATAAATTTCTAATTTGATTTTGAACAGAACATTCATTTCATAATTTTTTAATTAATTAAATATTTATATAAAAAATTGGAGGATGTGAGGCTCAATTCTTATGGGAACTCAAAACCTTAGAATTTAGAGAAGAAAGGGAGTACTGTGACACAATCGAGCTATCCAAAGGTTAATTAAAATATTTGATTTAAAATTACTTAACTAAGTACATGTATAAAAATTGTTTTCCCACTAAACTAAAAAAAAAAAAAAATTGAGTAAGATCAGCCACTTCACCTTCTAATGAGAGAGAAGAAAATAATTTGAATATTTGTAAATGAGATATTTTTTTATGATGATGATTAAATCCCAATAAATATATATTTACACGAATACGCAGTCAATTTTCAAATGTCACAACTAAATTACGAACTAAAATAAATGACAAATTATTGGTTTCTTTTTAAAGATGTAGATTCATTTACAAATAAATTGCTACCAACTAGGAAGGATATATTAACATTGAATCAGAGCATCCACAACAGTTCATGGAGTTTCTGCTGTACAGGAAAGGTAAACTTATTACTGCAGAACGGAATAGAAATCTTCAAGTGCATAATACAATGGCTCTGCAGCCTTTGGCCTCTCTACCGTCCCGAGCAAAATGTCGGTCGTGGTCAGATAAGGGTCACCATAGAAGCATAGATTAGTATCCATTCTTGTTGCTACCATGTTTCCTTCCAATGAGACTCCAACAAAGGCACCTGCCAAGCAGTAATGTATTGCATCATTTACCATCTCTAGCTTCTGAGGTACACTAATATATGCCGGCATGGGTTAGAAGAATCTATGCTCATTGATTATTTTAAGGAATATTTAAGATTTATCGGAACAATGTAAAAGCTATTAAAAATAAAGGTATAATCGCTCTTGCAACTAATAAGAATTCGAGTTCTGGTTAGTTTCATTAAAACTACTAGAGTTTGTAGAAAAGGGTTCAAATCAGTGCAAATAAAGAAAGGTGATAGATGCATGATTTCACTTTTTGATGGAGATCGAAATAGTGTCAGCCGCTGTAACAGAATAAAATAATAAAGAACTTGAAATATCACAAGTAATTTAAAGAAACTTAAACCAAAGAACAAGCCTAAAAGATTGATTCCTACACATGCAATTTTAAAGTTGTAACCTCCTAAAAAAAAGTTCATGAATATCAATATAGGTTCTTCCAAGTAACTCAAAAAATATAGAAAATGAACAAGATCTGTTCAGGATACCTTTGCTACAGCTATATGTATAGCACATGCCGGAACCTCTGTCTCCAGCTCGAAGATCTGCTTCCAACACTCTACCAACAGGACCTGCAGCAACACTACATCCAGCACCAAGAGAAAAGTGCATTCGGCTACAGAATGTCTTAACAGCTTTCATATCATGAAGCACAATTATGAAGTCCATGAGCTCACCTCCAATCTAAGGTAAACAATGGAACAAGAAATTAAGAACTCAATTAGCATACAAGACGACTCCTATGCCAAAAGTCCTAAATCTTTTTTTTTTTTTTTTTTGATATCCGTGAGTGTCCGGGCCAGCTTACGCGCACCTCAACTAATCTCACGGGAGAACCACACGACCCTACAATACTTGGCGTCGGGAAACTCGTAGGATAATATCCTAGGTAGGTGGCCACACATGGATTTGAACCCATGACCTCAAGGTTGGAAGGACAACCTCTTAGCCATTGGGCCAACCCATGGTTGGTTAAAAGTCCTAATTCCACATCAAGAGAAAGGGAACAAAGAAACTAAAAAAGGTATACCGTCAAATTTTCCTAGAAGTAATCAATTCCCTTTCTTAAGGTTCCAAATTGTTTTGGAAATTCTCAAGAAATAGACGTAACAGAACTTTTGAGTAAGAAGTCTTTTTACCTGGGCACCCCATCCTAATCCAACAGATAATATGGCTGAAGGGGCAGACCATGATCCATCTGACCTTCGGGCAATTACCAAACCAGTGCCAAATTTGTAAGCAACCAACACTCCACCTTTAGCAACTGTCAAAATAGCAAGACCTTTGGCTCCTTTTAGTACAGCCGAGGGTATGGATTTTTCAGGATTTAACCTAGATACCTGAACAATTCAGTTACCAGGAAATATAAGTTAGAAAAGAAGAACAACATCATAACTTATTCAACCATAGTATAATTCAAATTATATTGGTTTACATGCCCTTGAGCTCTAGTTTTTACAAACATTAATCATCGTACAATAGTAAAGTGCATAAGATAAAACCCAACTACATAAATTTACAATAGGGATGCAGGACAAAAATAATCATCCAACCTCGGTGTTAAATGAATAGACACATATTAGTGAACTCGCATGCATACAAGCAGCAATAGGAAACCCATTTGGTTTGGTTCAATTGGTGTCTTCAACAGCATAGAGCATTGTTATAAACCCAAAATGAACTGAGAGAACATCGAAATAAACTAAACAAGTCATAACCAGTTCAATTCAACGTAGGAAAATATATCACTTTTTCATTCTCTACATATAGACTGTTCCAGCAACCAACAAAATTATTGTGCATAATATTTTAAAATAAATTAACCAACAACCAAACTGGACCAAATTAAGACTTCTGCTTTAATGAAAGGAACTAAATAAGCCTAGTGGGTATGGATAGTACAGAATACCAGATTAGGCTGAATTCTTAGTTTTAACAACTGAGTTGCATAGAAAGTGCACCTGGAAGTATCCTCTTAGCGTTTTGGATGCTTTGTATATCTCATGTTCCATTGACAAACCAACTGGGAGATTCAACCACCCTCTTGCACATGTCCAATCCATCACATCATGTTTTGCTCTTTGTGCGGCATTGCTAATGCTGTTAATAAGAATACCCTGTAAAGGATCAAGCTTATCATAACAGGCATCACAAACCCTCTGTGGATTTCTTTCTCTGAACTTAATGGGCATCAAACACCTCCCCTTCGAACATACTCGGCAGAAAATCCCTCCACAAAATCGACAGTGATGCCTACCGCGAGTAAGTGCAGTAAAAGGGGCAGTACACTGCATGCAAATGGACGCAGAACTATCCGGAAGCCATTCTGGAGGCTCAGCCTCCAAGACATCCTTATAAGCATTATAATTAATCATATTCGGCTCGAGAAGAGGAGGGGCACTAGGAATGTAAACTGAGGAATGCAAATAGATATCTCCATTCTTTTCAGAACCAAGGAATGAAGGATTCGAACTGGGAACTTGCTGATTAGAGGAAACATCTGAAGCTTTATTCTTACCAGTCAATATAGCAAATATCCCATTTAAAACATTCTTCATATTAACCTCGGGAGGCCGACCGATGTTCTTAGAAACGTTTGATTCTTCACTTGAGCTATACCCTTCATCAAAGATGTCTTCAGAATTCAATTGGAAAGGAATCTTACCATTAGGCATTGCCCAAAGAGAATCACAGCCAAAATTATCATTGTGGAGTCCATTATCCTTCCCAATGTTAGAAAGGGAAGAATATATAATTTTCCCATTAGAGATATCCATGAACTACAAAAGTTGTGTTCAAAAGCTGAAACAGAGGCGATATAGCGTTACATGATTAAAAGAAGAACAAATTTCATCGTTGTTTGAAAATCATAATTCTAGGGTTTCATCGTTTGAATTAAAAGGAAATCAGTTTATAAAGTGATGGTAAAAGACAGGGAAATTGATACGAAGAAAGAAGAAATGGAATTACCTTTCTCAAATGAAGATTTACAGTGGAGCTGAATGATCTGATCAGCTTAGGATTGGATTGGGGAAGACGATGAGTTGAGGGCAAGAAATTATTTGGGTTTTTTTTTTTTCCTCATATTCCAATAAACCCACCCAAATGCGAAAAATATACGTGTCGTGAATCTTCTTCTTCTTTTTTTTTTTTAAATCAATTCTATCTCATGCTTATCAAATAAAATTCCAAGCTTTAAAAAGAAAAACCAAATCAATAAACAAATATTCCTAAAAAGGTTGTGCAATAAAGTCAATCATTTGAAAAAGGGGCAAAAATCAAAATAGCCACATTTCGGTGTGCTTTTATTAAGATGACACTTTTTTAAAAAACTAATCAAAACAGCCACTTTGTCTACTGTTCATTTCAATTTTACCCCTCCTATATGCTGTGTATGTTCTGACATTTCTGACTTTTTCTTTCCCAATGCATGAAAACAATTATTTTTATTATTTTCTCTTTATTTTTATTTTATAAAATTTGAAATTCATTTTCTCCCTCATTTATCACTCTTTTTCTTTTCTTTTCTTTTTTCTTTCAAATATCCATTTGTCTTTCCCCCTTTTATTTATTTTATTTATTTACTATTGTGTTTAAGTATAATATTCTCAGTTTTGTTGGTATATTCCGTATATTTTCATTTTATATTTGATTTTATTTGAATTTCGTACATTCTCTACAATTTCTATGTAAGGTTTTGTACATTTGGTATATCGTCCTCTACTTTGCAATGAATTTGAGGGAGAAGGAAGATATGTGTGATATGCGTGATATGATGAAAATATGCATAATATACATATCGTTATAACAAACTTTTAAATCAATATATAATTTACAATGTATATTAATATATATGATATACTTAATATGCACACGTAACAATACAACACATAAACTACTTGGTTTGAACACATAACAGTGCATTGCAAAAACAGACAGGATGGTTATTAGGGCTCATATGCATAATATACATGTCATCTTACCAGTACACTGTGATTCATGGCATGGTATGGTTATTAGGTCTCATATGCATAATATACATAATATAGACATATAACATTACAAAAAAAAATTGATATGGACACATAATAGTAAACTGCGAACATACAATGATGACTATTAAGTCCTTGTATACATAATATACACAATACGTATATTAAGTATATTACAGTACAATGGTAACATATATTACGTATATTACAGTACACTTCAACAATTACGTATATTACAATAACTATATATGAACGAAAAAATCCAGAAAATGATGAAAATATGAGAAATTTTTTTTAAAAAAATCAAGATAAATGGAGGAAATGATTTCAACAATAAAAAGAAACAAACCTTTTGCTAGTTCCATGCTATTTAATCTTCAAGATTCGTGCGGAATCTAAGAGTTTATGAAGAAGAAAAAAGAGAAAAAGTAACACCATTTTTTTTCTAGATCTATGCTTTTCTTGCTTTGGATCTTCAAGAAAAAGCATAGATCTGAGTTATTGAAGAAAAAATGGATGTAAATGACAAAAGGGTTCTGTTTTCTTTAAATATAAAATTGAAAAAATGTGAAAATGGAAAAACGAAATAAATGAAAAGAAAGAAATGAGGGGGAGAGAGAGAGATACAGATTGTAGGTTTTGTAAAATAAGAAAGAAATGAGAGAGAGAATGAGGGATAAAAATGGTGGAATGAGGAAGAGATAAATGAAAATGGTGATGAGAAATAAATAAAAAGAAAATAAAAGGGAGATAGAGAGAGGGGGAGGGAAATCTGAATAGATTTAAAAAAAAAGGAGGAACGTGAGAGAGAGGGGAGAAAGAAAGGGAAAGAGAGAGGGGTGATTTGATGGAGTGATGTGATGGTTGAGGGCAATTTGGTATTTTTGTTAGTAGTATGTGGCTATTAATTAATGAAATAAAAAATGTGGTTATTGATGAAAATATGATATGAAATAGTGTTATTTTAATTTTTTTTTCCTTTGAAAAATTCTTAAACCAAGACAAAAGTATTTCGAAAAAGTGTCAATTTAATTAAGAAATAGATATAATTTGTTTAGTTTTACGTTTCAAATAGATGAAATTAAGTTAAAATTGACTCATTAATTTATGTTAAAAAAATGAAACTAAATCTAGACAAAACAAACCAAAGTGGGTTGGTCTTTTTTTAGTTTGGTTTTGTATTTGGTTTTAATTAGTTTGATTCTAATTCATTCAAAATTTATGAAAGCAGGCCAATCCAAACCTTAATAAAAATGTTTAATATTTTGATGTTAAATCATATTAATCTCGGTTTTCAAATATTACATTATAAATTAGAGAACTTCGAACCAACAATTAAATTAAACAGAAAGCTAACATTTGACCACTTTAAATACACCTAAATTTATGATTTTAAATTAATATTCTTAATTGACTTGTTTAAAATTTCTTTAATTACAATTAATTTTTAATTTGAATTTCTTTGGTTAAAAATAATTTAATTTAGATCGGTTTCCTTTTAGAAATGTTAATTGATTTCTTTTTCACAGGTTGTTTAGCTAAATATTCACATACTATTCATTAGTATTCGTATTAGTATTTTACTATTCTAATAGTACACTTTTCTTTTTTTGTCAAAGTATTAGTGCAATTAATATTAAAACAAACGGAGTGTATTCATGATGGGTTTCAAAGAAGTGCAAACTCACTCCCTAATGGTTTTTCTTTTTAGAGCAAATTATCTCTGTTTAAAGGACTTAATTAGTGAATTTGAATCATTTTTAAGTAAAAAAAAAAATCTAATTTATAAAAGGCAGAATCTCATAGGATTTCGTGTTTACATATATGAAATTACAAATTAATGTAAAGACTCATGAGAACTGGACAAGCTGGGAGAGAGGGAAAAGAGGAGGGGATGACTGATGAGAGAAAGGAGAGAAATTTTTCAGTTAAAACATATTCATTAAGAAAAATATTATTAACGATTTTTTTTACAAATGTCAACCAATCATAGGACATTCGCAAATCTAGCAATTCTTTTAGTAATATTTATAAAAATTAGTTGCTCTAAAAAATATATATATGTAAATATAACAAAATTTGATGGCTGAATAAGTTATAAACATTAAATTACATATTTTTACACTAATTTTATCATTAATACACATTAATTAATGTTAATAATTGATTAACATAGTAAAAATTACTATACTAACATATAGTTTTTAGAGTTACTATTTTTACAAATATTGCATCAAAATCTGCTACCCAATTAAATTTCTCCTAAATTTGTAATGACCCGATTTTTGTCTTCAAAAGGTAAAGGTATTTTAGCTATTTTGTTTCAAGTAATATAATTTCGAGATATTAATGAGTATAATGTCACTATTAGGGGTGTTACTGGTTCGGTTCCTACCAGTTCTTAGCAAGAATCGGAACTGAACCGGTAAGAAATGAAGGGAAATTAAAGAACCAGAAACGGAAAAGATTAGAACCAATAGGCACAAGAATAGGTTTTTCCGGTTCGGTTTCGGTTACTTATCGGTTCCTTAATTATTATTTTTTTTAATTTTTTTTTACTTAACTAAAATGAAATCAAAATAATGGAAATAAAATGAGGGAATGCTTGGGCCTTAGAGAGGATGGGAAGAAAAGAAAGGAAATGACTTGGGACTTGGGCCTTTGGGCGAAAAGATTGGGTTTTTGTATTTTAATATATATATATATATATATATATATATATATATATATATATTAATAAATTAAAACGTCACTGGTTCGGTTCCGGTTCTCTTACCTGATTTTTGTAAAAAAACCAGAACAGAACCGAAATTCTTATTGGTTCTAAAATAAGAACCATAACCGGAACGGTATGAACCGATTACATCCGGTTCCGGCACCCCTAGTCACTATGAGTCCAACACCTTGAAAAATTCGTCATTTTAATTCATGGATCAAATGATATGACCAAAACACCATTCATACTCTTATTTGAGTTCAGTAAACACGAGCCTTTTTGTCTAGGTTTTTCACACGTACCATGCACGTGGTTTGTCTTTCAAATTTTATAATAAAAATGTCAATATTATTATGAATTTATTTTCTTAACTAATATTTTGAAAATTTAATTTTTATAATGAAATGCAAGAAATTAACGTAACCCATTAATAATGATTTTATATCATCTTGTTGCTCATACCCAATATTCATTTCTTTTCCATAACTCTATCATCAAACATCTCGTTTTTTGTTTTTTAAATTGGTGTGTTAGTTCATCTCCATTTACATGTATATATATAGTAAATTAAAAGTGAAAATTTCAATAAATTTTTAATTCAATTAGTGAGTTACAAAACTTTTCTACTACTCATTTATTTGGGATGTTACAAGATGATATGCTATGTCCTTTGGTTTTGATCTTTTAAAAAATAATCACACTAACGTAATTATATATTTAAATTAGAGAGAGAATTGTTTTAGTTTGTGTTTTCCCCTACTTGACCTAGTCTTAATATAATAAAGAAAAGTGAATTAGGAAGGGAAATGTTTGTTAGAGAAGATAATAGATGAAAAGTTATTAAAAATTAATTTGATTGTTGGGTTTGATTTTAAATTTAACAAGTCTATGAAATTATTTATTTTATAAATATGACCAATAAATTATTACTAAATTAATTTTTGAAATAAGCTCATGATAAAATATATTTGAAATATTTATCGAATGAAGACAATTTTAGTTTATTGTATTTAATTAATTTAATAATAAGAAAGTCTATTTATAAAAATTTAGATAGTATAAAATTTGTTTGTTGTATTATGAATTATAAGGTAAAAATGGAAATCTAAAGTTTTTCCTCTAAGCCACTTTTTAGATAATATAGAATAGATAATTATAATTTGAGCTCTTTTCAGCCTTCGAAGTTTGACACGAAACCGTAAGACTCATTTGGTGACATTCTAATTTCTGATTTCTTAAAATAAATCAAATTAAATTAAAAGACATGCTTAATGATTATTTATTGTACTCGTTCCCTCGATTTTTAATTAAAACTAAACAATTTTATATGAAAATTAAAATTTTATATGCAATATTTTAAAATATTATTATCAATTTAATTTTCAGATGCTTATTAAACATTTTATTTTATTTTATTTATTTAACAAGTCAAAATAGTAAAAAATAATAATCATATTGAAAAATCTGATATAGAAACAAGAAACCATAATATTTTGAGAAAGAAACAAGGAACAAGGAACATTACCAAACGAGACCCTAAAATGACCGCAATTTTCAAACTAACTAGTTTTCTATCACCTGTTGTCATCATTCAGAAATGGCATGATTTAAAAGAAGGTAAACGAACTACCCCAACGGGTAAGATGGTAGATTCCTTTCTTCCTCGGGTATATAATTGAAACAAGGTCCATAAAGTATAAGCAAAATTACAGTAGTCGTAAAATGAAATGGCAAAAATAAAAATAGAGAGAACTAAAGTAACAGAACTAGATACCAGTAAAGGAGTTAGCCAAGAATAGGAAAGATACGAGTAATGTGCTCTAAGGGAATGCTGTCCGTTGATTTCTTCTTCAATTCAGGATTGTTGAATTCATTGGGGGGAATAACAATGAGTTGGCCCTTCCCTTGACCTTTCTCAAGAGACCAACCCGAGTTTGCTACTTGGTGCTCCAGAAATTTGTCCAAAGATAATCCCTCAATATTGATGGCCTGTCACATGCCCCACATAGAGTAAGCTCGGAATTGTACACATACCGAAAAACACCACCTATGGCTGTGAAGAACTCAAAAAGGTTTCTAGACAACTACAAGTACTTAATAAATCAATACCTCAGCAAGTACTGATCTAGGAACCTTCTGATAAGTCAAGGAAAGCACGTGAACTGCATAAGCTTGTATTGCTTGCTCAAAACCTGAATCATATTTGTAAGGAATGATAAAGCAATTAATAGAGACGAATTAAGAATTGCAGGCAAGTAGCACTTGAGGTAAAAACATAGAAAATATCATGAATGGATAAATATATGCATAGATATGTACTCAACGAAGTATTGAGATAAAATAGAACTTTATTGTCATGCACACAAGATACGGTAGAAGTTTGATAGTAAAACATTAAGTAAATATCCATAATGAAAAAAAAAAAAATTATCGCGGGGATTTAAACCTCTAACTTGATAGATGGAATACAAGCATTGGGTTAAACCCTAGTTAGCAGGTTAAGGAAGTAAATGTCCATAATATTCATAAAATATTTGACATTATGTTCAAATTTTCAATATTTGATATCGATAGAACATGGAAGAAAAACATATTTCTTTTCAATATTTGCTCAGGTATCAATTTAAAATAAAATAAAATAAAATAAAATCAATTATTTTAAAAAACCACTTCAATACACTCTTAGAATATATAGATAAAATATTTGTCAAACTCAGAAGAATTATAAATTCAATGTAGCTTGATTGTTCAAATCCATAGCTTTAGTGGAAATTAAGATTATCTTAAACCCTTAACAATATATCCATCCGATACTGACCTCCTAGAGCCAGCATGATTAACAATTGCCTATAAACTTTTGCATATAAATCATGCAGATAACAATCTAAGTGATTATATTTCCAAATGAACAATCATATAAAATCATCACGTAGCTAGTTCAGTCAATATTCTCTTGAGAGAATGTAGACACCAGTTGTTCATATATTTGAGAACTGATATATAAATACCAAATACTATAAATGTAGTGCCAAAAATTGATAACAAAATGAGTTTTTGCAATGTAGTTCCCAACTACCTGGCACGGCTTCAACTATATGACGATTCTTAGCAGCTTCATCCCAAAATTGACGAAACTTTCCAGTCTACGCATGAAGATTGATATAATTATATATAGCCACAGGTATGCTAGATATTTTAAATTTAGGGGACAAAAAAGTAAAGAAAAGCATACCTCCAAATAATGGGAAAGTATAATCAAAGTCTTGAACTGATCCTCCATTTGCTGATAAAAAAAATGTTTAAAAGATGTTACCAAGAGGCAGGATTTGAAAGCACGAGAAATAGGCAACAAATATCAAAAGGCTTAAGGCAACGCTTTCAAATCAGATTTCTCTCTATTTTTTGAGGGGATACTCCTCTTTCTATTGTGACATCAGGACCTTTATTAATAAGTTTAGGTTCAAGGAATTTTTCTTTGGAACCTTTTGGCTCATTTTAAATGTCCTCATGTTGTATTCTTTCATTATGTATCCTTTCATTGACCTTAATGGAGAATGTGTGTGTGTGTGTGTGTGTGAGAGAGAGAGAGAGAGAGAGAGAGTGAGAGTGAGAGTGAGTGAGTTTGGAGTCTTACAGAATAGAAGAGAAACCGGAGTGTTTTCTTTAGGAATCATTTAAATTTAACAAGTACAAAGGCATCTTCAAATCACATAACATAATGAAATTTAGGTTCTGGAATAACAAAAAGAAACTTCGGAACTGATGGACTACACGAAAGTTAAGGCGTACCACTCGTTCTGGAATTAAAAAAAGAGACAGGCTGAAATCTGGAGCTGGCATTGCCATCAGAGCCTATTCACGCCTCGCACAGAAAGGCTTCAAAATTACACTTCACAAAGAAAGCATTTAAATCTAATCCTCCACAAATGACGAAAAGAAAACAGAAGGATTTGCATACCTTAACCAAGATGCGAGCCACAATTTGAGTACTCATTCTCTCAGGCTCAAACTGCAAATCAAACAGAAGAATGAAAACAATGTAAATGAAGGGTCAGTTTGAAAGTGGTTTAAAAAAAGAGTCCTTTTTTTCAATTTAGAAATTTGTTTGACAAGCTATTCCAAAAACACTATTTAGAAAAATTTACAATTAAAAACTTGAAGAAAAAGATTTCGAAAGCTTTGAAGAAACTACTCTACTAGTGAATAATAATGGTAAGTATCTTTTTTATATGCAATAAAATTTAGGGCAACATTGCTTTGCTGCCAATGCTAGGACAGTAAAGTAGCCATGGAAGCCCCTAAATGTTAGCCCAACGCATTGATGATGCGCCACAATCTGAATAACCTTATCCCGTGGAATACCACGCCACCCCTAACTCAAGAAGGAAGCGCTCGGCCTTGGGCTCTATGATAACTATCTTTTTTATGTACTCAATGAAAAAAGTGTTTCTCTCAATATATATTAATTTACAACAATTAAAATTTAGGTTCTCTTCAAGAGCACTTGTTTTAAAATTTAAATTTAAATCTTGAAGAGGTTCCAAAAGTTTTTTAAGTAACTAATAGAAAAGTAATAATGATAAGTATCTATTTTATATTGAAGAGAATGTAGGGCAACATTGCTTTGCTGCCAATGCTTGGACAGCAAAGTAGCCATGGAAGCCCCCAAAATCTGATAATGTAAGCCCAACGCACTGATGATGCGCCACAATATGAACAACCTATCCCGTGGAATACCACGCCACCCCTAACTCAAGAAGGAAGCGCTCGGCCTTGGGCTATATGATAAGTATCTTTATAATGTACTCAATGACAAGATTGTTTCTTTCTTAAAAAAACATTTTTTTAATGTACAATAATTAAAATTTAGTGTACTCCCCTTCAACTATCACAGACCACTATGACTAGCTTTAAAACTAAACAATCGGAGAAAAATCATTGAAAAATATTTTCCTGAAACCAAATTGAAACAAGTCTCAACATAACGAGAAGAACAATAAAACAGAAACATAAGCATAATCTACATATTAGACTGTCTACTTCCAGCTAGAACTAGTAAACTCGAACGTACCTGATAGAGGCGAAGAAGGCAAAGATTAGCATCTAAACTGTACGTTTCTGATGAGACCTGGCATAAAAACATTCAATTCAAGTATAATAAGATCATCTTATTCTCAATTTTTACGAACAATTACTATTTCGAGGGTAATCAAGAAGTCTATTTTAACAGGAAAGCTTAAGAATCAAAATAGAACTGAAATGAAACGAGAGAGACAGAAACCTGTTCATTTACGTAGTTTTCGAGATCGGGAAGAATGTCAGGATTGTAAGGATTTACAGCCACCAGCTGCTCTACCGCCGATGCGATCTCCTGCTGTGGCTGCTTTGGCAATTCTCTCCCCATTTTCACCTGATTCTTCTGAGGATTAGATTTGCGGATAAACACTTCTTTGTCGATTTGATTTCCACTTCAACAAACGTAAGTAGAAACAGATTTTAGCAGACTGAATGAACAACGAGGGTTAGGAGATTTGATTTCTGATCGAAACCCTAGATTCGGGTTGAGTGATGTTGAGGAGATAATAGCAATCCTCTATTTTAGGGTTTTTGGCTATAGGGCGAGGGCTTAATTGGAACTTGGAAGCTAGTCTTTTTTTTTTTTTTAACACTGTTTTCCGTTTTAAATAAGGAAAATTTTGGGGGAAACTAGTCGTACGCTCGCACTTTTGTTTTATTTGGAAATACCTATAGACTTTAGGAAAATTGTAAATCACACTTTTCTATTGATTAATTTTAACGAAATTCAGACACATTTATATTATACGCATACCATGTGTTTCAAAACCATTAAATTTTTTGAAATTTTTGAACATTTGAGTGTGATTTATAGATTTTACATATTATTAACATAAGAGTTTATTCTAAAATTCTACACATCTATGATTTTTTTTTGTTATTTTTCATGAAATTAGAGTACATGACATATGTATAATATTAATGTATCTCAATTTCGTTATAACTAATAGATTGAAGGGTGTGATTTGCAATTTTACTAAAGTGCATATGTATTTTAAAACAAACAAAAAAGTGCAGGGTATGATTTAACAATAACCCAAAATACATGGGTGTATTTTGCATTTATCCCTTTTTTAACAATGTTTTCTATTTTAAATAAGGTAAATTTTAGAGGTATGTATGAGAATAGCCACTAAGAGAGACCAAATAAAAGATAGAGGTATTTGCAAATCTAACAAGTTTTTTTGATAATATTGGTAAAAATAGCAACTTTAAAAAATATTTGTAAATATAGAAATTTTGATCCGATGAATCAGTGATAAACATTGAATCACATATTTTTACACTAAATTTATTATTGATACACACATTAATTACTGTTAATCACTAATTAACATAATAAAAATTGCTATATTTACAAATATTTTTAAGAGTTTCCATTTTTACAAATATTGTATCAAGATCTGACCTAATGAAATTTCCCTAAAAAAATTTAGTCATGTAGTAAAAAATAATAATAAATAGCCACATTTTTAAAATACGAAGAGAGAATATAATGAAATTATCAAAAAAATCTTATTTATTTTCTGTAGGTGTAACGACCCGATTTTTCACAGTTTAATTCCAAATATAAATCACAACGGAAGACTCAAATAACTTCACTTTATTAAAAATATGAAATTCAACATCGTCTCAAATAAACATCTCAAGTAAAATATTAACTCCGGAGTTGTAATGTTTAAAAGAAATAATAAGAAAATTTATGACATCATTTTAGTTATAAATCGAAAAAGAAGAATAATAAATTCTTAAATAACCAGACATCATTAGTTAAATAAAAGAGAAAGACTCTCAAAACAAAGGGTCCGACAAAAATAACATGACGATAAAAATGATGGCCATCGAACAATATGAACATCTCCGCTACCTCATCAACTGCCACTTCTCGTCCCATTATTACTTGAAAAAAATATAGGTCTGTGAGGCTAAACCCAGTGAGAAAATGAAATAGTTAACAAGTAAGATCTTAAATAGTCTCTAAACAAATTCAACCGAGTCCCAATTCTCAACACTCTCCAAATCACATAACATTTCAAATTTCACTTAAAACCTTGAGTCTCAACTCATTTATATGAATAGGAAATTCGAACTGATTTCATATTCAAGGCTATCAACAAAATTCTCATAAGTTAATACCCACAGTCTTCCAAAACGCTTAAGTAACATTAAAGTCATTCACTACAAAAATTAGCATGCAACACTAGAAATGCGATCCCTCAGAACTACAGACTTTCTAGTACCTGGTTATAGACGCATCTATAATTGGACCTCTAATGAAACATTCATACGAGCAATGTTCATCAACACCTGGTTATAGACTCATCCATAACTGGATATATTTCTAGTGTTAAGCTTGTAGCCTTAACACTAGTTTCTTACAACCTGTCAGGCCATTAATCACAATGTTCTCTTCATCATAACACGTAATAATATCAAGATAATATCAGAATTAAGGTCAAAATACAGCAGCTCAAACAAGTACACAATCAATTATCTAAAAACTGCCAAATCAGGTAAAAATTACAGAAAAGATTAAATATTGAATTTTTGATTCTAAAACAATTTCCATGACTTAAAATCACTTTAGACTCCCAAAAATTCCAGAATTAATAATATTAACGTTCAGAATTAATCCAAAACAAGAATTGTAACTTTTCGCAGAAAAACGCCTAAACTAGCTCTAACCGAAAATATTTTCCTCCAAAGCTATAATCGGATGTTCTTAAAGTCTAAGTTCATCCTAAATTTCCAGAATTTATTTAATAAATATTTAGAACAAAATCATCTACGGTTTGAGCTTTAGATTTATCTAAAACTCCACCGTAATAATACGTTTCTAAGCTCTTGTCCCACCACGGTTCAAACCTAAAACGACATTCTAAAAATATTAAAATTCACCCTAAAAAAGTAGCAAACAAAACCAAAAGGGTTTAGGTTCAATGACTCGAAAAAGAAAGTAACCAAATGATTAAACGACTCGCCATTTGGAGGGGACAATAATGCAATCACATGATAGAGAAGCGAGACGTTACGTTGTTGCGTGGAGTTGCAGAGAGGCGATTAGAAGAGGGAGAAGAAATGATGAAGAGTGAAAAAGATACATGGCGAAAACGTAGATAGTTTATTACATATGTAGATGCTAGAATCACTATTTAAAAATCTATGATGTGGAAGAAAAATAATTGGGGGACTTTTTGTTTTAAAAGAAAAAAAAACGATATTGAAAACAACATCCAATTTCTCCCTTTCCAAGTTATATATGTTAATCACAATCAGACTGGCATCCAAAGTCATAAGAAGCATGGTTATGGATCAAATTTATCCTTTAACTAATATAATAGCTATAAAATTAAAGCAAAACGAAAAATAATAATGTAAATTAGAAAGGTAGAAAAAGAGAAAGTGATTATTAGACTACTTACATTAACATAAGCAGCATCCAACATTAATTTCAACAGAGACTCGAGTGGTATGCATGCCCATGGTCTGAATCGAAGTTGAACCAATACAAACCACAAGTGCAATGATGGCACCTCCGTGCAATGATATTCTAACGTTCTTAAACTCCGGCCTTTATCAAACCAAAAAAACAATCTAATGATTGGGAACTAAAAAAAAAGAGTTTTAGATATTTTGGCTGATTTTTAGCCCTTTCGATAGGGCGGCTATCCGCATGTGTCCCAAAGTGACGTCCATTTTTTGGTAATGGGTATACACGAGATAAAAGTTTGGAATTCAACCTCCACCACGAATAAGAGTATTTAGGTTGGATAGACAATAGAGATAGGAACTCTTATCTATAGGGCGAGCAGATTTTGTCGTTCTTGGCCTCTCACTTACACATCATCTATCCTACCTAAATCGTCACCTTTTTTTTTCGTTCTTCAAATGACGCTAGTGGAGGGCGCTGTGTATAGGGCTCGGGTACATATTCACCGCGACATGTTGATCTGTGATTACTAGCAATTCCAACTTCATGTTCCCGAGTCGCAGAGGCGGCGGGTAGAAGGAAGGTTATTAGACACCTCAGGTAGTGGAGAACAGCCATCAGACCAGATTTGTCGTCAAATTGAGATTATTTCGTTTCTTTCCGATCTACGGTCCCTCGAAGTGAGGGTTAAAGCTAAGTGACTTCATAACCTTTCAGTAGCGTAGTAAAATGAAGGCTACGCACTAACGCTCTCTTGTTTATTAGCCTAAGCGTTTTTGCTAACTCACTCATTTACTCAGATGATCGAGAGCAAGACCCAGCCATAGAAGCACCCGCAGGCCGCCACGTGAAGCTCATCGGATGACAAATAAAAAGCTTGGCTTTTTTCTACGACAATCTCCAAACCCTTCCAATTACTCCCGAAAAGCTCAGAAAGTGATTTATTTATCCTTTACCCTCGCTCCAATTCCTCAACCCTTTGATGCTCGAACATTCCTAGGCGGATCTCGCTTCTAAACATAAGGATAGGGGCGAGCTAAACGAGTAACGAGCACACCGAGCAAGAGAGATGAACAGTTAGACAAAAAGTTTTTCAGGGGCGGTAGTGGGGATGCACTAAGCGACGGGGAGAGGGACGAAGACACTTGATCGGCTACTAGAGATGAGCAAGAGCCAAGGACGAGTTGGAAGAGGAATTCCTAATTCTTACACGGAGTACTCCCATACTTTCAAATATAAGACCTGGTCTCAACAAGACTACAAGAAAATCACTTATCGGTCCAGGCATATTGATTATGTATCTTCTCTATATAGTAAATGGGTCTTGCTGTATATAGCACTTGTTAGGAATGGTGTCATAGAACTTGTAATTATTTAATAAAGATAATTTATTTCGAATAAATTAAATAAATAAACATAAGTTCTTTCTATTATCTATATTGATTCAATTGACAATATTAGGAATATATGGAAATATATTAATATCAAACATTCAAATAGTAAAACCCTAAGTTGCTCTTATGAAATAAAGACTAAGTATATGAGTCATACGAGAGGATTAAAGTCGAGATGGGTAACTTAAAAATGTCTACATTATATGGATAACGTTTGGGAACCTTATCCTGGTAACACTGTTGATAGCTTGCCATTTTATTTGTAGACAAATAATCTAATCCTGATCATTCATGTGGGTGACATGAAATGGAAGTATCATATGCAATGTTGATTGTATAAGACTGAACAACGATGTTTGATCAAATTTCTCATTAGTACCGTTTATAAGAAATGATCGAATATCAAACTAAGTTTATCAACCGTGATAAATCTCAATCCTGAGTAAAATGTGGATTCCTATTCATGAAGTTATGTTCTTTGATTCACATGGTTGAGAGTGATCTGATATGAACGCTCAATACACTCCTGTTTTGGGAACATAACGAGATAGTAGCTGAGAACACATTTATACGAGATGAAATTCATAATTTTCCTCTAAATTAACGGTATCAGTACGGTACCTAAACATTTTAGGAACTTTAGGAAACTCCCTTGATGTACTGATTCGAGCATGAACAAATGGCACCACGACATCTATTGATCACAGAAGTGACTACAAATAATGTTCATTGAAGAATCAGTGGGAACACGAGGATAAAGAGGTAATTACAGGGGCAAAACGGTAAATTTATCCACCTGCAATTATGAGGGTTCCACGTGAAGGATATATCACATATATAAATAAAAGATAAATTAAATGGACATAACTCATCTATAGTGAGGGGAGTTCAGTTATGAATCTATAGTGAAATTATTCATAGTTAGATAGTAAGTAATTAACTGATTATGAGTTAATCACTTAATTGACTAATTATACACTTAATTGACTAATTATTAAGCCCATGATCTATAGGTCCATCAGGTCTCTATGCGAGTCCAAATATCGTTGTAGCAAAACTAAGTTATTAATTTTACTTAGGAAGAACAAATAATTTAAGTAATTGATTTACTTAAAATTAGGCAATATTAATTATTTAAATAATGAGATTATTTAAATGGATAATATTAGTATTAAAGAAAATATTAATTGTTTAAATGAAGAGTTTATTTAAATGGAAATTAATATAATATTATTAATTATAATATTTGAAGGAAAAATTAATTGTTTAAATAAATAGCTTATTTAAACGAGAATTAATGTTAGTATTATTAATTATTTAAATAATGAGTTTATTTAAATGGAAATTAATAATAATTATTATTAATTAAATAATGAGTATATTTAATTTAATAATAAATATTAGAGAGAGTTAAACCCAATTGGTTTTATGAAACTAGTTAGTATTATCCCAAAATAATTAATTAATTGAATAAGATTCAACTGTAATTAATATATTGATTTTTGGCAAAATATATTTAATTAGAAATTATTATTTGAATTTTTTCTAATATTAAATACATAATAAAGAAAAGTAATAAATAAATTAATTAATTTTTTTTAAAAAAAAAGGTAAAAACAAATGTCAAACGTCAGTATGCATGTGTTAATGGCCAATTTTGTTTTTATTTTCTTTTATTATTTTTAATTTAATTTATTTATTTATCTTTTCTATTTTATTTTTAGGAGATATGACTATTGAGATTCATATTTTGTACTATTCTCACTTTAATTAGAAAAGTAAAAATTATCTCTTCAATTTTTGCCCAGTTACCGATTTTTCTTAGGGAAAAATTTAGAAGAATTTTCTTGTTCTTTTGTTCTTCCGGTTTGATTCCCACAAATAGGTTTTGCTTTCGATCTGGATATATCGTAGAAGATCCGGTGTTGCTGAGGATTGATGCTGTAAAGAAACCTCCAACTGATTCTCCATATTTTACTCAATATAAGTAAATGACTTTAATTTTCGAAAAACTAACATGTTCTTCATGTTTTTATCAATAGATACTAAATTAATTGTTAATTTGTTTACTGAATAAAATTCCGCTTATTTAGTAAAGTAATCTCTTCAACACTTTTCCTTTTTTATGCTTTTTTACATGTATATGTATGGCTTTGCAATCTCAATGAAATACTTAGATTTTCATCTGAATAATAAAATATATAAAAAAAACTCGAAAGAGAGACCTCTCTTTCGCCCTTTATCATCTTCTTTCGGTAGACTTGGTAAAAGGGCTTCGACGGATTTTCAGAATTCGAGTTCGACCGCAGCTGCCCCGGAATCAAGTTCCCGACCCGAGACGCGTTCGTTGACAAAACTGCCGTAAGAATGGAGACCTTTCAATAGAACGGAGGTGAACTGATCAACGAGAAAGAGGCCATACTCTCAGATTTAGGCCAATCTTCCTAACTGCACGTGGGCCGGGCTTTGAGCACATGAAACTCATCACTACCTCGTAAAGGCGTTGAGACCATATCGGCCGCTAATAGTTCTATCTAATTCCTTCGCTATTGGAACTATGACTTCCGCTCCGTAAACTACGATCGTTGCCTCTCGGGTCTCATCTCAAGCTGTGGTATAGACAAAGTTTCCTACCTCCCGTCACAAATCCTGATCTTGCGGTGCACTCACTCCCGTTACGAGAATGAAATGACCCCAGCTCGACTCGGACCAAGACTAAATGAAAACAAATAGAAAATCCTAATCAAGCTTAATATATGAAATTGAAAAGTAAAGAAAAATATATTTTGAAAATGTAGCCTAGTAAACAAAGATAGCAGTTCCTTATATGCTAAATTATGAAAAAGTTAGGCAATACCAAATGTTTTTTCACCAAAAACAAATTAGTACATGTTTATAATGTCCAAACCCATCAATTTTTACTATCAATCCATGGTGAAAGAAAATAAAAGAACATTCATACAACCATAAAGAAAAAATTGCATCATTTATACTCGGGCTTCCAAATCCACAACTACCTTAATTTCAAAGCATTGACTCTTACTAACTGCTATGATGTAAAAAAAAAAACTTCAAAAGTTAAAAATTATAATTAGGGAGATAATATAAGCACCGTTCATATTCTTACAACTTAAATAGTGGTGAGGTAAAAATTCAAAAGGGGGATAATATTTTTGCTATATAAAAAACACTAAAGAATTCTCTAATTAACTATGCATTTGAAATTCTGATCATTAAAGCTCTCTTGCAACCATACAAAAGTCAAAATAGAATAAAAAGTTAAGCAACTTTTAAAAGGACAACACTTACAACACAATGCTTCTTAGTACTCTTATGATCAATCTTAAAATTCTCCAGAGATTCTTGATAATATTTTAGATCACCCCATGAAAAGTCGAAACGAGAACCTACCAAATAGTAGATAAAAGTACCATCAGAAATTAAGTATCTACATTTTTGAATGGATAGAAAAAAAAAAAAAAAAACAATCTACATTCATAGGTCTAAGTATCCGTCCTAGAGATATTGAACTAGTTTCGGAATAAAAAATTGAGCTTTTAATTAAAGAAGCCTTTAGAAATCTTCAAGAAAGAAAGAAATCAGGAGAGAGAGAAAACAAGAAATCTAAAAAGGAAGAAAAATAAATAAAGCCTTAAAAAGAAAGAAAGAAAGAAAGCGCAATAAGGAAAAATACTTATTAGATGATGAATGATAAAAATCTCGCGTACCAATAAGGGGATGACAAAACCTATAGTAAAAATTAATTTATATATACATCAAATACTAAACATTCTATCAAGATTAGAAACAATGGAATGTAAATTATGACTAGCTAGATTTTTTTTTAAATTATGTTTGAAGAATAAATATATTGAAAGTGTCTCCACGTCTAATCTTCTAGAAAAAAAACAAATTTAATTACAATATAGATATTATAACCAAGTTAATTGCTTAAAAAGTAAAATAAAATAATACCACTATCTTGGAAGACAATAAGTGATGGTAAAAGACAACTTACATTGTTGGTTGTTAGTTGCTATTCAAAATGACTTGTCGATACTGCAGCTACTATTCTACACAACCTACCTTTACAATTGAAACAAAACAAAACTCAAACAATTCTTGAGTGAAGAAACTAAATTAAAAAAAATTGCATTACCAACAAAGGCGGATAACATAATATAAACTTATTGACAATCTTCGTAGCTAAGTATGTGCGTCTTCTAAAGTAGAGAAGATAACCTATCATTTACTTCAAACAATTTTTTCAAGTACCAATGTAAATAAGGAAATTTGTGTTCTTTATTGAAAAATTACAAGTACCTAAAAATCAGTCATAAAGTCTATTGACCTTCCATAGATTGCACATTATAACAAGTACCTACTGTTGGGATTTATGCCATAGAATTCATAATTTGTAATAGAATATTTTATGAATAAATAAAAGTATTATTTTAGTGAATTTTGTGCAATTTATTATATGTTGATATTCGTTAAATATTCAAACATTAATAGAAAATTCCGGAGTTACTAATTCTGTAATCTTGACTACTATGAGATATAAAATGGATCTAGTCCAAGATAGTAACTCAAATAGTCTACAGTAAATGCAATTAGTCGCGTTAATATAACCAACAAACGCATGAACGACTTAGATAGTAATTCAGATTTACGTATAGTAGAATCGTGGTTAGTGGAAGATAATTTATCCGAATGGATATTTGATTCTGGTGCCACAAACCACATTTGTTCATCCACTCTAATGTCAGATTCTTGGACTAAAATAGAACATGCTACATATACAATGCGAGTAGGAACAGGGCAGTTCCTTATAGCAGTTGTATGTGCAGACATTTGTCTGCAATTCAATTCTCGCTATATATAGTTATACAACGTTTACTGGTCCCTGGATTTGCTAGAAATCTAGTATCAGTTTCACGTTGCATGAGAAATGGTTATTCAATTGACTCGGGGATTGATGAGATCAAGATATACAAAGGAAATTCGTATATAACCTCTGCAGTCAATAGAAAAAACTTGTTCATATTGAGTCCGTCAATAGGAACAACAACACATAATATTGACATGTTCAAGACTGCAAAAACAAGAACTAAAAGACAAAAGGTTTCAAAAGAAGAAACGTATTTATTGCATCTAAGGCTAGGTCATATAGGCTTAAACAGACTTGAAAGACTCGTGAAAGCCGGTTTCCTAAGTCAATTAGAAATCGGAACCATGCCAGTCTGTGAACCCTGTTTGGAAGGCAAAATGACCAAAAGACCTTTTACTGCAAAAGGTAATAGAGCCTCGGAACCACTCGAACTTGTGCATACGGAACTTTATGGACCATTTAATGCAAAAGCTCGTGGTGGATTTGAATATTACATCTCTTTCACAGATGATTATTCACGCTATGGATACATTTACCTAATGATCCACAAATCAGAAGCTCTTGATAAGTTCAAAGAGTATAAAGCTGAAGTGGAAAACCAATTAGGTAAAACTATCAAAACACTACAATCTGATAGTGGTGGCGAATATCTCGACTTAGACTTCAGAGATTATTTGATAGAACATGGGATAACATCCCAACTTTCAGCACCGGAAATGCCTCAGCAAAATGGTGTGGCTGAAAGAAGAAACCGAACGTTATTAGACATGACTAGATCAATGATGAGTTTCGCAACACTGTCACTTTCTTTTTGGGGATATGCAGTTAAAACTGTTTTATACATACTCAATGTGGTTCCATCCAAAAGTGTTCCTAAAACTCCACAAGAGTTATGGAATGGACGTAAAGGAAGTTTACGACACTTTATAATTTGGGGGTCGCCGGCTCATGTGTTGATGGCAAACCCAAAGAAGTTAGAACCCTGAAGTAAAGTATGCCTTTTCGTAGGCTACCCAAAAGAAACAAAGGGTGGGTACTTTTATTGTCCCGTGGAAAACAAAGTATTTGTGTCGACAAATGTTGTTTTTCTTGAAGAGGATTTTATGAAAAATACAAAACCCTGAAGTGCAATAGTGTTAAATGAAATAAGTGATAACAACACAATTCATCAATCAACAAGAATTGTTGATAAAACACCTGAAATCCAGGTGCAAACCTTATTAGAACCTCGGAGAAGTGGGAGGGTTATTAGAAACCCCGAACGCTTTATAGGATTTGGAGAAATCCACATTGCCATAGCTGATGACAATCCGGAAGACCCACTGACTTATAAGAGTGCAATGCGGGATATTGATAAAGAAAATGGATCTCCAGATGGAATCAATGTATTCTAACTCTGTCTGGACTTTCATAGATCTTCCAAATGGTGAAAAACCCATAGGATGCAAATGGATCTAAAAGAGAAAAATAGGTGTAGACGGGAGAGTTGAGACTTTCAAGGCTAGATTAGTGGCAAAGGGATATACTCAGAGGGAGGGTATCGACTATGAGGAAACTTTTTCCCTAGTTGCCATGGTTAAATCTATTTGCACCATCTTATCCATTGCTGCTTATTATGATTATGAGATTTGGAAAATGGACGTCAAGACTGCCTTCCTTAATGGCAATCTAGACGAAAGCATCTATATGATGCAGCCGGAGGGATTCATTACTCCAGGACAAGAACAAAAGATTTGCAAGTTGCAAAGGTCCATTTATGGACTTAAACAAGCCTCAAGGTCTTGGAACATTAGGTTTGACGATGCAGTCAAAACTTATGGCTTTGAACAAAATGTAGATGAACCTTGTGTATATAAGCGTATCATAGAAAACAAAGTGGTATTCATAATTCTTTACGTTGACGATATTTTGTTAATAGGAAATAACAAAGGAACGTTAACAGAAGTTAAAGAATGGATGGCAAATCAATTCCAAATGAAAGATTTGGGAGAGGCTAATTATGTTCTTGGGATTCAGATCATTCGTGATCGAAGGAAGAAATCACTAGCACTGTCTCAAGCATCGTATATTGATAAAATTATCAAACGTTTTGCTATGCAAAATTCCAAGAAAGGTATTTTACCTTTTAGGCATAGAATTAATCTGTCTAAGGAACAATCACCTAAGACACCTCAAGAAGTTGAGGAAATGAGACAGATACCATATGTTTCAGCAGTAGGAAGTCTAATATATGCAATGTTATGCACTAGACCAGATATCTGCTATGCAGTGGGAGTAGTCAGCAGGTTCCAATCCAATCCTTGAAAGGAACATTGGGTTGCAGTTAAAGCAATTCTCAAGTATCTTTGGAGAACGAGAAATTATATGTTAGTGTATGGAGATAAGGATTTGATCCTTATAGGATTCACAGATTCAGATTTTCAAGGTGATAAAGATTCTAGGAAATCAACATCGGGTGCAGTGTTTACATTTGGTGGAGCCGCCATAGTTTGGAGAAGTATTAAGCAAGGTTGTATTGCTGACTCCACTATGGAAAAAGAATATGTTGCTGTTTGTGAAGCTGCAAAGGAAGCTGTCTAGCTCAGAAAGTTCTTAAAAGATTTGGAAGTCGTTCCAAATATGGAATTGCCCATAACTCTCTATTGTGACAATAGTGGTGCAGTGGCAAATTCAAGGGAACTAAGATCACACAAAAGATCAAAACATATAGAGAGGAAGTATCATCTTATAAGGGAGATAGTGCATTGTGGGGACGTGCTGGTCACGAAGATAGACACGAAGGACAACAGAGTTGATCCGTCTACAAAGACTCTCACAGCTAGGGGTGTGCAACAAAACCGAAAAACCGAATCAAACTGAACCAAACCGATCGGTTTTTTACTTAAATATTTGAACCAATGGTTCTTTTGGTTTGCAATTGTAAAAAACCGTATAGATCGGTTTTGGTTCGGTTTTTATATTTAAAAACCGAATAAAACCGAACCGAACCATATATATAAATAATCATAAAAAATCATAAGTATAATAGTTTTTTTTACATCTTCTTCCTTGGTCACTATGCAACCTTAATGAATAATTAAAAAAAAAACTTCAATCTCTCGATTCACTTTGCAAATTCACCCCTCAATCTTGTAGCTTCCTTCCCCTTTGTTTCTTTAACCTTAATTTTAGTGGACAAAAGTTTGAATATTTTAATATTTTCATCTATTTTATCTATGTTTGTTTGTTTAAATTTTGTTTCACAAAACCGAAAAACCGAACCAATATAAACCGAACCATTGGTTCGGTTCAAGAATCGGATTTCTATTTTTTATTGGACGGTTTGGCTCCCTTTTTATCAAAACCGATATGTTCGATTCGGTTCGATAATTATGACAAACCGAACCAAACCGAACCGTGCTCACCCCTACTCACGGCTAATGTGTTTGAGGATCACCTAGAAGGACTAGGATTACGAGACATGTCTCACTTACTCTAGGACAAGTGGGAGATTGCTGGGATTTATGCCCTAGAATTAGTAATTTGTAATAGATAAATAAAAGTATTATTTTAGTGAATTTTGTGCAATTTATTATATGTTGATATTCGCTAAATATTCAAACATTAATAGAAAATTCCGGAGTTACTAATTCTGTAATCTTGACTACTATGAGATATAAAGTGGATATAGTCCAAGATAGTAACTCAAATAGTCTACAGTACATGAATACAGTTAGGAAACCTTATTCTAGTCACACTGTTGATGTTGTTCACTGATTTGATCCAAATCATTGGCATGATGTAGATGCAAGTGGAAACATCATATATAATGAGTTTATATAAGACTGGACCAGGATAATAAATCGATTCCTAAATAACACCGTTGATAGGAAATGATTTACTATATCAAATTACATTATTAAGATTAATACATCTCAATCTTGAGTATGTTGTGAACTCACATTAATAAAGTTTTTTCCTTTGATTCACATGGTTGAGGGTGATCTGTTGATACACTCGATAAACTCCTGTTTTGGGGAAATGACTAAGTTGGTGCTTGAGAACATTTCTATACAAGATGACATTCATAACTTTCCTAAAATAAATGAAAGTGTTAGTGTGACACTATTCTAACTTAGGAACTTTAGGTGTCTCCCTTGTTGTAATGATTTGGTACTTGAACATGAGGCCTCACCTTCTCACTGGCTCGAGAAGGATCGTTCTATACTTGAAAACTATAGAAAAATGTTCATTAGAGATCATCAGGTACACAAGGATAAAGGAGATAATTACATGAGTAAAACGATAATTTTGACCCAGTTGTAATTATGAGATTACCACGTGAAGGATATGTCAAAACGAACTTAATAACAAATGGACATAACCCATCTATAGTGAGAGGAGTTCAACTTAGAGTTTATAGTGGAATTACTCTAAGTTAATAATTATGATTAATTAATTAATGAGTTTAATTAATAAATTAATAATTATTGGAGCCCATGATCTATAGGTCCATCAGGTCCTTATGCTAGCCCATATATCATTGTAACTAACCAAGTTATTAATTTAACTAGGAAGAATTATATTTAAGTAATTAATTTACTTAAATAAAGGGAGATATTGATTGTTCAAATAAAGAGTTTATTTAAATAGAAATTAATATTAATATTATTATTTGTTTAAATAGAAATTAATAATTAATATTATTAATTAAATAATGAATTTATTTAATTTAATAATAAAATGAGAGAATTAAATATTTTTGTTTTATGAATCAAATTATTATTTGCCTAAAATAATTAATTAAATTGATTTGTTCAATATTAATTAATATATAATTTTTTGGCATTTATGTATTTAATAAGAATTAATTATTTACATTTTTTCTAATTAAATACATAAAAGAAAATATGAAAATATCAATATAAAGATAAAGTCATTATCTTTTGCCAATGATGTGCACGCCACTTGTCAAAATAATAAAGAAAAATTAGTTTCCTAACTTTGAATGGAGTCTGACGCCACATCTTATTGAATTTTATAATTAATTTTTATTAATTATTTAATTAGGAAAATAAGGAATTTTAATAGGATTAAAATACCAACTTTTCCTATAAATATGACCACTGAGTGCTCATATTATATACTTGATATTTATCAAAAAGTTCTATCTTTTATTCTCCCTATTTCCGGTTTTTGGCTTCTTAAAATAAGAAGAAAATTTCTTCTTGTTTGTTCTTCCGCTTCGATTCCACAAGTCGGGTTGGTTTGTGATCGGGATATAGCATAGAAGGCTTGGTGAAGTGGATTGATGCTGTAAAGAAAACCTCAACCGATTCTCCATAAATCTACAATGTAAGTGTTTCGAAAACCTTATAATTCTAGTTTAAGGTTTGATCACAATTGCATGCTATTAACGGATCCGTAATTAAATGTTAATTAATTTATTAAAGAAATTCCGCTAATTTAGTAAATAGTTCCTTCACCTACACTATTACATAGCTAAATAAAACTTACCAAAGAAAAGGATTAAATCTCGGTACTCCATCTTGATAATGACAAACCTTCTCAGCATAAGATAAACCTCTCATCTCATCTTTCTTTTCCCACAATAGAGACAAAGCGACGAACACTTCTGGTCTTGTAGGATCAATATTTAACAAGTCATGGATCAACTTGTTTAGCATTGAATAATCGAATTTTATCTTTAGAAGCATTGCATATTCGTTCATATATGTAACGAGAAATGGATCAATCGACCGTGCCTATATTGACATTGAATTAAATAATAAGTTGTTTGAGGGAGGAAATGAGTTAAGCATTGTCGTAATAATATTGAAATTTGGTCATACCTTCTCAAAATTGATAATGGCATCATCACTTTAACCTAAACACATACTTGAAAGTCAGATGAAAATGTCACAAATTTTTCTTAACTTGAGATCTCAGCATCTTTGATATATGTTAAAAAAACAAAGTCCATTTGTTAACTTACGATATGAGAACATATAGTTACCATTAAGATATCACACAAAAAAATGGAATATAAGAAGAAAGAAAGAAAATACACCAAAAGAGGTAATGTAAACCCCACTCCAATACAATTACATGATCTTTTGATACTAAGCCACGAGTAATATAAGCTAGTTCCACTTTAAAGCGAAGAGGAGAGTGAAACTTCATACATCACCAATATTCCATATCACGAAGTACCAAAAAAAGAAAAGGTGTGGGAAAAGGGTGTTACCAATCAACGATCTTGGATTTATCATCACAAGTATTCACCTTTGCAATTTCAAGTAACAAGTGAACATTATTGGGAAAATGTTGCAAGAGGTCCAAAAAGAGCTCCAAACCACCCACAAATACCAAAATAGTACTAATAAATTAACAGTACTTACATCAACGGTAGAAAAAGAATGGCTCAAAATGCAAGTATCGAAGTCGAAGGATTGACGAAACAGTGAATAGATACAAACCCAAAAAATTCTTTTCCACAAGATTGCAATCCAACATAATGATAAATAAAACAGCCAAGTAATTCATATTCCAGGTCTCAGGACTCATATTGCTTGATCTTTCTTCCTTGTAGTGGTAGTGAGGAAATAACAAAAGGTTTAAGTTTGAGTATATGAATATGGTATTTTACCCAATGATGGTATAACACCATATAAAGAAAAGGTATAACTTACCTATGAAAAAGGCATAAAAATGATAGTCATGCATGAATCTTTAAATATGAAACAAAATGACTTTTCATATCAATCACATTACAAGAGATGGATAGTATTTGGTGTTCAAGTTTATCTTTCTATCAAAAACAGTTTAAAGTGGTATAAATTATCCATCATGATGATTTATTACAAGGTTTTACCTCTTTAGGCTTCTTTTTAGCTTTGATCATTAGCACAAATTATTACAATAAAGGCTTGATACATGTAGCAGGGTAAGATAATATTTTACCTGTGTAATCATTTGAAGCAATGCAACATTGGGCCTCAACATAACGCTATAGAAATTTTTTAAAAATTAATATTTTTTTTAAAAAAACACATAATGAGCTTATAAAAGAAAAAAGATAATGGGAAAAAGGTGTAGCTATCTCAAATTTCAAAAACTAATTTCTGATTTTTAAAAAAAAAAAAAAATACCAGCTTATCTTTTCTAAGTTCAAAAACTTACTGGCAGCCAGCGACTTGAATCAAAATGATCAAAAAGAGATTTTCCACTTCTATTTGAAGTCTGAAATCAAATTCAAGAGAAACCAAAAGAAAAAAAAAGTAGAATAATGTAAACATCATTATAAACACAAATCGCGATAAAACACACACAACGTGAAGATTTTGAAGCAAATAATCTCAAACTCTTAACGCTAAAGTTTAGAAAATATAAAATGGAATACTACTTGCATCTCCACACCAAATTCGGGATTAAAGTTACATCACCATTAGTACATGTGGCTATTCTAAAAGCCGGAGCTTTTGGAGACAATAAGAATTTTTGTCCGCACTTTATCAAGGTTGCAGGGTGGGCATAAGTTTAATGTTAAATGAAATTATACTACCCATTGCATGAAATATGCTCATGTACAAACTACGTAGTTTGTTAATCTAAAAATACATATTCACAAACATAGCATATGCAATGCTATTGCATTTAATGCTGGGACTTTGTTGTCAATATTTTAGGGAAACAAACCTGAGGGCTGTAGCACCCAGTTTTGCTAAAAGCTATAATAGCTTCAAACACATAAGGACACTGTCTGCAAAAGAAAAATACATTAAAATCACATGGTTTTAAAAAAATCATTCATAAGCCAAACTAGCGGGTAGAGAACCATTGACAAACTCAAAAATCTAAAGTAGAGAGCCACTGACAAACTCAAAAATCTAAAGAAGAAAACTAAAAAAAATAAAACCATTTTTAAAAAACCAGAAAATGGTATACATAAAATTCTAAACATTACTCACAACTTAGCACATGATGGTGATGCAACTAAATAAAGAATAACAAGAAGATCAAGAAAAATAATCAACTTTGTCCTAACCAATTCAGGAAATCTATCATAAAATGCTTATTTCTTGAAATTTGAAGAATCTAGGAGAGCGGGTATTTCATTTCAGTCAAACCACATCAAATGTAGAACAAAATTAATGAGCTTAAACCAAGAATTAGAGCAAATGTTGTTTGTTCAACGAATCAAAACTCAATGAATCTATAAAAGGAAAAAGAGCCACTTAATCAACATAAAAATGAAATGACTAAATGAAAAGCATAAAGAGACAAGAAAAGCTAAAAAGAAAAATGAATTGGAAATCAGATGATAGAGAAGAAAGACGTTACGTTATTGCGCGGAGTTGCAGAGGCGATTAGAAAAGGGTAACTTTTTATTTAATTCAATTTAAAATTCAATTATATTTATCAAAATTATTTAATTATATAAGAATAAATTCATTATTGAATGATTCCATTATAATTAAACAAAATTATAGTAGCCATCATTCTTGCTCATCTTAGATTATTAGATTCGTAGATTATGACAAATTCGAAAATTATGAAAAATATATATATTCTTAAATTATGTATGCAACACGTGCCTCGCATTTTGTATTAAAAAAGACAATGAGTAGGAATTTAAAGTTTACAAGGTTAGAATAATCCAACGAGCTAGAAAATTGCAGCCCACAGCAATTCGACAAATGGCTGCCCCTGGTAAAACCAAACTTGTCAATCAAGGAATGCCAATATATTGTTGACTTTCATAAATAAAAACTGGAAGAAAAGAAAAAGGTGTCCAATTAAATCAGACTTAATATGAGCAAGACATTTAGTCATGCTAAAATGAATTAATTCTAGTAATTACATATCTGTTCAGTTTTTAATGTAATAACTATAAAAGAAATTATCGAATGAAATATTTAATAAGTTAGAAAAACGATCAAATTGAATGTCAATTATAATATACAGAATATTACCCAGATTAGTTGATATAATTGATTTAGTTTTTAGTTAGTTTTTATTGTTTTCACTTTTCAGTGGTTTCAATTTTTGTTTTTAAATGTAATTTTAGAGTCTGTTTTGGTAAAATCTAATAAATTAGTATATTAATCCAAACATTAATTATAAAATTTGTTAAAGTCATACATTAAAAGATCATAAACTTACTATATAAATATATCACAAAATTTTAGACATAATTAGGATGGGTAGGTCGGATCTTCGACATTATGATAAGAAAAACACTTAGTACCTAATCAATTTAGTTGTATTCAATTATCACAAATTTTTAAATATAAAATATAAGGATCAAGTGGTTATTAACTTGGGCTTGTTGAAATATAATCAATATTGTTTACCTTAATAATTAAAATGGATATATATAGTGGATACGTGTTAATCCTTTGCTCAGAAACCGTAGAAGGTAGCCACTGGATTTTGGACCGACCATCTGTCAAAAACCTTTTCAACTATATAGTATATATTAAAAAAAACATAAACTTGTTAGTCTCTCTAATAATCAACTCATTATATAAAATCTTTTCAAAAATTTAAAAATAAAAAATAAAAAGAATTATAAAATTAATCCTTAGATGTCTTTAATTTTGTTTAATATATCGTGTGTTTTTAAATACAAATTGAGTGGAATATTATAGTGATATAAATATAGGGATATTTTGAGTATTATAAAATATAGGGATAGAATCGGTCTAAAACTTTGGACAATTAAGAGTTGTTTTGATATAAAGCATCGATTTTGTTCTTGATGATAAAATTCCTATTAAAACCACCCATATGCTCTTGCTTGCCCTCCTTTGTTTCAAAATTCCTCTTCCATTAACCCTATATGTGTCAATTGGTGCAAAAAATTGTGGGACCTTTTAATTTCACTTTATTTGCAATCTTACCACAACATTTTACCTATATGTGTCAAACTTTATGAAAAAGAGATTGTTCTTATTTCTTAATATGTCCTACCCCATATTGTCCTACCATCAAACTTGCAAAGATAACACATAGACTTTGGAGTTGTAAAGTTTTTAAGGACGAATTAATAGTGCTTGTTATACTTTTAATGATAGATAGCGAGTATAATTTATTATGGGTTCCGTGGATGAATTGGAACTTCTTTTGTACAATTATTTTAGTGAAAGATCTTTTACTAGCCCTTATGAACTTGATGTGTTATTGTGAGAGTGGAAGTGTAAACCTCTCTTCGTCAGAATCTCCTCTTTCCTTATCGATTGGGAAAAATAAACCTCCATGCTAAATAAATTATGTAAAGTATTTAATGAAGTGGTAAATATCCCTTTAATAGTCATGAGGATAATTTTGTATTATAATTATTAGGATGAAAGTTTAAACCACGCTCTCATATAAAAAATCTCCCTTTCCCTAATCGATTGACAATTTTTAGGATTTATGTTATAATATTAGATGTATTAGTAAGCATCTAATTTTTGTGATTAATTTAGAATTAGATTTTTCTCTCCCCTTGGCTTTTGTATCTTTTTCACTTTATTGCCCCCACATCATAATCTAATTTACTTTATTATCCATTATAATAATATTCGTAATGTGTGAGTACGTGGCTTGCCTAATTAATTTAAAGAAGAATGGTGGATTGGGTAAAATCTGAATAATTACAATATTCGCATTACTTACGGCAATAATTTGAAAGTGGGTTTGGTAAAATGGGGCCCGCACGAGGTCGGTTTGTGAACCGAATGAGATACCGGTCCGACCGGACCATTGTTCAATTTTTATTATACCGCCACGTCATCTATCTGATAAAGGGCAATCGAGGTATTGGATTCCCGTCGGCGGCCGTACCGTAATTACCGGGCGGTTCGATAACGTCGTACTAGCTGCTACCTTTTAGAGTTTCCCAATGATTTTTTTATTGAATTTTTAATCTTATAATCTGTCTCAAAAAAAAAAAATAAATAAATAAATAAATAAAATGTTACAATGGTTAATTTATTTTTCTTTTCTAAACACTCATATTTATTTATTTAGTTAAACGTTAATACTCTTTCCTATAAAATTCTTATAAAATTAAAGGTTTTTTCTTTTCTTTTTCGATTGTATTAAATGTTTGAGTTTGTCATATACTTGTTTGCTTATAATATATAAAAAATATCTATTTAATCATCATATTAAAAAAAATTGATTATTAAAAAAAAAGTTAATCATGGTAATTTATTATTTGTGCCCATTAATTTGATACTCTTTAAAAGATTTATTTTAATTTACTGTTTATTTATTTTTATAAATAATCTCTGACATAATAAATTATATTAATTTTAACCAAAAACGTGAACTCAATAATTTCTATTTGATGCTGACTTGATCACTCATATTATTACCTTATATTTATCAGCATCAATTTCTTGTAGAAATTAACATTATTAATTATATATAAAAAAAATTAGGATTATTGATAAGATTTTGGAGAAATATCATTTAACTAAACGTAAAGTTTGAAATATGGTCAATTTTAACTTTGAAATTATATAGGTAGATACAAGTTTAACTTTCTGTTAACTAATTATTAGAATTATTATATTCTAAGCTCTCATGTGTAACATAAATATAGAGACTAAATTAATACTAAAATTAAAATTTTAAAAGTAATTAATTAAATTGACACAACTAATAAAAAATAGAAGAACCATCAAGGGTAATTCAAGATGGTGTAAAGCCTTAAAGACAAAAGTTATATCTTATTTGTTTTTGTTTTAAATAAATTTAAGGGGCAATTTAATAAATGACATTTTTTAGATTGTAAATTTAAAAAATAACTATAAAATTAAATTATCTAAATTATAAAAACTAACAAAACATTAAAAAAAATATTGAATTTTAATTTAAAACATCTCAATTAGAAACATAGTAGATAAAAATAAGATTGATCATTCAATAATATGATTAAAAAAATGAAAAAAAAAATCATTAATGAAATGAAAGTTACTGTTTTTGAAAATAAATCAAATATTTATGATTTTGAAATAAAGTAAAAAAAAAATGTTATTGGATGTAATTTCTCTAAATTTAATATAAATGTAATATCTTATATAAATCTTATTTTCTTGACATTTGAGATACATTTTTTTTTCTTCTTAAATGTTGGTAATCTAAATTTATCAAACTGTGTTTTCAATAGATAAATGATCTCGTTAAATTCTAAAATTTATTCAATTAACAACTTTCACATCAGGCTTCCAAAGAGTTTCCAAATATTTTGGACTTACAATTGGCTACTCTTGAGTAAAATCTTAAATGGACTGCTATTTGTGTATTTTTTTTTACTCGAATATACTATTTAGTTATTGCCTATAAATAAGAATATTAATACATTGGTTAAAAGTATAATAGATAATATTTAAGATCAACTTTAATAGATTTATATATTACATCAAAATGAGAGAGGAGAGACTCGAACCTTAAATTTCATTAGAAGAAAGCACGTGTCTAACCATTTGAGTTATATTATATATATTTGGGTAAAATGCAAATAAGACCTCTGTGATTTTTTCCAAATGCATGAATACCCCCTGTGGTTTGAAAATGGCAAATCACACCTTTGTGGTTCTAATTTTTTTCAATTAGACCCTTCCTCCCCTTCAATGCTAATAATTTTCTTTTAGCCATAACTTTTTCGTTTGAACTCCGATTTGGATGATTCAAGATGTTTTGGAATCCTCATTTCGGGCTCTACATAATAGTCACTTCGAAACTTTTAAATGATTAATAAATAAAAGAGTTTATTAACATCAAAATACTAGATATGATTGACACTGATAACTCTCTTGGTTATTGATGATTTAGAAGTTTTGAAGTGATCATAGAGTAGAGACCGAAATGAGGATTCTAAAACATATTGAATCATCCAAATAGAAGTTCAAACGAAGAAGTTATGGCTAAAAGAAAACTATTGACATTGAAGAGGAGAGATTTGATTGAAAAAAATTGGAACCACAGGGGTGTGATTTGCCATTTTTAAACCACAGGGGGTGTTCATCCATTTGGAAAAAACTACAGGGGTCTCATTTGCATTTTACCCTATATATTTTTGCATCAATATGAGCATGGCTTGATTAGATATTAATATTCATTCTCATGTGGTGGTGGGTTCAAACCTTTCCTTCCAAAATTTGAAGTATTATTTATAGAAGAAGTTACGTTTGAAAAAAAAAACATTTATTTATTTTATATAATTTAATGTTTTTATAGTGCAATCAATTTTGCATCTTTTTAACTTTTAATTCATAAAATAAATCAAAATAATTAATATAAAAGAAATGCACCTGATTTAATATATGTTTAAGTCTGATACAATTTTTTTTTTTAAAATTATCATTATGTAGTAGTTTAAAATTTTTAAATATAAATAAAAAACTCAAAAAAAAAATTATATACTTAAAATTGTAATTTTTTTTGTTAACAGTATAGTTTGGTTGATAAATTATATAGAAAAAGTAATAAGTTAAAAAAAAAAACCATTTGTTTGTGTGTTTTCAGTTTGATGATGTAAATACGCGGAGGAGGCTGCGACTATTGAGTGGAGGTGGGGGTGTAAATCGGTCGGTCGGAGTCGGTTTTAGTCGGTTTTACACAAAAAATATTCACCACCGCCGCCGACCGAAAAATTGGAAAAAAGGATTGGCACCGACCGGCCGACCGATCGGTCGGTCAGTTTTGGTCGGTTTTACCTTGGCGGTCGGTCGGGGCGGTCGGAGTAGGCAATTTTTTTTTTAAACCGACCGATTTTGGTCGATTTTGGGTAATTCAAAACCGACTCCGACCGAATTGGTCGGTTTCTCCGACCGACTTTATCGGTTTCGGTCGGTTTCGCCGGTTTTTCGATTTTAATTTACACCCCTAAGTGGAGGTGAAGGTAAAACTGACAAATCAATTGTAAATTAAAAATAGTGAATAGATTTATTTATGGTGAATTATATTTAAAGAAAATTTTGAAACTTGTCCTCACCCAAATATGAATTGGTGAGTATATCTAATATTTGAAGAATATAATTAAAATTGTATATTATTAATTAAAAACACATTATTAATAGAATTATTTAATACAAGATTGCTTGAATTTGAGGCGACTTTGAGTCCAAAATTATTTCTCTTTTATAGATGGTAAATCAGCATAAATGTGTTAGCCTAAGCATAATTCAAGTGTTTAGATATATGTTCCTTTATCATAAAGTCGAAAGTTCGAATTTTTCTACCTTTAATTAGATGTATTCTTAAAAAAAAAAATTAAGCATAAATGTATATAGTTTTTCAAAAAGAAAAATACTTGCCTCCTGATAAACCAGAAAGATCTCCTCCTATATTAAATTTCTATTGGTTAAAAGTGAAATGGTGGGGCCCCATATAATTAATAAAAATATTTATTAATTATCTTTTATTAATTTTTAACCAATAGAAATAGAGATGAGGAGAAAATTCTCCTGCTTTGTCAAGAGGCAAGTATTCTCCTTTCAAAAATGACATTTTAAATATTAATATTTTAAAAAATAGTAAAAGTTTTGATTTTTTTAAATGACATTTATAAAAGGTAAGAATCTCCCTCTTATGGGCCGGTTAAGCTGGATCAGTCCACAAGGGTTCAGGCCCATCGGTGCTAGCACAAAGGAGAACTAAACTCCACCGGGTTGAAGAAAAGCCCATTAAAACATAGTTCCTAACTAGCAAAGCCAAGCAAGCACAGGATCAAGGGGTATAAAGGAGCTGCTAACCCATCAAATCAAATAAGTGCACAAATCCCAAATCCTACTATCTATCTTGCGGCGCACTCCACCGTTCTCACCTAACTTGATTGTCGGAGGGTCTTTGACCGGTGCCCTTTTGATCATCTTTTTGTCTGTCTCATGGAGTCACAGTGGCAAGAACTCAGTACGTGCCATCACGTGCTCAACTGTGTGAGAAATATCCCACAATATTTTTCAAACTTAGATCCTTAAACTGAGATTGGTGTCTAAGATTGATGAAATATCTACCATTTTAAAAATCCTTAATATATAAAAGTGGTGATGTTTAAGAAACTTTTTTGGACTACTATACCCCTTTTAAAATATTAAAATTACTAATATGCCATTTTATATACCCTTTTAAAACCTTCAAATTATTAAAAATGTCATTATTATTTATACTCCACTATCTATTAAATAACTATATTTTTAATACAATATTTCTCTATTTTTTATAAATAAAATATTTCTCTTCATTGAATAAGAAATTGTCAATTTTATTAAATAAATTCCTCGGTTTTTTTTATTGTTTTCACAGCATCAAATTATAAAATAATTGAAAACAAGTACAACATATGAAAATGAATGTGATATTAAAATGAATTTATTGTTTAGATTTATCACCAATTTATGAAAAATAAATTATATTTAAGTATTCAAATATTAAATGATTTAATAAAGGTGACGGTGCTTTAATTTTAAAAAATATTAAAAAAAACTTAAATTGTTTAAAAAAAACAGTTAAGATTAAAAAAAACAACTACAATAAAATATAATTTATTGAATTAGTAATGGTATAATATTTTATAATATTTAAATAAATTTAAACTTTTTTAATTAAAAATATTTAAAAGTTTAAAAATCAAAGAGAAAAAATATATAATTTCTTAAATTTTAATTAAAATTATAAATAAATAATCTATAAATGCAAAAATTAACTAACACATGTATATAGAACAAACAATTTATTTTTTATTTGATAGTATAAATTTTAAAAATAAAGATGTTAAAAAAATCGTCTTATATAAAAAGGTAATATAATTATGTAAATTAGTAAACTATATGATAATTTAAATATTAAATAGAACATAATAATATGTTAATAAAATCATTTCGAAAAAGATTTATAAACCATAGAAAAGTCAAATAAAAAATATTTCGATCTTTTAAATATTTCTATGTTAGAAAAAATATCATGTGCGACGCACGTGGTAAAAGACTAGTATTTTAAAACATTACTATTTTTAAAAGAAAAATAAAATCATATGTTGAAATTTCTCAAGGTGTAAATAGTTAAACAAATAAAAGCACAATTTGTATTATTATAAAAATATAATTAAAAAAAACAAAAACAGACAAAAAGAGGCGGTTTCCGTTATAACGTGGCGGGCGCTAACAGGTTTAGAGCCTGACGAAATTCGCGCCAAAAACCAGACGGTTTATGAAGAAGAAATACAAATACCACCGCAAGAAAGAGAAGAAAGCAAGAAGCCGAGAAAAGAAAACTGGACCAAAAAAACTAAAAAAAAAAAGTTCACACTTTTAAATACTATTAATCAATTTCTCACAAACCCATCATTGCATTACGAATCAAATCTCCTCCATTTTTTTCTTGAATCCAAATCTAGAGGAAGAAAAATTGAAAAGAAAGTGAATTTTTAATCAGAAAATAGAAAAAAAAGGAAAGATTAAAAAAGTAATGGAAAAAGGGTATGGGCCCAATTGGAGAAGAGGGAAAAAAAAAAGGGAGTTATAGTGGTTTTGTGAAAGGAATAAGAAAACAAAAAAAACCACATGAATGGCGTTTGTTTGTTTTCACGGATTTTGAAGCAGTTATTTTTTTATTTCTTTACCCACCATTAGGAACATACTGAATTTTTCTGGGTATTTAAAACCCTATTCTTCTACTCTCATTTCTCACCATTCCCCATTTCCATTGGAATTTCAAGGTCCTTTCTTTCTCTATTTGTTACTTTTTCTTCTAAATCACATTCTGTTTGTTTAGTTAAATCGGGGGACGGGAGACTCGAGTCTTTGACAATGTGGGAGGTAGTATTAACAAGTGATAGCTAATCAGTTGAGTTATGTTCGGGTTGGGAAAGTAAGGTCTAAAAGTAGATGAGGATACAATTTGATCAAATTAGTTTTGTATTAGACTAATTTGGATTTTGACAGGTGCCCCTGAGAATCTCTTTTCAAGAAGTCTATAAATTTCCATTTTTTCTTCTTACACTTCATGCATTCTTGTTTTCCCTTTTTCACTTTGTAAGCTAGTTCTCTCTGTTTTTTTCTTTCTCTTTTTCTTGTAGTTATTGTTGTTGAATTTTCTTGCTGATGTTTGATATTCCTTCCCTTCAATCTCTTCAATTTTCAACTTAAAATGAATTTTTTTCAATTTCTTCATCTGAGAAGAAAATTCATATTGAAATTTGGTGCATCTGGTCCCTGTGATTTCTTTTCATCATTAACTATATCAATCTGACTATGAATAGTTTCTCTATTTTCTATCTATATTTTATTATTAATCTATGGGCTGATTTTGACTTTTTGGATCACGTTTAAAAAAAAAAGAAGATTTTGTAGTGATAACATGCAACATTTGTTTACTTTTCTATCAATTTAAGACAGGAAAACTATCTTTTTCTTCTTCCTCCTCTTTTGCTTTCTTCAAAGTAAGCAGGAAATTATAGTTTAACCAACACCCAAACTTTGTTAATTATCTTAAGAGTTGGTAAATTTAGGAATTTTAATCTTCTAGATGATTTATCTAATTACATTTATAGTAGTTGAGTGTGATTTGAGTAACTTGGATTGTTTTACTTATTTGAATGTTTATTAGCAGCTGAAGAAAATTAGTGATATTTTCCTGTGATCTTTGTTTGATCATCGTCGAAGAACGTCGTAGCCATGTCCGAACGAGCCCTCACTCGTGTTCATAGCCTCCGTGAGCGATTGGATGAAACTCTGATTGCTCACAGAAATGAGATTCTAGCCCTCCTCTCAAGGTATTCAAATCATGTTTTTTTTTTGTTTTTTTTTTGTATTTACTTTGCTATAACACATGTTTTGTTGTAGGATTGAAGCCAAGGGAAAAGGTATCTTACAACACCATCAGCTGATAGCTGAGTTTGAAGCAATTCCTGAAGAAAGCCGGCAGAAACTAGTTGATGGGGCATTTAGTGAAGTCCTGAGATCCACACAGGTGACATAAATGATCTCTTTGAAATTATGGATAATTGGCTATGATATGATATTTCAGCTTTGTCATAGTCTCAACATATTTATGATGCAGGAATCAATAGTCCTACCTCCATGGGTTGCTCTCGCTGTTCGTCCGAGGCCCGGTGTGTGGGAGTATATTCGAGTCAATGTTCATGGACTGGTCGTTGAGGAGCTCCAAGTTTCTGAATATTTGCAATTCAAAGAAGAACTTGTTAATGGAAGGTAATATAGGAGCTTAGTTTTGTTTCTTTCAGTTCCCATATCAATAGAACCTCCTAGTTTCGTAACGATTTCGCACATTGTTTTGACAGTACGAACGGGAACTTTGTACTTGAGCTTGATTTTGAGCCATTTACTTCTTCCTTCCCACACCCAACTCTTTCCAAGTCCATTGGCAATGGCGTGGAGTTCCTCAACCGTCACCTTTCCGCTAAGCTCTTTCATGATAAAGAGAGCATGCAACCACTGCTTGACTTCCTCAGAGTTCACTGCTACAAGGGAAAGGTATGCGTTATTGTGGGTGATCTAAATTTTATTTTAGCCGACTTGAAAGCTCGCAGTGTTACTTTTTAGTGAATTTCTTCTCCTCTACTCGTGTTTTTTTTTTTTTTTTTTTTTACATGAGTGTTTTACACGGAAATCTGTGTATCGATTTTTTCCTTTTTGCCGTTTATTGTTGCGTATTTTAACAATATGCATTCTGGATATTATATCTCTCCCTCATGATCACTTTTGGGTTATGAGGCTCACCATTATATTGTATAGAAACTTGTAATATGAACATGTTTTGGGTGTTGACTTGAGTAAGTATTTAATCGCAGTCGATGATGTTGAACGATAGAATTCAGAACCTGAACGCATTCCAGGATGTTCTGAGGAAGGCAGAGGAATATCTGGTAACACTTAAGCCTGAAACACCCTACTCTGAGTTTGCACACAAGTTTCAAGAGATTGGTTTGGAGAGAGGGTGGGGTGACACTGCCGAGCGTGTACAAGAAATGATTCAACTTCTCTTGGATCTTCTTGAGGCCCCTGATCCTTGCACCCTTGAGAAGTTTCTTGGAAGAATCCCCATGGTCTTTAATGTTGTCATTCTTTCTCCTCATGGATACTTTGCTCAAGACAATGTTCTGGGTTACCCCGACACCGGAGGCCAGGTTAATAATCAAGCTAGCTAGCTAGCTAATTGTGGCTTTAATTACCCTCTCTGACTAAGAAATTTGATTTTATTTTGTTTACTTCATTAACATGTTTGTTGGTTTGATTCCTTATTTAAGATTGTTTACATATTGGACCAAGTTCGTGCTTTGGAGCATGAAATGCTTCACCGTATAAAACAGCAAGGATTGGACATAACTCCTCGCATTCTCATTGTAAGTGTCACTAGTTAAGATTCTGTCAATAAATTTAGATTTCCCTTGTTAAATATCTCTCTTTTCTGATGTTCAATGTTACCAGATCACTAGACTCCTTCCAGATGCCGTAGGAACCACGTGCAGCCAACGTCTTGAGAAAGTATATGAAACAGAGTATGCCCATATTCTTCGAGTCCCGTTTAGAAACGAGAAAGGAATTGTCCGGAAGTGGATCTCGAGATTTGAAGTCTGGCCCTACCTAGAGAATTACACTGAGGTGATCCTATTGTTGATTTTGCAAAAACTGTTGTTTGATATGTTCAGATAGCTAAGCATCGATGTCATATCACCTATGCTGTTTCTTTGGCGGTATTCTGAATCAACCCATCTTTTAATTGTCAGGATGTTGCACAAGAACTTAGTACAGAGTTGCAGGGGAAGCCAGATCTGATAATTGGAAATTACAGTGATGGCAATATTGTTGCTTCATTGCTGGCTCATAAATTGGGCGTGACACAGGTGATGATCAGTATTCTTCTTGTTTCATTTGGTGGCTCCTTGTCTTATTTATTTGTTTCCTTTCCTACTTCTGCAGTGTACTATAGCACATGCTTTGGAGAAGACAAAATACCCTGATTCTGATATTTATTGGAAGAAATTTGAGGACAAGTATCACTTCTCGTGCCAATTTACGGCTGATCTTATTGCCATGAACCATACTGATTTTATTATCACCAGTACCTTCCAAGAGATTGCTGGCAGGTGAGGTTTAACTTGTCTGCATCCATGGTTGGATTGTATTTATGTGTGTTTGTAATCTTATATATTGATTGTTTTTTTCTCTCAGCAAGGATACAGTTGGACAGTATGAGAGTCACACTGCTTTCACTCTTCCAGGGCTCTACCGCGTGGTCCATGGAATCAACGTGTTTGATCCCAAGTTCAACATTGTTTCACCTGGAGCAGACATGAGCATCTACTTCCCCTACACAGAGAAGGAGAAGAGGTTGACTTCCTTCCACCCTGAAATTGAAGAGCTTCTTTACAGTTCCGTCGAGAACGGGGAACACTTGTGTGTATTGAAAGACCGGAGCAAGCCGATCATTTTCACAATGGCAAGATTGGATCGTGTGAAGAACATAACTGGACTTGTTGAGTGGTATGGTAAGAATGCCCGCCTTAGAGAGTTGGTGAACCTTGTGATAGTGGCTGGTGATCGGAGGAAGGAGTCCAAGGACAATGAAGAGAAATCTGAGATGGAAAAGATGTATGGCCTAATAAAAACCTATAAGCTAAATGGCCAGTTTAGATGGATATCTTCCCAGATGAATAGAGTAAGAAATGGGGAACTCTACCGTTGCATCGCTGACACGAAGGGAGCTTTCGTGCAGCCTGCTGTGTATGAAGCTTTCGGTTTGACAGTTATTGAGGCCATGACATGTGGATTGCCTACCTTTGCTACTTTCAATGGAGGTCCAGCTGAGATCATTGTCCACGGAAAATCTGGCTTCCACATTGATCCTTACCACGGGGATCAAGCCGCTGAGATCCTCGTTGACTTCTTCGAGAAATGCAACACAGACCCAACTCATTGGGACAAAATCTCACAAGCAGGCCTCAAGCGAATCTATGAGAAGTAACCATCTTAACGAATACCCAAGTCAATGTTTCGACAACTTGAAACTAAATTTCATGCATATTTTAGAATGATAATATAACTAATCGTTACGATATCGGCAGGTACACATGGCAGATTTACTCAGAGAGGCTACTAACTCTAACCGGAGTTTATGGATTCTGGAAGCATGTTTCCAACCTTGATCGCCTCGAGAGCCGTCGTTATCTGGAAATGTTTTACGCCCTTAAGTACCGTAAGTTGGTAAGTTCATCAACTTGATAACAATCATAAGATATTTGAAGGTGGGAATTGAATGAATTTGCATTTGTGTTTATGATTAATTCATGTGAGGATATGTAACTTTCTTGCAGGCAGAGTCTGTTCCTCTTGCAGTGGATAAGTGAAAAAACAGCTTAAAGAAAGAAGAGGTGACGGAAGGAAGTTCTTGTTTGATTTTCAAAGGAGTTAATAAAAATTTTGGGATGCTTTCCTGAAATTTGTGAATAAAGCAAAGAAAAGTTGCTGGTTTTGTTTTGTCCCTCTCTTTTAAAAAATGTTTGATTTTGTTTTTGAGTTGTATGGTAATAGTTTGCAACTCTGGGTCTTTTGAACCCATCAATTCTAAGTATTGTTTTTTTGCTTTGTGTTTGCCAATTCAGTTCGTTGTCAAATTCTACCCTTAATCTGTTCAGTCCTCAGTTTTGGGTTAAAGAGAGAGACAATTTATTTAGGAGAAATTTTCAGCCCATCACACTTAATTTTCATTATTTTTAGGGTAAAATTGCAAATAAGACCCTGCGGTTTTTGTCAAATGTAGTTTGAAAATGACAATTCATACCCTTTCAAAATTATTCCAATGAGATATCTCCCTTTCAACACGATAAATTTTCTTTTAACCATAACTTTTTCGTTTGAACTCCGATTTGGATATTTCAAGATGTTTTAGAATCCTCGTTTTGAACTCTACGCTATGGTCAGTTAAAAACTTAAAAATCGTTAAAAAATATAGTTTATTATCATCAAAATACCAGGTATGATTTATACCATTAATGCTTTTGGTTATTGATGATTTAGAAGTTTTGAACTAACCATAACTCGTAAACCATGAAATGAGGATTCCAAAACATCTTGAATCATCCAAATCAGAGTTCAAACGAAAAAGTTATGACTAACTGAAAATTAATGGCGTTGAAGGGGAAGAGTCTCATTGTAATAATTTGAAATTACATGGTTATGATTTTCCATTTTGGTGTTCATACATTTGGCAAAAACCACAAGTTTTATTTGCATTTTACCCTTATTTTTAAGGAGAGCAAAAATTTGATTTAGTTTTAAAATTAATATTTTTTCTTCATCTATACTACTCTAAAAGGTGTTTAGAGTGGGGACTTTTTCACTTCCAATATCCCTACTTTTAAATGTTATTTTAATATTGCCATTTATAACTATCCGTACTTTTAAATGTTATTTCAAGTAAAGATAATATAAAAATTGATTAAATAAAAATTATTATTCGAATCATTTATTAAAAAAAATGTTTTTAAAGTCTTGGTATTTTTTTTATTTCAAATATAAATATAAAAATAGTATAAAAATTGATTAAACAACATATAATTATTATTTAAAATTATGTTAATTTCATATTTACTATTTAAAGTTATTAAATAGCTGGACGAATATGTAGTTTATCATATATTCTTATTTTAATATTTTAATAATTATTTTTCTATAGGAATATGTAGTTATCGTATAATCTTACTATTTTATTATTTCAATCTTATTTTTATAATATTTTTATTTTAAATATGAATTAATAAATTCGTTATAATATCTTCTTATCTTAATATTTTAATAATTATTTTTAATCTTATTTTTTATATTTGATATGTAAAAAATTGTTATCTAAATCATTGATAAAAAAATCATTTTTAAAATATTGGCATTATTGTTTTTTTTTTTGTTTCCGTTTGATATTTAAGTAAAACTATTTCACTTTCAATTTTTTAAAATTATTTTAGTTTTATATTTTATTTTGGTTTTGAATAATATTTGAGTAGATTTGATTTTCTTTTCAACCCTATAAATCATCTAGAGACTTTACTTTTTCAATAACCTAAAAATTCCAAAATGTCATAAAATTGAAAGTTGCTTTTTCTTCCAACTAATAAAGTGAGTAATTAGAATTATTTTTTATGCTTTTGCCATTAGATTTATTTGAAAAGTTAAATTGTATTGAAATTCCATTTTAAATTCAATAATATGATTTCACAGATTGTACATCTGTGTGAATGCAGGGCTATCATTTTCCAGTACAGGGGTTGCTTGGAACCATGAAGAAAATTTACTGGCTTCATCGAATTTTTATGGGACGATAATTGTATGGAAAAGATCGAAGACAAATTAAAACAAATATACGTGTGTATGAAAATATTTTTTGAATGGCTCTGTTAATTAATGAAGTACATCATATTCTCCCCCCTTGTCTTTTTTTGCTTGATTTTACCATTCTCAAAGGTGTAAAGTGGTGGCTATGAATCTGGTAGAGGAATAAGATCATATTCTTACTTCATTTTTTCTGCCATTACAGTTTCACTAAATATTATTATTAATAATATGGGCATCCATCTCAAAACCAATTGATAATAAGAGGAGCGACCCTTAGACTTTATAAATGTTGTTAGGTCCCTTCATCTTTCCGATGTAGGATCATTAACAATTATTTTATGAGAATTTTCGATATGAGTAAACAAATGCTACTGATATACTTTTTAATGAAAATTTTGTCTGAACGTAAAGATGTTCATTATACAACATTTTCAGAAATTTGAGGAAGTTTTATATGTTGATTTGAATTATGGACCTAATAAAATGTGTAATTTTGCACTTGTGTAAATTGTACTAATAAATGAGCATGAGAAAAGGATCTTCTCATCTATTATTTAATCATTGATTTTTTTTAACTTTTTCATTGAACTACCACTGATTTTTCCATTATTCTGATCTAGCACAAAAAGGATTTATAGATTAATACATAATGTGTGTATTTATATAACCTTACGAGGGTAAAATTGACTGTTATGAGAGATTTTTGTTGAAGACAAACCAAAAAATCTCAAGTCTAAGCACACACTCTTTCTCGCACACACAAAACCTACAGCTACAATTGGAACTCAAGAATGTACAATGGAAGAAGATAAGGAAAGAAAAGGACACACGAATTATAGTGGTTCAGCCAAGAAAGATGTCTATATCCACTTTTGCTCTCAAGAGCTAATTCACTAGTTCTTTATCAGGAAGAATATAATGTTAAATAATGTTCTTTGAACACTTTTCGTCAACTAAAAAAATATTTACAAAAATGTTAAAATCCTAGGTGCACCCTAGCTTTTAAAGGTTGTTTCAAACTTGTCATTTAAAATTATTTCTATTTAATTTAATATTTCACTTTCATATTTGAATCAATGTAGATATACAGATCATAAATTATATACAAAAATATTTCCATTTAAATTTATTTCACTTTCATATTTGAATCAATGTAGATATAAATCAAAATTTATTTCACTTTCATGTTTGTAGATATAAATCATAAATAAAAATATAATATAGATATGGTATAAAAATTGATTCAATAGAATAAAAATTAATTAAAAAAAGATAATATAAAATTTGATTCTACTTTTGGTTTTGAATAAATGAGATTTGAGTTTACCATTTAAAATGATTTCACTTTCATATTTGACTTTCTTTTAATCTTTACAAAATATAAAAAAAAAAACTATCTATCTATGACATATTAGTTCTTTTTCCCTCTAAAATTAAGAGCTTTTATATGAAACACACTTATCTCACCATATTTGATAGTGTTGTGAGCCGGAAAAAAACGTGAAATGATAAGAAACTATACTGTTATGGGCGGATTTTCAAGCAACTATACGATTACGTGGCACCTCTTTAGAGGACTACGTGGGAGGATCAAAGACGTCCACTACGCTCGTGGAGTGGACTGAATGAGCACACCAGGCCCAACAGGGTGGGTGTTCTTCTTGGAAGACCACTTCAAGAGGGCTCAACCTCAGAATGAGGACCGGACACCGAGGTGACATACTTAGCGGAATAAACACAAGAGGGCAAGCAGAGAGCATACTCTCCCTTGAGAAGACCACTTCGGGAGGGCTTGGCCTCAGGAAGAGGACCGAGCATCGAGATGACAGACTTAGCAGAATGAGCACGTGAGGCTTAGCAGGGTGCATGCTCATCCCTAGAAGACCAACTCACCTGAGCTCGATAGAGCAGGTGGCCATCCGTATAGAGGATGGACAAAGATGGGCTCATAGGCTAGAAGAGGCATGAGCCCACTTGGTGTGGTATCATTTCAACACTAAGGCAAAGAGTTTGGATGCTCTTCTAAAGGAAGAGCACCGACCACTGAGACCCGCTCTCAGACATGATAGGCGATCATCCAACCAAGAGCCGACACGTGGCCTAGGACCTACTCCTGACTTCATCATCACACCCCTCTTATAAATATCAGAGGAGACCCACTGTTGAGGTACGCTACTTTTACTCCTACTTTGCTTGGCACCACCTCTGGTCTGACTTAGGCATTATAGTGGATAGGCAGGCACCACACCGATGCTCAGTTGTTCCCTTTAGGGGAGAACATGGGGCGGGGCAGGGTCGGGGTACCCCGATTACACCCCGACCTAGTTTAAGCCAAAAAATGACACCCCGACCCCACCCCAATTAACTTCACCCCGACCTCGACCCATTTAATTGTCGGGGTCGGGCTGGGGCAAGGCGGGGTTGGGGGGGTGGGGTAGGGATGGCAACGAGGCGGGGCGGGGTCGGGGATGCACTTTTCATCCCCTAACCCGCGGGAATTTTTAATCCCCATACCCTACCCTATCCCCTAATCAAAAAATCGGGGTTGGGTTCGGGGATTCCCCATTAGGGGATCGGGTTCCCCACGGGGAAAATTCCCCGTTTTACATTTTAATTCTTATTTAAAAATGAAATATACATTTAAAATATACATTTTTAAGTAAAAAAGAAAACATAATACTAACCATTTTATATTGTATTTGTTAATATAATCATATTTCACATATATTTTTCAATAAATAAAGATAAAAGTAAACAAAATAAATAAGATAATCTTTAAAAATCGGGTTCGGGTTCGGAGTCGGAGACGGGGGATGTATTCCCATACACTTACCCTATAACAAATCGGGGGAGAATTTCTCACCCTAACCCTATAAAACGGGGATTCCCCGCCCCTATAGGGTCGGGGCCCCGCGGGTAATTTTGCCATCCCTAGGGTGGGGTAGTAATGGGGTAGAAATATTTTTTCCTTAATTGCGATTGGGGTATGAATGGGGTGTAAATGGGGTTGGGGTATAATTGGGATGTAAATGGGGTTGGGGTATAAATGGGGTTGGATTTAAAAAAAAAATTGCATGGTTATGTTTTAAAAATGACTTTACCAAGACTTTTGTTTGTACCTAATTAAACAATTCATAATCATATCAATATCCACCACCATTCATCCAAATCCATTCATCAAATCCAAATCCAAATCCATTCATTCTAAATCCATTCAAAGGCATTCATCAATCCAAATCCATTCAAAATCAAATGCATTCATCAATTCAAATCCATGCATTCATCAATCCATCCATTCAAAAGCATAAAATAAACATCTAATTAAAATCTTAGAGGAAAGAAAACATAAACCAAAGTTACAAAATACAAAGAAGACCAAGTTTTAAGTTAAATCAAAATCATAAACATTCAAGCACTCTTGTCTTTGCCTTTTGATTTGGAACGTGCATTAGTAGTAGTATTATTAGAGGATCCAAATCCTTCAGTAGATTGACTTGCAGTTTGAGGAAGAAGACCTTCATCTTCAAGCGAACATGCAACAAATTCTACGAAGTAAAAAACAAATGATTAGGAATAAGTGAAATTAATCATAAATGAACTTCCTAAATTATTAGAAAGATAGAATTAAGAAGATTTACCTTCTTCAATTCAAACAACCTCATCCAAGTACTGTCTTAAATCTATACCAACCGTGTCACTGTCTAATCAGTTTTGAGTACATATCAATGCCTCAACTATAGCTGGAGCTAGTGAAGATCGAAATGGATCAATAATCCTTCCAACGGTACTAAATGCAGACTCATAAGCTACTGTGAAAACGGGTATGGATAATAAATCCCTAGCAACCTTACTAAGAACTGGAAATCTAGCTGAATTGCATTTCCACCAATAAATTATATCAAATTCTTCCTCGTCCTTCGGTCGCGTCTCCAAAAGATAGATATCCACCTCTGTCTCCACAATACTATTTTCATCCTCATCCATTCCATCTAAGAAATCAAACGCGTCATCTTCTACAACGACACCCAACTTTTTTCTTGAAGAGAAAGTTGGCTTAGAAGTAGAAGTATTAGACGACTTAACAACAGAATTATATGCTTCAAAAAAATTCCTCAAAACTCCCTCAACCTTTTTACATAGATCCATAGCCACATCATGTTCAAAAAATCTCAGGAAACAATATGTCAGAATCTTCATTTTGTATCGTGGGTCAAGAAGACTTGCAACGTAGATCAAGAGGTTTGTCTTATCTGTATTTCCCCAATACTTATCAAACTTTGCTTGCATCCTACTTGCAATCAACCTAAAGTTCTCCCCGTATTCAATTCCAGAATACTTTTTTATGGTATTCTGAACTAGACTGATCTCCTTATAAACATGGTTTGATGTAACATAAAGTGAATCGGAAATCCTTGTCGTGACTCCAAAAAACACGGCAAAAAAATTGACATAAATCCTAGTAATCTCCCAATCAACAATGCTAGGCCTATCCTCACCCAAATAAGATGTGTCATGATCCTCTAGCCTGTCAAACGCCTTCTCAAACTTTATAGCTGCTTCAAGCATCAAATATGTAGAGTTCCATCTTGTTCCACAATCATACCAAACTACATTTTTACTCTCTATTTTCTCTTCTTCAATACAACTTTAGAATCTAGCAAATCTTTCGGGGGATGATCTCGCATATTTAACTGCATTTCTAATCTTTGAAATAGAATCTTCAGCATCTTTCAAACCATCTCGTACAATTAAGTTCAAGATGTGAGCGCGAGACCTCACGTGTAAAAATTCACCATTCAAGATAAGATTGTTCTTATAACGCTTGACAAAGCCACCGCCGTATCATTAGACGAATAGTTATCAACCGTCAAAGTTAAAACTTTTCTACCCCCCACTCGTTCAAACATTTTTCAATCTTCTTTCCAATGTTTTCCCCTTTATGACTTTCAATTTTACAAAAATTGAGGATTATTTTATGAAGCTTCGAATCATCATCAATGAAATGTTCTGTGAGAACAATATAATTTATGTCTTGAATCGATGTCCAAGTGTCAGTGGATCTTCTAGTGTAAGACCCTCTATACTATTTCTTCATATGACCAAGTTGATCTTGGAGTTTTTTCAACTCTGGCGCCCAAGGCTGGACACTTTCTGCACTAGACTTCACAACATCTGAATGTTCTTTTCTCTTTTGATTGAGAACTTCTCTGAGGTTGGACCTTCGTTTCTGACTAGGTTGTTTATTGCGAGAAGAGTTATGAGAGGAAAAGGAACTGTCTTGGATATTTAGCCTCAACTTTCTTTTCGAGCTACCCTTCTCATGATTCCGTGATTCACCTATACGCTCTATAGGTTCTTTGTCTTTCTTGGATTGTACTTCCTAGTTGTGAGCAGAGGTTTGATGATCAGTTCTCTTTGTAATAATTTCGAGTACTTTAGCAAGATCTCAATTCACACATCGAACCTGCTCTTCTAGAGCATCTACCCTTTCGTCTGGCATTGGCACAACTCTAACTACTTATTGATTTTCATCAGCTTGTTGTTGTTGTCGTTCTCTAGTGCTACGAGTCTGATATCTCGTATTACGAGGGTTATGGTTTTCACCGTCATCTATATCATCACCGTGTTGCTGACTTCTATGACTCATCCTTGATAGTAGAGCACTTAGTTATATACTCTTCCCACAGACGGCGCCAAATGTTGTTGTGTAAAAATGGAGAGCTTCCACGTAGGCAACGAACTTAATATATGGGACGAGTCAGAGGTAGTGCGCTGCTTCGACGACGTGCTACGTAGGTACCTGCGCAGGAAAGGAAAAAAGCACCGATGTAGTACCAACCTAACACCCTATGATGCTAAAGTCAGAACAAGTAGAGCTAGTGTGCCAGAGAGAATAATAGTAGAAAATAGTTACCTAATGAATGAATTTCTTCTCCCATTTATAGGAGAATATGTTGATGACATCATCCTCCCACGTGTCGCGTCAGAATTGGATCACGTGTTACTTTTCAATTACGTGTTGCTTGCGAGTTACGCCACGTGTCATTTCCTAATCAGACACTTGCATTCAGTTTAAATATGTAGGTCTATGTTGGAGACTGCGTAGTCAGGTCTTTTCAGGTACATAGACTTTATGACTAGGCACTATGGTAAAACCAGGTGTCCAAGTATTGCGGTCGACGAGGTGCCCTGGTACTACGGTCGAGGCAGGTGCCTTGGTGCGAGGATGGACGAGGTGCCCAAGTAATGCGGTCAGACGAGGTGCCTAGGTACTACGCTCAGCAAGGTGCGTAGGCATTTTTGTCAAGTTGTAAAATTCCACGTGTAATCCAATTCCACCCCACAACAACTTCAAGAAAAAAATGAAGAGAACCGAATAAAAATACTTGATTTTGCCAGTGACTCGTGAGACTCGGATGACTAGACAAAACGATGAAGAAACAATGAAGTTAATGATTCTAACTTAATGAAAATGAAAGTAGTTGATCGAAACTTGAATCACCTAGACTAAACGATGATGATTTGAGTGTTTTTCGGAGAGGGGTACAGGAATGGTAGCGGCGGAGGCTGAGAGAGAAGGATGGTTCTAAAAGGTTGACCTAGAAATCAGTGCCATTTATATGAATTTGATGGCTGGAAGAAGACTAAAATATCCTTAGTTAAAAAAAAAGACAAGGAGGGTATAAACGATATTTTGGTCATAATTTTTCCCGTTAACAAAACTGAGCTTCAAACTGGAAGTACCATGCAGATATCTCATATTCCACTTAACTGCCTCCCAATGATCTCTCCCTGGGTTAGATAGCATATGGAACTTGTTGAAGGGATGATTTACTAAACTAGCGGAATTTTATTTAGTAAACTAATTAACATTTAATTACGGATCTATTAATATCATACAATTTGTGATAAAAACACGAAGAACATGTAGATTCATGCTTTATTTTCGAAAATTAAAACCGGAACTTACATTGACTGATTAATGGAGAATCGGTTGGAGGTTTCTTTATAGCATCAAATCCTCAGCAACACCGGATCTTCTACGCTATATCCCGATCGATCAAACAAAATCCGATTGTGGGATCGAACTTAAGAAGAAATTGGGAAGAAGAAAAATATTTTCTTCCCAATAATGACTAGGGAATTTCGGCTATGGGGGGAGAAGAAGGGAAGAGAGAGTTCCAACTTTCTATGGAATTAAATTGTGTGATTTATGAATGACCCAACCCTCCTATTTATAGAAAAATAGGAATCCTAATCACATTAGAATTAATCTATAGAGATAAATACAAAAAGAAAAAGATAATCTCTTTCCTTTATCTAGCAATTTCGAAAATGCCATGGATAAATAGGAGATTATTTTATTTTCTTTATTTTTATTTATCTTGGGTAAATAAATCTATGTAATTATTTTAGGATATAATTCAAACAATTATCTCCTCAAAATACATGTCATGGCCGATTTTATCATCATAAAATAATAAATAAATACAATTTATTTAATTAATTATTTTGGGTCAATTCCAATTGGGTTCATTAATCCAATTGGGCTTGAAATTCTCTCTTAAATTAATAAGTCCAACTTAATCAATTTATTTATTAATTACCATTTAAATAAAATATTTTATTTAAACAATTAATAATATTAATATTTTCTCCGACTAAATATTATCAAATTATATTTAATTATTAATTTCCATTTAAATAATTTTCATTATTTAAATAATTAATAATAAATATTTTAATTATTAATTTCCATTAAATAAACTCATTATTTAATTAATAATTTTATTGATAACATTTTATTATTAATTAATTAATTTTAATTATTAATTTCCGTTTAAATAAAATTAATTATTTAAACAATTAATAATTGTTAATTAATTTCAAATTATTAATTACCATTTAAATATACTCAATATTTAAATAATTAATAATATCTAATTAATAATATTTCATTATTAATTTTCTATTTAAATAAACTCATTATTTAAATAATTAATAATGTTTATATTAATTACCGTTTAAATATTCTCAATATTTAAACAATTAATATTGTCTATTTTAAGTAATTCACTTTACTTAAAATTTCCATTTCTTCTACTTGATTTCGCGACTACGATATTTGGGCTAGCATAGGGACCCGATGAACCTATAGATCATGGGCTTAATAATTAGTCAATTAAGTGATTAACACATAATCAGTTAATTACTTATTATCTAACTATGAATAATTCCACTATAGATTCATAGCTGAACTCCCCTCACTATAGATGAGTTATTTCCATTTAGTTTATCTTTTATTTATATCTCGTGATATTATCCTTCACGTGGAACCCTCATAATTACAAGGCGGATAAATTTACCGTTTTGCCCCTGTAATTACCGCTTTATCCTTGTGTTCCCGCTGATTTTCCAATGAACTTTATCTTTAGTCGAACTAGAGATAAGATACTTCGTGATCAATAGAAGTCGTGACGTCACTTGTTCATGTCTCGAATCGATACATCAAGGAGTTTCCTAAAGTTCCTAAAATGTTTAGGTATCGCACCGATACCGTTAATTTATAGGAAAGTTATGAATTCCATCTCGTGAAAATGAGTTCCCAGCTACTTATCTAGTCATGTTCCCAAAACAAGAGTGTATTGAGCGTTCTTACAGATCGCTCTCAACTATGTGAATCAAAGAACATAACTCCACAAATAGGAGTCCGCATTTCACTCAGGATTGAGATCTATCACGGTTGATAAACTTAGTTTGATATTCGATTATTTCTCATAAACGGTACTAATGAGAAATTTGATCGAACATCGTGGTCCTGTCTTATACAATCAACATTGCATATGATACTTCCATTTCATGTCTCCCACATGAATGATCAGGATTCGATCATTTGTCTATAAACAAAATGTGAAGCTATCAACAGTGTTACTAGGATAAGGTTCCCAAACGTTATCCGTTTACTGTAGACATGTTTAAGTTACTCATCTCGACTTTAATCATTTCGTATGATTCACATACTAAGTCGTGATTTCATAAGAGTGACTTAGGGTTTTACTATTTGAATGTTTGATATTTATATATTTCCATATATTCCTAATATCATCAATTGAATCAATCTAGATAATATAAAGAACTTATGTTTATTTATTTAATTTATTCTTAATAAATTATTATTATTAAATAATTACAAGTTCTAGGACACCATTCCTAACACTTGTCTCATGTTTTCCTTTTCTTTATCCGTAGAAGGGCTCACATTACTTTACCTTAAAGTGATTAGATAAAGGATAACTAACCACTTTAGCTTTACTCATATGGAATCTTTTAAGCACTTTTTCAATATATTGCTCCTGTGACATATACAACTTCTTGGATACTCTATCTCGTTCAATACGGATCCCAAGAATCTACTTAGTTGGCTCCAAATCCTTCATGGCAAAAGATTTGCTCAATCGTTTTTTCAACCTATAAATTCTTGAAACATTCCTGCCAACAATCAATATGTCATCCACATAAAGCAATAATTTAACAAAATCATCATCAAAAAATTTCGAACGAATACACGATGATCGAAATAGTCTTCTTGTAGGCTTGTTCCCCTATAACCGACTCAAATTTCTTGTACTAATGTCTTGGTGCTTGTTTCAACGCATAAAGACTTTTCTTCAACTTGCAAACATATTCCTGTTTACTCTTCACTTTGAAACCCTCCTGGTTTCTCCATATAGATCTCTTTATCTAGATCCACATGAAGGAATGCGGTCTTGACATCCATCCTGTTCAATCTTTAGTTCAAGACTAGCCGCCAAACCCAAAACCACTTGAATAGAAGGTCAAGGGATATTTACTAAATTAGCGGAATTTTTTTCAAGAAACTAATTAACATTTAACTACGGATCTATTAACATCATGCAATTTATGACAAAAACATGTAGATTCATGCTTTAAATTTTTGAAAATTAAAATTCTAAAACTTACATTGAGTAATATATGGAGAATCGATTGAAGGCTTCTTTACAGTATCAAATCCTCAGCAACACCGATCTTCTACACTATATCTCGATCGATCAAACGAAACCCGATTGTGGGATCGAACTTAAGAAGAAATTGGGAAGAAGAAAAAATATTTTTCTTCCCAATGGACTAGGGAAATCGGCCAAGGGGGGAGGGAGAAGGAAGAGAGAATTCCGAATTTGTAAGGAATTTAATTGTGTGATTTATCAATGACCCAAGCCTCCTATTTATAGGCTTATGGAAAAATTAATCTCATTAAAATATTCCATAGAGATAAATATAAAAAGGAAAAAAAAATATTATCTTTCCATTATCTTGGTATTTTACAAAATACATAGATAAATAAGATATTATTTTCTTTTCATTTTAATTTATCTTGGATAAATAAAGCTATGTAATTATTTTAGGATATAATTCAAGTAATTATCTCTCCCAAAAAATACATGATGGTCGAAAATTACAAATAGAATAATTAATAAATACAATTTATTTAAATAATTATTTTGGGCCAATTTCAATTGGGTTCATTAATTCAATTGGGCTTGAAACTCTCTCTTAAATTAATAAGTCCAACTTAATTAATTTATTTATTAATTACCATTTAAATAAAATATTTTATTTAAAATATTAATAATATTAATATTTTCTCCCGTCTAAATATTATCAAATTATATTTAATTATTAATTTCCATTTAAATAATTTTCATTATTTAAATAATTAATAATAAATATTTTAATTATTAATTTCCATTAAATAAACTCATTATTTAATTAATAATTTTATTGATAATATTTTATTATTAATTAATTAATTTTAATTATTAATTTCTGTTCAAATAAAATTAATTATTTAAACAATTAATAAGAGATAATATGGAAAACAGCCACTTTTTGACTTCATGAATCAAAAAATAGCAACCACTCTTATAATTACAAATTTTAACCACTTTTTAATTTTTTATACCATATTTACCCTTAAAAGTTGAATGAGACCGCGGCTATCAGATCTCATGTCACTGTAGTTGATTTGACAGAACTACTTTTTACTTTTTCAATGTAGCAGATTTTTGGCACGATTTACTATACATATACCTATTATACAGATAATACATACTATACATATTGTACTGTTAATACAGTTATACATACTCATGATTTATGTAACTTTTATATTAATTTTTATGTTTCTCTTTTTTAGTTATTTTTCAGATGCATTTTTTTTAATATAATATACATAATATGTCATTTGTTTGGTACTATATTGAAGAAGAAAAATGGTTCATGTGCTTTGTACAATTATGGTACTTATTGTACACATTATACTAATTTGTCATAAATTTTATAGTTTTCAAATTCGTGAGTTGATAGTTTGCGTCAAATTCGACAGTTGATTTTCAATTCTTTTTGCAAACCCAACGTCTGACGCAAACAGTATAAGTTGATGAGGCTGTCAAATCCAATCAGTCATAGTACATATCATGTGTGGATTTCGAAACGCTTTTTAGTTCCTTCTCTTGGAAGATTGATCACATCCCTCCTTTATATCCCCTCCAACGTAACCCAATTTCAATTTCCCTCTCTTTTTCTAAAGTTTTTTTTTTCTTTCTAATTACATTAAATGATGTAAGATACAACACATACAATTGTATAATTGGTACTACGTATACTTTCGGTTATACATAAAGTACAGATTGTACTACTGTCTGATACATTTCGTATATTAAGGTTTGATCAAATTATCAAGTACCTATGTAAACTTTGTTGATTGGGAAGTGTACTGGTCGTGATAATGTGTATACATAGAGTACTAATCGTATCATGCTCTCTATGGTTCATAAATTTTAATTCATGCATAAATGTAAAGACACAAAAATGAACAAATAAACGGTGCCTTGTTTTGAGTCGTCTACTTTCTCTTTTCTCAAAAATTGTACAAAATACTCTGTAATTTGTAAGTAGTAGCCATTAACCCATATTTGAAAAAAGGTCAAAAAAACAAGATCTTTAAAAAACTCATCTTCAATAATGATAATAAAAAAGAAAAACCAAAATCTTGAGAGATTGGAAACTTCCTATCTACTAGATCTGAGAAATAGAGAGAATGAATCAGAAAAAATTGAGATTAAAAAAAACCAAACTTATTAGATAGATCTAAGTTTTTCCATGGATTAAAAAAAACATACGTTTTTTCAATTTTAGTCACATTTTGCTTTGAATCTTCAAGCCACTTTTCGAAAAAATGGAGAGAGAGAGAGAGAGAGAGAGAGAGGGGAGTGTTATGGTTGAGGTGAAAGAGAGGGAGAAAAAAATGAAAAAATGGAGAGAAAATAAAGTGAGAGATTGGAAGCTTCAAATCTACTAGATCTGATAAACAAAGAGAGAATGAATCAGCTATAATTGAGATTTAAAAAAAAAAAAAACCATACTTGTTACTTACAGATATGAGAAATCAGAAAAAAAAAAGATTAAAAAAAAACCAAACTTGTAACTAGATCTATGCTTTTTCATGAATTAAAAAAAAACATACCTTTCATCAATTTTAGTCACTATTTGCTTTGAATCTTCAAGCCATTTTTCAGAAAAATGGAAGAGAGAGAGAGAGAAAGAGAGAGAGAGAGAGAGAGAGAGAGAGAGAGAGAGAGAGAGAGAGAGAGAGCTTGTGGTGAAGGAGAGGGAGAAGAAAATGAAAAATGGGAAAGAAAATAAAGAATAAATTAAATGTGAGGAGAGAGATTTTTTTGAAAACAAAAATCTGATTTGATGGCATAGAAATTTGTGAAAGGGCTTTTTGGTAAATCAATTGACTCTTAATGGCTATTTATTGTCATTTTCATACATGTGGCTATAAAGTGTTATTTCATTGAAAATTTGGCTAGTTTATTAGTTAACCCCAATTAATAATTGTCAATTAATTTCAAATTATTAATTACCATTTAAATATACTCAATATTTAAATAATTAATAATATTTCATTATTAATTTCCTGTTTAAATAAACTCATTATTTAAACAATTAATAATGTTTATATTAATTACCGTTTAAATATACTCAATGTTTAAATAATTAATATTGCCTATTTAAGTAATTCACTTTACTTAAAATTTCCATTTCTTCTACTTGATTTTGCGACTACGATATTTGGGCTAGCATAGGGACCCGATGGCCTATAAATCATGGGCCTAATAATTAGTCAATTAAGTGATTTAACTCATAATTAGTTAATTACTTATTATCTAACTATGAATAATTCTACTATAGATTCATAGCTGAACCCCTTTCACTATAGATGGGTTATGTCCATTTAGTTTATCTTTATTTATATCTGTAACATATCCTTCATGTGGAACCCTCATAATTACAGGCGGATTAAATTTATTGTTTTTGCTCCGGTAATTACCGCTTTATCCTTGTGTTCCCGTTGATTCTCCAATGAAGTTTTCTTTAGTCGAACTAGAGATAATGTACTTCTGTGATCAATAGAAGTCGTGACGTCATTTGTTCGTGTCTCGAATCAATACATCAAGAGAGTTTCCTAAAGTTTCTAAAATGTTTAGGTATCGCAGTGATACCGTTAATTTATAGGAAAGTTATGAATTCCATCTCGTGAAAATGCGTTCCCAGCTACTTATCTAGTTATGTTCCCAAAGCAGGAGTGTATTGAGTGTTCTTACAGATCGCTCTCAACCATATGAATCAAAGAACATAACTCCATAAATAGGAGTCCACATTTCACTCAAGATTGAGATATATCACAGTTGATAAACTTAGTTTGATATTCGATCATCTCTCATAAACGGTACTAATGAGAAATTTGATAGAACATTATGGTCCTGTCTTATACAATCAACATTGCATATGATAATTCCATTTCATGTCTCCCACATGAATGATCAGGATTAGATTATTTGTCTATAAACAAAATGTGAAGCTATCAATAGTGTTACCATGATAAGGTTCTCAAACGTTATCCATTTACTGTAGACATTTTTAAGTTACTCATCTCGACTTTAATCCTCTCGTATGACTCACATACTAATTTGTGACTTCATAAGAGTGACTTAGGATTTTACTATTTGAATGTTCGATATTAATATATTTTCATATATTCCTAATATCATTAATTGAATCAATCTATATAATATAAAGAACTTACGTTTATTTATTTAATTTATTCGAGATAAATTATTATTATTAAATAATTACAAGTTCTATGACACCATTCCTAACAAAGACATCTTCACAACATGAGCAAATATCTCATCAAAATCATTGCCCTTTTTTTACTGAACCCTTTAACAACCAATCTAGCTTTGTATCAGGGGTGTGAAGTATGTTGTTCTTGCTTCACTCTGTAAACCCACTTATTTTTCAAAGCTCTCTTTCCTTTTGGCAACTTGACAAGCTCAAAAGTGTGATTCTCATGCAGTGACTTCATCTTATCTTCCATTGCATCAACCCACTCTCTTTTGTGCTCATCATCAATAGCTTTTTCATAACTTTCAGGTTCTTCCCCATCGATTAACAACACATAATCATCAACAATATACCAGGTGTGGAAGGATGTCTATTTCTCACTGTCCTCCTAACTCGAACATCTAGTGGGACTACTACAATCGGAGACTCGCTCATATACCGATCCGAAGGGATGATTTACTAAATTAGCGGAATTTATTTAGTAACACAAATTAACACTTAATTTAGGATCTATTAATATCATGCAATTTGTGATAAAAACACGAAGAACATGTAGATTCATGCTTTATTTTCGAAAATTAAAACCTGAACTTACATTGGCTGATTAATGGAGAATCGGTTGGAGGTTTCTTTACTGACATCAAATCCAGCAGGAACACCGGATCTTCTACGCTATATCCCGATCGATCAAACGAAATCCGATTGTGGGATCGAACTTAAGAAGAAATTGGGAAGAAGAAAAAAATATTTTTCTTCCCAATGGCCTATGAAAATCGGCAGTAGGGAGGAGAGGAGGAAGAGAGAATTCCGAATTTCTAAGGAATTGAATTGTGTGATTTATGAATGACCCAACCCTCTTGTTTATAGGAAAATAGGAATCATAATCCCATTAGGATTAATCTATAGAGATAAATACAAAAAGAAAAAAGATTATCTCTTTCCTTTATCTTGCAGTTTCGAAAATGCCATAGATAAATAGGAGATTATTTTATTTTCTTTATTTTTATTTATCTTGGGTAAATAAATCTATGTAATTATTTTAGGATATAATTCAAACAATTATCTCTTCTTAAAATACATGTCATGGCCAAAAATTGGCTTAATAATTAATAAATAATTCTAATTTATTTAATTAATTATTTTGGGCCAATTTCAATTGGGTTCATTAATCCAATTGGGCTTGAAATTCTCTCTTAAATTAATAAGTCCAACTTAATTAATTTATTTATTAATTACCATTTAAATAAAATATTTTATTTAAACAATTAATAATATTAATATTTTCTCCTGACTAAATAATATCCAATTTATATTTAATTATTAATTTCCATTTAAATAATTTTCATTATTTAAATAATTAATAATAAATATTATAATTATTAATTTCCATAAACTCATTATTTAATTAATAATTTTATTGACAATATTTTATTATTAATTTAATTAATTTTAATTATTAATTTCGTTTAAATATAATTAATTATTTAAACAATTAATAATTGTTAATTAATTTCAAATTATTAATTACCATTTAAATATACTCAATATTTAAATAATTAATAATGTATAATTAATAATATTTCATTATTAATTTCATGTTTAAATAAACTCATTATTTAAACAATTAATAATGTTTATATTAATTACCGTTTAAATATACTCAATATTTAAACAATTAATATTGCCTATTTTAAGTAATTCACTTTACTTAAAATTTCCATTTCTTCTACTTGATTTCGCGACTACGATATTTGGGCTAGCATAGGGACCTGATGGACCTATAGATCATGGGCTTAATAATTAGTCAATTAAGTGATTAACACATAATCGATTAATTACTTATTATCTAACTATGAATAATTCCACTATAGATTCATAGCTGAACTCCCCTCACTATAGATGAGTTATGTCCATTTAGTTTATCTTTTATTTATATCTGTGATATATCCTTCACGTGGAACCCTCATAATTACAGGCGGATAAATTTACCGTTTTGCCCCTGTAATTACCGCTTTATCCTTGTTTTCCCGCTGATTCTCCAATGAACTTTATCTTTAGTCGAACTAGAGATAAGATACTTCTGTGATCAATAGAAATCGTGACGTCACTTTGTTGGGATTTATGCCCTAGAATTCGTAATTTGTAATAGAATATTTTATGAATAAATAAAAGTTTTATTTTAGTGAATTTTGTGCAATTTATTATATGTTGATATTCGTTAAATATTCAAACATTAATAGAAAATTCCAGAGTTACTAATTCTGTAATCTTGACTACTATGAGATATAAAGTGGATCTAGTCCAAGATAGTAACTCAAATAGTCTACAGTAAACGAATACGGTTAGGAAACCTTATTCTGGTAACACTGTTGATGTTGTTCACTGATTTGATCCAAATCATTAGCATGATGTAGATGCAAGTGGAAACATCATATATAATGAGTTTATATAAGATGGACCAGGATAATAAATCGATTCCTAAATAACACCGTTGATAGGAAATGATTTATAATATCAAATTTACGTTATTAAGATTGATACGTCTCAATCCTGAGTATGTTGTGAACTCACATTAATGAAGTCTTTTCCTTTGATTCATATAGTTGAGGGTGATCTGTTGATACACTCGATAAACTCACGTTTTGGGGAAATGACTAAATTGGTGCTTGGGAACATTTCTATACAAGATGGCATTCATAACTTTCCTAAAACAAATGAAAGTGTTAGTGCGACACTATTCTAACTTAGGAACTTTAGGTATCTCCCTTGTTGTAATGATTCGGTACTTGAACATGAGGCCTCACCTTCTCACTGGCCCGAGAAGGATCGTTCTATACTTGAAAACTATAGAAAAATGTTCATTAGAGAATCATCGGGTACACAAGGATAAAAGAGATAATTACAAGGGTAAAACGGTAATTTTGACCCAGGTTGTAATTATGAGATTACCACGTGAAGGATATGTCAAAACAAACTTAATAACAAATGGACATAACCCATCTATAGTGAGGGGAGTTCAACTTAGGGTTTATAGTGGAATTACCTTAAGTTAATAATTATGATTAATTAATTAATGAGTTTAATTAATAAATCAATAATTATTGGAGCCCATGATCTATAGGTCCATCAGGTCCCTATGCTAGCCCATATATCATTGTAACTAACCAAGTTATTAATTTAACTAGGAAGAAATATTTACATTTAAGTAATTAAATTACTTAAATAAGGGATATATTAATTGTTTAAATAAAGAGTTTATTTAAATGGAAATTAATATTAAAATTATTAATTATTTAAATAATGAGTTTATTTAAATAGAAATTGATAATTAATATTATTAATTAAATAATGAGTTTATTTAATTTAATAATAAAAAGGAGAGATTTAAATATATTTGTTTTATGAAAACAAATTATTATTTTGCCCAAAATAATTAATTAAATTGACTTAGTTCAATATTAATCAATATATAAATTTGTGGCATTTATGTATTTAATTAGAATTGATTATCTAAATTTTTTCTAATTTTAAATATATAAAAGAATTAAAAAAAAAAAAAAAAAAATATATGAGATAAAGTGGCGCCACCACATTTTATGATAAAGTGGCGTCGGCCACATTTATCATAAAATGGCATGGAGATTTATCTCCATTTATCTTTTTTATTTTTTTTATTTTTTTTATTTTTAAATAATTATGATTATTTAAATTAAATGAAATAAGAGTTCTAATTTGATTAGGAAACAAACTCTTATTTTTCTTATAAATATGACCATTGGGTGCTCATATTTTACACTTGAAATTTATCAAAAGGCTCTCTCCTTTGCCTTCCCATTGCCGATTTTGGCATAGAAAAATAAGAAGAATTATTCTTCTTATTCTTTTGTTCTTCCGGTTCGATTCCCACAAGTCGGGTTGGTTTGTGATCGGGATATAGCATAGAAGGCTTGGTGAAGTGGATTGATGCTGTAAAGGAAACCCCAACCGATTCTCCATAAATCTACAATGTAAGTTTTTCGAAAAATCTTGTAATTTCAGTTTTCGATTTGATCACGATTGCATGTTATTAACGGATCCGTAATTAATCGTTAATTAATTTACTAAAGAAAATTCCGCAAATTTAGTAAATAGTTCCTTCAATTGGTATCAGAGCCTACGTTAATTAACATGAATTGTGATTTTCGAAAATCGGTGGGTTGCATAAAAACCGTTTTATGTATGTATATAAATTGTTATATAAATTGTGGATTTGCTAGTTGACTGTTTAGGTATTCTTGGGCACTTAGGTTTTTAATTTTATTAGAAAATTTGTAAACCCAATTTCGGGTATAGGATTATTTTTGTAATCGTCGGGAATAACGGAAGAAAAGTTGATGCAAAAATCGGCACAATGAAGGAGAAAAGAAAGCTAGGGGCGGCGGCACTAGGGTTTGGTGGACAAAACTTGGTAAGATATTTTTCAAACATTATCTCTTAAAAGATATATATTTTACAATATATAAGATAAAGATAAAAGGTAATTTATAATTATCTTATATCTTTATAATATATTTTAAATATATATTACTATTCATGGAAAATCTTTTATTTTATATTTTTCCATAAATAGATAAAAGATAATTATTTGAAAAATAAACCTTTTATGAAAAATATTGGAGAAAATATTTCCTTTCATAAAAGGCCTCCCACGCCGACATCAAGATGAGGAGAGAGAAATTTTTCAAGCTTCAAGACCTACAACAAGTTTTAATTATTGTAATTTCAATTTTGTTGTAGAAATAGTGCCAAGAATACCTGGTCAATCTAGTTGTTTAATTATTTAGATATTTGTATGAGATATGATTTATAAATAATTGTTCATGCATATATGTATGTCATGTAGGAAATCCCACCATAGATGTATGATTAAGATAGATTTAATTGTACATGCATACATAATTATGTGATAAAGTTGTTATTATATTTTATGTATGTGATAAAGCATGTTGATTTTATCTTGTTATAAAATATTTATGCCGATGAGATTAGGATAAATGCATGCTAATTTTAGATAATATTCATTTATTAAAATGTTTAAAATTGAATAGAAACTAAAATTAATATTCGAATGTGGATTTATTTGTTTAAACAATTGGACCTAAATTCACATAAGCACTATCGAATAGATATTTAATTAAGGGTTAATTAAAAATTAATGAAAATGATTAATTAAATTGAATGGATCTCTCAGCGGAAAGCTCGCCTGGCGATGAGGTTTTTGAAAGTTCCCTTAACACGGGCGCCTCTAACCGGGAGCGATCCGGGAGAAAAGTTCAAGATAATTAATCGATTTCATTAAGAAGGTCCCATAATGTGATTAGTTTTAAATCTAGGAAACTTGGCAATTCACATTAAAATTGATCTAACCAATTTAAGAGTTAAGATTGAGTTAGGTTAAACTTAGATAAATTGATTAGCCTAAATTTGTCTGAGTATGAAAACCCATTTTTAAAAAATTTTGAGTGGGAGAAGGAAACTTGACAAAGTATCCTATGGTCTCCATTATTAGGCTCGCAACGTGAGATTCACACTTGACCTCTGTAGCACCCATAGAAGTGTTCATTCCCATAGGAAGGTTTTATAGTGTGAATCAATATCAAGGTGGGTCTCCCGAATGGGATAAAGGATTTTAAATGCGAATTGAAGACTGAATCTACACTTCGTAGACACTCATCTTTTCTCATTTAAAGGACTAAAATAATGGGTTACACTCATAAGAAATTGATAAGGTTTGTTATCAAAATTTCTTGACCAAACACACGGTAAAACAATTCCATAGGAATATGAGTTATTCTGGATTGGAAGTTGTTCGAGAAGGGTCTCGGTTTAACGTATAGGGTGACTGACTTATCATTCGACGGCCTCTACCTGGAAGGTTAAACTACCAGGTGGCATAATAATCTGTTTAGGGTATTTCTATTTGTTGAACATTGTAGCATTCATGCATCATGTTTAATTTTATGCCAAACACATTGTTTGAATATAGAATTGCTAATTAAAATTCACTTAATTTTATTCATTACAGCTAAAATGTCCTCCTCTAATATTGCAACCAATAAAATTGATAACTTTGTCAAATGGAATGAATTGTTAAATGACACTTTAAATCAAGATTCTAGTCTAATCCTAAAAGATCTTAATTTGCGATCGATGCAATTAGTCGCGTAAATATGACCAACAAACGGATGAACGGCTTAGATAGTAATTCGATTTACTTGTAGCAGGAATCGTGGTTAGTGGAAGATAATTTATCCGAATGGATATTTGATTCTGGTGCCACAAACCACATTTGTTCATCCGCTCTAATGTCCGATTCTTGGACTAAAATAGAACATGGTACATATACAATGCGGTAGGAACAGGCGCTTCCTTACAGCGATTGCATGTGCGAGACATTTGTCCGCAATTCAATTCTCGTTATATACGATTATACAACGTTTCCTGGTTCCTGGATTTGCTAGAAATCTAGTGTCGGTTTCACGTTGCATGAGAAATGGTTATTCAATTGACTCAGGGATTGATGAGATCAAGATATACAAAGGGAATTCGTATATAACCTCTGCAGTCAATAGAAAAAATTTGTTCATATTGAGCCCGTCAATAGGAACAACAACACATAATATTGAAATGTTCAAGACTGCAAAAACAAGAACTAAAAGACAAAAGGTTTCAAAAGAAGAAACGTATTTATGGCATCTAAGGTTAGGTCATATAGGCTTAGACAGGCTTGAAAGACTCGTGAAAGCTGGTTCCCTAAGTCAGTTAGAAATCGGAACCATGCCAGTCTGTGAACCCTGTTTGGAAGGCAAAATGACCAAAAGACCTTTTACTGGAAAAGGAAATAGAGCCTCAGAACCACTCGAACTTGTGCATACGGACCTTTGTGGACCATTTAATGCAAAAGCTCGTGGTGGATTTGAATATTACATCTCTTTCACGGATGACTATTCACGCTATGGATACGTTTACCTAATGATCCACAAATCGAAGCTCTTGATAAGTTCAAAGAGTATAAAGTCAAGTGGAAAACCAATTAGGTAAAACTATCAAAACACTTCGATCCGATCGTGGTGGCGAATATCCTGGACTTAGACTTGGAGATTATTTGATTGAACATGGGATAACATCCCAACTTTCAAGACCGGAATGCCTCGAGAAAATGGTGTGGTGAAAGAAGAAACCGAACGTTATTAGACATGACTAGATCAATGATGAGTTTCGCAACACCTGTCACTTTCTTTTTGGGGATATGCGATTAAAAGCTCGCTTTATACATACTCAATGTGGTTCCATCCAAAAGTGTTCCTAAAACTCCACAAGAGTTATGGAATGGTCGTAAAGGAAGTTTACGACACTTTAGGATTTGGGGGTCGCCCGCTTCATGTGTTGATGGCAAACCCAAAGAAGTTAGAACCCCAAAGTAAAGTATGCCTTTTCGTAGGCTACCCAAAAGAAACAAAGGGTGGGTACTTTTATTGTCCCGTGGAAAACAAAGTATTTGTGTCGACAAATGCGCTTTTTCTTGAAGAGGATTTTATGAAAGATAGAAAACCCAGAAGTGCAATAGTGTTGAATGAAATAAGTGATAACAACACAATTCATCAATCAACAAGAATCGTTGATAAAACACCTGAAATCCAGGTGCAAACTTTATCAGAACCTCGGAGAAGTGGGAGGGTTATTAGAAACCCAGAACGCTTTATAGGATTTGGAGAAATCCATATTGCCATAGTGATGACAATCCGAAGACCCATTGACTTATAAGAGTGCAATGCGGGATATTGATAAAGAAAAATGGCTCAAAGCCATGGATCTCGAGATGGAATCAATGTATTCCAACTGCGTGCCTGGACTCTCATAGATCTTCCAAATGGTGAAAAACCCATAGGATGCAAATGGATCTATAAGAGAAAAAGAGGTGCAGACGGGAAAGTTGAGACTTTCAAGGCTAGATTAGTGGCAAAAGGTTATACTCAGAGGGAGGGTATTGACTATGAGGAAACTTTTTCCCCAGTTGCCATGGTTAAATCTATTCGCACCATCTTATCCATTGCCGCTTATTATGATTATGAGATTTGGCAAATGGACGTCAAGACTGCCTTCCTTAATGGCAATCTAGACGAAAGCATCTATATGATGCAACCAGAGGGATTCATTACTCCAGGACAAGAACAAAAGGTTTGTAAGTTGCAAAGGTCCATTTATGGACTTAAGCAAGCATCAAGGTCTTGGAACATTAGGTTTGACGATGCGATCAAAACTTATGGCTTTGAAAGAATATAGATGAACCCTGTGTATACAAGCGTATCATAAAAGACAAAGTGGTATTCATAATTCTTTACGTTGACGATATTTTGTTAATTGGAAATAACAAAGGAACGTTAACGAGTTAAAGAATGGCTGGCAAATCAATTCCAAATGAAAGATTTGGGAGAGGCTAGTTATGTTCTTGGGATTCGGATCATTCGTGATCGAAGTAAGAAATCACTAGCACTGTCTCAAGCAACGTATATTGATAAAATTATCAAACGCTTTGCTATGCAAAATTCCAAGAAAGGCATTTTACCTTTTAGGCATGGAATTAGTTTGTCTAAGGAACAATCACCTAAGACACCTCAAGAAGTTGAGGAAATGGGACAGATACCATATGCTTCAAAGAGAGGGAAGTCTAATGTATGCAATGTTGTGTACTAGACCAGGATATCTGCTATGCGATGGGAGTAGTCGCAGGTTCCAATCCAATCCTGGAAAGGAACATTGGGTTGCAGTTAAAGCAATTCTCAAGTATCTTAGGAGAACGAGAAATTATATGTTAGTGTATGGAGATAAGGATTTGATCCTTACAGGATACACAGATTCGGATTTCCAAGGTGATAAAGATTCTAGGAAATCAACATCGGGTGCAATGTTTACACTTGGTGGAGCCGCCATAGTTTGGAGAAGTATTAAGCAAGGTTGTATTGCTGACTCCACTATGGAAGCAGAATATGTTGCTGCTTGTGAAGCTGCAAAGGAAGCTGTCTGGCTCAGAAAGTTCCTAAAAGATTTGGAAGTTGTTCCAAATATGGAATTGCCCATAACTCTCTATTGCGATAATAGTGGTGCAGTGGCAAATTCAAGGGAACCAAGATCACACAAAAGATCAAAACATATAGAGAGGAAATATCATCTTATAAGGGAGATAGTGCATCGTGGGGACGTGCTGGTCACGAAGATAGACACGAAGGACAACAGAGCTGATCCGTTTACAAAAACTCTCACGGCTAATGTGTTTGAGGGTCACCTAGAAGGACTAGGATTACGAGACATGTCTCACTTACTCTAGGGCAAGTGGGAGATTGTTGGGATTTATGCCCTAGAATTCGTAATTTGTAATAGAATATTTTATGAATAAATAAAAGTTTTATTTTGGTGAATTTTGTGCAATTTATTATATGTTGATATTCGTTAAATATTCAAACATTAATAGAAAATTCCAGAGTTACTAATTCTGTAATCTTGACTACTATGAGATATAAAGTGGATCTAGTCCAAGATAGTAACTCAAATAGTCTACAGATACGAATACGGTTAGGAAACCTTATTCTGGTAACACCGTTGATGTTGTTCATCGATTTGATCCAAATCATTAGCATGATGTAGATGCAAGTGGAAACATCATATATAATGAGTTTATATAAGATGGACCAGGATAATAAATCGATTCCTAAATAACACCGTTGATAGGAAATGATTTATAATATCAAATTTACGTTATTAAGATTGATACGTCTCAATCCCTGAGTATGTTGTGAACTCACATTAATGAAGTCTTTTCCTTTGATTCATATAGTTGAGGGTGATCTGTTGATACACTCGATAAACTCACGTTTTGGGGAAATGACTAAATTGGTGCTTGGGAACATTTCTATACAAGATGGCATTCATAACTTTCCTAAAACAAATGAAAGTGTTAGTGCGACACTATTCTAACTTAGGAACTTTAGGTATCTCCCTTGTTGTAATGATTCGGTACTTGAACATGAGGCCTCACCTTCTCACCTGGCCCGAGAAGGATCGTTCTATACTTGAAAACTATAGAAAAATGTTCATTAGAGAATCATCGGGTACACAAGGATAAAAGAGATAATTACAAGGGTAAAACGGTAATTTTGACCCAGTTGTAATTATGAGATTACCACGTGAAGGATATGTCAAAACAAACTTAATAACAAATGGACATAACCCATCTATAGTGAGGGGAGTTCAACTTAGGGTTTATAGTGGAATTACCTTAAGTTAATAATTATGATTAATTAATTAATGAGTTTAATTAATAAATCAATAATTATTGGAGCCCATGATCTATAGGTCCATCAGGTCCCTATGCTAGCCCATATATCATTGTAACTAACCAAGTTATTAATTTAACTAGGAAGAAATATTTACATTTAAGTAATTAAATTACTTAAATAAGGGATATATTAATTGTTTAAATAAAGAGTTTATTTAAATGGAAATTAATATTAAAATTATTAATTATTTAAATAATGAGTTTATTTAAATAGAAATTGATAATTAATATTATTAATTAAATAATGAGTTTATTTAATTTAATAATAAAAAGGAGAGATTTAAATATATTTGTTTTATGAAAACAAATTATTATTTTGCCCAAAATAATTAATTAAATTGACTTAGTTCAATATTAATCAATATATAAATTTGTGGCATTTATGTATTTAATTAGAATTGATTATCTAAATTTTTTCTAATTTTAAATATATAAAAGAATTAAAAAAAAAAAAAAAAAAAAAATATGAGATAAAGTGGCGCCAGCCACATTTATGATAAAGTGGCGTCAGCCACATTTATCATAAAATGGCATGGAGATTTATCTCCATTTATCTTTTTTATTTTTTTTATTTTTTTTATTTTTAAATAATTATGATTATTTAAATTAAATGAAATAAGAGTTCTAATTTGATTAGGAAACAAACTCTTATTTTTCTTATAAATATGACCATTGGGTGCTCATATTTTACACTTGAAATTTATCAAAAGGCTCTCTCCTTTGCCTTCCCATTGCCGATTTTGGCATAGAAAAATAAGAAGAATTATTCTTCTTATTCTTTTGTTCTTCCTGGTTCGATTCCCACAAGTCGGGTTGGTTTGTGATCGGGATATAGCATAGAAGGCTTGGTGAAGTGGATTGATGCTGTAAAGGAAACCCCAACCGATTCTCCATAAATCTACAATGTAAGTTTTTCGAAAAATCTTGTAATTTCAGTTTTCGATTTGATCATGATTGCATGTTATTAACGAATAAGTAATTAAGAGTTAATTAGTTTACTAAAGAATTTCCGCTAATTTAGTAAATAGTTCCTTCACACTTATCTAGTCAGTACATCAAGAGAGTTTCCTAAAGTTCCTAAAATGTTTAGGTATCGCACTGATACCGTTAATTTATAGGAAAGTTATGAATTTCATCTCATGAAAATGAGTTCCCAGCTACTTATCTAGTCATGTTCCCAAAACAGGAGTGTATTGAGCGTTCTTACAGATCGCTCTCAACTATGTGAATCAAAGAACATAACTCCACAAATAGAAGTCCGCATTTCACTCAGGATTGAGATCTATCACGGTTGATAAACTTAGTTTGATATTCGATTATTTCTCGTAAACGGTACTAATGAGAAATTTGATCGAACATTGTGGTCCTGTCTTATACAATCAACATTGCATATGATACTTCCATTTCATGTCTCCCACATGAATGATCAAGATTCGATCATTTGTCTATAAACAAAATGCGAAGCTATCAACAGTGTTACCAGGATAAGGTTCCCAAACGTTATCCGTTTACTGTAGACACGTTTAAGTTACTCATCTCGACTTTAATCCTCTCGTATGACTCACATACTAAGTCGTGATTTCATAAGAGTGACTTAGGGTTTTACTATTTGAATGTTTGATATTTATATATTTCCATATATTCCTAATATCTTCAATTGAATCAATCTAGATAATATAAAGAACTTATGTTTATTTATTTAATTTATTCTTAATAAATTATTATTATTAAATGATTACAAGTTCTAGGACACCATTCCTAACATGGGTTGCAATGAAACCCTATATATCATACGAAGCATACTTTTGTAGAATAATACGGATTAGTGTAGACACTACCATGAAGGGATGGTTTACTAAATTAGCGGAAATTTATTTAGTAAAATTATTAACATTTAATAACGGATCTATTAACATCATGCAATTTGTGATAAAAACATGTAGATTCATGCTTAATTTTGAAAATTAAAGGCCTTTTACTTACATTGAGTAATAAATGGAGAATCGGTTAGAGGTTTCTTTACAGCATCAAATCCTCAGCAACACCGGATCTTCTATGCTATATCCCGATCGAAAGAAAAACAGACTTGTGGGAATCGAATCGGAAGAACAAAAGAAGAAGAAATTTCTTCTAAATTTTTCCCTAAGGAAAATAGGCAATTGGGCAAAAACTTGAGAGAGAATTTTCACCTTTCTAATTAAAGTGAGAAGTGTATAAAATATGAATCCCAATGGTCATATTTATAGGAAAATATGATATCTAATCTAATTAGATAAGCTTATCTCCTAATAATTAAATAGAAAAGATAAATAAATAAATTAAATAATAAAATAAAAATAAAAATAAAAATAAAGGAAAACCAAACTTTGGCCACTACGCATGCACTGACACGCTGAAGCTTATTTTGTTTCCTTTTTTTTATTTCATTCATTTATTATTTATTATTTTTCTTTATTATGTATTTAATATTAGAAAAATTCAAATAATAATTTCTAATAAAGTACATTTAGCCAAAAATTAATATTAATTACCATTGAATCTTATTCAATTAATTAATTATTTTGGGCCATAACCAATTATTCAATTAAATAATTAATAATATTAACATTAATTCCCGTTTAAATAATTTATTTATTTAAACAATTAATTTTGCCTTAAAATATTACAATTGATAATGTTATATTAATTTCCATTTAAATAAACTCTTTATTTAAACAATTAATATTGTATCAATATTAATAATATTAATATTAATTTTCATTTAAATAATCTCATTATTCAAATAATAATATTGCCTAATTTTAAGTAAAATCAATTACTTAAATTGTTTGTTCTTCCTAAGTTAAATTAATAACTTAGTTTTGCTACAACGATATTTGGGCTAGCATAGGGACCCGATAAACCTATAGATCATGGGCTTAATAATTAGTCAATTAAATGATTAACTCATAATAAGTTAATTACTTATTATTTAACTATGAATAATTCTACTATAGATTCATAGCTGAACTCCCCTCACTATAGATGAGTTATGTCCATTTAGTTTATCTTTTATTTATATTTGTGATATATCCTTCACGTGAAACCCTCATAATTACAGGCGGATAAATTTACCGTTTTGCCCCTGTAATTACCGCTTTATCCTTGTGTTCCCGCTGATTTTTCAATGAACTTTATCTTTAGTCTAACTAGAGATAATGTACTTCAGTGATCAATAAAAGTCGTGGTGTCACTTGTTCATGTCTCGAATCAGTACATCAAGGGAGTTTCTTAAAGTTCCTAAAATGTTCAGGTATAATTTATAGGAAAGTTATGAATTCCATCTCGTGAAAATGAGTTCCTAGCTACTTATCTAGCCATGTTCCCAAAACAGAAGTGTATTGAGCGTTCTTACAAATCGCTCTCAATCATGTGAATCAAAGAACATAACTCCATAAATAGGAGACCGCATTTCACTCAAGATTGAGATCTATCACGGTTGATAAACTTAGTTTGATATTCGATCATTTCTCGTAAATGGTACTAATGAGAAATTTGATCAAACATCGTGGTCCTGTCTTATACAATCAACATTGCATATAATACTTCCATTTCATATCTCCCACATGAATGATCAGGATTAGATCATTTGTCTATAAACAAAATGCGAAGCTATCAACAGTGTTACCAGGATAAGGTTCCCAAACGTTATCCATTTACTGTAGACACTTTTAAGTTACTCATCTCGACTTTAATCCTCTTGTATGACTCACATACTAAGTTGTGATTTCATAAGAGTGACTTAGGGTTTTACTGTTTGAATGTTTGATATTAATATATTTCAATATATTCCTAATATCGCCAGTTTAATCAATCTAGATAATATAAAGAACATATTTATTTATTTAATTTATTCGAAATAAATTATTTTTATTAAATAATTACAAGTTCTATGACACAATTCCTAACATACCAAAGTATGATACGTATACTATATGTAAGATATAAGCGACTCATTGTATGTTGCGCATACGTAATCACTTTGTGTAAGACGACACCCCTTTTTACTCACATTTGATGTCACGCAAGATACATTGAGATGTATGTGTACTATACAAACTATACGTTTACCAAATATCAACAACGAGAGGTAGAATCACAGCTTTTGATGCTCTTTCTAACAAAATTTGTAAATTTTATAATTATTTTTTTTAAGAAATTGCCCCATCATTAAAATGCTTTTAGTGATTATAATGTTGGTGAATGATATTATGATGACAACATTAAATAACTAAATTCCCGAGTTCAACTCTTACCTATTTAAATTATTAAGCTAGTACTATAAATTAAAAAGAGAATTAATTTTTATTATTGTAAATTTGAAGTGGTGTGTATTATGGAGAGTACAAATGCATGGGACCAGGGGCAAGCTCGTCCGGAAGAGCGAAATATACGAGGATACTATCTGATGAAAAATCACAAGCATTCTTGAGTATGACTTATATTCAACAACGAGAGGTAGATAAGCAGCTTTTGATGCTCTTTCAAAAATATCATCTTGTCTTGTTTTTGTTGCAAATCTTAGTGGGATCATTCTTCATATGGGTTGCAATGATACCCTGTATAATATACAGAGCATACTTTTGCAGAATAATACGGATTAGAGTAAACACTACCAAAGTATGATACGTATACTATGTATAAAATATATTTGACTCGTTGTATGTTGCACATACTTAATCACTTTTAGTAAAACGACACCCATTTTTACTCACCTTTGATGTACACGCAATATACATCGAGATGTATGTGTACTATACAAACTATACGTTTACTAAATATCAACAACAAGAGTTAGATAAGCAGCTTTTGATGCTCTTTCAAAAATATCGTGTTGTCTTGTTTTCGTTGCAAATCTTAGTGGGTTCATCCTTCATATAGGTTGCAATAAAACTTATGTATAATATACGGAGCATACTTTTGCAGAATAATACTGATTGGAGTAAACACTACCAAAGTTTGATACGTATACTATGTATAAGATATATGCAACTTGTTGTATATTGCGTATACTTAATCACTTTTTGTAAAACGACACCCCTTTTTACTCACATTTGATGTACACGCAGTATACATTGAGATGTATGCCATACCTTTACTAAATATCAACAATGAGAGATAGTTAAGCAGCTTTTGATCCTCTTTAAAAAATATTGTCTAGGCTTGTTTTCGTTGCAAATCTTAGTGGGTTCATTTTTCCTATGAGTTGCAATGAAACCCTGAATAATATACGGAGCATACTATCGCTTACCATTTTCCACTCCTCTTTTTTTATATTTTCGCCCTCCATGAGGATGCTATATGTATGCTACGTATATTATCATTGTAACTTTATACACAATTGTGAACATACACTAGACACAAAATACACAATTGGGCATGTATAGCATCATCGCTACATGTGGTTATATTCATGTATATTTTTCACGTGCGGTTGTAAGGAAATTAACACAACGATTTTTATTGATCCCTGTATGCTGCGTATTTTCTGAAAATTACGTATATTAATTCTTCCTAAACAAATGTCATTATATACACATTATACACAAGTGAGAACTTAAACTATACATAATATACGTGTAGTTAACTCACCCAGGGTTAAATACATTTTGTATATTGAAATTATCAGAATATACGCAACATACAGGGGGGAAGTTGTTTGTGGGAAAAATATCTCGCAATGCATAATGAACAATGCGGTTCAATGCTACTATACGTAGCATACATGCAACAAAAAATCATAAATTTACTGACTTATTCAACGCATATACAATATATGTAACATAGTTTCATATACTTCAAAATAATCGAAGCACAACATACGTACTTCAATATACGACACAACATATAAAATATACAAAATATACAAACCCACTGCAAAATACATGAAACCTGGATGTTGCGGAGTTCATGTACTTGAAATCCAGATTTTGTTTTTTAGCATCTAATTGGTTAGCATTTGTCCCAAAAAACAGTTATAATCTTATGAATTTAAACCATTAACATAGAGTACCTTTGTCAACACAGAGTTTTTTGATCCCCCTATACTCATGTATATTTTCATTTGTCATAGTTGCCTTTTGCATGAATATCGACATCCAAAGGGGTGAGCTCGATTGAGAAACTAGGATCATCAGGAGGTGTGGTTTTTGATATAATTGGTGCATCAAGAAGTTCAACGGGCAAATTAGTGATGTTATCCCTACTAACTACAGTAGTGTTCATTTTCCTTTTTTTTGTGCCCGTCTTCATTCCCGCTTTATCACTTTTTTTCTTCATAGGAACTTTTTTCTGAGCCGGGTCAGCCGAACCAAAAGCATCAGTGTACAGCTCCCTTACCAACACCCCTGGATTTCGGGCCTTTGATTCCCTTTCTTCCTACAATATACAAAACATACATACTACCAATTATATACATGCTATACAGACTATATGTAATATACATTTTCAGTGATATATCTCATATCACAGCAACAGCACCCCTGGTCGCAGGCTTCACTGGTCTCGTCAAGTCAGTTCCATCATCGATAGCGGTTTCGGGCACCACCCCTTGCCTAACCTCTAATTCTTCCTCACGGTCTTCCAACGTAGCCTTGTCAATTGTTAGAATAAGCATCTCTACATGCTCACAGCTTACTACATTATCAACACGAACGAACTCACGATTTTCCTACAACATACACAGTATATATGGAATATACAGTTTACTTGAATAATTATGCAACATATCTTATATACACAACATACATGACAGATATTAAGTATTAAATAACAGAGAAATATGATTACTATACATGACATACATAATAAACTACATATATTATACACGTTGTAGGTCATAGTTATTATTTAAAAAAAATTAAAGCTCATCTTAATCACCCAACTTCGTTGCACGTGCATTCTCATTTCCAGTATCAATTGCATCCTCATCCCCTGTTTCCATTGCATCCCGATTTTCAACATCATCACATGTTTCTTCAACCTACATTATACGATAGCCAGTTTTCACCTTAGATGATATGCCGTGTTCTATGTACAACATATATATAACACATTGCTTACGAACACAAAACATACCAAAGTGCTTAATACAACATACACAATATACACGGGGACAATTACAGTGCGTCTTTAACAGAATCAATAACTATACATGACATACATCGTAGATTATACAGAGTAGCTATGATATATATCGTAGTTATCATTAAACAAAAATAAAAGGAAAAACCTCATCTTGCACTCGCAACTTCGTTTCCCCTGCATCCTCATTATCAATATCCGTTGCATCATCATTTCCAACCTCCAAACACGTTTGTTCAATCTACATTACACGATAACCAGTTTTCACTCTAGACGTATGCAATGTTATATGCACAACACATATATATAGCATATTTATATACGAACATGCGTTTACTTACCTCTTAAACATTTGGTCCATTTTTCGCATTTGGTGGATCAGAAAGTGGCTCCACCATCTTGTTTATTCTCTCAATCACAGACTTCACGACACCTACCACCAATGTAGTATCATCTGCGGCTTCGTCATCGTTGTCATTTACATTTTTATTGCGTCTGTCAACAATATTGTCTTCGTCCTAAAAATTTAAAAATAGTATACAGTGTCAATACTGTATACTAATGAGTGTATACTATGTATATCAGATGTACATCTACCTTTTCCCTTTCCATGTCCTCCTTCTGTCAGTTCTTGTAGGTTACATCAACAAGATAGTCAATTTTTTCCCACAGTGAAGCAAACTCGGAAACTATTATTCTTTTTACTTAATTCAAAACTCTTGCCACACTGTTACCTTCCTTTTCATCGTTATCCTTCTCTTCGTCCTCCTCTTCATCATGTTCTTCTGCACTCAAGTCTTCTCTCATTTCTTCAACCTCTTCAATTCTCTCTTTCGTCTTCCCTTTCTTTTCCGTAACAAACTCAGCCATATAATTGTACTTTCCCTCATTGTCTAGAGGTTCAAGGGGCACTACACTCAACTATGATACACACAATACACATAAATAATTAATTACTCATAAAAACCCAAATCAGTCCTTTTCATATTACAGTATACATAATATACTTGATACAAAACATAACATATATGATATGCTCACTATACTCAATATACATAACATCTATGTTATGCTTAATGTACTCAATATACATCATAATCAAATATGATACACACAATATACATAAATAATTAATTACTCAGAACATACCCAAATCAGTACCTTTCATATTATAACATACATAATATACTTGATATAAAACATAACATATATGGTATGCTTACTAAACTCAATATACATAACATCTATGATATGCTTACTATACTCAATATACATAATAATCAACTATGATACACACAATATACATAAATAATTAGTACTCAGAACATACCCAAATCAGTACCTTTCATAATACAACATACATAATATACTGATACAAAACATAACATATATGATATTTTTACTATACTCAATATACATAATAATTAATTACTCATAACATACCCAGATCAGTACCTTTTATATTACAACATACATAATATATTGGATATACACACATAACAAAGATGATAAGCTTACTATACTCAGTATACATAAGATCGATATTATGCTCACTATACTCAATATACATAATAATCAACCATGATACACACAACTTACATAAATAATTAATTACTCAGAACATACCAAAATAAGTACCTTTCATATTACAACATACATAATATACTTGATACAAAACAAAACATGTATGATTTGCTTATTATACTCATTAAACATAACATCTATGAAATGCTTATTATACTCAATATACATAATAATTAATTACTCAGAACATACCAAATCAGTACATTTCATATTATAACATACATGATATACTGGATATATACACATAACATATATGATAAGCTTACTATACTCAATATACATAATATACATGTTAATGTAATAAGTACACACTAAACAATATAATACCTAGTCATTAAAGACATCCTTCTACAACTTTTTGCAGTTCCCAACTTCATGACATCCCAATTCAAAATCCTTGGTTCAATATTACTAATCCTTCGTGTATACTTTTCCCCAAAGCTAAGCGAAGGTATAACTTTGAACGCCCAATAAATAAGCGAATATGCTAACCTAATTATCGTCATGCATTGTGACTCAGAGCTACCAACTGTTAGGAATGGTGTCCTAGAACTTCTAATTATTTAATAATATTAATTTATTAAGAATAAATTAAATAAATAAACATAAGTTCTTTATATTATCTAGATTGATTCAATTAATGATATTAGGAATATATGGAAATATATAAATATCAAACATTCAAATAGTAAACCCTAAGTTACTCTTATGAAATCACGACTTAGTATGTGAGTCATACAAGAGGATTAAAGTCGAGATGGGTAACTTAAACGTGTCTACAGTAAACGGATAACGTTCGGGAACCTTATCCTGGTAACACTATTGATAGCTTTGCATTTTGTTTATAGACAAATGATCGAATCCTGATCATTCATGTGGGAGACATGAAATGGAAGTATCATATGCAATGTTGATTGTATAAGATAGGACCACGATGTTCGATCAAATTTCTCATTAGTACCGTTTACGAGAAATAATCGAATATCAAACTAAGTTTATCAACCGTGATAGATCTCAATCCTGAGTGAAATGCGGACTCCTATTTGTGGAGTTATGTTCTTTGATTCACATAGTTGAGAAGCGTCTGTAAGAACGCTCAATACACTCTTGTTTTGGGAACATGACTAGATAAGTAGCTGGGAACTCATTTTCATGAGATGGAATTCATAACTTTCCTATAAATTAACGGTATCGGTCCGATACCTAAACATTTTAGGAACTTTAGGAAACTCCCTTGATGTGCCTGATTCGAGACATGAACAAGTGACGTCACGACTTCTATTGATCACAGAGTATCTTATCTCTAGTTCGACTAAAGATAAAGTTCATTGGAGAATCAGCGGAACACAAGGATAAAACAAGAATTATAGGGGCAAAACAAGAAATTTATCCGCTTGTAATTATGAGGGTTCCACGTGAAGGATAATATCACGAGATATAAATAAAAGATAAACTAAATGGACATAACTCATCTATAGTGAGGGGAGTTCAACTATGAATCTATAGTGGAATTATTCATAGTTAGATAATAAGTAATTAACGATTATGTGTTAATCACTTAATTGACTAATTATTAAGCCCATGATCTATAGGTCTATCGGGTCCCTATGCTAGCCCAAATATCGTAGTCGCGAAATCAAGTAGAAGAAATGGAAATTTTAAGTAAAGTGAATTACTTAAAATAGGCAATATTAATTGTTTAAATATTGAGTATATTTAAACGGTAATTAATATAAACATTATTAATTGTTTAAATAATGAGTTTATTTAAACAGGAAATTAATAATGAAATATTATTAATTAGATATTATTAATTATTTAAATATTGAGTATATTTAAATGGTAATTAATAATTTGAAATTAATTAACAATTATTAATTGTTTAAATAATAAATTTTATTTGAATGGAATTAATAATTAAAATTAATTAATTAATAATAAAATGTTATCGATAAAATTATTAATTAAATAATGAGTTTATTTAATGGAAATTAATAATTAAAATATTTATTATTAATTATTTAAATAATGAAAATTATTTACATGGAAATTAATAATTAAATATAATTTGATAATATTTAGTCGGGAGAAAATATTAATATTATTAATTGTTTAAATAAAATATTTTATTTAAATGGTAATTAATAAATAAATTAATTAAGTTGGACTTATTAATTTAAGAGAGAATTTCAAGCCCAATTGGATTAATGAACCCAATTGGAATTGGTCCAAAATAATTAATTAAATAAATTAGAATTATTTATTAATTGGTATATGAATTTTCGGCCATATGTATTATTTGGGAGAGATAATTGCTTGAATTATATCCTAAAATAATTACATAGATTTATTTACCCAAGATAAATAAAAATAAAGAAAATAAAATAATTTCCTATTTATCCATGGCATTTTCGAAATTGCTAGATAAAGGAAAGAGATAATCTTTTTTCTTTTTGTATTTATCTCTATAGATTAATCCTAATGTGATTAGGATTCCTATTTTTCTATAAATAGGAGGGTTGGGTCATTCATAAATCACACAATTTAATTCCATAGAAAGTTGGAACTCTCTCTTCCCTTCTTCTCCCCCCATGGCCGAAATTCCCTAGTCATTATTGGGAAGAAAATATTTTTCTTCTTCCCAATTTTTTCTTAAGTTGGATCCCACAATCGGATTTCGTTTGATTGATCGGGATATAGCATAGAAGATCCGGTGTTGCTGAGGATTTGATGCTGTAAATAAACCTCCAACCGATTCTCCATTAACTACTCAATGTAAGTATAACCGGTTTTAATTTTAGAAAATAAGCATGAATCTACATGTTCTTCGTGTTTATATCACAATTTGCATGATATTAATAGATCCTAAATTAAGTGTTAATTTGTGTTACTAAATAAATTCCGCTAATTTAGTAAATCATCCCTTCACCAACAACTTTAATAATACTTAATCGGAGTAGATCAAAAGATACCCTGCCCCAAGGGTACATTTCAAAAAGGTCATCATCTTCCACCATCCGAATGTGCAAGTCATCAATTGCATTTATATGTTGTTTAGCTATAACAATGCTTTCCAACATGGTAAACTTCGCAAGTTTTAGTGACATTTTGTCGCTTGAGAAATCGTAATCTTCAAGCTCCTCAACCAACGACTTTAGACAATGGTGGGTGTGTTTCTTGAAGAATGATCGTTCTATACTGCTACGAGGTAGCTTATCCAGATTTGTAAACTTCAGAGAGTCACAATTCAGTCCAGTGATGATTGCAAAATCTTTAATAGTGAAATCGAGAACTGTGCCTTCAAAGTTGAATGTCAGAACTTCTTTGTTGTTATTTTTCATTCGCTGACAGATGATGTGTAGCAGTAGCTGAGTGGAAAATTGGCAGTGGATAGCTCCCAAAAGTTTATAAGAAATGACATTTTCAGCTTATTCTTCTGTGTGTCGTGCATCTTTTGGTGTAAGATTGTTAGAACCTTTGTCTTACAAAAGATGTTGACCTTCTGATCTTTCTTCCAACAATCTATTGGTTGGATCAGAGCCGACCCCTGAAACGATGTTTGTACACGCAACACTAGTAAGCTCATTTTTCTGATTATACGTAACATAAACAACACACGGAAAAATGCCTGAATTGTACAATTAAAAAATAGTGAGAGACATGATACAACAAAATACAACATACACAACATACTAATAACATGTATTATACTTGATCCCTTGACTATACGTAACATACTAAACATACAAAAACAATAACTACCAAATGATGGTTTGAAAACACTTCGTTGCCTGAAAGCAGGCAGAAATAATGCCTGAAACATACGTAACATACAAACAACCACACATGTTTTTACTGTACACCATGGTTCATCACCACCACTAGTTGATTTGTACAATTAACAAAATCAAATATGACAGAGGAACTCATAGTTGATCCACTAGCCTTATTAGACCCTATTTGCTCTGCCTGAACCTTGATTCGTTTCTTCCCCTTTCCAGCATTTGGGCTTTCTTCATTTTACCTTTCAGGGGTCTGATTGAACAAAAAGAGGCAGATCAGAAACTAACATGGTTGTCAAAAACATCATCATGCATGTAGAAAAATATCTTCTTCACTGAATCATCATCAACCAAATTAGGGTTTTCTTCAACAAACACCTCACACTCTGTCACTTCTTCAGGCGTCCTGCTCTTTTGTTCTGAATCTCTTGTATTCACCATATCTGCCATATTTTGAAGGTTAGACGGAATCATTGTATGGATTACAAGAAAAATTTCTTTCTCTTGAAGGCCACTATATCATTACCTGATAGAAAGAGAAGATGTAGCAGTTTCCTTTTTGAAAATGGCAACTTTTTCAAGATGATGGAGCGAAAATGGGGGAGGTTCGGTTTTATTTTTGAAAATGGCAGTTCTTTTGCAGATGATGGAGTGAAAATGAGGGAGGGTTTCAATTCCGATGAAAATGGGGGAGAATTTCAAGTGTTTCTGGTTTTCTATTTAATTTTTCTTTTTGAAATTGAAAATCCAAACGTAATGATTACAATTTATGAAGATCTGCCGCTTCATATACCGTGCATGTCAGGACTGATATCCCCCCCTTCTCTGATATATCCGGTCAAGTCAACTCAAAACCCCTTTTCGTCTTTTCCCTCTTCATGTATCCGGATGCAGCTTGTCAAATGGCTATTTTTTAGAAAAAAAAACCCCTCACGTGGCTCATTGGTAAAAAGTACCTCATGTGGCCATTTGTAATTTTCACCCTAAATTAAACTCTTACTATTTTTAAAAATAAGCTAATATGTTTTCTAAAAAAATACATAAATTTAATTACTTTAAATATGATAAGATATTAATTTAAGATCAAAGTTGATAAAAACTTGAAAATATCGGGGTAAAAATGATTAAAGTATTCAAACTTTAAAAATAAGAGAAGTTTTTTAACATATGAATCATGGTTGATTTTTTATGGTTTATTAGTAATAATTTATGTTGAATTTTTTTAAGGGAAATGGAACTAATTAGTGTCAAATAAAGGAAAACTACTACAAATCTTTGTTTTTTTTAAAAAAAACATATAACTTACCAACCATCTCTAACTAACAAACCCGAACAAGTACAACCCCACCCCACATCCAAACATACCGGCTTTACCCGTTTCCTCCAATCGCCTCCCCCATAAAATAACCGTCATTTTTCCAACACCAATATTTACTTAACAAGTAAATTCCATTATTACCCCTGCCTTATTATAAATATCTACCACAATATACCCCAACTTATTAATCAGCCAAAAACACAATTAGAGAGAACACAGAGAAAAAGATTTTTAATAGAATGTCTCGACGAAGAATTTCTTCAAATTTTCCAGTAATGGTGACGACGGCGTTAATGACAATTTTCCTGATTATGATCACGATTCCACCCGTCTTTTCGAAAGCTTTGCCCATCCCGGCCGTGGAATCGAAACTGAACGATTGGATTGCTCAGAACATAAAAGAATTCCATGAACGCAAAGCCAACACTGGGATTAAGGCCTTGGATGCACGTCTCATTAAGGCCGAGGACTCGGTGAAAATCATCACCGTTAGAAAAGACGGCCGTGGAGATTTCACCACCATCACCGACGCCATCAAAAGCATCCCTACCGGCAATACACGCCGTGTCGTGGTGTCGATTGGTGCTGGAACGTACAATGAGAAGATAACGATTGACAGGTCGAAACCTTTTGTGACATTGTATGGAGAGGACGGTAGTATGCCGAAGATAACATATGGCGGCACGGCGTTGAAGTATGGAACGCTGTATAGCGCAACGGTGGCCGTGGAGTCGGACTACTTCGTTGCCGTGAATATTGCTTTTGTGGTATGTCTTTCGAATGAAACCGTTTTTAAACACAATTTCTTTATATCCATCTTACATGCAACTTGACTAATCTCACGAGAATTATATCATATGACCTCAAGGTATTATTTGACGGTTGTAAATTAAATTTGTTAGTGAAATGAGTGCATGAATGATAAAGGTGTGTTTGTGGTGATTTTGCCGCAGAATTCTGCTCCGATGCCGGACGCGACAACGAAGGGAGGTCAAGCGGTGGCGATGAGGATATCGGGAGATAAGGCAGCATTCCACAATTGCCGTTTCATAGGGTTTCAAGATACATTATGTGACGACAGAGGCAGACATTTCTTCAAGGATTGTTACATCCAAGGGACCGTTGATTTCATCTTTGGAAATGGAAAATCCATCTACTTGGTTTGTAATTCATTCCCTTTTTATTTTTAATCATTTTTATATATAATTATAAGATTAAACATCACAATTAATTATAAGGAAATTCATTCATATTGCATACGTGACAGAAAACTACAATAAAATCAGTGGCAAAAGGGATAGCAGTGATAACGGCACAAGCGAGGGAAAACGCACAGGACGATAGCGGGTTTACGTTTGCTTACTGCAATATAACAGGAACTGGAGATACCTATTTGGGAAGAGCATGGAAAGAGATGCCTCGTGTTGTTTTTGCTTATACATATATGGGAACTCTCATCAATATAGAAGGATGGACTGATAAGATGCATGGCTCCGGGAGTAAAAAGTATCTATCTCATCTCTATCTTGAGAAATTATTTGATATGTCCGTCATACAATTATAACTCATCAACTCGTAATTATTGGATATATGTCGTACATTTAATGATTACGGTTAATGATCTCACATCAGAAAGATGAAGGACCTGACAACATTTATAAAATTTAAGGGCCACTCAACTCATTATCAATTGGTTTTGAGATGGATGCTCACATTATTAATATGATATCAAAGCCCAACAAGCCCAAACGTGTATTCGATCCAAAATGGGATTCGACCTAAGAATTGTGAACCCAAAAAGGCAACATTTTAAAAGGACATGCTAAGGATCTCACATCAAAAAGATAAAGGGACCTAACAACATTTATAAAGTTTAAGGGTCACTCCTCTCGTTACCAATTGGTTTTGAGATGGATGCCCACATAATTACAAGTTGGTAAATGATAGTATAAAATTAAAGAGATTTTAAACTTTACCATTTGTAAATCTGCAGGGGTGTGTATTATGGAGAGTACAAGTGCATGGGACCAGGGGCAAGTTCATCCAGAAGAGCAAAATTTACGAGGATACTATCTGATGAAGAATCACAAGCTTTCTTGAGTATGACTTATATTCAAGGAAACAAATGGCTTCTCCCTCCCCCAAATCTCTCTTATATCCGTTCTCATTTTCCCAATAATTAAACTCCCCTTTATTTAATAAAGCTAAGAAAAAGTTGTTTTTTTTCCTTCTTTTCTTCTCTGTCAAAATGTTTAATTAGCCTCCCTTATTTAGTTAATGTGTGACCACTGAGCTAGAATGAACTTAAATAAGGACTGTTTTATTTAATCTTTGGATCTCTTAGACTATGACCAATTAAACACTTGTCCACAAAATCTAAATAATGCAATATACAATTCCAATCCAATTAACTTTTTTTTTAATAAAATATTTGATATACACTCTTTATTTTAAAGGTTTTTTTTTACGGTCAAGACTAACGTGCATTACACGTATTTTTTAATGATGTTAAAAATGATAAAAAAAAGTTATAGTTTGAGATATGTATAAATAAAAATATATATATCAGTATTGAAATAATAGAACAAATTAGATTCAAAAGAAGTTTTATAATGAAAGTAATTACTTGAGATTGAAAGGAAATTAAATTAGTAACATGTGTAATGTAATGGTACAAAATTGATGGCTGTCAAAACCAGTAAAAATAAATACATACTCTATTAGTGATTAACTCGTAGTAGTACAAGGTCAAACTCACAAAGACTGGTAAACTAATTTAGTGTTATCAAAAAGGGCGGTTTTGAAAGTTTTGAATAAAAAACAGAAAACAATAAAAGGATGAAATTCGATTTGAGAAAGTTTCCAACTAAAGACTTTATCTCAGTTATGATTTATTTAATTCGATCATTGACAAAAGCACAAATTTCAACTCAACTCTAGATTGATATGAAGTCACCAAAACCAATCAACAACTTATAAGTGTTCTTCCTTAACTATTCGATAGCAAAAATACGATCATTGATTATTTTCCTAATTAACAGATGACCTTAGAATTCGATAATAAGATATAACTCATTAACAACATTAAGATGAGAAGAAGTACCAACCCTTAAACTAACAAACACGGTATGACCGATTTATTTAAGTTAGATGAAAATTTCGCATAATATAAACTAAAAAGTTTCCTAATCAATTCATGTTACTTTCATCACTATGATTAGAACAATTTAAATAATTATGGATTTAAACATTCTAATTGACTGATTATCAAACTAACACTTGAACCAAAGATCCTATTTGAGCAAACATCAACTTTGATAATAAATATGCAAAGAGAAATCACAAATAGAGAGAATTAGAAAAACAATTAAGAATGGATCTCACGAACTAAACAAATCAAACTTTGATTTGATCTCTAATTTGAATGAGGAGTTTAGCTAGACATAATATAATACTAAAAAATAACCTAAGAAAAGTTCTAAAAATTGAAAACAAAAAGCTGAAAATTTTGAGATTGAGGTCTCTGTAAAAGAGTTCTCAAGCGGAATTCTTAAGGATCCTTGCAGTATAATATTAATCTAAAAACATATACATAAATAGAAGATTAACCCTTGTCGAGAAATGTCTAGCTCTTCCTCTTGTTTCTTGGTTACGTTCTTACTAAGCTCAAAAGAGAGAATTGGTGCGTGGGCACCATTCTCTTTGGAAAAAAAAGAAAAGGGAAGGAAATTTCTTCAGTTAGACCTCAAGGGTTGGTGACAGTTAAAAGAAAGAGAGATGAAGATGAATTTTTCTGAGCTTTTTTTTTGCACTCTTAGTTGTGTGTTTTGGGATCACGCCAACTCCCCTATTTATAGGAAAACTAAGGCTCACAAAATCTTTGAATATCTTTTAATTATCAAATAATTAAATAAAGATATTAAAAAAATTTGAATAATTAAGACATAATATCTTATTCCATAATAACATAATCCCATATCATAATTTAAAGTAATCTAAATTAATTATTCAATATCTACTCATTTAAATTAAGATATTAAATCTCCCATTAATTTTGGACAACTCCAAAATTAATTTAATTAAATAGACTACTCTATTAATTTCACAATTAATTAAATCATTAAATAGACTCTTCTATTTAATTTCTTTTAATTAATCAAATAGACTCCTCTATTTCTATTTTGCCTTAAATTAATTTGACAATTTCAAATTAATTACTTAAAACGATTTTTTCAAAAAAATTAATCCATGTTAATTTATGTTCTCAATTACATGCCTTAATTCGGATAACTCAATGAATCTATGGATTAATAGAAGAAAATAAATTAGGTAAAATTCTAGACCAAATATTTGCACATGTTTCAATGATAACTCATTCAGCCTAAATCGTTAAAATTTGTTGCACCTCTCTTAAACAAACCCCATATATATATTTTGCACATGAAATCAGCAACACGCCATTTTAACAAAAGGTTAAATTTGTTATTACTTAAATAATTTAAGATTGAAAAAAAATCATTTTTCAAATTGACCAACCCAGGTTCAAGAGTAAAAATGATTAAAAGACTCATAATTAATAATATTTAAAGTTGATAAACCTCCAAAGTTTTGGGGTAAAAGTTATTTAAAAACTCAAAATATATATATTTTTTTAAAAATTGTTTATTTATTTATTATTTCTTCCATCTATACCGATTTAAAAAGAAATGTAAAAGGTGAAGAAAATGAACTTTGGCTAGGTAGTGGATATGGGTAATGGGTTGTTAAAATGTTTAACATTTTCAAACCAAAAAAACCACTAACGAACTATCATTGGCAAAAACAAAACAAAACCAAACCATGACCTATAAACCCCTGTCGGATCCACTAAACCCGAACAAGTACAACCCCACCCCAACTCCCAAACACCCTCCCTCCCAAGAAAATTTGTGTCATTTTTCCAAACATCAATATTTACCTAACAATTATATTCCATTATTACCCTTCTCTTCTTATATATATCTACCACAATGCCCTCATTTATTCATCCACCAAAAAAGAAAAATACAAACAGAGGGAGAGAATTCTTCATAAAAATGTCTCGGCTAAGCATTTTTTCAACTTTTCCAATAATGTCTGCGGCGGCGATGACGGTGGCGGTAATGATGATTTTCCAGCTAATGATAACGATTCCCGCCGTTGTTTCCAATCCTCTTCCCATCCCGGCCGAGGCATCAAAACTAAATGATTGGATTGCTCAGAATATAAGAGAATTCCGTGAACGGAAAGCTAACATCGGGACCAAGGCCTTGGATGAACGTCTCGCTAAGGCTGAGGACACTGTCAAAATCATTACCGTTAGAAAAGACGGTCGTGGAGATTTCACCACCATCACTGACGCCATCAAAAGCATCCCTTCCGACAATACACGACGTGTTGTCGTGTCGGTTGGTGCCGGAGAGTATCGTGAAAAGATAACTATTGATAGGTCGAAGCCTTTCGTGACGTTATACGGAGAGGACGGTAGTATGCCGATCATAACGTATGATGGCACGGCGTTGAAGTACGGAACGGTGTATAGCGCGACCGTGGCCGTGGAGTCAGATTACTTCGTTGCCGTGAATATTGCTTTTGTGGTATTTTTTTCTAGTAACTCTTTTGAAACACCACTTTTTCATTATCCGTGATTATTAGAGTTAGTTTGTGCATACAATTCGATTAATCTCACGATACAATTTTAAAATATTTTACGAAGAAAATTCATAGGATAACATATGACTTTGTATGGAACTAGGAGAAGCGTACAAGTTTCACTAAAGTCTTTAACCCATGCCATGCTAAATCGTCACCAAAAGGTTAAAAAATTCTTCACTCTTACCATCCCTCACATCACCTTTTCACTAAATTAGTTGAGGTGATATTATAATAGTTTCTTATTTTTTGTTTCTGTTTCTTCAAAAGGAGAAATATAAACATGTACAGTAGTTGTTTCTTATTTTTATGTTTCTGAAAAAAAGAAAAGAAACAAAAATATGTATGATAATTAATTCTTGATTTTGTCTCTGAATTAAAATAATAGAAGTATGTTGAAAATATTAAAATTTTAAATAAAATATTATATCGATATAATTTTTAGATATTTATAATATACTTTAAAAGTTAAAATGAGAAAAGTAATTATAATTTATTAACGTGTTGAAAATTTTGGAAATAGAGATGAAAAACAAGAAAATATGATTTTATCGTTTCTAAAAATTTCTAGACAATTTTTTTTTCCCAAATTCTAGACAATTTTAAGAATGTTTAAAAAAAAAAGAGAGAAATAAGAAACATGAAAGCGTTACCGAACAACTTCATTTCTTAAAAATGAGAAACAGAACAAACAAAAGAAATTGGAATGTTATCAAACAGTCCCACCTCTCCCAGAGAAAAACAAAATTGAAGGGAAAAAAAAGATATATATGGATATGGATACATAATATATTGACACGAATATTAAATGATGAAGGTGTGTGTTGAGGGCGAACAAAATCCCACATCGGTTAGAGAAGGGGATGATCATGGGAATATAAGGGGAATGACACATCTCCATTGGTATGAGGCCTTTTGGGTGAAACCAAAAGCAAAGCCATGCGGGCCTTGGCCCAAAGTGGACAATATCATACCAATGTGGAGTTGTGGTGGCCCGGTTTTCCCCTAACAAGTGGTATCAGAGTGGACGGATGGAGGGGAGGCTCAGTGGATATTTGTTCGAGGGGAGGATTGTTGAGGGCGAACAAAATCTCACATCGGTTAGGGAAGGGAATGATCATGGGTATATAAGGGGAATGGCACATCTCCATTGGTATGAGGCCTTTTGGGTGAAACCAAAAGCAAAGTCATGCGGGCCTAGGCCCAAAGTGAACAATATCATACCAATGTGGAGTTATGGTGGCCCGAATTCCCCTAACAAGTGGTATCAGAGCCATGCCCCGACCTTAACGATGTGGGTGGAATCCTCAGGTGCCGAACAAAGTGAGGAGCCTCGGAGACCCGATCCGTGGTGGGCTCTATCGGACAGGCGGGGTGACCTGGATAGAGTGGACGGATGGAGGGGAGGCTCGGTGGATATTTGTTCGAGGGGAGGATTGTTGAGGGCGAACAAAATCCCACATCGGTTAGAGAAGGGGATGATCATGGGAATATAAGGGGAATGACACATCTCCATTGGTATGAGGCCTTTTGGGTGAAACCAAAAGCAAAGCCATGCGGGCCTTGGCCCAAAGTGGACAATATCATACCAATGTGGAGTTGTGGTGGCCCGGTTTTCCCCTAACAGTGTGTTGTTGTGATTATGGCGCAGAATTCAGCTCCGATGCCGGACGCGACAACGAAGGGGGGTCAGGCGGTGGCGATGAGGATATCGGGAGATAAGGCAGCATTCCACAACTGCCATTTCATAGGGTTTCAAGACACGTTATGCGACGACAAAGGCAGACATTTCTTCAAGGATTGTTATATCCAAGGCACCGTTGATTTCATCTTTGGAAATGGAAAATCCATCTACTTGGTTTGTAAATTCATCCCCGGCCCTTTTTACTTTAAAATAAAATTTTAATTATATGGAAACTTAATTCATATTATTTTTACATCCGACAGAAAACAACGATAAAATCGGTGGCAAAAGGGTTGGGAGTGATAACAGCACAAGCGAGGGAAGATGCAGCAGACGACAGCGGGTTTACGTTTGCTTACTGCAATATAACAGGAACTGGAGACACCTATTTGGGAAGAGCATGGAAACAAATGCCTCGTGTTGTTTTTGCTTACACCTATATGGGAACTCTTATCAATACCGAAGGATGGAGTGATAACATGCATGGTGATCAGCATAAAAAGTACACGTCTCCATCTCTTTCTCGAGAAATTATTTGATGTGTCGATCATATATTATAACTCATCCACTCCTAATCATTAATGGGAAATTTACATGAATGTTATAATTTGGTGAAATATTTACAAATTTGTTGGAATTTTTTTTAAAGAATGTTAGAATTTCAAATAACGAGTATATCAGTCAATCACTATTAGTATATTAGTCAATATAACTAATAGTATATCAATGACGTATAATAGTATCAGTGATAGTCCACTAATAAACTATCATTGATATACTAATAGTTCACTGATTGACTGATATACTCATATCTTTAAAATTCTAATATTTTTTTTAAAAAAATTGAAATTGCCCCATCATTAAAATGCATTTAGTGATTATAAGGTTGGTGAATGATATTATGATGACAACATTAAATAATTAAATTCTCGAGTTCAACTCTTACATATTTAAATCATAAGCTAGTACTGTAAAATTGAAAAGAGAATTAATTTTTATTATTGTAAATTTGCAGTGGTGTGTATTATGGAGAGTACAAATGCATGGGACCCGGGGCAAGCTCGTCCGGAAGAGCGAAATATACAAGGATACTATCTGATGAAGAATCACAAGCATTCTTGAGTATGACTTATATTCAAGGAAACAAATGGCTTCTCCCTCCCCCAAATCTCTCTTATATTCGTTCCCATTTTCCCAATAATTAAATTCTTTTATTTTTTAATTATTACTCAGAAAATTACTGTCATTGTAAAATATTTTCTCACTTTTTTTCTATTGATTTCCCTTTCCCACCACCTAGTTTCTCTCTTTCTCTAGACAATATTAAGTATCTTTCAAAGAATTTTTTTTATGGATATTAATGGTTCTAAGAAAATGTTGGACTACCCTAGGCCCAAAATGAAGAATATTCTATCAATGTGAAGATTGTAGAGACTCAATGTCCCTTACAGAACTAAAAAAGCTCTGTAAATTATAGGAATGTTACGTGTTTTACTCCTTTCATTGTCGATCAATTATTTTGAGATGAAATAAATATGAAGATGTATCAAAACACAACAAACTCAAATAAGAATTTGACCAAAAAATAAAAGCAAAAAAAAGTAACCATCTCGAGAAGACATGTTAAAGATTCAATAGAAAAAGATAACCTAACAAGATATATATAAAATAATGAGTCACTTCTCTTATTATTATCAATTGGTATCGAGATGAAATACATGAATATTAAGAAATCAAAACAATAATTTTACCCTTTATTAAAACATAGCATCATATATTTATTAATTTAATTTAATTTAATTATAAAGGTTAGATCTGATTCCAACCCTTTGATAGATGTGGTTGGTAAGGTAAATAGTAAAATAAATAATAATGAAATAAAAAGGGTCGGGTGGGTAAAAATTAAAATTAATTGGTGTAATCTTGACTTGAATAAGGAGAAAAGGCTTCAGAAATCCAATTGTTCTTCCTCCAAGAATTCCATCCCATTTCCTCACAAATCAAATCACTGTGATTAATGCTGTAAGTAGAAATGCAATGCCTTTTATAGAATCTTGTAGTTTTCTTCATCACTTCAATTTCTTTGTTAATTTCTTCAATCATTTTCTCTCTCTCTGGAAGCTTGAATTTCTCCTCAGCCAATTGGCTTAGCCATATGCTTCGAAGCTCTGCCGTTTGAAGGTTTGCCACACTCTCTAAATATCCCACAAATCCCATGTTTGGAATCATCGGATTTATGGTCCCTCTGCCATTATATCAATTCAATTAATTAAACAAAATTTAACCTTTTTTTTTATTTTACCATTTATCAATTCAATTATTAAAAAAAAAAAAGACTATTTTGCTCGTAGTAATTTTCGTAAAAATTGAAGTTATTATTCATGAGTTTATGATGTGAAGATTTTGATAGTTTAACAAAAAGAAAATGTATACCATGATATTTCCATAGATTATTGAACAATTGACTTTTAATATTTTTTATTTTAACTTTTGATTTTAGGTTAAATAATGATCATCTAAATGATTTTTTAAAAGTTCAAACTCTCATTTAATTATAAGTTGATTGTTAATTTAATTTTGATTATCTATTTTTTTTCCATTAATTTATTACTTTGATTTCAATAAACTATTGATGTAAACAATAAAAAAATACTTCCATAGATAGATATACATATCCAAAATCTTCTAACTAAGACAATTTATGAAATACTATTTGATTTTTTTTTAAAATTTTTTAAATAGTTTTTAAAGTCAACTATTATCTCTAAACAAATATTATAAGATATAACAAAGAAATTGTTAGGAAATTAAGTAATAATTTTTTAAAAAAAAAAAAATAGAAAACTTAAATTAAAAAAAAATTAATCAATTAAAGAGTGGAAAATTTGGCTTACCTATACAAGGGCATCATGCCAGAAGGATATTCAAGGAAAGTGGAGAAAGGCTGAGGGAAAATGTCTCTGAGTTTTTTCTTTCCATCAAAACCAGTTGCAAAAATGACCAAATCAAACTCTGATTTTGTGTTGTCATCAAATTCAATCCCTCCTTTCCAAAAACACCATTTTGAAGCTCTCTTAATTACTATATTGCCCTTTTCAGCTTCAGGGAAAAAGTTTTCTGGCATTATAGCCATTTGGCAAGAAGCATAGTCCTCTAGAAATGGATGCTCTGGTTTCAATCCATACTTTTTCAGAGGAAACTTCCATGTAAGATATGATTCTATGAACTTTGAAACTGCATGTTTCTGTTAGAAAAAGAGAATAAAAAAATAATTCAATTTCAAAGTTGGATATATAAAAAATAGGAGGAAATTAATTTTTGCCGTTGGACTTTAGGGGTATTATCAACTCCAAACTTTGAATTTTTAATTGTTATCATTTTTAAAATTAAATTATATAAGTATTTGTAAGTTTAACCTTTTTGTTAAGAGCTTCGTAATTATATTTACTAAAATTTTATTGATTTTTTAAAAATTTAAAGAAGATTAGATCATAAAATTACAAAAATAACTATTTAATACAAGAAAATAAATCATACCTGGTACACTAGATTACACCCCTATCGTACGAATCAAAATTTCTTCTCGCAAAATCTTACAACTTCAATCGTGCCTTTTTTTTTTTTTTTCTCTCAAATCATTCAAATGTGTTATTATCCTCAATATAAACAAACTTTATTTACATTTTACCCATGATATTATTAACCACTAGTTAAACTTGCTACTATATATATATAGTTTAGAGTTAAAATTGATAGTATTTAAAGTTTAAGATTTAAGTTGATAATACCCTAAAATTCAAAAATTGATTTTTTCCGAATAGAATATTTTGAAAAACAAAAATGGTTGAGATTGAGAGTTGATAATTACCATGGGAGAGCACAAGAGACAGATAAGGTTTTTGAGGAAGCTTTGATTGGGTCTTTGATGGAGAAATTGAGAAGCTCTAGTGGAGTAGAACAAGAAGAAAGGCAAACCCCAGACCCAGTAATGGGGCACTGTCCAATGTAAACCCCTCACCACCATTGTACATGGCTTCCCTTCAGGACCTTCACAAGTAAATAATTAGTTTTCAAAATATATAAATAATTAGGTTTGCATAATCTAAAATTCATTTTCACAACTCTTTTATTTTTGTTTTATATTTTTTATTAAAAAAAAGTAGGTACTTTCATTATTATTTCTTTGTTTTTTGAAATGTTTTTAAAATTTTAAGTTTGGTTCTTTGGAAAGAGAAAAAAAAGAGCATGTGTAAAAAAAAATTAAGCATAATCTAGAAATAACTTTTTTTTTGCCCTTGTTATCTTCATTTTTTATAAACATTTTTAAAATTCTGACAAAATCTAAAAAATCACAAAAGTAGTTTTCATAATTACGCTTTACATTTTTTTTTGGTATTGCTAAGTTTTGAAATAAGATTAATTTATAGAAAACAAGCAAACAAGTGTTATCTAGCATAGCAATACCAAAAAGAGAGTTTTTTATTTTTTAAATGTTTTTGAAAAGTAAGGACTAGAAGAAAAAATATTAGTAAAACAAACTTAATTTTTTTAAGCAAAATCAATATTAAACTATATATAAATGTTTAGTTTAGTAGTAATTAACATGATTTTAGAGAGAGGAAAAAAATGGTGAATCAATCTAATATTTCAGCCCAGATGTGAAGGAATTGAAAATGTACATGAATTTTCACTTCTACGCACAATTAATTTTTTTTTATCCAGTGATTAAATAATTTCAAAATTAATTAATAATTAATTACCCTTGTTCATTTTTTTTATGAGCACAGAATAAAAGTCAATTCCAAGACGTTGAATTCTAAATTTTTGTGTGAAAAAAGAATGGTTTGAAAAAAAAGAGAAGTCAACAAATCAAGAACACACACTAGAAATTTTATAGGAAAGTCCAGGTATAAAAAAAAATATGCTTAAAAAATTCTTAAAAGTGATGTCACACTTTATATTCACTTTTATCAAGAAAAAAAAAATCAAATTTTGATTCTCCTGGTCATTTTTTTGTCACCCTATGGTCCAAACCTTTTATAAATAAAAATATACTAACAATTATATAAATATTCCAATATTGGAAATATCCTAGAAATGATATTAGATTAATTAGTATAGATTAAAAATTAATTCTTATTGATTTTGATAACAATTTTAAATATAATTATTTTATGATTTTAAAACTTAAAGATTGTTTAACATAATTTTTTTTAATGTGTTTGAATTCGTAGCCAAAAACTAAAAAAAAATATATAAATATATATACCTTGATTTGCTTCAACACATTCAAGAACCAAATCAATGGCTGATTTTTTGAAGCCGATGACTGCAACCTTCTTACCCTTCAGGAGTTGAGTCGCCTCTTCCATTCCAAGTTTGCAATAATCAAGAGAATGCATTACTTTTCCTTCAAATATTTCTGGCCCTTTTTTTCTTGGAAATTCTGGAATTTTTGCTACATCACCATATTTTCCTAAGCACATAACCACCATCTCGAATTCAAACCACTGCAATATTTTATTACAAATGTTAAAATTAAAAATAATATCCCATCATCTTCCTTTATTTCTTTAATTATTATTATTTTTTTTTTTTTTAAAAGGTTATATATTAAGAAATATGAATGTTTTTTCCACAATGATTACTACGTATATGAGTATTTGGTCGATCTATATAAATGTTGATCACTTTTTTTCGTATTGATGAATTGAGACTGAGGAGATTTAAATTCACATATTTTTTTAAAAGATGAGCTTTAACTAATGACTTTTTGTCGGTAGACCATTTATCAATGACCATGCAGAAGTTTGACGTGCATTTAAAGCTAATGTATATTATTAACAATTTCAAAAAGAAATAAAAGTTAAAATGATTTTTTTATGCTTTCTATTTCTATTCTAGCGCAATATATATTGAGATTTTTTGTAATTAAATATTCTATATATTTCAAATTGAGAAAAAAAATGGTTATTCCAAAATTATTTCGAAAAACAATTAGCTGAGAGGATGAAATATTATACCTTGATTTAAATTTAAAAAGAAAAAATAATTGTATATCCAATCCACAATTTCACTTCGAACAAAATTTTAGGTATAGCAATCCTTTTTTTTTTTTTTGGACTAAAACCATTTCTTTAGAAGAAAAAAATGATATGCAGAGATTATAAACCACCCTGGTTTTAAATTATTATGGGAAATATAATTTTTTTTTTCAAAAACAAAAACCCTAATTTAGGGCTTATGAGTATCAAAAGAAAACCCTAATGGAAAGGTTTGGAAGTGGGAGATGGAGATCCTAATTAGGGCTTATAAGAAGAAGAAAAAAACACCAACCTGAATGTTATCAGATTGAGAGTTTTGAACCGCAATCGCCCAGACGGGGCGACCGGGAAGAAGAGTTCCATATTCGTTAGATTTTATACCAAAATCGACATCGACATTAACTTCAGTATCGGCAGGTGGCGCGCCACCGAGAAAACGAATGGATACCACCTTGGAATTAAACCTAACAAACTTAAGCAAATCAAAGTGATGAGCATAAGAAGTCAAGTAATTGACAATCTCAACGTGAGAAGGGAAAGTGTCATTATCCCTATCAGGCCAAGGGAAGTCAGAAAACTCATAATCACAACGAAGGGATTGAAGCTTTGTTGAATGATAAGAACAATGCTTCCAAACCCCGCCAATGCAATCACTGGCCTCAAAGATCATTGGATTATGATGAGCCAACTGCTTAGCGGCAGCAATACCGCTCACACCTGCCCCGATGATCGCAATTTTCGACGACACGGGAGCCATATTATATTTTTCTTTTTTCTTTTTTTCTTGAGTGTTTGATTGATGGATATTGTTTTGGAAAATTAAGGGGGTGTTTATATAGAGGGAGAGGGAAGATGGGAACTGATCGATGGCTACACTACACGTGACTTAGACTTTTAGAAGATGGATTATTTTAGAGAGTCATGATAATAATGGTGAGAGTATTTGTTTTGTTTGGCAAGCAAGAAAACTATTTTAAAAGAGAAATTTTCTCGTCAAAATATTTGAAGTAGGTGAAGTGTAAATTGGTTTCAAGGAATTAAAAGAAGAACTTTCGTTCATAACGAAATTTTATTTTCATGTTTTTATAATTTATTGAATTTCTTCGTATATTCATTCACACAAGCCAGAGTTGAAAATAATTAGCATTTTCTTGTGATTTTTTTTTCCCACAAATTTCCTTGTGTTTTCCTTCTTTTACTAAAGGTTTAAAAAAAAAAATCTATGGTAATCAGTAATGTAATAAAGAAAATCAAGTCTCAATTGATGGAAGAAACCTTATAAATATTTCATTGATAATTATATAATTTAAGTTTTTTTTTTTTTTTTGACTTGGAACAAAACAAAAGGGAAAAAACAAAACGAAAGCCTGAACAAAAGAAATCAGGAAAGGAAATTATCTTTATACCCATAAGATTTCAGTATGTTTAATTAGTTAATATATTTTTTGTCTTTCTTTTTATTTTCTTTGTTAGAAGATGTATGTGTGTTTGTTAGGCAGTTTTAGTTCGGTTGTATATAATATATGAGTTTCTACCGGTATATCATATCAACTTCATTAAAATATAAGTATTTTTTTTTAATTGTACATCATTTTAACCTTTTCTTCCTCTGACAGGTATTGTTTAGTAAGAATTATATATTTTTACAAAATAAATACTCAATACACAAAAACACATATAAGAATATAGTTTATGGAATGAGATTTTAGAATTTACTTTTCACTCTTAAGAATAAAAATCCGATGAAAAATATAAAGGTAAATTGTTTTTATTAAAATATATTTTTAGTCATGTACTTTGTGTTAATAATATGGGCATCCATCTCAAAACAAATTGGTAATGAGAGGGGTACCTCTTAGACTTTATAAATGTTGTTAGGTCCCTTCATCTTTTCGATGTGGGATCCTTAACATGCCCCCTCAAGGATGGTGCCTCTTTGGGTTCACCATTCTTGGGTCGAATCCCATTTTGGACCGAATTCCCGTTTGGGCTTGTTGTGCTTTGATACCTGTGGAGATTAATGACTCTAAACAAGGTTATGAAGTTTTTAATAACTAGCTCATGCTGCTGAATGAAAGCTAAAAGGGATGTCAAGTTGTTTGCAAGCTGCTGCCAATTTCTGTTATAACAGTTTTTTGTTTTAAAGTAGTTGCAAGTGGTGTAAGATAGCATTTGTTAGATGTTCATTTTAGCATATTTTAGTTAGTTGTTTTGATCTTGTAAAAGCTTGTATAATAGGCTTTGTCTTTAGTTTTACAAGTTAGTTCCTCCATTTTTGCTTTCGTTGTATGAAGTATGCTGTGAGAATGCTACAGTAAAGAAATAAAGCAAAGTTTCTCTCTTCATCTAAGTCTCTTTAATCCGCTTTTAAGTTTACAATTGGTATCAGAGCTTCAGCCAATCGATCCATCTCTCCCACCATCCTTGAAATCTTTAAACATCTTGTCAAAAATTCATTCCGTAAATATCCAAGAAACCCAGATTTCTGAATCAAGAACCATGGCAGCAAAGTTTGAAATAGAGAAGTTTGATGGTAAGGTAGACTTTGGCTTGTGGAAAAAGAAGATCAGAGCAATTCTTGTACAACAGAAGGTAGCTAGAATCCTTGATGATCCCCCCACATTACCAGATACTGTTAATGCTGATAAGAAGGTAGAAATGGCAGACACTGCATTCAGCACAATCATTCTCTATTTGTCAGATAAGGTACTTCGCATGGTAGATGAAGAAACCACAGTGGCAGGCCTTTGGAGCAAGCTAGACTTTCTGTTTATGACTAAATCTTTGACAAACAAGATTTACATAAAGGAGAGATTCTTTGGCTACAAAATGGATCCCACGAAGAGTCTTGAAGACAATCTGGATGACTATGCCAAGATCTGTATAGAAGTCTCACAAATTGGTGAGAGAATTAGTGATGAAAACAAGGGGATTATTCTACTGAACTCCCTACCAGAAAGTTATAAAGAAATCAAGCATGCTATAAAGTATGGGAGAGACACATTGACCTTGGAAATTGTGAAAGATGCTTTGAAATCCAGGGAATTGGAGATGAAATCAGAGAAGAAAGTTTCAGAGGTTCTCTTTGTGAAAGGGAGAAATGATTCTTTCAAGAATTACAAGGGAGGCAAAAACAGTAAGAATAAATTCAAGGCCAAGGAGAAACACAAAAGGTGTTTTCATTGTGATAAGGATGGGCATTGGAGGAAAGATTGTCCCCAATTGAAATATGGGTACAATGGACCCCCGAAGAAACAAGCACAGCAGGCAGCAAACATCCATGAAGGGTATGATTCACCTGCTGAAATGTTAATGGCATCTGAATTGGAATATGGTGAAGAATGGGTCATGGACTCAGGGTGTTCTTTCCATATGTCTCCAAATAGGCACTATTTCTATGACTTTAAGAGTATAGATGGTGGCCAGGTGAAGATGGGCAATAACAAGTGCTGTAATGTAAGAGGGGTTGGCTCAATAAGATTGAAGCTAGCAAATGGTGTATCCAAGATTCTGCCCAGAGTGAGGTATGTACCTGATATGAATAGAAATCTCATCTCAATGGGGACTCTAGACAAGGCTGGTTATGAGTTTCACTCAAAGGATGGAGTCTTGAAAGTCTACAAAGGTGATTCTGCTTATTTGCAAGGAGAAAGGAGGAACAATCTGTATTTTCTCCAAGGGAAAGCATGCTATGCTCAGTCATATGCAATTACAGAGATCAAGGAGAGTGAGATTCAATTATGGCATAAAAGGATGGCACATATTAGTGAGATTGGTCTGCAAACCTTATCAAAACAGGGCCTGATTGATGTCAAGAATAAAGAAGCTTTGGCATTCTGTGAACACTGTACTGTAAGCAAGGCAACAAAACTGAAATTCAACAAAGGGAAGAAAAGCACAAAGGCAATAATGGATTACATCCATTCTGATCTTTGGGGACCAGCAAGGGTTCAAACCAATGGAGGTGCAAGGTATTTCCTTACTTTGATTGATGATTATTCAAGAAAGCTTTGGGTGTGTGTGCTTAAGAGCAATGATGAAGTGTTCAAGAACTTCCTAGAATGGAAGGTACTCACTGAGAACCAAACAGGCAGAAAGATTAAGATGCTCAGGACAGACAATGGGTTTGAGTTTCTAAACAAAAGAATGAATGATTTATGTAAATAGAATGGAATTGGCAGACACCTCACAGTCCCCTACACCCCCACAGCAGAATGGGCTAGCAGAAAGGTTCAATAGAACTATCCTTGAGAGGGTGAGGTGTATGCTGTCAAATGCTAGACTACCCAAAAGTTTTTGGGGGGAGGCACTCAAAGCTGCTGCTTATCTAATCAATAGAAGTCCCCCAGCAACATTAGATGAAAAAACTCCACAAGAAATCTGGACTGGCAGTCCTCCAAACTTGTCTAATATAAAAGTGTTTGGGTGTGCTACCTATGCTCACATGAAGGATGACAAGCTGGGGCCTAGGGCAAAGAAGTGTGTTTTCATTGGATACCCTTAAGGTTTCAAAGGCTACAAGCTTTGGTCATTGGAACCAGGAGATGCAAAGTGTTTTGTTAGCAGAAATGTGACTTTTAATGAGTCTGATATGCTTTGGCAATCTGCCAATGGGGATTCAAAGGAGAAGTCTATTGATTATGCATCTTATGATATAGTCCTAGAGGGAGATATCAGTGAACAAATTCCAGAAAGTTCAATGCAAGTAAATCAGTCTGAAGAGATGCTAGATGCTCAAGTCAGTGACAGTGTGCAGTCTGGGCCATCAGGGACTGGTAGTACAGATCAAGCATCAGACACAGTGGAGAGGTAGCTGAAGACTATCAATTGACTAGAGACAGGGAAAGAAGGGTCATAAGAGCTCCAAGCAGGTTTGATGATGAAGATTTTATGGGTTATGCATTGAATTGTGGGGCTGTAATTACTGATTCAGAACCAAACACTTACAGTGAAGCAATTAACTCAAAAGACAAGGATTTATGGCTTGAAGCTACGAATCAGGAACTGAATTCTTTATACAAGAATGATACATGGAGCTTGATATCCAAACCACAAGGCAGAAGAGTGGTGGACTGCAGATGGATATTCAAAATAAAGCCTAGCTTGAAAGGGACTGATGCTCCAAGGTTTAAAGCAAGGCTAGTGGCCAAGGGATTCACTCAAATGCAAGGAATTGATTACAATGAGGTATTCTCACCTGTTGTAAGGCACACATCTATATGAATTTTACTTGCAATTGTTGCTCAATTCAATCTGAAATTGGAGCAAATGGATGTTACTACAACATTCTTGCATGGAGATCTGGATGAGGAGATTCTGATGTCTCAACCACCTGGTTTTGTCAAAAGCAAAGAAGAACATCTAGTATATAGGCTAAACAAATCTCTCTATGGTTTAAAGCAGTCTCCTAGGCAGTGGAACAAGAGATTTGATGAATTTATTACTACCAATCAGTTCATTAAAAGTCAGCTTGATCACTGTGTGTATGTAAAGCAAGTAGCAGCAGGTGTGTTTGTTCTTTTATTGTTATATGTTGATGATATGCTTCTAGCTTCAAGTGATATGAATGAAATTAACAAAGTAAAGAAGCTCCTTAGCACTGAATTTGAAATGAAAGACCTAGGGCCTGCTAGCAAGATCCTTGGGATGATGATTGTAAGAGGTAGAACTGCTGGTTTTCTATTTCTAAATCAGACAGGATATTTTGAGAAAGTGGTGGATAAGTTTGAGATGAATGATGCTAGAGATGCTGCTGTTCCATTGGCTGTTCACTTCAAATTGTCTACTAAACAATGTCCTGAATAAGAGGAAGAGCTTGCTGCTATGAAGGGTATTCCTTATTCAAGTCTTGTTGGGAGCTTAATGTATGCTATGGTGAGCACAATACCTGATTTAGCACATGCTTTAAGCCTAATATCTAGATTCATGAGCAATCCAGGGAAGTCACATTGGGAGGCCTCAAAATGGGTGCTCAGGTATTTGAAAACTAGCAAAGACAAATGGCTGTTGTATACTGTCTGTCAAGAAGAAGCAGAATGCGTTGTTGGCTTCGTAGATTTTGATTATGCTGCTGATTAGGATAGGAGAAGATCACTGACTGGGTTTGTATTCAAGTTATTTGGTAATACAATAAGCTGGAAGTCATCTTTGCAATCAGTAGTTGCTCTGTATTCAACAGAAGCAGAATACATGGCATTATGTGAAGCTATGAAGGAGGCTGTTTGGCTGAAAGAATTGATAACTGAGATGCTTGGTGAGAAGTGTAATGTCAGGTTGTATTGTGATAGTCAAAGTGCTCTTGCTCTGACTAAAAATCCATCATTTCACAGTAGAACCAAGCACATTGATATTAGATTTCACTATGTAAGAGAAGTTGTCCAAAAAGGAGATGTTATTCTTGAGAAGGTAGTTTCCAAAGAGAATCCAGCTGATCTTTTAACCAAAGTGCTACCTCAGGCCCAATTTAGCTATTTGTGTGATAAGCTTAAGATTGGAGTTGGTTAATGATAGCTTGAGCAAGTTTTTAGCAGTAATTGTGAAGTTAAAGTCTGCTAAATTTGCTGTTTTTGAAAAGTTTAGAGTCAAAAGGGTGTTTTGTGGAGATTAATGACTCTAAACAAGGTTATGAAGTGTTTAATAACTAGCCCATGCTGCTGAATGAAAGCTAAAAGGGATGTCAAGTTGTTTGCAAGCTGCTGCCAATTTCTGTTATAACAGTTTTTTGTTTTAAAGTAGTTGCAAGTGGTGTAAGATAGCATTTGTTAGATTTTCATTTTAGCATATTTTAGTTAGTTATTTTGATCTTGTAAAAGCTTGTATAATAGGCTTTGTCTTTAGTTTTACAAGTTAGTTCCTCCATTTTTGCTTTCGTTGTATGAAGTATGCTGTGAGAATGCTACAACAAAGAAATAAAGCAAAGTTTCTCTCTTCATCTAAGTCTCTTTAATCTGCTTTTAAGTTTACAATACCATATTAATAATGTGGGCATTCATCTCAAAACCAATTGGTAATAATAGGAGTAGCCCATGTATCTTATAAACCTTGTGAGTTTCCTTCATCTTTTCGATGTGAGATTCTCAACATGCCCCCTCAAGATGGTGCCTCTTTTGGGCTCACCATTCTTGGGTCGGATCCCACACTTGGACCGAATGCCCATTTGGGCTTGTTGGGCTCTGATATAGCATCTTAATAATGTGGGCATCCATCTCAAAACCAATTGGTTATGAGAGGGGTAGCTCTTAGACTTTATAAATGTTGTTAGGTCCCTTCATCTTTCCGATGTGAGATCCTTAACATGCCCCCTCAAGATGGTGCCTCTTTGGGTTCACCATTCTTGGGTCGAATCCCATTTTGGACCGAATTCCCGTTTGGGCTTGTTGGGCTCTAATACCATATTAATAATGTGGGCATCCATCTCAAAACCAATTGGTAATGAGAGGAGTAGCCCATGTATCTTATAAACCTTGTGAGTTTCTTTCATCTTTTCGATGTGAGATTCTCAACACTTTGATCATTATAATATTTTAGTTGTTGTACTTTTATTTATAACGATTTAGTTCATATACTTTAAAAAATATAAATAAAACTTTCAAAATTCAATAAAAAATCTTATTGATCAAAAGCAATCTATTTAATAAATTAAATCAAGCACAATTCAAACTTAAATATGGTTCAATTATATAAAAACTTATATGAATGGATATATAATAAAAATAAAAAAAGATTACGTCATGAACAGGGAAATTTAAGTTTACATCTCATGCTCCTCTTGACGTGAAAGTATATGGAGTGGAGACAAGAAGCTAACATGAAAAAGAATTTACAACTCCAAAAAATAGATAAAAATCTATTTAAAACTTCATTATTTAAAATTATAACATGAATTAATAAGTTGTTAGCAAAATATAAATAAAACCCTTGTGATTTTGGTCAAATACAAACATACCCTTTATAGTAAAAAAGAATTAAAATTTATAACCTTATAATTTCTAAATTTTACAATATTGACCATTTCCACTAACACTATTAACTGTCATAACCCTTTTATTTGAACCCTAATTTTAACGATTCAAGATCTTTTGGAATCTTCATTTCAAGCTTTACGTCATTTCCAGGGCCGGTCCTAAGATAATAGGGGTCAGGTGTGAAATGAGATTTTGGACCCCTATTGTATAATTTTAAATATATAATAAAAAAAGAAAATTTCACAAACCACCCTTGAACTATAGGAGTTGTAACATTTACATTCTTAACCTTTCAATTTGAGCAATTAGCCCCTTGAACTTTATAAAGTGTTAAAATTGGACCCACAAAAATTTATTTTTTCAAATTATTTCATTAGCTTTTAAAATTATACCCTCGAAAATCATCATAGAGATGAAAACTACATTTCTAATATCAACGGGGCGGGGGAGGGTGAGATCTAAGAAAAAATTTCATTCCCGACCCACGTGAGGATTTTGCGTTTGGGGTCATGGACGGGGTCACGATGGGACGTGAGCCTTTGGGGAGACGACCTTGTAGAGATTTTATGATATTTATTAGTAAATTGATAGTTTTAAGAGGATAATTTGATAAGTTAAAATTTTCTTGTGTCCAATTTTAACATTTTGCATAGTTCAAAGGGCCTACTGCTCAAATTTGAAAGTTTAAGAATGTAAATATTACAACCCCAATAGTTCAAGGGTAGTTTGTGCAATTTGCACATTAATAAATTAAAAAATATATAAACAAATATAATATTATTAACTTCAATCAAACAATTAATATTAAACAAAATAATATACAATTCAAAATTTTATTTCAAAAATGATATTCTTCTTAAAATGTGAACATACCGTGAATGAGTTGAATCGAATCGGGTTAAAAAATTTCAAGTAATGTAGAGAAAAAAAAATTAGTGAGAGTGATAAGTGATCGGAATAAGTAAAAATTTATTAATATAAATTAATAGTTGTTTCTTAGAAAAAAAATTAAAGAATAAATCTGCATTAAGAATTAAAAAGGAAAAGAAAAAAATAATAATTATAGGCTATAGCATTACTTACGAAAGAGAGGGAAAAAAGTTAATATAAAAAATTAAAAAAAGAAAAATGGATGAGGCTCCTATATTTTAGGGGCCATGTGCTATGGCCCTGGACACACATGTCCAGGGCCGCCCCTAGTCATTTCAAAACTTTGAAATCTTCAGTTAATAAAAGAGTTTATGACTTCAATCATAAGTAATGTTTTAATGATGACAACTCTTTTGTTTACTAATGATTTTGAAGTTTTGAAGTGACCAATATCGTAAAATATATGGAATATACTAAAAAAAGCCATTTTTTTAATTAAAAATTCAGTTTTTATATTTTAGCAAAAAATAATAATTGCCCCTCCCTTAAAAAGTGCATATATATCTCGGGAGAGAAGGAAAAAAAGTGAGTTCACAACGTTAAATATTTAATCATGATAGTGGGGAAAGATGTTTTATTGTCTAATTCTTGAACTGTGGAGGTGTGATTTAGCATTTTTAACTAGAGAGAATTCGTATATTTGATATTAAATACGGGGGTCATGTTTACCGTTTACATTTTTTTTTTTGAAAGGTTAAAGAATAGTAATTTTAGGTGTACAACAAAGGGTTTTAAATTGCAGTTATGGCCTTTGTCGCAAAACAGTTGTGGTGACGCAGAAAATGAGCTTAACAAAACATTATACAATCGACCGTGGTTGTCGCGGGTGTTAATTTTGTTAAAAGTACTACAAAATAAATTAATTGAAAAAGATACAAAAATGAATATAACAGCCGTGTCATGGACAACATAACGGTAACAGTCGTTACGACTGCAAATTTCTTTAAAACCGATATAACGGTTTGTAACAATATCAGTTGCGTTATGTAACGGGGTATAAAATCATGGTACAACAATCTTAATATTTACAAACCGATGTCATATTTCTTTAAAACAGTGTAATTCTGAAACATGTTAGTTTAAATTTAGTATTGTGTGAAGTGGTGTTGGATGCATCTCTTTTTCTTCTTGATTTCCATGGGTCACGTGCTTCATTATCTCCTTATAGGGTAGAGTGTCTGACCATTGAATGGAAATTTCAACTATTTTTTTCCCCATTAGACTCGATCTATAGTGCTGTAGATCATTCTATACTGTTTGAGATATATTTGTACAATTTAACAAATATATATATATATATTCATTTTCCAATTGTTATGAGAAAACGTAAATTAGCAATCAGCAACCAGTAGACAATGGAAAATGTTTTTCCGTTTTAAAAAAAATTTAGAATTGATAGTTTTCAAAATAAAAATGGTAGAAAACGAAAATAGTATTTGACTGTTTTCATTAATTTTTTTCTATATTAATCACTCCTTATATTTTTAACTATAAACTTAATTCAAATACACGTAATATTTTTTTTAATCACTATATTAATCACTGACTGAGGTTGGGTCGATTGTTTCAAAGATTCGGAACAAGGTTGATATTATTCAGGCTTTCACCTTCATTCATGCTAGTCGAAATCGTAATCTATTTGCTCATCTTTTGGCTAAGAAGGCTACAGTTTCAGGAATCTCTGGTTGTTGGTGTCAAGCCAATACCAGCCAATTCAACATCAGCAAATGAAAATGAGAAATAGCCTTTTCCTTAACTTTGTACACAAGAAATACTTTTTGTTCCTTTTTACTTTTCTGTTATTTCACTACCATTCATGTACTGCCATGTGGCTGGCTTTTCTTATATATATAAAATACCTGCTCCTACCGTATTTGGTATGCTGAGCATCAGGGTTTTGAAATTAAATATTGTGGTTTTAATAAATATTCCTAAAAATATTGTAACTTTGAAAATATTAATAAAAATATTGTAAATCGCATACCCAGTATGCGATTTTAGATAGAAAAAGTTAAAATCGCATACTCAGTATGCGATTTTAGAAGCAAAAGGTAAAATCGCATACAGAGTATGCGATTTTAATAGACTGGTAGAAATCGCATACAGATGCGATTTCAAACCAGTGACCCAATTATTTTTTTTAAAACTATGGTTAGAAATCGCATACTCTGTATGCGATTTCAAACCAGAGAGTGCAAATTTTTTTATGGCCATATTTTTTAGAGTATGCAAATTTTTTTATGGCCATTTTTTTTAAAAAAAAAACTGTATGCAAATTTTTGAGTGGCTCGTTAAAAATGTGAAAAATATGTCATCAACAAAATATGAAATATTCTCACATTCATAATAATAAATTACAATCGAAGTCTGAAATTGACATTTGAAATAATGAATTATTCAAGTCTTAAAACAAGTTTTGAACAAATACATCATCATCGATGACCTCCTGTCCCACACGGAGGTCGTCTCCTATTACGAGGAGGGTGAACACGTCCTATCGGGGTTATATATGAATCATCAGTAATATGTGAAGGACCGGCACCATCGACCACCTGAGATGGTCCTGTATCATCCATATGATGTGATGGACCGGCACCATCACCACCAATACGACGCCTCCCTCCCCGCCCCCGTCCTCGACCGCGACTACGTACTGGAACTCGCGGTACATCAACATCACTATCAGGTTCAGGAATGACGACCTATGAAAATATTTCATGTGATCCCGGAGTTGGTACCATGACAAAATGAGGGGATGATGGGTTACTAGGATAGTTGTGTGTGGTCTCTGGTACATCATCCATCTCCTCGGTATGCATCTCCTCAAGAACGACATCATCAATTCCTGCCTCCTCAGGAGCAGGATGTGCACGTGGACGACGACCTCTTCTAAAGCGAGGATCTGGACACTCTATACTGAACATAGTATTGAATTCCTCCATATGAGGAACACACTCTCCGATATAGTCTCGAGTCAGCTGATCAGGACAATCTAGAGAGACATTTGGCAGTCAACCAAGCTGATTAACAGAGAAAGTTGTTAATTTACGATGTTAACAATAATAAAAAAAACAATTTTAATGACTCACCACAAAGTCAAAAGCAGCAGCGTGTCGAGTAATGAACAAACGAGTGATAGAGGTATACCACTCTACATAATCAGCCTCACAGTCACCAGGAAATTGAACAGGATGTCCATCAATAATATGAGATCGTTGATTTGACCACCGTGCTATGAGAGGTGCATGTTCGATCCGCCAATCAGCATCTCTGCGACCTCTGAGATCCAATGTGTGTAAACGGAGATCTGTATCACATGGTGATGAAATATCTTGTCTGAGACCAAATTGGCGCATGACTCGATCTGGACGATGCCACTCAACTATATGAAAGCAAATGAGTGGTCAAATACTCGGCCACACGTCACGACTATCTATACAGAAGTCCGGAAATGATATCATGTGATGCAGATACGGTTCCCACACGATCTATAACATTGAAAAATATTAGTTAATTAATAGAGTAATTCACAATCCAATAACCAAGAATACATAAACTGAAAGACATACATCATTTTCTCCAAATTGATCCAGGATGTATCTATACTGAAGTAAAACATGAGTTGAAACTTCAGTGACGGAAAAGTCATCTCTCCACCTGCAAATGCAAATTATAAACAATATGTTAAAATATAGTAGTATGTTAATGTAGTAAACGTATTTAAAAAACTAAAATATATGTAATGTACCGTGCACCGAGGGGTAGATCAACATCACGATGGCGCTGCGTAAGTAATCGTTGAGGAGCAATAGTAGGAAATTGATCCCATGCCCAAAACTGAAGTAATATCAGTGCGCCGACAATCTCCTGGGCGCCTTTGGAAGAACCCTTACATATTTCCCGATATAGCCATGATAAACACGCAGATCCCCAACTAAAGCCACCGGCTATCTGGAAATCCTCAAGTAAAGGAAAAAACATTAAATGGACTAAATTGCTCGATTTGTCAGCGAACAGACACCCACCAATTAGTTGCATAATGTACGCCCGGGCGTGTCGTTGTACTGTAATCTCATCTGCATCAGCAGGTAGTACTGTGAACTGTTGTTCCAACCATGTTAAAGATAGGCGTGATCCATGTAAATGAGGTCTGACTGGAGTGACACCTAATAGACGCTCACATAAACCTACCCATCCAAGTGAGACTGATCCAGTAACTACATCTCCATCTATAGGTAAACCAAATAAAACTGAGATATCCTGTAGAGTAATAGTACACTCCCCCATAGACATGTGAAAAGTATGGGTCTCAGGTCTCCATCGCTCGATCAATGCGGTAATCAAATGCCAATCTAAAGCTATAAACCCTATCCGAGAAATCCCATAAAATCCTGCCTGTCGTAAGTATACATCTATACGAGGATCATGTGGAATACTACGCACAGTAGTCTCTCTACGCCTACAAGTAAGAACATGTGTCATTCGATTGGTCCACACCAAACTGGATCTATGGTCATCTTGTCTATGTAAAACCTCGGTGTCTCTAGGTCCTGGATCCATCACTGGAAGAATGCATAATATATATAAATGATCAAAATTAAAATCAAAATACAAATTCTATAAAGTTAAGTTGTCTACAATGAATGATCAAAATTAAAATAAAATAATAATAATAAAAAAAAGCGATGATGAAATAAAGTCATAAAATCAAAATACAAATTCTATATATAAATGATCAAAATAAAAATAAAAAAATAAAGATAAAAAAAATTGTCTACAATGATGTGTTCCTCGAATATGACGTGCTTCCCTCATGTGTTGGGTTCCCCTCTTTATTAGGACATTTTCTGCGATTATGCCCATCCTGCTTACAAATTCCACATCTTAACTTTCTACCTGTTTATCTCAAATCCATCTCATTGCGAATTCTACTACTTCGTGGTCTGCCTACCGCCCTTAATAGCGATCGATTAGGATGTATCACGTCAAAGTTAGGGTAAGGCCATTCCGCTTCATGAGGGATTGGATGAAATTGTGGCTCATAACATGAGTTGTATGTAGATATTTTGTAATAATCTTCTACATATTTCATGTAATCTACATGACAATGTAAGCAAGCTGCAATTACATGCGAACATGGGATTCCGTATACTTGCCATTTCTTGCAAGTACATGTTTTTAACTGCAAGTGCACAACATGACGGTTACCTCCCTGTGATGCCATATTACGATAGACAATTGTTACTTCAAACTCGCCATGCAATCTATCAAATACGTTTACTCGATGCTTACTTGCTTTTGCAGCCCATCGAGACATTTTATTCAATACAAACCTACCACAAAATAATAAGTAATATATAAATTATATGAAACTCAAGATTATAATATTATGTCAACAATGAAACATACCTTGGATACTCATCACCTTGTCCAAGTGCATCTCTAATCTCTGCTCTTCGTGCCTCAAAGTATGTTACACACCGGTAGAATGTAGCCTCTACTAATGGTGTGATAGGCAATGAGCGTGCTCCTTTTAATACACCATTGATGCATTCAGATAGATTTGTCGTCATCCAACCATATCTATATCCCTCATCAAATGCTTGAGTCCACTTTGACGGGTCAATGTTATCAAAATATCGAATGGAATTCTGATTCAGTTCAGATAGTTCATCCATACATTTTTGAAACTTAGTTACTGTAAATTGAGAACCGGCTCTAAAAACCAATTGTTTCATTAACTTGCTTTTGAATTTTTCATTAAAATTGCTTGCCACATGTCTTAAAAAAAGCGATGATGAGCCATTGGTGATGCCCATACATTTCTAGGATTATTTATTGCAGAGATTATACCAGGATGTCTATCTGATATCAAGCAAATACCAGAGCGTTGCGTCACTCTCAATCTCAACAGAGCCAAGAACCAACCCCAAGTGTCAGAACTTTCAACATCTACTATTGCAAAATCTAGTGGAAATGAATGGCCATTGGAATCCAAAGATGTGGCAATCAATAATTTGCCATTATATTTTCCATATAAATGGGTTCCGTCAATCTGTATAATAGGCCTACAATATTTGAATCCCTCTATGGATGGCCCAAACGATCAAAATACGGACCGCAATATATAATTCACTTCCTCTTCCATAGAATCAAGTCTCCAATCAACTTGTGTTCCCGGATTTCTTTGTTTAATAATATTAAACAACCGTGGTAATTTTTTATATGATTCTTTTCAATTACCAAATACCATTTCAATGTCTTTGTTCTTACCTTCCCAAATTCTCCCATAATTGACAATATATCCGAATTTGTCCAATATTTGTTGCATCAACACAACAATTTTAACAGTATTATCAACCTTCACTATATTTCGAATCTTTCTAGCAATAAACACAAAATCTAATTGAGGATGATCTTGAGACACACACGAGTATGTACAAGTGTGTGGACCAGTAAGTTGTGTGATCTCAAACATATTATGCACTTTTCGAATTAATGCTCTAAGTCTCCATATGCATCCATTATTATACTTTACACATTTCACTGCCCATATCACAGGTGTTGATTCGATGACATCAAAATCATATTGATTTTTTATTGACCACCGTTTCACATCATGCTTCAAGTCAATTTTTGTTTTGTACCTAAGTCCCGTACGCAATTCCTCATCTCCACCTCTTAATACAACACGTGGAAATGATGAGACTTCATTCATACGATTCAAAGAATCAATGTTCAACTCCGTGAAAGAAGGACAAGTGACATCATGCATCCTATTATCACTATTCAAATCAAGCATTTCTTCTTCATCGTCAGTTAGTGTACGTATATCAATAAACTCATTCGTCGGTGGAATAGTCTCATATGGATGATATGGAAGTAACCCAATATCATTAGATTGATCACCAACAATGTTACCCTCCGTATTTTCAAAACATACGTCACTATCCACATATAAATCTACCATATTTGGTGGAGGCAAACTGACGGTGATCGTAAATGTCAAATCTACATCATTCTTGATACTTATTGGGACATATCTAATGACACTAGATGACATTTGTGTCAGATGGCGATAGTATATATTTACCCTATTTGGTCTAAGTTCTCCAAATAATGTGCCCATTAATAACGCTTTAAAATTCTCAAAAGTTATTCCATTCCATATAGTCAATGTCTTGAAAGGTGGTTTGTCATACTCAATTCCATCAGGGCCATCAATAATCCGTCCATTAACGTAACATTGTAATGTAATACACTTATCTCTCATTGGCAATAACTACAGATCAAAAAAAATTCAAATGCTAATTTAGATTTCAAACTAACTAACTCAATCACTAACAATTTTAATGTATAAAAATTTAATCAATATAGTAAATTTAATCAATATAGACAACATTGTCAATCTAATTGACACACTCTTTAAACCAATTTAAGTATCACTTACAAAAATTGAACTATAATAAAAATCAATTTCAAACCCTAAATCAATTTGAATCTAACTAATCCTAAATCAATTTAAATCTAACTAAGTATCATGAAACCCTAAATCATATTATATAAAATTCTCTCATTGAATCATATATATATATATATATATAATCAAACAAACATTTTTAATATACAAAATAAAGATTGAGATATTTACCGGTGAATGATGAACGGAAACGGCGTAGAAGAAGTGAAAAGAGTAACGGGGAGGGGCGGTGGTCTCAACCCGATGGTAGATCTGATAGGAAACGGCGAGAGGCGGCAACAAAGCTAGAGAGGAAGAAGCAGACGGAAGAGGAAAGAAGATAGAAAAGTGAAGAAGAGAAGAAGGGAAAGCGTGTAAAATGTTGCTATCTTGAAATCGCACACTTAAAGGGTTGAAATCGCATACCGTGTATGCGATTTTACCTAAAACTATGCGATTGCAGTGAAATCGCATACACGAGATACGATTTTAGCTTTAAAGTTTTAAAATCGTATCCCTTGTATGCGATTTACCTTACTTTTCCTAATATTTTTCTTTTTACAATATTTTTCTAAATATTATTAAAATATATAATATTAAAAAAAAACTCCTTGAGCATCATCCCTCTACTCTCTTTTTTCTTTCTTTTCTGCATTTTATAAAGTATTTCAGTTGGCGTAGTTCATTTCCCATGTGGTTCGCTGATATAGCTTCTTAGTTTTTATAAAGACCAAGCTATCCAATACTTTCAACACTTCCTTACTATGATAAAGAACCAATTTGACAGTAACCTTAAAGCACTCCAATCTGACTTGGGAGGCGAATTTCAGGCCTTCTCTTCTTTACTTGTTCAACATGGTATCCATCATCGAATTTCTTGCCCTTACACTCCTCAACAAAATGGGAGAGTTGAGAGGAAAAATAGACATGTTGTTGAAATGGGATTGGCTTTACTTGCTCACTGTCAACTTCCTAAATCTTTTTGGTCTTACGCCTTTCAAACTGCTATACATTTGATAAATAGATTGCCCTCTCCTGTTCAAAATTTTCTATCCCCGTATGAGCTTTTGTTCTCCAAACAGCCTGACTATAAACTTCTTCAGGTATTTGGATGTGCTTGTTTTCCATACCTTCGACCTTACAATCAAAACAAACTGCAATATAGATCCTCTCAATGTATTTTTCTTGGCTATAGCACTAACCACACTGGCTATCTCTGTCTTGATCCTTCCTCTGGTCGCATTTATCTATGTCGTCATGTTATTCAATGAACATTTCTTTCCTTATTCTTCACTTTCTTCCTCCCCATCTTCAGTCCAAGACTTTCACTATGATATTTCTTCATTTCCTCATTGCTATGTCTTACCCCAACCTCCTATTTCTACTTCTCAACCTCTTCTTTCTGCATCCTCACCCATAAATTCTCCATCACATCTCTCAACCCCATCTCCTAGTTTATCACCTTTTCCCCACCCTACTGACCCTTCAATTTCCACCACTCTTTCCTCTCCTGAATCTGTTACTCCTACTCCTTCCCTAGACCCTCCACAACCTACCTGCATCCTATGATCACTCGGGCTCGTGCAGGTATATTCAAACCTAAAGTCTGGTTTTCTCAAGCCTATCTCTCACACCCTACTGATCTTCAAGAACCAGCCTCCTTCAAGGAAGCTAGTGCTCATAGTCATTGGCAAAATGCAATGAATTCAGAATATCAGGCACTTATCAACAACAATACATGGACACTCATTTCTCCTCCTCCAAATTGTAAAGTGATTGGGTGCAAATGGGTCTATAAGGTCAAACTTCAGCCCATTGGTGATATTGAGAGATATAAAGCTCGTTTAGTAGCTCAGGGATTCAATCAAACGTATGGTGTGGATTATTTTGAGACATTTAGTCCGGTTGTTAAACCAACCACTATTCGAATCCTTCTTAGTTTTGCCTTATCCAAAAGATGGATGATTAATCAACTTGATGTTCATAATGCATTCTTAAATGGGGATCTCCAAGAGGATGTTTACATGAGTCAACCTCCTGGCTTTATCAATCAATCTCATCCAACCCATGTGTGTAAGTTACGAAAGGCTCTTTATGGTCTCAAACAAAGTCCAAGAGCATGGTTCAATAAACTCAGTTCTTGTCTTGTGTCATGGGGTTTTCAATCCTCAAAATCTGATTCTTCTCTCTTCTTTTTTAGACATAAAAACACTACAAAAAAACTGTCAATTTGCGACCACAAAATTGCAACCAAATGGTCGTTTTTTGCCTAAAATGCAACCAAAAAAGCGACAAAATAAGTGGTGGCCAAAAAGCTGGTCGGTCCAGAATTTGTGCGACTGGATAGTCACAAATATACGACCAAAAATTTTTGGTCGCAAAAAAGTCAACCTTTTGAAAATACGACCATATGGTCACCTTAAAAGTGACCATATGGTCGTAATTTATCTGGAAGATAAGTGACCAATTGGTCACATAAAAAATTGACCAAATGGTCGTATTTTATGTGACCAAATGGTCACTTTTAGACTCAGTTAAAATACGACCAGATGGTCGCCTAAAAAGTGACTATCTGGTCGTAATTTATGTGAAAAATAAGTGACCAATTGGTCACTTTTAGACTAAGTAAAAATACGACCAGATGGTCGCTTTAAAAGTGACCATCTGGTCGCATTCAAGAATTTTTTTTTTAAAATTTAAATTTCAATAATTAGTTAATTAATTATTAATTATTTATTTATTTAATTAATATTAAAATTTAATAAAAAAAATTGGAATTAAAATAAAAAATATATATATCAAATATTCAAAAAACGTTTTATACAATAAAGAATCCTAGAACTATCATGAGGGGCGGGGGGGGGAGGAGGCGTCGATGATGAAGGGCCGCCGCCTAGAGATCCAAGTCGCCGCCAACGCGGATGCGACCTGGGACTCGACTCGTGCCTCGCATGTCGGCCTCAATAGCGGCGACTCGAGTAACGAAGTCCTCGCGCATAGCCTCCATGTCCGCGTGCACTGCTTTCAACCAGGAGAAGGGCCGGGCTAGTGCTCGCTCGCTCCGGCCGAGGCCGGGCACATCTGCATAAAGGCGTCGCCCAGTCTGAGCCGAGGTCGGACCGAACCATCAAGCCGAACCCCTCCAGCAGCCTCCAAGAACGCCTCTCTACGGTCCTCCTGAGTCGGTTGCGAGTCTGGTGTGGGCAACCGCTGAGTCAAGGACTCCGTGAAACGTTCCTAAACATTTCAAATTCAGAAAATAAAATGGTTAATATATAAGGTAGGAAAAATTGTAAAGAAAAAATAATAATTGAAAAAATTATTAAATACTTGAACTGCTTTCGCCTTATCGTCGACGAACGTCCCGTCCTTTTTCGTGTGAAGAACGATGTGCAGCTCATCGGGCGGGACGGGGCTCCCGTGCTTCGCTTCCTAAAAAATTAAAGAGTGAAGAATAAAACATAATAAATTAATAAGTAATTGAAAAAAGAAGACGAGAAAAAAGTACGTAAGTAAGAAAACGACGAAAAAAAAACATACCAATAGACGATGGTGCTCGTCGTGGGTCCGCGCCCTCGCTGTGTGTTTGGTGGGATTCTTCACGCGGTTGGCCTTATTCCTGCTTGACACTGCCTTGCCCTCAGGAGTGCTCAAGCTCGCGAGAAGCCGCGCGTGGTCCTTCGGGCTCATCCACACGGGGCGGTTTGCTGCTTGCTTTCTGCGCGCCCGGTACATGAGGTTCTTGAATCGATCCCGGACGTGACTGTCCCATAGGGGGAACAATATACCGTCGGTGATATCGGGATCGATAACAGGAAACTTGCCCTGAAAAAAATGAAATAAAAAATTGTTAAAGTAATAAATTTATTTCTATAAATTTCAAAATTATTTAATTATGAAAATAAATGATGTTTTTTACCTTCCAATTATCGTACATCCGACCTTTCTCTGTCGTCGGAATCTTCTGCCAGCGAAGGTCGCTGGGTAGAGGCATGCTCTGGAGGACCTCGCGAAACCGTTTTGAAACGGTTGTATGCGGCTGTACTCTGCAAAATCATAAAAAATTATTGTGTTATTAGAAACTATTAGTTAACAGGAATAAAAAACACTTTGAAAAATAATAAACAAAATTACTTACGTATCCCCTTCAATCCGAAGGGTAGAGTCCGCCCCGAGACAACTACGTGCATGAAGTGAAGGGCCAGTTGGATCCGACCCAGGACGCAGACCTGGGACGCATACCCCGATGCGGACCCCGATGCTAAGCCAGGAGTCGTGGCCAGGGGAGTCTCGTGGCCGCCGTGGTGTCGCAGACTCGATCTCAGGGACTACATCATCAAGCGTGGCGGCAAGTCCCGTCTCATAACTAAAGAGGATGTCCAACTCCTCCCGGAGTCGTCCGCATCGGGCGCGCGCCGATGGCGTCTCGGAGACCCCTCGTCACCCGCGTCGTCAGGCTCGTCTGACTGGGGAGGACATCGTCTGCCCGTCATAATCCTACAACCAAAATAAACTAATTTAATACTAATTACATAAGTAAAATATTGAAATAAATTTAATTAATTAATTAATGAAATAATGTAAATTAAACTAACATAAATTAAGTAAATAATTTAAAATAAACTAATCAAATTAATTTGAATAAAAGTAAATTAAACTTAAGATTAATTAATTAAAACTAAAATAAACTAATCATTTAATTTGAAATAAAGTAAAGTAAAATTAGATTAATTGAACTAAAATTAATTGAATTAAACTAAAATTAATTTAATTCAATTAATTTTAGTTTCAATTAATCTAATTTTAATTTACTTTAATTCAAATTAATTGATTAGTTTATTATAGTTTTAATTAATTAATCTTAAGTTTAATTGAATTAATTTTAGTTCAATTAATCTAATTTTAATTTACTTTTATTCAAATTAATTGATTAGTTTATTTTAGTTGTAATTAATTAATCTTAAGTTTAATTGAATTAATTTTAGTTTCAATTAATCTAATCTTAATTTACTTTAATTCAGATTAAATGATTAGTTTATGTTAGTTTTAATTAATCAATCATAAGTTTAATTGAATTAATTTTAGTTTCAATTAATCTAATTTTAATTTACTTTATTTCAAATTAATTGATTAGAATACTTAAACAAAATTATTCTAATTAATTAATCTAATTGTACTTTACTTTAATCAAATTTAACTAAAATTAAGTAATTAAACAATTTTTATTTAATAATTAAACTAAAATTAATTAATTAAATTAGTGTAATTCATTAATTTAAACTACTTAAGTATAATTGAAGTTAAACTATTTGAATTAATTACCCTACTTTAAATTAATTGATTTAATTAAAGTAATCTAAATTACATTAATTAAACTAAAATTAAAAGTTAAACTAGTGTAATTATAAATTAATTTAGTTTAATTTTATTAAATTAAAGTAAACTATCTTAAATAAACTAAATAAGTAATTAAACTAAATTAGATTAAGTAATTAAATTAATTACTAATTAAATTGAATTAAAGTAAACTAAGTTAGATTAATTAAACTATTAGATTAATTAAACTAAAATTACTTAAAGTAACAAGATTAAACTTAACTAATTAATTAGTTAATGTAAACTAAAATGCTATGAATTAAACAAAAGTAAACTAAGTAATTGATTACACAAATTTAGATTCATTAAACTAAAACTAATTAAATTAACAAAACTAAACTAAACTACTTAATTGAAAACTAAAAACTAAAAGGTAAACTAAATTCTTAAACTAAACTTGAATTTTATACGAAAACTAACCTCGTAATAGAAACCGGGATTGGGGGTTGAGGGTTTTAGGTTTAGAGTAAGAACGGGAACGGGAACGGGAAGAAATAATGGGGAACGGGAGAGGGGAAAGAGAGAAAAGAACAAAAAGAGAGGAAGAAAAAGAGAAAGGAAGAAAAGAATAAACGGGGGAAAAGAAAACTGATGGGAATTTAAATCATAATTTGCGACCAACTGGTCGCAAATATGTAATAATGAACAGAAACGAAAGGTCGCGCGTGCTGGGGAAAATGCGACCACATGGTCGCATTTTCAGAGATATTTGCGACCAACTGGTAGCATTTATTGAAAAAGCGACCATTTGGACGCCCAGTTACCATTATCAAGAACAGCTGTCATATCACAAGTCCTATAAAAAATTGCGACCATCTGGTCGTAATAATGAAATTCACCGCCAAATATTGCGACCAGATGGTCGTATTGTTTAAATTCACCGCCATAAATTTCATGAAAATTTAAACTTACCGCCCAGATTTGCGACCATATGGTCGCAATTTCACTTATATTTTTAAAAAAAATGTAATTATACTTTTCCAAAAATGCGACCATTTGGTCGCCTTTCTCTCCAAAATTACTACCCTAAACCCTAAACCCAAAACCCTAAAATGCGACCATTTGGTCGCCTTTCCCTTCTAAATTACTACCATGTGGTCACCTTTTGTGTGAAATTGCGACCACCTGGTCGCAAATATTAATATTTATATACTTTTTTTTTTAATATTGGGTTACTTTCTGATATTTACATATGAAGGGAACTCTTGTTTCCATGTTGTTATATTTATTGATATTTTTCTTCATGATTTTCGAGATAAATTTTTGTAATTCTTGATTTGGAACTATTTGATTCTATTTAAGAGTTTTTTTTAATAGATATAGATAATTTTATTCTTGTTTTTCAAGATAGAAAGTGTTAGAAGGGAACCAAATAGACTATTGAAGATGTACATATTTATATATAATTTGCATCCACATATTTCATTTGAAGCAATTCCACTGCAGAATTCGATATAAACATGTCATAGTTGAAATCAAGAGGAATCTTTCTTATAATAAAAAAAAAAGTTAATTTCATTTTCATCGTATTTCATCATCTTTTGATTTTAAGTTTGGTCTATTGCTTTATTCATAATTGTAAATGCTTTACTTGAACAAAAAAGAGTCAAAAGGACTAGATTCAACTAGAGGTTTAAGGAAAATATAATTCTTCTCTGTACAATATTATTGTTCTCTCTTTGTATGAAATTCAGATATTTCAAGACCAGGTTAAATATTATTATTTACTCTACACAAATTTTAGAAAAATCTAAAGGCGTTTAGATAGCTTCTTGATCTTGAAGAGTTTTATATTAATTGAAAGTGAATAATTTTTATTTAATTGACATTATTATTATTGTTAGAAATGTAATCAATAAAATTAACCACATCTTGAAATTTTGGAATTATTGGTAATTTTTTCAATCATCTATTCTTATTTTTATTTTTTCTTTCCTAAGTTTATAATGTAATTTTCCTTTTACTTTATCTATTTTACCCCATAAATACGAGGGGGGAAAAATCAACAATCATTAAAGATTTTATTTGTTCATAAAATAAATATAATTTAAAAATTGATTAACAAACATTTAACTAATACACATAAAACTCTTAAAATATAAAATTGAATTGTAAAATAAGACTAAAAATTCCACGTGCATCGTACGTGTTAAAAAAACTAGTTATTTATAAATTATTGGTCATATAAAATCACAGAATTTGCGACCATCCCAGTCACTTCTTAATGTGACCATGTGGTAGCTTAATTCCAGCCAAAATTTTAAGCTACCACTGCTCAATAAAAGGTCACAAAAATTGCGACCAGTTAGTCACTTTTAATTGTGACCACTTGGTAGCTTTTTTCCCTCTAATTTTAAGCTACCACTGCTCAATAAAGGTCACAAAAATTGCGACCAGGTAGTCACTTTTAATTGTTACCACTTGGTAGCTTTTTTCCCTCCAAAATTACGCGCCATTTTTTGCTACCAAGGCATATTTTAGTCACAAAAATGCGACCAACTGGTCGTTTTTTTAGGTGACCAATTGGTCACTTCTTTCGCGCCAAAATTTCGCGCCATTTTTTATGACTACTTCTGCTTTTAGTCGCAATCTGGTCACAAAAAAAGTGACCAGATGGTCACTTAGAGTCAACCTTCAAAGAAAGTGACCAAGTGGTCACCAAAAAACTGCCACTTTTTTTTTTGTCGCAAATTTCTGGTCGCATTTTGACAGTTTTTTTGTAGTGAAATGAGTTCATTGCCTTTCTTATCTATGTTGATGACATCATTGTTACCGGAACCAATCCCTCTTTAATCAAGCATTTTATACACTCTTTGAACTCTCAGTTTAAACTAAAAGACATGGGACCCTTATCATATTTCTTAGGCATTCAGGTTACACATTTTCCTAACTCTCTACATTTGTCTCAATTCAAGTACATTACTGAGCTTCTTCATAAAGCTGCAATGACAGATTGTAAACCAATCTCTACTCCCATGGCTCTCAATTCCCCTCTCTCTGCAACTGATGGTGAACCTTTGTCTGATCCTACAGTTTTTAGAAGTATTGTGGGCGCACTACAATATTGCACTATTACCCGCCCTGACCTTAGCTTTGCGGTCAACAAAGTGTGCCAATTTCTTCATCAACCTACCACCATTCACTGGTTTGCTGTAAAACGCATCCTTCGATACTTGAAGCATACTATTTCTCATGGTTTATCATTCACTGCCTCTTCACATCATGCCATACATGTTACACGGATGCGGATTGGGCTTCTTATCCTGATGATAGGTGTAGCACTAATGGCTTTTGCACGTTTCTGGGAAATAATTTAATTTCTTGGTCATCTACTAAACAACGAGTAGTTTCTCGCTCCAGTGCCGAGTCTGAGTATAGGGGCCTTTCCAATGCTGCTGCGGAACTTTTATGGCTTCAATCTTTGCTTGGAGAAATTGGCTTTCCTTCTCCTCATCCACTTCTACTACTATGTGACAACATCAGTGCAATTTACCTAGCTGAAAACTCCGTGATGCATAACCGTAGCAAACACGTTGAAATTGATCTACACTTCATCCGTGAAAAGGTGCTCAACAAACAACTTATCATCCGCTTTGTTCCTTCTGAGGATCAGCTTGCTGATATTATGACGAAGCCTTTGACTTCTCATAGATTTTCTGATCTTAGTCTCAAGCTCACTGTCCAATCTTGTCCCGTTCGCTTGCGGGGGGATGTCAAGCCAATACCAGCCAATTCAACATCAGCAAATGAAAATGAGAAATAGCCTTTTCCTTAACTTTGTGCACAAGAAATGCTTTTTATTCCTTTTTACTTTTCTGTTATTTCACTACCATTCATGTACTGCCATGTGGTTGGCTTTTCTTATATATATAAAATACCTGCTCCTACCGTATTTGGTATGCTAAGCATCATCCCTCTACTCTCTTTTTTCTTTCTTTTCTACATTTTATAAAGTATTTCAGTTGGCGTAGTTCATTTCCCATGTGGTTCGCTGATATAGCTTCTTAGTTTTTGGTTTTTTGTTTGTTTTTCCTTTCTGTTACTATTGTAATTAAAAAAAAAGTGTAAAGAAAAACATAATTTTTTTTTTTATAATAGAAAAACATAAACTTAAAATGTATCTTTCTAAATAATTTTCATTTTCATTTTTTGAGAGATTACAATTTAAAAATGGCCTCTAAAACAGTTTTTTTTTTTTTTTTTTTATTCACCCAAACTATCTCAATTCTCATGATCATTGTTCTCAAAAGAGTAAGAAAGGCTCATGGTCACACTTTATTTTATTGCAATCTCTCAAAACTGAATAAATCGGGACAAGATAAACAGCAAAATGAATTGATTTTATGTTGTTCTGCAAATTATTTATCGCGACTTCCACAATATAACTCACACACCTTTAGCCGTCATATATAAAGTTATAAGAGATAGAAAAGTAGTGAATACATGCATCTAAAATTGCCTTAATTTCCATCGGAATCACATGAGCATGGGAGGGGGATTCGAACCTTCAACTTTAAGGGAAGAGATTATATGTCTAACCAATTGAGCTAAGCTCATGTTGGCGCTCTAGTTTTGCATTTATCTTGCTTTCTAAGTCTCAATATTCTATAAAAGAGATAGGATTTTACCATTATCTTGATCGATTTCATTAATCTCACTCATACTAGCAATTAAAAATTTTATTTTTATAATCTAAAAACTCATTTTAATAGCTTATTTTTATTTTACAATAAATTCTCTTAATAACAAAATATTTACTCGTAAAACATTACAAATATGTTAAAGGCTAATAAATCATACTAATAGAAAACCGAAAAAAATTTACAATAATTTATAATTACATTTATAAATGTAACATCTGAATGGGAGAGATTAATTTTTTTTTTAATTAAATTTATAACAAAAAAAATAATTATATAAATCAATCGTACATATTAGATTAAATATTCCTTTAATTATAATTAAAAGTATCTATTCAACTAGTTACTAATATTTTAATTATGCATTTATACCCCTTCTATAAAAGTTGAAGTTTGAAGATTTTTCTCCTTTAATTAAATGTAATATCTAAAAAAAAATTGTAACAATTAATGAATAATTTTATTACATTCTCATAGACGACACACAAATCATGGAAAATGAACATAGACATCTTAGTATATCTCATTGTAACGATCACATCAAATAATTTTCACGCAGTTTGATGTCTAAAGCAGAAAAAACATTTTTAGTTTATATATATATATATATATATATATTTTTTTTTATTTTTTTTTTTGGAAGATGCATGAACCTGATATTTGTGACCAAACTGTATAAAAAGTATTTGGTGTTATTCTGAGGAAGGAGAAAACTCAAAATAAATCTGAAAGGAAATAGCCAGGAAATAAGGCAAAGAAACTTGGAAGGAAATGAGACTTTTCAGGAAAATCAACTCAAATTTACTTTTCGAGTGGAATATATATGAACGTTATTTTTTTGTACCATGCATGGAATTTGAATTTAAATTTGAATTTGAAAATTAAAGTGTACACGTCTCTTGAATTCCCAAATATCATATCGAATATTCTATTTTCTTACTAAATTATATTTGTTTTTTCTAGTTTAAGATTATTGTCGTTTCTTTCGTCATTCAAAATTAAATTCAGCAACCCTTCGTGGCGGGTTTAACTCTTTTTTATCAATTTATATGTGATTGTTAGGGTTAACTTGCGGAGACAACCACACAATCCTATAATATTTATGTTAAAAAAATTCATAATTAAGATTATATTTTAATGAAATGGTCGTATTCCAAATTCCAATTACACTTTACTATATTATATAACTAATTGATCATACCATTGTAATGGGGTTCCTCCCTTTTGATTCGGTCTTGAATTTTGATTGTTATTATTTTAATTTTTTGACTGAAGAACTAGAACAACTTGTTTTACACTCCTAAAGTCCCTAATTTGAAATTTAATTAAGCTAGCTAAGGTTGACATTTTCGTGATTAAAACCAAAATTATCACGAAGTTGCTCATGAATTCAACCTTATTTTGACCCCCAAAAGAGAACTTGCATGTATAATAGATATTGCAAAGCTTTATGAACTCTATCATTCACATAATTTAATTAAAAATTGAGGGGAGATAATTAAATTTTACTTTTAATTTTATTGAAGGTATTGTAAAAAAAAAATTATTATCAATTTAAATCTTAAACTTTCAATTTATCCATTTAAATATTGTCCTAATTAATTAAATGTTGCAACATCAAGTGTAAATAGGGTTTTTTTTTTTTTTTTTAATGAAGAAATGATAGGCAGTGTTATTATAAAATTCCACGAGAAGGGGGCGGCGATCTATGAGAAGAAGGAGAGCAATTTAAAAACAAATTTGTTTTCAGAGCATTTTTGCGCCTCGTTACCATTCTCTCTTTATAATTATTCCTTCCTAAAAAATAATAATAATTCATTTCGTGTTTAGAATTGAAATTATGCAAATACTTTTTTTTTTTAAGTTATTAAGGGCTTTATTTGATAACTTTTAGGCTTCTTATTTTTTTTTTTTCGTTTACAATTTTCCATTTTTCAAGATTAAAACATAAATGTGTTTGATGGTTATCTCTTTTTTTATTGAAAAAAAATGTTTGAATAATCATTTTATGTTCCTGCTCTCTAACATATTTAATTAAAAAATGATTTTTTAATTAGCTTTTTAAAATTATATATTAAAAATTGTCATGTAATTTTATATTTATTATACTTTTAATAGGTCAAAATGATTAAAAAAAGTAGTTTTTATAAATATTTTGAAATTAAAAAAAAAGTGCTTTGTTGATAACGATTTTTGTTTTCTTTTGAAAAAATAAAGCTGGTTTGTGAACCATTTATTTGTTTAGTTTAATCTATTTTTTAAAATTGAATTTTGAAATCTAAACTTTTTTTTTGTTTTTTTACTGAATTTGTCTATAAGATTTTATAAGTGTTTTTATAAGGTTGAAAAACTAGATAAGAAAAATATTGGTAAAAACATTTAATTTTTAAAAATAACAAACAAACAATTATTAAATGGGGCAGAAAAAATTAGTTTCAAAATTTGTATGCAATTTCAAAACTTAGAAATGAGGATCAATAAACGTTCTAACAACCCAAGTTTCTCAATATTGGAAAGGAGAAATAGTGAACGAGAACGGATACATTTTTTATTTCGGAGTTTGATAATCTTTTCGATTTCTATTTATTGTATATTTCTCTATTTTTTTTTAAAATAAAGTTGATCGGTAACTCTTCCCAATTTCTTATTTCTCATTCTTCTTTCCAATTTTTCCAATACATTATTGAAATTTTTTACTTGTCTCATTTTGACTTATAGAATATTATATATTAAATAACCCAATGTTAACTTGATATAATATTTTTACGTAATTTCATTTCAAATTTTAATTTCATATAAAAATAAGTTTTTTCTAATTTAAAATTTTCAATAGACAAGAAACGAAAAGTGGTTATCAATCACATTTATATTTCTTTTTTTAAGAATAAGAAATAAGAAATCAAGCATATGAATATGTTTCTTTAAAAAAAAAAAAAAAAAACAAGAAACAATAATGTTATCAAATGGGTCCTAAACGACTCCTCTAATTATAACGATTGTCGAATGTTTTTTTTTAGTTGTGTGTTTGTCACTGTGAAAAAAATTAAAACTCGGTTCGTAATTTCATTATTTTGATAAACCCTAAATACAAGTGTTTTTTTTTTCTTTTTTAATTGAGAGGTGGATGTATGGATGTGACAACGATATAATATATTTTTAAATAAAAACTATAAAGGTAGGAAATTACATTAAACTTGAAATACAAGTTTCCAAGTAGGACTTTCTCTTGAATTATGAGTGATTTTCTATGCAATTTATAGCTTCCTCCTCTTTAGACATCTTCACCACGGTATAAAAATATATATATATTATAGATTAGAATCTAAATTTCCAAACCTTCGATAATTATATTTTAATCATGCCTTCCGTTTAAAGTCAAAAGGAATTAGAAATACTATTTTGCTTCAATTTGTTATCATACGCAAAATTAGGTAATGATGACTGATAAGTTTGATTTTTAAGTTTTGAAAAGTCAAATATTGAAGTCAAAAATTATATGGTCCATGTTTGGTGTATATATTTGAGATGCTGCCGAACCCTCATTGCAGCCATGGCCCATGAACACACATTGCAGCAGCGTCAATTTGAAGGTTTACAAATCCTAAACTCTATCTAACAATGATAAAATAATGCAAAGATTGACACAATTTTTCTGTCGTACTGCCACCGCGACCACGATCACACATTTTGCACCGATTCTAGACTATTATATTGTATAAACAGAAATTCCACCATATAGTATTGATATTTTCAAAAATAGTAAAAAATTTAATTTTTTTTAAAATATGCAAATTTGACTTTTTTTTTTTAAGCGAATTCGACTTTTGTTATATTTGTAAATGTTTTTTCGAAATGCTATTTTAATAAATGTTTAGTCTTTTTTATTATATACACAAATGCCCTTAAAAGTTTTATAATATATAATTTAATCATCATATAATATAATAAAAGTATAAAAGCTATTTTGGTCCCTAAACTATGATACTTATCCATTTTAGTCCTTAAACTTTCAAAAATTCCTTTTTATTCCTAAACTTTGTATAAATTTATGGTTTAGTCTCTCTTATAACCACTGTTTTTAATTAAAAAAAATATTTAAGGAATGATTTGTCTTCATAGTTTGACAACAGGGTGAAATTTATATTTGATCTGAACAGGAAAAAGAGTAAAACAATAATAATAATTGGCCTGTTTAAAATAAAAAGGGTAGGACTATCTTCTAAAAATTGAAAGGGCGGAATTTACGATTTAATCATGTAAACATATGAAAAATAGTATTTTTAGAAAAATAAAATTGAGGGAACAAAAATAAAATTTGTGGGGCTAAAACCAAACTCTTAAGGGGTGTTTGTTTCCAGGTTTGCATGGGATTGAGATGTCTAGGGATGAGATGCATGGGGACAAGATGTCCGGGGACGAGATCACTGTGTTTGGTTTTGGATTGGGATGAGAATAATAAAATTGTATTTATAAATAATTTTTCTCTCTCTCCTCTCTTCTCTTCTTTTCTCTATAAACCCCATGTATTTGAAGGGTTCCAAACCCTATGGAGGGGGGCCATGGGATCCCCATGGGGATTGGATCCCCTTCCCTTAAGACCAAACAAACATGGGGATGGGGATAAAGTCATAGAGTTTTGATGTCCATCCCCAAACACTACAAACAAACACCTCCTAAAGGTTTAGAAATACAAATAAAAAAAGGAGAATCTCCTTATGTGTTTATTTTCTATTGGTTAAAAGTAAATCAATAAATCTCATATAATTAATGAAAATATATATTAATTATCTCTTATTTTTTTTAAGCAATAGAAATGGAGCTTAAGAGGAGATACTCCTAATTTATCAGAAGGTAAAGTATTCTCCATAAAAAAAATTGTCAGTTCCGTTTTAAAACGTATAATAAATTTATATTGTAAAAAAAAAAAAACACGTGGACAGAGATATTTCACGTGTTTATTTTATGTGTGGGAGACCGAACGTGGTTTTAATGATTTTGAAGGATTGAGCAATCTGTGGGTGTGCAAACAAAATTTAAACCGAACATAATAGTCGGTGGCTTCCCATACTAGTCAAAAGCTATCAGCCATATAGACTAACTAACATTTGCTCTAAATAAAACAAATTCCACCTTATTTTCTTGTCCCCTACTCTCAAGCCTCGAGGGCAAGCAAAAGATTATTTACTTTATTTGGATTATACAAAATAAGGAATCTAATAAATTTGAGATGGGTGTAAAATTTATTAAAATTATGAAAATGAATTAATCCGTTAAAAATGATAAGTTTAGAAACTCATCATCCTACATTTTAAATTTGGAGGCAAACACCAATTACGCTCATGTAATTCCAACCCTTATCTGAATTCGTGAGACAAACACTCCTAATTGTTTTTTTTTTGTTTTTTTTTTAAATAAGGGTATGTAGAAAATTATATTTCTGTACCATGAGGATTTGTGAATCATATTTTATACTATATTTATTGTGTCAATATTCTCTACGTTTTAAGATTATTGCAACTCATACCTCTATGTTAAATGACTAGAAGCACGTGGATAGGTTAGTTTAATGAAAATATAAAATTTACCAATGATTAATTCAAAACATATACCAAGAAATTTTTAAAAAAATAAGAAAATGTTTCTTTTAATTGTATTATATTAATTAAAAAAGTGATAATTGTCATAAATCCAAAAGGATGAGTTTTTTTTTTTTAATTTGTGATTGTTTAGATCAGCTTACGCATACCTCAACTAATCTTAGGAGACAATTGCACAACCCAATAATATTTAACTTCAGGAAACTCATAAGATAATATCTTAAATATTATGGTCACACATGATTTGATCTCATGACCTCAAGACTCGAAGGAAAACTGGTCGATGGGCTAAGCCATTGTTGGTTAAAGTATTGAGAGTGTGGATGGGATAAAAATAATTTGAGGTATGATTTACAACAACCTCACAACTAAAAGAGCATTGATGAAATAAAATTAATCTATGAGGTATGACTTGCAACCCTAAAGTGTGAGGGTACAATTTACTATCTAAAAAAAATTGTTTTTTTTTTCATGTATTTCAAGGGAGAAATATTGCTTCATTACATTGAGAATTTTACTATTCATCATTGATCTATTATAATTGAATAAAGTAAATTTTACTTTCTTTTATGGGAAATTTCATTTGAATAGCAGAATTTTCTACCTACGTAAATATAGTATTTTAAAAAAGGCATTTACAAATGTAGTATTTTTCTTTTTTTTATTCTTTTTTTTTTAAAAAACTCCCATTTATGTGAATAAAAAAAATCGGTAATAACTTATAAGATAAATTAGTGATACCTTATAAGATAATCAATTAGTACATATACAAAATATCAATTAATATAGTGAATCAATAATATCAATAATTGTCTATATGATAAAATAGTGATTACATGTGCGGAAATCGGTGATTACTTGAGCGAAACTAGTTGTAATTTTATAATATTATGTGTGAATTTGATATTCATGTTATATCAAATAAATTTTTGAACGGCTATTTTTGTAATATTAAATCTTATCATGATATATGAGCAAGCCTTTTTGTCACACAAAAATTAATTTTTTTTACACAATATGTCCATTTGATAATCATTTTTAGGTTGTCTGAGAATTGTTCTATTAAAAAACAACTGAATGTTTTTTTTCCCAAATAAGGAGAGGAGCGATTTGAATACTTCAGCTGTGTTCATATCTACTTGAATGGTAATTTTTAAAAATTTTAATACAAGAAACAAGTTTTTAAATATTATTGTTTGGTTTTTGGAATCTCTCTAAAATTTCAAAAATGATTTAAAATATTTTAAAAAGATATTATTAGATAAAATGATTTTCCAAAAGTAAAATCACTATTTAAAAAAGTAGAAGAAAAATCGCTTGGAAGAGAAGTATTTAATTTGAAAACTTTGACCGTTTGAATACAAAAGCACGAGATGGAGAGGGACATTGGAAATTCGGAACGGTCAGTCGGTCAAGTCAGTTTACGTAAATTGATTGGCTGTGCATTTGTCCTTGCCCGTACAAGATAGAGTGGATAATTTTCTAACGACAAAAAATAATATAATTTATACCTTAAGGGGGTGTTTGTTTGAGGGTTTTAGAATGAGATTTAAATGTGGGAATGAGTTTGTGATGTCATTCTCATGTTTGTTTCACTCTCTTTTTTATTTGGGTTTGACATCACATTCTCAAGTTACTATTGGATTTGAACATTCTCATTTCTATTAAATCCAAACACATTCTTCACAAACCCAGACATCACAAACCCACACTTTTCTTTCTCAGGCATCCCAAACCCAGGCTCTTGTTTCCCAAACCCCCAACCAAACACCCCCTAATTTTTAAGGGAATTTACATGAATGCTAAGTTTTATGTTAATATTTACATATTTATTATTTTAGAAAGTTTTTTTTAAAAAATGTTAAATTTTATAGGCGTGATTGTAAGTTAAATTATTTTGTGTAAGTAATATTGAAAATCTGAGGGATTGCAAATCCTAAACTTTCTAATCCAAGAACCATAAATAATTTCAAGCAAAAAATAACTAACAACAGACATAAAATAACACTAGAGTTTATATATGCTCACCATTAAATAAATTACGTCATGTGTTCTACAGACCCTATGCGTTTCACTATAAGGTTGAAAATTATATAAATAAAATGAATTATATAAATATATAATTACTCACAATTATACTTAATTTTTCAGAATCCAACCAAAACGGTTAAAATCTCTCTATGTACTCTCAATAAAAACAACCTCACATAATAATCCTTGAACTATGGTTACTATCTCTCAAACTCTACTGCCACGCCACTTGAGATTTTGCCTCACCCTCGGTGGAATGGAAGGCAATAAGCCGCCACACATATTCTATTGGTAAGATGCCATTTATATAAAGACCAAACGACCGCCTTTAAACCCTTTTGGTTAAAATTTAAACCAAAATACATGGGTCTTTATCCCCACTCACGGCTTTACTAAACTAGGATTATTAGTCTTTTGACCCAAACAAAAAAAAAATCTACTTTTATAACGTGCGTTGCACGTTTTATATATATCAAGAATTTTAATTTTTTTTATATATAATTTATTTTAAAAATTCTTTACAACTTTTTAATTACATAGATTGAAACATTATTATATAGTCTTTGTTTGAAAAAAATATTATTGCAAACTCATATTTTTTTAATAAAACTTATACTAATTATCATATTATCATATAATTACATATTTATTAATATACAAAACGACGATTATTATAGTTAAATTTCTTTTGAAATACTTTCATTTTAATTTTTTTCTTTAAATTCATTATGTTTCCATTTTATTTTATTTAAAATGATAATTTTCTATAGAACTCATTTTCAAATTAAATTATCGTATTTTGATTTGATTAATGTTTAATTTATACACCTTTTTCTAATCTATTTATTGCATCATCTTTCAATATATTCTCAATTTATTTATCAATATTCATAATATGTGATCAAATCGTTTTTAACGTCAATATAGATTATGTATTAATAATATTTTCATTACTTTGTTAATTAGGCATATCAAATTTCTGAATAAAAATTGATAAAAAATTAATGAAGATATATTATACAAAATAACACAAATTTATACTATATAAAAAGTTTATATTTTTTCCTATAATAATCCACTTAATTTATTTTTCATGACTCAACTTTTGATTAAACAATTTCATATAAATGAAATTTGGTTACAAAATTTTAATTTGAGCAAGGGAAATTGAAATGTAATAGTTTATATTTATAAAATATTTTAAAATATAAACTTTAAAACATAACAAAAAATTTCAAACACGTCTGTACATAAATTTTTTGAAGGACACTTGCACGTGAATTTTAACAACAAAGCCAAAATGTTTCTTCCCCAATGCCAGTTTCTTTGCTTCATCTATGTAAAAAGCGACTTCAGTAAAATTTCATTACATCATGATCAAGGTGTAGAAGAATATATAATTTCATCTCTACGTGCATGAAGTCTAAATAGAGATCACCACCAACATCTTCATTCCTCAACTTCAAACTTCAGTCATATTGCATTGAAAACCCCTAATGTTTATGTTTTCATGAATGAGAAGGTGAGAATTAGAATAGATTCAAGAATTAAGATATTTTAAAAATAGATAATTTAATAAAAAAAATAGATGAACAAATATATAGTTGATACCTCAGCCATTTCCGCTTTACTTTATTGACAATGTCGCTAGCTTTTTTAAGGCGTTTGGGTTTAATTTAGGTAGTAACAATTTTTTGAAAAATATAAATTTAACACAACAAAAGTACACCAAAAGGTAGAATTTGTTGTTCCCCTTTTATGTTGTGACTTGATGATTTTGCTTTTCTCAACCAATATAGTTTATTTGGAAAAAAAAAAAAAAGTTTATGGATTTGTCCAAAAAACTAATAATGAAGGTCGTATCCCCATTTCCTTCATTTTGGTATTTTGTTCTAAGATTTGGAAGAGGGTGAAGAGCAATATGAATTGAATTACTAATACCTGGAACTTATATCGTGATGGGAAATAGACTGTGAGAGATCTACTACCTAAAAGATCAAACAAAATCAAAGTAAATATATATTTAGATATAATAATAATGAAAAAGAGAAATGTTAAGATTGTTTCTAAGGTTGATAGATTTTGTATAAACTCTATTTATTTATACACATACTTCAATAATTCTAAAGATTTCTATTATTGTAAAATTCCAAAGGTTTTCATTATTGTAATAAATTTATCATTTAAATGCCCTTTAATGATGAATATAGAATTTTAAGAGTTTTGAATGATTGAGTTAATTTTTTTATTTGATTTGTATTTCCAAAGACTACTAGAGTGGTTTGTTTATATTTTTTATTACAATTTGAGAATAAATTAATTATACAATTAAAAATAATTAATTTATTATAACTCCTACTATTATTATGCTATACCAAAAGATCTTTTATTATCATGATTGTTATAAAAAGTATTTTGAATTAGTATTCAAACTAAAAATTGGTTTGTTTATATATTTTTAATATCAATTGAAGTATAATTTTTGTATTAATATTTAGATAAAGGATCTATCCTATCAACTACCAAAAGATAGATAAGTTTCATTATTATTTTTTTTCTTCAGGATTGTTTTTCATTGTTTCTTATAATGCGGTTTGATTCGTTAGATTTTAGTTGATTTGATAGATTTTTTAATCTTAAAAATACGTTTGATTTATTTGCTTATTTTAATTATGAATATTTCTCATTTGACAATGATAATTAATGGACAATTTAGTTTTAAAATACGTTTGATTTATTTTCTTTTTTAATTAAGAGTATTGCTCAATTGACAATGATAATTAATGGACAATGGTAAATTTTGTAAATTTGAGAATTGTTATAGGGGCATATTAGCCCAAAAATTATTCTCAATTATCCCCACTTTTAATATATTAAAGATATGGGTTTGACATATAAATTTCGGAAATTGTCATATATAGATTATTCATAGAGAATATTTTCAATGTTACCTTTGGTAAATATTTACAAATTTAACTTTTTTATTATTATTTTTTATATTTAATATTTACACTCTTCCCATTGTACCCTTAAATAAATTTAATGTTTGTAAACAATTTTAATTTACATTCATTGGTTGAGCATTAACCCTCAATATATTTAGATAATTAATATTACATCAAAGGTTCCACTTTCCTTACAATTTTTTCATCCTCTTATTTCATTTTTTATTGGATTATATATTTTCTTAAATACAATATAAATTGCAAATTATTATTGTAGACACTCATTTTCATCCGGTAATATTTAAAATTAACACACTACTACAAATTTGGCCTTAGTTGACACCATCATTTTCATGTAAGTTGATATTTTTGCTATAAAGCGTTAACTTATAAGAACTAAGAGTCAACAAAGAAAAATAAAAAATAAGAGAAAAAAACAAAAGCGTCAACTTTGATCAATCCCGGAAAAAGGTGATTATTGATGGCTTTTGCGTGTCAACTTTCATGCATCAAAACATCAAAACGACATCGTTTTTACATAGCGAAAAATTGTGAATATTGATATGTTTTGCGTATCAACTATTATTATACCAGTGGCGTTTTTGTAAATAGTAGAATTACGGGATTGAACCCTAAAACCTATTTTTCTTTTCTTTCCTCTTCCTTCCAGCCGCAAATTCCAGTTTTTCATCTTCTCCATTGTTTCATTTTCAAGATTTCTAGTACCAAGCTTTGTTATATGGTGAGATTTCTGTTTTCCTTCGATTCTTTTATCTTCCATTTACTCTTTCTTGCGTTTTTCAAAAACTTTTCATCCTTGATTTTATCTTTTTCCATAGATTAATTCATTCGCCAAGAACCTCTGATCTTCATTGCCAACTGTTGTCGATGTCGTAGTAAACAAACTCATTAGGTGAGTTTGATTTCCCATTCAGTTTTTTTTAATTTTTTGTGGTGTCATGAATGAAAATTTCCTGATTTATTATTTATCCATTTGTTTTGTCTAAAGTTGATCATTAATTAATTGTAAACCTTGGATAAAATGTGGCTTGTTCTTGTTAACGTCCTTTTGGTAAGCAATATTTCTTTTTTTTTTCCCTAGCTTCTTTCTCTTGTTGCTGGACTGTTCTTAGGGCTGTATTGAGACTGTTTTTAGACTGTTTTTCATATACCTAATTTATCTCTAACTTCTATGTGATATCTATTGTAGGGCTATAGAATTTTCTCCGTAAACACAAACTTAACAAAGAATACTTTGGCCTCTTTGAAAATGAGATCAAAGAGCTTTGATTATATATTGTGGAGGATTATCTTTACTATGAGATTCTTGGGTGTATAGAATATATTAAGTTGGAAAACCTTATTTTTAGATTTTGTTCCTTTAGTGAATTTCTTCTTCATTGTGGGTGATTGTCTTGATGAACAAGTCTTTCCTTTTAATTATGGTAGTAGCAGGTAATTACAATTTTACTTCTATTGAGTTTGCCCTTCTAATTTTGAGATTTTATTTTTAAAGAGTAAAAAGACTAGACTCCATTTTATACTCTTCATTTAACTTGATTTACATTCTTTCGATTGCCGTTCTTCCTTTTTACTTTTTTTAATTTTACTTCCTTCGAGGCTTGCAGCTAATAGGTAATACCCCTATGGTGACAAGTAGATGGATCTATTGCTCAAATCTCTGCCAAACTCAAACCAATGCAACCTTGTTTGAATGTTCAATACAGGTAAATAGTCCATTGTTGTTACATAAATAGTCTAAATAATTGTCTAACTTTTCGGAACTTAGAGTTATTAGCTAGAGACTAGATGCTTATTTTTATCTTGGACCATTATTTGATGAAGAAATGGGCCATAAATGGGTTACAAATTAATTATAAGTTCTAAACTTACCACTATTGTTAACTATCCTGTTGATCTTCCTGAGATCTATAATAAAAAATAATTGCAAATGTTCATTATTAATTATTAATTCTTCAATTTAGATCTATGTTATCTTGTGATTATTAATCTACAGTGGTATATGCTATCTTGTGATTATATTTTTAATAATAATGGATCTATTTTGAGCATAAATGTTGTCTTTGTGGTAGGTGGAAACTCTTGCATTGGCTAAGATTTTAAAAAAAAAAAACAAGATTTTCAACACTTCTTTGGATTTAACTCAAAATGTAAGTGATTTGGTTATTAAAGTTGCTCAACATTTCATTCTTTAGGTTTTCTGTGTTAACTACAAATAAATTTTTACCTTGAGAAGCCAACATCATATTTTAAAAAATTTGAATTTAATGGGCTAACACCTTGCATTATATTTAAAGTTCACAACTTGACTGCATAATAATATTTATTTTTTATGCTCATTTACTTGTCATAACATAAATTATCTAAACTTTTCTAATTTTTTTCATGTCTTACTATAGGTTGTTGTTGTTGTTGTTGGAGTTGAAGCTAGATCCAGATTTTATACAAATAGCTAAGGGCCCGTTTGGTTTGCAATCTGGAAAACAAGATTTGAAATCAGTGGATTCAGAGTTGTATTCTGTGAATTTATTGAATTTGAATCTGCGTTTGGTAGTAAATTCAAGATTCATAATTAATATCCATAAATTTGAAATATGTGTTTGGTTCAGAATTCAGAAATTCAGAATTAAGATTATGAATTAGAATTTGCGTTTGGTTGATGATCCAAATCTCAAATATATAATTAAATTTATATTTTTCAAAGTAATTTTCATATATTATCTCGTGAACAATACTCAAAGTATTTTCATCATAAAATCTTACACATAATTATATAGTACAAACAAAAAAATTATATACAAGAATTTCTATAATATTGATTGATATATGATACGTTCATTTTACACTTTTTTTTACAGCAACAACAAAAACAAAAAGGAACGAAAAGCAAAATTAAAGGGCAAAAAGGAGATCTTTTTCAGTAACCTCAACCAGCCAAGGAGGATCTTCTTTGATCTAGATTTAAGAAGCATCTTCAATCCTTGTATGAGCAACCAAGCACTGAGGCGCCCCATTTCCATCTATAGGAGTGAACAAAAAACCACTGATTTCCATCTCTAATTTCAGATTACATATATCATTAGTTATAATCCGTAGTTTCGAATCATCGTCTTCATCACCATTAATTAGATCAATCACATATTTTGAGTCAGATTCAACCCAAAGAGGAGCAACACTTGAAAGCCAAAGCTAAAGCTTCAGCGATGTATAATCTGTAGTTCTGAATCATCGTCTTGATAGCCAAAACTTCAGCAACGTCAATGCTTGTAGAGAGTTCATCAGTCTTGGATAGTGAGGCCATTGTCAGACTAGCTGAGTTTGTAATTGTGGCTCTAAAGCTTACTAAACCCAAGCGAGAAGAAACAGAGGCATCACGTTCATTCTACACTATTAATTGTACTAAAAAGAAGAAAAAGTTGTGCTAAATACCAGTTATGGTGAACAGTAATACAATATTACAACCACATGAATCAATTAAAATTAATATTGTGTATTTTTTACAGTAGTGTGAATAAAAAGAAGAAAAAGTTGTGCTAAATACTAGTAGAAGTATAATTATAATTAAAAAAGCCAGTGTGAAATATGAGATATTTGCCAAGAGGAAAATTAACATCAGAGCTAGCCTTTATGACAACCATGCTAAAGGTGCAGGCAATATCTACCCATTTTTTACCCCTAACCAACATAATCCAACATACTTCTATTTTTGAACAAAACAAGGTTTCATAAATAAATTTAAAGCATTGAACAAAATAAACTACATGATAACTACCCACTTTTTACCCCTAACCAACATAATCCAACCTTAACCATTGAGAACTTTAGAAGAAACAAGAATTTTACATTATCTAATCATATCACACACAAGATAAAGAGTACATAGCATGTGGAGGACAACTCAATTGTGTTGTAAGTTTGTATCTAAATTTCAATGATTCGTAAGCTAAAATTGCCTAATTAGTAAAATCCCAAATTAGAACATGACCCAGAAACCAATATGCAAAATTATAAATATATAAAATGTTTTTTCCCCATTCAAACTATAAATCATAATTCTATTAAAACTAAGCAACAAATCAGTTTAAGGCAAACAATACTATTGAACTCATTAGACATGTTACATGGATTAAAGCAGTCTGATTCTTAGAAGAAGAAGAAAAAAAGTAAATACAATAAAGCACTAACTACCATAGAAGGAAGATTACAACAACACAACCCTAACAATGAGTCATTAACTTATAAGAAATAGACAAGAACAAAATATAGCTGAGAATCAAGGAAATTGAACACACAAATTGAATCGAAACCTAACGTCTGGAGAAGATTGAATGGAGAGCTTCAAACCTGTTCTGATACAAGATAACAACTTTTGAATTGTCACATGAGCTAATTTCCAAGTTGGCCATCCGAGAGAGAAATTGATTCAAAATAGGTGAAAAACAACCACATGTATTGAATGAAGAGGAGAAGAAGATAGGGCAAAGGAATGACATCGTCAATGGAGAACTGATGAAAATTTCAAAGAGAAGTGTAAAAGAAAGCTATGGCGATTCAGAGAAGATTGAAGAGGAAGATGATGTCTTGGAGGCGTCGTATTGTTATGTCCGAGTTTTGAGTTTTGACGGGATTGTTTTTTCATTTATGCAATCCCGTGTTTTCAAAATATGAGGATCAGATTTTAGGATTCAATGGATTCTTGTTTTTTAAGTATTCAAGATTTGGGCTTATTTTTGAGTTGGATCCAAAATTCATTTTTTAGAATAGTGAACCAAACAGCAACTCAACCTATTATATGGATCTGGATTCATAAAGTTAGATTCAAATCACAAACCAAACGCAGCCTAAGTCTTTATAGATTAGCTATTTTGGTAGTCGTTGAACTCATTTTTTAGTTTAGATAAGTTATAATTAGTTGTTAGTTAATTTGTAATTATGTGTTGTTGTACTTATGTTAAAGTTAATATAGAGATTATAATTTTTTGATGAAACTGAGAATTTTACAAAATTGTGTATGCGGGTTTATAATGGATTGTTAAAGATTTACCACATTTTTTTTGTGATTTAAGATTTGAAATTGACATGCAATAGTTGTCAATATATAATTATATAGTTGACAACCAAAACGTCAATGATGTGTTTAATTGATATCTACTAGTTGTCGTATATAGCATATAATTGATGGTTTATAAATATCAACATTATAAATAAATATTGATACTTTTTATCAGTTAACAAAAGACACAAAGTTGACGCATTTGAGAAAGATGACACGCGATTAGATGACGCCACAAAAGTGTTGCGTATTTTCATTGTTGACGCGTACTAGATGTCAACTAATGTCAAATTTGTAGTAGTGACAATATTTGCATATTTAAAAAAAAGACTTTGGTTTGAAATGTGGTGTTTTCTTTGACATGATTTGTTTAATTTGGATTTGGATTTGAAAAATAAAAATTTAAATTAGCATGGTTAAAATTGATTTGAATTGAAATTTAATTTAAAAAGATTTGTAAAATAATTTTTAAATGAGAATCAATTTAAACATGGAAAAGATGAGTAGGAAAATTATTTTTATGAGTTGTTGATAACTCTATAAAATAGAGTTATTTGGTCCTATTTTAATGCCTATGTGATAATTATTTGATTGAACTTTGCTCATATTTTGCATACTTTGAACTCATTTCGCATAATTCTTTAATTAAGCTTACTTTGAGAAAATTCGGGTTTTTAGCACTTTAAAGTATATTTAGGATTGTTCTTGGCTCTTGGTATTTAATTTTGTCAATTTGAATGAAAGAAAGTCCTAAAAGAATTGCAAATTTCATGCAGGAAATAGAAAAAAAGTGCAGAATTTTGAAAGGTCTTGTGGCGAAAGACACCTGGCGAAATTGGGCGGCGGACTTAGTCACGATTTTCAGCCCAAAAATATCGGTTTTTTTGGCCCGCTTCAGTAGATTCTTCTCAAATAAAATAAGCCCATCATAGGGGTCCAACTTAGAAGCAAATTTGGAAGAGATTTAAGAAAAGCCCAAGCCCAAAACAAAGAAAAATAGAAGATTAACCTAGAAAAGAAAAGAAAAGGCAGCAGCTTGAGATGGACAGAGACTTCAACGTGAGATTTGGAGACAGACTTGAACGTGAAAAAATCAGAAGGGACTGAACGTGAAGAAGAGGGGTTTGACGATTCGCAAGGGAGTTTCTTCTTCTTCATTGGGATTTCGTTTGGATCTCTTCTTCCATTTATTACTCTTACTTTTCATTATTCTTCCTTCCCCATTCTTAAGAACTCCATTGTTGAACTCAAGTTATGTTAGGTTTAGTTTTGATTTTGTTAAACTCTTTTGTTAATTTAGGTTTTGTTATGAACTAAATTTTATTTGGTTGGAATTGATAGATGAACCCTAAAAGGGATTAGTTTTTCACAAGCTTTAATGAATTCAATTTTTTATGCTCAATCAATAATTCGATAATTTCATTCTCTTTTCTTATGCTTGATCAACCTAAGTAAATTGCTTAGTTTAATTTTAATTCTGAAAAGGTTAAAATTGAATGGAAAAGTATTGATTGATAGGGGTTAACGATTCTTGAAATTGTTTTTGGTAATTGCATAGACATATGTAATTACACCTTAAGGCCTAAACCGGAACATTAAAACATATTTCTTAATCTAATTTTACCTAGACATAGGATTTAAATTGGATTATGAATTAAAATCATGCTAGGCTTGACAAAGTCACGTGAATAATAGGGTTTGCTTGCATATAAAGTGTGTTTATTATTGCAGAATGCTGCAGCACAGCCACAGCACTGCTGCAATATTTGTGAATTCTAAGACTTTTTAGGGGGATTCTTGATTTTCCAACCGTTTGTCTCTTCATAGTTTGATCATTTGAATATTCTTGCATATTTTAGGAGTAATTTAAGCCACTTTAGACCATCATACTTATTTTTCTTAATTAATTTAGATTTTATTCATTTAGATTTGCATTTAGGAACATCATATTGCATATTTTATTATTTTAGTTACATAAACCACATCACCCTCAATTTATCATTGTTTTTATTTTCTTTAAATTATTTGTTAAACACCTATTTAATCTACTAATCCTCGTGGGAACGATATCATACTTATCATTTATTACTTGTTAGACTGCGTGCACTTGCGTAACACGATTTCACACAACAAGTTTTTGGTGCCGTTGCCGGGGATTAGTTTAGGTTTAATTGGTGTCATAACATTTAGTTTAATTTGTTTATTTTTATTTTATTTTTGTTTTCTTTGTTCTTTGCAGGATATTAATCTTGTATGAGCGACGAGGAAACAATCGCTTTGATTCCGCATTTATCAAGAAATTGAACGAACTTTTCACAAGAGGAAAAAGCAACAAAAACAAAAGAAAGTTGTTCGAGAAAGAAGAGATGGAAAACCAGCGATAGTTGTACCTGATGAACGAGACACCGTTATTCAAGAGTATAGAAGGCCTAACTTCGGTCCTGTGATTGTTAGGCCAGAAATTGAAGCAAATAACTTTGAGTTGAAGCCGGTTATGTTCCAAATGTTGCAAAGTGCGGGACAATTTAATGGAACACCTACTGAGGATCCACATGCTCATCTGCAATTATTTGTCCAAGTAAGTGATTCTTTTAAACTTAATGGAGTTTCTGAGGATGCCCTTAGGTTAGAGTTATTTCCTTATTCTTTGAAAGGCTTAGCAAAAGATTGGCTAAATTCATTGCCTCAAGGGTCGATAACTAGTTGGAATGATCTTGTGGAAGAGTTTTTAACTCAATATTTCCCTCCTACTAAGGAAAACAAGCTTAGGAGCCAAATCACTTCCTTTGAACATTTGAGCATGAATCCTTGTATGACACTTGGGAGAGATTTAAAGAGATGATTAGAAAGTGTCCCAACCATGGAATCCCGTATAAGATCCAAATGCAAATTTTCTATAATGGGTTGTGTTCTCACACTAGAGATAGAGTGGATTCATCATTGGGAGGGGCATTACTTTCTAAAACGTACAATGAGGCTTGTGCCATCTTGAACAAAATAGCGAGGAATAACCTTAGTTGGCCAAATCAACGCTTGAACCAAGATAGGAAAACCAATGCCAATTATGGTGGGAATGATTCGAATTCTTTGATAGCACAGTTGGCTGCTTTGAATAGTACTTTAACGAAGATGGATTTGGGTGGGAATAACCAAATGGTGAATGCACTTTCTGAGACTTGTGTTTTTTGTGGAGAAGGTCACCGATATGAAGGATGTCCATCTAATCCTGAATCAGTGAATTATGTGGGGTATAACAAGAACTTCAATCCTTATTCTAATTCATATAACCCCGGTTGGAAACAACACCCAAATTTTTCTTGGAAAGATCAGGGTGCGGGACCAACACATATTCAACAAAGACCGGTTGATTCCTTACCTCCTCAAAAGCCTCAAGTTGAGGACTCCATAGCCACCCTTGCTAATATGATGAAAGATTTCATGGGTAGAACTGATGCTATGTTCCAAAATCATGATGCTATGTTCCAAAATCAAGCTGCTTCAATAAGGAATTTAGAAATCCAAATGGGACAAATAGCTTCATCCATGAGTAATCGAGTTCAAGGATCCTTACCAAGCAACACTGAAAATCCTAAAAATCAAGGTAAGGAGTCATGCCAAGCTATTACTCTTAGGAGTGGTAAAGATTTGGAACCACCTAAAGCTACTCCAAGTAAGAAAAAAGAGCTCACTTCAATCCAGAAAAGTGTTGAGGATGATGATGGAGTAGAAAATTCAAGAAAAGAGAGGTTGGATAGTGATGATTGTTCAAATCAGAGTGCTGCAGCGCTTCCACAGCACAATTCCAGCACCTTACCTATTCAAAAGGATGCACCAATTGCTAGGCCACCTCCACCTTTCCCTCAAAGACTTCAAAAGAAAGCTCAAAACAATCAATTTGGAAAGTTTTTGGATGTTCTAAAGCAACTTCATATCAATATCCCACTTGTGGAGGCACTTGAACAAATGCCTAATTATGCCAAATTCATGAAAGACATCCTCACCAAGAAAAGGAGATGGGGAGAATTTGAGGTTGTTGCACTTACTCAAGAGTGTAGTTCTATCTTGCAGAATAAAATTCCTCCTAAATTGAAGGATCCCGGGGTTTTCACCATTCCAATTTCCATAGGTAAGTCTTTTCACGGGAAAGCACTTTGTGATTTGGGTGCAAGCATAAACTTAATGCCCATGTCTATTTTCAAAAAGCTTTGTGTTGGTGAGGCAAGGCCAACTACTGTTACATTGCAACTAGCGGATCGTTCTCTTGTGTACCCTGAAGGAAAAATTGAAGATGTGTTAGTTGGGGTAGATAAGTTTATCTTTCCTGGCAGTTTTTCTCATTATGGACTATGAGGCGACAAAGAAGTGCCAATCATTCTTGGGAGAGCTTTCCTTGCCACAGGAGGAACACTCATTGATGTTCAAAAAGGAGAGTTATCGATGAGGGTCAATGAAGAGCAAGTGACTTTCAATATATTCAAAAGTGCGACCTCTCCCATTGGTGTAGAAAATTGTTCGACCATTAGTGTCTTAGGGGTTAGTAATGATGGAAAGTACACTGATAAAAAGCCTCCAAAAGAGCATTGTGAACAAGAAAAATCAAGAAGAGTGTTCCTTTTGAGAAAGAGAAGAAGAAAGAAAAGGAAGAGAGGAAAAGTTCGAGGACGTGTCTTGCGAGGTGGAACAAGTTCAATGTCATTCAAAGTTCCCTAATAAGAGGAAGAAGTCGGGCCGTCGACTTTAAAGCAAGGCGCTTGTTGGGAGGCAACCCATCGAAGTTAAGTAGTTCATTTTCGTTTATTTTTTTTTTCTTCTCGTTTTAGTTCATTTAATTTAATTTTAGTTTTAGTTGCAATTTCTTTTTTTTATTTTCTTTAGAAATAGGTGCTGCTGAATTTTTCTCTTTGATTTTTTTTTTTTCAGAACATGTTTGAGCCATTACTCAAAGCTTGAATGAAGAAAAAGATATCCTATATTGGTGGACATTTGAAGTGGCTGTTTAAAAAAATGAGAGAGGTTGTGCAGCTTTTACTCTTGAGTTTGTTAGTAATTTGAATTTTCAAAAAAAAAAAAAATCCTTCCCAGACCCGGTGACCCAACCCAACAACCCACCCAGCAGTCCATTCACCGCCCCAGATCCCCCCAACCCGCATATCTACTCCCTGGACCACCCACGACCCGCGTGCTGCCCAAAACCCACCCAAAACCCGCCAGCGACCCTCCCCTCAACCCGCGACCCGCGAACCTCGCCCCACTTTCCCCTCCCTTGCCCGCATGTCCCCAACCCAGCCCACTACCCGCCCCAATTTTTTTCCCTTCCCAACCCAGGTGCGTTACCCCCCCTCCCATCCCTTCCTTTTTTATTTTATTATTTTTTTTTCTTCTTTTCGCTTTCTCTTCTCCCGTAGCGCCACAACCCAGCTTCCCCCACCACCAACACCACATTCATGCCGCCGTCAGCTACTATCACCACCGCTTCATTCTTCTTCTTCTCCCATTTCACTACTTGCCAATCCCCAATTTTCTACCTCCGTGAAGCGATTTCAATTTTAATTCTAGGGTTCAAGTTTGGGGGTTCTTCAAGCTGTAATTTGGGCTTCGGGGGGCTGTTTCTTCTCTGAAATTGTGGTAGAGGTCCACATTGATCACCAGCTCGTCACCCGATTGTGTTGACAAAAAAAAAAAAAAAAAACTGGGCTATCACACTTCCTGATTCATGGTTCTTGCCGAGTTGTTTACGATCTCTTTGCTTCTGAATTTTGTTGCACCACCGCTTGAGGATGCCGAGGATGTTGTTGACAATGCTTGAGGGAGTTCTCTAACCCTCTCTTATTTTTCATGTTTATTTTGCTTCTGGACTGTGCATTTTGTCATTGTTTTGTGTCCCTCAGCTGCTGCTTCTGCTCTTTATTTTCATATTATTTTGTCACTGATTTGGGTCTGCTGCTGTCTTTATTTCATCTTTGTTTTGTGCTATTTTCTTGTGAGGACACACCAATTTTTAAGTTTGGGGGTGATTGTCCATTTTATTAGCACCAATGTACAATTTTCATGTTCTTAAATGACAAATTCTCCTGGTTGTTAACTTCAAATTTCATGTTCTCATTGCTTCTTTGGTTAGAATGGTCCAAATGATATAGTTGGCTTTTGCATGATTTTTAGGATAGTTCTAATTTTGGTTAAGTGCGTTTTGGGCTTTAGATTCTTTTACACTTCCCCGTTCATGTCAGTTCATGGTAAACCCGTTTAGACTGTTAAGATTCTTGAGGACTACTTCCCTTAGTGAGGAGGAAACATTGAATGGCCAATCCTAGTGAACCAAAGTAGAAAACTCTTGCATTCCTTCTTAGTGAGCTTCCAAATAAGTGTCTCCATAAGTTTGGGGGTGACATAGTTACCCACCATCTGAAATAAAAAAAAAAACAAAAAAGAAGTACTTCAATGTCTCGAGGTAAGTCGGGATAAGAGTATGCTTCGGTGGTTCGAGTTATCTCGTAGCTAAGTAAAAAAAAAAAAGGCACTAGGGACACAAGAACTTTCTAAAAAAAAAAAAAAAAGGAAAAGAAAAGAAAAGAGAAGTGTTCCAATGTCTCGAGGTAAGTCGGGATAAGAGCATGCCTTTGCGGTTTGAGTTAACTAATGTCTAAGAAATAAAGGGCATTAGGGAAACAATAACTTTCTTGCACATAGTGCCTTTTCTCAAAAAAAAAAAAAAAAAGTGAAGTCAATTAGTTTGCTAGCCTCATGAAAGAAGTAGTCAAGAGTTCAAATGGAGGGAATCTTGGTGAGGTTGTGAGTTGTTGAGTTCAAGCTTAGGAAAAAGAGTCTTAGGATAGCTATCTTTGCTTGATAGATGATTTTACCATGAATTGTTTGATTCGGGATGCACACACTTTCACTTGAGAATCTTTTGCCCTTTATGTACTTGACTAGTTTTAGGAGTGTCTTGAAGAGAATTGAAAAAAGTCTATGATGGAAAAGTCCTAACCAAAAGTTGAGAAAAGTGATTTGTTGTAAGCTTGTGTGTCAAAGTTTAAATCTTCATTCAAGTCAAAGTTTTCTTTTTGCATCACTCGAGGACGAGCAATGAGTCAGTTGTCAAATAAAATAATATATTTTTTATAATTATAGGAAAGAAAAAAAAATTATTTTGATTTTTATTAATTAAATTTTCCTTATTTATTTTTCCCTCTTGGCTATAAATAGAGCCCTTCTACAACCCTAAAACACACAAAATATTCACAAGAGCAAAAGCCTTGAAGTTTTCTCTACATCTCTCTTTTTCACGGTCATAAATTTTCTCCTCTTACTATCTAAAGACAACATCATTCATACCTCTCTTTCTCTCATAGTAAACCTAAATCTCTCCACACACAAAACATTCATAAGAGCGTCCCTCCCTTTATCATTTTTACTCTCCTTATCTTCTTGATTAACTCATTGGAACTCGGGGCTACACATTTGTAAGGGTCTATCGAACCAAGGTAAAATCATTTTCCATTAAAAATGTAGTCATTCATATGTTGTTGTTTGGTTTTATTTGATTTCCTGATTTTTTTATAATGATTTAGATTTTTTGAAATTTTTATTTGAAAATATACTTAAATTCAAACCCATAGAAAAAAGAATCAACTGATTTGGATTTCTGGTTAACAAGTTATGATTTTTGAAAGTTTAATGTTCAAACTGATTCACTGTTTCGAGATTTTTACACACCTTATCATTATGTGATTTTTTAGTTCTGATTCTTTGAAAATAAAGATTTATGGTTATTTTGTATAAAACTAGACTCGTAAATAAAGATTTAGGAACAAGAATCACCCCGTTTTGATAAGTATTAAAAAAGATATGATTTTTTAAAGTTGGTGTAAATTCTGTAGAAATTTATGTAGAAAAACCGTGGCTGAAAACTTTTGACATGAAAATCTGATTTTTTTTCTTACAAAGTGTGCGTACTTTTTGATATTAGAAGTCAATCTTGGATTAATCCAGAATATTTAGAAGAATTAAGAATCGAGTAAAAATACATTTTTGTTATAAAGTTATGAATTTCTAAAGTTGAGGTGTTATATTTGGGATAATTATGCTAATTTTATTTGTTTGCCATATTTGTGAATTTGATTGTCATATTTTATGTTTTCTATTTATTGTCTTCAAATTAAGATATATCTTGAATTGATTTGTTAATATTATATTGATGTATATTGGATTTTCAAAAAAGGAAAGGAGTTTGAATTTATTAGATACTAATTTTCCAACTTCCTAAAAAACATAATTTGATTAAATTACCAATTTTTTTTAAATATAAAAATTGGAATTAATTAGGATACTGATTTTCCAAAGCATAAAAATTAACAATTAAATTTAAATATGAGAATTGGAATTAATTAGAATACTGATTTTCCAAAGTATAAAAATTAACAATTAAATTTAAATATAAAATTGGAATTAATTAGAATACTGATTTTCCAAATCATAAAAATGAACAATGAAATTTTAAATATCGAAATTAGAATTTATTAGGGTTTTAATTTACCAAACTTTCTGTAAAAAAAAAACAAAACATTAAAATCTAAACCTTAAAGAAAAATTGAATTTATTCGGGTATTAATTTTCCAATTAAGAAAAATTAAAAGATTTAACAAACAAAAGTTTTCCTTTTAAAACTTAGGGGCCAAAAGTGAAACTTACCTTAAACCTAATATTGAGGTAAAAAAATCATTATTTTTATAACAAAGATAAAAATTTATAATTAACTAAAATATCCTATTTAAAACTTAAACAACAAACAAATCATTTTCGAAAACTCCGACAACGGAATATGGGGCGTTGGAATACCATGCTCCTAAACATTCTTGAGGTAAGGATTTTTTTCTCGGAATACTGAGTTAAAATTACCGACAATATTTTTTTTCCTAATGGCTTTACGCCACTCATACTTATTTAATCATGCCTTATTACTAAAGTATTGATTAATAAAACATGAGACATTTAAAAATAACCCAAAAAATATTTTTGTTTATAATAAAGGCTTTTCCAATAATACACCAAATAACAAACAACAATCTTTTTAAAACGAACATAATAGGGTGTTAATACCTTCCCTATGTGTGAATGAATTCTAGAACCCATTTTTAAAAGTTTGTAGACCATCCTTAATTAATGACTAGGTGACTAATCACACCCATCTTTAAAACCAATGATTAGTGGCGACTCCCTTTTATTTTTCCGCGTCGCTATTACGTAGCGACAATTATGATTTTCTTGTTTACTTTGTAGATTAGCTATTTACTTTCATATCTTATATCGTAGATTTGAAAAACCAAATAGTACATATTTATTGTAAGTAAGCAATGAAAAATATGTATTGCCTATTTGTTTATTTGTTTTTTTTATTGTATATTAACTATTTACTATCATCTCTTCTAAATTATATTTTGAATTGGGTTTTAAAAAATTAGTATGTATATTATTTATTGTCCAAATATATTAAATTAAATTATTAACGTTGTAATAAATGTACATATATATTAAATTTTCAAATTTCACATTATTGTGATTTTTTGTATTTGCATTGTATATTAACTATTTACTATTACATCGGTTTTGAATTTCATTCTTAAAAATTAACTTGTCTGTATATTTAATAAATTAGTTAATAATATAATCAATGTGTATAAGTTATATGTTATTGAGATATTTTTATTTACATGTTGTATTAAATACTTACTATATTATTTTGTATAAATCTACTATAAAAAATACATATTTATTATAAATAAGCAATAAAAAAAAGTATTACAACATCTTGTATCGAAGTAGAAGTATTTGATTTGTGTAAAATACCTATATTTTTTGTAATAAAATAGTAAAAAAAATATTTTAAAATATAAAATAATTAGACGAAATATCAAATTATTTTTATAAACACATGTTTGCATATTTAAGTGTAATTTTTCTCTTTCCATGTTTAATTTTAGAAAAAAAGCATTACATGATCTCTATAAATGTGGACTAATAGTACATAATTAAATGAAGGGTATTTTCGTAAGAATACTCTAACTGACATCATCATATGGTCTATGATTGTAAATATTTTAGATTTTTAACATGTAAGAAATTATTTATTGCAAATAGTCTAGATGTGTCACTATAAATTTTTCTTTGAGTAAAATTTGATTTGGACTCCATCCAAAACTTAACAAGTATAAAATGGTAAATCATTGATAGTCAATAGTGATGGTATATCAATAATAGTTTATAAGGTAAATCAGTGATTTACTATATTTAAATGATATACTTGTATGAGATAAGAGTATTTAAGATATTTTTTAATGAGCAGTAACCGCGACTCTAAAATTTTGACATTTAAAAAAAGTACTTTTTTAGTTTGGAAAATTTGTAAATATTAGAGCTTATTTTGACATATTTGCAAGTGGCTCTAAACTTAATAGGGTGGTTTAATTTAAACTTTTAATTTAATCGACTGAAACCATGAACTTTAATAAGTGGTTCAATTTACACCATAAACTTTCATAATTGATTCAATTTATACCATTTGTTAATAAAATTACTATTATTCTTAGAATTTTATAGTCAGATATGAGCATTTTTATATCTAAATGAAGATACTTTTATAGAAAATATTTTTTATAGTTGTGTTAAATATTTTTATGGTTGAATTTGACAATTTTGGTATCAGGTTTTGTATTTTTTTTTTTTGTTACTATTGATTTGTTAACCGGGATTTGAGGTTTCTCATAGTTGAGATTGGGCGTTTATGTGATTTGGCTACATATGTTTTTTAGTAATTTACTAACTAAATTTTGAGCAATATTATAGTTTTGTTTTGACATACATATAAATTGAACCACTTATTAAAATTCAGGGTTTAAATTTATTAGATTAAAACTTCAAGGTTTAAATTGACATTCCAGGGTATAAATTGATTTTTTTTCTCAAATTTTTAATTATTACTTTCAAAGAAATTTTTTATTTTCTATTTTTAGTTGTTGGAAAATTTCTCATTGGAATATTTCTTTTTATTATTTTTGTTTTGGCATTTAATTTGATAAAAACTTATTCTAATTTGATAAAAACTTATTTGAAAGTTTGACAATTTTGAATTGATTTTATGGAGATATTGTCTATGAATAAATATTCCTTTTTCCAATTCACCATTGACATTTTCCTAATTCAAGTTTTAATTGAATTGTTTGATTATCTTAAATTTAGCTTGATTGATTTAAATTAATATAAGAAAAATATTTTGAAATTGAATGAGTTATTTGGACAGCTAATTTGATCTCCACGTTTAAGACGAGATTTTGTATTCAAATTTCAAAGTTTGTAATTGATGATTTATTCAAGGAAAGCTATTTATTACCTTGTTTGTAATTGATTTTGTTTGACAGATTTACCTTATTTGGAGCCTTCTTCATTTTGCCTATAAGATGAAAACTATTTTATTAGCTTGAGCAATCAAGCCTTTTATATTTCCTCTCACTTTTAATTTATCATATTGTGCCACTTATAACATTGATGTGAGAGTCTATTTTGTAAGGATTATTATTTCAATTCTATATCTTATTATTTCTTGGAGAGAGCCGATTTGATTCTTCGGGAGGGAAAAGTCAACTTGCTCATACATCAAAGAAGGAATTTCTTTTATCCAAATCCACAAGGGGAGCTTGTGGTATGATCAAAACAAGAATGAGAGGTTCTTGATTCAAATATTCACAAGGGGAGCTTATGATTGAATCCATTGTAGACGTCATCGTTGCAAAGAGTAGTCAAAGTCAAAAACAAAGAAGGGAGTTCTTTTTATTTGTGCTTTTTGATTTAAATATTTGTATTGAACGATTAATGATTCTAGTGAATTTTTTCTGGGCGAGGCCCCGTGAGTTTTTACCAGTTGGAGGTTTCTCACGTTAATTATTTCATTGTGTTTTTCTTCTCCCCTTTACATTTTGTCTTATTGCTTCTGTCATGTGCACATACTGCTATAATAGTGAATCTGTGGGCTAAACCTGAGACATAAATCATTCTTATATGATCTTAGTCTTTTGCATCCTCAAATCGAAATTAACCGGAATTAAAATCGAGAAATAGGTCTAACATTGTAACGTCCCGTTTCTTTTAAAGTAAATTTTTTTAATTTTATTATTATTTATTTTAATTAAAGTATTTAAATTTAATTTTAGAATTAATAGCTTAGAATTCAGGAGTTTATTTAGTTCGTAAACTTTTTTAATTGCGTTATTAGCTTAAATTAGTTTGGAACATATTAATAATTATTAACAGGCCAATTAATAATTATTAATCTGTAGGACCGAATGGCAACACTAGAGGGGGGGTGAATAGGGTTGCTTTAAAAAATTTATAAATTTAAAAATCGAATTTTATAACAAGAACGTTTTTCAAATTGATCAACTAAATTGAAAATTAAGGTAAACAAGATGTAAATTAATGAATTGTTAAACATATACTATTTTCAAAGGATCGATGCAAGCAATTAATCAACACACAACAATTAACACAAATCAATAAAATAAAACGTGCGGAAATTAAAAAGTTTAGGGAAAGAAGACACCGAAGATTTTTATAGTGGTTCGGCCAAAAACACGGCCTAGTCCACTCCCCGAGCGCCTCTCGGGAATTTGTATTAACACCTTTTCCGGGAGCAAGTGTGAACCCAATCCTTTTAGCGGGATCAAGATCAAACCCCAACAAACCGATTCTTTTTCCGGGATCAAGAACAACCCCACAGTCGTTCCTATTTTTACGGGGTAGGACACCGACCCCAAAATGTGAATTATAGAATTTCACACAAATTACAAACTCTCCCAAAGAGTAGATTTACAAGTTTAAAGCTCACAATACAATAAGGCTCTTAATAGCCAAATTAATCACTCAAAATAAATCCCAAATAATATGAAAATATGGCTTGAGAGCACTTAGCAATTGAAGATCAAAATCTGAAAATTCTTAGTGTATTTTGCTCACTGATTTTGGCCATTTGAAGAGGAGGAAGAGGAAATATAGCCGTTGGTCCACGTGGCGTCATCTGATTGGCTGAGCAATTCTGAAATTTGATTTAAATAATAAAAGTATTTAATAATTCGGTCACCAGGGGCATTCGGTCAAGGGACCGTTGTGAGTGGATTTTCAAATTCGGTCAGCAAGATAAATAAGCAATGGGCAAGACGCGTTCTGCATTAAACTAAAGATCAGGGGCTGGAGCGTCATTTCAATGCATCTGGGAAAGAGGAACAGCTGGCATTGGGAACTCGCGTGGACGCGTGTCAAGCAGCAAATGGCGGAGGCAGCAAGAATAAAGGGGGCCCAGCGTGCAGGGGCGTGCGTCAGGCGCGTCAGGGCGTGATTATACGCGCAACTACATGGCGATTTCTGAGTGGTTGGGTAGCGGTAATGTTACAATCGTACGGCTACGGTAAGTTTCAACTTTTCCTTTTCTTTTTCATTTAAATTAAAACCGAAATTATATATATATATAATATATATATTTCAATTGAAGAATGTGAACCATCAGATGAGCAGCCAGAAGAGATCGAACGGCTGTGAATTCTTTTTCCATTTTTGTAATTTCTATATATATATATATATATATATATATATATATATATATATATCCAATTCTATTTTCTTGATAACTTCTTCGTTTTAGCTCGGAATTGGACAATTCAAATTGCACCGTACTTGATATTTTCTGCTCTACAAAGTACAACACTAAAATACTAAAATTGATTAGTACTAAGTGTTTGTTATCATCAAAACATAATTAAGTGAGATTAATAGGCCCAAAAAGCCAACATAATCACCTTTTGATAAGTTTAAGTGCTTCGGGTTTCGTTTTAAAAGCTAAAAGCAAACGAAGGACGAGTTTGTAATTTTTTATTTCTTAAAATATCTATTTACTATTCATCCATCTCTTTAAATGCACCAAGTCAAATTTAGACATCTCATCTTTCTTTTTCTAAAAAACGTGGGTGGCATTGTTGGAGAAGGTAAATCCTTGGGTTTTTGCCGTTTCTCGACCGATTTCAACTATTTCTTTTGCGTTGGATTGCTCGGGACATGGGCTATCTTTCCATCCTAACCTTGTGACGTTTCTTGTTGTCTAAGGGAAGCCTTAAAAAGTGAGTTTTCAAAATTTTCCTATGGTTTTCTTCATTTTTATTTCTAAATGTGTTTTTAAGTTGAAATCATGTATTTCCATCAAGAAATTTAACGATTTTGAGCTTGGAATTTCGAAAACACTATTCACCCGAAAATCATCTTTTTTCTCATTTTAGTTATGGTTTATAAATTTTATTTGATCGGTGTTATTATAGGTTTTGTTAAACGTTTGTGAGACTTTTGTTCGACGCTTATAAATTAGTCTTCTTGGCTGAGGTGAGTTTAAAGTGTTGGTTTGTAATTTTCTGTTTCGAGTTACATTACGTTATTGTTTGATCGAGGATAAGAGGTTCGTTTATTGTTAAGAGATATTAATGGTTGGATGGTAACTATGAACCTTAGAAGTGAGTTCGAAATAGTTTGTATTTTAAGTATATTTGGAGTTAATTATCGGATTTGGTTAAAAAAAAAGTAAGTTTTATTACGTTTTTGGAAGTTATGTAAGGTTATGGTGGGTTTTGGAGAATCTTGGAAATTGAAGGTACTTTGAGTAGTTTTGGACCAAAGTAGCTTAGAAGTTTTATTGGGAGTTGTTTATGTAATGATTGTGTTCTATTGTCTTTGGTAGCATTGACGTGTTAAACTTTATAATTGTTTTACTTTGTAATTACGATCTTTGTGAGCTTGGTAATGGCTTGGAAGTTATTCTTTGTGATTTAAAGTGTTTTATTATTATTGGTGACGTTGTGATGTGAACATTGATTTTGCTTACTTTGGGAACTATGGAATTCGTGGAACTTGGCATTAGTGATGATTCTTGGTTATTGTTTATTCGATCTTATTACCTTGTGTAAGGAATAAGGGTTATGGTTTCATTGTGGTAGTACTGTGGATTATGAAATTCTAATGATAATACGATTGGTGTTGATTGTGGTAGTACCGTGGAGTATGGAATTCTAATAAGGATTGATGTACTTGGGAATTTGGCAAGAGACAACACTTTGAGGAGTACAACATAAGCATGTAGTTGAGTGTAAATTGTATGGTAGATTGTTAGTTGTTTGTGTTGTGATGCTCATGTAATGAACCAATTTATGGATATATGTGTAGTCCATGAATGAAAGAGGCTATGGGCATCACTATATCGAGGATTGTGGTACTATGATAACTCGGTTCATAACATGAGCATCCCAACTTGTTTGTTAGTTGTTATGTAAAAACATGTTTATCCTTTGTACAGTATTTTGATTTCAATTATGACATCTTATGTGGTTCGATGTGAGTCAGAATTGGGAATTTGATTGGTGTATGCTTTGGTTGTATTGGAAGTGTAGAATGGGTAGTAAAGAGCATTTTAGCCCTTTGGACACAATTTCCTGTATGAAATTTGGTCATAGGATTACTTACTTCCATTTTACTCTCACTATTATTTTATGTTAATGTTGCTACACTTGTAACTTTTCAGGTACTTTTCACGTAGAAGACGTGGTAGAGGAGGTGGTGTTGCTTGACTTTCGAGGACGATGGATGGACATGGACGTAGGCATGGTTTTGTATAGCATTTTAGAAATGCTTGTGTGTATATTTTCATCAACATCATACTTTGCATTTTGAGCTCGTGAGAGCGTTGTAAAACTTGTAAATGTGTATGATTTTATATCTATTTTAGAAATTATTTGTAATCGGAATGCGCATTCCACTTTTTATATTTTCTCTGGTTGTGAAGAATGTAAAACAGGTTTTGGTTAATCCGAATTTTAAATGTACCCATGCCCATTTTAAAAAAAAACCAAGTCTTCCACTGTGCCTTTGAAATTAAAGAATTTAACGAATTCGGGTCGTTACAAACATTAATAATGAATTTGTTGGAAGCTCAAAAGCTTGAAAAAAAAACAATTTGTTGGAAGCTCAAAAACTAAATCAAGTAAATTATTTGAATTAACAACAAACTCATCTGTTGGTCAAGTCATCACAGACAAAAAGGATCATAAAGTCATTTAACATGTTGTGTCCCACACATTAATCAATAATCATATTAGTTGAATTTAATAATAAAATAAAATTAGTACAAATATTTTAATTATTTTGGAACGTTACTATGAGGTCTTATAAATATCAATTTTGATGTGAATGAGTTTTTTATATTTTAAAAGGTCAATTTTTAGAAAGAAAATTTGTTCAAACAATTTTGGATGTTATATTTGAAGGGACTACTTTAATAAATTGGCGGAATTTCTTTAGTAAACAAATTAACAATTAATTTAGGATCTATTAATCATCATGCAATTGTGATAAAAACATGTAAATTCATACTTGTTTTCCTGAAAAATAGCACTTTACTTACATTGAGTATTTTATGGAGATTTGGTTGGAGGTTTATTTACAGCATCAGTCCTCAGCAACACTAGATCTTCTACGCTATTGTAACAACCCGGATTTTTTTTTTTTGCAAAAGGACAACCCGGATTTTCACGTAAGGTTATTTTAGCCTTTTCACTAATTTTGATCCAAATAATATTATCTTTAGTTTTCCCGAATCGTTGTGTCATTACGAGTTCAATGTAATTGACTACGCTCAAATCCGAGTTCCGAGTAAAAAGATATGGCCTAAATACCGAATGTGTCCTTATACCTTATATTTGTTCATACGGGTATTTATGTCTTTTCCAGCTAATCTTTAATATTTAAAACCTCAAAACCCTAGGTCAAACGTAGCCGTCATTCGCTTTCACGTACGTCTTTTCAAGTTAGCGAAGTATCGTTTACCAAGAATCAAATAATTCTTTGTGATTTCATCGTCAATTTCTTCAGGTAATTAAGTGTTTATCCTTCCTATTCGTTTCTGATCAAAATTAGAGTTATATCCATGCCCAATCATCACCGTTTTCTCAAGGAACAGCCTCGCCGGAGTTAGTGTTTGCCTAGTCGGAAAAGCAAAGAAAACCCCCTTCAATCCTTTGATTTTTTAGGTAATTAATCGTTGGATTCTTTTTATTAGTCTCTCTTTAACGTTTCCGAGTTGATTTCAAGAAAATTGGACGTTGAATTTCCTGAGTTTCGACAGGTTTTCAAGTCGCCGGTTTCTGGGTTTATATTTGCCGGAAAACAGCCATCTTCTTCACCATTTTCTTTAATTTTTTGCAAGGTATTCCGTTTTCTTTGATCCTTATTAATCCTCTTTTTTCTTCAAGTTATTTTCATGAAGATTGGATGTTAATTTCGCTGCGTTTCATCAGTTCAAGAGGTCGCCGGAACTGGTTTCAACCTCGCCGGAATCTGGAATTGTTCTTCACGGTTTCTTGAGTTTTGTTTCACGGGCTTGCTCGAGTTTGAAGTGCTTTGGCTTCGGGTTTATCATTACGTTCGACCATAGACTTTCGTTTGCCGTTTTCAAGTCATTCAATACCTCGGATCAACTCGGCGTGCAGAATTTTTTTCAAGAAAACGTAAGTTGCTGCCTACTGTTTCCCTTGCATGCGAATTGGAGAAGAACCGGTCTGCATGGACCAACTGAGCTTGGTCCAATTGGACCGGTCCAACCGGTTCAGGGCCAATTTTGGTTCAATTTGAGCCAATTTTTGTCCCGTTAGCCCGGTTCTCGTGAAATTGACATTAGTTTTAATGTTGTCACAGGTCTTGGGCATCACTAGGATTTTATTTGGCGTTATTTCGAGCTCAATTGCTTGCTCAATTTGCAATTAAGGTAGGTTAATTCCTACTTAGAAGTAAATGAAAGTCTTTTTGCTTGCTTGTTCATTGTGTGATTATTATGATATTTTCGGGAGATGATTTATTGATTTTAATTATTATTATTATTATTATTATTATGTGCTTGTTTGATTTGTAAATATTGTATTTATTTCATTTATGTTCGTTAGTTGGTTATGTGCTTGAGTTAGGACCTAATAACGGTTTAAGATTAAACTAACATAATAAATAACATGTATTAAATTTAGAGCGTATACTATGGCACGTATCATTAGTGGCCTTATACCCCACTATGATCATATTTTCAAGCGTATAGTATGGTACGTATCATTAATGGCTCTATACCCCATTATGATACATATATGCAAATTTAATAGTAATTTAATAATGGATGTTATGGCACGTATCATGGTGGGTTATAAGGCACCATGATCCTATTTTCAAGCGCATAACATGCCATGCAAGTTTGATAATGACAAAGAGATGACGTAGGCTAAGTACCTACTAATTATTGATAAATGGTAGAGATGGACGAGTATCCATGTCATGCAAGGTTAATAATAACAAAGAGATGATGTAGGCTAAGTACCTACACCGTGGTTATGATCTTTCATAACTGAGCTATGTTATTATTTTGTAACATGTTGTAGGCTATGTACCTACTAAATATTATCTAAATTGTGGTAATGGACTTGTATCCATAAATCATTACTGTTATGAGATGTTTTGAATTTAATTTACTTATTTGAGTATGGATTTAATCTACTAAGCTAAAAACTTACGATATTTGAATGCCCTGCAAACTTTTATTTTGGAGGTAACACTGATAATAATGGAAACCATGGCGATTCATGAGGATGGCGCTACACTGAGAGGCCCTTAGGACTTGTCAATTATTTATCTAATTTCCTTTCGAATATTTCATTTTATTGACTATTTTGTTAGTCTTTATTTTTATGGAATTCATTTTCATTTACTTTATTTGTTTTAATTATTTAAAATGGCGCCAAAATAAAGGTTTTATTTAGAATATGTTTTGGTTATTAGATAAACCCTTCCGCAATCATTTAGTTTTACTCTGATTTAATTATTTTATTTCAAACGAGTCATGTATTTACTTATTTATCAGGTTACTTTGGGTCGGGTCGTTACAACTATATCCCGATCGAACAAGCAAAACCCGATTGTGGGATCAAACTTTAGAATAAATTAGGAAGAAGAAAAAGAATTTTTCTTCCTAAAATGAAAGTCAAAATCGACAAGGCCTAAGGGAGGAGAGGAAGAGAGAATTTCAATTTTTAAGAATTGAGTTGCGTGATTTATGAATGACCCAAGCCTTCTATTTATTGGCTAATGGAAAATCTAATCACGTTAGGAATATTCCATGGAGATAAATACAAAAGAAAAAAAAAAATCATCTTTCCTTTATCTTGGAATTTTTGAAAATACCTTAGATAAATAGTTGGGTAAATAAATCTATATAATTATTTTAGGATATAATTCAAATAATTATTTTCCTATAAATAATATATATGGCCGAATTTATTAATAATAATTAATAAATAAATCTAATTTATTTAATTAATTATTTTGGGTCAATTTCAATTGGGTTCATTAATCCAATTGGGCTAGAAACTCTATCTTAAATTAATAAGTCAAACTTAATTAATTTATTTATTAATTACCATTTAAATAAAATACTTTATTTAAACAATTATTAATTTTCTCCCGACTAATTATTATCAGATATTTAATTATTAATTTCCATTAAATAAACTCATTATTTAATTAATTAATAATTCTAATTGACAATATTTTATTATTAATTAATTAATTTAATTATTAATTTTTCGTTCAAATAAAATTAATTATTTAAATAATTAATAACTATCAATTAATTTTAAATTATTAATTACCATTTAAATATACATAATATTTAAACAATTAATAATATTTCATTATTAATTTCCTGTTTAAATAAACTCATTATTTAAACAATTAATAATATTTCTATTAATTACCATTTAAATATACTCAATATTTAAACAATTAATATTGTCTATTTAAATAATTTACCTTACTTAAATTTTTCATTTCTTCAATTTGATTTCGTGGCTACACTATTTGGGTTAGCATAAGGACCTGATAGACCTATAGATCATGGGCTTAATAATCAGTTAATTAAGTGATTAACTCATAATAAGTTACTTATTATTTAACTATGAATAATTTCACTATAGATTCATAGCTGAACTTCCCTCACTATAGATGAGTTATGTCCATTTAGTTTATTTTTTATTTATATCTGTGATATATCATTCACGTGGAACCCTCATAATGATAGGCAGATTATGTTTGCCGCTTTACCCCTGTTATTACTGCTTTATCCTTGTGTTCCCATTGATTCTCCAATGAACATTATTTGCAATCAAACTACAGATAATATACTTCTGTGATCAATAGAAGTCGTGGCGCCACTTGTTCATGTTTCGAATCAGTACATCAAGAGGGAGTTTTCTAGAGTTCCTAAAATGTTTAGGTATATCGCACTGATATCGTTAATTTATACACTACAAGAAAAACTGGAAATAGCGACCTAAATTTAGCGACAAAAAGGGTGCGACGCTATTTAGCGACGAACTGTATCGCTAATGGCAAGGTTGACTTTTAGCGACGAAATCCATCTCTATTTAGCGTCTTAAGGAAAGTCCATCGTTAATGTTTTGTCTCAAGAATTGGCGCGAAACTTCCCACCATAATAGCGACTCATTTTGTCACTATGATAGCGACGGAATATGTCTCTATTTTACATGATTTTTTTTTATTAATTTTAGAGACACATTTCGTCGCTAATCTTCTAGAATAGAGACGCAATTTGTCCCTATATTAGCAACAAAATATGTCTCTATTTTACGTGTTTTTTTTAATTAATTTTAGAGACACAGTTCGTCGCTAATTAGCATAGTGCAAAATAATATAGACACAATTTGTCCCTATATTAGCGACAAAATCTGTCTCTATTTTAAACGTTTTTTTTATTAATTTTAGAGACACATTTTGTCGCTAATTAGCATAGTGCAAAATAATAGAGACGCAATTTGTCCCTATATTAGCGACAAAATATGTCTCTATTTTACATGTTTTTTTATTAATATTAGAGACACATTTCGTCGCTAATTAGAATAGTGCAAAAGAATAGAGACGCAATTTGTCCCTATATTAGCGACAAATATGTCTCTATTTTACATGTTTTTTTTTTTTATTAATTTTAGAGACACAATTCGTCGCTAAGTAGCATAGTGCAAAATAATAGAGACGCAATTGTCCCTATATTAGCGACAAAATATGTCTCTATTTTACATGTTTTTTTTTTTAATTTTAGAGACATATTTCGTCGCTAATTAGATAGTGCAAAATAATAGAGACGCAATTTATCCATATATTAGCAACAAAATACATCACTATTCTAGAATATTCAACAATTAGAGACACATTTCGTCGCTAAAGGGATTTTCACATTCTAGAATATTCAATAAATAGAGACATGGAAATATAGAGGCGCGTTTTTTAAAATTTTCATCAATTTGAGGGACGAATTATATCGCTAAATAAGAAAGTATTTATTATTAGTGATATGTGTCACTTATTCAGCGGAGGCAGCCATATTGTGGCAGCCTCCCTTAATATTTATTTGATGAATATATTTTTTTTTAATAAAGGTAATAAAAATAAAAACACTTTTAAACACTTCTAAAAGCTATCCCAAATGGACACTTAGAGAAAGAAGCTAATATTTATTAATAAGAATTGAAGATCATTTTTTTGATACCGTATAGTCTATTAAGAATGTGAGTTTCCAACAATTTTTATTCAATCTAATGCATCCTTCAAATCCACCCCCCTTTCAAAGCAAATGAGAAGGGGAAAAATACATCTTTTGTGAATACAATGTGTTAAAGGAAACTTCTTTTCATAGATCAATTGATTAAGGGGAGATAATTTTAACGCGAGTGGTGTTAGTTTTAATTAAGAAAATTCAGTAGACCTAATTAAGGGTTTTAAATTGCGGTCGTGGTCTAATAAGATTATAACAGCTGTTACGAACTTATAACATAACGATTATCGACTGTTACAATCAAGATTTTTATTAGAAATAATGATTTGTACGGTATTAGTCACTGCTAATACCATTAGTTTTTTTTTTATCTACCATTAGTCTTATTTAAAACTATGGAATTGATAATAACCGTTATTTACTATTAAGCTTTTGTTTGTTACTAGAAAGTAGTTATTTTTAAGGTAAAATGCAAATGGGTTCCTTGTGGTTTTGGTCAAATGCATGAACACTCTCTGTGATTTAAAAATGACAAATCATATATCCTGTAGTTCCAAATTATTTCAATGAGACCACTCTCCTCCATCGTCGTTAACTTTGTTTCAGTCATAACTTCTTCGTTTGAACTTCGATTTGGAAATAGCGACCTAAATTTATAAGAAGAAGATATTGAGGACAACAGCTCTAAATCCAACACTGATGAATTTGAAGATGATGTTTAAATTGTTAATGAATTGTTAAACTTGTAAGGGAACCAAAAAAAATGAAAAAAAAAATCATATATAAAAGCGATGTATTTCGTCTCTAACTATGAACATAGCGACGAAATACATCGCTAACTGGAAAGAAGAATTCCAGAATGTTCAGGAAATAGAGACGAATTTCGTCGCTAAAATGAATTCACATTCTAGAATATTCAACAAATAGAGACACATTTCGTCCCTAAACTAATTTTTTAAAATTTTCATCAATTTTAGCGACATATTTCGTCGCTAAATATGAAAATTATGGCGGTCATTGAATTTTTTAATGACGGATTTAGTCGCTAAAGGAAAATTAATGACGCGTGTTATTAAAATCCGTGCCCAGCTGGCGTCCATTCATTTCCTTGAGCGACGTATTTCGTCGCTAAAATAAAATAAAAAAGGGCCACAGGACCCTTCACCCCTTCACTTTTCTTTTTTCATTTCATTCTCTCCCTCCCTCCCTTTCTCCTCAAACCCTCCCCGCCACCACGCCGCCCTCCCTCGAACGTTCCCCCTTCCCCCACCGCCTCCCTCCACCTAATGTTCCCCCTTCCCCCACCGCCTCCCTCCCGCTGGACGTCCCGCCACCACGCCGCCAATAGTCGATTTTTTGCAATGAAGCTTTCGGAACGATGGGCGAAGCAGCAGCGTTCTCCATCTCCATACATTGTGGAGATTGCTGATTGTGATAATGTTGAGGTGTATATTGAGACTTTGAGATTGATGTATTGTAAAGATATGAGGAAGAAGCTGATGAAGGAAGATGTTCCTAGAGTTCTTGGAATTCTCAAGGTAAGGATTAGATTTTGAGATATTTATTAATTGATTAGTATGTTGTTAATTAGCTTAATATAGATTAGTATTAATTAGATTAAAGTTAATAAGCTTATAATAAATTTATTAGTATGTTTTTATTTATTTAATTAATTTGTATGTTAATTGTTTCGTATGATAAATTAATGATTAAGTAATTAAGTAATGTGTTTATTTTATATATGTTAATTGTTAATTAATTGTAAAAATTAGGGTTAATTGGTATGTTTTTAATGTATTTAGATAAAAAAAATTTGTAAATTTATATGTTTAATTACTTTACTAATTTGTATGTTAATTGATGAATTTGTATGTTATTTTGTAAAATTAATGAGTTTAATGTTTTTATTAATATTAATTAGTTTAATTGAATTGGTAAAATTAGTGTAATATTGTTAATTGATTTAATTGAATTGGTAAAATTAGTTTAATTGAATTGTATGTTATTGTTAATTAGTATATTCATTTTTTATTAGTATGTTTATTGTTCAATATAGATTTAATTAAATTAATGTTTAAGTAATTAAGTAATGTGTTTATTTTATATATGTTAATTCTTAATTTGTTTATTTTATATATGTTAATTCTTTTATTTTTTTAAAAAAATATTTTTTTGTAAAAAAATCTGAATAATTAGTGACGAAATGTGTCTCTATATATTTAATTTTTTTTTTCCATAACTACTTTAGAGATGAAATTCGTCGTTAAAGTCAACTAATTGACTTTATTAGAGAACTAATGCATCTCTATTTTAGAGATGCAATTCGTCGCTAAAGTCAATTGGTTGACTTTATTAGAGAACTAATGCGTCTCTATTTTAGAGACGTAATTTGCTTCTACATATAGAGACACATTTCGTCGCTAGTTTTAGCGACGAAATGAGTCTCTAAAATAGAGACTAGCGACGAAATGAGTCTCTAAAATAGAGGTGTAATAAGCCTTTTAGTCTCTATTTTCAGCGATCAAGTTCGTCGCTAAATAGTCAACATTTTTTTAGCGTCCCATTTTTTTATGTCGCTATTAGCGACGAAATGTATCGCTATTTTTCTCAAGCAACACCCTTTTTGGCGATCAACTTTTTCGTTGCTAAATTTGTCGCTATTTCCATTTAGAGGCGAATTTCGTCGCTAGAGCCGGGACTCCAAATGTAGTTTTTCTTGTAGTGATAGGAAAGTCATGAATTTCATCTCGTGTAAATGTTTTCCCAGCTACTATCTCATTATGTTCTCAAAACAGAAATGTATTGAACGTTCATATCAGATCGCTCTCAACCATGTTAATCAAAGAACATAACTTCATGAATAGGAGTCCACATTTCACTCAGGATTTAGATTTATCACGGTTGATAAACTTAGTTTGATATTCGATCATATCTCGTAATCAGTACTAATGAGATATTGATCAAACATCGTGGTCATGTCTTATATAATCAGTATTGCATATGATACTTCCATTTCATGTCACACACATAAATGATCAGGATTAGATCATTTGTCTATAAACAAAATGGTCAGCTATCAACAATGTTACCAGGATAAGGTTTCGAAATGTTATCCAACCATTTATTGTAGATATTTTAAGTTACTCACCTCGACTTTAATCCTCTCGATATGACTCACATATTTAATCGTGATTTCATAAGAGTAATTTAAAGTTTTACTATTTGAATGTTTGATATTAATGTATATTCATATATTCCTAATATCATTCATTGAATCATAAAAATAGATAATAGAAAGAATTTATGTTTACTTATTTAATTTATTCGAAATAAATTATCTTTATTAAATAATTACAAGTTATAGGATATCATTCCTGATAATAGTATACAATTTTAACGTCATGAAGTTAATTTTAGAAATATGAATATACTATACATAGTGTTAAAACCTATAAATGAAGAGACGAAACTTAAATGAAAGGGTTTTATAATACTTGCTTTTCATTTCAAAGAGTGAAAAATCATTCAAAGTTCATGAAATATATGTTGTGTATAATTCATAATGGAAAATTATATTCTAACATTTTGAAATTTGAATAAAGGACGAGTTTGACACAAAACTTTCTTCTTACGTGACTCAAACTCTTCAAAATCACAGTTAATATAATTTGATAATTATATTATACATTGGATTCAGTATTGAATGTTAGTAGATGAACAATCACACTAGGGCACATAAAAGTAAAAGTACTGATTGTTTTTTTTAAAATAAATATTACGTCAAATTGAGAGGACAGGCTTAAACATTCGATATCATGAGAAAAGAACAGCGATGGCTAACCATTTGAGTTATATTCATGTTGATAAAAGATTAGTTGTTTCTATTATATATAAATATTACATCAAAATCTGATACCATTGAAATTTTTCTTTTATTTTTACCTTTTCAAGTTATGCCTTTGAACACTTCAAGAAACCTAACTTGTAAATGGAGATTTGCGGATACCTAATAATACACATGCAAACGTGTAATTAACTAAAGAGATATTAATTTGGGTCAAAACGTGGTTGAATTTATTAGTAAACTTCTTGATATATTTTTATTTGAATTGCGAAAATGTCAGCCCTAGTTTAATTAAGTTTCAAATTAGGACTTTAGCTTAGGAGTGTAAAACAAGTTGTTCTTTGGTCAGAAGATTGAAATAATTTTAATCACTAGACCGTCAAAAATGGAATTGAATTCAGGACCAGCTGGAGATTAATTTTGGAAAGAAAAATAAATAAGAAAAAAATCATTTCTTACACATGAACTTTAAGGTATTATCAACTTTAATCATAAATTTGAAATGTTATCAATTTTAACCTTAAATTATATAAGTAATTAAGAGTTTAATTTTATGTTAACATCTCTTTGATTATTAGCACAAACTTTCATTAGTTTTTTAAAATTAAAGAAAGATTAAGCCATAAAACTACATAAACAACTATCTAATACCGGAAAATCAAACTCAATGAGGTATTAAATCATATATTATCTTACTATTTGCAGGTCCTTCTCATAAAATTTCCACCATATTTCTTTTCAAATCATTCAAATTTATTGTTACCCTTTATATTCAAAAAAAATTATTGGCAGTTTACACTTGAAATCGTTAACTAGTTAATAGAAAGTTAAATTGACAACTATTTATATAGTTTAGGATTAAAATTGATAACATTAAAAGTTTAAGATTAAAGTTGATATCACTCTTAAAGTTAAAATATATATTTATTTTTTAAAATTTAAAAAAAAATAATGCCAGCGACTATTCTCTAATAAGAATATTTCATGAGATTATTATTGTCTTTATTATCAAATACTTTATTGTTCACATTTAATAAAAAGTTTGTTTATTTAGTTTTAAAAATTAAGCTTTTTTATCAATAAATACTTTGTAATTTTTGTTTAGAGGTGTTCAAAAAATCTGACAACTTCAAAACTTCAAACTCAAATAATTTGAAGTTATGTGGGTTTGGTTGATACCAAGGGGTATCGATATGTTCATAAATTCATATGATCGACATCGCTATGAGAGAATATATCTCTTTCCGGGAGGTTGAGAAAATATCGATGGAATGTTGAAGATATCGAAAAATGTCCATAAACGTAGACCAAAGTAGAAAAAAAAAATAATAATAATAAATATATATATATATGAGAGAATATATCTCTTTTAGGAGGTTGTGAAAATATTGATGGAATGTTGAAGATATCAAAAAATGTCTATAAAATGTTGGAAAAAAATCAATAATTTGGACCACACATGTAGTTATTAAATGTGTATGCTATCTTTTGATTAGCCAAATTAAAGTGATCTATTAAAGTTTTATTATTGGCTTAAGAGTAATTACATAATATCATGGATTATATAAGCATAGATACCTGTTGTGGGGTGAAATTGGATTACACGTGGAATTAAGCACCTGGTGTAAAGCACCTGGTCCGAAGCACCTGGTGTAAAGCACCTGGTCCGAAGCACCTGGTCCAAAGCACCTCGTCTGACCGTGGTACCTAGGCATAAAGTCCATGCACCTGAAAAGAACTGGCTACGCAGTCTCCAACACAGACATACATATCTAAACCGATTACAAGTGTCCAATCAGAAAATGACACGTGGCGTGACCCGAAAGCGACACGTAATTGAGAAGCAACACATGGCCCAATCCCGATGCGACACGTGGCGCGATGATGTCATCAACCTAATCTCCTATAAATAGGAGAAGAAATTCATTCATTAGGTAACTAATTTCGACTGCAATTCTCTCAGGCACACTAGCTCTGCTTGCTCTGACTTTAGCATCGGAGGGTGTTAGGCCGGCACCACACCGATGCTCTTTTTCTTTCCTGTGCAGGTACCTACGTAGCACGCCGTCGAAGTAGCGCACTACCTCCGACTCGTCCCATAAATTAAGTTCGTTGCCTACGTGGAAGCTATCCATTTTTAGGTAACAACATTTGGCGCCGTCTGTGGGAAAAGTATATAACTAAGTGCTCTACCATCAAGGATGGGTCGTAAAGGTCAGCAACACGGTGATGTTACTGAAGACGGTGAAAATCGTAACCCTCGTAATACGAAAAATCAAACTCGTAGCACTAGGGAGCTACAACAAGTTGATGAAAATCAAGAAGTGGAAAGAGTTGTGTCAATGCCTGATGGAAGGGTTGATGCTCTAGAAGAACAAGTCCGAGGTGTGAATCGAGATCTTGCTAAAGTACTCGAAATCCTTACACGAAGACCCGACCATCAATCCCCTACTTACAATCAAGAAGTCCAATCCAAGAAAGATAAAGAACCTATAGAACGCATAGGAGAATCGCTGAATCATGAGAAAGGTGGTTCAAAGAGGAAGTCAAATCTAAATATCCAGGACAATTCCTCCTCCTCTTATAACTCTTATCGCAACAAGCAACCTAGTCAGAAACGAAGGTCCGACCTTAGAGAAGTTCTCAATCAAAAGAGAAAGGAACATTCAAATGTTGTGAAGTCTACTACAGAAAGTGCCCAGCCTTGGGCACCAGAATTGAAAAAACTCCAAGATCAACTTGGTCATATGAAGAAAGAATATAGAGGAAAGACCCCTCTTGCACTAGAAGATCTACTCGAAAGAACCGAGCCTCCATTCGGTGATGACATAATGGAGGTGGAGCTTCCACCAAGTTTAAAATGCCAACTATGACCACGTATGATGGTTCAAAGGATCCAATCGAGCATGTCGATACGTTTCGGACCTGGATGGAGCTCCAGGGAGTCCGAGATGCTATTAAGTGTAGGGCATTCCCCCTTACATTAGGAGGCCCTGCTCGCGGTTGGTAGCAGACAGGCTCAAGCCGAGGTCTATCTCTTCATTTAAAGACCTCACTCGATCTTTTGTAACTCGGTTCCTTGGTGGAAGAGATTATAAGAAACCGCCACGCACCTTTTGACCGTATGCGTCGGAAGTCGAGGAGAGCCTCGAGACTACGTAGTAAGATTTAATAGTGAGGCATTGAAGGTGCAAGGTTACGTGATGACATAGCTCTACCTCGCTATGATGGCCGGCTTAAAAGATGAAAAATTCTTATGGTCACTTGGTAAAAAGACACCAGCTCAGTACACCGAGCTTCTTGCTAGGGCTCAAAAGTACATGAGTCTTTGGAGAATTACTTAGTGCAAGAAAAGCTCCTGGATAAGGGAGGTATTAGCAAACAATCGAGCACAAAAAGAGAGAGGCAAGAAGACCTTTCCTGAGTATCGAACGTCATGATGACGAAAAAAGGAAAAGGTCAGGAGACCAACTTGATAAACAGAGTCTTCCTCCTAGTAAATTTAAAAAATACACTCCCACCACGGTCCCAATTGAACAACTACTCATGGAGATCCAAGACAAAAACATAGTGAGGTGGCCCGCTAGGATGATGGCGGTGTCAAATAAGAGGAACAAAAACAAGTATTGCCTCTTCCATAAAGACCACGGGCATACCACCTCCGATTGCTTCGATCTCAAGGAAGAAATTGAAACTCTAATTCAAAAAGGGGTACTTGAAAGAATTTGTAAGAAGTAAAAGAGATGAGGAAGATCGGGACCGTGATGATCAAATTTTTCAATTGGAGAAGTAGGAACCATATTCGGGGCCCGACTATTGAAAATGAGTCCAAGCTTTCAAAAGGACCATCCTTGGGTCACCTGGGGTATTGGTCAAGACATCAACACATTGATCAAACTCATATAAAAGGCTCTACAATACCTATGAAGATGTCAAGCAACATAGATTTTATTTTAGCAATTTTATTTATTGCAATTTTTATTTCCAAAAAAATCTTCTACTGTAAAAAGTTCGAAAATAAAATGAATAAGACCGTACTTTTTCTACTTATTTCATTTATGAGAGTTAAATCATTTAGAGAACTCTTAGATTTGAGTTAGACTTCAAGACATAAAACTCTACTCCAGGTGGGGGCCAACTATGTGATTATACTATAACAAAATGAAAATGTTCTGAGTCCATCAAGGTGGAAGAGCAAAAAGTTCTAAGTCCGCCTAGGTGGAAGAACAAAAAGAAAATGTTATGAGTCCATCAAGGTGGAAGAGCAAAAAGTTCTAAGTCCGCCTAGGTGGAAGAACAAAAAGAAAATGTTATAAGTCCACCAAGGTGGAAGAGCAAAATGAAAATGTTCCGAGTCCATCAAGGTGGAAGAGCAAAAAGTTCTAAGTCCGCTACAGTGGAAGAGCTAAATAAAAAAATTCTAAGTCTACCAGGGAGTGCAGGGCTCGCATGAGTCGCACCTGGTAGAAGAATTTAAAACGACTAAAAAGTTCTAAGTCCGCCACGGTGGAAGAGCTAAATAAAAAAATTCTAAGTCTACCAGGGAGCGCGGGCTCGCTCGCAGCCGCACATGGTAGAAGAATATAAAACGACTAAAAAATTCTAAGTCTGTCAGGGAGTGCAGGGGCTCCCACGAGCCGCACATGGTAGAAGAATTTAAAACGACTAAAAATTCTAAGTCTACCAGGAGAGTGCGGGGCTCGCACGAGCCACACCTGGTAGAAGAATTTAAAAACGACTAAAATATTCTAAGTCTACTAAGGAATGCATGATTCGTAGAGGAATTAAAAAAATTCTAAGTTTACTAAGGGTGTAAGGCTATTACACGTACAAAGCAACACTTAGAAAATTTGAAGATGGAGCAATCAAGCAAGCTTGTGTTAAGATTCAACGACAAGTCTACGACGGAAAACCAACTTGAAATTGGTTATTATTATTATTTAAAAAATAAAAAGGTATAAAGTAGTTTGACTTTGTATAAGGGAAGAGAGAAAAGAAGAAAAGTAAGAAAAAGAAGAAGAAAAAAAAAAGGAGCAAAAAGCACACAGGACTTTTAAAAAAAAAGAAGAAAAAAAATATATATTAAAAGGCGCGGGTCAAAGCTGACCGCGTACGCCCGCGGGCGTGACTGTCAAACACCACTATCAATGGTTAAAAAAAAAAAAAATATATTAAGAGGGTCGCGGGTCAAAACCTGACCCGCGACCCTCCCCGCGGTCGGTTTTTGACCAGGTCCTTTGTCCCCATCATTTTTTTTCCCTTTTTCTTACTCCTTCCTTTCTACACTTGTGATTAATTCAATTTTCTTTCAAATTTTGTAATCTTTTCTTCATTAAAAGATAGAAAATTTTAATATATTTGATTTCAAGAGAATTTTTAATCTTAAAATCAAAGGGGGCGAAGTATGTGATGATTAAACGTGATGACTTGGACATACAACCCAACTCCAAAACGACCAGAGACTGAAAATTCAACCTACCAAGCTTCATCACTTAGTATTTTCTCAGAAAAAAATTTATGACAGAAAATTCAATTACAAAGGAGAAATACAAGCTACAAACTATCAAAATTTTGACGAGTTCAACGGTGAAAAATTCAAGCTACGGACCCAACACTTTGAATATTTTCAAGAAATTGACTAAGGTAAAATTCCGCTTTGAAAGAATACTCCCAAGTAGCTTGAACTCGCATCTCAACTCAACTCGGGAGTAGGGGGCCTCTGTTGTGGGGTGAAATTGGATTACACGTGGAATTTTACAACTTGACAAAATTGGTCCGAAGCACCTGGTGTAAAGCACCTGGTCCGAACCAAAGCACCGTCCGGTGTAAAGCACGGTCCGGCACTGGTGTAAAGCACCTGTCCAAGCACCTGGTCCAAAGCACCTGGTCCGAAGCCTGTGTAAAGCACTGCCCAGGCATAAAGTCCATGCACCTAGGCATAAAGTCCATGCACTGAAAAGAACTCAGCACGCAACACGACATACATATCTAAACCGATTACAAGTGTCCAATCAGAAAATGACACGTGGCGTGACTCGAAAGCGACAAGTAATTGAGAAGCAACACATGGCCCAATCCCGATGCGACACGTGGAGCGATGATGTCATCAACCTAATCTCCTATAAATAGGAGAAGAAATTCATTCATTAGGTAACTAATTTCGACTGCAATTCTCTCTGGCACACTAGCTCTGCTTGCTTTGACTTTAGCATCGGAGGGTGTTAGGCTGGCACCACACCGGTGCTCTTTTTCTTTCCTGTGCAGGTACCTACGTAGCACGCCGTCGAAGTAGCGCACTACCTCCGACTCGTCCCATAAATTAAGTTCGTTGCCTACGTGGAAGCTATCCATTTTTAGGTAACAACAATACCATTTGTGGTTTCTTATTTGATGAGGGGCCAAATAGGAAATTAAATAACTTAATAATTGACCAAGCAGTTATTTTGGACAGTTTTTAAGGAAGGGGTTATGGTCCTCATTCCACTGTAACTTTCACATATCTTCATCTCCCCTTCAGAGAAGATTTTCACACAGTGAAACTGGGAGATCTAAACCCGTTCAGTAATCGTTTCGATCATGAAGTAAGGTACGCTTCCGCTTTCGGTAATCATTCGGTATTCGTTTCTCTTGAATCAATCATGGGCTAATTTTAAATTTCTTCCTACAAGTGGTATCAAAGCCAACCCATTGATTGATTCTTGAGAAATTTCTTACAAAATTCTCAATTTTGTAATTTGGGTTTTGATTTCTTGTACATGATCTATTCGGTTTTCAACTTAAAGAATTACAGTTTTGTTTGAAATTGGGGCTGATTTTTATTAAGTTACGAAATCAATATCTCTCTCGGTTGCTTGCCTCCATCAATTTGAGAGATATTTTTGTTTCGTATTCGGTGGTTCCAATTCTAAAGTCAAGGGTTTTGTCATTTCTTTAAGGTATTTATAAGATGTGTAAAATTCATGTGTGAAATCAAGGATTTATGAGCAAAATAAATTATGGGATATTAATTATTTGTTAGATTTATTCAGAAATCATTTTAAATATCTCAATGAAACTTGATTAAGTTGGAGTTCTGAAATTTGTGCCCAGAATTTCCTTTATCTTTGGGTTGGGAAAAGATTCAGTAATTTAAAAAAAAAAAAAAAACCACCGAAACCGCTCATGTTTTCTCAAGCACGGATTTCAGAGTTCTTTATGGATTTGGGTGTGGCCTGACATATTTAGTTAATAAAAAAAAAAAATAAGAGGTATCTGCTGCCATTTTATATGGATTGGATTAATTATATATATATTGAATTTGGTGTATTATGTACTTTTGGATTTGTAAAATTTGAATGGCTTCAGGTGATATATATATATTTTGTTGAGTTGATTCCTCATATGGTTCATAAATTCGAAATATCAAGATCGGTAATATATGTTGTGATCTATGAATTAGTTTGGACTTCTGGTATTCGTATACAGTATTACGGCGCATATATTGTTCATATGGTTTCTTAGTTATATATATTCAGTTATATAATATAATACCTATTTGAGTATCAAAAATTCAAAATTCAACATTCGGCAAATATATATATTTTATGGATATTTAATATTCCAATTGAATTAATCGACACAAGAAGTTGCCAAAGTAACCTCTCTTGTGTAAATTTTTTCTTTAGGGATGTTTAAAGTTTAAAGTGTATGTGAATTCATGCGAGTATTAGCCGGCCCAAAGGAAGGTTAATGTTTGACAGAGAATTACATGCACACTTGTGATAAGTATGTGATGATTATAAAGTCATTTACATGTAAATAATAAATCGATCTAAATATAGTTTTTTTATTTGACATGAATTTATTGTCAATATGTTATCATGATATCAAGATACCACTTACGATTAATATTATTGTCCAAAGACTTGATATTAATGATGTACCCGGTACCTTGAGATGGAGATTGCCATTCTTTGAATTTATTGATGATAAAGTATAATGTGAACATAGTTTGCTTTGTTCTCTACAATTCATATATGAGGATGTCCAACTAAGGATAGGTCTTATTGACCACATGGAAATAAATCGGACTCCAAAATAGTAAACAATTATGTTATTGGCTATGCTGAATGATCCAGGGGCATAAACTTTATGGTCTCACAATTAGGAAATTTTTGGAGGTGGGATCTACAACATTTTGAGGAAGTTGAGTTTGGGGAAGAAATAAAGTTACAGTTGAGGATAAGGAATCTTATAAGGATACATATTTATGTAAGGATAATTATTCCCGAGGTACAAACTCAACAACCTCAAGAATTAGTATATTTAAAGAGATAATTTTAATCTCAATAAGTGCTCGAAAAGCAATTTTTACAGTTAAAGAAATACAAAAGACTCTACTCTTTAGAAGTATGAAGTCTAATGTATGTTCAGATATGTACGTCTATGGATACTGTGTACATTTTTTTAGTAACCCTGGTATGGATCATTAGAAGGCACCCAAGTGGGTTATGAGGTATTTGTAGAGAACTAAATATGATATGCTCACATATAAAAGGTCGGATCAGTAAGAGATCATTGGGCATTCCGACTTTAATTTTGATAGATGCCAAAACAGTTGGAAATCCACATTAAGGCTATATTTATATGTTATTGGTGGATCTAAGTTTTGGGGAAGTGTCGAATAGACACTCATAATTTCTTCTATTAAGGCAGCAAAATATGAGGCATCTAATGATTGAATATGGTTTTGAATATTTATCACAGGACTGCATGTTTTAGAGGGTGTTGAAAGACCACTCAAAATTTATCGTGATAATAATAAGTTAGTTATGCCATATTCTAATAACAATAGGAGCTTGTATGTTCCTAATTGTGAACGAAAGAAACAGAGTGAACATATATCAATAGAACACATTCGGTCAAACTCCACGATAGTGGATCCACTTCAAGGTCTTTCATGAGCATACTTGCTCATAGGGTACTATCCTATATCAGAATATTTCAGTTCAGTGGGAGTTTGAGTAATTTTTTATTGCTCTATATAATATGATTTTATGGATATGTTCAAGTATTTTGGATATTTTCTGATCAGAAGTAAGAAAATTAAGTTAATTTCACTCTGTTACATTGAGTTAAAGTTTTGATCTCACTAAAGTAAAGTAGGACCAGTTGGAATAGATATGTACAGATCACACTACATATATATTTCCATGTTATGCATCCATGGTTGATCTATGTCATTTAGTTATATTGGTGTTTGTGACCATTGATGGGTTTAGTTACGATAAATGTGACGAAGACCGCTTTGATCCAATACTGATATGACTAATGGACGAGATTGTTTGGGTACTCTTTATTATGATAGCATTTTATGGAGATCTCATAAGGGTAAACACATCTGTAAAGTTTACATATGTGGTCCAGTGGGAGATTGTTGGAAAAAAATCGATAATTTGGACCACACATGTAGTTATTAAATGTGTATGCTATCTTTTGATTAGCCAAATTAAAGTGATCTATTAAAGTTTTATTATTGGCTTAAGAGTAATTACATAATATCATGGATTATATAAGCATAGATACCATTTGTGGTTTCTTATTTGATGAGGGGCCAAATAGGAAATTAAATAACTTAATAACCCACCAAGCGATTATTTTGGGCGCTTTTAAGGAAGGAGTTATGGTCCCCATTCCACTGTAACTTTCACATATCTTCATCTCCCCTTCGGGAGAAGATTTTCACACGGTGAAACTACAGAGGAATTGGAAAATCTAAACCCGTTCGATGAATCGTTTCGATCATGAAGTAAGGTATGCTTCCGCTTTCGGTAATCATTCGGTATTCGTTTCTCTTAAATCAGTCATGGGCTAATTTTAAATTTCTCCCTACATAAAACGTATACCAAAGTAGGTGAAATTGAAAGAAAAAAAATATTAGATATTATCTCAAATTAATTTTGTTTCTTCATATATATATATATATATATATATATATATATATATATGAAGAAACAAAATTAATTTTCTCTTTATATGATGAATTTATTTTTGTTTCTCTCTATTTTTTATATTTTGATTTTTTGTTTTTTTTTTTGTATCTCTATTCATATAAACATTGGGAAATTTCATTGGGTAGCAGAATTTTTAGCAATATTTAAAAATATAGCATTTTTAAAGTATTTGCAAATATAGCAGATTTTTAAAAAACCCTCATTCATGTGATCAGAGAAATCAAAGATAACTTATAAAATAATCAGTGATTACTATCGTGTCATGAGAAATTAGTGATTACTATCGGTGTCAATGAAACTAGTGATTACTTATCAGTGATTGCTTGTGAAAATATCACTTATTACTAGCGGCAATTTTGTAATTTTTAGGCGCTAATTTTATTTTTCTACTATTTTTGCATATAAGTTTTTTTACTGCTATTTTTATAAATATTGGACCTATTTTTGCTATTTTCGCAAGAGCCCCATAAACATTTTTAATTTTTCTCTCTTCCCCATCACTCAAATTTCTATCTTATAAATACTTGTCAAAACTCACATGCATCGCACGATGCTATATCAAGTTTGAAAAATCTCATAATAAATAATTTGAACATACACTACAAAAAAAAGTCAATTTGCGACCAGTAATTTGCGACCAACTGGTCGTTTTTATTGTAGAATGCGACCAAAAAAGCGACCAACATGGTGGAGGCAAAAAAGCTAGTCGGTCCTGAATTTGTGCGACTGTATAGTCACAAAAATACGACCAGGCATGTTTGGTCTCAAAAAAGACAACATTTTGAAAAAACAACCAGATGGTCGCTTAAAAAAGTGACCATCTGGTTGTAATTTAAGTTGAAGACAAGTGACCAGTTGGTCACATGCAACGGTGACAACGTGGTCGTTTTTATAAGCGACCAAATGGTCACTTTTAGACTCAGACAACATGCGACCAGATGGTCGTTTGTTTAGGGATAAAATACGACCATCTGGTCGTAATGTAACTTGAAAAAAGTGACCAGTTGGTCACATGAAGCAATGACCACGTGGTTTTTTATAAGCGGCCAAGTGGTCACTATTGTACTCAGACAAAATGCGACCAGATGGTCGTTTATCTTAGGATAAATGCGACCATCTGGTCGTATTTAATAAAAAAAAATTATTTATTTAAATTACAATAATTAAAATTTAATATTAATTAAATTAATTAGTTAATTAATTATTATTTATTTATTTAATTAGTATTAAAATTTAATAACAAAAAATTGGAATGAAAATAATATATATATATATATATATAAATCAAATATTTAAAAAATGTTTTATACAGAAGAAAACATCCTAGAACTACTACGGAGGGGCGGGGGGTGGCGGAGGAGGCATCGATGATGAATGGCCGCCGTCTAGGGATCTGAATTACGCGGCCAAAGATGTTGCGACCTGGGCCTCGACACGTGCCTGCATATTCGCCTCAATCGCAGCGACTCGAGAAACGAAGTCGTCGCGCATAGCGTCCATGTCTATGTGAAGCTGTTGAACCTCCGCGCGCAACTGCTGCTCAACCGAGAAGGGCCGGAGTTAGTGCTCGCTCTGCTCCGCTGAGGCCGGGGCACATCCGCGTAAAGGCGTCGCCCGTCTGGCCGAGCCCAAGGAGCCCAAGAACGCTTCTCTACGGTTGTCTTGAGTCTGTTGCGAGTCTGGTGTGAGCAACAACTGACTCAACGACTCCGTGAAACGTTCCTAAACATTTAAAATTCAGAAAATAAAATAGTTAATATATAAGTTAGGAAAAATTTTAAAGAAAAAAAATAATTGAAAAATTAGTAAATACCTGAACTTCTTTCACCTTATCGTTGACGAACGTCCCGTCCTTCTTCGTGTGAAGAACGCGTGCGGCTCATCCAGGCGGACAGACGGCAAGGTGCTTCGCTTCCTAAAAATATTAGAGATTGAAGAAGAAAAAATAATAAATTAATAACTAATTGAAAAAAGAAAACAAGAAAAAAGTACGTAAAAAAAAAAACTTACCAATCGACGATGGTGCTCGTTGTGGGTCCGGGCCCCGGCTGTGTGTTTGGTGGGATTCTTCGCGCGGTTGGCCTTATTCCTCCTTGACACTGCCATACCCTCGGGAGTGCTCAAGCTCGCGATAAGCCGCGCATGGTCCTCCGGGCTCATCCACACGGGGCAGTTTGCTGCTTGCTTTCTGCACGCTCGGTACATGATGTCCTTGAATCAATCCTGAACGTGATTGTCCCATAGGAGGAACAATCTACCGTCCGTGATATCGGGATCGATAACAGGAAACTTGCCTTTAAAAAATTGAAATAAAAAATTGTTAAAGTAATAAAGTAATAAATTTATTTCTATAAACTTCAAAATCAATTAATTATAAAAAGAAATGATGTTTTTTACCTTCCAATTGTCGTACATCCGACGTTTCTCTATCGTCGGAATCTTCTGCCAGCGAAGGTCGCTGGGTAAAGGCATGCTTTGGAAGACCTCGCGAAACTGTTTTGAAACGGTTGTATGCGACTGTACTCTGCAAAAACATAAAAATATTTTGATATTAGAAACTATTAGTTAACAAGAAAAAAAAAAAGCACTTTTAAAAATGTACAAGGATTTAAAAATTAAGTAATTAAAACAATAAACAAAATTACTTACGTATCCCCTTCAATCCGAAGGGTAGAGTCTGCGGCACGAGGAGGCTGCGTGCCTGAAGTGGAGGGTCCCGCTGGATCAGACCCTGATGCAGACCTTGATGCTCCCCCGAGAGTCGTGGCCTGGGAGTCTTGCCCCAATCGTGGTGTCGCAGGCTGGGTCTCAGGGACTGCAACTTCGAGAGGGCCAGAAAGGCTCGGCTTGTAACCGAAGAGGATGTTGTCCAACTCCTCTGTAGTCAGGTCCGCATCAGGGGCAGCGACAGTAGGCGGCTGCGGAGTTGCCTCGTCAATCGCGTCGTCAGGCTCGTCTGACTGGGGAGGACGTCGTCTGCCCGTCATAATCCTACAACTTAAACTAAACTAATTTAATACTAATTAAGTAATTAAAATATTGCAATAAATTTAATTAATTAATTAATTAATGAAATAATCTGAATTAAATTAATTAATTAAATAATCTAAATTAAATTGATTAAAATTAATTAACTAATTTAATTAGCTTAAGTGAACTAAGTAATTGAATAAAGTAAACTAAAATTAGCTTAAGTGAACTAAGTAATTAATTAAAGTAAACTAAGTAATGAAGATGTCAACTATTAGATTAGATTAAATTAAACTAAAATTAATTAAATTTAACTAACATTAATTAATAAAAACTAAACTAATTAATTAAGTTAAACTAAATTAAAATTAGATTAATTGAACTAAAATTTATTAAATTTAACTAACATTAATTAATAAAAGCTAAACTAATTAATTAAGTTAAACTAAATTAAAATTAGATTAATTGAACTAAAATTTATTAAATTTGACTAACATTAATTAATAAAAACTAAACTATTTAATTAAGTTAAACTAAATTAAAATTAGATTAATTGAACTAAAATTTATTAAATTTGGCTAACATTAATTAATAAAAACTAAACTATCTAATTAAGTTAAACTAAATTAAAATTAGATTAATTGAACTAAAATTTATTAAATTTGACTAACATTAATAAACTAAATTAAAATTAGATTAATTGAACTAAAATTTATTAAATTTGACTAACATTAAAAAGTAAATTAAAATTAGATTAATTGAACCTTATAATTAATTAAAGTAAATGATTAGTTAATTAACCTTAAGTAAACTAAATTACATTAATTAAACTAAATTACATTAATTAAACTAAAATTAATTAAATTAACAACATTAAACTAAACTAATTAATTAATTAAAGTAAACTAAAATTAGATGAATTAAACTAAAGTAAACTAAGTAATTACTTAAACTAAATTAGATTCAATAAACTATAATTAATGAAATTAACAAAATTAAACTAAACTAATTAATTAAAAGTAAGTAAACTAAATTTAAAGTTAAACTAAAACTAAAACTAAAACTAAAACTAACTAAAAACTAAAACTAAAACTAACTTAAAAACGTAAAATCTATACGAAAACTAACCTCGTAATAGAAACCGGGATTGGAGGTTTAGTGTTTTTAGGTTTAGAGTAGGAACGGGGAATGAGAACGGGGAAAAAAAAACGGGGCACGGAACGGGGGAAAGAGAGAAAAGAAAGAAAAGGAAAAGGGAAACGGGGGAAAGGAAAACTGTGTGGAATTTAAATCAGAATTTGCGACCAAATGGTCGTAAATATGTAATCATGACCAGAAACAAAAGGTCGCGCGTGCTGGGGAAATTACGACCAGGTGGTCGCATTTTTATACATATTTGCGACCACCTGGTAGCATTTATTGAAAAAACGACCATCTGGTCGCCACTTTGCCATTATCCAGAACAGCTGTCATATCACAAGTCCCATCAACAATTGCGACCATCTGGTCGCCATAGTGAAATTCACCGCCAAAAATTGCGACCCGAAGGTCATAATATTTAAATTCACCGCCATAAATTTCATGAAAATTTAAATTTACCGCTAAGATTTGCGACCATCTGGTCGTAATTTCACTTATATTTTTTGAAAAATATAATTCTACTTTTTCACAAATGCGACCAATTGGTCGCCTTTTCCTTCTAAATTTCACTTATATTTTTTGAAAATATAATTCTACTTTTTCACAAATGCGACCAAGTGGTCGCCTTTTCCTTCTAAATTACTACCAAATGGTCACCTTTTGTGTTAAATTGCGACCACATGGTCGCAAATATTAATTTTTTTTTAAATCATTCATTAAAGAAATAGTTTTAATAAATAAACACATACACAGTGAATAATAAAGTTACGAAATGTCTCATTCATCATCCTCAGTTTCTTCGGTCGTCGCTTCTTCTTCTTCTTCTTCTTCTTCTTCGTCATCGGATTCATCGTCTCACAAAGAAGTCCGTCACATAAAGTCTTCTTCTTCTTCTTCTGTTTCTTCATCGGATTCATCGTCTCGAATAAATTCAGCATCAATGTCACGTGCGTGAGAAGTGGAAGCATTTGTATCATCATCATGCAATGTTATCGTTCCATCGTTCAAAGGACGAACAGTACTTGCATTCTGACCATCGTCGATTGCACGACATCTTATCTCATCTTCTTGAAAAGCAACAGCTCCTTCTGCACCGTCATCTTTCTCGGATAAGTTTTCTTCTACCTGGCGTGATTTAACTTTACAAACAACTAACTAATTTGTCAGATCTCGTCTATTAATCGGATAGTTCAGGTAATAAACTTGAATCGCCTGTGAAGCCAGGACAAACCTATCAGCGGTGCAAATATGCTTAGACTTGTTTACCTCAACAATTTGTAAATGATCAAGCTTACGAACTCCGCCTCGTCTGGTTGTCTCGAACCAAGTGCAGTTGAACAGAGCAATGCGTTTTAGCGTCGGACTTGCGTATTGAATCTCAAGAATCTCATCGATTACTCTGAAGTAATCGTCTTTGTTTGTGCCGAACACATGACCTTTTATGCAAACACCACTGTTGTTTGTTGCCCTGTTAACGCGCCTTCGTTTGAAATTTGTAACCGTTACCGACGTATCCAGTATACGACCTTACAATCCGTCCAGGTCCCTTTGCCAAAGAAATAATGCGAGGATCATCTACCGGTAATGTAGGGGAGTCAACCTGTCATTGTTCACATACAGTAATGTTAGGAAGATAGTAATTTTTTCAACAAATTGCCACGGTTTTTTTAACAATTTAAAATAACTCACGTATGCACTGAACCTAGAACAAAACTCTTTGTCGATTATTGACCCCTCCTCAGCGGCTGTAAGACCGACTCATGTCATTCGAACGTATAAGTTTAGAAATAATCTATATGTTACAAAAATAGTTAGCAAATAGTTTGTAATTGTTTATGCGATGAAATAATGTTAAGTTACGAACTCACTCTATGTAAGGCTCGATCTCTGCGCAGTTGCATAACACGTATGTCTGCATTACGTGATACTCAGAATCGGTCAACGGCCTACGCACTGATCTTTCAACTGTCATGCCAGGTTCCGTAAAAATCGGCAAGTCGTTTATGTCAACAACTTCAAGTAAATTTTCGACAATGTTTCGTTTCGCTGGTCGAAACTGCTCTGCAATGTGTTGGTCAAAGTTGTATGAACAAAATGTGGTAGTCTCTTGCGTCAGGTACGCACTACAGATAGATCCTTCTACTCTTGCTTTATTTTCTACCGTCTTTTTCAACCGACGTAAGTACCTGTGGGTAGGTAGAATGTGTAGAAAACATTTACATTCGATATCACTGTACTTTATACGTGTACATTACAAATAAACTGTGCTTACCTTTCAAATGGGTACATCTAGGGGTAATGTACCGGACCCCCTAAGAATGCCTCGTATGGAAGATGCACTAGAAGATGCTCCATGGAGTCAAAAAAGCCAGGTGGGAACATTCGCTCCAACTTACAGACAATAACAGCGATCTCTGAACTCATTGAAGCGATAGTAGCTTCAGTCAGCTCTGTACATATCAAGTCCCTGAAAAAAAACGCTCAACTGTGCAAGCGGCTCCTAATGTCTATTCTCTAGGAACATTCTGAACGCGACCGACATCAATCATTGCATGAATACATGACAGTCATGACTTTTCATCCCGAACATGACATGCTTTTGACTGTCTATACACCGACTCAAATTCGAAACGTATCCATCCGGGAATTTGATGGATTTAATCCACTCAAATAATGTTTTCTTTTCATCCGTCGTCAACATGTACTTTGCTTTTGCGTAATTATCATTGTCGTCAAGCTCCAACTCAGGACGGTGACATATCTCCTGTGTATCATAACGTGCCTTGATTGTCCTTCGTTTTTCCTGGAACGTTCAAAATCGTATTGAAAATGTGGTAGAAGAAATTCTTCTCGATATGTATTACATCCAGATTATGTCTAATCAGTAGATCTTCCCAATACGGTAGATCCCAAAAAATACTCCGTTTTTTCCAACCCGTGTTTTTCCCTGCCACATTGTTTGCACTCTCTGCACCGTCCACTGTAATCTTCTGCATCCCTATAGCATCTATACCGTGAAGAATCTCCCTTCCACTATACATTGTCGAGGGGGTATCATTTCTTACTCGTCGACCCTTCTTCCAGTCAATGCCGTTTGAACGGAAAGTATGATTCAACGGTAAAAATCGACGGTGACAATCAAACCAACAAGTTTTCTGACCATTTCTGAGATAAAATGCATCTGTGTCTAGCATGCAATGTGGACATGCATATTTTCCCGCCGTACTCCATCCTATAAGAGGAGGAGATTGAGGTTCACATAATTAACTACACTGACTAAGGAAAGGAATAATAAAAGCTAAACACATACTAAAAAATGTATATGAAAGCAATGAAAGATCAACATACCTGACAACATTGAATACACAGGGAAGTCACTGATCGTCCAGATTAACGGGGCGAGCATCAAGAAATTTTGTTTCTTTGAAATGTCGTACGTCATAACACCGTCAGTCCACAACCTTTTCAACTCTGCAATAAGTGGTTGCAAATACACATCCAGTTTCTGTTTTGGACTTTTCGGCCCAGGTATGATCACTGTTAGAAAAATCACCAGTTCTCGCATGCACATCGAGGGAGGCAAGTTATACAGGGTTACCATGACTGGCCAAACTAAATATTGTGCCCCGGATGCCCCGAATGGGTTAAAGCCATCCGTGCATAAGCCCAATCTGACGTTTCTCGGATCTTGTGCAAAATCCGGATGACAATTATTTAAATGCTTCCATGCCGCAGCATCTGAAGGATGTCTCATAACACCTTCATCCTGTGGATGCTCGTGATGCCATCTCATGTGCGAGGCTATCACATTCGATGCATACAACCGTTGCAGTGATGTCAGCGGTAAATAGAACATGTTGGCGTACAGAATGAGGTTGCATTTCCCTTGTTTATATCTTGGAAGAAAACAGAATTTGCAGTGATGCAGGTCCTCATCCACATCCCAGTAAATCATGCATCCGTTCCGACACGAATCTATTTTCTCCACGGGTAAGCCAAGTCCCTCCACTAGATTTTTTGTGTCGTACAAACTGTTGGGCATAATATTTTCTTCTGGAGCGCATCGACGAAACCACGATGCAATCGAATCAAATCATCTAGCAGGTATGTTGTACTGTGCCTTTATATTTAAAAGTTCTGTAGCAACAGCAAGTTGACTTACCTGACACCCATCGTACAATGGTCGGCTGGCTGTCTCTCTAGCATCTCGTGCATCTTACGTGCTTCCGGATTCATTTCCTCTTCAACAACCCGTTCATCTTCGTCTACGTTTAAACTTTCACGGAAATTTTCATTGCCCCCATACCCCGCACCTTCAAGTATCATTTGCTGCATCTGACTATACTGTTGTTCATCATTTCGTTCTTCGGCAACAACCTCTACATTCGAGCTGCTACCTTCGTATAGTCTCGATTCATGTAATGCAGCGTCGAACATTTCCTGTGTTTCCCCCTGAAACACCTAGTGGTAATAATTCTACACAAATCCCTGACTATAAAGATGAACCTTCACATCTGTAACCGGTATGATTCTCCTATTGTCGCATTTCCTGCACGGGCAACGTAGCTTTCCACCATACTTTTCATAATAGACAGTTGTCATGCAAAACTCAACAAACTGTTCAACCCCTGGCCACGAACTCATCGTTCAAATACCCATCTATCAAACGAACATACATCCACTCTCTCATTTTCTTTTTTCTTAATGCTAACAAACAATGGGAGGAGGGGATTTTATAATGGACTCCTCTGGTCGTTTACGACCAGATGGTAGTATTTTTGCTACCAACTGGTCGCATTTTCCCACCAAAATTTCCAGCCATTTTCCTCACTGCCCAGGGTCACATCATGTCACAGAATGTACGACTACATGGTCACTTATTTTGGTGACCACTTGGTAGCTTTTCTCCCAGCTACCCCGGGTCACATCATGTCACAGAATTTACGACCACATGGTCACTTATTTTGGTGACCACTTGGTAGCTTTTCTCCCACCTGCCCCGGGTCACATCATGTGACAAAATTTACGACCACATGGTCACTTATTTTGGTGACCACTTGGTAGCTTTTCTCCCACCAAATTGTTTATCTACCACTGGTCACTTAAAATCACAATATTTGCGACCATCTGGTCACTTAAAAATGTGACCACATGGTAGCTTCTTTCCCCAAATGTTTAAGCTACCACTAGTCACTAAAGGTCACCAAAATTGTGACCATATGGTCACTTTTAATTGTGACCACTTGGTAGCTTTTCTCCAGCCAAATTTACGCGCCTTTTTTTGCTACTAAATGATATCTCGTGTCACATAATTGCGACCAAATGGTCGTCAATTTCAAGTGACCATATGGTCACTTTCTTCCCGCCAAAAATTCGCGCCATTTTTTATGACTAATTTTTGCTTGGTCGCAATTTGGTCGCAAAAAGGTGACCATATGGTCGTTTTAAGTCAAACTTCACATTTACTACCAGAGTGGTCACCAAAAAAACTACCCCTTTATTTGGTCGCAAATTTCTGGTCATAATTTAACAGTTTTTTGTAGTGATAAAATAAAATTGAGTTGCTTATCTATAACTTCAATTTTAAAACTACATAATAACCCATATATAAAAGATTTTATATTTATGTTAACACTCTATCTCCAAACCATTAAATCTCCATGAAACGCACTGTTGATATTGTTCACACAGAGCAATTTCTAAGTAAAGAAATTAAATGTGGAATAAATATAAGTTTGTATTGATGAATTTAGTGTTACAATTTCTAATGAATTTATCCTCTGATGCTTTCTCAAAAATATAAACTTCAATGCGAGGGCCGATTGGCATATTTCTAGGATCATTGGACTGAATCTTCGGCTTTTGGGCTTATGAAGAGTCAATCAATTTGTTGCGGTCTTGAAGCTTGAACACTAAAGTCTTTAGAACTTGCGAGAATTTAGTCTTCAACAATTTGTCTTCAAGATGGTCGTCACAGAGTTTTTAAAGTCTTCGAAGTCGTCAACGTTTAGGGTCTTCGATCTTCAAGATCTCCGGTTTTCAAGAAGTCTTCAAAGAGTCTTTGGTTTTTGAGAAGTCTTCGATCTTCAAGGCTCCGTTCTTTAAAGTCTTCAATCTCGATCTTAAGGTCTTCGTTCTTTAAAATCTTCAATTTTCATCTCGAGGTCTTCGATCTTCCAAAGAATATTTGGTCTTTGGGAAGTCTTCGATCTTCAAGGCTTCAATCGTCGAACTCTTTAATCTCGGTCTTCTCCGTTGTTCTTCGAGGTCTTTGATCTTCAAAGTCTTCAGTATTTTCTCTGAATCTTCTCCGTTGTTGACCTCCTCAAATGATGAATGGCCTACTCTATTTATAGAGTTTTCTATGGGCCTTTGGTGGATATGGGCTATTTGATTTGGGCCCAATCGCCACGTGGCATCTTTTCATTGGACTAATTTATGTCATCCAATGGCCAAGAAAAAGACATGTGGCATCATTTGATTTGTCAATTTAATGTCTTTTAATTTAATTTAAAGACACGTGTCAATTTATGATTGGTCTTTGTTTAATGACATGTAATTTTGTCATTGGCTTGAATAATTTATAATTTGACAAATTTTCTCCTTCTACAGATATAATTAAGGAGATGTAGGAGCACCTTGAAAAAAAAAATCCACAATCATTAAAGGGCCGTTTGGGGTAGCTTTTAAAAGTGTTTTTTTTAATGATTATTAAAAACACTTTTTTATTGAAAAGACTTTTAAACACTCCCAAAAATTATCTAAATTGACACTAAATCAATGATAATGTATATCCAAAGTTAAAAAAAAATCTCATAATATAATTGAACTTTACATTAAACATTTTAATATAGAAAAGATTTTTGTTGTAAAAATTGGAAGATTGTAGTTAATTGTCAAGCAAAATGTCATATCGAGGATTCCATCGACATCTAGAACAACATGAATGAGATGAGCAACAAATTGAGGTTAGGATGTTTTCTCTGTGGTTGTCAGATTTTAATCTTCCATAATCAATTTTTAAATTTGAAGCTTCCATAATCATAATAACATATCATGGTTGTTTTTAAGTATATATTATTTTCTTGTTGTCATCTAAATTTCTTTAGTGATTCAATGGTTTTAAATAATAAAAGAAATGTTCACATTTCTTGATCTATAATGCGAGCTATTTTCTACAAAATACCATGTTTTAAATCCGGGTTACCACAACTCCACATTAGCATGATATTATCCACTTTTTAGATCAATGCCCGCATGGCTTTGCTTTTGGTTTCACCCAAAAAGTCTCATATCAATGGAGATGTACCCTTCCCTTTATACACTCATGATTATTCTCTTCCGTAACCGATGTGAGAATTTGTTCACATTCTAACAATCATCCACTCGAACAAAATATCCACCGAGCCTCCTCTCCATCCGCCCACTCTATCTGGGCCAACTCCCTTTCTCCATAGCACACCGCCTATTCGATAGAGCCCACCACGGATTGGGTTTCCGAGCCTCCTCACCTTGTTCGCACCTAATGATTCCACCCACATGGCTCTGATACCACTTGTTAAGGGACACCGGGCTACCACAACTCCACATTGGTATGATATTGTTCACATTGGGCCAAGGCGCTCATGACTTTACTTTTGGTTTCACCTAAAAGACCTTATACTAATGGAAGATGTACCATTCCCCTCATACACTCATGATCATCCCATTCCGTAACCGATGTGGGAATTTGTTCGCATTCTAACATTAAATAATAAATCAGGAAAGTGTGAGTCGGATGAAGACGAAGTAATGACTGGAGAACCCAACTATATGAATGATACAGTATTTGAAAAGATTCATTATGATGAAACTCTAGAATTGCCCATATAATCTATTTGTTTTGGAATTTTTTTTAATGTAAAATTATCACAATTTACTATTGTTTTTTTAGTATTGACCATTATCTTCTTATATATCTTTTCATTCAACTACTAATTTAAGGGATAAATGCAAAATATACCGTATTTTTGGGTTATTGTTAAATTATACCATGCATTTCTTGTTTGTTTTAAAATAAACCTGCACTTTAGGAAAAATACAAATCACACATTTCTATTGATTAGTTTTAACGAAATTTAAACACATTTATATTATACGCATACCACATGTTCCAAAACCATTAAAAAAAATTGAAAATTTTGAACATTTAAGTGTGATTTATAGATTTAACATCTTATTAACATGAGAGTTTATTCTAAAATTCTACACATCTGTCATTTTTTTTTGTTATTTTTCATGAAATCATAATACATGACATAGACATAAATAAAATATAAATGTATCACAATTTCGTTAAAATTAATCGATTGAAGGGTGTGATTTACAATTTTACTAAAGTTCAGAGGTATTTTAAAACAAAAAAATGCAGGGGTATGATTTAACAATAATCCAAAGTGCATGGTTGTATTTTGTATTTATCCTTTAATTTAATATATATCATTTGAAATTTGTCAATGAGTTGCAAGTTGACATATTCATGTTTTAGGTTGAGTTATGGAGTTTGGTTTCACTAAGGGTGAAAAAAAAAGCCGAAAAACCGAACCGATCTGAAAAATTGAACCAGCATGAACCTGTTCAGTTATCAGTTCCTTAAGCATCAGTTCAGTTAACCAGACCGATTTTTTTTTTTTTTAAAAAAAAGGCCCAGGCCCAGTCCCAGTCCTAGTCCCAGTCCCAGTCCCAGTCCCCTCCTTTAAATTTCATTCTCTTAAATTTCTTTATGGCAGACGCACGCAAGAAGAGAAAAAAAAAACATATCCATTTTTCTTCATTCTTCTAACCCTTGTTGCCGTCACCCTGGTTTTTCCGACGATATTTTATGCCGTCTCTGATTTCCTAACGTCGTCATTCTCTTCATCTCTCAAAATCTATTACTTTCTTTTGATTTATTTTCTAATAGTATTTTTAAAAATTGTAATCTCAGTTTTTCCCTATTCTAAGGTTGTAAGTTGTAATAAGTTTATCATTGTTGATATTTTAAAGTTAATTGTTTTATGAATTTAGTTACACAAGCTAACTTTAACACTCACGAATAAAATCTTTAAAGATCTTTCGCACTTGTTGACCAAATTCAAGTTAGGAATGTTCGTGTGATCCTCATTTATAATCAAATCTAGATCGAGAGATGAAATTTCTTCACCAATGAATTTCCTTTCATGTCAGAGACAGGAATAGAATTTCCGTGAAACCTACTCTTCCCATGAATATTGATCTTTGGTTGGTTTTTGGATTTACAACTCCTTTCTTACTACCATTCCGATAGTGTTTATTAAAGAATTTGAGTTCTTATTCATCTTAAAAAATCATCAAAAGAAGAGAGCGAAGGAGGTGTACAGAGAGAAAGGTGACGACAGTAAAGGGACTTTTTTTTTTTTTTTTTTTTAAATATCCTTTTTTTTTAAGTTTGTAGAGATTTTTCCACAAGTTTAAAGTAATTAGAAAAATATCTATTTTTTGTGAAGTCCGGTTTTCGACTTTGACCAATCAAAGACACATTTTTTGACTCGCGGAAGAACACCTGTTCTCAAAACACGTCTTTTGTCATATATTGAGAAAACAGGTTTCTAAGACCCGTTTTCAATTGAGAAATGGAGAAATGATGTGTATCATTTGAATATGTGTTGTTTCTAAGGTTTTCTTTTTCATTCGATTAAGCAAGTTAAAGATTATCCCTTCGGCTACAAGATCACCACATCCTCCAATACTTTTCTTTTAGAGATGGGTGAATTTCACATTTTTCTAAATATTGAAATATGAAATGATGACATCAGTTTTCTAACTTTAATCTCTTTAGTTATATTAAAAATATGTGAAATATCTTTGGATCATCCAAGATTCTGATCTAAAAAATTAGAAATGATTAAATGAATGTCACCATTTCTCCTTGCTTTCCATTGATTACCCGTTTTCTCAATATAAATGTGGCAAAAAAACGAGTTTTGAAACCCCGCATTTTTTATCTTGTCAAAAAATGTCTTTGACAAGTCAAAGTTGGGTTTTCAAAACCGGACTTCATAAAAATAGATATTCTCCTAATTACTTTAAACTTGTGGACATATTTTTAAATACTTTAAAAAAGTGACCATTTTGCAACAACAAAAAAAAGTCCTAAAGTTGAGGTGCATGCATGGTAACCTTAACCTCATTTAAAAAGGTAAGTTAATCCGAAAAATACGGTAATCTAAAAAATATTTGTAAGTTTATGGTAAATAGTATATTATAGATACGTTTTCCACTTTTTGTAAGAAAAGTTTGAAATCGTATACACTATTTCATAGTTTAGGACCAAAATAGGTCTAAACAAAAAGAATGTCAAAAACCAAAAGGACTGGTTCCCATTAAAACCGGTTCAGTTCGGTTTTTGATATTAAGAAACCAAACCAATCTGGTTTTATGATTCGATTAAAAAACCAAACCGAACCGATTTCACTTTGGAATAATTATCCATAAATATCATTTTCTTCAAAAATTTCGATTGAGGCAGCGAGGAAAAAGACTTAGAATCAGTGAGTGGGATTGCTGCATGATCACATGGATTGGGCCCCTTTGAAGAATAATATTTTGTATAATAGAGGTTGAATATGGTCATATTGTGCCCACAATTCAGTGAGAAAAGATATCGTTGGGTTTCATAAACAGTAAAGGATTGCAATAATGATCACATGGAACTTAAAAGCCAATATGATCCTTTCCTCATTTCACAGGGAGGAATCTTCTTTCTTTGGTGGTATTTGAAATTGAAACACATTTTGATTATAAACCCAACTACTTGGATTTGAGATTAAATGACCTCCTTTTTTGTTTCATTGTAATTTTGTATGTTTGATTTGGGAATAAAATACTTAATGTCACACATTTAAATAAAGTATAGGGTAATTAAATTACAAATAACACTCATGGTTTCACTCAAATTCATGAACAATCTCTGTGGTTTAAAAATAGCAAACCACACTCATGTAGTTCCAAATTATGTCACTCTCCTCCAACGTTGTTAACTTTATTTTAGCCTTAATTTCTTCGTTTGAACTACGATTTGGATGATTCAAGATGTTTTGGAATCCTCATTTCGAACTTTACGTTATGGTTACTTCAAAACTTCAAATTTGTCAATAAATAAAAGAGTTTTTTATCATCAAAATATTATGTATAATTGAAGTCATCAAACCCTTTGTTTACTGATGATTTAGAGATTTTCAAGTAACCATAACGTAGAGCCCAAAATGCGGATTCCAAAAGATTTTGAATCATCTAAATCAGAGTTCAAATAAAGAAATTATGACGGGAGTGGTCTTATATTAGCATAATTTGAAACTACAAATGTGTGATTTATCATGAATTGTTTATGTAATTGATCGAAACTATAAGGATATTATTTATAATTTACCTTAGATTATACGATGTATTTATGAAAGTTTAGGCCACCGAAAAGAAAAGGGCACATTTATTGATATATGTATTACTATTCAATTCTTCTAACCTTTGTGAGAGTTCATAGTTCCATAACTTTACAAATCTCATAAACCCCCTCCTTTTTAGATGCAATATTGGTTCATTCATATCAATGTGCCCCTTTCGAGAAGCCGCTCATTAATTGATCATGCTCTCTCACTGACGTATTCTTCCTCTCCACCTCGCCTCATAATGTCACAATTTACATATTGTATTAAAATATTTTTTTTTCTTTCACAAAGACACTATGACTAAAATAAAGAGGTTTGAAACCATAACTCAATTTTTTTTAATATTAACACAAGGGAATGGGGGCTCAAACCTACTACTATCATACAAATTTTAATCAACTAATTTTTTATTAATGGTCCATGGAGTTACCAATTTAGTTCTAATTTAACAATATTTTTTAATTTGATAAAGAATTAAGAAAAATACTTACTTCCTACGTGTTTTTATTCTCATTGAATAATAAATACATGACTGTATTAATAAATAAATATACGAGGCTTACTGATATATTGAAAATCGGAAAGCAAAGTGTTTTTCAAGAATGAAAAAAAAAAGAGAGAGACAGGAAAACAAAGAGTGGGAAAACAAATTAAAGAGAGAATGGGTGTTTTTGGGTGGGTGTAGCATTCAATAACGTGGGAGCAGTAAAGAGTTATTGGGTCCGTCAGAAAATTGTTCCCTCCCTATTACATTACTCTTCTTCCTCCTCAGATCCAAACCCAAACCCAAAACCTTCCATTCATAGCTCACTCAAATTACAATGACTTCCCTTCCAATAATCCCTTTACTTCTCACCACTCTCTTCTTCTTCTTCTTCTTGTCTTCCTCTCATTCCACAACCCCATCTCAAGACCTAATCCATTCATCTTGCATTCAAGCAAGCTACCCAAATCTTTGCATTAGAACCCTCTCATCCTACTCGGGTGCCGTCAAGACCCCGCAAGACCTCGCTCAAGCCACGATAACTGTGAGCCTCTCGCTCGCTCGTGGGGTCTCTCACTTCTTAATGTCCCAAGACTCGGCGTTGAAGCGACAACGCTTGGCGATAAATGACTGCGTCGAGCAGATGTCGGATTCGGTGGATGAGCTGAGTAAGACATTGAGTGTGATGAAGAATCTCCGCCGCGAGGATCGTCGGGCGTTTCGGTGGCAGATGAGTAATGCCGAGACGTGGGTTAGCGCTGCTTTGACTAATGAAGATACTTGCTTGGATGGGTTTAAGGAAGTTGATGGGGGTGTCAAGATTGATGTGAAACGTAGGATTATGAAGGTGGCTAAGGCGACTAGTAATGCATTGTTTATGATTAATCGTCTTGATTAGAGTCAGCAGGGAAATGAGAAATTATTCAACGAGACTGTCATCATGTAACTTCTCTCTTATAATTATTGGATCTGTGGTTTTAATAAGAAAATGAGAATATCATTTTTATAGATTCAATTGTTATAATTGAGAGAGAGTCATGTTGTGACAAGAATAATTTCTCGAGAAAGGTTGGGGTTGGATAATTAACTTTTTTTATTTTTATTAACATAGGATATGCTAAATTAATCTCTATTGTGTTGTGTGTTTCTCTTATGTTATGTATAAATATGAAATAGGGTCATATAGATCTTGGGTGTTCGTTCAAGTTTTTTTAGTGAAGTTGTTTGATTAAAGAGAGATTGGAGAGTTATAAGAGTGTTGGTTTTTTTTAATACAAATATATGTTATAAATATTGGAATATGTTGCGTCGCTCTAAGAATATATTATGTTATATTGATGTGAGGTTTTGAATTTATGATTATAATTTTTTTTTTAGTGAGATTGAATGTTTTTGTAGTTGAAATTGTGTGTTTTTGTGATTGAGATGTTGACATCTCGAACTATATTTGTGATTTTCCGACTGATTTTTATGTATTTTAATTATATTTTGGTTGGGGTATTATATGAACAATTCATTGAAGTTTAAGTTTTAAAATAGATTAAATTAAAAATTTAGGATCGAATTGACACATTCTGTGAGTTTGAGGTATTAATTGAATTTTCTCCTAAAATATAATAAATAATTGAAAGTACTTAGTAAACAAATATAAATATTATGCATAAAATTGAACCGAACAAAACCGACTATATTTGTAATTAACAAAACCAAAAGAATTGACTTTTAGTTTTATATTTGGTAAGTAGCTAGTTCCTCTTGTCTGGGACAAATTATAAGAGGATGGTGGAATAATATAGTTTTCTACTCATAAATAGTTAGATGTGTATTTTAAATTTTGAGTAAAGGAGCCTCATTATTCTAACCTCATCCTAAAATTTTTCCTTGTCTTGTTTTGATTACTCAACTTATTTTTCTATATTTTTAAATTTATCATACTTATAATTAATTTGATATTATATATGTCTCTCATATTACATTTAATCAATAATAACAAGAAGAAAAATATACATTTCGTTAATAGAGGGATTTTTTATGACTTGATTGTAACCATCTCAATATTGTAAAATCAGATTTTTGCAACTTTTTAGAACACATCAATGGAAAGCCAACAAAGTTAACCCTACGAGTCACATTTATAAAAGTTCAAGGTCCACACAGAGATGATTTTACATTTCAACTCGATAATATTTTTCTTAATATAATAGATAAACATATGAGGTATTAAAAAAAAAAATCATTTGAATTTTATAAACTTCCACAATCATTAAAGGGCCGTTTGGGGTAGCTTTTAAAAGTGTTTTTTTTAATGATTATTAAAAACACTTTTTTATTGAAAAGACTTTTAAACACTCCCAAAAATTATCTAAATTGACACTAAATCAATGATAATGTATATCCAAAGTTAAAAAAATCTCATAATATAATTGAACTTTACATTAAACATTTTAATATAGAAAAGATTTTTGTTGTAAAAATTGGAAGATTGTAGTTAATTGTCAAGCAAAATGTCATATCGAGGATTCCATCGACATCTAGAACAACATGAATGAGATGAGCAACAAATTGAGGTTAGGATGTTTTCTCTGTGGTTGTCAGATTTTAATCTTCCATAATCAATTTTTAAATTTGAAGCTTCCATAATCATAATAACATATCATGGTTGTTTTTAAGTATATATTATTTTCTTGTTGTCATCTAAATTTCTTTAGTGATTCAATGGTTTTAAATAATAAAAGAAATGTTCACATTTCTTGATCTATAATGCGAGCTATTTTCTACAAAATACCATGTTTTAAATCCGGGTTACCACAACTCCACATTAGCATGATATTATCCACTTTTTAGACCAATGCCCGCATGGCTTTGCTTTTGGTTTCACCCAAAAAGTCTCATATCAATGGAGATGTACCCTTCCCTTTATACACTCATGATTATTCTCTTCCTAGAATCGATGTGAGAATTTGTTCACATTCTAACAATCATCCACTCGAACAAAATATCCACCGAGCCTCCTCTCCATCCGCCCACTCTATCCTGGGCCAACTCCCTTTCTCCATAGCACACCGCCTATTCGATAGAGCCCACCACCAGGATTGGGTTTCCGAGCCTCCTCACCTTGTTCGCACCTAATGATTCCACCCACATGGCTCTGATACCACTTGTTAAGGGACACCGGGCTACCACAACTCCACATTGGTATGATATTGTTCACATTGGGCCAAGGCGCTCATGACTTTACTTTTGGTTTCACCTAAAAGACCTTATACTAATGGAAGATGTACCATTCCCCTCATACACTCATGATCATCCCATTCCGTAACCGATGTGGGAATTTGTTCGCATTCTAACATTAAATAATAAATCAGGAAAGTGTGAGTCGGATGAAGACGAAGTAATGACTGGAGAACCCAACTATATGAATGATACAGTATTTGAAAAGATTCATTATGATGAAACTCTAGAATTGCCCATATAATCTATTTGTTTTGGAATTTTTTTTAATGTAAAATTATCACAATTTACTATTGTTTTTTTAGTATTGACCATTATCTTCTTATATATCTTTTCATTCAACTACTAATTTAAGGGATAAATGCAAAATATACCGCTGTACTTTGGGTTATTGTTAAATTATACCATGCATTTCTTGTTTGTTTTAAAATAAACCTGCACTTTAGGAAAAATACAAATCACACATTTCTATCGATTAGTTTTAACGAAATTTAAACACATTTATATTATACGCATACCACATGTTCCAAAACCATTAAAAAAAATTGAAAATTTTGAACATTTAAGTGTGATTTATAGATTTAACATCTTATTAACATGAGAGTTTATTCTAAAATTCTACACATCTGTCATTTTTTTTGTTATTTTTCATGAAATCATAATACATGACATAGACATAAATAAAATATAAATGTATCACAATTTCGTTAAAATTAATCGATTGAAGGGTGTGATTTACAATTTTACTAAAGTTCAGAGGTATTTTAAAACAAAAAAATGCAGGGGTATGATTTAACAATAATCCAAAGTGCATGGTTGTATTTTGTATTTATCCTTTAATTTAATATATATCATTTGAAATTTGTCAATGAGTTGCAAGTTGACATATTCATGTTTTAGGTTGAGTTATGGAGTTTGGTTTCACTAAGGGTGAAAAAAAAAGCCGAAAAACCGAACCGATCTGAAAAATTGAACCAGCATGTACCTGTTCAGTTATCAGTTCCTTAAGCATCAGTTCAGTTAACCAGACCGATTTTTTTTTTTTTAAAAAAAAGGCCCAGGCCCAGTCCCAGTCCCAGTCCCCTCCTTTAAATTTCATTCTCTTAAATTTCTTTATGGCAGACGCACGCAAGAAGAGAAAAAAAAAACATATCCATTTTTCTTCATTCTTCTAACCCTTGTTGCCGTCACCCTGGTTTTTCCGACGATATTTTATGCCGTCTCTGATTTCCTAACGTCGTCATTCTCTTCATCTCTCAAAATCTATTACTTTCTTTTGATTTATTTTCTAATAGTATTTTTAAAAATTGTAATCTCAGTTTTTCCCTATTCTAAGGTTGTAAATTGTAATAAGTTTATCATTGTTGATATTTTAAAGTTAATTGTTTTATGAATTTAGTTACACAAGCTAACTTTAACACTCACGAATAAAATCTTTAAAGATCTTTCGCACTTGTTGACCAAATTCAAGTTAGGAATGTTCGTGCGATCCTCATTTATAATCAAATCTAGATCGAGAGATGAAATTTCTTCACCAATGAATTTCCTTTCATGTCAGAGACAGGAATAGAATTTCCGTGAAACATACTCTTCCCATGAATATTGATCTTTGGTTGGTTTTTGGATTTACAACTCCTTTCTTACTACCATTCCGATAGTGTTATTAAAGAATTTGAGTTCTTATTCATCTTAAAAAATCATCAAAAGAAGAGAGCGAAGGAGGTGTACAGAGAGAAAGGTGACGACAGTAAAGGGACTTTTTTTTTTTTTTTTTTAAAATATCCTTTTTTTTTAAGTTTCTAGAGATTTTTCCACAAGTTTAAAGTAATTAGAAAAATATCTATTTTTTGTGAAGTCCGGTTTTCGACTTTGACCAATCAAAGACACATTTTTTGACTCGCGGAAGAACACCTGTTCTCAAAACACGTCTTTTGTCATATATTGAGAAAACAGGTTTCTAAGACCCGTTTTCAATTGAGAAATGGAGAAATGATGTGTATCATTTGAATATGTGTTGTTTCTAAGGTTTTCTTTTTCATTCGATTAAGCAAGTTAAAGATTATCCCTTCGGCTACAAGATCACCACATCCTCCAATACTTTTCTTTTAGAGATGGGTGAATTTCACATTTTTCTAAATATTGAAATATGAAATGATGACATCAGTTTTCTAACTTTAATCTCTTTAGTTATATTAAAAATATGTGAAATATCTTTGGATCATCCAAGATTCCGATCTAAAAAATTAGAAATGATTAAATGAATGTCACCATTTCTCCTTGCTTTCCATTGATTACCCGTTTTCTCAATATAAATGTGGCAAAAAAACGAGTTTTGAAACCCCGCATTTTTTATCTTGTCAAAAAATGTGTCTTTGACAAGTCAAAGTTGGGTTTTCAAAACCGGACTTCATAAAAATAGATATTCTCCTAATTACTTTAAACTTGTGGACATATTTTTAAATACTTTAAAAAAGTGACCATTTTGCAACAAAAAAAAAAGTCCTAAAGTTGAGGTGCATGCATGGTAACCTTAACCTCATTTAAAAAGGTAAGTTAATCCGAAAAATACGGTAATCTAAAAAATATTTGTAAGTTTATGGTAAATAGTATATTATAGATACGTTTTCCACTTTTTGTAAGAAAAGTTTGAAATCGTATACACTATTTCATAGTTTAGGACCAAAATAGGTCTAAACAAAAAGAATGTCAAAAACCAAAAGGACTGGTTCCCATTAAAACCAGGTTGATTCGGTTTTTGATATTAAAAACCAAACCAATCTGGTTTTATGATTCGATTAAAAAACCAAACCGAACCGATTTCACTTTGGAATAATTATCCATAAATATCATTTTCTTCAAAAATTTCGATTGAGGCAGCGAGGAAAAAGACTTAGAATCAGTGAGTGGGATTGCTGCATGATCACATGGATTGGGCCCCTTTGAAGAATAATATTTTGTATAATAGAGGTTGAATATGGTCATATTGTGCCCACAATTCAGTGAGAAAAGATATCGTTGGGTTTCATAAACAGTAAAGGATTGCAATAATGATCACATGGAACTTAAAAGCCAATATGATCCTTTTCCTCATTTCACAAAGAGGAATCTTCTTTCTTTGGTGATATTTGAAATTGAAACACAGTTTGATTATAAACCCAACTACTTGCATTTGAGAGTAAATGACCTCCTTTTTTGTTTCATTGTAATTTTGTATGTTTGATTTGGGAATAAAATACTTAATGTCACACATTTAAATAAAGTATAGGGTAATTAAATTACAAATAACACTCATATGGTTTCACTCAAATTCATGAACAATGGTTTAAAAATAGCAAATCACACTCGTGTAGTTCCAAATCATGTCACTCTCCTCCAACGGTTGTTAATTTTATTTTAGCCTTAATTTCTTCGTTTGAACTACGATTTGGATGATTCAAGATGTTTTGGAATCCTCATTTCGAACTTTACGTTATGGTTACTTCAAAACTTCAAATTTGTCAATAAATAAAAGAGTTTTTTATCATCAAAATATTATGTATAATTGAAGTCATCAAACCCTTTGTTTACTGATGATTTAGAGATTTTCAAGTAACCATAACGTAGAGCCCAAAATGCGGATTCCAAAAGATTTTGAATCATCTAAATCAGAGTTCAAATAAAGAAATTATGACGGGAGTGGTCTTATATTAGCATAATTTGAAACTACAAATGTGTGATTTATCATGAATTGTTTATGTAATTGATCAAAACTATAAGGATATTATTTATAATTTACCTTAAATTATACGATGTGTGATGCTATATTTATGAAAGTTTAGGCCACCGAAAAGAAAAGGGCACATTTATTGATATATGTATTACTATTCAATTCTTCTAACCTTTGTGAGAGTTCATAGTTCCATAACTTTACAAATCTCATAAACCCCCTCCTTTTTAGATGCAATATTGGTTCATTCATATCAATGTGCCCCTTTCGAGAAGCCGCTCATTAATTGATCATGCTCTCTCACTGACGTATTCTTCCTCTCCACCTCGCCTCATAATGTCACAATTTACATATTGTATTAAAAAAAAAAAAAAATTCTTTCACAAAGACACTATGACTAAAATAAAGAGGTTTGAAACCATAACACAATTTTTTTTAATATTAACACAAGGGAATGGGGGCTCAAACCTACTACTATCATACAAATTTTAATCAACTAATTTTTTATTAATGGTCCATGGAGTTACCAATTTAGTTCTAATTTAACAATATTTTTTAATTTGATAAAGAATTAAGAAAAATACTTACTTCCTACGTGTTTTTATTCTCATTGAGTAATAAATACACGACTGTATTAATAAATAAATATACGAGGCTTACTGATATATTGAAAATCGGAAAGCAAAGTGTTTTTCAAGAATGAAAAAAAAAAGAGGGAGACAGGAAAACAAAGAGTGGGAAAACAAATTAAAGAGAGAATGGGTGTTTTTGGGTGGGTGTAGCATTCAATAACGTGGGAGCAGTAAAGAGTTATTGGGTCCGTCAGAAAATTGTTCCCTCCCTATTACATTACTCTTCTTCCTCCTCAGATCCAAACCCAAACCCAAAACCTTCCATTCATAGCTCACTCAAATTACAATGTCTTCCCTTCCAATAATCCCTTTACTTCTCACCACTCTCTTCTTCTTCTTCTTCTTGTCTTCCTCTCATTCCACAACCCCATCTCAAGACCTAATCCATTCATCTTGCATTCAAGCAAGCTACCCAAATCTTTGCATTAGAACCCTCTCATCCTACTCGGGTGCCGTCAAGACCCCGCAAGACCTCGCTCAAGCCACGATAACTGTGAGCCTCTCGCTCGCTCGTGGGGTCTCTCACTTCTTAATGTCCCAAGACTCGGCGTTGAAGCGACAACGCTTGGCGATAAATGACTGCGTCGAGCAGATGTCGGATTCGGTGGATGAGCTGAGTAAGACATTGAGTGTGATGAAGAATCTCCGCCGCGAGGATCGTCGGGCGTTTCGGTGGCAGATGAGTAATGCCGAGACGTGGGTTAGCGCTGCTTTGACTAATGAAGATACTTGCTTGGATGGGTTTAAGGAAGTTGATGGGGGTGTCAAGATTGATGTGAAACGTAGGATTATGAAGGTGGCTAAGGCGACTAGTAATGCATTGTATATGATTAATCGTCTTGATTAGAGTCCGCAGGGAAATGAGAAATTATTCAACGAGACTGTCATCATGTAACTTCCCTCTTATAATTATTGGATCTGTGGTTTTAATAAGAAAATGAGAATATCATTTTTATAGATTCAATTGTTATAATTGAGAGAGAGTCATGTTGTGACAAGAATAATTTCTCGAGAAAGGTTGGGGTTGGATAATTAACTTTTTTTATTTTTATTAACATAGGATATGCTAAATTAATCTCTATTATGTTGTGTGTTTCTCTTATGTTATGTATAAATATGAAATAGGGTCATATAGATCTTGGGTGTTCGTTCAAGTTTTTTTAGTGAAGTTGTTTGATTAAAGAGAGATTGGAGAGTTATAAGAGTGTTGGTTTTTACTTATCTAATACAAATATATGTTATAAATATTGGAATATGTTGCGTCGCTCTAAGAATATATTGTGCTATATTGATGTGAGGTTTTGAATTTATGATTATAATTTTTTTTTTAGTGAGATTGAATGTTTTTGTAGTTGAAATTGTGTGTTTTTGTGATTGAGATGTTGACATCTCGAACTATATTTGTGATTTTCTGCCTGATTTTTATGTATTTTAATTATATTTTGGTTGGGGTATTATATGAACAACTCATTGAAGTTTAAGTTTTAAAATAGATTAAATTAAAAATTTAGGATCGAATTGACACATTCTGTGAGTTTGAGGTATAAATTGAATTTTTTCCTAAAATATAATAAATAATTGAAAGTACTTAGCAAACAAATATAAATATTGTGCATAAAATTGAACCGAATAAAACCGACTATATTTGTAATTAACAAAACCAAAAGAATTGACTTTTAGTTTTATATTTGGTAAGTAGCTAGTTCCTCTTGTCTGGGACAAATTATAAGAGGATGGTGGAATAATATAGTTTTCTACTCATAAATAGTTAGATGTGTATTTTAAATTTTGAGTAAAGGAGCCTCATTATTCTAACCTCATCCCATAATTTTTCCTTGTCTTGTTTTGATTACTCAACTTATTTTTCTATATTTTTAAATTTATCATACTTATAATTAATTTGATATTATATATGTCTCTCATATTACATTTAATCAATAATAACAAGAAGAAAAATATACATTTCGTTAATAGAGGGATTTTTTATGACTTGATTGTAACCATCTCAATATTGTAAAATCAGATTTTTGCAACTTTTTAGAACACATCAATGGAAAGCCAACAAAGTTAACCCTACGAGTCACATTTATAAAAGTTCAAGGTCCACACAGAGATGATTTTACATTTCAACTCGATAATATTTTTCTTAATATAATAGATAAACATATGAGGTATTAAAAAAAAAAAATCATTTGAATTTTATAAACTAATTTTTTTTTTAAATAATAAACTGTTTGGTTTTTTTTTTCAAATGACATTTTCTTAAAAGCATATGTGGGTTGTGTTCACACTTGTTTTGAGTGAGAGAAGAAAAAAAAATGTTATTCTTGAAAATACTATTTTTTTTTTTTAAAAAAAAAACTTCCTTTGAAAAATTATATATTTTTATAAAAAAATAATAATTGTCATTAAAATTTTCAAAAGTCGTATTTTAAATATCTATTAATTTAAAAATATAATTTAAAATTTAATATATTAACAGAAGATCAAAAGTTTAATGTAGAACAAATGGGGCAAATTTATTAAATATAATTTCATTAATATTCAAAATAGCTATAGTAATTACATCTATATGAGGATGTACTATTTAATTACAATTTTAGATAACCACCACCGCTAGCATAATGGAAATGACAATTTTATCCTTTTCATACATTCAACATGAATTGGCGCCGACTAAGATTTACGTGCATTTAAAAAAATAGGCAGTTACTGTTAGATTAGATCCATGACCGATTCAAGAGATTAATTGCGGAAGCGTACCTGAATCCATGGATGAAAGTAAGAATTGAGAGTTATGTCTTTCAATTCCTCTGTAAACTCACTAATCTCTTGAGAGAAAACTTCTCAGATGGGGGAAAGAAGTTACGTGAAAAGTTTACAGGGAATGGGACTATAACCCACCCTGTAACTGCTTAAGCAGTTTCAAAGTTTACATATTTATAATTTAACCCCTCAATAAATTATAAATATCAAATGATATCTATCCATATATGTAAGTCCATGGGAATATGTTATAACTCTATTATGCCAATACCTAAACTTTATTAGATCACTTTAATTGGCTAATTATAAATAGCATACACATTTAATTAATTACACGTGTGGTCCTTAATTATTGAATTTATTCCAACAATCTCCCACTGGACCACATATGTAATTCTACAAATGAGTTAAACCTTATGAAAAATTGCTATTATAAATAGAGTACCTTAACAATCTCGTCCATTAACTATATCAATATTGGATCAAAGCGGTTTTCGTCACATTTATCGTAACTAAACCCATCAATGGTCACAAATATTAATACAACTAAATGACATATATCAACCATGGATGCATAGCATGGAAATTATATGCAGTGTGATCTGTACATATCTATTTCAACTAGTCCTACCTTACTTTAGTGAGATCAAAACTTTAACTTAAATGTAACAGAGTGTTATTAACTGAAATTCTTTACTTCTGATCAGAAAATATCCAATTACATATAAACATATATATATTTGACCAAACATAGAGCAATAAAAATATTATCCAAACTCCCACTTGAATTAAATATCCTGATGTAAGATAACACTTATATGAGCAGTATGCTCATGAAAGACCTTGGGTGGTAATCCTTTTGTAAGCGGATCCGCTATCATGGAGTTTGTCCCAAGGTGCTCTATGGATAACTGTCCACTCTGCACTCTTTCCTTCACAACTAGGAACTTGATGTATAGATGTTTAGACTTAGAAGAGCTCTTATTGTTGTTAGAATATAGTACTGCTGACTTATTATCACAATAGATCTTAAGTGGTCTTTCAACACCATCTAAAATACGCAACCTTATGATAAAATTTCGCAACCATATTCCATGATTAGATGCCTCATAACATGCTACAAATTTTGCTGCCATAATGGAAGAAGTTATGGTGTCTGTTTGGCACTTTTCCAAGAAATAGCTCCACCAACTAACAGATAAATATAGCCTGAAGTGGATCTTCTACTGTCTTGGCATCCAACAAAATCAGAGTCGGAATACCCAATGATCTCTAACTGATCTGATCTCTTATATGTGAGCATATAATCTTTAGTTCTCTACAAATACCTCATAACCCGTTTGGCTGCTATCCAATGATCCATACTAGGGTTACTTAAGTATCTACCTAACATGCCAACATTGGACGCAATATCCGGATGCGTACATACCTGAGCATACATTAGACTCCCAACAGCTGATGAATAAGGAATCTTTTGCATTTCTTTAACTTCAAGATTACTTTTTGGGCATTGATTGAGACTAAATTTGTCTCCCTTAAAAACAGGGGTGTCACTTGGTTTACAGTCCTGCATACCAAATCTTTTTAGTACATTATCAATATAGCTTCTTTGTGACAACCCAAGAATACCTTCAGAGCGATCCCTATGTATCTGGATTCCTAATACAAAAGAAGCTTCACCAAGATCTTTCATCTCAAAATTATTTGATAGAAATCTTTTGGTGTCGTGCAAAATGCCTATATCATTTGTGGCAAGCAGAATGTCATCCACATATAAACCAAAAATATGTGTTTACTCCCACTACACACAATCTGTTAGGAATGGTGTCCTAGAACTTGTAATTATTTAATAATCATAATTTATTAAGAATAAATTAAATAAATAAACTTAAGTTCTTTATATTATCTAGATTGATTCAATTAATGATATTAGGAATATATGGAAATATATAAATATCAAACATTCAAATAGTAAAACCCTAAGTCACTCTTATGAAATCACGACTTAGTATGTGAGTCATACGAGAGGATTAAAGTCGAGATGAGTAACTTAAACGTGTCTACGATGAAACGGATAACGTTTGGGAACCTTATCCTGGTAACACTTGTTGATAGCTTCGCATTTTGTTTATAGACAAATGATCGAATCCTGATCATGCATATGGGAGACATGAAATGGAAGTATCATATGCAATGTTGATTGTATAAGACAGGACCACGATGTTCGATCAAATTTCTCATTAGTACGATTTTACGAGAAATAATCGAATATCAAACTAAGTTTATCAACCGGTGATAGATCTCAATCCTGAGTGAAATGCGGACTCCTATTTGTGGAGTTATGTTCTTTGATTCACATAGTTGAGAGCGATCTGTAAGAACGCTCAATACACTCCTGTTTTGGGAACATGACTAGATAAGTAGCTGGGAACTCATTTTCACGAGATGGAATTCATAACTTTCCTATAAATTAATGGTATAGTGCGATATCTAAACATTTTAGGAACTTTAGGAAACTCCCTTGATGTACTGATTCGAGACATGAACAAGTGACGTCACGACTTCTATTGATCACAGAAGTATCTTATCTCTAGTTCGACTAAAGATAAAGTTTATTGGAGAATCAGCGGGAACACAAGGATAAAGCGGTAATTACAGGGGCAAAACGGTAAATTTATCCGCCTGTAATTATGAGGGTTCCACGTGAAGGATAATATCACAGATATAAATAATGATAAACTAAATGGACAATAACTCATCTATAGTGAGGGGAGTTCAGCTATGAATCTATAGTGGAATTATTCATAGTTAGATAATAAGTAATTAACTGATTATGTGTTAATCACTTAATTGACTAATTATTAATCCCATGATCTATAGGTCCATCGGGTCCCTATGCTAGCCCAAATATCGTAGTCGCGAAATCAAGTAGAAGAAATGAAAGTTTAAGTAAAGCGAATTACTTAAAATAGGCAATATTAATTGTTTAAATATTGAGTATATTTAAACGGTAATTAATATAAACATTATTAATTGTTTAAATAATGAGTTTATTTAAACAGGAAATTAATAATGAAATATTATTAATTATTTAAATATTGAGTATATTTAAATGGTAATTAATAATTTGAAATTAATTAAAAATTATTAATTGTTTAAATAATTAATTTTATTTGAACGGAATTAATAATTAAAATTAATTAATTAATAATAAAATTTTATCAATAAAATTATTAATTAAATAATGAGTTTATTTAATGGAAATAAATAATTAAAATATTTATTATTAATTATTTAAATAATGAAAATTATTTAAATGGAAATTAATAATTAAATATAATTTGATAATATTTAGTCGGGAGAAAATATTAATATTATTAATTGTTTAAATAAAATATTTTATTTAAATGGTAGTTAATAAATAAATTAATTAAGTTGGACTTATTAATTTAAGAGAGAATTTCAAGCTCAATTGGATTAATGAACCCAATTGAGATTGGCCCAAAATAATTAATTAAATAAATTATAATTTTTTATTAATTACTATTGTAATTTTCGGCCATCATGGTTATTTTGAGGAGATAATTGTTTGAATTATATCCTAAAATAATTACATAGATTTATTTACCCAAGATAAATAAAATAAAATAATCTCCTATTTATCTATGGCATTTTCGAAATTGCAAGATAAAGGAAAGAGATAATCTTTTTTCTTTTTGTATTTATCTCTATAGATTAATCCTAATGTGATTAGAATTCCTATTTTCTTATAAATAGGAGGGTTGGGTCATTCATAAATCACACAATTCAATTCCATTGAAAATTGGAAATCTCTCTCCCTCCCTTCTCCCCTTAGTGCCGATTTTGCTTAGCCATTGGGAAGAAAATAATTTTTCTTCTTCCCAATTTCTTCTTAAGTTCGATCCCACAATCGGGTGTCGTTTGATCAATCGGGATATAGCATAGAAGATCCGGTGTTGCTGAGGATTTGATGCTGTAAAGAAACCTCCAACCGATTCTCCATTAACTACTCAATGTAAGTATAATTGTTTTTTATTTTCTAAAATATAAGCATGAATCTACATGTTTTTCACAAATTGCATGATGTTAATAGATCTGTTATTAAATGTTAATAAGTTTACTAAATAAAATTCCGCTAGTTTAGTAAATCATCCCTTCACAATCATCAACTGCATTTATATCAAAATCAAACAAGATAATCACTTGATGAAACTTATAGTACCATTGACGAGAAGCTTGTTTTAGCCCATAAATAGATTTTGTCAATTTGCAAACCATATTCTTTGGGTCTCCCAATACAAAGTTTTCTGGTTGCACCATATAAATAGTTTCATCAATGTCTCCATTGAGAAACGTCGTTTTGACATCCATTTGATGAAGCTCAAAATCAAAATGTGCAACTTGTGCCATGATTGTCCTAAAAGAGTCTTTCGTTGAAACTGGAGAGAATGTCTCTTTATAGTCAATCCCTTCCTTTTGAGTAAAGCCCTTAGCTACAAGACGAGCTTTATATCTTTCTATATTACCCTTTGCATCCCTTTTGGTTTTAAATATCCATTTACAACTAATAGGTTTTGCTCCTTCTGGTAATGGGACAAGTTCCCAAATTTTATTGTCTTGCATAGACTTATACTCTTCATTCATAGCCTCAATCCACTTTTGAGAATTAGAACCTTGTATGGCTTGATGAAAGTTGCTTGGATCATCTTCCATCACTCCAATATCCTCATGTTCCATGAGAAATACTATATAATCCTTTGAAATAACATTTCTTCTTTCTCTAATGGATCGTCTTAAAGGCACTCTTTCTTGAGCTTGTTGAGTTTGCACCTCGGGAATAATTATTTCATTATTCATAGGGGAAATTTCAATATTATCTGATTGAGGATCTTGATCAGCTTCTTGATCGATAACAGGTAAGGAAACCTGCATATCATTAGAAGCAATTGTGGGAATTGAAATTAATTCCTTTTCCTCAAAGATAATATCTCTAACCTTATATCTCCCCTTAAACTCAAAAAAAAGATTGCAGTTCCCGTCTCAAAAATTTTCCTAATCGTAGGATCATAAAATTTATACCCCCTAGACCGTTCAGCATAGCCAATAAAGTAATTACTTACTGTTTTAGCGTCTAATATATTTTCATGAGGCCTGTACGGCCTAGCTTCAGCTGGACAACCCCAAATTGAAGATGTTTTAGACTTGGCTTCTTGCCTGTCCAAAGCTCATAAGGCGTTTTAGTAGTTACTTTAGTTGGCACTCTATTTAGAATATAAGTTGTTGTCTTAAGTGCTTCTCCCCAGAGTGACTCTAGTAAGGAAGAATGACTAATCATACTTCTTACCATATCCTTAAGAGTTCGATTTTGCCTTTCAACTACACAATTCATGCTAGGTGAACCCGGCATGGTGTACTGTGGGACGATTCCACATTCCTCTAAAAATTTAGCAAATGGTCCTTAACGTTGTTCACCTGAACCATCATATCTATCGTAGAATTCACCTCCACGGTCAGATCTGACACTTTTAATTGTTTTGTTGAGTTGGTTCTCAACTTCAACTTTAAATGTTTTGAATACGTCCAAAGATTGTGAATTCTCATGAATTAAATATAGGTAGTCATAACTTGAATAGTCGTCTATGAATGATATGAAATATCGTTGTCCATTCCAAGATGCCGTAGGGAATGGACCACAGATATCAATATGAATCAATTCTAAGACGTCTTTAGCTCTATTGGCACCTATTTTCTTTATTTTGGTCTGTTTGCCTTTAATACAATCAAAACAGACTTCGAAGTATGTAAAGTCAAGAGAATCCAAAATTTTATCAGACACAAGTCGTTCAACTCTGGATTTAGAGATGTGCTCTAATCGCTTGTGCCATAAAATTGATGAATTTTCTTTACTTCTTTTACTTTTAACACATTGTGATTTTGAATTCAATGATTCATTGTAAGACCCATTTGTGTCAAGTAAATACAATTCATCATAATTATGATGAATACCGGTTCCAATAAAAATTGAATTTAAAGACAAATTAACCATATTGTTTCCAAATAAACAATAATAACCAGATTTTTCCAATAAGGAAATAGAAACTAAGTTCCTCTGAAAAGTCGATACAACAAAAGTGTCTTTCAAATTCAAATAATAACCAGTACTGAAAAACAACTTAAAATGGCCAATTGCCTTTACTTCCACTGTTTTTCCATCAGCCACATAGATGTATCTTTCATCATCATCAGGCTTTCGGTAGCTCAGACAACCCTGTGTAGAAACACTAATGTGAGCGGTTGCACAAGAATCTAACCACCACGTGTTTCTAGGTACTGAAGCCAAATTAATTTCAGAACAGACCAAAGTAAGATTTATACCTATCTTAGCACGCCATACATGATACTTGGTACAGTCCTTCTTCACATCTCCAGGTTTTCCACAAAAGAAACAACTCTTAGGTTCATGTAGTTGTTTCTTCGGATTAGTTGGACCTTTAGAAGCTTCATTATTCTTTCTCTTTATGCCCTTATTCTTAGAGGTGCTAGCCACATGAGCACTTTCAATCCTTTCTAGCTTCAATCTCTCTTCCTCTTGCACACAATAAGAAATGAGCTCATTAAGAGTCCATTTCTTTTTTTGACAGTTGTAACTAACCTTAAATTGGTTAAACTGCATAAGAAAAGAGATTAATATCAAATGCATGAGCAAGTCGTCTAACAAGTCGAGCTTCAATCCCTTAAGTTTTGAAGCAATATGGGACATTTCCATAATGTACTCCCTCATATTTCTTTTTCCTTTATACTTCATAGAAATCAAGCTTTGTAAAAGCGTGCTTGTTTCTGCCTTATCGTTTTTTTACAAAACGTTTCTCAATTTCGATCAGGAAATGTTTGGCGTTGGTAATCTCTTCAGATACAACACCCCTAAATGCTTTGGGAATGCCACACTTAATGATCATAAGACTCATGTGATTTGAGCGTTCCCACTTCTCAAAGATTCTCCTATCAACAAGAGAACTTTCATCTGAAAGATGACTGGGTTTGTCTATCCTTAGTGCAAGGTCTAGATCCATGCATCCCAGAATAATAAGGATATTTTCCTTCCAATTCTTGAAGTTAGTTCCATTAAGGACAAGAATATTGTTGATGTTAGAAGGTAGAATAGAAATATTAGCTGAGAAAACAGAACATACAAACAAACATGCTCACATCAATAATTTATCATAATTATCAATAATTCAAATAATGGCAATCCCATCTCAAGATACGGAGTACAACATTAATATCAAGTCTTTGGACTGTAATATTAACTGTAAGTGGTATTTTGATATCATGATAATATATTTACAATAAGTTCATGTCAAATAATAAAACTATCTTTGGATCGATTTATTATTTACATGCAAATTTACTTTATAATCGTCACATATTTACCACAAGTGTACGTGTCCATTCTTTTAAACATTAACCTTCCTTTGGGCCGACTAATATTTACATGAATACACATACACTTAAAATATTTAACATCTCTCATGGATAACTTTAAACAAGAGATGTTACTTTGGCAACATCTTATTTTAATTAATCCAATTGAATGTTAAAAAACCTTAAAATTATATGTCATATTTGAATTTGTAATTAGCTTATTTACTTTATTACTTAAATGGAGGCAATGTTACACAACAGATTTAAATTTTACCAAATAATAAAATGTATATATCAAATCTTAACCATCAAAATTTGCAACAGATCCTATTGATATATATAGGCAGACTAATTATATAGATATTGTCAGTTCACAATAATAACCCATTAACACCTGAAGATCCAAATGATTGAATAAAAAAAACCCAAAAACTGGAAATTAAAAGACTGTACATGTGTCATTCAAAGTCAAAGAATTATACTTATTTAGATAAACAAAATTCTTTTTTTTTAAATTATCATGATACATTCAATCAAAACAAAAAAAAAATAAAAATTATTATGTCTGTCTTATATCAGCACTCAATTTCCTTGCACCCAAAAGTCATGAATAATATTTAATATATTTATCATTCTGTCAATTCACATCAAGAAGATACAACGACGAAGCGGTTTTCGATAGTTTTTTTTTAATCGAAAACCAAGAGACTTTGACGAAATGCAAAAGAACAAATCCATACATCTATCTGACGAACGTAAATGGATATATATATTTTTTTAAAAGATTTCTTGAATCAGTGGCACAAATTTTGAAAACAAAACTTTAACGCACCACAAACTATTTACAAAAGCCAGTTATCAATTTCTCCCAAATTCAATTTTAAAGAAATTTCAAGAACCATCCGAATGAGAATCAAATAACCAAGTTTGATAATTTTAGCAGTGTATATCACGATACTGTTTACCATAAAAGATCAAAATTATCAAGAATCTGTCAATGGAATGGCTCTGATACCCACTTGTTAGATTAGATCCATGACCGATTCAAGAGATTAATTGCGGAAGCGTACCTGAATCTATGGATGAAAGTAAGAATTGAGAGTTTTGTCTTCCAATTCCTCTGTAAACTCACTGATCTCTTGAGAGAAAACTTCTCAGATGGGGAAAGAAGTTACGTGAAAAGTTTACAGGGAATGGGGACTATAACCCACCGTCTAACTGTTTAAGCAGTTTCAAAGTTTACATATTTATAATTTAGCCCCTCAATAAATTATAAATAAAATGATATCTATGTATATATGTAAGTCCATGGGAATATCTTATAACTCTATTATGTCAATACCTAAACTTTATTAGATCACTTTAATTGGCTAATTATAAATAGCATACACATTTAATTAATTACACGTGTGGTCCCTAATTATTGAATTTATTCCAACAGTTACAAGAAACATGTTGCGTAAATTTTGGAATTCAAAAAATAGAAATCACGAGGGAAGAGGGGGAAATCAAATCAAAATTTTCAAAATATATAAAATTTCCAAAGAAAAAACGTAATATCCAATCTCAAATTCTAGAAAACCCTCCCTAGGGAGAAGATCGCAAAGAAAACAAAAGAGAAGAAGAAGAAATTGTTATGAAAAAAGAGATTTTAATGGCTAGGCAGAAATTGTTCATGAAATCAATCAGAGAAAAGTCGAAGAGGTAATTACGTTTTAATAAGCATCATTCTGTAAAATTTATTTTTGATTTTGTACAAGATTTTCATGATTTATAAACAAGATTCCTCTTTTTGGTTGGTTCAATTTTTTCTTTAAATATTATATGTTCTGTAAAATAATCAATTTACTCATAAAAAATGCAGAAAACGAGAAGTAGAAAAAGGAAGAAGGTAGAAAAAGGAACGAATCAGATAGTAGGAAGAACCTGAAAAATGAACTTCTGGAGAAGAACAATTTGAAGAAGAATACATTGAGGATTTCAATGAGGATGATGAAATGTCTGAAGAAAAAGAGACGTAGAAAGAAGAAGAGAACAAGATGAAATGGAGGTAAAAAAATGGATTATATGATATATACGTCTTTTTAAATTAATTAAATGTTTATATTAGTTAAACAGTCTTAAAATTAGCTGGAATTTGATGATATTCTATATAAACAGTGACCAACATATATATTGAAATTGAAAAATTGGCATAAAGGCAAGAAGTGTAACGTCCTGGTATTTTTCATGTAGATAATTTTTTTATTAAGGATTTAAAATTTAAAATATGATTTATTATAATGGAGTAATTAAATTGGTAAAAGGGGTAATTAGATTGATAATGTAAATTTATGTGGGTCAATTTGGAAGGGAAGGTGATGGGAAAATAGGAATGACATTTTTGTAAATATTCCAACTAATCTTTCTCTCCACACTTTTTCATTTAGACAAAAAAAAAAAAAAAAAACTTCATCTTCTTCATCTTCTCTCCCACCACCATTCTTGACCAAAATTTAGAAAAAAAAAATAGTGTTTTAGCCATAACTCTTTCATTAGAACTCCGTTTTGAGTGAGCGAGCTATCAAAATTCTTTTTTTTTTTCCGAGAGCTTTCCATTGACACTAGTTCCATGCCCATCCGAGCTATGTAGGGAGAGTTATCACGAAAATACCATTTCGGATCTATGAAACTTTTCTCTATTTTTCTTGCTTCTTTGATGCCCTTTGCTTGGAGTTTGCATATTTGTCTTGGGAAACCATTTTCAAGGAGTTTTGAAGAAAAATCAACACTTGAGAACTTTAAGAGGTGAGTTTGCAATTTAGATCTAGTTTTATGGTTTTCTAGATCTAGAAGAATAGAGTTAGAATTTGCTTATGTTCCTTTGGAGGATTTTGATCCTCATTGAACTCTCCACATTTCTATTTACTTGTTGAGACCTCACTTTTTCCGGCGACCGGAATCCGGCCACCACCCAAGAAGAAAACCATTCCATTTTGCTTAGAATAAATCCATTAGTAGTGTACTATTGCCAAAAATTGAACCAAATGCCTCCCCGGAAAATCGAACCAAACCTAACACCCACCTTTTTCACATTTGATGCTCTCGACCTTAAAGGCATTCTTGGATGCCCGGGTTTCGCCTCACTTCTTTTGTGTGTCTTGTGTAATATAATTAGTATATTTAAATATATTTGGTTGACTTTGTAGGTGGTGGACAAGCTTGAATTCAATTTGGTGATTTTGGGTGAAATTGGTAACAATATTGAAGTCTAAAAGATGAAGGATAAATTGAGGTTCAAATGGTTCTTTGGGGAAACCCAAAGGGTCATTTGATTGGTTAGTTGCATTTACTTTCTATAATGTATGAATTAAAGTTTGAATGTAATATTTTCTCAGTCTCCAATATGTTTTATGGAATTGAAATGTGATTTGATAATTTTAGAGCTATTAGTTGCTAATGATCATTGTTATGTAAAATTGTAAAGTGTTTAAAGAACGCCGATGTGTTTTAATATTATGTTCATGATTGATCATGGGTTGTTGAGTTTGTTAATTATTATTTGAAGTAGAATTGTTTGATTTATGTGGTAGGGTGTAATGCAAAAGTACTATATGAGAGTGAAATCGATGGGTCATTCTCGGAGATACTTGTGTGCTCCAAGGTTAGCAAACCTTGAATGTTAGTGGGTCAGCAATGTTAGGAATGGTGTCCTAGAACTTGTAATTATTTAATAAGGATAATTTATTACGAATAAATTAAATAAATAAACATAAGTTCTTATTGTCTGGATGGAATAATGGAAACATATTAATATCAAACATAATAGAAACCCAAGTTACTCTTATATTATCTAGATTGATTCAATTGACAATATTAAGGAATATATGGAACTAACATATTTTTATAACAAATATCAAACATTCATGTGAAATAAATGGAAGACCATACAATGTTATTGTATAAATGGACCACGAGTGAAAATTTCTCATTATAGCTTATGAAATGATCGAATATAACTAAGTATAAGTGATAGATCAATCCGAGAGAAATGGGACTCCTATTGGAAGGTCATGATTCACAACTTAAAAGTGTCACTACATTTGGGAACATGACTAGATAAGATAGAACATTTACGGTGGAACATAACTTTTATACATTACTGGTAACAAACATTTTAGAACTTTTAGGAACTCCTTGATGTACCGATTTACAATGTATTATAGACAAATGATCTATCACGTCATTATCATTCAAGGTAAGCGGGAGACATGGAAATGGAAGTTATCCATATGCAATGTTACGTGAAGGATATATCAATTATATATAATAAAAGATAAAATTAATTGTTTAAATAAATAGCTTATTTAAACGGAATTAATGTTAATATTATTAATTAATTAAATAATGAGTTTATTTAAATAGATAATTAATAATTAATAATTATTAATTAAATAATGAGTTTATTTAATTTAATAATAAATAATAGATAGAAGAAATAGTAATTAGGCAATAATTTTGAATATGGATTTTAAATGAAAATTAATATTATATTGATCATTTGTTCTAAAGGTTTTTAAATGGAAATTAATATTACATTATCATATAAATAAGGCAAAATATTGTTTAATAAATAGCTTTTAAAGGATTAATGTTAATATTTTAATTTTTTTGAAATAATAAAATTTATTATTAAATAATGAGTTTATTTAATTTAATAATAAATATTAGAGAGAATTAAATACAATTAGTTTAAGAAACAAATTGGTTTTGGCCTACAATAATTAATTAATTGAATAAGATTCAATGGTAATTAATATATTAATTTTTGGCTAAATGTATTTAATTAGAAATTATTATTAGAATTTTTCTAATTTTAAATACATAAATATATAATTATGAAATATTGAAAAGTAATTGAATAAGAAATAAATTATAATATATATATATATATATTTCATTTGGCTGAAGGCGTGGACTTGGGCTGTACGTTTTTACAAAACATAAGGTCATATATATATATATATATATATATATATATATATATATATATATATATATATATCTTTTCTATTATTTAATTATTTTTATAATTTGGAGATAAGCATATCTATATAGATTAGATATCATATTTTTCTATAAATATGACGATTGAGATTCATATTTTATACTCACTTAGAACTTTAATTAGAAAAGTGAAAATTCTCTCTTCGGTTTTTGCCCAATTGCCGATTTTCCTTAAGGAAAAATTTAGAAGAAATGTTTTCTTCTTTTGTTCTTCCGATTTGATTCCCACAAGTCGGTTTTGCTTTCGATCGGGATATAACATAGAAGATCCGGTGTTGCTGAGGATTTGATGTTGTAAAGAAACCTCCAACCGATTCTCCATTAATTACTCAATGTAAGTAAAAGGGTTTTAATTTTCGAAATTAAGCATGAATCTACATGTTTTATCACAGATTGCATGATGTTAATAGATCCGTTATTAAATGTTAATAAGTTTACTAAATAAATTTCCGCTAATTTAGTAAATCATCCCTTCAAGCAAACCCAGGGACAATATCAAAGGGGCTAGCAAACCCCGGATGTGTGCCCGTATGAGACAGTTGAGCATTACACCCTGATGACTGTTGTTTGTGTTTTGTTATTTATTTTGAATTATGATGTGATATGAGATATTGTGGAATGGTTTTGTTATGAGATATCAAATGATGGAAGTACCATGAGTTTGAATATGAGAATTTTGATGAGATCGTGATATAGAGAAATGAGATGATGTTTTTGAATTATTTATGATTTTTTATTGATCTTAATAATGGGTTGGTGGGGAGTCAAATGGTTCTTTGGGGAGTATTCAAAGAATCATTTGAATCTTGGTTTATTTCTCATACTAGCGAGTGTCGCTAATGTTGCTACTTTAAACCTTTTTTTTCCCAGGTAATCGTGGAGGAGCCTAGGCGATCGTTGATCTATGATGGATGATGGCTTAGGATTTATCGTTTAGAAACAAGACTTTTTATGGACTTTATAGCTTGTCTTAATCACACTTTTATCTTCTTGATAGTATTTAAAACTTGCATGACATCTTGACTTAAACATCATCTTCTGATTTCATGAATGATTTTTAGACTTGATTATTACCCTTTAGATGGACTGATTATGTTGGTATCTAAAAATAGATGAGACTCGATTTCTGTTGATTATGGGTTACGTTATTTAATTGAGCTATTTGATATTAGATTTGCATTATTAGTTATTTGGGATAGTCCATGTTTTAAACATTACCATGCCGATTTTTTTTTGAAAATTAAGTCTTCCACTGTTTGTTTTTAAATATAATGATTTAAAAGGAGTCGGGTCATCACAAGAAGACACAACCATATACAAAACATTCAGTTAAGTGATGAAGAAGCAGATGGAGAACGTTGCAAGAACCCAACAAATGGACTCTCAACTACAATTTAATCTCTTCAGTCAACCGGATGTCCTAAACAAATGATGTTCAAGAAATGAAATTACGAGAGATTACAAATATAAATTGTAAGAATTTATTGTGACCCAAATGATTATATAGCGGTTTAATAATTAATTAATGATTAAATCCATTTAGTTATTGGTGGAAGGACACATCTATTTAAAGTGTCCATTGATTCTATAATGAAAGGTTACGACTCATTAAATGGTTATGTCTTTTGATGGAAAAGACATAACTATACAAGGTGTCTATTAACTTCACACCTCTTGATCTTTATAAATATGAGTCTTGGTCCTCTCTCAACCCAACAACCATGATTAACATCAATAATGTGTACATTATGCTCCATCGATGTTGTGCAATTAAAGTGGGTGGTAGAGAGAGAAACTCGGACTCATCTACAGCGAAATCGACTACTGCGTTTATCGAGTTTTTCTCAAGAATGGTACGTTCTATTTATGTTCTATTATTGTTATAATGAAAATCATGACTTCCAAACATCATGAGATTTATTTTTTCATGTTATTAAAATTAAAGTCTTGCATAAATAACAAGGTTAAAAGGTTTTTTATGAGAACATGTGACTTCTTTTGTTGTAAACTTTCTCTAAATTCTGTTTAACATGATTTATATTTATCAATATTTGATTTTTATCAACGTTTATTTTTGTTAAAAATGTATTTTGAAAATGCTCATGATATGTATTTAATGTTTAAACACTTCTTGAACAATGTTTATTTTTGTTCAACCCACCAATTTACTGATGTTTATTTTAACAAAAAATATATTTAATGGATTCACAACCACATTTTAAACTCTTTAGTCAACCGGATGTCCTAAACAAATTATGTTCAAAAATTCCAATTACGAGATATTACAGATGCAAAAAACAAGCTTAAAAAGATTTTCATGAGAACATGTGACTTATTTTGTTGTTGACTTTCTCTAAATTCTGTTTAACATAGTTTATGTTTATCGGTATTTGATTTTTATCAACATTTATTTTTGTTAAAAGAGTATTCCGAAAATGCTCATTTTATGTATTTAATGTTTAACCACTTATTGAACAATGTTTATTTTTGTTCAACCTACCAATTTACTGATGTTTATTTTAACAAAAAATATATTTACGTTTATTTTTGTTAACCATTTAATTATATCCCGATTATACAAAATATCAAGATAAAAACACAAAAAATAATGACTTGTAAATGAAGATGAATAGGTTGGATAAAGAGAAAATGAAATGAAATAATGAGAAATATTGCAAAAGATGATAACTACGAGTTTGAAATTTGAAAATTTAAAAAAAAAGAAACAATCCCAACATTCAAAACAACCAAATCGGTGATTAAAAGGTGTGAATAAAAAACAAATTTAAAATAATTATGTAAATGAAATTAGTAATTAAGAATGATATCAGTTTTAAAAACGCAACTGATAAAGAATAAATCGTGAAGACTCTAGATATATGAAATTAAAAAAAAAAAAAAAAAAAGTAACTGCTAAACGTGGGATATGAGGCTGATTTGGTGGCATTTAAAAATGAAGCAATAGAAATAGGATGTACTATTTAATTACAATTTTGACGTGTTATTACTGTTGTTTATTTTGTCCTAGTCTTTAGGAGAATAGTTGAAGAGTGGGAGCACAATATCTGCTAGTTGCTATTAAGTAGGAATTTCAGTTTTTGTATTGCCTTTAAAAAGGCTATCTTATTTCAATAAAATATAGTGAACAATTTCACATTTAAGTTTTGTATCAATGGTATCAGAGCCTAAAATATTTTTCTATTATGTTCTACAATAACAGAAAAGAGTCATGGCAACTGACAACTTTGTGCAACCTACAATTCCTCGCTTTGACGGCCACTATGATCATTGGAGTATGTTGATGGAGAATTTTTTGAGGTCAAAAGAATATCGGCATGGCATAGAAACTAGAGTACCAGAAGTAACAACTGGATTAACAGATATAAGAAAAGGTGAAATATAAGCATTGCAATTGAAGGATCTCAAGGCGAAAAATTATCTTTTCCAAGCCATTGATTGATCAATTTTAGAAACTGTTCTTTGCAAAGACACTTGCAAAGATATATGGGATGCGATGAAGAAAAAATATCAAGGGAATGAACGGGCAAGGCGTGTATAGCTTCAAGGATTTCGTATGGAATTTGAAAATTTACGTATGAAGTCAGTAGAGTCCGTTACTGATTATTTTTCAAGAACAATGACAATTGTGAATAAGATGCAAATTCACGGTGAAAAAATGAAGGATGTAACTATTATTGAAAAGATTCTCCGTTCACAAATGTCGCTACGTATCCGCGACGAGGAAAAATAAAAGGGAGTCGCCACTAATCATTGGTTTTCTAAATTGGGTGTGATTAGTCACCTATTCATTACCTAAGGGTGGTCTACTAACTTTTGATAATGAGTTCGAGAGTTTATTCACACATAGGGAAGGTATTTGCACCCGATTATGTTCGTTTTAAAACGATTGTTGTTTTTTTTATTTTATTTGGTGTATTATTGAAGAAAGCCTTTATCTATAAAACAAAAATTATTTTTTGGTTTTTTTAAATGTTCCATGTTTTATTAATCAATACTTTAGTAATAAGGCATGATTAAATAAGTATGAGTGGCGTAAAGCCATTAGAAAAAATATTGTCAGGAATTTTAACTCAGTATTCCGAGAAAAAATTCCTTACCTCAAGATTGTTTAGGAGCATGGTATTCCAATGCCCCATATTCCGTCGTCGGAGTTTTTGAAAATGATTTGTTTGTTGTTCAAGTTTTAAATATGATATTTTAGTTAATTATAATTTTCATCTTTGTTATAAAAATAATGATTTTTTAAGGTCAATATTAGGTTTAGGGTAGATTTCTCTTTTATCCCCTAGATTTAAAATGGGAAAGTTTTATTTGACAAATATGTTATTTATGGTATAAATGGATAATTAATATCCTAATAAATTTCAATTTTTATTTAAGGCTTATATTATTAATCTTTTATATTTTTTTTAGAAAGTTTGGTAAATTAAAACCCTAATAAATTCTAATTTCTATATTTAAAATTTCACTGTTAATTTTTATGATTTGGAAAATCAGTATTCTAATTAATTCCAATTTTGATATTTAAAAGTTTGGTAATTTAATCAAATTATGTTTTTCAGGAAGTTGGAAAATTAGTATCCTAATAAATTCAAACTTCTTTCTTTTTTTGAAAATCCAATATACATCAATATAATATTAACAAATCAATTCAAGATTTAACTTAATTTGAAGACAATAAATAGAAAACATAAAATATGGCAATCAAATTCACAAATATGGCAAACAAATAAAATTAGCATAATTATCCTAAATATAGCACCTCAACTTTAGAAATTCATATCTTTATAACAAAAATATATTTTTACTCGATTCTTTCTTCTAAATATTCTAGGTTCATCCAAGATTAACTTCTAATATCGAAAAGTACACACACTTTGTAAGAAAAAAAATCAGATTTTCATGTCAAAAAGTTTCAGCCACGGTTTTGCTACATAAATTTCTGCAGAATTTACACCAACTTTAAAAAATCATATCTTTTTTAATACTTATCGAAACGAGGTGATTCTTGTTCCTAAATCTTTATTTACAAGTCTAGTTTCATAAAAAAATAACCATAAATATTTATTTTCAAAGAATCAGAACTGAAAAATCATGTAATGACAAGGTGTGTAAAAATCCTGAAAGAGTGAATCGGTTTGAACATTAAACTTTAAAAAATCATAACCTTTTAACCAGAAATCCAAATCAGTTGATTCTTTTTTCTATGGGTTCATATTTAAGTCTTTTTTCAAATAAAAATTTCAAAAAAAATATAAATCATTATAAAAAAAATCACGAAATTAAATAAAACAAAACAACAACATAAGAATGACTACATTTTTAATGGAAAAAGATTTTACCTGGTTCCATAGAACCTTACAAATGTGTAGCCCCGAGTTCCAATGAGTGAATCAAAAAGATGATAAGGAGAGCAAAAATGATGAAGGGAGGGAGGCTCTTGTGAATGATTTTGTGTTTTTAGAAAGCAAAAGGAGAAAGGTTATGGCCGTGAAAAGGAGAGATGTAGAGAAAAGTTCAAGGTTTTTGCTCTTGTAAATATTGTGTGTGTTTAGGGTTGTAGGAGGGCTCTATTTATAGCCAAATGAAAAATTAAAATTAGGAAAATAATAAATGAGAATAAAATCAATTTTTAATTCACCCCAAAATCATGCAGAAATTTTATTTTATTTTATTTGACAACTCATAAAAAATAATTTCCTACTCATCTTTTCCATGTTTAAATTGATTCTCATTTAAAACTTATTTTTCAAATCTTTTTATTTCTAAACAAAACTAATTCAAATAAAATTAAACAAATTTGGCACATTATTATTTATTATTATTTTTTTATATTTTTATTCTCACTAATAAAACACTAGAACAAAAAAAATGCAATTATATTATCCTAAAAATCTATTTACTAATTTTAAAATAAACATAAATCAAATCTTTTTTTTAACACTTAGAAAAAAATTTAAATAACACCGGACGAAAATAGGTGTCTACAACTAACATCGAAGTTTAATTTTGTTGTTTGTTCTATTGAAGAGTCTAAAGATATTGATGAACTTACAATTGATAAATTACAGAGCTCTTTGTTGGTTCATGAGCAGAAAATTATCCAGCAGGATTCAAAAGAGCAAGCTTTAAAGGCCTCAACAAACAATACTTCTTCAATTTATCATGGAAGTCGTGGTAGAGGGAGGGGAAGAGGAAGAGGGGGCAGAGGTAATGGAAGTTAGGAGTAGCAACAACATTTCAGAAATGATGAAGAACAATCTCATTCTCAAGGAAGGGGTAGAGGTCAAAATTTTGATAAGTCCAAGATCGAGTGTTATCGATGTCATAAGCTCGGGCACTATCAATATGAATGCCATTCAAAGCAGCCTGATCAGGGAGAAAGCATGGAAAAATCACATTTTGCTGAAAATGAGACAGAAACGCTATTGATGGCATACCATGTCAAAGAAGATAGTGAACCAGATGTGTGGTATGTGGACACTGGTTGCAGCAATCATACGTGTGGAAGTAAGTCCTCATTCTCTCATTTAGATGAAACCTTTTACACAACTGTGAGTTTTGGTGATTGTTCTACTGTAGAAGTTAAAGGGAAATGGATATTGAAATTAACACTAAAAATGGCTTTGTTGAAATGATTTCTAACGTTTTTTATGTCCCTGATTTGAAAAGCAATTTATTGAGTGCTGGACAATTGCAAGAAAAAGGTTATGTTATAACCATTCAAAAAGGGACATGTGAGATTTATGATCCTTTAAAAGGTGATGTAGTTGTTGTTCCAATGAGCTCAAATAGATTATTTCCTTTGAAAATCAAGGTTGTTCAAAGGTGTCTAAAAGCAAAAGTGGATGATTCTACCTGGTTATGGCACTTTCGATATGCTCATTTGAGTTTTGGTGGATTAAATACTCTACAACAAAAGAATATGGTGAGTGGTCTTTCCTAGATTATTATTCCATCTCAAGTTTGTGAAGAATGTGCCATTGGAAAGCAGCATCGTATACAATTTCCACAAGAAAAGTCATGGCGAGCAAAGAAGGCATTGGAGTTAGTCCACTCTAACATATGCGGGCCAATAAACCCATCATCTAATGGTGGTAAATGATACTTAATTACATTTACTGACGATTATAGTCGAAAGACTTGGGTATATTTTTTGCAAGAAAAATCTAAAGCATTTAATGCATTTAAAAGTTTTAAAGTTGCAGCAGATAATGAAGTTGAGAGATCTATTAAAACTCTCCGCACAGATCGTGGTGGAGAATTTTTTTCAAAAGCATTTGAATAATTTTGTGAACTTCATGGCATTCGAAAAGAACTTATAGCCGCATATTCTCCACCAGCAAAATGGCGTTTCAGAGAGAAAAAATAGAACAATTCTCAATATGGTAAGAAGCTTATTAGCAAAAGGAAATATCTCTAAGCATTTTTGGCCTGAGGCTGTGAATTGGAGTGTCCATGTTTTAAATAGAAGCCCCACATTTGTTGTTTTAAACATGACACCAGAAGAAGCTTGGAGTGGGAGAAAGCCAAATGTAAATCATTTTAAAATCTTTGGTTGCATTGCTTTTGTGCATATTCTTGATGAAAAACAGAAGAAGCTTGACAATAAAGTTGAAAAATGTGTCTTTCTTGGTGTGAGTGAAACTTCAAAAGCATACAAATTATTTAATCGTCTCACTGAGAAAATTGTTATTAGTAGAGATGTTATTTTTGATAAACAAAGCACATGGAATTGGGGAACAAATAACAGCTCTCAACAGCAAATTGAGGTTTCATTTGATGGAGATGAAAATAATATACCACCACAAAATCTTCTCCACATACAGAGCAAGGAACAACATCATTTCCAGATGTGGATATTTTGACTGAAGATCACATAGAAAGAAATGAGAAGACAATTGCTGATGAACCACGATTAAGAAAACGACCAGCCTGGATGTTAGATTATGTAAGTGGAGATGATTTATCTGATGATGATCCTATTGCTCACTTTGCTTTGTTTGCAGATTGTGATCCTATTAATTATCAGGAAGCTTCCAAAGAAATGAAATGGCAAATAGCCATGAATGATGAAATCAAATCAATAGAAAAGAATAATACTTGGGAGTTAATTGACCTTCCAGAAGGACAAAAATCCATAGGTGTCAAATGGATTTTCAAAACAAAGTTGAATAAGGATGGTGAAGTTGACAAGTTCAAAGCTCGGCTCGTCGCAAAAGGGTACACACAAGAATTTGGTATTGATTATAAAGAAGTGTTTGCTCCAGTTGCAAGGTTGGATACAATTAGATTAATACTTTCTATAGCTGTTAAAAACTCTTGGAAAGTGTACCAATTGGATGTGAAATCAGCGTTTTTACATGGTGAGCTGCAAGAAGATATTTATTTTGATCAACCTCTTGGATATGTGCAACAAGGAAATGAGAACAAGGTATACAAATTAAAAAAGGCATTATATGGACTAAAACAAGCTCTTAGAGCTTGGTATAGTCGTATAGAAGCTTTTTTTATTAGAGAAGGTTTCAGTAAATGCTCACATGAACACACACTTTTTACAAAACTTGAAACTAATGGGAAAATTCTCATTGTGAGTGTTTATGTAGATGATATATGTTGTGGCAATGATAGAATCATGATTGATGCTTTTAAGAAAAATATGATGATTGAATTTGAGATGACAGATTTGGGAGTAATGCATTACTTTCTGCGGATTGAAGTTGTGCAAACTGATGCAACCATCTTCATTTCACAAAAGAAATATGTGCTGGAAATTTTAGAAAGGTTTAAAATGAAAGATTGTAATTATGTTTCTACCCCAACTGAACCTGGTTTGAAACTTAGAAATGATGAAGTTGGAAGAAGAGTGGATGCTACTTTGTACAAGCAAATAGTTGGGAGTCTCATGTATTTGACATCAACTAGACCAGATATCATGTATGCTACAAGCTTAATCAGCAGATACATGGATCGACCAACCGAAGTACATCTCTCAGTCGCAAAAAGAATTTTTCGCTATTTGAAAGGTACATTAGATTTTGGAATTTTATTTAAGCATAAACAATCTAGCTTAATTTGTTTTACAGATAGTGATTATGCTGGAGATCTCAATGATAGAAGGAGTACTTCAGGTTTTGTTTTTACATTTGGTTCAGGATCTGTGTCATGGTCATCAAAGAAACAGAAAATTGTGACTTTATCAACTACAGAAGCTGAGTTTGTTGCTGTAGCATCATGTTCACATGTCAAGCCATATGGATGAGAAGATTACTTGAAGCTTTTGAGAACCATCAACAAGGTGCAACCACAATTTTTTGTGCTAATGTTTCAACCATCAAAATTTCAAAGAATCCAGTTTTCCATGGAAGGAGCAAGCATATTGACATTCGATATCATTTTCTCCGTAATCTTTGCAAAGATGGTGCGATAGATTTAATGTAACGTAAAAGTGAAGATTAGGTGGCAGATATTTTGACTAAACCACTCAAGCTACCTCTCTTTGAAAAGTTCAGGAAAATGCTTGGAATGTGTTCTTTGAAGGAAGTTGTTTAAGGGAGGCTATTAGTTTTTATTATTACTGTTGTTTATTTTGTCCTAGTCTTTAGGAGAATAGTTGGAGAGTGAGAGCACAATATCTGCTAGTTGCCATTAAGTAGGAATTTTAGTTTTTGTATTGCCTTTAAAAAGGCTATCTTATTTCAATAAAATATAGTGAACAATTTCACATTTAAGTTTCGTATCAAGAATATGGGCGGATTTTGTGGCACGAGATAATTAATTAAGATTTATTTACAATAAATAACATTTTTATCAAAAAAGAAAGTTATGGAATTAATTGAAATAAGGGTATAATAGTAAAAAAAAAAAAACCACCTACGGCTTTGTTTGTCCATTTTTGTAATTAATTTGGATTTACAAATATTCTTGTAATTAGTATCTCCGATTTGAATATTGATAAAAATTGCTGAAAAATATATATTGTTAAAGTAAATAAAATATTTGTTAATCTCAAAATTAAGGTGGAAAAAAGTGATGGATTTTATTTTCTTAAAAAAAAAGAGTTTGAAAAAACATTATCGATTCCGTGGCGAACGTATAACTCACCATCATCATATGGCTCGCGGCCTAAAGGCCGGCCCTGACTCGGCTCGGGCTCGGCCGAGCCCTACTGAAGTCAACGCTTGTGGTAGGCTCGGCTCGGCCGTTAATTGTTTTGGATTGGATATGAGCCTCCTTTTTTGAGCGAGGCTCGTGGGTGGGCTTCGTTTGAGCCTCCATAGGCCGATCCAACGAGCCGGGCTCGAACTCTGCCAAATAAAGCTCGCAATATTTATTTATTATTTAAATAAAATTTTATATTATTACTATTTTTTAAATTTAAGATAAAAAATTCTATTATAACTTAACATATGCAAGGAGTGTTTTATCGGATGCAAAGAGTAAAATGCATCCTCAATACAGTTGAAGCACTAGTGTACTTAAAAAATTGGGAGCTAGCAAAAAAAAGAATGCATGAATAAGAAAATATTGAAAAGTCAATGGAGAGTTTGAGGCATTCATTTCACCAACGTCGGCTAAAGAATGTGATTCTCCAAGAATAATTTATTCATTTCATGTAATTTTTTAAGTTGAGAAAAATGCATATGATTGACAAATAAGTGGGTGTCAACCTATGTTGGGATGTCCTTATATTGTAGTGATGCACTTTATTCTCAAATATTCAATGTATGAAATAATTAATAAAAATATATATTTTTTAAAGTTGATACTTTTGTGTAATTACCAAATTAGATAAAATAAAATAGTTAAATTATTTAACGGATAAAATTGTTATTTAAAATAATAAGTTTAATATGTTAATTTTCTATCAACTTGATTTTTTCAAAAAAAGTGATTCGAAAGTTATCACTATTTGGTTGTTGAAAAAATATAATACAAAAATAAACTTATATGATAGGATAGCTATTCAACGAACGAAAGGCCAGGCCGATGGCTGGAAAATGGCTACGAAAAAGTGATTTTGGATTCTTATTTTCTAAAAAAAGAGTTTGAAACTGGCCTCTAGATGATGGTGACTTCTGGCCTCTAGCGATACAGTAACTCGAAATTTGCATAAACCCTGATACTTTATTATCGCCTCCCTTCCCTTATTAGTTAGGGTTTATTCTCCATTTTCAATCTACCAACCATGGAAGAAGAAGAAGGTTTTGCAATGGAACCCTCTCTCAGATCCTCCTCCATTGAAGAAAACGATGATTTCTGCATCTCAATTCTCTCTCGCTTTAACAATTCCACGAACGAAGATCATCAGCACCTTTGCGCCGTCATCGGAGCAATGTCTCAAGAACTCAGAGATCAGAATCTTCCTCGAACTCCAATTGCTTACTTTGGCGCCACCTGTTCGTCTCTTGATCGTATCTCCTCCGAGCCTGAACCGCCGGCTCATCTTCTCGAAGCTCTTCTCACTATTCTGTCTCTTATTCTCCCAAGAGTTTCAGCTGCCATTCTTAATAAGAAGAAAGAGTTTCTAGCGGACCTTTTTGTTCGTGTTTTTCGCATTCCGTCTTTGACCGTTGGTGCGGCGAAGTCGGGATTGAAGTGTGTTTCTCATTTGTTGATTGTTAGAAATACTGTCAATTGGTCTGATGTTTCTAATTTGTTCGGTTTTGTTCTTGGATTCGTGACGGATTCGCGCCCTAAGGTGGTTATCTTAACTTGATTATCTATGGATTGATTCTGTTTCTTTATAGTTAGTGTAAAGTGTTTGTTTTTAAATTTTAGTGCTTTGATGATTTCTTCGCAATTTCGGCAATGTATGAATTGAATTGGATTAGCTCTCTGAATGTATTTGTAATTGTTGTTGAACAGGTCAGAAGACAATCACATGTTTGTCTTCGTGATTTTTTGTTGAAAATTCAGGGAACATCTGTTCTCTTATCTGCTAGTGAAGGAATCACTAACATTTTTGAAAGGTTTATTTTACTTGCTGGCGGATCGAACACTAAGTCTTCTGAAGGACCTAAAGGAGCTCAGGAGGTTCTATTTATCCTAGATGCTTTGAAAGAGTGTCTTCCTCTTATGTCAATGAAGTATATAACTAGTATACTCAAATATTATAAAACTCTTTTGGAGCTGCACCAACCTGTTGTCACGAGGCGCATTACAGATAGTTTGAACTCACTCTGTCTCCATCAAGCTGTAGATGTCTCTGCTGAAGCACTACTTGATCTGTTATGCTCGATTGCGTCGTCTTTCTCAACAAATGAAACATCTGCAGATGGCCTGGCTTTCACTGCCCGCCTGCTCAATGTTGGGATGCAGAAAGTTTATTCTGTCAATAGACAGATATGCGTAGTTAAGCTTCCTGTTGTATTCAATGCACTCAAAGGTCTAATATTTGCCTTAAAAAATTTGATTGCATATAGATGTTGATTTTGATGCACTAGAGTAGATGTTTCTTCTCCTCCTCGAGTTCATGATTATCTTTTTCACTACTTATTGAACAAGATGTACATATATATTATTGTTTTGACAGATATTATGCTGTCTGAACATGAGGAGGCAATCCGTGCTGCCCAGGATGCTATGAAAAAATTGATCTTTGCTTGCATTGATGAAGACTTGATCAAACAGGGTGTGCATCAAATTACAATGACTGTAAACATGGAGGCAAGGGGGTCTGGGCCAACAGTCATTGAAAAACTGTGTGTTATTATAGAAAGTTTACTTGACTATCATTACACTGCTGTTTTGGATTTGGCTTTTCAAGTTGTTTCAGCAATGTTTGATAAATTAGGTATCTCACCCTACCTGACCGTATTCACTTTGGACATGTTATTCTTTCTAGTGGTCTGTTGTCCTTTTTCATTGTGTACATGTGTTGCTTCTTCTGTTTGTCTATCTGCAGGGAAACATTCTTCTTATTTTTTGAAGGGATCCCTCAATAGCTTGGAAAACATGCAGAAAATGCCAGATGAAGATTTTCCTTTCCGGAAAGAGGTATTCCTATCTATATGAAAGATAATGTGTAATGTTTTATGCTGGTCATTCACTTTGTCATATATCAGTCTTGATAATAACATTTAGTCGATGTACTTAAAGAATCCAGAAATTGGAGTGCGTAGGCACCTTTCATCTCTTTTACATTTTGGGTCAGGAATGGGTTTGGATAGCCACCAAGTCATCCATATCCCCTTTTTTTTATTGATCTTCTCTTCTCTTAATTCACATGTCTCGCCATTTCTTGCATGCCACAGGGTTTTGTACGGCTGTCCATCCGTGCAATAATCAGTTTATGAATTTTATAATTTTATTTTGTGCGTTACATCTTTTATTATATCTTGTTGAGAGTCTGATGATTATCCTTCAAGATTCAATTACTAGATGTTATCATTTTTCATTCTGTCTCAAGAGTCCAATTTTCTTCTGAAAAGTGAAAATAATTGCCAAGTATTTATCTGCATTTACTTTTAACTAATTGTGTTTTCTGTCACCCAGCTTCATGAATGCCTTGGATCAGCTCTTGGAGCAGTGGGGCCTCAAAATTTCTTGGGTTTTATACCTTTTAATTTGGATACAGAAAACCTATCAGAGATTAATGTTTGGCTCTTTCCCATTTTGAAGCAATATACTGTTGGTGCTCATTTGAGCTTTTTCACAAAGACAATTTTGGGTATGATAGGAGAAATTAAGAAGAAGTCACAAAAGGTATGATATTAAATTTCCACATACCCAAGGAATGAGTCTTTTACTTTTTATGTGGTATGAAGTCTCTTGCATTCTTTGCAGCTTCAGCAGCAGGGCATGGTTTTTTCAGTGAGAAGTATGGATGCACTTGTCTACTCATTTTGGTCCTTGCTGCCTTCATTTTGTAATTATCCCATTGATACTGCTGAAAGCTTTAAGGAACTTGCAAAAGCTTTGTGCATTGCTCTTAATGAGGAACCTGATGTCCGGGGCATAATATGTTCTAGTTTGCAGATTCTTATCCAACAGAATAAGAGAGTGTTGGAAGAAAAAAATGATGAGTCTGATGTTGACGTGGGTATTGTCAAACAGCTTGCTAAGTCTCATCATTCTCCAAAGGCGGCAAAATATAATCTGACTGTGCTCAAGTCCTCTTCTAGTGAATTGTTGTCTGTTTTGTCCGACATCTTCAAGAAATCTACTATAGATGGCGGTTATTTGCAGGTAATGTCTCTTTTGTTTGAAAAGATATTTGTAATTAGGTGGCGGCCGGGGCTTGTGGTTGGGTATACGGTTTCTTTTCTGGCCTCCATTGTGGCTTCTCTTGTATTTTTTTTTCTTTTTCTTTTTCTTCTCTTTCATTATATCAATTAAATGGGCTTATGAGCCACCCTTTTCAAAAAAAATGTTTCTTTTGTTTGAAAACATAAAACATGTACGGTGTACTTTTAGCGTTCAAGTTCTTTTCTGATGTGTTGTCTAAGTTTACTTCAGTTGTTTCATCGGAAATACTTATCACGTTTTCAAGATAGTTGTTGTTGCATACCTAGAAATTCTTTGCACAACAGTAATGCCTTTTAGTGACCTGGAGTTGTCCTATTATTGTAGAATGTCTCTGATGTTGATTTTCCATGATGTATTTTAATGATCATTATCACTTTTATTTGAACCATGTGCAGTCCACAATTGGTGAAATTTCTTCAATATCAGATAAAGATGTAGTATCAAGGTTCTTTCGAAGTACGATGATGGAGCTTTTGAGGCTTACTAGGAAAGCTAGAAAACTGAAGGAACTAAAAGCAGAGGAACCAAAAGTTCCCAACTCCATGCATATTGATAATCCTACAAATGCTAGTTCTCTTGTCATTATGAGGTCTGTTTCCTCCAAATGTCTTGCAGTACCTTCTCAGTTTTTAATGTGCGAGTGTGCTTCTTTCTGAAGAAGAATAGGGATGGGGGGGATTTTTCATTGACTGGATTCCACTTATAAATTTTATATGATCTAGTGATCTTTTCCAAAAAAAAAAACGTCATGATCTAGTGTCTTTGAGGTCTGTTACCCTTAACTGCCTGACAAGTCCTTCACCTTGACTACAGGGCACGACTGTTTGACTTGGCTGTATCTTTTTTGCCTGGACTGACTTCTGAAGAGATTGGTGTTTTATTTGTTGCAGTTCAATCTGCATTGAAGGAACATGTAAGCTATACTGTTGTGATTTTTTGGTAGAAATCTTGGAGACTTTGTTTTACATCATTAAGTTTGCCTCAATTGGTTGTCAATTATAAAATTGCAGGACTGTGAAGCTTTGATTCAAAAGAAAGCATATAAAGTTCTCTCAATGATTCTTAAGGTATTTCATATCTTCCCCAATACCTAATTTTGTCCACTACTTTTTTGGGTAATGTTTATGCTCACATGATATCTATTATCTACTAATTGCTTTTTTTTGTTTGTTGTAAATCTTTGTCCTGTAAACTTGACAATTGTTATTTACCACTTTCTTTGGATTTATTTTGTTTGATCAGGATTTTGATGATTTTCTTTCCTCAAAGTTTGAAGACTTGCTTGAACTTATGATTGAAGCATTGCCTTTATGCCATTTTTCTTCCAAACGTCACAGACTTGACTGTCTTTACTTTTTGATTGTCCAAGTTTCAAAGGTAAATGTAGATGATATGCATTTTTATTTAAGATAAAAATACATTATGCTATCCTTCAAAAAAAAATTCCAATCAGTTACAATTTCAATCTTGGTGTTTCTGATTATTTCAGGAGGATTCAACATCCCGGCGGCCTGGCATTATTAGTTCATTTTTGACTGAAATGATACTTGCACTCAAAGAGGTATTCTATTTTTTCCTGCTGTAATATTTCCATGATTATCTTTCTTATTCAATTTATTGGTTATTCACGAGTCAATCTTCTTTTTGTTGCTTTTTCAATATAACCATAATCGTAATCCCTGTTTACTTGAAACTTTTATCGGGATTGAGTCTTTTTAATTAATTCACATGTGTTGAACATGGGAAGAACAATTTTGATTTGTAATGGAAGCAAACTGCATTTTATGCATTACAATTGGAATTGGCTGAAAGTATTATTGGTGAACAATTAGGTTTTGATATAATGGAGATGAAAGAAATAGGGGTGATTGAGACTCTAGCAAAATTAAGATGAAGTATTACAAAAATAACAGTTAAAAAAATAATTACAAATATAGTGAAATTGGAGAACAGGTGATTAGTATGATTACTGCCTCAGAAGTATGGATATGGATGTTACAAGAACACGACATGATACGCACACAGAAACAAGTAATTTTCTAAAAAAAGGTAGTTTATGGTGTTGGAAATTGGTTGGTTTTTTAGTATGCCTACTTGTGGATGATACAGTACACTCACACTGTACATTATACATTAACAACACCATTTTTTTGGAAATTACTGTGTTTGTCAGTGTGTCCTTATGAAGGCGTGTCATATAAAATAACCTTAAATTGGAAAAGATTTACTTTAAATTGTTTTTAACCTCGAATCATAGTGATTATCTGATTGTTTCTGTAAGTGGTAATTTAGGGTATATTCTTTCTTTCAGGCCAATAAAAAGACAAGAAACAGAGCTTATGATATTCTTGTCCAAATTGGTCATGCATGTATGGATGAAGACAAAGGTGGAAAGAGAGAAGATCTGTATCAGCTTTTTAATATGGTACTTCAAATTAGTTTCAATAATTTAAGTTTTTAGTTAAATCTCATGTTAATAACATACTGGTTTTGCTTTCATTTTGGTCAATTGACTCAAGATGTCAATAATATGATAGCTAGGAAATTTAATCATCTTTATGATCTCAGATAGCTGGTGGTCTGGGTGGTGAAACTCCTCATATGATCAGCGCTGCAATGAAAGCCTTGGCTCGCCTGGCTTATGAATTCTCTGATCTTGTTTCTACAGCTTGCAATCTGCTCCCATCTACTTTACTACTGCTTCAAAGAAAGAACAGAGAAATAATAAAAGTTTGTTTGCAACGTCCCTCCCTTGTTGGTGTGTCTACTTGGGTATTTTCTTTTTTTATGCTATTCTTACTGTCTTCTACTGCAGGCTAATTTAGGATTTCTAAAAGTGTTGGTGGCCAAATCAAAAGCTGAAGTTTTGCATATGCACTTAACGAATGTGGTGGATGGCTTGCTGAAGTGGCAAGATGACCGGAAAAACCACTTTAAGTCTAAAGTCGGTAGTTCTATAAGTAATCAATTCCCAAGTCCTTTTCTTGCTTTCCATTGGTCTAAAATTTATGTTTTCATTGGGTATCATTATTTCTAGGTTAAGCTGTTACTTGATATGCTTGTTGGAAAATGTGGTTTGGATGCTGTCAAGGCCGTGATTCCTGAAGAGCACATGAAACTTCTTACTAACATAAGGAAGGTAAGACTAGAATGATAAATATGTGGCATTTTGTTTGTTTCTAAATGCAGATATTATCCTCTCTTTTTTTGGGTGCAGACCAGAGAACGAAAAGAGAGGAAAACGAAATCTAAGGGAGCTAGATCTCACATGTCAAAAACAACAGCATCCAGGTCTCTCTTGCAATTCATTGATGATGATGTGCATGAATGTGTGCTACTATTTTCTGAATGTGCTTAGGTATCTACAGCTATGTTCATGACATTTTTTAATAACAAAATAATATTATATTTATTGATTTTAGATAGATCAATTTTTTACTCTGTTTAAAAAAATATCATAATTAGTTTAAAATGCCTTTTTTTATCAAATAAAATATTGTGCAATACATTTATAAATGGTGATACAAAAGTTTTTTCATTCGTCCTTGTCCTTGTCCTTGTCCTTACATAGTATAAATTTTTTAGAAATACTAGTTACACATATGGATGCCTTGTGCGTCTCTGTTCAAAATGTAGTATTTATAAATTTTCCATCCTACATTGTTTTCTTGTAACTTTCGTTTCTTTTTAGGATGAGTAAGTGGAATCATACAAGAATTTTCTCCGAGTTTGGTGATGAAGAGATGGAAGGTAGTGCTGCTGAATACTTGGGGGAAAGTGATTCAGAATATGTTGATACTGGAATAAGTTGGCCGAAAAAGGTTTCCTCGCAGCTCAAATCAAAGGCCACATCTAAACCACGGTGAGTGTATTTCTGTTCTATGTAGTTGACAGATGGTTTAGATGAAGTCACATTTGACTAGATTATGATCGCAATCTTGGTTTTAAAAATACTTCAGCCCCAAGAGCCGGTCAAAGATGAACTTGGTGGAACGCTTGACTGATCAATTGGAAGATGAACCACTTGACTTGCTTGATCGGCATACAACTAGATATGCTCTTCAATCTTCAGGGCATCTCAAGCGTAAGGTAAGTTCAGATGATGAGATGATGGTGGATGATCAAGGGCGTTTAATAATTTCTGAGGAGATGCCGAATGAGAGAAAATCTCCCAACCCTGATTCAGATGGAAAGAACGAAGTTCGCAGTCATTTGTCAGTTGATGCCTCAAGGAAAATCCAGAAACGCAGGAGAACGTCAGACTCTGGGTGGGCTTACACAGGTACTGAGTATGCTAGCAAGAAAGCTAGCGGAGATATTAAGAGAAAGAACAAACTTGAACCTTATGCATATTGGCCTCTTGATCGAAAAATGATGAGCCGAAGACCAGAGCATCGGGCAGCTGCTAGAAAAGGGATGGTTAGGGTGGTAAACATGACGAAAAAACTTGAAGGTAAGAGTGCCTCGAGTATTTTGACAAGCCAAGGCTCCCTGTTTAAGAAGAAGAAGGGTCATGGGAGCGGCGGTAAGAAAAAGAGTAAGTAGAAATCGTATATGAGATCCATAGAGTTATCGCAACTCCTCTACAATCATATTTTCTCCCAAGGTTTTCAAGAAAATAGTGGAAAATTTTTAGTTATTTGTACATTTTTTTTAATCTCGTTGATGTATATCATAGGTGAGGGGTGAGGCTAATTATATGTATCACAGTTTTGCTCATTGTTGCGTTCTGCTAACAATGTATTGTGGAAGACCTATTTATTGAAGTTGATGTCCGGAATAATAAATTGGATAAAACATCGTCATAACTTATTTGTGTGTCATCATTCTATTAGATTATATTTATATTGATGAAGTTACTTAGTTATTGAACATGACTTACATATTTATTAATTATATATAAAAATATTATTTAATAAAAATATAACATTTAAATAAGTTAGTAAGAGTTCCTCCGATTCAAATTAAAATCATTATGTTTTGTTTGCAAGGTAACTATTAATATCAGTTCCCAACCGGGTTTTTGACTTTCAAATCCATCCCTTACAAAGAAAAAAAAAAACTTACCTGAACCACGTGGAGGTTGTTTTCAATTTAAGTAACTAGTCATCTAAATTTAATAAAGCACAAACGTCGGACTTATCAAATTTTAATTTAATAAAGTATCTGCTTAAATTTAGGGTTTTAAGTATTTATAAATTTACAAATTGTTAGGAAAAAAATTACAAAAATGTTAGATTTTAAAAATTCTGAGATATTAAGTATTGTCAAAATGGGGGTTATTAATATATTATTTAAAATATCATCGATATCGTCCATCCGCCTCGTTAAATTATAATTTTAAATATTTCACTCAAAAAAAATGTAAAAAATTTTAATTTTTTTATTTTTTTTTTAAAATTCTCCTCCGCCTCGTAAACCCCACCCTCTCCTCTATCATATGTTGATATTACATTATGGGTGAAAATGGGAGATTGTCAAGCTTCATTGGAAAAGGAGGCGAACAAGTAAACATATTACTTACGTTGCAAAACTTGAATACAACATGATTAAAAAAAAAGCTTGATTAGCGTTTTCATCTACTTGTACATTGAAAATAGCAGCTTAGCAGAGTAAAGAGCTAGCTTTGTTTATTACGTCGTGTTTATCGGTGCTGCAAAAGCTACTAATGACAAAACTCCTCAAAATCAACAAAGAGTATACATAATGGTTGTGGAAATGCCCTAATCCTTCATCCAGACAGTCATGGGCCTTGAATATTCCCCACAATATACGACGACTGCAAGACAACCAAGATTCGTCAATCTTTCATAATGCAACTTTCCACAATAGAAAAAAACTTTGAAGGGGCCAAACTTTGATTAAAAGCCGGGATAAATGCAAATCATGCACCTTGTGGTTTGCCTAATATGCAAATCTCACCCATCCATGTGGTTAGTAAACCTCTACCGGTTAATTTTAACAATTTCAATATACAAGTTTATTCAACGTCTATCACGTGTTCCAATTCAAATGAAGTAACCAGGAAATTTTAATAATGATATATATTCCACCAAGGAAGATACTTGCCTCTAAACTAATTTGGAAGAGTTTCTCCATACTTTCATATATGTTTTATTCCTATTATAGATTATAAAAGCAAGTGGGACCCATATATTTATTAACTAGGATAATATTTCTAAATAGAAATTGACCAATAAAAATTAAAGGATATAGGAGCTCCTCCAAATTAGTTTGGGGGCAAGTATTATCCTTCTACAAATTGCATTCATATGTTAAAAAAAATAGGATATTTTTAATGGAATCGGAACATGAGACAGACGTAGAGTAAATAAGTGTCCAAAAATCGTTAAAACTAAAGTGGGGGAGTTGTAATTTTACGAACCATATGGGTTTTTAAAACCATTTTTGAACCATAAGAGTGTGATTTGAATTTATCCCCCTAGAAAGAATGAATGAATTTTCCAAACTAGGCACTGGTGAACTAAATTAAATAATAATGGGATACTTGTGGTATTTCAAGATTCTAATATATGTCCCCACTTGATCTGATTTAAAAACTTAATAGCACAATAAACACAGTCCGAGAGGGGATATCCATACCTTGGATTGGATCCTTGAACGGATAGACCAATTCCCATTTGGAATCATTTATAAGGGGCAAATAAGATGGATGAATTATGGCCTCCAAACCCGAAGGAATTAGACAAGGCAACCTTGATTTCCATTCTCTCTTTCTTTGGGCCCACGAGTACATTTATGTCCTGTAATAATTTGTTTACATACAGTGGTTTAGATGCAAAAAGACATTAAATAGTTTTTCATGCAATAAATTAACCAAATTGTGTACAATGATGAAAACAGGAAGCAGTTGTACTCATATCCAGCAACATACCACGCCTTCATCTGGGTTTTCTAAGTTAATATTTGGATGGATCCATCCTGTCCTTATGGCCTGTACCAGGAAGCAGTCTTATCTCAGCAATTTAACCATGATCGATAAACAAAATGTAATTTGAAATGCTATATTTTTAATACAACATTATGCAAGACAACTCATTTGCAGAAACAGGAATAGATTGTAATTTCCTACAGACTCGTGGAAGAAATGGATAATCCGACACTTGGTGAAATTAAACTTTAAAAAATTTCATTATTCAAATTAAAATAATTATGTTTAAGATGTAAATTTTACCTGAACTGTCGCAACAGCTTCAACAGCACCAGCTGCCCCAAGTAGGTGCCCAACCATAGACTTTGTTGAGTTCACTCTTAACTGCAAAAGCACTGATTTATCAAGCACACATTAAGTAGTGATGTTACACAGATAATGACAACTGTAATCTTGCATCGTTAAAGAACCTCAGGATTCTTTCCAAAACAATGAAGGAGGGCTTGATACTCTTTAACGTCTTCAGCTGGTGAGGATGTAGCATGTGCATTTACGTAATTTACATCTTCCTTAGATATTCCACCCTGAGCTAATGCTTTTTCTATGCAGAGAATAATACCAGCCCCTGTTTTGGACGTAAGATAAAAGCACAATTAGCTTTAGCCTGCTAATTAGACCAAAGTGGAAAAGAAAAGCCAAACGACATTATGTGGAACTTTTTTCTCCCAAGTAACAATCTGCAGAGGTTGTAAAATACATAAAAAATAATATATATTCAAAAGGAAGGAAACATACAGACAATTAATACATGGAAACACATTTAAAAGCATCATTCAATAAAATTTTAAATTAGCAATTCAAATTATGGAAAAAAGATTGTTGATTTCCTCGAAACAAATACATTGAGACAGCAGCAAGAATATAAGTGCAACGGGTTATAATGGACTAATCAGATAGCACATAACAAGCAAGTACAAAAAATTATGCCCAACTCTAAAGGAAATTCCCATGTCCGACTTCCCCAGTACTCATGCATACACAACAAGATTGAGAGATAGCGACTAGGGAGAGAAGAAAGCTAGGAAGTAAAAGCAAGAAAAGAAGCCTCAAATATCTCCACCTAATTCTAGATAAACCACATTTATGGATGACCTAGAGAGGAAAATGTTAGAGAAAGAACGAAACCCATTTTGCTGCAAAAGAATTTACTTTGGAACAAGTCAACATGTCAGAAGATGTCATGTAATATTAGTCACATATAAACACAGTTGCAAGAAGGCAATAAATAGCAACAAATAGTTGTAAAATTGAATGTTAGCTTAGTGTATTAGTGTAAGCCAACATATTACAACATATGAGGGAAACATAAAATTTGGACCACTAGTTCTACTTCCACAAGGTCCTTTTCTTTTCTTTTCTTTTTTGAAAATGTAGCAAAGATCTTTTCGTTGTTAAGACCAATTACGAAAATACTTTTTTACCTTTTCAAACAATAACTATGCTTAATTAATATATTGTTGGTTAAAATTCTATTTTGGTCTTTGAACTTTCCCTTTATTTTATTTTGGTCCTATATACTATCAAATATGTTGTTTTATTCCTAGAATTTTGCATTAAAACAGTACTCATCTCTGTCATAAAAAATTCTGTACTGCATTGAACAAAAATTTTACCTACTACGAAGTGAACTTTTGTTTTACCCCACATGGGTTTGGCATCGGGTTTGAAAAATTTAACAAGAAATACAAAAAATACAACTACAAGAATTAAAAAAAAAATTATGTTAAGTCGGGGACTACTAAAGAACACATTTGATTGTATAAAAAGTAAAAACTATAGTATAACAAGTATGAGATTATAGGGACCAAAATAGAATTTAAACCTAAAATATTATATATTGTATTACATTGACACTTACTCATGATAAAAAAAATTCTAACATAATTTATTAAAGTCACTATAGCTAATTATTTTAAAAAATAAATGGCGAATATCTTAAACAAATTTTTTTTTTCTATATTTGATTGGAGTAAATTTTTAGAAGTCTTGTCAAATACACAAACATGTATATAGAGTCATGATAAAAGAATCACCAAACTTAATAAAGATACATACAAATTTCTCAGGTTATTTATAATTAACTGTAAGTTTTAGAATATATAATTTTTAATCAACACTAGAATTAAAAAAAAAAGGGCTACTTTAGAATTAAACATTGCCTTCATTTTGAAATTAATAGAGCATACCCTGTATACTCCATAAATTCTACACTAAATGTTTTAGACATCTATAGAAGCCAATAAGAAACTGTACCAGTAGGAGAAAAAACAAGATACTTCAACGTGCTGCAATTCCAAAATTAAAAACAGTAAAACTAGCCAAGGTTGATTTCTCAGCTAATGAAAGGAGATTACCATCAGGGTGCGGCTCAGTCATGTGGTATGCATCGCAAGTGAAGCTTCCACCAAGAAACTCTGCATAGATTTGAGCACCTCGTTTCTGCAATTTGTGGAATCATGAAAATAACTAATTATCTAAGAATATACTGCAATAATAAGATGCATATGATTCAGATTATGAATAGCTCCAAGAGATGAGAAATGGGCAAAGCATACGTCACAAATTGGGGAGCAGGATACTCCACAGTGCAACAGGTAGAGGTGCCCTTGATAGAACTAAGAGGAAAATAAATATTCCAACAAGTGCCTAAAATAAATTAACATACCTTAGCATGCTCTAATTCTTCTAAAAGCAAAACTCCAGCTCCCTCTCCCAAAACAAATCCATCACGGTTCTGTTTAAAAAAAGGATGTTAACCATCACATTAGAGAGAGCAGCAGAAGTACACAAGGTTTAAGATTTTAGTAGTAAGAAAAAGTTCTAATGGTGCAGAAACTAATTCCACAATTGTAGTTTTTATTGGAACCAGAAACACAACGATTTGAATTAATCTACTATCATGAAAAACTCAATCCAAAATTAATTTACTTTTCTGAGCCAGGTTTGTAGCACTTTGCAAGTTAAGAGATGCTTAACATATTAAGATTTTTAGATAGACAAAGAGTCAAGCCGTGTTTAAGTTAATCAACCATCATTGTAGATACCTACATTTATTCATGACCAATTAATTAATTTAATGAAAAACTAAGATAAATATAATCAAACAAGGATAAAAAAAAGAAGCTGACATTACAATATCCCAAGGCCGTGAAGCTTTGGTAGGATCACTGTTCCTTTGTGAAAGGGTATTGCATGCAACGAAACCTCCCAAACCTAGCAGCAGTAAAATAAAATAGATCAACCTCAAATGTCTAAGGCAACAAGGGTTAAAACAGAATTAACTTAGTACCAATAGGTATGATTGCTCCATCTGATCCTCCACAGAGCATTACATCCTGCATACAGAAAATCAGAAACTATAGCCACAAAATTCTGACATTAAAATTTCTGTTGTTCTATCTTTCTTTAATTAACAGATGTCACCATTTACACTTTATCAACAAAGAACAAAATATTATTATGTACGACAAAGATAATCTGAACAAGCAAAATAATAATTCTTGAGGACCAATGTTGAGAAAAATAGTCAAATAGGTTGCATGCCAATGGAAAGATAAAGGGGGCAGAAACTAGAGTGTCCCACTCTTCAGTCTCTGAGCAATCAATGACTTACAGCTTCGCCTCGAATTATGTGATTTGCTGCATTTAGAATACAAAAGTTGCTAGTAGCACAGGCAGTAGAAATTGAATAGTTTGGGCCCATCCATCCCTGCAGATTCACAAACAATATTCAAGGATCAATCCAATACACGAGTTTTTTTCTCAATTACTTACACCCATGTAAGGATTCACTGACCAGATCCATAGCAAGCATGGCAGATCCCATGTTTGTAGTTGCAAATGGAATACAGAAAGGATTCATCTTCTTGTATGATATTCGTAATGCTTCAATTGCATCATTAAAGACCTATTAAATGTAAGTAACAAGAAAGTAACTGATTAAGGTTGAAGCAACGTAAACAAATAAAGCTGCCCTCTGTCCCATTAGCAAGGTCATATGTCTATCCTGTAGGGTCTTAAAATGAAATATTTCTAAGAGCATTTAACTAAAAAGACCAAAACTTCCAAATTTATTTTTTAGGGAAGGTAGTCTTATTCCCATGTCAAGAAAGTAGGTAAAATCATTGCTTTGTTAAATGTTACCCTTCAAATCACTCTTCTTCTCTCATGCGTAGAAAATATGGGGTTACCTTCATGCCTCCCATAGCTGAACCAATCAATACTCCACATTTAGTTTTATCTAACTCATTTAATACGTCTTCTGTAATTCCACCATCTTCTAGAGCTTTCTTGCCAGCCGTAAGCATGTAAAGCATAAATTTATCCATCCTCCTAGAAAATTTTGGTGCAACCCATCCATCAGTAGAGAAAGTCTTAATTTCTCCAGCAATTCTCTGAAGAAGAAAGAAATCAGCGTTAAGACCAATTGTAACGCAAAAAGATTCAGAATACCAGAGAGAAAGGTGTATTTACTGTGGGGAACTGGGTACAATCAAATGCCTCTATCTCACTGATTCCACTGACACCCTCAAGTAAATTTCTGTAGAAGATATCAGGATCATGCCCTAGAGGTGTCACTACACCCATCCCTGTGACAACTACTCTTCTTTGCTTTGTATGGTGTTTCTTTTTCGTTCCCACTTCTTCTGCTGGATGGACAGCTATAGCCACAGTCTTACCTGGAAATTCAAGAAATGACAATACAGATCTGTTTCAGTCTTCATGTATTTTGTACAGAATATTTCACACAGCCCTGTGTCTACCAAATAGGTTAAATGAAAGCCAGGATCCAACTGAAAAAACCCTTTCAATTCTTAATTTGTGACTCATACCATTTTCATGACCGTTAAAGCCTCAAACTTCAATGAGTGGGGACCAAGCCAACAACAAGCTTTCAATACATAGATTTCACAAACTCCAGAATCGATAATTACAAAGCTGAGTTTGACACAACTGTTTATGTTGAGGACTAAGAATACGTATACTGATCCAACAACCAAAGAAATATAGGATTTTGGTTTTAGGGTGGTTGGTAGAGATAAATGAAGCAAGGCAACCAAACAATATTAAAGTTAGGTTGGAGAAGTTGAAGATAATGAGCAGGAAAAACAAAACAAAACAATGCAGAGATTACGAATTTACAAGTGAGGGCCCGAAATAAATAACACAAGCTACAACCCCGGAATGTAATTAATGGATTCAAAAGCAGATGAAAATAAATTAATACAGATTATAAATTCAATGAAGCTAAGGTAGCACAACACCAAAAAGAGCAGAATCTTGCATGCCAAAAATCTAGCAAACAAGGAAGCCTCGATTATTCTTCATTAACCCCTTCTCTACCAGCTCTATTTCAGAAATCAGCAGCAAAATAAGGTAAACAAAAACTGAAGATTCCAATCAAATAGAAAGCAAAAGCTAGAGTTACAGAAAAATAACAAACAAACAAAAAAACAAAAAAAGGGAAAATGCAATAGTTAGAGAAAAACTTCACCAGAAGAAAGTGAAGCTCCAGCTCGATGAGCACGCCTCTGGCGGCGGTTCATAGGGAAAGTGGTAGACTTAGGTCCAAAAAGCAAGGAGAAGCCATTATTACCAAGAGAAGAAAAACCAGAACTGTTACAATATTGATCACAAGGCTCAAACGCGAGACAAGAGTTGATAAAAAGGTGATGAATATTGAATCCAGAGAAGGAAGAAATGAACCCAGAATTAAATTGGCTACATTTGGAAAAAACCTTCCTTTTCCAGGATGATCGTCGCTTAGAAGAGGAAGAATAGAAAAAAGAAGGATTGAGAGAATGATCATTGAAGGAAGAAGCGGACATGCAAGCAGCAACAAACCAAGTACAGAAAGGAGATGAAACAGAGAAGGAAGCCATGGGAAAGAGAAAAGGAAGGTTTTTTTTTTTTAGGGAAAGAGATTATCAGAAGAAGAAAGGAAGTAGACCATTTGAAGAAGAAAGGGTAATGGAAAATTGGGAGAGAGAGACGCGAAGGAATTGAATTATGGAGGAATCTGAGTCGTCCGAGGAAGAGAATGAATGACAACTGCCTTTCTCTTTCTTCTTTCTCTCTCCTCGACACGATGGGGAAGAACAGAAAGAGAGAGACAGAGTATGATATGCTCTATACTATTACTATACCATGCGTTACATTACAAAATTTACACTAAATCTCTGACCGGCTAATATATATATTCATTTTTTGTTTTGGGAGAAAAAAAAATCAAATCTATAATACTTTAATATTAATAATATTAGTTCAATTGGTTTTTTTTTTCGATTAAATATTTTACCTATTAATTATTAAAATATTAGAGTTTTTAAAATCACTCAAATAGTATAATTATAGTTTAATAATTTATTAAACTAAAAGAAACTAATAAATTTATTGAAAATAATAATAATAAATAATCAAATAGTTTGATAAATTATTGAACTTTAACTTAAAAAAAATAAAAATCAAACAAATTCATTGAAAATATACATAAAAAATAATAAAATATAATTATTTATTGAATTATAATTATGTTATTAGAATAATTTTTAAAAAGTTTTGATATTTTAGTAATTAGTATGTAAATTTATGTTATTTGAGATAAATTTTATATTTTTATTATGTTATATTTGCTTATCACTTGTGTCAAATTAGTCTACAAATATTGTTTTGATTTTGATTTTAATATTTTATGTAACCAAAGTCAAAGCAATATTTTAATTTTATTTCAATTTCTATTTTTTTTAGAGGTTTTATATTAGCTACTAGTGTTTGTATTTTAGTTGGATGTTGTTTGTAATCTTGATATTTACTACCAAATTGTATTAATTTTGATTAGAAAGTGACGTGAATAGAGCATTGATTAGTTAAAAGATAATTTTATGAGTGATAAAAATTAGAATGTTTGAAAGAAGTAATGAGTTGGTTTATTTATTTATTTATTATTAAAATTAGAGTTTAGTGTTTAGAGAAAATTGTATAAACTACTATTGAACTACCTGTTATACTTATACCCTCATAAAGTGTTTAAAATTGGACTAAGAAAATTATAATATGACAAATATCTCTTTTAAAATTATCAATTTACTAATTATTTTTATGAAAATTCTATGGGAGCGGGTCTATGAAGGCCTCTATCCCTCACCCAATATCATCCTTTACCCAACTCCAAAACGCTGATAGTGGTGGAGATGCAGATTTATTTTCCGATCTTATCTCTCCAGTCTTATTGACATTAAGATGTAATACTCGACTCTATAATGATTTTTAAGGCCTAATTTAATAATTTAAAGGGATGATTTATTAAATTAAAATCGGATCAATTACACAAATTAAAAGTAGGGTCTAAGTATTGAACCCTTTATTAGGAGTGATTTATACTATTTCTCTTCAAATGAGTATGATTTACTATATGATTGAGTTGAGACCCATTCTAAGCTAAGATTCAATTAAAGTATAGGTACTAAAATTAATAAAACAATTCTAATATTTTACCTTAGTTTATTAGATCTGAGTCACCCAAACAATTTAATACTTTTATTTATTTTAAATCGTAATTAATAACCGTTTTTGTTTATTAGTTTATTATATATTTATTGTTTTTTTAAATATCTTTAATTGATCATTTTACTAAAAAAAAATAAAATAACAATTGATCATTCAATTAATTCTTATACTAAAAAAAGTAAAAAAAATATTTTTTGAAAATAATATCCAAACAATTCCTTTTTGTGTGGTTAATTTGAGCGTTAGGTGGTTTAATTTGTTAAATTAAGAGTTAAAGGTTAAAATCCACTCACCAACCTTTTTCCAAAAATAAATACATGTAAAAGTGATTGTCATAATTATTGTTAATCAATATTCATGCCATCATTGATTAGATAAATTAGCATTTATTTATTTTATTTTTTTAAAAAAAAACATTCTAATATCATTATTGAAATCAATCAGTGACTAGCAAGTACTTTTGTTTAATTTTCTCTTAAATATATGGAAGAAATTTAAGGATCAAAACTTATATTTTAATCAAAGTATAAAGATATAAATATTTTAACCTTTTTTTTTTAGATATTACATTAATTTGAGGGAGGGGTCCCGAACTTTCAACCTCATGAGAAGGGAGTAGGTGCCTAACCACTTGAGCTATGCTCGTGTTGGCTAAATATTCTTTGACTTATTATGGAAACAATGGTAATTATATATTCAATATACCATAAAAACACTATCTATCAATAAATATAAAAACTATCAAGAGATTGGACTTAAGTACAGACCAAATCATAAAATACAAAATACAAAGACTAAAATGAAACTTCTAAAAATCTACTTTGACGTAAGTAGTAAAATTAAAGAGCCAAACATAAAGTTTATATGAAAAAAACAAACAAAAAAGAAAATTTCGATAATAATTTCTACACACAATGACCCGATGATCAATATGTTTGGGTTTGCTTAGAAGTGTTTATGAAATAAGTGCTTTTAATCAGATTACCTTTCTAACAAGTACTATGATAAAAAGTGCTTAGTTGTATATTATTTTATTGTTTGAATATAATATTTAAAAGTGATTTTAATCTTGTTTAGAGATCTTATTAGAGAAAATATGTGTTGAAATAAGCTAGAGAAGGTGTATAAGGAGAAGTTTGGGAGAATGTGGAAAAATAAGTTAGAGAGAGAAAATGTGTGGAGAGAAGTTAGAGATAGAAAATACATGGAGAGAAGTTAGAGAGAAATTTAGAGAGAGTTATAATGTAGAGAGAGGTTAGAGAGAGAAAGTGTATGGAGAGAGGTTAGATAGAAAAACTGTGTAGAAAAAAGATTAGAAATACAAGATTTAAAAAAAAAAAAACATTTCAAAAACCACCCATTTCTTACTTATTCAAATAAATACTTTGAAGTGTTTTTTACTTCTAAAAAAGTGATTTTTTAGTCAAACATGAATATCATAACTAGAGAGTGCTTTTATTCGTTTAAAAGCATTTTTAACTTAGCCAAAAGCACTCTCAAATACACCCTTAATCATCTTCAAAATTTACTATATTTGTAACTTTAAAAACTTACCAAATAGAGTGCGTAAAAAAAGAGATAAAAGTGGAAAGAATTAAATTTTAGACATCCAAAAAAGAACAAATTGAAATAGGGGACCACATTAGGAATGCATGATGATAATGCAAAACCAAAAGTGGTCCCTCCACCCAAAAAAAAAAAAAAAATCCAATCCTAAGTCGATGGTCACAACAATATTAATCGTGTGGTGTCTCAAAGAATGAAATCCAACTCCAATCCCAACCTTTAAACTTTGTGCCAAACGATTCCTATCCCAATTCCCAATTTGGCAGACACAATTAGAAAGAAAGGGCCCTTTGCTTTCTTTCGCCGGCCGCTCCACCAACTCTTAACCATCGTATCATATCCTACGATCAAATGCTGCCTGCCCTGCCTCACTCTCTTACCTTTTTTTCTCCTTCGTCTCCCATCGTCGCCGTCGGTTCACCTAATTTCTTTCCCAATGCCACTCACTTCTCCATCCACGTTCATCCGTTTTTAGCTACCTAATTAAGACCCATTTAAGATAGTTTTTAAAAATTTTATTATATAAGTTATTAAACACTTTTTTAAAAGTTATACGAACAGGTGTTAAAAATTATTAATAGGGGTGAAAAGCAGGCTTTTAAAAGGGGGGGGCTATGGGGGGGGACTTTTTCCCCGTTTATTAAGCGGGTGGGGGTTTTCCCCTGTTTACTTTGGTGTTATCTACTTTAATTTTTTTTTTTTTGTAATTTAAATTTCCTAGATTTATTTTGATATGGATTATGATAAAAAGTTTTATTTGTGTTAATTTATGTTCTATTATACACTATTATCATTGAAAAATTAAAATTTGAATATAAAACAATATACAAAATCATGCATTTTTAACAATTTCCTCCACTCCATTAACCCGCCTAAATGGGTGGGGTCGGGGGATAGGTAATTAGGGCGAGGAGGCGGGTGAGGAAAAAACCTTTTTGCCCGTTTAATTAATATGGTGGTTTGATAACTATTTTTGTTTTTAAAAATAAAAATATGGATAAATCTTTTTGGTTTTTGCCATACGCCTACACCGAATTTTGCGTTATAACTATTTGGTAGTATTTGTTTATTATGATAGTATTTGGAATGTCGCAAATGTCATTTTCTATCTTTTTATTTATTCAATTAAATATTTAGAGTATAATAAGTGACTCAATTGAAGTTTGGTCATTTGTTTCGTTTATTAAATGTTAAACATTAAAAGTTTCTTACATGTGTTTACACGTGTAAGAGATCTTCTAAAAATATTCCTAGTCTCTTTTCCTTCCCCTTTTGTGTTATTCCCTCATTTTTCTTTCCCTCTAATTTTTTTTCATATAAAAATGTATATGTTTGCCAAATGAAAAAACTCATCCCAACCCAATTCGTCTTTCTATTTCTCCTCCCTCACAAAAGCTTTTGGTGGAAGAAATAAAAATAAAGAGTCCCCCTTTTCATTGGTGGTAGGCTTAATTAAAACCATTTCATTTTCCCATGTTTCCCTCTTTTACTAGAGCATGTCCATATTGAAGGGAAGAAAACAAGAAAGAAAGGAAAAGAAGGGAATGCCACACTATGGAAAGAAGTATGAGAGGGGAACAATTTTTTTTTTCATACAAAGTGTTGGGATGGAGATTGAACTACTCTTTTGATGGTGGAACTATATGCTTTAACATTGATAAAGAGCAACATTTTTAGAGACCTCTTGTTCGTGATCACTTAGTTTTAGTTTTTGAAAATCAAACAACGATTAAATCAACTTCCTTTCTTATTGTTAAAAAATAGATTAAAAACAAACTTAATTTTTTTGAAAATAGAAGATAAAAACAAAAATAATTATGAAACGAAGACGTAATGGCTACGTACCAATTTCAACTACATATCTTAAATACATATATTAAAATAGGATAAAAGAAATAACAAATTTTATTCATATGAATAAATATGGACCACTAGATAGGAATGACTGTATATTAGTGAGTAGCTATGTTTTTAACTATTAATTAATCAATTAATGCATCCCAGATCTCATACAAATGCTGCAGAATGGTCCACAGATCTCTCTGAACTGGAATTTTGTCTTCAAGCACTTTCTCTTCCTGAAGCCCTTTAAATATTTATTATCAATATTTTTTACTGATTAAAAACACATTATTTTTCATAATAATTTAGTACATTCAAAAATTACTTTTAAACAAAAATACATAAAAAAGTAATATTCTTTATTAAAAAAAATACTCATCGAAAACATTTCACTTAAAAACTACTCCCAAAATCTATTCTAGGTATTAAAAAAAATTGATTTATTTTTCTAAATAAGTTTATGTACTTTCAAGTTTCAACTTCAAGATATTAAAAATATTCGAAATGTCCAAAGAAATTTTTAAATTTTCATAAAGGACGAGATGGATATGCAAGAATACTGACAACCCATTATTTTTTCTCTGCTTTGTGTACTCACAAGTCATATCATGATGACATTTTATGATAACTGGAAATGGCATGACAGATCTCTGGAAAGGAACCAAAAATTAACACAACCCTAGTCATTTTCCTGATGCTGAATTCTCAGTAATATAATGACTTATACCCAAAAAAAAAAAAAAAATTAATTAATTAATAAATTACACATCCTATTTCATAGAAGGGAATGACCCTCCTTTCATAGAGAGAGATTAACATGACTTTAAATGAAGACTCCCTCTATTGAGCATGGGAGGGTTCCCCTTTCTATACCATGGAAGAGAAGAGCTTGCATGGAAGTTTTCTAACATAAGGATGAAAGCCGGAAAAAAAAAACTCGATCAAACCAACTCAGTTAGAGTAATCAGTTGATTCAGTTCATATATTTTTAAAACTTTTTGTTTGAATCAGTTTTCCGATTTTAAGAAATTGATTCCATTTGAATTGTTCATAAACTTATAGGTCAGTTTGGTATTGATTATGACCAAAAACCAACATGAATATGAACTAATCACTTACAACATTATATTCTTCCCTAGTAATTGTGTTGATCATTTCACCAAGGGAAAAAAAACGATCCCCAAATAATATAACTGATACGAAAGCAAAGAAAAACTAATGTATATCCAGGTTCAGGATGGGTAAAATTACATATATACATGGAAAAGTAAGATTAAAACGAATGCTTGTAAAAGTACAACCTAAATCCCCTGACCAGTATTAGCCATAGACTCATCGGCTTTAAAACCGAGTTCATATCAGGTCTTACTCATTCAGACTTAACAAGGGAGAATCTTTTGAAGGGATGTATGATTTCATTCTTAAAGGGTGTCGTCTCAATAGAGGAAAGCCGAGTTATACCTCGCTTAGCTCCAACTTGATAAAATCCTGTAAAACCGGAATCATCATTACACCTCTAATCCATCCAGTTCAGAGGGCCTCCAAAAGAAACACAACTGGATGGAAGAATGATGCAAAAGAAGTTAGAAACAAGAGAAACCAACGTATTCTAATACTTTTTGGTTGACATTATCAATGGTTGTAGGTATAAGGCTTAGAACCTTTGCTTGACAAGGAAAACAACACAGTTGATTAAACCATCTAGATAAATTAATCAGTAAAACAAAGCCGAAGAACATTTTCAAACGATCAGATTATACATGATATTTCCTCAAGCAGGGTAAACATTGTGAACTAGTTTTTTGAGGCCCGGTATAAAATTATCTCAAAGGCAGAATAAGCTAAGTATAAAGTTCTTAAATACTAATAACACAAATTTCCAGCGACATTAACTTCAACACAAAATTTCCTTTGCCTCACTGCTCATTTGATTAGTACCTCAATCATTGCTGATATCTCTTTCCCTTGTTTACTATGGATATAGCTAATGATATCTAATTCTCACACCCCAACACTACTTTCACATCCCAACACATGAATAACATTATCATCTATGTCATTCCGATCAACCCATTCTAAGGGATCACAATCCCAGGTTACATATTCCCTTTCCTACGTATGCTCCCTAATAGTTCTCATTCCCAACCATTCATGTCATCAGCAACTGCCCGGATGTGACTCACAAAAAATCATTCCTAATGTTTTTTTTTTTTGCTTATATTACAAAGAAAATCCTTTTCTATTAGCAACCTAAGTACCTAACAAATAATTTTTTTGATGAACAACTATTTAGTATTTAGTATTTTCATATTGAAAACAATCTTCCAAAACAAAACCTCACAATTTATATTGAGGGAAAAAGATTGCAACGAATTTCAAGATAAGTAACCCCACAAAAAAATCTCCTTCATTGCTATTTCCAACTAGAAATCCTTTTCACTAATTTTGTCCTGGTCAATAACAGTATTGCATCAAAATATCATTCAAATTCTACCTACGCTACGCTCCTACAGTCATGATTGTTAATTATCATATATCTACGAATCCAGTTACTCCTACATTACTTTTTTTGATAAGAAGTTACTCCTACATTTCTTAATAAACAATTTACTACCCATTATTGAGTCGGGAAACAACGGGATGCTAATCTGTACCATGCACACACTATTTAAAGCATGAGACAGTAAATGCTGCCACATAATAATTGAAACATTAAATAAATCGTCTTGCTTTCACAAATCGATACTCTTGTTCCTACTGAAACTGGAGCAGTCCATGTCCACACAATTCACTACAATCCCAACCGCTATATGTATCTCATATCAATACCCGAGTTTTTTATTTTCTTTTTCTTTTTAATAACAGTGCTTCATTAGCATTTAAGAAGGCATATGCCAGCGACCTGAAACTATGCATTTTCTAATCCAACTTACTTCATTCTAAAGGGTCAGACACTTGAGTCGGGAAACAACGGGATGCTAATCTGTACCATGCACACACTATTTAAAGCATGAGACAGTAAATGCTGCCACATAATAATTGAAACATTAAATAAATCGTCTTGCTTTCACAAATCGATACTCTTGTTCCTACTGAAACTGGAGCAGTCCATGTCCACCCAATTCACTACAATCCCAACCGCTATATGTATCTCATATCAATACCCGAGTTTTTTATTTTCTTTTTCTTTTTAATAACAGTGCTTCATTAGCATTTAAGAAGGCATATGCCAGCGACCTGAAACTATGGATTTTCTAATCCAACTTACTTCATTCTAAAGGGTCAGACACTTGAGAGCGTTGTTCCTCAATCAAAGCTTGAACTCTCTGTAGCAGATACAAAATATAGAGTCATAATTAAGAGAGGGGAAAGCAATGGTGTTTATATAAACAAGTAGAAATACCTATGACTAGTTTTTACCTTCACAGAACTTCCAACCTCCTCTACTTTCTGAAGTACTAGTTCACCGGAATAAAAATATGGATCATACTTCACAGATTTTGATGGGGACGCCTATGGTTTAGAAAAAAAGAAGGTATGCATGATCAAAAACACAAGCAAGAAGAAGAAAAATCTTTACTTCGCATGTAGTTTATACCATATGTAAACAAACAAAATTGACCCACCCTTTTATGTGGAAATTCTTCAATTGTGGAAACTTGAGAAGAGTAAACCTCATTTCTCATACTGGAAAGGCGCATTAAAACAGCCTGAAAAGTGCACAATGAGGTCCAACTTAGTTAATATCACTCAAAATCTAGTCATTAATACCGCAAAGTACCTTCTTAAAGGCATTTGGATTTGCAATTCCTTGAATTTGAACATCATCACTAGGTGGTCTTCTCACGCCAGCATTCTCAATCCTAAGAGAGTAAACTCCAAAGAGAGATTGCAAATACCCTGCAAATATGATATTGGAATTTTTGAAGTCAGAAGGAAATGTATAATGGTGTACAATATAATAAATAATTGAAACCTATTCAAGTGTGTCAGGTATTTCTGTGTCTGGGGAATCTGGGGATTGCCCATGTCTTAAATGAGTCAAGTACAGAAATTTTGACCTTAGAGAACTGCTTCCTAGCTTCCACTTGTTCATTGTATGAAGAGAAAACTGTTTGCAGCCAGAGGACTGCCCCATTGGTCAAGCCAGTTGATTGGAGATTGCTACCCCTCCCCCATGTAGAAAGAATAAGGACTTCTACCATAGATTAATTGGAGGAGCAGCCTAAATTAACCCAAGAGGAATGGGTCCCCTTGATGACTGCAACCCAGGTCCAACATAACTTGGACTGTGAAGTTGAGTTGCAAGTAATTAATTTTTTTAATTACGGTTCCATGACATATAGGTGGTTTTTTTTTTTTTTTGATATCAGTGAGTGTCTGGGCCATCTTACGCGCAATTCAATATATAGGTTATTTTAATAGTTAATTTTATTTCTTTATTGGATTTGAACTTTTATTGGACACTAAAAATATCCCTGGAATTATAGGGACTTTTGGGATACGTAGTAGTAGTACTTGTAAATGGTTCATACAGTAAACAGACAAGGCTCAATGTAAAACTCATTTGGAGTAACCTGTCTGTATGATTATACTTGAATGCAGTAATCATGTAGACTTGGAAAATCAAACGCATTTCATATTTCATCTCCTTTCTCAATCTTATTACATACAATTATTCTGCTGCATGATGAAAAAAGAGAAGGCTAACAAAAGGCTTAAATTCTCATCAAAAAAACAAAAGGCTTAAATTCAGTGACAATTTTAAAGAACAACGCAGATACTTTACCTTGTTCAACTACAATGTCGGCAACTGACGGCAACAAAACATGCTTCTCTTTCTTCAGCACTCCAAAACATGGAAAAGGTACAGGCCTTGTAACCTACGGTGAAAATACAAATTCAAAACAGACAAAGGTACAATTTACAAACGAGTCCATGATTTTGCTTACAGTCAAATCAATAGCATGGTGTTCTAGCAATCAGCAATGGAGTAAAAGTGGGAGTCATATGAACAATTTAGACAAAAAAATAAAAAATAAAAATTATATGAGTGACAGTGAACGCATTGAAAAATGAAAAAGATGTAGCTACCAACAATATAAAACCATTCAGAGATCAAGGTGCAACGAACTAATCAACTAGAAATCACGATAAATAATCCTTATACATCCAATCCAATTACTAAACATTTTAATGATTAAACACATGGAAATTCTAATGGGTAGCACTTTTCTTAAAAAGTATTAGCAAATATATAGCTGATTTTCAGTGTGCAATCAGTGATTGATTGACACATTGAAAAATCCCCTAAAACAAAAGTAGCAATGCAAGCTCAAAAAAATGAATTTGATTCGATTTCAGGAGTAATACAATTACCTTGTAGATTATGGAATTTGGAGTAAGATAAAGCTTTCTAGATTGAATATCCTTCCTTAGAATATACCTTCTAACAGGTAAATAAATCAGCATAACCAATCCAATCCCCCAAGCTAGAATCAAAAGCAAAGAGTAAAGGACCCATTGTGCAGTATGATACTTAATGAAGTGATCTTCCATTTCTTGAAAGGAAGCTGAATACAAAATGGGGTCATCTTCACTAACATGTTCTGAATAAGAAGTTGTTTCAGATAACAAACCTCTCTCCAAATTATTAATTTCCAGAACTTCTTCTTCCTCTGAACCCATCTATGATTATACAATAACAAAACGAAAATCGAATTAGATTCTGCAATCGTTCGTTAGGGATTGATTATAATTAAGCTGATTTAAAAGTAAATGTAGTGATTTGATGATAAAATTAAAGAAATAAAAATCGATAGCGCATAGTGATGAAAAGAAGCATAGAAATTACCAGGGATATGATATGATAATTATGATGGAAGAGGAAGATGAAAATGGAAGCTCCAAAAAGTGAAATTGAGAACAAAAGAGAGAGAATTGAAGGAGGAATGGGAATGGGAATGGGAATCACTGCAATCGCTGAGTGAATGAATTGCCTACCTAACTCTACTGGAATTCTCCCATATCCTCTTGCATTTTTTTTTGGGGAGTTTGAGATGGATTTTGAAAAGAAAAAAAAAATTAGTAAAATACTTTTACCCTCTGTTTGGATCAAAGAAAGTATGAGAAATGATTTTAAATTCCGTGATTTGAAATACTAGAAATGATTTTAAATTCTTAATTGTGTTTGGAATAAGTAAGATTTGAAATAAATTTAATTTCCATTTTGTGTTTGGATGTTTGTAGGAAATGAAAATAAAGTAACAAGATTACTAATTTAACCTTTTTGTTTATAAATAGTTAGTGGGTAGTTAATGGAAGTAAGGTTAAATAAGTAATTTATATTAAAATCCTTCAAAATCCTACCATTTTGGCAAGGAAATTTTTTTACGTCAAAATTGGATTTGAAATCATTTCTGATTTCAAATCCTAATATTTTTAATAGAAACAAACAAAAGAATTGATTTCAATTTCTTTTGGATTTGAAATCTTACTAAATCAAGGGGAAACAAACACAGCTTAAAGAAACTAGTTTTTTTTAGCACGTTGCAAGTTATTAAGTTTTTCCATATCTTTTAAATTTTTTATCTGATTAAAGATTAGTATGTGTTTATATGAGACTAGTCCGCTTTAAAATACTATATCATATCACTTTGATCATCTATTCTTTTTTGGGATAATCCACTATATAACCCATTTTGGTTACACCATATGTTTTTATAGCCTCTTAAATTCCTTATGTTTTTTTAGCCTTCTTAGAGTATCTCTTTTTTATTTATACCCGATTTACCCTCATTTAATTTGTTTTTTTTTAAATTGTTGATTTCGTCCATTGACTGATTTGGTAACCGTATTTCATTAAGTTTTTCCTTTTTAATACTAACTCTCTCCCAATCTTTGCAAACTTTTAAATTGTTTTTGTTTAATTGCTCCACAAATCATGGGATTTTGTATTCATTGATTCAATTTTTTTGAATGTTTTTTTAGGTTTTCACGTTTCCTCATTGATTTTCCATTTGTCACAATCGATTTCTTCTAGGAGTGTTAATTAAATCAATACTTTTCCCTCTGAAATTGAAAATGTAGTCCCCATTATTGATGAATCCAGTTTTGAATTGGTTGAGGTGGACCGATCTGATGTCATCCCCATTGATGATGCTGTTGAAATTCCCAAAGGGCATCGTTTTTTGGTTCTTGGGATGTTCTTCATTTGTTGAGTTAAGGTTTGCAATAATTTTCTTTTATCATGATTCCTTAGATGTGCAATTTTCCGATGGTCAAGGTCGAAGGTTCTTCTTCTTCTTTTCTGTTTTTTTTTTCTTGGTTCGATGTACAGTACGCGTTTTTTTTATTATACTGTACATGAATATGGTTTTTTTTTTTCGTTTTTATTATACCGTATCATGAACATGGTTCTTTTCATCTTCTTGTTTTTTCAAGCGTTCACTTTCAATACAAGTTTTTTACTATACTTGTAATGAATATTTGTTGTTCTTCTTATTTTTGTTTTTTTTATTTAAGTTTTTTTATTATACTGTACATGAATATGGTTCTTCTCATCGCCTTGTTTTTTCCAGCGTTTGACATGCATTTACTTACTATTTATATATGAATATTTGTTGTTCTCTTCTTTTTGTGTTTTTTTCCTGTGTTCGCTTTAGCCTTTTCGTGTACTATACATAATATAATATTTTGTAATAAATAATTATATTATGTATAGTATATATCATTTCATTACACCTTTTTCGTACTATACATAAATATTAATATCATGTACATTATATATTATTACTTTATTGTATTTTTTTAAATACGTAATAAATATATAAATTATGTACAATATATTATATTACTTTATTACACTTTTTCGATTGTACATAAATATATTATATTATATTATACGTACATTGTAATAGTCGATGTGCGTAAAAGAATTCTTTGAAGATTCCGGGAAATCGGTTTTGAAAAGTTTGATTTTTTTTATTAGTTTTATTTTTATTTAATTTCAATTTTCTTTCTTATTTTCTTATATGGTTTTTCATATTTAATGTTTCCTGATTTTAGTATATTCAAATCTTTTTCTTTCTTCTTTATTTTTTCCCTTAATTTTAAAAGGGCGTTATTGTATTTTCATTCTCATTTGAAAATTCCTTTGTTTTATTTTTTCTTTGGCTATTATGCTTTAGGTTTTTGAATTTGATATACCTCCCTTCCTCTTTTTTAAGGGGCCTTTTGTTTCACAGGATTTTCAGATTATTATGGTAATGTAATATGGATAAAAGTTCTTGTTTTACAGAATTTATGGATACTCAAGATGCCTGGAAACTCCATGTTCATGGGAATCTGGATACCTTAGAAAAACATGGGTTTTCTAGGATTCCAATGAAAATGTGATTAAATTATGATATTTTTACACCTTTTTAGGTTCTACTCTTTTTTGTTATTATTAATATATTATTTTAAATTATATTTTTAGAATAAAATTATTGTATTCCAATAATTAGAAATTTTGAATAATATCTAACTAAATATTATTTTTATATTGAGTAGGATACAAATTAAAATAATTTTTTTTTAATTTTTGGATCAAAATTCTTTAATTTATATAATTTCAATATTTAATTTTAATTTTAAAATTAAAATAATTTGCATGTCTTAAACAAGTCTATCAATCAAATTTATTCTAAATTAATTTCTTTAACATTTTTAAGACTCTTTTATTTTTTTCATATTTAATTATATTTCATCAACTCAATTACTTTCTATTTTTTATTTTATTTAAATAAATCAATTCAATGATCTAATAGTAAAAAAAATTATATATAGAATAAATTTTATTTTCATTATGTAATATATTAATCAACGGTTCAATATTAAATTAAACTGGAATTAGAATAAAATTAAAATTATTAAATGAATACATGAAATTTTTTATAATAAAAATCATGTAATTTAAATATTTTATTAATATGAATTAATCTATACAAATAAAAAATACAAGGAAAGTAAATATGAGTAAAATTAGAAGTTATTATAATAAATTCTCTACATAAATCTTGCACAGTTACCTAAATATTCTTAAGCATTCATCTACATTTTTTTGCAAAACAAACACAGTAATCTAAAAATACCGGGCATCTGGATTCTCGGACATCTGAGATTTTGGGCATCTTAAGATGCCGGGTATCCAGATTTCTTGTAAACAAACGACCCCTAAACGGCTTTAAACTTTCATGGAGAACATAAGGGCTCAAATTAAAAAATGAAGATAATATTATTGGAATGAGATAAACAAGATTTTTTTTTTTTTTTGGATAATGAGAATGAAGAAAACCTCAAAAGGATTTATGAGGGAAAACTCATGAAATAAAGTGATTTATAACTTGGACAATTTATAATCATTAATTTATTAATTTATAATATGGATGATTTATTATTTAGCATAAAATGATATTTAATATTTAAAATAGGAAATGATGGTAGTTTAGATATTTACTAATAGTGGGAGGGTATTAGTGTCCAAAAAAAGTCTTTCCAATTAGCATACTTTTAAGTAGTAATAGATAGATAGATAATAGATAATAGATAGATCAATATTTAGAATGATATTTATTAAGATTTAGATAATTTATTATTTAGCATAAAATGATATTAGTATTTAAATTGATAAATAGTGGTAGTTTAGATATTTACTAATAGTGGGAGGGTATTAGTGTCTAAAAAAAAGTTTCTCCAATTAGCACACCTTTTATGTAGTAGTAATTTGCATAAAAAACATGAATTGAATTTTTAATTTGAGTAACCATTTAAAATTTATAAAGTGTAAAAATTGGAAACAAAAAAAATTAATTCGACAAAGTATTCATTTAAATTGTTAAATTAGACCTTAAAAAATTACCCTAGAGACGAGAAATACATCTTTAATATCAACAAGGTAGGGAAAGATGAGATTGGAGAAGAAATTGTTATCTTTATCACCATGAAGGTTTTGAGGTCAAGGTGAAAAGTGAGATTGAGTGTAGGATAAAAGCTCTCAAAGACCCGCTCCATAGAGATTTTATAAAATAATAATGAGTAATTTGTCAAATTTTAACACTTTACAAACTAAGAGGAATAATTGTTCAAATTGAAAGTTTAATGATATATGTCTCCCTATAGTTTATGAGTGGTTTATACATTTTTTTCTTAAATTTTAAAAATATTTTTATGTAACTAAATATCACAAAATTTAAAAATGTTTTTTGTGGATGAAAGTATATCAAATTGACCCAACATGTATTTTTTTTTAATTTATAAATATTACATCAAATTGAGAGAGAACAGACTCAAACTTCAACTTCAAAAGAATAGAGTAGATTTTTATCGAGTTAAACTATGCTATGTTGACATGTATTTAGGTAAAAAACAAATATAATTTTTAGGCAAGTGATCTGAAACTTAAATATTAAATTTATATTGAAAAAAAACGGTAAATATACCTTCCCCCACCTTTATAAAATAAAATTTAAAAAACTGTTCAGATATTAATACCATTTCAAAGAGCCATGATGCTCTGATCGAGATGACCATTTAAGACCAGGATCAAATTTAAACAAATTCCAGATTGTATCTGCACATGAGCTACTTAAATTTGACAGTGTAATATTGTTTTCATTTCCTTCTTTTTCTGATAGAATAATGCATTACGTTAAGTCAATCATTGATTAAAGACGGCATTGAATGTTATAAAATTTATAAAGTGTGCAAATTACAGATGTAAGAAACAAATTCTCTATTATTATCCAAATTTCCATTTCAATTTGCCTTCCAAGCCTCTACGACTCTCAAAATCCATTTGCCTCTCAAGACCAAAGCAACAAAAGTCAAATCATGAGTTACATTGGAATCATGTTTAGTCTAAATCTAAATTTTACAACTAAGACAGTGCAGCAATGACGTCTGAAGCCCTCAAAGTAATGTAATCAGAGCCATCTTTGCCCTTGAACTCGTTCCCTGCATACTTAGAGTACATCACGGTGCTTCCCGATGCAACGGATAATGGTTTCCTGTTGCCTTCCTCATCCAGATGACCAGGGCCAACCGCAATCACCTGCTTAAACCAAACGTTACACATTACAATCCCACAACTTATGAATCTCTAATGAATAAATAGGGTGTTCCTTAATACTGAATGCTTGCTTACCGTTCCAATGGAAGGTTTCTCTTTGGTTGCCTCTGTTAGCAACAAACCTCCGGCAGTTTTTACCTCAGCCTCAGCAACCTGTAGGAATTGGAGAACAGACATTATGTTCATGCCACATCCACATTCCCTTACAAACAAGAGATAAAAAGAATAGTGTTCTAGGAGCCTTGAAAAATTGATAACTTCATTGACAGAGATTAAAAATATGAAAGCTCATAACTGTGGAGGGAGAAGATTGTTAAACTCAACTACTGCTTTTTATCAGATCATACCTGTTCTGTTATAACTACATACAATTTATTTTCCTACTTAGAAGTAAGGGGGATGAAAACAATAATATGATAATCATTATGTCAATGGCATGATAATAACTAATTTCTCTTATCCATTGCAAAAATAAAATCAATAAGCTTTCAAGATAAGCCATTGTCAAGTTTCAAGGAGCATCATGTAAGGATCTTATAATTTACTCTCGTGGATGGCTCCAATAACATGAAGCAGAAGAAAGAAATCAAATTCATAACATTTGGAGACGAACCTTGATTAGGACCCTATCATTCAGGGGCTGAAGATCTTTCACGTCATCTGTTTCTAGAATACCAACTATATCATCGTCCTTCAGAATGAGATGCTTTGAACCATTGAACTCCAATTCAGTACCAGCGTACTTCGAGTAGACTACTTGGGCACCAGTCTATCAACACAATGGAGCATTGAATTAAGAACAGCATAAAAAGATAAAGTTACACCTCATAATAAGCAAAAAAAGTGTCACCTTCACACTAGCTTCCACTTTGGTATTTCCAATCAACTTGCCTTCTCCTACAGCAACAACCTCCCCTCCTTGAGGCTTTGTCTGAGCTGTTGATGGAAGCAAAATCCCCCCCTCAGTCTTCTCTTCAGACTCCTTTATCTTCACCAACACTCTATCACCCAAAGGCTTAATTGAAGTGTACTGAAATATTGAAATTAACATACCAAGTTAACCAAAAATCAATCCCAACTAATGTGAGATGCACACTATCAGAAAGTCACGGCAGCTTGGTTATAAACTCAAAATTGGTTCCAGAACTTCAGGCTAATCTTAAACTATAACAGCCCGAAGGAAATCACTTAGGTTCATTATTTGCATACAATAATCAGAAGAAATCTTATCTATTAAGACAGATACTTGCTCCTTGAGTTGCAGCTATAAATAAAATCTATGCTGGACTAGACACTGTAATGAAAGCAAATAAGAACCTTGACCACCAAAATGAACCACAAAATGCATAGATTGGGCAAACTGCAGGGTTGCCGCAATCAATGTAACACTATCCTTCAATTATACCATTTAAATACTTAGTATATACCATCAGATGCAACAAAAAGTCAACGCCGAATTGGCAATTCAAACATTACAACAAAATATCAACCTCAAAATATAGAGATGCCAAAAAAATGGACAAAAAAACTGTCTAAACAGCTAGGAACTTACTGTTGAAGGATAATTAACAGACATACAACTTAAAACAACAAAAACTTATCAACAAAAGCCTAGAATTCAGTAATGTAACATAGCTAATTTTGAGCACATCCTTGGAAGAAAATGAAAAAGAACAACAAAATGACAAATACTAAAGGATTGAATGGTGAAAGTAAAACCTTAGGAGTAACCACAGTAGCAGCTCTAACAACCAAGCCAGTAAAAGACCTGTTGGCCAGACCCCCAATTCTCACATTTCCAACACAAGGTGTAAACTTAGGTCGAAACCCATTAAAAGATGGAAAATTTCTTGCAGAAATTAAAGACCCAGTTAGCTGAGCTGCCGCCATTTCCGAATTCTATTCTCAAACAAACAACAAATAAACGAAATATTAGATAGAAATCACATTCAAGAACGAAAATTTGAGCTCAATTTAAACAGAATCCAAGTTACATAATTCAGTCTACAAATGGTCAGTCAAAAGACAGCATTTTGACGTAGAATGAGAAGAAATTTTGCAGGAAAACTGAAAGAATTGCGATAAAGAGATGGAAACTAGCAATGTATTAGTACCTTTGATTAGGGATAAAGATGGTTTCGAAGAAGCGGCTCAAACAGGATAGAAAATTGTAGAAGAACGAAGAAGATAAACCCTAGCTAGCAACTTGAAAACAGCAAATGGCAATTGGAGATGGGTTTTATTCGAGAGATAAGACCCTTCTAGAAAGTATCTTGTAATTGTGTGGTTTTAGCTTAAAAAAATGCCCTTGTAGTTGTAGATAATAATCATAAAATATAATTTTAAGTCAAAATGATTTCTTATAATTTTTATGAAAATCTTTCAATATTTTTTTAGTTATCCTATACCTAAAAAAAAAAAAAAAACTGAAAAATTGCACCCACACCCTTCAATTTTAGGGAAATTCTAATAGATAACCTTTTTATAATTAATTTAAAAAATAACAGGCATTTTCAAATATTTAAAAAAATGACATTTCTCACACTAAATTTTTTAAGAAATCTCACTTTTGAATATTTTCATAACTTTTATTAATTATGAAAATATCAATTTTGAAAATACTGTTTTCCCCTTAAATTATATAGGTGTAATAATTTATCTTAAAAATATTTAATTTGAACAATCTATATTGAGAAAGTGAATATGAGAAGAAAGTACGATCAATGAGATGCAAATCTGTGATGAGGAGGCACGATTTTGCAAAGAGAACCAACTACGTGAATTACTCTAATGATGCATGCATAATTAAGGAAAGTAAACCATTAAAAAAAAAAGATATTCATTGAAGCTTTCATTTTTGAAATATGGTAAAGCGAGGATGATAAGGAAAATTTATACCAATTCAACAATATCAAATGTTACTCCAACTGAATCACTATCATTAGTAGCCCAAAAGAAAATCCATGTGAAATCAATTATTGCAATATAATGAAAAGGGAAGGCTCAAACGGATGGTTAAATTTGAAACTACTTAAATAATACAATTTAAAATTTTAGGTTAAACTTGATAACATCCCTAAAGGTTCGAGGTAAAAATTAATGTTTTTTTTTTATATTTTATATTTAATTATAAATATAATACCTATGGTTTGAGGATCATAATAAGTTGGTCTCTCTAGCTTTAAAAGTTTCAATTTAGATCTTGTTGAGGTAGGTATGGTTTGAGATAAGTTCTGGGGTAAAAATTGATTTTTTTTTCATATTTTAAAGGAGCAATTATTAAAATAACATATTTTGACTTACTAATTATTGAAATGTCAGAATTTTTTTAAAATGACTCAAATAACATAATTATAGTTCAATAATTTATTGAATTAAAAAAAAGTAAAAAAATGAACAAATTCATTGAAAACAATCAAATAGTTCAATATATTATTGAACTTGAACTTAAAAAGTAAAAAACAAACAAATTCATTGAAAATACCCCTGAAAAATAACAAAGTATTAGTTCAATAATTTATTGAACTATAATTATATTATTTGAGTAATTTTTAAAAAGTTTTGTGACGACCCGTGTTCCCGGTAAGTAATATTTAAATAAATATTATTGAGATTTTTGGAAGGAAGTAATGAATAATAATTCAATTCTTTTTAAAGGAATTAAATAAAGGAGTCATCTTTATTTTTGGAATAAAATAAAACTAAAAAAAATAAGAAAAGGAAGGTGTGGTGTGTAAATTAGGGAAAAAAAAGGAAAATGAGCAGTCTTATTTTCATCAGTTGAACGTGAACGTACAGAGAAGAAAGAAAAGGTTGGTTTTCTTCTTCCCTTCTTCCTCATCTTTTGTTGCCACCCCCTATGAAGGAATTGGGGTGATTATTGATTGTTTCTCTTCCGATTCTTTTTGTCAATAGGCATGGTTCGTTGTAGTGTTTGACTTGAAGAAGATTTGAGATCGTTGGGACGTTCTTCCCTACTTTTCGAAAGAGGTAATTGAGATTTTTCTCTTTTATTTTCAGAATTGAGTTTTCCTTTAATTCGTATGAAAAACCCATGAAAAGAAAGCATAGTTTTCTCTCCTTTTGATTTAAAGTTCATTCTCACCTTTTTCTTCAAACCCTAGAATTCGAAATCATCATTCTCTGTAAAATTTACCATCTCTATTGATTAATTTATCAATTAATCGAAACCTGAACACCGCCAAGGAGCCTTCGCCACCGCCATGAAGACATCAACAACAGCCCAGGGTTGCAGGCCGATGGCAAGGCAGCCTATTATGGGCTACTTTGTGTCGTTTCACCCGCCATTGGTTGATTGCCGTTCGTTGTATCTTAATTTGTATTTAATTAGATGTTTTGAATAGGTTTTGATAGGTTTAGATGTTGTATCAGATGGTGAAGCTTTTGGAAAGAAAAGGGAGAAAAACTTAGAACTTGAAACCCAAAGATGAGTAAAATTAGTTAAGGGTTAATTACTTTCATGTGATGTTTTTTGTTTCATTAAAAAGTGTAGAGGTAAAATTCACAATAGACCAGGCCCAATATCAAAAGCCTATATCTTGATAGGTCCGGTCCAAATAAAAAGGAATTATTTAAAAGCCACCACGATAAACCCAACCGTGTTTGGAATATAATGAGCTCGGACTAGGAATGACGTCTGGAATGCTTCCAATTAGCTCGGACTATCGTAGGCGGTTTATTTAGCCAAAGTGCACGACAAAAGTTTCCTTATCTGATGATACAAATATATCTTTTCCTACGATCATGGGATAAAGCTATTATCTTCCTAATATCAAGGAAGCCTACCAAATGGGATCTAGGAATCCTATTGTATAAAGTGCTCTACAAACCCTAAAACGGTAACAAATATTTATTATTCTACTCCATACTATTCATATTTTCAGCCTCCAAATCACTAACTTGATTGTCGGAGATGTTTTCTTGTTCTTGTTTCTCAGGCATTCGAGATCAAGGAGACGCAACGCACGTAGAACGCACGTGATTGAACATAGTAGAAATCATCCCCTACAGTTTGGCGCCCACAATAGGGCAACAAGAAATACATTCGCGTAAGCTTCACCTTAGACAACAGACAGAAAAACATGAAGAACACAAGAACAAACAAGCTCTCGTGGATAACTCCACTCCAGACGATGTAAACAACCTGGAAAACAGAGGGAAAGGATAAGAGGCCGAAACTTCAGTACGCGCCGCGTAAGTTATAGGTCCAGGAATGCTTGTCCGGGAGATGTGCGAAAAGCAGGATCTGCTTATGAAAATCATGCAAGAAAAGTTCGAGGAGATCCTGAACCAGACGAGCACGGAGAATCCTTGACCCCCTTACTCAAGCAGGCCATGTCATTTTCAAACCACATCATATTCGTCATCCAACTGAAGGAACTATTTACTAAATTTGCGGAATTTTCTTTAGTAAATTAATTAACGATTAATTACGGATCCGTTAATAACATGCAATTGTGATCAAACCGTAATATAAATATAAGGTTTTTCGAAAACTTACATTGTAGATTTATGGAGAATCGGTTGGGGTTTCCTTTACAGCATCAATCCACTTCACCAAATCTTCTATGCTATATCCCGATCATAAACCAACCCGATTTGTGGGAATCGAATCGGAAGAACAAACTAAGAAGAAAAGTTCTTCTTATTTTAAGAAGCCAAAAACCGGCAATAGGGAAAAATAAAAAAGAGAGCTTTTGATCAAAATCAAATATGAAATATGAGCACCTAATGGTCATATTTATAAGAAAATAAGAATTGGTTTCCTAATCAAATTAGGATTCCTATTTATAATTTTCTTTAATTCTTTGACAAGTAGCGCTGATGGATAACATTTTATCTTTTCCTCCCTTTTTTTATTTATTTATTTTTTAATTATCTATTAAATTCTTTTATGTATTTCTAATTAGAAAAATTCAAATAATATTTTCTAATTAAATACATATTTCTAAAAATCCTTTCAATTAATTAATATTGAATCAAATTCATTTAATTAATTATCTTGGGTAAAATACTAATTTGTTTCATAAAACAAATATATTTAATTCTCTCTTTTTAATATTAAATTAAATAAATTCATTATTTAATAAATAATATTAATTATTAATTTCTATTTAAATAAACTCATTATTTAAATAATTAATAATTTCAATATTAATTTCTATTTAAATAAACTCTTTATTTAAACAATTAATATCTCCCTTATTTAAGTAATTTAATTACTTTAAAAATAATTATTTCTTCCTAGTTAAATTAATAACTTGGTTAGTTACAATGATATATGGGCTAGCATAGGGACCTGATGGACCTATAGATCATGGGCTCCAATAATTATTGATTTATTAATTAAACTCATTAATTAATTAATCATAATTATTAACTTAGGGTAATTCCATTATAAACCCTAAGTTGAACTCCCCTCACTATAGATGGGTTATGTCCATTTGTTATTAAGTTTGTTTTGACATATCCTTCACGTGGTAATCTTTACAACTGGGTCAAAATTACCGTTTTACCCTTGTAATTATCTCTTTTATCCTTGTGTACCCGATGATTCTCTAATAAACATTTTTCTATAGTTTTCAAGTATAGAACGATCCTTCTCGGGCCAGTGAGAAGGTGAGGCCTCATGTTCAAGTACCGAATCATTACAACAAGGGAGATACCTAAAGTTCCTAAGTTAGAATAATGTCGCACTAACACTTTCATTTGTTTTAGGAAAGTTATGAATGCCATCTTGTATAGAAATGTTCTCAAGCACTATTTTAGTCATTTTCCCAAAACGGGAGTTTATCGAGTGTATCAACAGATCACCCTCAACTATGTGAATCAAAGGAAAAGACTTCATTAATGTGAGTTCACAACATACTCAGGATTGAGACGTATCAATCTTAATAACGTAAATTTGATATTATAAATCATTTCCTATCAACGATGTTATTTAGGAATCGATTTATTATCTTGGTCCAGTCTTATATAAACTCATTATATATGATGTTTCCACTTGCATCTACATCATGCTAATGATTTGGATCAAATCAGTGAACAACATCAACAGTATTACCAGAATAAGGTTTCCTAACTTTATTCGTTTAGTGTAGACTATTTGAGTTACTATCTTGGACTAGATCCACTTTATATCTCATAGTAGTCAAGATACCAGAATTAGTAACTCTGGAATTTTCTATTAATGTTTGAATATTTAACGAATATCAACATATAATAAATTACACAAAATTCACTAAAATAATACTTTTATTTATTCATAAAATATTCAATTACAAATTATGAATTCTAGGGCATAAATCCCAACAATCTCCCACTTGCCCTAGAGTAAGTGAGACATCTCTCGTAATCCTAGTCCTTCTAGGTGACCCTCAAACACCTTAGTCGTGAGAGTCTTTGTAAACGGATCAGCTCTGTTGTCCTTCGTGTCTATCTTCGTGACCAACACGTCCCCACGATGCACCTATCTCCCTTATAAGATGATATTTCCTCTCTATATGTTTTGATCTTTTGTGTGATCTTGGTTCCCTTGAATTTACCACTGCACCACTATTATCGCAATAGAGAGTTATAGGCAATTCCATATTTGGAACAACTTCCAAATCTTTTAGGAACTTTCTGAGCCAGACAGCTTCCTTTGCATCTTCACAAGCAGCAACATATTCTACTTCCATAGTGGAGTCAGCAATACAACCTTGCTTAATACTTCTCCAAACTATGGCGGCTCCACCAAGTGTAAACACCTTTTTTACGATGTTGATTTCCTAGAATCTTTATCACCTTGGAAATCCGAATCTGTATCCTGTAAGGATCAAATCCTTATCTCCATACACTAACATATAATTTCTCGTTCTCCTAAGATACTTGAGAATTGCTTTAATCGCAACCCAATGTTCCTTTCCAGGATTGGATTGGAACCTGCGACTACTCCCACCGCATAGCAGATATCCGGTCTAGTACACAACATTGCATACATTAGACTTCCTACTGCTGAAGCATATGGTATCTGTCCCATTTCCTCAACTTCTTGAGGTGTCTTAGGTGATTGTTCCTTAGACAAGCTAATTTTATGCCTAAAAGGTAAAATACCTTTCTTGGAATTTTGCATAGCAAAGCGTTTGATAATTTTATCAATATACGTTGCTTGAGACAGTGCTAGTGATTTCTTGCTTCGATCACGAATGATCTGAATCCCAAGAACATAACTAGCCTCTCCCAAATCTTTCATTTGGAATTGATTTGCCAACCATTCTTTAACTTCTGTTAACGTTCCTTTGTTATTTCCAATTAACAAAATATCGTCAACGTAAAGAATTATGAATACCACTTTGTCTTTTATGATACGCTTGTATACACAAGGTTCATCTACATTATGTTCAAAGCCATAAGTTTTGACTGCATCGTCAAACCTAATATTCCAAGACCTTGATGCTTGCTTAAGTCCATAAATGGACCTTTGCAACTTACAAACCTTTTGTTCTTGTCCTGGAGTAATGAATCCCTTTGGTTGCATCATATAGATGCTTTCGTCTAGATTGCCATTAAGGAAGGCAGTCTTGACGTCCATTTGCCAAATCTCATAATCATAATAAGCGGCAATGGATAAGATGGTGCGAATAGATTTAACCATGGCAACTGGGGAAAAAGTTTCCTCATAGTCAATACCCTCCCTCTGAGTATATCCTTTTGCCACTAATCTAGCCTTGAAAGTCTCAACTTTCCCGTCTACACCTCTTTTTCTCTTATAGATCCATTTGCATCCTATGGGTTTTTCACCATTTGGAAGATCTATGAGAGTCCAGACAGAGTTGGAATACATTGATTCCATCTCGAGATTCATGGCTTTGAGCCATTTTTCTTTATCAATATCCCGCATTGCATTCTTATAAGTTAATGGGTCTTCCGGATTGTCATCAGCTATGGCAATGTGGATTTCTCCAAATCCTATAAAGCGTTCTGGGTTTCTAATAACCCTCCCACTTCTCCAAGGTTCTGATAAAGTTTGCACCTGGATTTCAGGTGTTTTATCAACAACTCTTGTTGATTGATGAATTGTGTTGTTATCACTTATTTCATTCAACACTATTGCACTTCTGGGTTTTGTATCTTTCATAAAATCCTCTTCAAGAAAAACTACATTTGTCGACACAAATACTTTGTTTTCCACGGGACAATAAAAGTATCCACCCTTTGTTTCTTTTGGGTAGCCTACAAAAAGGCATACTTTACTTCGGGGTTCTAACTTCTTTGGGTTTGCCATCAACACATGAGCGGGCGACCCCCAAATCCTAAAGTGTCGTAAACTTCCTTTACGTCCATTCCATAACTCTTGTGGAGTTTTAGGAACACTTTTGGATGGAACCACATTGAGTATGTATAAAGCAGTTTTGACTGCATATCCCCAAAAAGAAAGTGACAGTGTTGCAAACCTCTCATCATTGATCTAGTCATGTCTAATAACGTTCGGTTTCTTCTTTCACCACACACCATTTTGCTTGAGGCATTCCCGGCTTGAAAGTTGGGATGTTATCCTATGTTCTATCAAATAATCTCCGAAGTCTAAGTCCAGGATATTCGCCACCACGATCGGATCGAAGTGTTTTAATAGTTTTACCTAATTGGTTTTCCACTTGACTTTATACTCTTTGAACTTATCAAGAGCTTCGATTTGTGGATCATTAGATAAACGTATCCATAGCGTGAATAGTCATCCGTGAAAGAGATGTAATATTCAAATCCACCACGAGCTTTTGCATTAAATGGTCCACAAAGGTCCGTATGCACAAGTTCGAGTGGTTCCGAGGCTCTATTACCTTTTCCAGTAAAAGGTCTTTTGGTCATTTTGCCTTCCAAACAGGGTTCACAAACTGGCATGGTTCCGATTTCTAACTGACTTAGGGAACCAGATTTCATGAGTCTTTCAAGCCTGTCTAAGCCTATATGACCTAGCCTTAGATGCCATAAATACGTTTCTTCTTTTGAAACCTTTTATCTTTTAGTTCTTGTTTTTGCAGTCTTGAACATTTCAATATTATGTGTTGTTGTTCCTATTGACGGGCTCAATATGAACAAGTTTTTTCTATTGACTGCAGAGGTTATATACGAATTCCCTTTGTATATCTTGATCTCATCAATCCCCGAGTCAATTGAATAACCATTTCTCATGCAACGTGAAACTGACACTAGATTTCTAGCAAATCCAGGGACCAGTAAAACATTATATAACTGTATATAACGAGAATTGAATTGCAGACAAATGTATGCACATGCAACTGCTGTAAGGAACTGCCATATTCCTACTCGCATTGTATATGTACCATGTTCTATTTTAGTCCAAGAATCGGACATTAGAGCGGATGAACAAATGTGGTTTGTGGCACCAGAATCAAATATCCATTCGGATAAATTATCTTCCACTAACCACGATTCTGCTACAAGTAAATCTGAATTACTATCTAAGCCGTTCATCCGTTTGTTGGTCATATTTACGCGACTAATTGCATCTAACCGCAAATTAAGATCTTTTAGGATTAGACTAGAATCTTGATTTAAAGTGTCATTTAACAATTCATTCCATTTGACAAAGTTATCAATTTTATTGGTTGCAATATTAGAGGAGGACATTTTAGCTGTAATGAATAAAATTAAGTGAATTTTAATTAGCAATTCTATATTCAAACAATGTGTTTGGCATAAAATTAAACATGATGCATGAATGCTACAATGTTCAACAAATAGAAATACCCTAAACAGTTATTATGCCACCTGGTAGTTTAACCTTCCCAGGAAGAGTCGCGTCGAATGATAAGTCACCACCCTGTACGTTAAACCGAGACCCTTCTCGAACAACTTCCAATCCAGAATAACTCATATTCCTATGGAATTGTTTTACCGTGTGTTTGGTCAAGAAATTTTGATAACAAACCTTATCAATTTCTTATGAGTGTAACCCATTATTTTAGTCCTTTAAATGAGAAAGGATGAGTGTCTACGAAGTGTAGATTCAATCTTCAATTCGCATTTAAAATCCTTTATCCCATTCAGGAGACCCACCTTGATATTGATTCACACTATAAAACCTTCCTATGGGAATGAACACTTCTATGAGTGCTACAGAGGTCAAGTGTGAATCTCACGTTGCGAGCCTAATAATGGAGACCATAGGATACTTTGTCAAGTTTCCTTCTCCCACTCAAAATTTTAAAATTGGGTTTTCATACTCAGACAAATTTAGGCTAATCAATTTATCTAAGTTTAACCTAACTCAATATTAACTCTTAAATTGGTTAGATCAATTTTAATGTGAATTGCCAAGTTTCCTAGATTTAAAACTAATCACATTATGGGACCTTTTTAATGAAATCGATTAATTATCTTGAACTTTTCTCCCAGATCGCTCCCAGTTAGAGGCGCTCCGTGTTAAGGGAACTTTCAAAAACCTCATCGCCAGGGGAGCTTTCTCGCTTGAGAGATCCATTCAATTTAATTAATCATTTTCATTAATTTTTAATTAACCCTTAATTAAATATCTATTCGATAGTGCTTATGTGAATTTAGGTCCAATTGTTTAAACAAATAAATCCACATTCGAATATCAATTTTAGTTTCTATTCAATTTTAAACATTTTAATAAATGAATATTATCTAAAATTAGCATGCTTTTATCCTAATCTCATCGGCATAAATATTTTATAACAAGATAAAATCAACATGCTTTGTCACATACATAAAATATAATAACAACTTTATAACATAATTATGTATGCATGTACAATTAAATCTATCTTAATCATACATCTATGGTGGGATTTCCTACAAGACATACATATATGCATGAACAATTATTTAAAGATCATATCTCATACAAAAGCTAAATAATTAAACAACTAGATTGACCGATATTCTTGGCACTAATTCTACAACAAAATTAAAATTACATAAATTAAAACTTGTTGTAGGTCTTGAAGCTTGAAATTTTCTCTCTCCTCTTTTGCTTTAGGCGTGGGAGGCCTTTTATGAAAGGAAATATTTTCTCCAATATTTTTCATAAAAGGTTTATTTTTCAAATAATTATCTTTTATCTATTTATGGAAAAATATAAAATAAAAGATTTTCCATAAATATTAATATATATTTTAAAATATATTATAAAGATATAAGATAATTAGAAATTACCCTTTATCTTTATCTTATATATTTAAAATATATATCTTTTAAAAGATAATATTGGAAAAATATCTTACCATATCTTGTCCAAATCTATCCTTGTCGCCGCCCTAGCCGATCGCATCACCATCATTGTGCCGATTTTTGCATCAATTTTTTTCTTCCGTTATTCCCGGCGATTACAAAAATAATCCTATACCCGAAATTGGGTTTACAAATTTTCTAATAAAATTTAAAACCTAAGTGCCCAAGAATACCTAAACAGTCAACTAGCAAATCCACAATTTATATACATACATAAAACCGTTTTTATGCAACCCACCGATTTTCGAAAATCACAATTCATGTAAAATTAACGTAGGCTCTGATACCAATTGAAGGAACTATTTACTAAATTTGTGGAATTTTCTTTAGTAAATTAATTAACGATTAATTACGGATCCGTTAATAACATGCAATTGTGATCAAACCATAATATAAATATAAGGTTTTTCGAAAACTTACATTGTAGATTTATGGAGAATCGGTTGGGGTTTCCTTTACAACATCAATCCACTTCACCAAATCTTCTATGCTATATCCCGATCATAAACCAACCCGATTTGTGGGAATCGAACCGGAAGAACAAACTAAGAAGAAAAATTCTTCTTATTTTAAGAAGCCAAAAACCGGCAATAGGGAAAAATAAAAAAGAGAGCTTTTGATCAAAATCAAGTATGAAATATGAGCACCCAATGGTCATATTTATAAGAAAATTAGAATTGGTTTCCTAATCAAATTAGGATTCCTATTTTCATAATTTAAATAAATAAATTAAAAAAAATAATAAAAATATTGAGGATAATGGCGTCAGATCCCTTAGAATTTAAGAAATATAATTTTCTTTAATTCTTTGACAAGTGGCGCTGATGGATAACATTTTATCTTTTCCTCCCTTTTTTTATTTTATTTTTTTTAATTATCTATTAAATTCTTTTATGTATTTCTAATTAGAAAAATTCAAATAATATTTTCTAATTAAATACATATTTCTAAAAATCCTTTCAATTAATTAATATTGAATCAAATTCATTTAATTAATTATCTTGGGTAAAATACTAATTTGTTTCATAAAAAAAATATAATTAATTCTCTCTTTTTAATATTAAATTAAATAAACTCATTATTTAATAAATAATATTAATTATTAATTTCTATTTAAATAAACTCATTATTTAAATAATTAATAATTTCAATATTAATTTCTATTTAAATAAACTCTTTATTTAAACAATTAATATCATTATTTAAGATGGTGCAAAAGACACAGACCCAGGGCTTTTCACTTTGCGAGCTCTCCTTTTCTCTCGAACAAGAGGTTGTGTTTCATCAACCATAGCCTTCCTCTTCAGACGTGACGAAGAACGAACATCGAGCTGCTTGCTAACAGCCAAAGCAAACTCCAATAGCTTTTAAGTCTTAGACATGCTTGGCTGTGGGAAATTCAGTTCCAAGCTTCCTCGCCTCTTTCTGAATACAGAGACAAAGATAATTCAGAAGAACATTAAAACCGTTGCGAGAAGGAAACGAAGTCTGCATACCATTAACTCTAGGAAATGGATCAGAGTGAAAAGGAACCCAAAGTCCGGTTAAGATAAGCTCTTCTTTGCAAATAAAAGCTTCCCTAAAAAATTGTCCGATCCTTTCCAACTCTTCACAAGCTCTAATATCCGAAATCGTGATGTTAGATTTGCTTAAAGTCCAAACTGCAAGAAGAAAAAAGAGGGGTAAGAACAATTATACAAGATGGATAAAAACAAGGTGGAACAAACCGTTCTCACCCGACTCTTTTCAATCCAAGGGAATAGGGATCTCATCATCGGTCAGCTTCCCCCTAATAAAGAACCACATGTTCTTCCACCTTTTATCTCTAGAGTTGAGACCAATAACGATTCTCTTCCAGATAGAGTCATGGAAATGAAACCGAGAAGTGTCTTGTTGGTTAGATCTAAAAGATCAAAAGTATGAAAGCATCCCTAAAGTTAAATCCATGTTCATCCTAGCAGTAATGGCTAAGAGGGTAACGAAACCCCCTCTAAGTATTTGGCGTAACCTATCCAAGAATGACGTCCAATTCCCTCAGAAGTGAGACCATCCCCATCCTAATGGGGAACCTCACTCTACAATCAAAGAAAATTTCATAGAAAGAAGTCCACCCATTCCCAATATCATGATGAGCACGCTCTTCAGGGCCTGGAACTCCCATTTCCATGACCGGAGGAATGCGGAATGACAGATGATAAAAATCTAAATCAGATTGTCTTAATATAGACGCCTTTAAAGAAGGATGATCGATCATTCTCGGCCTACCAAAAGAAGCTGTTGTAACATCATCGCCTGGATTACCAGGGGAATTACAAATTCTCGCTTCATCATTAAGAGTCTCCTCAGAATCATCACAAGATTCCCCATATTCACTCACGGAGAATAAACGACTAGGTTGGGAACTGTTCAAATTTTCCTCCGATGATTCAAGAAAAGAAACTATCAAATCATCTTCTTTCATTGCTTCAACAAGGAAGAAATTTCTGGCAGCAGTTTCTGCATCAAATTCGTCACTATTTGTAGCAATCCCGCTAGGAGAAACGTACACTCTTATACCATTTCGCCATTCTTCGACTATCTTCATAGAAGAAGACTCCATGGAAAAAATGAATTCCTAGCCGTCAATGACTATAAAATTAGGAGAAATCTACTTATGCATGCTAAAAATTTAAAGGCAAGAACTAACCTGAGATGGCGAGCAGTTAAATGGTTTGCGGTTGACAACGATTTATCTTTGAACGAAGCCTCTTGAATCTTTAAGCAGAAATAAAAAAAAATGGAGTGCGAGAAAGCGTAGAAGGAAAGAAATCTTTTTCGAATTTATAACGTTCAGTTTTAAATGGTTTGCGGTTGACAACGAATTTGTGATTTTGGGTCACCTCGAATCGTTTAGTCCTCTACTTGTTTTCACGTCCAAGTATCCCGGACATAAAAACATGGAAAAACTGTAGAGGTAAAATTTACCATAGACTAGGTCCAATATCAAAAGCCTAAATCTTGATAGGCTTGGTCCAAATAAAAGGGAATTACTTAAAAGCCACCACGATAAACTCAACCGTGTCCGGAATATAATGAGCTCAGACGAGGAATGACGTCTGGAACGCTTCCAATTAGCTCGGACTATCGTAGGCGGTTTATTTGGTCGAAGAGCACGATAAAAGTTTCCTTATATGATGATATGAATATATCTTTTCCTAGGATCATGGGATAAAGATATTATTCAGAAAATATATTATCTTCCTAATATCAAGGAAGCCTACCAAATGGGATCCAGGAATCCTATTATATAAAGTGCTCTACAAACCCTAAAACGGTAATGAATATTCATTATTCTACTCTATACTATTCATATTTTCTGCCTTCAAATCACTAACTTGATCGTCTAAGACGATTTGGCAGGCACCGCACCGGTGTTTTCTTGTTCTTGTTTCTCAGGCATTCGAGATCAAGGAGACGCAATGCACGCAGAACGCACATGATTGACCGTAGCGGAAATCATCCTCTACAAAACGGAATGTATAATTCTGATTTAGAGTATTTAAAAGACATTTTAAGAATGAAATATATGACATTGGGCTGAATTTAAAGATGTTGAATTATGGAAATTAAATATGTTGAATTATGGAAATTAAAGGATGTTAAAAATGGTGAAAACATGCATGTTAAGGACTACTTTTGTGCATTAGATGTTATAATCAATCGTGACCTCTTTTTAGGCTTTTTTTAATGATATTTAGCATGATTTTATTGATGATTTAAGTCTTAAAATACTGCTGGAATTGTGTTATACTTTGAAGAATTAGTGTCCACTAAGAACCGAAACTAGCTTAGAAGTACGCTCAATTTTTACGAGATTAATTGTGAGGTATTTTTGGGAGACTTCTAAGTGTATTATAATGATATTGGAAGTGAAATTAGAACTACTTTGCTGCTGGTTTTATTTAGAAAATTATACCATCACCTAGTGGCCGAAAATAGAGCAAAACTACACTAGTTTATGCTAGTTTTGCTCTTTTGGTAGAAAATTCGTTGGGAGTTTCCTTTTTGAGTTAGGCTTGTAACATTGGGTGATTTTAGGTCATGTTAAGGTTGGGAAAGTGTTATTATTCCAAAATTTGAATTTTTCGAGTTTAAGCCACTTAAAAGTCAGTTTTAACATAAACGAGTTTCTAGACTAGAAACTTGACCTAGGCTTGTTAAAGCATTCTGGTAGTGATGCTTTTAGGCAATCATGTTGTTTTAGTTGTGCTCAACATATCACTTAGCGGGGTAGGTTCATTCCATTTGATCAATGTGAAAGAATAAAGATAGTAGTGTTAGGAATGGTGTCCTAGAACTTGTAATTATTTAATAACAATAATTTATTAAGAATAAATTAAATAAATAAACATAAGTTCTTTATATTATCTAGATTGATTCAATTAACGATATTAGGAATATATGGAAATATATAAATATCAAACATTCAAATAGTAAACCCTAAGTTACTCTTATGAAATCACGACTTAGTATGTGAGTCATACGAGAGGATTAAAGTCGAGATGAGTAACTTAAACGTGTCTCGATAAGAACGGATAACGTTTGGGAACCTTATCCTGGTAACACCGTTGATAGCTTCGCATTTTGTTTATAGACAAATGATCGAATCCTGATCATTCATGTGGGAGACATGAAATGGAAGTATCATATGCAATGTTGATTGTATAAGACAGGACCACGATGTTCGATCAAATTTCTCCTTAGTACCGTTTACGAGAAATGATCGAATATCAAACTAAGTTTATCAACCGTGATAGATCTTAATCCTGAGTGAAATGCGGACTCCTATTTATGGAGTTATGTTATTTGATTCACATGGTTGAGAAGCGTCTGTAAGAACGCTCAATACACTCCTGTTTTGGGAACATGACTAGATAAGTAGCTGGGAACTCATTTTCACGAGATGGAATTCATAACTTTCCTATAAATTAACTATCGGTGCGATACTTAAACATTTTAGGAACTTTAGGAAACTCCCTTGATGTCCTGATTCGAGACATGAACAAGTGGCGCCACGACTTCTTTTGATCACGAGTATATTATCTCTAGTTCGACTAAAGATAATGTTCATTGGAGAATCGAGGAACACAAGGATAAAGCGGTAATTACAGGGGCAAAACGGTAAATTTATCCGCCTGTAATTATGAGGGTTCCACGTGAAGGATTATATCACAGATATAAATAAAGTTAAACTAAATGGACATAACTCATCCGTAGTGAGGGGAGTTCAAGGTATGAATCTATAGTGGAATTATTCATAGTTAGATAATAAGTAATTAACGATTATGAGTTAATCACTTAATTGACTAATTATTAAGCCCATGATCTATAGGTCCATCGGGTCCCTATGCTAGCCCAAATAATATCGTAGTCGCGAAATCAAGTAGAAGAAATGAAAATTTTAAGTAAAGTAAATTACTTAAATAGGCAATATTAATTGTTTAAATATTGAGTATATTTAAACGGTAATTAATATAAACATTATTATTTGTTTAAATAATGAGTTTATTTAAGGGTGGACAAAGACACATTTTAAAACTAATTAAATAGCCATCTTTTCAAAATCCTCAAAGACATTTTTAATATAACAAAATTAATGTTTTCATTAAATTTACAAAACTGCCACTCATTTATTAATTCACTATATTTGTTCTCTTATTCACTATTTAGTGAATTAAAATATGAACTTTATTAATTCACTAAATTTTCTCTCTTAGTCAATAATTTAATAAATTAAAATTTGAGTTTTATTAATTCAATAAAATTTCTCCCTTCATCAATAATTTATTAAACTAAATTACAACATATTATTGAGATCTTCATATTGATTTTAATTCAATAAGTAATTGAAGTTAATAAATTATTGAATAACGGTTTTGATTTTGCCTATAAAAAACATAAAATCTCAAAGATTTCCGCAAATTTTCTCTCTTAGTCAATAATTTAATAAATTAAAATTTGAGTTTTATTAATTCAATAAAATTTCTCCCTTCATCAATAATTTATTAAACTAAATTACAACATATTATTGAGATCTTCATATTGATTTTAATTCAATAAGTAATTGAAGTTAATAAATTATTGAATAACGGTTTTGATTTTGCCTATAAAAAACATAAAATCTCAAAGATTTCCGCAAATAAAAATCACATTCATTTACACTAGTATGCAACATCAATAACCGATTATAAACTTGAAATACAAAATAATATTTTCATAGAGTGGTAAGATAGATCAAGATTTCAATTCAATAATTTATTGAACTCAAGCATTAAATAATTGAATTATAAACTCAACAAAGATCCATTTAAACCTATATACATCAACAATTCATTAAAATTTATAACAAACACAAAAAAGAATTAAAAATGGCATCTTCTGTGTCCTCATTTGGCCTAACTTCACATTTTTTTCTTCCTTGTTTTCTTCTCCAATTCACATATCCCTAGCACATGTAAAGCAACAATGCAAAATAAAAAGTTCAATAAACTATGTTGCGAAATAAAACAAATAAGTTTAGTTCAATAATTTAGTGAACAATATGGTATAAGTTATTGAATTGTATAACAAAAACTAAATTGACACAAAAAGGGGATTTAGGATGAAAAACTATTTTAAAAACTAAAATGACCGAGTTTACAAACTTTACCGAAAAACCGACTGGTAAGAAAATTCATAAAAAATGAACCAGAATCGGACCAGGAAAGGTTACGAAACCGGGGTGAATCGGTTCCTTGGGGGGGCTTTTTTAATTCACTAAATTATACATTATAATTTAATTCACTAAATTATTCCCTTTTATTCACTAAATTATTGAATTAAAATCAATATTATGTATCCCAAATGTACATTATAATTTAATTCACAAAATTATTCCCTTTAATTCACTAAATCATTCAATTTAATTCACTAAATTATTGAATTAAAATCAATATTAGGTATCCAAATATACATTATAATTTAATTCACTAAATTATTCTCTTTAATTCACTAAATTATTGAATTAAAATCAATATTAGGTATCCCAAATGTACATTTAAATTTAATTCACTAAATTATTCCCTTTAATTCACTAAGATATTCTCTTTAATTCACTAAATTATTCAATTAAAATCAATATTAGGTATCCCAAATGTACATTTAAATTTAATTCACTAAATTATTCCCTTTAATTCACTAAAATATTCTCTTTAACTCACTAAATTATTCAATTAAAATTAATATTAGGTATCCCAAATTTACATTATAATTTAATTCACTAACTATTCCCTTTAATTCACTAATTAGTGAATGAGAGAACAAATTTAGGAATTAATAAATTAGTGCATTTTTGTAAATTTAGTGAATTAATAAATGAGTGGCATTTTGTTAAATTTAACGAAATAATTAATTTTGTTATATTAGAAAAAATGTCATTTGGGGGATTTTTTAAAACTTAAGCTATTTAAGACATTAACACTAATAAAAGTGTCATTATAGGCAAATTCTCTTTATTTAAACAGGAAATTAATAATGAAATATTATTAATTAGATATTATTAATTATTTGAATATTGAGTATATTTAAATGATAATTAATAATTTGAAATTAATTAAATTATTAATTGTTTAAATAATTAATTTTATTTGAACGGAAATTAATAATTAAAATTAATTAATTAATAATAAAATATTGTCAATAAAATTATTAATTAAATAATGAGTTTATTTAATGGAAATTAATAATTATAATATTTATTATTAATTATTTAAATAATGAAAATTATTTAAATGGAAATTAATAATTAAATATAAATTTGATAATATTTAGTCGGGAGAAAATATTAATTGTTTAGATAAAATATTTTATTTAAATGGTAATTAATAAATAAATTAATTAAGTTGGACTTATTAATTTAAGAGAGAATTTCTAGCCCAATTGGATTAATGAACCCAATTGAAATTAGCCCAAAATAATTAATTAAATAAATTAGAATTATTTATTAATTATTAATGCTAAAATCGGCTATACATGATTATTTTGGAGAGATAATTGTTTGAATTATATCCTAAAATAATTACATAGATTTATTTACCCAAGATAAATAAAAATAAAGAAAATAAAATAATCTCCTATTTATCTATGGCATTTTCGAAATTGCAAGGTAAAGGAAAGAGATAATCTTTTTTCTTTTTGTATTTATCTCTATAGATTAATCCTAATGTGATTAGGATTCCTATTTTTCTATAAATATGAGGGTTGGGTCATTCATAAATCATACAATTCAATTCCTTAGAAATTCGGAATTCTCTCTTCTTCCCTTCTCTCCCATAGCCGAAATTCCCTAGTCATTATTGGGAAGAAAATATTTTTCTTCTTCCCAATTTCTTCTTAAGTTCGATCTCACAATCGGATTTCGTTTGATCGATCGGGATATAGTGTAGAAGATCCGGTGTTGCTAAGGATTTGATGCTGTAAAGAAACCTCCAACCGATTCTCCATATTTTACTCAATGTAAGTAAAGGGTTTTAATTTTCGAAAAACGAGCATGAATCTACATGTTTTTATCACAAATTGCATGATATTAATAGATCCATAATTAAATGTTAATTAGTTTACTAAATCAAATTCCGCTATTTTAGTAAATCATCCCTTCAAGTAGGTTCTATTGTGTGCTTCGAAAACACACAAGAAGAATACCTCAAAAGGAAAAACGTGGAAACAATAGTTGAGTTAAGGTATTGTGTAAAATTGGACTTGAGAGAAATTGTTGGAAGTTGTGAGGTTGATTATGGATTTAATGAACTTAGAAATCTTCTCATGGCATTACTTTTCTTTTAACTTTTTTTACTCATTGGGCGTAGCCTCATGATGCTACATTTATTATTTTTTTTTTCAGGTAAAAAGAAGAAGAAAACTGGGCATTGATGTAGTTCGTTAATGGTGGATGGTTGGCATGGTTTTACATGCCGGTGTTTTATTTTTCTTCTTCTCTTAGTTTATCTAGTTGGGTTAAACTTAAATAATTGAGTCGATACATGTTCTTTTAAGTTTTTATCATTGTTTTAAACATTTCATTTGATTGAGTATTTGTTGAGAATTTATAAGTTTTGGTTTTGAAATAAGACTGATCAATCCAGAAACTGATGTCTTTGAGATTTAAATGAAATGGGAAGATGTTTTGAACATTATTTATGCTTCCGTTGTTTTATATTATATTTCCATATTTTTGGGAATTTTGGGGTTGTTACAGTTGGTATCAGAGCCCTTATAGTTCTGAAGACCGTAAATCCAAACCAACCACCACTCCACGAACTCGTTGGTGCCATGTATTTATTTTATTAAAGTATTGCCAATTAATGAGAATGTCTGAATTGTTTTAAGTCATTTAGATAAGATGTAACTACAATGCGTTATCGTTAAATCTTATTTGTGTTGTTTGAAATATTTTCAGAATGCCTCCATTAGCCATACATGGACGTGGAAGGGGACGCGGTCAAGGAGTTAACCCGATTATGAGAGTGATATTGAGTCATCTAATGAGTTGAACTCATATGTGATGCTTGTTGTGGATTATTAGGAGGATGAGACTTATGAGGATGCTGAAAACAAAGAACCACTAGTTCCACCAGTTGCACCTGCACCCCTAGCTGTCCAGGGAGTGTTCGTTCCTCAGACTGAATAAGAGGAAATGCAAAAAGCAATGAATAAAACAAGTGGAACAACTGAGGAGGCTAGATTTATGAGAGAGTACAGGAAACATGCTCCAAAAGATGCAGAAAAATGGATGTCTCGGGTTCAACGAGCTTTGAGATTTGTGAATTGTCCTGACCATCTGAAGGTGTATAATAGAACTTATAGCCTGGTTGACGATGCTTTATATTGATGGGAGATAACTGTCCAGACACTAGGACATAATGTGACTTGGGAAAAATTTAAGGAGTTGTTCAATGATAAGTATTACACGCAGTAGGTTCGAAATGCAAAGGAGATTGAATTTCTATCCTTGAGGCAGAATGGAAGGTCTGTACTAGAGTTTGAGAGAGAATTCCATAGACTTTCAAAGTTTGCTCAATATTAGGTGGCTACACCTGAACTGAGGATGCAGAGATTCATGCTGTCCTGAAGGGACATGTTGAGACTATTGAGCCAATTGACTATGCATCAGGCTTGAAGAAGGCAATTGCCCTTGATCCTAAAAGTAGGGGCAAAGCAGTTGCGAAGGAAACTTTTGAATCAGTGGTGGGGCAAAAAGAAAAACTGAAGCTGAGCAGAGTCAGAAACAGAGTAATCATGGGACTAGTAAGAATCGGTTTTGTCAGAATCGACAATTCAATCAGAACCAACAAAACAGACAGTTTCAGGGAGGAAATCGACAGAGACAGGAGCTTGAATGTAGAAATTGTAAGCAAAGACATTGGAGCAATTGTACTTTGCCACACATGTGTTTCATTTGCCAATAGAAGGGTCACATTTATACTGAGTGTAAGAAGAAACAGGATAGGCATGTTGAGCAGAATCAGCCTAGACAGAATGTGCAGCAAGTTAAACTGTTTGCTACTAATAAGGAAGAGGCTGAGGCGGCAGGGAATGTGGTGACAGGTACCTTATCTCTTTTTGGCCATAGCGTCTTTGTTTTATTTGATTATGGAGCGAGTCATTTGTTCATATCTGCTGCATTTGTTGAGTATGCTGGTTTAGACACTTTTCCATTAGAGTACTGAAATAACATATTTTTACATGTCAATTACTGAAGTGTCAGAACTTTTTAAAAATTACTCAAATAACATAATTATAGTTCAATAACTTATTGAATTAAAAAAGTAAAAAAAAAACAACAACAAATTCATTGAAAATTTTAGTGAAAAATAATCAAATAGTTCGATAAATTATTGAACTTGAACTTAAAAAACAAAAATCAAATAAATTCATTGAAAATACTCATAAAAATCAACAAAGTATAATTCAATTATTTAGTGAACTATAATTATGTTATTTGAGTAATTTTAAAAAGTTCTGACATTTTAATAATTAGTATGTAAATTTATACTATTTGTGATAAATTCTAAAAAAATCTAAACACCTTATTATAAGGTATTTTCGACCACCCTTATTAAAAACAAGAAATGATTTAAAATATTTGAAATACTTACCTTATATGAAATCCCAAAGAATTAGCATTTACTAAGTCAACGAACTACAAGGGTTTGTTTTTGGGAAAAAGACACTTTTGGTCCTTGAGTTTTGAGTTTGTTTACCATTTGGTCCCTGAGTTTTCAAAACCGACATTTATACCCATGAGTTTTCGTTTTGTTTACCATTTAGTCCTTACCGTTAAGAATCTGTTAAATACTTAATGGAATGCTGACGTGGAATTAAAAAACTAATTTTATTATTGACATGACATATATTATAAATGAGTTGGCATATTAATGAGTTATATATTAATATTTTATTCATTTATGTATTATTAATTTTATTTATGTGGCATTTTATCTCTCTCCTCTCCCACTTCCTCTCTCTCTTCCATCTCAATTCTTAAGTTAAATCTGCACTTACTCAACCACAATGAATGCTTCTTAAGGTTCATCTTCTTCATAAAAAAATCTCAAAATTTTTTAATTCTCATTTGTTTTATATTTCTTGTAATATTCTTTCAAAATCTACAATATCATTGGTCTCGTTTAAATCCATAACTAAGAAAAGTCATATGTTTTTTTCCAGATTTGTTCAAAAAAATCAGATCCATGGAAGCCAAAGGATTACAGATCACTTATGAAACTCAAATCCAACAAAAAAAAAACACATATGAAACTCAGATTTGAAGAAGAAACTTCAATTCATATCTTTTATGCTCAATTGCACCCTCGTCAAAATACGAAAGAAGATCTAAACCCATGAAGTGTCATTCGTCGAAAAAACGCTGGATTCAAGCTTGATAGTGTTATCCATGGTTGAAATTCGATGAAAATGAAGTTTTATTATATGAAAATTATAAAGGAGATTGATATTGAGATTGACTCTTGTGGTGTGTTCATAGATATGAGAACAAGGTGGGTTTCTTCGATTTTGCATCAGGAAGAGAACTTGTTTGCCATAGAAATCCCTCACCCATATTCCATTTATTTTGAATAGATTTTGAAACTCATCATTCTCTAAAATCAATTTTGAAACTTTCTTCCATTTCCAATGAATCTTGGCAAATCGCATGCTCGTACGCCCCCTTCGTCTTCTCCTTGAATTTTCTAGTAATCGGTTGTAATTTTTTTTTTGTGAGTTCAAATACAGGAAAGTAATTTTTACAATTGGAAAGTTCGATAACAAAATCCTGATACCCAAATTGAAGATTCAAAAGAATCCAAATCTAACCTTATGGCATAATTTTTTGTTTTTAGATGTCCATCAAAAAGCTTTACATGTTAATTGAGATGGCAACTCAGGGTGAGCTTCAGTTTTGTTCGAGCATGAGCATTTTTTGTTTTCATGGACCAAATTCCAAAACCATCGAATTTACAAGTTCTTCTTCGTCGAAGTTTTTGTCTAGTTCAATCGGAGAAGACGAGTGGAAGGGGGGAGGGTGAGAGGAGATGAGGTAGAGAGAGAAAGAAATGGATGGAGAGAGAGGGTTTTTTAAAATAAATATAAAATTAAAATACACCACATAATTAATATCATTAATATGCCAACTCATTTATAATATATGTCATGTCAATAGTAAAATTAGTTTTTTAATTCCACGTCAGCATTCCATTAAGTATTTAACAGATTCTTAACGGTAAGGACTAAATGGTAAACAAAACGAAAACTCAAGGGTATAAATATCGGTTTTGAAAACTCAGGGACCAAATGGTAAACAAACTCAAAACTCAGGGACCAAAAGTGTCTTTTTCCCTTTGTTTTTTCATTAGGTTCCGCCTCGCTAGAAGGGCTTGGTGATGACATGCCATTGTTTTTGTTGTTTTGCCATGATTATTATGATTGTCATATTGCTTTCCAAGCAAGAATGTGATTATATCATGATATCCATGTTTCTTAAGCATGCTATTATATATGTCATGTTCATCATGCATTACATTAATTAAGTTATTAAGTTTGGAAGTATGTCAGGCTCAAGAATTTTATGGTTAAAATATGAGTAAAATGCAAATAAGATCTCTGTAGTTTTTTTCAAATGTATGAACACCCCTTATGATTTGAAAATGGTAAATCACACCCTTGTGGTTCCAAATTATCTCAATGAGACCCCCCATTCAACGACATTAATTTCCTTTTAGTCATAACTTTTTCGTTTGAACTCCGATTTGAATGGATATATTCAAGATGTTTTGGAATCCTCATTTCTGGCTCTAAGTTATGGTCAATTCAAAACTTCTAAATCATCAGTAACCGAAAGCGTTAATAGTATAAATCACACGTTTTCCTTCGATGGTATTTCTATTATTTAATTATTTTATTTAAGGAAATAAAAGTATTGATTATGGAATGGAATGTTGTATAATTTAAAGAAAATATGAGGGAAGAACCTAAAAATGTTTATATATATATTTAATTATCCCAAAGCTTTCTCTCATACCCAACTCCAATCTTACAAAAGCTAAGTACTATTAGGTGAAGATTAAATTAATCTTGATACTTAAATTGTATAGAAGATTCACTAATCAATAATTGAATTTTAATTACTTATATGGGAAAAAGGTTAATCATTACTTTATACTCCAAATTCTTATTTTATTATAACTGAGTCATTCGTTGATAATAATTATAGTTTTCTATCTTCAAAATTAAACTAGTTTGTGAACAGCTTGTTTAAATAACTCACTTAAAATGTCAGTCAAACTTTATAAATTAAAAAGGCAAATAGTCTTTAGAAATTGTTATTTTAGTCCGTTTTCTTAAGCATTCTAGTTTAGTTTTTTTTTTTAATAAAAAAAAACCAACTTTGATACCAATTTTCAAGTTTTACATGTTTTTATTCAACGTGTAACTAAAGTTTTTCATGTTGGTTAAAAGTGAAATAGATGTATTTTTGTTTATCATATGAATATAGAGATATTAGAGTCCCCAGAATCTAGTTAACTACGTACCTTATACCTAGCCGGTGACACCACACGGTAACGTCTTGAGGGAGCAAAATCAAAAGCTTGGGACTCTATTTTGTTGGTATAAATCACGTGAACATTTCTTCAATAAAAATGCAAAAGGCATTGTATTTACCGAATTGGCTCCGCCCCTTGTTATTGTCTTCCTGGTCAAGCCAATTTTTTCTATTTTCTACTCTTTTTTTTGTTACTCTGAAAAAAAAATAATGAAAGAAAAAGAATAAAATATAGAGGGAAGAAGAGGGGTGACGCCTTCCTTTTCTACCTTTTAAATATGTAAAATAAAGGCACTCAAAGCTATAATCTCTTGCTTTCATTGGAGGATTTTATTTATATAATATAGTTCAATATAAAAGTATACATTACGCATGTGAGCAAATTACTTCAAACTATATTTTATATGTTCAATATTGAAGCCTTTGGTTGTTATCTTTTTGTGCCTTTTTTCGGTTCTTTTTCTACCCTCAGATTGTTTCGTTATGGTTACTTAATTGCAATAGTTTAATACGTTTGATTTTATTTTGAATGTTTAAGAAAAATTCTCAGAATTATGCGTTATAACATGGTGTTAGAAGTTGATGTAAACGAAAATGTATTGAAGTTCAAATTTACGGACATATAGATAGAAATTTTGATGTCGACGAATATTTGAAGAAAAGTAATGGAAACCATATATACAAAAGAAATTTTGTAGAATTTAGCAATAATATTTGAAAAGTTGCTTTAATAGACCGTATAATCTATTATTTCCATGATTTATATCCGTATATATAATGTAAAAATGATATTAAATATTCCTATATGAAAAATAATGTAAAAACAATAAGTTTATAAAATTTACATACTTGATATAGTCACATCGATATCATTTTTAGAATAAATAAATACGTTTTTTTAAACAAGTGATAGTTTCATATATTTAAAATAAATTTTGTTAAAATATAGAGAAAAGAAAAGATTTATGAGATAAAGAGAAAATAACGTACATAAATGATGGGGGAGAGTAAGAGAAAGAAAAAGGTAAATATTTATTTGAGAGAGAAAAAAAGAGAGATGAAATAGAAAATAATAGTGAAAATTGAAAGGAAAAAAAAAACATTTCCCCACCAACTCATTCTCTAGCCTTTTTTACCTTGTAATTTTCTTAATGCATGGACCCACGTCTTAATTCCTTTTCCACACAATTCTCTTTTATTTCTGTATGCTAGTCCCCCTTAGAAAATTCACGGGGTAAGATCCTTATATAAAAGCATGTCTACCTTCCCAAATTTACTTCAACATTGGGCTTCCAATGAGTTGCATATTACTTATTTGAGTTTTAAAAGTAATTTATTATTTTTATTTTTTGCCTAGCTGTTGAGCTTATAATGTCTTCGATATATCGATTGTAGGAAAGTAACTTTTTCGATCACTAAATGATGAGTTGCACAGTCCCGAGCAGGTGCGCTGCATGGGCTTTGGAACAAACCCCCAGTTTTTTGGGGCCCAAAATTCATAAATATATTTAAGGAAAATATCTATTAAAATGATATAATATTTGAAAGTATGTTAATGGAACATTTGTAGTTGGATTGTCTAAGATAAATTTTCCATTGCCTTGCCCAGGATGGAATCTAGGATCACGGCTTTTTAACTTTTTTTTTATACCGTTTTAACGGCTTTTTAACTTTTTTTTATACCGTTTTAACGGCTTTTTAACTTTTTTTTATACCGTTAAAATATTTTAAATTATTTACGCTGCAATTTAAATTAATTGATACAAAAATTATATATTTTGATTTGATTAACAAAAAAATATTATTGATCAATCACTAAAATAACCTTTTTGGATTGAATCTAGGAGCACGGCTTTTTAACTTTTTTTTATTTCACTGTTTTAATATTTTTAATTAGGGGCATTTGCAAATCTAGCAAATTTTTTTAGTAATATTTATAAAAATAAAAGCTCAAAAAAATATTTGTAAATATAGCAAATTTTGATCAAGTTTATCAGTGATAAACATTGAATTACATATTTTTACACTATGTTTATCATTGATAAACACATAAATTATTGTTTATCACTGATAAACATGATAAAAATTGTTATATTTGCAAATACTTTTTTGAGTTGATATTTTTACAAATATTGCATAAAAATCATGCCCAATGAAATTTCCCTTTTAATTATTTAAGCTTCAATTTAAATTAATTAATACAAAAATTATATATTTTGATTTGATTATCAAAAAAATATTATTCATCAATCATTAAAATAACATTTAGTTATTATAATGAAAAATTACGTCCAATAGTATTTTTAATCTAAGTTTCTAATATAGTAAAAAATTAATTTTTTTTTTAAAAAACAATCTTCTTCTTATATTGATGATTTACCTATTCTATTTTTATTTATTTTTAATAGTAATTTAGATGTTTTGAATTAGAATTCGATATTTTTAAGTTGATAGTTTTAAATATTTTTATATTTTTCTTTGTGAATGTTAAAAAAAATCATTTCATAGCATTCTTAAAATTTGTAGTTTTTTTTTTCTAAATATAATTTTATAAATTTACTATTATTAAATGTATGTGTTATAGTTATAATTATGTATGTATCCAGATCGTGTGTTCGTGATTGTAACTCTTCTAAACCTAAATGCTAGATAGCCAGTGCCTAAAATTAGATTTTATTAAATGAAATATTATAAATAATCCATTTTATTTATGTGGACATGAAAAATATATTTCTAAATTTAACTTTCTAAACTCCATTTTTTGTTATTATAAAAGTTTACAATTTTTTGTGATTTTTATCCATGTTAAGTATTATTTAATTGAGGGTACAAAAATTATATTCTCGAACGAGACCTCTATTTTCTTACAACCAGGCCCTATCCTTTATTAAAATTTTATATGATTTGGGTTTTGTGCAAAATCAAACCCACATGTGAGGGGAGAGTTGAGATATATGATTAAATTTATCATTATCCACCCTCTTAGCATTCTCAATGAAAAATAACTAGTTTTTTCTTCTTCTACAAATAATGACATTCAATAAATTAAAAATCATAATTATTGAAACATTATTTAATAATATGAAAACGCTACTCGATAATTGTTGAATTCTATTGAATAAAATATTGATTCATAATAAATAAAGGAAAATTATTGCCTTCAAACTAATTTTGAGATGTTCCTCCATATTTTTAATATATGTTTTATTTATATTGGATGATTAAAGTTAGCGAGATCCTCATATTTATTAAATATGAAAATACTTAATAGAAATTACGTTTATTTATAAGTATTATAATAAGATAATTACTATATTAATCTAAAATACATTTAGATTTTCATTTTAACTTCTAAATCTTTTCTATTTTATCAATAAAATCAAGGGAAAACTTTTATTTTAGTCTTTAAATTTTACTCAGATTTTATTTTCATCCATGAACTTTACGATTCATTTCGTTTTAGTTATTCTATCTATTTTTTTTTTTGGCTGGGACACTAAAGAATGACTTATATGACATGTAATTGATGATGTGATGTTATTAAAATATGAATTAGGTTAAATGATGTGGAAAAATGAATATACAATGAAGTTTAAAACTGTAATTAAGAAGTGAAAATTATTGACCAAAATGATATTTTACCATAAAATTAAAAACTAATAACTTTCTCGAACATATACCGAAGAATAGATTTGACTCTAGTAGGCTTTATCCTACATCAAGTTTGTACCCTTTGAGTTTGGGAATTAAAAAGCACACGAGGAATTTTACATTTACAAACATGAAGACCATTTTACACACGTGATGTTTAGTACACAAACATTTCTCCCAACCCAACAATCAATAACCCCGCGTTATCCATCTAGGGCACTTGCTTTGTGGGTTCCTCAATTCCGCCATGGCTCCTTTTCTTCTTCCACGTCAACTTCAACGCGCCTGTCTCAAACCAGTCAAAATTCATTCTCTTTTTCACTATCTCTCTCTATCTGTATAAATATATTAAGACACAGCCGCAATATTCCATTATTAGATCAGATCAGATTAAATACATATTCATTCTTTCATCCCCATTTCATAATAATAATCAAAAATCAAACTTTGCATGACGAAGCCGGCAACTGTTGAGAAAACCGCCGCCGCCGCTGCCGCCGCCGAGTCGAGGTTTAAAGGAGTGAGGAAACGGAAGTGGGGAAAGTTTGTTTCTGAAATTAGACTACCCAATAGTCGTGAACGGATATGGTTGGGATCTTACGATTCAGCCGAGAAGGCGGCGCGTGCTTTCGACGCGGCACTTTTTTGCCTGCGTGGTCGGTCTGCCAGGTTTAATTTTCCCGACAACCCGCCCGACATACCTGGAGCGGGCTTACTTTCTCGGTCGGAGATTCAATCCGCCGCCGCCAAATATGCGAATTCTGAACCACGGCCGTCTTCGACAACTGGGTCGTCGGAAATTCGACCGGAAATCATGGATTGCTCGTCTCCTTCGCTTTCACCGTCAAATTTTTCAATCGATAGTGAATGGGTTGATGAAAGATCGTCTTTTTATGATCTTCATACAACTATCGGGTCGGGTAATTTCGGGTCGGAATTCGGGTTGTATCCAGAATACAATTCTTTTTTCAATGAATTGTATGATAATACAACGACGCCTTCATTTGATTATGGGGATGAAAATTTTACAAATCAAGATTCTTTTCTCTGGAATTTCTGATACAAAAAATAAATTACAGAGCTAAAAAAGCAGAGTTCGGGACTGTTTTTTTGTTCTAAGAACTTTTGCTCAAATTTTTTTAATCAAATTGGGTGTCTAAGTAAATAGAAAATTTTCCGATCTTGATTTGAGTTCTTCAATTTCTGAAGATTGATGGACCATTTTTTCTTAAGCCATTGATTCTTCTTATTGAAGATTACTTAAATTATTTGAAGTGGTTTCTCTAGAATTTGTAGAGTGGTACATGTATTTGTTTTGTTTGTTGAATTTATTCAGCCCTTTTATAATAACAAGGGTTTGAATTTCAAATTAAATTTTAGCTAAAATGTTGGTTTTTGCATAAATCAAATGTTTAAGTATACTATTATCTTTCATAAGGTCTTTCAACATAGAGAGAGATTAACTCATATTAATAAAACGCGTAATCTTAATTTTTAAAAGGCTTCGATCTAAAAAAAGACTAACTCATAATCTAATATTAACAAACTTAAACATAGTCTAACTGATTAAGCATAATACTACTTTTCATAAGGTCTTCCGATCTAAAGAGAGGCTAACTCATAATCTAATATTAATAAACTTGAATAACTCAACTAATTAATTATAGTACTACCTTTCCTAAGGTCGGTCGGAGGTTATGTAATATCGGGGAAAAACTCATAATCTACTATTAACCTCTTTTATGGTGGGATCCATGACATTAAGTACCAATTTTAGAATTTTAAAAGTAAACGATTTGACTCAAATAGAAACTAAAACTCAACCTAAAGTACATGACTATTCAAGAAGAAATGTTTAGTCTTAAAACATTCGAAACTGAAAAAAAAAGTTCAACAAATTTAAATCAAAACTAACAATCAATAATCCTAATCCAAAAACTAAATTAATTTTAACAAACAGCCTCCACAGCTAGCCTCTTAACAACATCAGCCCCACAATTAGTGGAACCAAAAGTATCCTCAGAAACAGAAATGGAGCAATTTTCTTTACCGACACACAGATCTTGAATTATAGACAATGCATCATTTTGTCCTTCACAACTTCCTTTTGCAAATGAGCCACAAGAGCCTTGAGCAGCTCCAAAGCTAGCAAAATTAACACCCGAAATCGGCTTACCTTGACATGACAGTTCCAACACATTCTTCTCATAAGCATTAGCACAAGCCTTTTCGATCGCGATGGTTTGGAAATTAACCGACGAAGGGCTCCCTCCAAATTCCTCGAACAAAACCAAACTGTTTTCACCGTCATTGATAAACGACCGCGGAACGTGGTACCATCTTTGTGTGGGAAGGCCGCAATTGAAGACACATTTGTTGTTGTCGTAAGGGCCACGGTAATCGCATGGATCAGAGCTGCAGCCTTCGCCGGCTAGGTAGGAAGGCCAATATCTGCCTATGCTGTGGCCATTCACCCAAGCCATGCCTTTGCCTAATCCTTGTAAATCTAAGGAAACAACATCGGTTCCTAAGGGAGCTTTGAATGTGGTTTTGTACCATGTCATCATTGTGTTAACTGGAAGATTTTCTGATTCCCATTTCGAAGCGAATTGTGAATCTGTGCTGTAGAGTTGGTTTTCGAAACCGTGTAAACCGACTTTGTATGTCCATTTGTGTGATGATAGATCCTTAACGATTGTCTCGTCGTTACGTCGACCGACTAATTCGACCGTGCCGATGATTCCAGATTGGATGGTATCGAATTGGGGTCCGTAGTTCTGTGAATATCAACATGATAATTGAAACAAAATCATTATATGGAGATGGAAAACAATGAAATGAGGAATTATATGAAGTAAAAATATACCTGGAATCCAACAGTTGCACTGAGTAATGAGATTAGATTCTTTCCTGGATTCAATTTGATTTCTCTTTCAAATGCATAGTTGAAAATACCATAAGTGGCCCATTGAGAACCTATATTATGATTATGAGAATACACATTTTATTAAATTTATAAAAAAAATAAAATTTAGATTTAAAAAAAAAAAAAATAATAAATCAAAGGAAATTACCAATGAATTCTCCATTAACATATGCATGGATTATATGTCCGCTTCCATTAACACGAAGAGTCATTTCATTGGTCCAAATCGGATCGTCTTCGTTCAAATTCACACTGTTACACCAAAAAGTATGTTTATTAGCGAGATTAAGATACGTATGAAAGTCAGAACGACCTGTAAAAGTACTTATCCTAATTAAATTTTGTGATTACCTGGTCATGTACCAGAGATAATCACTAGCATCGTTAGCAGCAGCTTTCTGATCAAGAATACGGTTAGCGGAAAACGTTCCCTTGCCACTGAGCACGGGGGCGTCGAGATTCTCGGGTCGCCACACCCATTGAAGAGACGCAGGCTCCTCTTCAGCCTTGTTTTCTCTTTTAACCATAACCGAAGTTTGAGTATTGACTTTGGCTGTGTTATAAGCTTCCACTTTACAATCAGGTAAAATACTGACAGACCATGCTGGAACAACATAGTCATTTCCATCGTAGCTTACGGTAGCGTCGTATGAGGAATTGACATTGGCGAAGAAACAGCTTGACCCTTCATTTGTTGTATAAACAGTTGTCTGAATAAACAAACAAACGTTTTTCAAAACCGATTATCATCGATCTGTTTTTTCAATATGTATAAGATAATCAGATGTTTGATAGTGTTTGAAATGAAATCTTACCGATGCAAAATTACCCAAGTCAGTGGTGGTGACATTGCCTTGTGTAAGAGTTTTCTCCATGGACTTGAGGACCACGTGAAGTTGCTTCAAATGACCGTATTTCGGTTGGTTTAAGTTGCCGTATTCATCGAGAGGAGCGTCGTAATCGTACGTTGTCGTGATGTATGGACCACCGGCCATTCGATCAAAGTTGGTGCCACCATGGTACTGAAAAATAAGTCCAACCAATATTAGTCACTTGCAGACAGAAGAGGAAAAAAGGAGAAAATTTTAAGAGTGTAATTTTAATTAAGATTAGTTCGGTCTTTTTTTTTAAAGAAAATCAGGGAATGAAAACTCGAATCTTCAATATGAGAAAAAAACATATACGAATTATTTGAACTAGATTTTTTTTTAACACCCCTAAGATATTTTAATAAATTGAAAAGAATATGATAATAATACCATATAGTAATTTTGGAAAGTGCCACCCAATTGGTAGAATCTTGCAACAGAAAAAGCCAAATCCTCTGCAGTTCTATGTGGATCTTTTCCACCCCAATTCTTGAACCTATAAGATATATGTAAAAGATTTAATAACATATATTTGAACCGAAAAAAAACTAAACTCAAACTAGCATCTCACCGATACTGCCACATATAATACATATATGGTAGTCTCGGAGAGATGCTGATTTGGGTGGTCAAGAAAAAAAAACACAATAAAAAAAAAGTGAGTAGGTACCAGCCAGTCCAATTCTCAGTCCACATCTTGGGAGTGTCAGGATTAGTGGGAGTGAATTGATCACAATACCAACCATTACAAGTATTGAGCATTGGCTGAGGGGCATCACTCTGTTGACACATAATCCATGGCACTCCAATGTCAAGTGATTCTGCCATTGTTGCACACCATTCCATATATTCTTTTCCTTCATCTCCATATGCCCACATCACGTTTCCATATTCATTCTCTATCTATTTTATTTTTTTATTTATTCACAATTCATTATATTAAAGAAAACAAATCATTTCATAATTTATAGGAAAAAGAAAAGAAAATAAATGGTTAACCAACCTGAGCAATGATGATGGGTCCACCTTGGGATGCAAATAGGTTCTCTTGTTTGGCCATGTCTACGATTAGAGTTGTGAAGTTTTGCATTTCATTCTATTTTCAATTTTCAAATTATATTATTGTTAAATAAATGGAATTAAGATATGAAAAGATCAATATAAAAAATTATGGAAGGTTGATTTTACCATGAAGACGGAATTTGCAGTTCTAATCTCAACTCCGGGAAGATTGTGCACCCATACTGGTATTCCTCTGATTCATTAAATCCAAAGTCACGATTTTGATTATTAATTTTATAAATTGGTGATATTATAAAAAATCAATGATTAACTTGAACACTGAAAAGAAAAATTTACCCATAATTCCATTCAGCACAAACATAAGGACCGATACGAAGAACAACATAAAGTCCTTCAGCTTGAACCGTTTTAATGAATCTCATTAGATCCAAATTGGCACTAAAATCATATTGACGACGATTTGGTTCATGAGCATTCCAAAAAACATAAGTTTCAATGGCGTCCAATCCACCTTCCTTTGATTTCTTGATCAAATCCGGCCACATCTATAATAATAATAACAAACTTATTAAGTAAGGAAAATAAAATACTTGAGTCCTGACCGGTCAGTACCCAAATATCTTCCTCAAAAAAAAAAGAAAAGTTAATAATATAATGAGAGAAATGGAAATGTACCTCAGGAGTGCTTCGTGGGTAATGAATGGAACCAGATAACAAAATCTTAGGTTGGCCATCAATGGTGATGGCTCTTCCATTATGAGAAACTTGAAGAGCGTTGATGAAGATAAATGAATTCACCAAAACACAGATGAATAACCATTGAAATTGACCCATCATTGTTGAAATTAGAAAATGATTGTTTTTTATTTACTTAGGAATTGTTCTATATATATATATATATATATAGGGAAAAGAGTAGGAAGAGACTGAAATATTGTGCGATATTGTTGATTTTAGAATCCTAACTAACAAACAAAAATTCAATTTTTACTCTAGGAAAATCTTTTTTTGAAGTGATATCTGTTGAAAAATGTTTGAATTAATTACTTCAAATTTGGCTGGATAATGTTTGTTTAACTGCCATCTCTTCATAATAATCTAAAATTTAAAAGATTTCTCTCTATATTTTTTAATCATGAAATATTGAAGAATAATATTAATGTGGGGTGGTTTTATAAAGATATTAAATCAATTTGATTCGGGGAATCTTGAACCTTCAACTTTATTAAATGAACACAGATGTCTAATAACTAAGGTATGTTCAAGCATATTAATATGGATAATAATTGCCTCAAACGTTTGGAGGAGGCTCTACATCCCAATTCTATTGGCATTTCAATTAAACATTATCGCATTGAATAAAAATGTGGGCCCCGCTAACTTTTATAAACCAATGGGCACCAAACAAATATGAAAGTATGCCTTCAACTAGTGGAAGCATTCTATTAATATGGGATGTTAAGCGTGAAGGGTTGGGATGGTTTCGAAAATCATAAACCTGTGAACCTACAATTATTTGATGTTGTTATCCTAAACTCATCTAATTTAAAAGAATTTAAGTAGAAGTAATTAATTTAAATTTATAATTAAATATTTATTTAAAATATTATTAATAAATTTATTTTTATATACATATAATTTTAAAAAATATAATAAGATTTTAGATAATAATGAAATAAAATCTATTTTGTAATTCATTTTTGCTTATCAATGTATCTTATTCGTATTCTCATTATTTAATATCACCTTATAAATAATGAACATTTATTAATATTTCTTTTCTCTTTATTCAATACTTCCAATAATAATAAGATTTGACCAACAACAAAAAAAGATTGATTCTGTTTGTTTAAAAATCATTTTGAATTAAAAACACAATCAAAATAAGATCTGTTATAGTTTAGTTTAATTTTTTTTTAATATAAAAAAATCTATTTTTAGAAATTGAATAAATAGTTATAGTAATTTTAAGATACCTACGAAAACAATAATATTTTTTTAATAATAAAAAACAATAATTAGTTTTCAAAACTGTATTATTTTTATAGGCAGCTCGACTCCTCGAGAGTAATAAACCACAACTTAATGATCAGGACCCATGTTTGAAGAGTCGTGAATTTTTCCTCCCCGATATATATATATATATATATATATACTTTTTTTTTAATATTTCTTTAAATTGAAGGAAGAGAGACTCGAACTTCAACCACATAACTGTATTATTTTTATAGGCAGCTCGACTCCTCGAGAGAAATGAACCACAACTTAATGATCAGGACTTGTGTTCGAAGAGTCGTGAATTTTCCCTCCCCGATATATGTATATATATATATATATACACTTTTGTTTTTAATATTTCTTTAAATTGAAGGAAGAGAGACTCGAACTTCGACTTCATAAGAAGAGAGTAAGTGTCTAACCAATTAAGTTATGTTCACGTTTGCCTCCTCTCCCCAATTTGATATAAAATCTAAAAAAAATTATTCTCTTTCACATAATGTTTTTTTAATACTAGTGATGTAACACTTACACAGGTTTAATGACATTATTTGAGATCGGTCTATTCTAATTTTAAGCTACCTGTCATTTATCCTTCAAAATATTACTATACAATTTTACCTTAGTTAATATACATAAACTTGTCAACATGATTATACTTCAACTGATTGGGCATAATACTCTCTTTCTCAAGGTTAAAGGTTCGAGTCATCCCTCCCCCACTTTGATGTAGTATCTAAAAAGACAATATAGATAAACTTTAATCATCATCATGCATGCATCAGTGTCAACCTTTCTAAATTTATCATTATAGATAATGCAATATTTAGCTCTTGTTAAATATATATATATATATCATGAATATTTTTAAAAAATAGTAAACATTTTTTTAGGTAATTAAAAATACATAAAGAATTAATATTTGTTAATAGTACTTACCGCTTGCTTTTCTGTTTATTCAATTCATCCTATAATAGTAAGATGATTTTGTTTGTTTAAAAACGATTTTGGATTAAGAAGATAATCAGGATAAGATATGCTATAATTTAATTTTAAATTTATGAAAAGTCCCATTTTTGGAATTTTTCTATATAATTTATATTTTAGATAACTACGAATAAATGGTTTTGTTAAGGATGTTATCAAGTTTATAAAGTTTAAGAATCATTTCTCTCTTTACATAAAGTCTATATGATTGTTAAGATGGAATCAGAGCCCAATAAAACTCAAACGAGCTTTTTGATCCAAAAATTTGTTTGTGTTCAAGATCGTTGAGTGCAAAAAAATCATCATCTTGAAGAGACATGTTAAGAGATTTTATCCTATTTGATCTGAGTTATTGTTGAGTGTTGTTGCGTATTTTCGTCAAGCTGACACGTCAGTAGAAAATGACATTGGTGTGGTGCCAGCCACTTGCACTCCGACGATCAAATCAGTAGAAATTTTGGCAGAATTTTAGTATGGTCCCAGTACCTCAATCATTTGGAGTGTCTTTATTTATAATGGCCGAGTTCATGGTTTGCCTATCGCAAGTTGGCCTGCCACATGTCGAGCAAAGTGTCACACATCAAAGTCACCTCACTTCGTCTGTCTATCTACGAGCGCCTCAATCTATTTGCCAACTAGATGGTAGTGATGGAGTTCATCGTATCTTGTACGCTTTATAAAAACCTCAAAGTCACGAGTAGGCTCAAACCATGGGGGGCTAGACTGACTGTGGTGGCTTTAATGTGCTGGGCTCATCAGGCTCAAACAATGGTGGACTAGACTAGCTGTGATGGCCTCAATGTGTTGGGCTCAAATAGGTGGACTCAAATATGCTGAAGTAGGCTCAAACCATGGTGGACTAGACTGGTTGTGGTGGCTTCAACGTGTTAGGCTCAAATAGGTGGGGCGGCCGACATCCTTAATATTATGTCTTTCAGTGATGGCCTAAAAAAAATATGGGGGGGGGGGAAATATAATTTTGGGCCCAATCATAGGTGAGATACAAAATATTAACTTTTTTTTAATACAAAATATTAATTTTTATTAAAACACTATAACAACTAAATAATATAATAAAAGATTTTAGAAAATTATATTTTAGAAATATCTTATCCTAATAATCCACATAAATAAAGGAGATTTTTTTTAATAATATTTAATTAATACATTTAATAAAACCCTGACTTTTGAAACTAACGAGTCTAAGATTTAGGTTTAGGGACATGATGGTTGATTATCTAGATACATATATAATTATAACTATAACACTACACTTTAAAAAAATGGTAAATAAATAATAATAATAGAGCACCTCATATATTACCAATACAATACAATATAATATTATATTAGAAAAAGAAATTTAGAAAAAGCTTATATTGTATTAGAAAAAGCTAAGATTGGGATTCGAAACCCATCATAGGGCAGGTGCTGAGAATTGAGAGAAAGTTGTAGCCACTGTACCATAAAAGCCTTATAATTTAAATTAATCATTGTGTGTGTGTGTATATATATATATATATATATATATATATTATATAAAGGCTTTCATTATAATTTGGGGCCCCCAAAATTTTGGGGGCGGGCTTTTGGGCACCACGTCGAGCCGGGCTATGTCTTTTATATTAAGGATGTCGACCGTGATTGTGACGTGGAGCCACAACACCCATTTTAAAATGATTAACCATATTTTTATTGATCATTAAATAAAAAAATTTTCACGAAAAAAAAGGGTTTTTGGGGTTGTTTGTGTGTAAGAAAATATTAGCACACATATAAAAGATACCATATTTACATTTAGTATTTTAACAAAGTAGTAAATTAATATTATACACAATTTAACAAATAATAAATTTAGCTAAAAAAAACAAATAATAAATAGTTTTCTTGTAGTGAGGTTTTTCGTAAGCTATCGGAATATACATTTAGGTGGTAAGTTACCACTTCAATTTTGTTTCATCACATTTTAAGTTCTGATTTCAGATTATGTATTTAAATACTTAGTTCTTTTTCTCAAAATGAAATCTGATTTTAGATTAAGACCTATTCTCAATTTGATTTTGAAATTTAGATTAGTTTGAGCTTCCAATTTTGATTTTATTGATTTTAGATGTCATTGTCCTTTCTATTTAGATTTAGATTTAGATTTAGATTTTAGTTGTTCTTCTCAATTCTCATTTTGATTTTGATGATTATACATGTTTTTCTTATTTAGATTTTGATTTTGAGTTCTGATTTCAGATTAGGTATTCAAATACTTAGTTCTTTTCTCAAATTGAAATCTGATTTTAAATTAAAACCTATTCTCAATTTATTTTAGAATTTAGATTAGTTTGAGCTTCCAATTTTGATTGTATTGATTTTTGATGTTATAGCTATTGTTCTTTTTCTTTAGATTTTGATTTTGATTTTGATTTCTGATTTTAGATTAAGACCTATTCTCATTTTGATTTTGGAATTTTGATTAGTTTGAGCTTCCAATTTTGATTGTATTGATTTCAGATGTTATTGTTCTTTTTCATTAGATTTAGATTTCTGATTTTAGATTTTAGTTGTTCTTCTCAATTCTCATTTTGATTTTGATGATTATACATGTTTTTCTTATTTAGATTTAGATTTTGAGTTCTGATTTCATTTCAGATTAGGTATTTAAATACGTAGTTCTTTTTCTCAAATTTAAATCTGATTTTAGATTAAGACCTATTCCCATTTAGATTAGCTTGAGCTTCTAATTTTGATTGTATTAATTTCAGATGTTATTGTTATTTTTCATTAGATTTTGATTTTGATTTTGATTTCTGATTTTAGATTTTAGTTGTTCTTCTCAATTCTCATTTTGATTTTTGATGATTATACATGTTTTTCTCATTTAGATTTAGATTTCTGATTAGTCATTCTTCTCAATTCTCAATTTCATTTTGATGGTTGATTTCTGATTAGTTGTTCTTCTAAAATTATACTTTCCTTAAAATATAGATTTGAAGAATGATATAAAAAATTTCATCCGAGGATCTAATCAAGCAATACCTTATTGAGGAAGCTATAACACTCGCTATGAATAAGATTTGCATATGAAATCAACGTTACAACAATATTTTTGACAATAGATTAATTGCTTGTTTGTCTATTGAAATTAGTTTATCGCTTTTGAAAAATACTATGAATTACTTGTTTGTAAATGAATCACTCAAGCATTTACAATAGATGAAATGCATTGATATTAAATACAAATTTTGTTTTGTATATATATATATATATATATATATATATATATATATATATATATGATTCAATCAATGCTATTAAAAAAAAGACTTTTGTAGATGTTACATATTTTATTATATGATTTCATTTATGTTTTATGTTTTTTATTTTAATTTTGATTGATACTCTAATTTCAAAATTTCAAAATTTTAAACATTCCTTTTTAACAAATGGGTCGTGGCCCCCCAACTTTTCCTATTCCTCACTCCCTTTTTCTCTCTCTCATCCCTTCCTCTTTCTTTCTCCTCTCTTCATCTTCTTCCTAGACCTTCTTCTTCTCCATTGAACCGATTTCATCATTAGTAGAAACTCCTCAATTTTCTTTTTGCTTATTTATTTCTATCTTTCCTTACAAATCGTGTGTCCATCCAAATCCACCATGTATCTCTTTTCTCGATTCCTTTTTTATTTTCACACCATCCTATTTGTACAAATGAAAACTCACAGATCTCATATTTGGGTTTTTAAGAACTTACAAATTTCTTCTTAATTTCATATATCTCTAAAATTTGGATCATATGCATGGGAAACAAAAGAGTAGTTGAGTAAAATCTAAGATATTTGAATTTTTTTCCTTTTCAAGCGTGGTTGTTCATTTCCTGATTTCCCAAGCTCATTTGTTCAATTTCACAAGCATGTCGAACAAAAATTTTTTCCAAAAGTCAGTTTGGAGTGTGGACACACTTGCACGATATAAATCTAAAATGCAAAAGAAAAACTCGGCAGATTAATTAAAATTGAGGGTTAAATAATGAAAAAATTGTGGAAGTTCCGTATAAATAGTTTGAACTTAAAACGTAAAAAAAAACAAACAAGCAAACAACTCCCCCCATGTTTTACATCTACTAAGCTCTCATTTTCCTCGTTCTCTTCCTTTCAATGTCTGGTTTGAGTTTTCTTCCAGTCAAACGTCGTCAGCTCCTCCTCCGATGACTTCTTCTGCTGATTCACCTTTTCCTTTACCATCACATTCCTTGACGGCGGTGGCGCCTTCTCCTATGTTGTCGCCTTCTCCTTCTACTGATTCGACAAATGCGCATTCTCCTTATTCATCACTGATGCCTGCTACGACGCTAACAATATCGAAACATCAAACTGATTCAACAAATGCGCATTATCTGACGTCATCATCGGCGCATGCTCTGACGCTGACAATACCGAAATATCAAACTGATTCGACAATTGCGCATTCTCTGAGATCTCTTGATTCATCACCGACGCCAGCTTCGACAATGACAATACCAAAATATCAAACTGATTATCTGTCACAGAGCTACAAACCAGTGAAAGAACTGATATAGGTCATTGAAGGTGTTTTATGTTTTTATTTTTTATTTTGATTGATTTTCTAATTTCCTACCGGTTCATTGATTTTGTTCATTGATTTGTGTTACTAATTTTTTAGCCTATTTTATTATATGATTTCATTACTCTTTTCTGTTTTTTTATTTTAATTTTGATTGATACTCTAATTTCAAAAATTTAAACATTCCTTTTTTAACAAGGGACCGTGGCCCCCAACTTTTTTTTTTTATTAAAATTATGTAAAAATATATGCAACAATCAGATACACATTTGATTTCACATAAGAAATTTTTTGATCAAGTTTAAGTTTGTTGTTATTTATAATTGCTTCTCATATATAAAGTATATTACCTTCAATATCAATATTAAGGTTTTCAATATCCAATTTCTCTATTTATTTATGTCAGCAACTGAGATATCGTTTCTTTAGTTACAGTGGAAAAAAAGATGATCATCTTCCAAAATATCTGAAAAAAACATATATAAATAAATAGAAAGAAAGAAAGAATTGAGAGAAATAAAGATAAATTTACCAGAAAATTGAATGTTCATGCGTTTGAATATACTGATTGTGATGTATATGTAAAGCATGGCATAAAATGGATAAACATCAAGAAACTCCATAGTAGAAAACGATCGCTATGAAGAGTGGGAAGATAAGGAGAAGAATAATAGAGGTGATTGCACCGCATCGAGACCCTATTTTTGAGCCCTCAAAATTGGGGGCCCTGTTCAATTCCTAACTAGGGCTATAAATAAGACAAACATTGAAAGAAGTTAGAAATTATGGCTATAGTAATCGAGATTCTTAATAATATTTTTGATATCCTGTTGAAAACTGTAAACATAACAACTAACAACGGGAATAGAAGCCTCACGGCTCTCAAAGAAGGAATCAAAATCTTTATGACCTTGTTTCTCTTCACGATGACCGTCGCTATAGCATCGATCGCTATGCTTTCAAGTTTGGTTGGAGTATTAATCTTCAAAATTGGTTCAAGGTTTTTTTTAGCTTAATTTCTCAATGAAACTTTCTCTTATTATGTGGTGCTTGATTCCGATTGTTTTTATGATTTTCTTCGTCGTTATCAAAGGAGTAATAATCAGTGGTAAGCATTTCTATCTTTGTTTTGTTTTTTATTTTGATTGATTTATCAACATTTTTTGAATTCATATTTCATTGATTTTGAGTATGAACGAATGTACTTGGAGACAAGGGGTTCCCATTATCAATGTTTTAATTAATACACCTATTTGATATTTTAAATAATTAAATTTGGAACATATATGTATCGATAGTAATTAAAAAAAATGGATATTCAAAGAATTTAAAAAAAATTGGGGGTCCTGGACCCCATTACATATATATATATATATATATATATATATATATATACTAGGTTTTACCATGTAACGTCCAGTGTTTTCAGTAAGTTTTAAATTAAATAAGTGATATTTAATTTTTATTATAATATTTATTGGATTTAAGGTAAATGATGGTAATTAATATTTAAATTCCTTTTTAAGGAATTTAATATAATTATTTTCCTTATTTGGAGATAAAGGAAAAAGAAAAAAAAGGTTTCCATCTTCTCATCTTCACGTGAAAAGAAAGTATAGAGACTTCAAGGTAGGGCTTTCTCCCTTTTCCATCTTCTTCTTCTTATCATCAATCTTTGAGATCCCAGGTTGATTGTTTCACGTATTCCTTGTGTTCTTAGTTGTAGATTGTGGTAGTTCTCCTTCGGTAAGAGATTGGTAGAGATCGGTTAGGTTTTCATCACAAATCAGATTCAAGGTAATGATCTTTTCCCTTTTTAATTTCTGAAATTAAGGGTATTTGATTCAAAAGCCCCAAATTTTTATTTATTGATTCCCAATTCTTGAACCCTAACATTTAATTTTTGTTCTAAGCCAAACCAATCGTCAACCTAATGTAGATGTAACGACCCGAAAAAAATTCCAAATACATTGAAACACATAATCACAGCGGAAGCAAATAAATATCAACATTTAGTTCTCTTTATTGAAATCAAATTCGTAAAATGTTCATAACCGCGGTTTTATTAAAAACAATAAAAACATCAAGGAAAAAGGCAACCTCATCCAATGCCTAAAAATTCTCAAAATAAACATTAACAGTTTCTCTTATTGAAATCAAAACAAAACGTGAAAAACATCTAAGGTTTTCACCCTCCCAATAAAATAAAAGATAAAAGATTCACTAGTGAGCAAATCCGTGCCAACCGGTCACCACCTCCTATCATAAGCGTCTCTTCCTTTACCTCCGAAAAAATAAATAAATGTAGCATCATGAGGCTACGCCCAATGAGTAGAAAAATGTTAAATTAAAAATCATGCCATGAGATTTTTCTAAGACTTTAAGTCCTTAAACCTTAATGACTTCCAAAATACTATTTACCCAAAGCTCTAATTGTTACATACCCCCCATAATACCTTTTAATCCCTCAAATTAAAAGAATAAAATTTTTCAAACAGTTCTAAACTCCCTTTCTCATGTTTAAACTTAGCGATATTAAACTTAGATTTAATCTACTTTGATTGTCAAACATAGACTGTATCAAGGCATTTAAAAACTGTTTTGCATTTTAAACTAAGGAGTTTTAAAAATTCTTTCCAGTACATTTGGAAAAATTATTGCCCATTAATGTATATAATGGGTGAAGTAGAATTCCTTAAGGCTAAAATTCTTTTTAAGCAAGCTTTGCTTTACCTTTTTCTTTAATAGAATAACCTCTATAATATTTTTTGCATTACTCTTGGATGTTTAAACAAGTATAAAATCAAACTTATATGGGCTAATTAAGAACTTGGAAAAATCCTAAAATGAAATTCTGGAAAAATTCCCTTAAAATCACTCCAAAGTCCCAAAATCACTCAATATAACACTTTGGGTCATCTCCATCAAGTCCCAACGGTTTACAGTCTGAAACTATCCGAAATTGTGTTGTTTGGTTCGCTCTTTCGGATAATTAAAGTTTCTAATTCTAAAATATTTGGCACCATAAGATAATATCCTGAATGAACCTAATAGAGAATAAAGATCCAAAGTCCGTAACACAATAAATACAAGGTAATTAACCACCTAGGCTAAAATTTTTGACTTAAGGGCACTAATCTCCAAATAAGGCATTAATATGTCCAGCAATAATAGATCATATTTAAACACCCAAATCATGCATGAAAATCCAAATTCAAGGGCAAGAAGCAAAGAAAACAGCAATAGACAAAATCCGATGCCATTAGTCACTTTAATCAAACAAATTCTCTAATTTGTGTTGCTAAGTATGTTTTATTTGGAATGTAAAACAGCCCCAAAATGATCTTATTATGGATAAAAACAATCAATTTCACACTTAGAAATTCAAGGTTTAACTTTTAAAGAAAAAGGAAAATTCAATCTTCATAATTTAAAACTTAACATAATTAGATTCTACGTTTCAAGCTTAAGTTCCAACCCTTGAACTCTTTCCAAAATAATTTTAAGCACCTGAAAAGGCACTTGAACCACTTAGAAACTATCCTAAAAACCTAAAATTACAAAAGGAAAGAAAAAGGGGCCACGAATTGGTAAGAATGTTGGAAGTGATTGAAAATGACCCAAAGTGTTTAGTTTGATATTTTTGTAGGGGCTGTTTTGAGGTTAAGATTAAGGTTAAGGTTTCTCTAGGTTTTGAAAAAGTTGTAAAACTTTAGGAAAGGTATTTCAAAGTTCTGTTAGGTTTTGCTAAAATTAGAAAAAATCGAGGTTTTTAAAGAGATTCTTGCCTTGGATCGTCAAATGGTTGACGACTGTTTTAATCTTACCGCTTTAAAATACCCTGGCAAGAACCAAACCTAAAATCAAGAGCAAAGTAAAAGGCAATCTCTTGGATTTAAGCAAGGCCTGACTAAGATGAAGAATAAGGAACCCTACCTCATTAAAGGAGGTTACTTTAGTGTGCAAGAATGCTAATTTTCTTCTACACCTAACGCCTCGTCCACGCCTTTTTCTTTTCATTTCCTTTATCTCAAATAATGGATAATAGTAATTACATTTACCTAAAAAAGAATATTTAAATTGTAGTTACTAAAAATTATGTTTAAACTCAATTATTAAAAGGGACAAAATAATATTTATTTAATTGAAGAAAGAGGAGATTAAAGGTATTAAATAGGAAAAGAATATCCCTAAAGGATTTAAATTGTAGAAAAATTATGTTAAATCCTAAATTCTTACTATGGTCCTAGTCTCTTTTTGTTCTGGGAATAAAGCAGGACGATTAAAGGTTTATTAGCATAAAGTAGGTTAATTTATTTTAGATTCTAACTTAGTTTTTTTTAAATTGTAGAAAGGAAAATTATGTTTAAAACTAAAATTAATAGAGATAAGCTTTAATATGTTGAGATAGGATTTGTTACATTTTCCTTTTGGTTTAATAGAATAACCTCTTAATTTTGGCATTGACCTTGGATGTTTATAAGTATGAAATGAGGTTATTTTGAGGAATTAAGAACTTGGGAAAACTCAATGAGCATGCTTTAAAAATTGGTTTAACTTTAACAAAGTTTTATCATTCAAATTGTGTTGCCTGGCAATTTTATAATCCTATTTTTTTTGGATGATTTTTGGAGTTAAGAAGAAACTCTGGGTAATCTTAATGATATGTTCAAGTTATAAAATGCCTTTCCGTGATTGGCCCAATGGAGTTTTAAGCTTAGGCCTAGTTAACGTCTTGTTCTTTATTATTTATTTTCGGGATAATGTCTTTTGAGTTCAAATGTTTTGTTTTGTTTTTAAATAAATATATTGAATATACTTTTATTTGAGAATTTCTAAACAATGATTCGAGATTGTTTAAATGTTAAGTGATTGATGACCCAAAGTGTTTAGTTTGATATTTTTGGGTTTGAGGTTAAACCGTAAATCGAGTTTAAATGTAAAATTTAACCTTGATTTGTTAAATAAGAAAAGTGAGGTTTTGATTTGTTTGCGTCAATGGTTGACTTGTTGATCTATTGGTTTAAAATGCCTTTTGGGATTTATTCGGATTCCTTGTCTACATACCAGATGCATTGCACGTATAATTTTATTTACAATAATATTTCATTTTATCATTATATATTAATATTTTCCTAAGTTTAAATTTAAAAAAATTATGTTTATACTTGGTGAATAAGCATAAAATTTATGAATAAAGATGAGATAATACTAAAAATTGTCATCCTAAATTTTTAAAAGAATAATATAAACAATGGAAGAATATAGTTGAATTATTTATTAAAATAGATAAATTTTGGATAAAGTATTAAGCAAAGCAACTATATTAATTGTAAAAAATTGATGTTTTCCAATATTGAATTATTTATTTGTGTTAATTTATATACCTGTATTTGAGGGTTAGAAAGATGAGTGATAGGTGATTGGAGATTTTGGGTGAGTCTTGTTTGGACTTATGATGAGTGTTAGGAAACCATATATATTATTTTTTTTCTTTAAGAATGTTCTATGCATGCAAGATAGCTAAACTATATTTTGAGAAGAAACTTTATCATGATTTCGCTTAATGAACGGTGGCATGGATTTCAGCGAAGACTTGCTCTTTATTATTTAAAAGCGGGGATAATTCTTTTGACCCTTCATGTTGTTTGTTTTTAATAAATATATTATATACTTTATTTAGAATTTCTAAACAATTATAGATTGTTGTCTGATGTTTTGAGGTTTTATTAAGTTACCTGTCAATTTAGTTGGTATTTTGAAAAGTTTAAATAAAATTACTAGAAGTGATTTGATAATTAAATCATACACTTAGTATTAGTTTATATGTACTTTGGATTTTAGTTGAAATTTACCATGTGCATTGACGTATAACTTTAGTTGAATAAATTTATGTTAGAATATATTAATATTTGATGATTTTTTTGAGTATTTTTTTAAAAATTATATGAATATAATTAGAGGAATATAAAAAAAATTATAGAATAGTGAAGAATTGAAATTTTTGTCATCCTAAATTTGAATATATAATATAAACATGGAAGAATATAGTTTAATTATCCATTAAAATGGATAAATTATATTTAAGCAAACAATTTCATCTGTAAAAATTAAATGTTTTCCAATATTGAATTATTTATTTGAGCTCAATTTTTCCCCCTTTTGGGGGTTAGAAAAATGAGTATAGGGGGGGTGATTTTGGGTTAATCTTATTTAATTAGAGGTGACCAATTAATTGAATTTAGATTTAGTAGAGTGAACCATGCTTCAAATTTCTAAATATGTTTATTGAAATTTAATGTGTTATAAAACGGTTAGATGGTAGATTTATGTAGAATATTTGAATTCAATGGGAGTGTTGATCTAATGAATCAATTAAAAAATAAAAACAATTTAGAATAGAATTATTAATCAGTATCTCTGATATTAATATAATTTTTGATTATAAATTGGAATATTTACAATTTCATAATTAAAATTAAATCTATTTAACTAAATTAACGAAGAATCTTATTTAAAAACCAATTAATTATTTAGACTTGGAGTGAAATCAAATTATAAAATTAATATAATTAGATTAGTAAAATTTGAATTCAAATTTGATCCTAAATTCAATAAAAAGAATCAATATAAACAATTGAAAAATCTCAATTGAATTATTTATTAAAAATAGATTAAATTAGATTTATAATTAAAATTTAATTTTAACTAAATTAAGAGAATTTAGTTTTAGATAACAAATCAAAACTTAATCGGTTAACATTAAAACCAAATCTCTGCTTGACAATATTTTTTTATAATTAAAATCTTTATTTTCTTTTAAACTTAAAAAATGTTTAAATATGGTATGATTAATCAAATAAAATTTTATTTTCAAAATTTTAACAATAAAATAGTTTTTAAAATCTCATTTCTTTTTTTACTTTAATATTTTGATTAAAATTTTAAAATGAAGATAGGTGTGATTCGTGAATAATTTAGAGAATAGTTTCGTCTAAAAATGTTTATCCAAATTTATACAATATTATTTATTAAAATTAAAAATATATTTATTCATGGCTTTTATTGTGAATCAATTATACCTCTTTAACTTTACCTTGATTTTTTAATTTATTGACATTGAGAAACGTTTACAGTTTTCATGTTTTATAAAAACTTGTATTTAAATTAGGATTATCTCCAAATATAGCTACCTTCTCTTTTATTATCAATTGTATGACTATTTTATTCATTGTTTTATTTTCCTTTTTTGAATTCAAAATATATATTTTCAAATTAGGAAATCCGTAGCTTTAGATTTGTATATTCCTTAATTTATGCTGTTTTTTTCCCTTTCAAATCTTTTTAATTTCTTTTCAGTTGTAGTATTCGTTTTTTCATTTTATTTATGTTCATCTTTTCCATTTTCTTCTTGTTTTCATTTTTGTGTTGGTTTAGGTTAGTATTTTTTTTTTAATATTTATATTGTAATATGATTCTCCAACTAAATTTTATATTATTTTAAATGGTTGTAATTTAGAAACAAATAATATCTATATTTAAAAAAAAAAAAAAAACAAACTTGATAAAAAATGCTGCCGTGAAATCTAAGAGAAAAAAAGAAATGTTGAATTAAAAAAAATCCCTATTGGTATACTTTCCCACCTTCCTCGTCTCATCTTAATCTCTCCTCATCTGGACCTTCCTTTTTTCAGAGAAATTTCTTTTCCATTCTCATGGAAGTTTCAGCCAATGAACGCTTTGATTTTGGGAAGCTTTTACCCTTTCAGCTAAATTGTGGCTATCTGTAGCTTGACCCCTCCGAGCTCGAACATTGATATAGTCATTCGGAGGTTCTAGAGGCTTCGAATTATCATTAAAAAAAATTCGGTTTGGTGCAAGATTTACATTTTCATGTCAAGAAACGTAAGATTCGTATGACAAATTAAATAAAAAAATTAAACACCAAAACAAATGAACACATATAATTGTAAAATAAATTACTAACGTAGAAGTGAAATGAAAAGTGATCGAAATTCATCTCTAAGCCCGAAATGAAGTATTTGCAACACTTTTTAAAAAAAAAGCTATGCAAGGAAGATAAAGAGATCCAAGAAATACACATAATTGAAATGATCTAAGAAATACATATAATAGAAATGAGATGGAATTGACACTATTTTAAGAAAAATTGAAAGGGAGTAGTAGATGAATAGAGTAAGGAGCTGTGGGTTATTTATATATTAAATTGGAATGAAAATCTCATTTTAACTTAATTATTAAAATTCAAATTTATTTATTAAATCTGAATCACTATTGATTTTTCTTTTATAATTAGATTAGAAACAAAATTTAAATTAAATATAAAACCTAATTAGATAATTAGATTATAAAAAATACAAACGTGTTTATATATATATATATTAACAAAGTTGTTATATATAGATATATTAACATAATCTGTTTGATTTTTTTTTTCCTATAATAAATAATTAGATTATAATTATAATAAATTTAAAATACAAAGTTGATTAACAGCTTTTCTAAACCAAATCAAAATATTTTCATTTTTATTTTTCTATTATTTTATATTTATACAATTGTTTGATATTTTATTCAATTTATAATTTACAACCACGATTTTTTCGTAAATCTCATTTAATTTAATTTTATTATTATTAAAATTCAAATTTATTTACTAAATATGAATTTGTTTTTTTTTTAATGAATTGTTATCTGAATTATTTATATATATTTTTTAAAATCATTTATCAAATGAGATCTTATATTTTGTTTTTAAAATATTGATATCATTATTTTGTTATTTATATTTTATATTTGAGGTAGATACAAATATTGATTCAATTCAATTAAAATTATTAATATAGTTTTAAATTCTTGATATCATTATTTTGTTATTTATATTTGACATTTTATTAAATTTATAAACATATCTTATCAAGATTTGTGTAATATGTTAATTTTATTGAGGGTATTTTTCTCTTAAGCCTTTTATGATTATATATAAAATACACCCTACGAAATCCTATAAAATATTGGTTTAAACAGCCTTCAAATTCTATCAAGGTTAACCAAATATATTACATAAAACAAAATTTGGAGTCAATAAAAATTTGTGATTATATATAAAATACACCCTACGAAATCACAAACAACCGACATAAAAAAAGGGTTATATAATCAGAGATGGATGCCTTGTCTGATGTCTCGTTTGACTTGCTGAGTAAACGTTTTTCTGATAACCAGATTTTTTTAGCGAACAGGCTAATAATAAACCAGCGAGGGTGTTGATCTTATCGACAATTAAAAAGTTTTTTTTTTTGTGTGTCCGTAAGAAATCCTAATTTGGGTATTTAAGTCTAACAAATTGGAGGCTTGAAATGTGAGGTTATAAGATGGAAATCGGTTTCGGCTAAGAAGATAAAGACTAACAAAAAAAGGAAGGAGATGAACGACTGCTGATGGTGGTGAAGAGGTGAGGTGATGATGTGAGATGGCTCGTCTATGGCTAATTAGGAGTAGTAAATGAGGAAATAAACATGTAATTAATTTTAAAATCAAAATTTAATTTATCATTTAAAATCAATTCCAGATTAAACTTATTTTCAAATGAAATTGAACCGGGCAAAATACGGTATCTATACATATATCAAAATCAATTGATACACATTTGGATTAATTTTTTTTTACTAAACTTCAGATAAATTACTTTTCAATATTCTTAAAATAAAAATATATAATTAAGATAGAATTTTTATTTTAATATTTAAATTTAAGAATATAAAATTTTGAACAAGGTTTTTTTGTTAATTAATTTAAATTTTATTCAAGTCCATCGAAACCTTTTTTTGGAATAAATTGTGAATGTATTTTTCTTTATCTTATTAAAAAAGTTTAATTATTCAATTAACTTAAATTTAGTAAAGTCATGATAATTAAAAAAATATATACACCCCCTTGTGCAAAAAATATATATACATTTTTGAAAAAATTATCCAAAAACTAAAAGTTTAAAATTTCCCTAATCTTAACTTTTGAATCAAATGAGTTATTTTAAAATTTAACTATTATAATTACAATTATTTGAATATAGTCTTTTATTGCTCTTTTTTTTTCATCATATCATAACTCCAAACAATGTTACGTGGTCTATCTCTAGCATTTAAAGAATAACACTTATACTCAAGCATAACTCAATTAGTTATATATCTATTCCCTTTTTTTGAGGTCGAAAGTTCGAGTCTCCCCTCTCCTTCTTTGATGTAATATCTTAAAAAAAACAACACTTATATTTCAACTTCACTTATTCTTTACAAGTAAAAAGTATAAAGAACTTTGTTGTTGCGTAAAAATAGAGAGTTTTCACGTATGCAACGAACTTAGAGTATGGGACGAGTCAGAGGTGGTGCGCTGCACTAAGTGCTGCGTAGACGGTGTGCTTAGTAGATGATGAGCACTGTATGTACCTGCACAGGTAACAAAGAGAGCACCTGTGTGGTGCCGGCCTAACACCCTCCGACGCTAAAATCAGAGCAAGCAGAGCTAGTGTGACAGAGAAAATTGTAGTAGAAATTAATTGCCTAATGAATGAATTTCTTCTCCTATTTATAGGAGATGAGGTTGATGACATCATCGTGCCATGTGTCACGTCAGGATTGGACCACATATTGCTTCCCAATGACTTGTCGAGTGTTGGTTATGCCATGTGTCATCTTTTGATCGGGTATTAGTATAATGTAGTTTCTTGGTCTTAGATACATAGCCTTATTAGATTACGTAGATGTAGCTTCCCGAGGTGACGTAGACGTAGCTTTTTCTTTCCAGGTGACGTAGTCATGTCGATTGTGTATTCTTTGAACAAGTTGAGAAATTCCATGTGTACTGATATAATTTCACCCACAACAGTGGCTCCCTACTCGCGAGCTGAGTTGAGACGAGAGTTCACTATTGCTTGGGAGTATTAACTTAGGGTGGAATTTATTCTTCTATCAGTTTCTGAAATTTTTATAAGTGTCGATGCTTGGTAGCTTGGATTTTTTTTTCTCGAAAAAATAATTTTTTTTGTAAAACCATAATCATCAATGATCTTTTCTTGGGCTCTTTATTTTGGTTGGGCTATGACTTGAAGATTTCATAAGTGATGTAATCTGAGCCGTTTGTTGTCGCTTTGATCCAATAGTTGAGAGATAATATCAAATATCTATAAATAGGAGTCTTCAGTCCTTCCCATAACTCACAACTTAAAAAATTGGCGAGTTTCTAAATTTCTCTTATTTTCCCTTTCACTTATTCATCTTCTTCCCAATTTTTTAAAACATTACTTTCTCAAATTCTGGATCTTGCAGGTTCAATGTGGTAGAACGTCGAATCAATCATCAGGTACATACCTTTGAGTTTAAGAATAGATTTTTCTTAAAATTAAATTGAATTAGGGCTTTGCACTTTTGTTTGATGAATTGGTAAAAGAAAAGAAATTATGAGGATGATTAAGAAATAAAATTTAAAAAAAAAATTAAAAAGAAAAAGTAAAAGTAAAGAAAATTTATAATATATATATATATATTGTTGGGATTGAGGCCTCTATAAAAGAGTTCTCGTGCGGAATTCCCAAGAGTCTTTCCTTGCAGTATAATATTATCAAAAACTAAATGCACAAAAGAATACTAACCCTTGTAGAGAAGTGTCTGGCTCTTCCTCGTTTTTCTTGGTTATGATCTTGGGACCACCAAAAAGTTCTTCCTCACTAAGCACAAAAGAGAATCGGTGTGTGGGCACTATCCTTTTTAGAAAAAGGAAGAGGGAAGAAAAAGTCAAGCCCTTTGAATCTCTTCCATTGAAGAAGACAGACTTCAAGACTGAATCCTGCCCCTTTCCCCTTTCTCTAATAAGAAAGTCAGCTTGTTTGCCTGACCAGAAAGACAGCAAATATTCCTTTAGGTCCTTCGTATTCTTCCCGTCTAGCTAGCTGGCCCTCACAGGACGAGCGAAACCTGTAGTTGCCGATCGACTTGGTATTCTCGACGAAGCCTATATATACCCACATAAAGTGGAGAGACCCCTTAAAGCTTAAAGCTTTAATGGCTAGGTTGGTATCACTTGAGACGGACGACTTATGTTTTTCCGATTTCTTCCTTTACCCTATGGGCGGCGGCGGCAGAGAGAGTGAGGAGAGGAATTTTTTCTTGAGCCTTTCTTTGCTCTCTTAGTTGTATGTTTTGGGGTCACCCCAAGATTCCTATTTATAGGAAAACTAAGGCCTCAGAAAATCTTTGAATATCTTTTTAATTATCAAATACTTAATAAAGATATTATAAAATATATTTTGAATAATTAAGATATAATATATTATTCCATAATAAGATGATCTCATATCTTTATTTAAATTAATTTTTATTAATTTAAAATAATTATTCCATATCTTACTCATTTAGATTAATCATATTAATTTAAATTAAGATATTCCATATATATATATATTAAATAAAATAAAATGTAAATAATTGGTTAACCGTTAACCATTGGGGGTGTGACCGTACCCGTGGGTCACGCCCACCATGTCATCTCCATGACAATATTGGGTATTTTATTTTCCTTTTTATTTAATAGAACAATTCCATTAAATAAATAAATAAATAAAACTCCTTTTATTTATTTCCCCTTTTAATTTGAATTTCTCAAATTAAATATTTAAATAGACTCCTCTATTTAAATCCCCATAAATTTTGGACAACAGAAAAAACAATTAAATAGACTCTTCTATTTAATCTCTCTATTTTATAATTAAATAGATTCTTCTATTTAATAAATAATTAAATAGACTATTCTATTTAATTTCACCATTAATTAAATAATTAAATAGACTCATCTATTTAATTTCATTTAATTAATCAAATAGGCTTTTCTATTTATATTTGCCTTAATTGATTTGACAACTTCAAATCAAATACTTGAAATCATTTTTCTAAAGAAATTAATCATCATTAATTTATGTTCTCAATTACATGCGTTAGCTCGGAAGACCTAATGGACCTATAGGACTAAGCTCCAATGATCTAGAATTACATTGATTGAACTCCTTCAATCAATTAATTCTTATTCATTAACTTCTAGATAACTTCACTCAATATCTAGAGTTACAATTTTAATATTATAGACATAGTTATGTCCATTGGCCAATGTCATTAACTACACTTTGATCCTTCACAAGTTAGTTCGTATCCATGGCTAGGTAATTGCACGTATTAACCTCCATGATACATCTTGTACCTTAAGCCCAACTGATTCTCCAATGAACAACCTTACATAATCTCCATTATGTGTCTTTATCTTTTCCTTGAACAGAGGAATATGGGGCCCCGCTGTTCAAGACCGAATCAGTCCATCAGAGAACTACTTATCTATTTTCCTATATGGAAAAAAGTGAATTTCATTCTTGTGTAATTACGTTCCCAGCTATAAGCAAGATGCAATCCCTAAAGTGGGAGGCATATTAAGTGAACTATATCGAGTCACTCTCACCTATGCAAATCAAAGGTTTGTCTCTTACGAACAGGAGTTCGTAATCCACTCAGGATTAAGATCAATTGTACATGATCAACTGATTGATAAACAAAGTGTCTTTCTGTAACTGCTTTCCCAGAAGACAGTAAGTTTATCTTAGTCCAGTCTACTACAATCTCAATTGCAACAACACCCCTACTCACATGTCTCTACATGAGCGATCTAGATGAGATCATTTGTGCCAATTCACAAGTGTGTCGTGGTAGTGGTGTTACCAGAAATAAGGCACACAACCTTTATTCATATACCACAGACTATTTGAGTTACACTTAAATGAATCTTCCCGCATCATATGCTCACTTTAAGTTATCATAAGTAACTCTGAATCTTATTATGGATTACATTTATTAAACTAACAATAAATGACAATGTAAATATTACTAATTAATAATTCTTTTATTTATTTATAGTTTAATTGAATTACATTAGATTTAGGGCATACACCAACAATCTCCCACTTGCACTAAAGCTTTACAGAGATTTATATAGTAATCCTAAACTACCCATATGACGCTCAAACACCTTAGTCGGAAGCTTCTTTGTAAATGGATCAGCAATATTATCCTCATAGGCTATCTTTGTCACTACAACATATTCTCTTTGGACTATCTCCCTTATCAGGTGATACTTTTTCTCTATGTGTTTTCCCCGTTTGTGGCTTCTAGGCTCTTTGGAGTTGGCTACAGCACCACTGTTATCACAGAACAGTGTTATGGGTTTGTCCATGTCTAGTACTACCTCTACATCGGTTAGGAACTTTCTAAGCCAGACACCCTCTTTAGCAGCTTCGCAAGCGGCTACGTACTCGGCCTCCATTGTGGAGTCAGCAATACAACTTTGTTTTATACTCCTCCAAACAATGGTTCCACCACAAAGTGTGAAAACTGATCCGAACGTGGATTTCCTAGAATCCTTATATGCTTGGAAGTCAGAATTGGTGTACCCCTTGAAAACCAAATCCTCTTTACCGTACACTAGCATTCTCCGAAGATACTTGAGAATATTCTTGATTGCAACTCAATGTTCATAACTAGGGTTTGATTGGTAACGGGTTACTATCCCTACTACATAACATATGTCTGGTCTAGTACATAACATCACATACATTAGACTTACAACAGCTGATGCATAAGGATACTGTCTCATACTCTCAACTTCTTGAGGAGTTTTAGGACATTGGTCCTTTGTTAAATAAATCACATGCCTAAAATGTAATGCTCCTTTCTTGGATTTATCCATCCCATACTTGGCAACTATTTTGTCAATGTAGGATGTCTGAGACAACGCTAACGTCTTGTTCTTTTGGTTCCTTATAATTTGGATACCAAGAACATATTGAGCCTCTCCCAAATCCTTCATTTGGAATTCGTTAGCTAGCCATTTCTTAACGTCCGATTATAGCCTTACATTATTCCCAATAAGTAAGATATCGTCAACGTATAGAATGAGAAAAACCACATCTTTGTTGAGTATCTTCTTGTAGACACAAGACTCATCAACATTCTGTTTAAAGCCATACGATTTGACCGTAGTGTCAAATCTCTTGTTCCAATACCGTGAACCTTGCTTTAATCCATAAATAGATTTTAGCAAGTTACAAACTTTTTGTCCTTCACCTTGAACAACGAATTCTTCTGGTTGGAGCATATAGATACTCTCGTCATGATACCCATTAAGAAATGCGGTCTTGACATCCATCTGCCAAATTTCATAATTGAAATGTGCAGCAATGGATAGGAGGGTTCTAATAGACTTTAACATAGCAACAGGGGAGAAGGTTTCTTCATAGTCAACCCCTTCCATTTAGGAATACCTCTTTGCTACAAGTCTAGCCTTGAAAGTCTCCACTTTCCCATCGGCTCCTCGTTTCCTCTTGTAGATCCACTTGCACCCAATGGGTTTTACCCCAACTGGTTGATCTACAAGTTCCCAGACTAAGTTGGAGTACATGGACTCCATCTCAAGATCCATAGCTTTTAGCCGTTTTTCTTTGTCAACATCCATCATTGCTTCCTTATAAGACAATGGATCCTCCAAATCAATATCGCCATCATTGACCTGAGTTAAGCCCAAATATCATTCGGGAAACTTAGATGCCCTCCCACTACGACGGGGACTTAACTAGATTTAACTAGAATTTCTCTTCCTATTTGAAGAGCTAGGTAAGTCAACAACAATTATTGGCTCACTAGTGGTTTCACTTGGAACCATCTCCTCTAGTACCAGTTTACAAGGAGATTTGTGGTTTCCTATATAGTCTTCTTCCAAGAATATATCATTTGTTGACACAAAAACTTTATTCTCTTCAACACTATAAAACAATCCACCACGAGTCTCTTTAAGGTAGCATACGAAGAAGTATACCTTAGACCGTGATTCTAATTTCTTTGGGTTCGATTTCAGCACATGTGTTGAACATCCCCATACTCGGAAGTGACGCAAGCTTACTTTACGTCTCGACCATAACTTAATAGGTGTTTCTAAAACACTTTTAGAAGGTACCCTAAAATACTGTCTAGGGGTGAACAATGGATTGGTTTGGTTTGGATTTTACTAAAATTTAATAACCGATTGGAATTTCTTTTCAGATTATACGAACCAAACCAAACCGTTCACTATAAAGAATCCGAACCAAACCGAACCGGATTGGTTTGGCTTGGTTCGGTTTGGTCTTGCATTTTTTTGTCTCTATCCTTCGTTACTTAATTTACATCATGAAAAGTTCAACAAAATCTAAAAAATGACTTCCAAAAATTTTAGGATGACTAATTTCAATTCATCAAAAAATTCGTATAACAAATAAAACAAAAATTACAAACATAATCATAATAAAATTCATAAAATCTTGTTATAATTACACAAATATAACACAATATGGTTGAAAATCCTTCTTATTATTTCATTTTATCAAGTTTTAGTGAATATTTAAAAATTATATTATATTATATATATAATATAATATATATTGGATTGGATTGGTTTGGATCGCTACAAAATTCTGTAAAACCGAACCAAACCGTTATTTATTGGTTTGGACAAATTGAAGTTTAAAAACCAAACCAAACCATTTTGGATTGGTTTGGTTCAGTTTGGACAGATGGATTGGTTTGGATTTGTTCACCCCTATACTGTCAATAGCGCTTTGTCATTTGTACTTTGTCTTAGACTTGTAAAAAAATTTATGACCCCGTCTTTTGACCAGTTGACCTGTGACCTGTGACCTGTTGACCGTTTACGTTTTTGATCTTTGACTGTTGGCTTTTTTTTTTAAAAAATCTTCTACCAAGTGCGGCTCGTGTGAGCCATACACTCCTTAGTAGACTTATAATTTTTTTCGTGTTTTAAATTCTTCTACCAGGTGCGGCTCGTGCGAGCCATGCACTCCCTAGTAGACTTAGAATTTTTTCTCATTTTAAATTATTCTACCAGTGCGGCTCGTGCAAACCCTACACTCCCTGGTAGACTTAGAATTTTTTTTGTCGTTTTAAATTCTTCTACTAGGTGCGGCTCGTGTGAGCCCTGCACTCCCTAGTAGACTTAGAACTTTTTTTCGTTTTAAATTCTTCTACTAGTTGCGGCTCATACGAGCCCTGCACTCCCTAGTAGAGTTAGAATATTTTGTCGTTTTAATTCTTCTACTAGGTGTGGCTTGTGAGAGCCCTGCACTTTCTAGTAGACTTAGAATATTTTTTTTTCTTTTAAAATTCTTCTACAAGGTGCGGCTCTTGCGAGCCCTGCACTCCCAAGTAGACTTAGAATTTTTATTTAGCTCTTCCACCCTGGCGGACTTAGAACTTTTTGTAGTAGATTCACGTAATCAGTCCCCACTCGAGTAGAGTTTTATGTCTTGAAGTTTAGCTTGAGTGTAAGAGTTCTCAGAACGATTTGACTCAATCTATTTACATAGGTGCAATTTTTATAAAGTAGAAAAAGTACATTCTTGTTTCATTTAACGTCCAAGCTCTCACAATAGCTTTATTGGAAAAATAAAATTACAATAAGTAAAATTGTTGAAATAAAACCTAAGTTGCTTGACATAAATGTAATAAAGCCTTGTAGTTTAAAATTGATCAATGTGTTGGTCTCAGCTTACTATTTCAGTGATCTAGCATGATCCTTTCTAGGTCGGTTTTGGGGTGCGCCTTTCTGCAGCAAACGGGCCCCCAAAGATTGTTCTTATTTCCCCATCTGGAAAATCTTGATTGTCGTGGTCCTGGTCTTTCTTATCAGACTCAGTATCATGTTGAGTTCCTTTACTTTTTACGAATTCCTTCAAATACCCACATTAAATTAGGGTCTCAATTTCTTCTTTGAGATCGAAGCAATCAGAGGTGGTATAACCATGATCTTTGTGGAAGAGACAATACTTGTCTTTGTTCTTCTTATTTGATCCTGCCTTTATCCTAGGTAGCCACATAACCAAGTTTTTGTCTCTAATCTCCATGCGTAGTTGTTCAATCGGGACCGTGGTGAGAGTGTATTTTTTAAACTTACTAGAAGGAAGACTCAGCTTCTCAAGTTGGTCTCCCGACCTCTGTCTCTTGCATCCTCGTGACGATCAGTCCTCCAAACAAAATCTTCTGTTCAGTCTCTATTCTTGTGCTCTGATCGTTTACTACTATCTTCTTCATCTGAAATCTTTCTTCCACTAAGCAACTCTCCGGTGCTCATGCACTTTTGTGCCCTAGCAAAAAGCTCAGTATATGTAGCAGGTGTCTTCTTGCTAAGTGACCATAAGAATTTTTCATTTTTTAAACCAGCCATCATAGTAGTTAGTGCTATGTCATCACTGTAACCTTCCACATTCAATGTCTCGTTGTTGAATCTCATTACATAATCTCGGAGGCTCTCCCCTGAATTCTGACGCACAGTCAACAAATGCATAGCTGGATTCTTGTGATCCCTTTCTTCAAGAAACTGAGTTAAAAAAGATCGAGTGAGGTCTTTAAAAGAATATATAGACCTTAGCTTGAGCTGTCTGTACCATCTGCGTGTAAGGCCTCCTAATATAAGGGGGAATGCCATGTACTTGATAGCGTCTCAGACTCCCTGGAGCTCCATCCAGGTCTGAAATGTATCAACATGCTCGATTGGATCCTTTGAACCATCATACGTGATCATAGTTGGTATTTTGAACTTGGTGGGAAGCTCCACCTCCATTATATCATTGGTGAATAGCGGCTCAGTTTGTTCGAAGAGATCTTCTAGTGCAAGAAGAGTCTTTCCTCGATACTCTTTTTTCATGTGACCAAGTTGATCTTGGAGCTTTTTCAACTCTTGTGCCCAAGGCTGGGCGCTTTCTGCAGTAGACTTCACAACATCTATATGTTCTTTTCTCTTTTGATTGAGAAATTTTCTGAGGTCGGACCTTCCTTTCTGACTAGGTTGCTTGTTGCGAGAAGAGTTATTAAAGGAAGAGGAATTGTCGTGAATATTTAGCCTTAACTTCCCCTCCGAACCACCATTCTAATGATTCCACGATTCACCTATGCGCTTCATTGGTTCTTTGTCTTTGCCTTCTTTGGATTGTAATTCCTGGTTGTCAACGGGGGCTTGATGACTAGATTTATGTGTGAGAATTTCAAGTACTTTAGCAAGATCTTGATTCACACCTCGCATTTGCTCTTCTAAAGCATCTACCCTTCCGTCTGGCATTGGCACAACTCTTACTATTTCTTGATTTTCATCAGCTTGTTGTTGTTGTCGTTCTCTAGTTCTATGAGTTTGATATCTCGTATTATGAGGGTTGTGGTTTCACCGTCATCTACATCATCACCGTATTGACTTCTTTGACTCATCCTTAATGGTAGAGCACTTAGTTATATACTCTTCCCACTGACGACGCCAAATGTTGTTGCGTAAAAATGGAGAGATTCTACGTATGCAAAGAATTTAGAGTATGGGACGAGTCGGAGGTAGTGCGCTGCATTGAAAGTGCTGCGTAGGCGGTGTGCTGAGTAGATGACGAGCACTGTATGTACTTGCACAGGAAACAAAGAGAACATCAGTGTGGTATCGGCCTAACACCCTCCGATGTTAAAGTCAGAGCAAGCAGAGCTAGTGTGCCAGAGAAAATTGTAGTAGAAATTAGTTACCTAATGAATGAATTTCTTCTCCTATTTATAGAAGATGATGTTGATGACATCATCGTGCCACATGTCACGTCGGGATTAGATCACTTGTTGCTTCCCAATGACATAGATATAGTTTCCCGGGGTGACGTAGACGTACCTTCTTAGGCGACATAGACGTAAACTCATAGGTGACGTAGCTTTATGTCACGAGGTGATTTTTTATAGCACGCTCGTGCGGCACTTAGGGGGCTTATGAGGCAAAGTTCCTAAGTAAGCCTTAGAGATCACTCGTTGGAGAGTGTTTGATTGTAGAGGGTTAGTGTGCAAATAAAGACAATGTTGTTTGGAAGAACACTTTATTGCACAAAGAAGGTTTTACAAAGAAGAGCTCTTGAGAGAGCAAGTTGGTGCCTAGATATTTTGGGTGTCTAGGTTACTAGCTTGGTTGCTAGATTTCTTAGTTGGTCTATGAGGATGGAGGGCCTCTCTTTATATAGGCCCCCACCTCTTTCTAGATCTTTCTAAATCATTAATATGGAATGTTCTAGATAACAAGTGTGTGGTCCATCCTAGAACATTCTAGAGAAGTCTAATGTTTACAAGACAATACTAGAAGATTCTAGAGAAACCAAGAAGAATCTAGATAAGTCTTGAATCTATTGAAGCATGTAGGTTTATGTGGAGGATTCTAGAGCATCCCGGACCTTTCCGCCATGTGAACCTCTCTAGATGGGTATTGTAATATGGCGGGTCGTGACATTCTCCCCCACCTATTCTCGCGACGTCCTCGGCGCAACGTCTTTGATTGTGTTGAATGACATGGGGGATGTTTGACATTCAATGGGCACGATGCATGTTTTGGCACCATCCATGATGCAAAGGGTGTTGGTGGCTGGCATAGGGAATGCATTAACCTGCAGGAAAAAGTCCATGCCAAGCACAACCGTGTAATCATCCATAGGGGCTACAGTGAAGTTAAGTTTACCTTGCCACTCCCCTATGGATGTGTTGATCTTTTCAGCCACACCTTGAACAGCTTTGATTGATGCATTTGGCGATTTGATGACTGTGTCAGTTGGCTTGGTGGTTAATCCAAGGCGCTTTGCTTTAGTGATGGATATGAAATTATTAGTGGCACCTGTATCAACAAGAGCAGTCGCGGTTTTTCCATTGATGCACGTCTTGACAAACATAAGACTCTTTTTGGCAAGCGGGTTAGGCTGACGTCTCATGCAACCCAACAATCTAATGGAACCCATGTGCGCTTCTTCTTCTATCTGTGCTTCTTCATATTGAGTAGCAAGAGCATGGAAGACTCGACGCTTGGGGCATTCTTTCACCCAATGGCTTCTGTCACAGATGTAACAAGGACTTGGAGGTGGTTTAGATGTGTCAAGATGTTTACCTTTGTTGTAGGTTTTGGTCGTATGGGCATCCTGTCTTTGGTTTCTCTAGGGTGAGCTTTCACGCTAGTCGTTGCGCCGTTGTGGTGAATTTGGATGTGATTTTTGTGCTTCAGATGAGTCTCCCCCACTATTGGCGTTGCTCCTAGTTGATGATGACCAGGAGTGATTGTCATTGTGTGGGTAAAATCAACAAGCGACTCAGCCTCAGCCTCAGCAATGGCGGTGGCAAGATCAGTGACTCCACGTCTTTTGAGCTCCAATTTGGCCCATTGTTGCAAGTCATCCATGAAGTAGAACAATGAATCGCTATTAGACATGTCAGGAATCTCGAGGATGAGCGAGGTGAACTCTTTGACATAGTTTTGAATGTCACCCTCATGTTTGAGTCTGCGTAGACGTCTGCGAGCTTCATCCTGGGCATTCCCGGGATAGAATTGTTGTTTGATGTCTACTTTAAATTCATCCCAAGTTCTAATGACACATTGTCCACGTTCAATATCTGCATGCCTACGTCGCCACCATAGCATGACAGTGTTAGTAAGGTATAGTGTAGCTGTCCGTACCTTGGCTTGCTCATCTGTGATGTTCATGCCACTTAAATATTGCTCCATACTCCATAGAAAGTTTTCAAGTTCTCGAGCATTACGATCTCCGGCATAAGTTTTAGGCCTAGGAATTTTAATGTGATGAGTATAATTATTGGCAGCAGGGGCAATTGTGTTTTGAGTGGACGTCAATGCTCGTTTGTATAGTACCATATCATCTTTCAAGTTTTCTACTTGGGCCCGGAAGACATCAAGTTGCTCCTCGAAGTGGGCACGTAGAGTTTGAATCTCACCCATAAATTCTTGACGCATCGTTTGTATTTCACTGCGCAAAGCATTGCCAAGCTCAAGGATGTTGGCTTTGATGACTGGAACAATAGAGGCATACTCCATCTCTAAGGAAACAAAGCGCTCGGTAATATTACTTACCAAAGAACTCATGTTGACTAGAGCGGGTTCAATTCGAGATAGGCATTCCTCCAAGGCATCTTGTGTGATAGCTTTGGACTTCGAACGAGTGAGTGGTGGTTGTGTGCGAAACTCCTCTTTTTCTTGGATAGAAATCTCCAAGGTGTTGGACTCTAATGGGTTGGCCATGGTTTAGGTTTACGAGGTTGACAAAGTAGCGCTAGTGCTATCGACCTGCTCTGATACCAAATGTCACGAGGTGATTTTTGATAGTACGCTCGTGCGGCACTTAGGGGGCTTATAAGGCAAAGTTCCTAAGTAAGCCTTAGAGATCACTCGTTGGAGAGTGTTTGATTGTAGAGGGTTAGTGTGCAAATAAAGACAATGTTATTTGGAAGAACACTTTATTGCATAAAGAATGTTTTACAAAGAAGAGCTCTTGAGAGAGCAAGTTGTTGCTAGATATTTTGGGTGTCTAGGTTACTAGCTTGGTTGCTAGATTTCTTAGTTGGTCTTTGAGGATGGAGGGCCTCTCTTTATATAGGCCCCCACCTCCTTCTAGATCTTTCTACATCATTAATGTAGAATGTTCTAGATAACAAGTGTGTGGTTCATCCTAGAACATTCTAGAGAAGTCTAATGTTTACAAGACAATACTAGAAGATTCTAGAGAATCCAAGAATCTAGATAAGTCTTGAATCTATTGAAGTATGTAGGTTTATGTGGAGGATTCTAGAGCATCCCGGACCTTTCCGCCATGTGAACCTCTCTAGATGGGTATTGTAACATGGCGGGTTGTGACATTTATCTTTCCAGGTGACGTAATCATGCCGATTGTGTATTTTTTGAACAACGTGAAAAATTCCACGTGTACTGATATAATTTCACCCACAACAAACTTCTTTTTCAAAATGGTTGAATACAAGCATTGTCATATAGAAGTTAATATCTTTGACATGATATTGAAAATTGATTAATACAAATATCCAACGGCAAGAAGGACACAATTTTCCACTAAAGATGTTTGTTACTATTTTTTTCAATCAATCATAGCATTATCTCGACTAATTAATATTTTCTAATCTGGTTAAAATAATCGTTAGAATTACTAGTTTTTCAAACTATTGACTATGATGCTAGGTCAACATATCAATGATTCTTTAAACTAACTCAAAAACCTTATATTTACTATCCTATTATTTTTTAATTAGGTTCACAAGAAACCGCCGCAGAAGTAATCTTATAAAAATAAAAAATATTTGTAAGTATTTATAATCCTAATTAAACCATCAAAATTAAATTGACGTATATCCTAAATCATTGGTACTTAATCGGTAATTGAATTAAAAAAAATCTTACTCAATTTACACTTTTATAGACAAACATAAAATTATTGTGGTTTTTTTGGATCAAATAACTAAAGAACCCATTTAGAGAAAAATCCTGGTGTAATATATATAGTATTTAATCAGATAAAGTTGAACCACAGAGAACAAAGTCAAAAAGATAACTTAAATTTATGAAATTACAAAATCAAAGAAGGGATAAAATAGTCAAAAAAAAAATAAAGAGTTTTTTTTTTTTTTTTATTTAAATAAAAAATAAAAATAAAAAAACATGCCCATCAAAGTGGGGAAAGTGAAAGTAACAAGTGTCTCAAAGGGGTTGGATGATCAATTTGGGAGCATTGAAGGATATTTTAGTACTTTTGCATGAAATATAGACTTTAAAGGCATTTCCAACCAGGGGTTCCGATTCCGACTTGTCGTTTTCGAAGCCAAAAGAATATGGGCCCTCCTTTTAATATCAGTGGGCTCCTGTCGATGTGTCGTTTAGCCCATCTTTAGTGGTCTCAGTAATCGTTTTCAATAATTGGGTTTTTAAGATATGGGAGGGTTCCAGTGCGGACACTTCCACTAATATACAGCTATGTGATGTCTTGTTCAGTTGCCACGTGGTATCAAACTTCATAAACAAACGGAATCTCTTCTGCGTGAAGCTGGCCCCACCCCTGCCCTTAAATTAAAGGGTGTCTTAATCATTGGACACTGACATCATATAAAATAATTGGCCCTCTTGAAAACCACTTTTATTTTATTATTTTATTTTTCATTTTTATTTTTTCATTTTACAAATATCTTCTTCTTTCTGTAATTGATGCATATTTTTAGTACGAGTCTTGGAAAGAAGCTAATTTAAATAATGTAACAAAATTTGGATTCACAATTTTTTTATTATTTTATTTTAGAAGTTAAAACAAATTATGACACAATAATAAGATTTCTAGTTGTTTTAATTTTGAGGAATATTGATTGAAGCAAATGGTAAGGAAAGGTAATGAAAATAGAAAAAATGTTGTCCAATATTTTTATTGGTTTTCTTCAATTATCTTGAATAGCAGTATTTTTTTTCATGATTATTATTATTGTGAAGGATTAAAATCAATTTAGGCCCTTGAATTTTACACGTTATTTCAATTTAAACGTTGAACTTTAAATCTAATAAATATAAGTCCTGAATTTTAATAGGTGGTTCAATTTATATGTATATTAAAACAAACACAAATGTTTAAAATTTATTTATTAAATCATCAAAAGATCAATAATATAACATCTACAATATAATCACCTAAAATGAACTATAAAAAACTCATATCACAATTACAAAATCAAACGGTATAAAAGAAATTTAAACCCAACATCAATAGAATAGTCAGATCTATCCATAAAACTATTTAGCACAAGTATAAAAATTAGGAGTAAACTGCAATAAGACCTCTGTGGTTTTAATCAAATTCACTTCGATTTATGTCGATGAAAACATCTCACCTCCAACGCCATTAACTTTCTTTTAGTTATAACTTTTCGTTTGAACTTTGATTTAGATGATTCCAGATGTTTTGAAATCTTCATTTCAGGCTCTACGTTATGGTCGCTTCAAAATTTTTAAATCTTTAGTAAACAAAATGGTTAATGGCTTCAATCACACCTAATATTTTGATGATAATAAACTCTTTTATTTACTAAAGATTTTGAAGTGACCGTAAGTTTAGAGCTCGAAATGAGAATTTCAAAATATCTTGAACCATTCAAATCAAAGTTCAAACGAAGAAGTTAAGACTAAAATAAAGTTAACGACGTTGGAAGAGATAGATCTTATCTTATTGACACAATTTTGAGCTACAAGGGTACGATTTGCTATTTTTAAACCACGAGGGTATTCATGCTTTTGCTAAAACCACATGAGTCTCATTTGTAATTTACCCAAAAATTAATTTAAAAAACAATAAATTAATGTAGACATAAAAACTCTCATGTCTAACTAATCCTAAAAAATTATGGTAATTTTATTAACATTGGATATAAATTATTAAACCACTTATAGTTTAGGGTATAAATTGAACCACTTGTATTAAAGTTTAGGGTGTAAATTAATTAGATAAAAAATTCAGGTGACATACCATGCAAAATTCAGGAGTGTAAATTGATTTTTGCTCCATATTATTATTGTTTTACATTTTAAATTAAAAAAAGCAAGAACAACTCTTAAATTTTGAAAATTTGTCAAGTATGTAAAGATATAATTTTTTTTTTTTTTAAAAAAAAAAAAAAAAAACCTACTTATGTACTTAACTTAACGTGTCCATTTTAATCTCTTAAAAAATTATTTTGAATGGATTATAAAATTAATACACTTCTTATAATCAAACTAGAAAATTATTGAACAATCAATTAAAATCCATCTAATAGTACACTTAAGAGTGTAATCTAAAAAATGTCAAACTCTATACACAAGATATACTCAAACTCAAAATACAAAATTAAGCAACCCCAAACAAACTCAAAACCAAAATAAAAAATGTCTGTAAAAAAAATACTGAACTATTGAAGTCTAAGTAGCCAAGACTGTTTAGACCCATTTAATAGAAGTCAAGTGAAAAAAAAAATTATGCTTTTTTCCTGAAATTTGATTATTGTTGATCAAATTTTTCTAAACAAATACCAAGCATAATCACAAAAATTAGCACTCATAAATATAATCTCACCGTCACTTGTAGCATAGCTCAAGTGGTTAGACACTTATTATATTTTTATAAGATGGAAGGTTTGAATCTCTGTAATATCTCAAAAAAAAATATCCTAAGTACAATGAGACTAACTTTTAAATCTCCATAAAAAGTCTTAATTAATAAATGTATTTATTTTACCATATAATTAAACTATAAGATCAATCTGGTAAAGCCAACATGAACATTAGCTTAAGTGGTTAAGACTTCTTTCCACGATATCCAAAATTCGAGTTTGCTTACTCCAATTTAATGTAATATCTTTAAAAAAAAAAATCAATCTCATAAAATTAAAATTTTAAATATAAGATTGACTCATTTAATTAAATACATCAATACAAAATATTTGCCTATAAAATTTGAAACAAATCCTAAACCCATATGGTAAAGGATCAACCTCACTAAACAAAATTGAAATCGACTAACTAAAACATGATCACATATTAAACATAAAATCATATAATCACTTTATAATAAAGAGAGAGTTAAAAAAAATCCAAAACCACAATATTCTTAAAATATTCCCAAATCTATTATACAAGAATTAAAAAAACCTAACAAACCTATAGTGGACATTTTTCAATTCAATACTTTAAAAAAAATAGATTTTTCAATTCAACACAATCATACTTGATATTGGGATTATAATTACTAATAAAATAATTAAAAAAATAAAATATTTTTTTAAAAAAAAGTAGAAGAAGATAGAGTGGTTTGTAGCAATCAAAATCCCAATAATAATTCCAAAAACGAAAACAAGGGGCCAAGCTAGCCAAGTCCATGTCTATATCCACCCACTCCTCCTTTTTTTTTAAAAAAAAAAATTATTATATTAAAAAAGTAAACTTTATTTCAATTATTTCTTCTTCTCACTTTATTTTTTATTCCCCATTTTTATAAATTCAATCTTTCATTTCCTTCTTCATCCCTTCACTCAAACACTCTCCTCCTCTCTCTCTCTCTCTCTCTCTCTATCTTTCTAAAAATCATGTTGGCTAAAGGGCAACGTCCGATCATCGGAAGACTTTCCGAATTACTCGTTTCCCGCTGCCGTCCCGCTTTTCTCGATATCGGCGGCGGCGCCACCAGCCCCACTAACCATTTTGATTTGAATCTCATGCTTTCTCCTTCCCCCAGAGACCGTAATCTCAGGAATTATAACGGCGGCGGCGTCGGCCTTGGAATTGTTGCCGCCTTGGATAATTCTTCTGCCACGTTTGGCCGGGAGATTTTGGTCAAACACGCCGTTTCTACCCCTGATTCCAATTCCGGCCACCCTTCTCCGATTCCGGTCGAGGAAGATGAAAGCTTGGAGGAGAATTATACTTACGTCACCACTCGCGGACCTCATAGATCCTCCACGCGCGTTTACTACGACGGTGATCTTGTTGCACGCGCCGCCGCTGATCGTGATTCTTATGCTTTTCAAATATCGCCTATACCCACCGATCAAACTCCGGCGCATCCGACACCGGGTTTTCTGCGGTCGTGTCATTCGTGCCGGAAGAATCTAGACGGCAATGATATATTCATGTACAGGTAAAATTAAAAATCTGTTAGCTTGCATCTCTAAACCAATGGGTATCACAAAATTTGAACCGTCATCCCATTATTAGACCGGGTGCTCGTTAAAGCTGGTTAAGTTTAATCCTTTACGTCTATTTGAAATAATTTTAGAGTTGTTTAAATGTGTTTTTGATAACTATTAAAAAAAACGGGGGTTATTATTTTGTATAAAGTTATGTAGTTAATGAATGAATTATAATTTATGATGAATTAATAAAATGATTATAATGTTACAGTGAGAAGGCGTTTTGTAGTCCGGAGTGTAGATCAAAGCAGATGATGAAAGATGAGAAGAAAGAACGGTGTGGATCAATTCTTGAGTTATCAAATTCGCCGTGTAACAGATCAGGAGAGATTTTCTCAAATGGGATTCTCGCAATTTAGATAAACGAAAGAGACTAGATTAGAAAAAAAATTAGATACGGTTTTTTTTTTAAATTAATTTTGTATACGCAAATTGTGGAGTAAAGTAACTAAAATTATCTCCTCCATGATTTGCTTTTATGAGAATAAAAATTAAAAAAATAAAGAGAAGGGTGGGGGGAAAATTTTTGATTGGTAAAGGTTATGGATTTTTGTAAAACGTTTATGATGAGGAAATTAATCTAAATTTTGATTTAGTTTTGAGTACTTTTATTATTAATAAGTTTTAATTTGTTTGTTCATCCTGATCTGATTTGGGTTTATATTGGCTAAATGAAGAAAAATAATAACTAAAAAAAATCCAAGCTCCTCCAATTCAAGGTCTTTTCTTGTTAATTTGGTATTTAATTTCTCTCTCTAATCATATTTATAACTCAATACTAAAACAAATATGGTGTTGAAATTCAACAAAGAGAAGAGATGAATTCTGTTAAGAATCTATAAAGGATTAAATTGGCTTAGCTCAATAGTTTAAAATTTTAGATTTCCTGAGTTGAACATCGGTTTATTAGTATTCCACGTGATTGAACTTTTTGTAGATATTTAAATTAAATTTACCTTAATTCAAGAGTTTAATCCATTTACCTATATGATTGTTGAAAATTTTAAGACCTTTACAAGTTACAAATAAGTGAGTTTTATAACTACTTAATTTCTATTTAAATGAAAAAATAAGGTTACCTGATAACTAATTAAGTTATAAGATTTGATTAAACACTTATAAAAATTTCACTAAAATTAGAAAACCAGAAAAGTAGTTTTTGAAAATAATTTTCTGATTTTATTATATTTTTTTTATATCTATAATCAAAAAATTAATACCACAAGTATTATCAAACATGTTTGGTTCTGTATTTGTTAAAAATGTAAAACAAAAACGATTATCAATTAAGTGTTAGTTTTTGTTTTTAATAAATAGAAAACCCAAAACAGAAAACTAAAATCGTTATCAAACGAGGAGTAACTTGTGTTTGGAGACCACTTTAAAAACAAATTCTAAATTTTCACTCAACTTTTAAAAGCTATTGGAAGAAGAAGAGTATGAAAAGGAGTTTGACAAAAACAGAAATGTCCAGTTTTCCAACTATTCAATATTCATCCACTAATGTCAATTCATAAAGAGAGAGCATATTTTTTTCAGCATCTTATTTACTACATAATTCCAAACACAATAAAAACCTCAAAGGCCCACTTTTCTTTTTATGGTGAAAACCAATTCTAAATTTTCAATCATCAATTGCCCAAAACAAAATTTAACCGTAAAAAGTAAAAAAAAAATGTTCATCTTTCAACAAATCCCTACAAAACCATAAACCAACCTAATACTATTCTATCATCCCATTCCCTAATAAAAAACAATAGTCCTATCCTAACCTTAAAAAAAACAGAACAAAACTCTAACAAACAGCCTCCACGGCGAGCCTCTTGACGACATCGGCACCACAATTCGTAGCGCCGAATGTATCTTCGGAGACAGAAATGGAGCAGGATTCTTTCCCTACACACAACTCTTGAACAACAGACAAAGCATCATTTTGTCCCTCACACATTCCTTTAGAGAAATAGCCACAAGTTCCTAAAGGATCACCAAAGCTAGCAAAGCTAATAGCCGAGATCGATCGACCTTGACACGAAAGTTCCAATACATTCTTCTCATAGGCATTAGCACAGGCTTTCTCGATTGAAACGGTTCTGAAATTAACCAAAGAAGGATTCCCACCAAATTCCTCAAACAAAACCAAACTGTTTTCGCCATCGTTGATAAACGAACGTGGAACATGGTACCAACGTTGAGTCGGGTGGCCGCAGTTAGAGACACATTTGTTGTTGTTGTAAGGGCCACGATAGTCGCAAAGATCAGCGCTGCAGCCGTCTTCTGCTATGTAAGAAGGCCAATATCTGCCAATGCTGTGGCCATTTACCCAAGCCATGCCTTTGCCTAGTCCTTGTAAATCTAAAGAAACGGCATCGGTTCCTAAGGGAGCTTGGAATGTGGTTTTGTACCATGTCATCATCTTGTTTATTGGGAGATTTGTGGTTTCCCATTTTGAAGCGTAACGTGAATCTGTGCTGAAGAGTTGGTTATCTAATCCGTGCAATCCAATGCTGTAAGTCCATTTGTTAGAAGAGAGATCTTTTTCGACTCTTTCGTCGCCGTTGTAACCGATTAATTTAACCGGTCCTATGATTCCTGATTGAATTAGATCAAACTGCGGTCCGTAATTCTGTTGACAAGGGAAAAAGATAATGAAAGAAGATTAGATAAGGTAATTTGGATCATGGTTTATTTTGTGAATTTTATGTACCTGAAATCCAACGGTGGCGCTGAGTAATGAGATCACGTTTTTCCCCGGATTCAATTTCACTTTCTTTTCAAACACGTAGTTGAAAACCCCATATGCTGCCCATTCAGAACCTGTAAAATTTGAAGAAACAATTAAATATGATATCAGAATAGAAAGTCGTGAATTCAAACCAAGCACTCATTAAATTACCAATGTGTTCTCCATTGACATAAGCATGGATAATGTGACCACTTCCATTGATACGAAGCGACATGTCATTGCTCCAAATAGGATCATCTTCCTTAAGATGAACATTAGTGATATACCAAAGATAATCACTAGCATCATTAGCAGCCTCTTTCTGATCAACAAGCCTATTAGCAGATACTTGTCCCTTGCCCATGCGGATCGTAGTATCGAGATACTCCGGCCGCCACGTCCACTGGAGAACGGCAGGCTCATCTTCGGCCTCGTTTTCCTTTTTAACCATAACTGAAGTCTGAGTGTTAACTTTAGCAGTATTGTAAGCTTCCTCTTGACAATCTGGGAGAATGCTAACAGACCAAGCTGGAACATAAAAGTCCTTTCCTTGGTAGGTGATAGTTGCGTCTTCTGTCTCGTTTACGTTGCTGAAGAAACAACTTGTCGCTTGATCCGTTACATATTCAGTTACCTGAATGAAAATGAATCATCACACACAATAAAGGTTCATTTAGAAAAACAAATTTGATTTATTTTGTGTTTTAGTATTGAAATATTTCTTTATTTTCCTTACTGAAACAGAATCACCCAAATCAGTGGTGGTGACGTTGGCAGTAGTGAGAATGTTTTCCATGGACTTGAGGACGGCGTGAAGCTGTTTCAAATGGCCGTATTTGGGTTGGTTCAAGTTTCCGTATTCGTCGAGAGGAGCGTCATAATCGTACGATGTTGTGATGTATGGACCCCCGCCATTCGATCAAAGTTGGTGCCACCATGATACTAAAAAACACAGCTCCAACCAAAATTAGTCCTAAACAAAAAAAAAAAAGGGCTGATGAATTTATGTGATATGAATATGATATTACCATGTAGTAATTTTGGAAACTCCCTCCCAATTGGAAGAATCTTGCAACAGAGAAAGCCAAATCCTCTGCAGTTCTATGTGGATCTTTTCCACCCCAACTCTTGAACCTGAAAAGGCGTAGATGATTAAGTGTCTGTTTCGAATAATCTTTAGGAGGGGCCGTCGTAAATAACGGGCAGAAAGTAAAAGAAATTATAGAGAGAATTACCAGCCAGTCCAATTCTCAGTCCACATTTTGGGAGTAGTGGGACTATTGGGAGTGAATTGATCACAATACCAACCATTACAAGTATTGATCATAGGTTGAGGGGCATCATTTTGTTGGCACATAATCCATGGCACTCCAATGTCAAGTGATTCAGCCATAGTAGCACACCATTCTATATATTCTTTTCCAGCATCTCCATATACAGACATCACGTTTCCATATTCATTCTCTATCTATACTTTCACATTTATTATTAAAAAAAACATTTCATCATTTAATGTTAAAAAAAAAAAAAGGAAAAGAAATTTGTTTACCTGTGCAAGGATTATGGGTCCACCTTGTGATGCAAAGAGTTTCTCTTGTTTGGCCATTTCAACTATTAGTGTTGTGAAGTTTTGCATCTCATTCTATTTTTTAAAAATTCAAAATTTTAATTTATTATAAACAAAATATAACTCAAAGAAATGAATGAAGAAGATTAAAAGGAATGATATTTTACTGTAAAGACAGGATTTGCGGTTCTAATCTCGACTCCGGGGAGATTGTGCACCCATACTGGTATTCCTCTAATCAATTCCAAAAGTCACAATTATGAAATAATAATATGAATAAAAAAATGTGACATTTTTTTTTTATAAATATTACATTAATATGGGGAGGGGAGACTATGAATTTTATTGAGATATATTTTGGTTGACAAAAGAGTGACATTTTAAAACTAAGAAAATGAAAGAAAAAATTACCCGTAATTCCATTCAGCACAAACATAAGGACCAATACGAAGAACAGCATAAAGTCCTTCATCTTGAACCGTTTTAAGGAACCTTATGAGGTCCAAATTGGCACTAAAATCATATTGACGACGAGTTGGTTCATGAGCATTCCAAAACACATAAGTTTCAATAGCATCCAATCCGCCTTCTCTCGATTTCCTTATCAAATCAGGCCACATCTATATTAAAAAAAAACATATTTAACAAACTCATTAATCAAGTAATTAACTCAAGAAATCAAGAAGTTTAATAATATAATGAGAAAATTAAAAAAAAAAAAAAAAGGAAATGTACCTCAGGAGTGCTTCTTGGATAATGGATGGAACCCGAAAGCAAAATCTTAGGCTGACCATCAATGGTGATTGCTCTTCCATTATGAGAAACTTCAACAGCAGTAGCCATGAAAATCATAGCATTGATTAGAACACAGAGGAATAACAACCATAATCGATCCATCATCTTAATTAGTTGTTAATTTGATTGATTAATTTGAAATATATGATTATTATAGTATAGAATGAGTGTTTTATATAGGAAGAGGATTGATGAGAGATTGGATGTTATATAATTATAGAATCTTAACTAACAAATTCAATTTGAACTCTACAAAATCATATCTCAGCATTTCTCAATTTGAATTATATATCAAAAGATATTACTCAAAATCAGTTCTATTGATTAAACAAATTCTGTCAATATTTTTCTTTTAATTTTAGTGTTAATGTATGGGAATGAGATTGAATATTTAACTTTTCAAAAACAAGTTGATTTGCTACTCTAATAATTTAATATATAAACAAGGGGTTTTTTTTTTTTTTTAATTGTGTTAAAATATTATCATAATAAGATACTGTTTTTTTTAAATGATTTTAAAAGAATAAGATCGGTTAAAAAGAATAAGATCTGTTATAATTTGATTCTATTTTTTTTTAAATATATTTTTTAAATTGCCAATGGTATTTATAATTATTTCAATAACTACAAAAGCAATAATTAACTTACACTGTTTTACGGTATTTTTTATTTTTTACTCTTGCATATTTTTTGAAGGGTAAAATGAATCATCGGTTGGATAATATATGATTATATTATTATTGATTTATTTGAAGTTTTATGCCACATTATTGACTTATGGAATATAACTCGTTAAAAGAAATACCTTTAGTATTTTAAAATAATCAAATGAATTAAAATTCTATTAAATATTTAAGTAAAAATGTCACATCATTGTAAACACCATGTCAGTGTAATAGTCAAAGCAATTCAAGGATTAAAATAGAGATTTTCTTAAATTATAGGAGTTAAAATGTTCTTTTAAACTAGAAGGACCAATTAAAAACCAAATCAAAACTAGGGGTCCATACAATTCAGTTTGGTTCAGTTTTGGGATAAACCGTCAACTGAAACATACTCTTCAGTTTTAGAAAATCATGAATTGTTTGGTTCTAAAATTTTGGTTTGGTTTGATATATTACGGTTCAATTTTTTAGTTTTGCACTTTATCATAATTATTTCAAAAATTAGAATTCAAGTCATTGTTGCATGATATAAGTGGGAGGAAGGGTGAGAGAAGATTATGGTAGATCCATGAATTATTATGACCAAACATGAATCAAATGTAGACTAGGATTAAAAGTTTACTTTAGCCAATATTGTCTTCAAATCTTATTGGGTTTGTAACTGGCCACAATTTATTGTTAAAGGCCCAAAATGAAAGTTCAAGGACCCAATTATGGTCAATCTCTATGGTTGATATTTTGAAAATATATTTTAAATGGTCTAAATTTTATTGTGAAAACAAATCTTTATATATTGCCCACTATTTGTAATAGTGAGCGAGTTAATGAAAGTTATTTATGCCACCAAATAATGTTACTTGTAGGGGTAAATACTATCTAGAATAACTTTTAGGGGTCTAAAAGTAATTTTCAATTAATTAAAAAAAAATCCCCCAAATGAACTTTTGAGCCCTTGGATTGTTTCAAACGGACCCTAAAATTCTCTCTTAAAAAAAGGTGAGTTTTGAATCTCTTCAATAATAATATTATTTTTTTATTAAAATAAAATATTATAATTTAAATTGTTAAATATATATATATTTGTGTGTTTTTTTTTAATAAATATTTAAATGTATTATATGTACAAAGAAAAAGATCCAAGATCATATGGGCCTTAGTTCCTTAATTGAAGTCGCCCATGCATATGCCCATGAGTGCTATTAACGATATATATTTATAATTATTTTTAAGGAAATTTTTCCCACTTTTTGATTAGCCATTTTAGAAAATAATAAATAATTTTAAACACAACATTTTTTAAAAGCATGTGTGGATTGAGTTTCACACTCATTTCAGGTGAGGGAGAAAAAATATATATTCTTAAAAAAATTAAAAACTTTTTCAATTTATAAAAATAACTGTTCATAAAATACTATTTTTGAAAAAATCCTAGTACCTTTTATTTTATTTGAATTTTATTATTTCTATACATATTTATTAATTTGAAAAAGTAATGTAAATGTACAATAAGGGATGAAACATTTGAATTCAGGATAATTACTTTAAACAAATTAAAATTTTCCTATTAAGCTCTTACTATCAATTCCTTTTTCATATTTATGGTTGTGAGTGATATAGGATGTTTTTCTTTTAATTCAATTATTGAGGTGGGGGATTGAACCACTCTTTTGATAATAAAGGTATATGTTTTTTACCATCGGACTAGGCTTTGGTTGGCGGTGATATGCGTGTTTTGGTTTTAAAAATTTAGGTTTAGGTTTATTGGATTTCTCAAATAAAAGTCCTTTGATGATTATGTATGGTATGTTCTTGTGATTTATTAAAACTATGAAGATAATTTATTTTTACGATATAATATATATTAAAAAGAGGGGTTCAAACCTTTAATTTGGAAGAACATGAACAAATATTTATCACTAAATTAAATCTCAATTGAAAAATAAAAGGGTAAAATACACTTTTTTTTTTTGCAAAAGAGGTAAAATACACTTTTAGTCCCTATAGTTTGAGTTTGGTGTCTATATGGTCCTTGTAGTTTCAAATCATACATTTTTACCCTCATTGTTTAAGGAATGTATCATTTTGGTCCCTGTTATTGAATGACTCAAATATCTTGCTTATGTGGCGATGATGTGGTTTTTTTTAAGTGATATGACATTCAATAAACATTTTATATTATATTTTTTAACAAAACTTCTATCTGATCCTTTTTCTTATCCCCTTTTTCTTCACTCAACCTCCTCATCTCAAAATACTGACTTAGCCTCTTAGCCTTCTACAACGGATTTGAGGCTCAACGGTTTTACGAAATCAAGCAAAAAAGTAGAATCTGAGCTAAGATGATGCCAAAAAATATAGGTGATTTAAGGGGAAAAAATATTTAATAATCGAAAGAGGTGTATCTCTACAAATCTTTATCAAACCAAACAAAATAAAACGTTCTTAGTATTGTAATTTTTGTAATGACAAAAACAAAATCCTAGATACAAAAAAGAAACACAATTACTAATGTTAAAGTATATTAGGTTGGCACCATTATGATGATTTGTTGTTTCCTTATTTACATCCGTAATTGTCTCTGATTTGCTTAATTAGCTCGTTTACCTTATTTATCTAGATTAGTCTTTCTATTTAAACTAGTGTAATAGTCATGTACAATTGATCGATTCAATACAATGTAGCCTTTCCGCTAACAACTAATATCTTCATTGGGTCAAAGCCAAGGAAATCAGATGAAGAATTCAATATACCAAAATGACCAAATTGCAGCAAAAGAGGAGATGTCGTAGAAGGGATCTTAAGCCAAGGAAAAAAATGGCAGAAAAAACTGAAAAATGAGTAAATGGGTATTTGATTACAAGCTTTGATAATGTAAATGCAAGGGAAAAAAATCAAGATCTCACAATAATTTTGATTGAACTAAATATAGCGTTCTTATGAACTGAAAGTTTAAAAAGATCAAGAACAATGACAGAATTATAAATCAGCCTTCACTTTCAAACCCGATCGCCCTTCATTTTGTGAACTCTAATTCCTGAATTTTGTTGTTTTATCTTGAAATTATTGAGATTCTGCTAAATCAAGTGTGGGAAAGATGAGTAAACATAAAGAAAATGTCTTCACTAGGATTATGGAATTAATTAATCATTTTCTTTATTGAATTCATATATGAGGAATGTCGAAGGACGCAGGAACAAGGGAATCTAATAATACCAAAGACGATGAAGATGCATGAGAGATGAGAGAGGGAAAAAAGATTTGTGAAAAAAAAACAATATAAAATAATTAAAAATGTTTATTGATTGCCACATCATTAAAAAAAACCCACCTCACCATTGCCACATCAGTAAGTTAGTTGAGTTATTCAATAACAGGGATCAAAATGAAACATTTCTTAAACAACAAGGGTAAAAATGTATGATTTGAAACTACATGGACCATATAGACACCAAACTCAAACTATATGGACTAAAAGTGTATTTTACTCAAAATAAAATAAAATTATAATGGAAGATCAATTGAGGAAACCTCTTTCAAAAAAAATATATATATATATATATATATATATATATATATATATATATATATATATATATATATATATATATATATATAATTGGGGAAACCCAAAAAATCAACATTCAATTCAAAAGCGCGTGACCTTTTTCTTTAATATAGTACTATTTTTGTACATTGTTGTGGACTTTAACCGTAAACGTGTAAATAAACCTCAAATTAAATTAAAAATTAAATCAAAATAAATATCGTCGATTCTTTGTCCTTTTGGTCCCCTCTTATCCTCTGCTTTGATTCTTTCAAACATGATTCTGTGGATGACTTCATTTCCACTTTTTAAAAAAATAAAATAATAATAATAAATAAATAAATAAATAAAAACGTAAAACGTAAAAAAAAATGAAAACGAAAATCCAACCATCGTTTGCAATTGCAAAGGTTGAAAGACCAAAATGTAAACAAAAGAATCGTTTTCTACTATGCTAATTTAATTATTTAAAAAAAAAAAGACAATGGATATTTAATCCTAAATGTTTTTTTTCTTCTACTTTTCTTTTTACAGTTTCATAAATTATTGAGGAAAAGGTTAAAACCAAATATATCATTATTCATCCCTCCCCATAATACATGTAATAGAAACCAATTTTTTTTATTTATCCAATGAAATAGGGAGCTCGATTCTTGTGGGGATGGATATATATGCAAACATCATGTTTATATTTTGCCTTTCTCACCGAGTGTACAACTAAATAATCTTTAAATTTCCTCTCATTACTAAATGTAATTAAGGCTAAATTTGTAAGATTTTTCATATATATATATCAAATCTAGATCCATGCACATTACAAGAAATTAATTTCTTTCTCGTCAAATTAGACACATGGTATTCATGATTTTTTTTAAAAAAATATTATTAATTTTTAAAGATTTGACATAAATATTAGCAAAATAAAATTATTTCAAAAAATATTGTTGTTTTTAATGACTGAGTGTTGACTAGATGAGTTTTTTTTTTTTTTTTTTTTTTTTTTCTTTTCTTTTATTTTTTTTTCTTTTTATTTTTTTTTTTTTTTTTTTTTTTTTTTTTTTTTTTTTTTTTTTTTTTTTTTTTTTTTTTTTTTTTTTTTTTTTTTTTTTTTTTTTTTTTTTTTTTTTTTTTTTTTTTTTTTTTTTTTTTTTTTTTTTTTTTTTTTTTTTTTTTTTTTTTTTTTTTTTTTTTTTTTTTTTTTTTTTTTTTTTTTTTTTTTTTTTTTTTTTTTTTTTTTTTTTTTTTTTTTTTTTTTTTTTTTTTTTTTTTTTTTTTTTTTTTTTTTTTTTTTTTTTTTTTTTTTTTTTTTTTTTTTTTTTTTTGGGGTTGTTTTTTTTTTTTTTTTTTTTTTTTTTTTTTTTTTTTTTTTTTTTTTTTTTTTTTTTTTTTTTTTTTTTTTTTTTTTTTTTTTTTTTTTTTTTTTCCTCCCCCCCCCCCCCCCCCCCCCCTCTTACCGACCATACCCTTTTTTTTTTTTTTTTTTTTTTTTTTTTTTTTTTTTTTTTTTTTTTTTTTTTTTTTTTTTTTTTTTTTTTTTTTTTTTTTTTTTTTTTTTTTTTTTTTTTTTTTTTTTTTTTTTTTTTTTTTTTTTTTTTTTTTTTTTTTTTTTTTTTTTTTTTTTTTTTTTTTTTTTTTTTTTTTTTTTTTTTTTTTTTTTTTTTTTAATTTAATTTTTTTTTTTTTTTTTTTTTTTTTTTTTTTTTTTTTTTTTTTTTTTTTTTTTTTTTTTTTTTTTTTTTTTTTTTTTTTTTTTTTTTTTTTTTTTTTTTTTTTTTTTTTTTTTTTAAAAAAAAATTTTTTTTTTTTTTTTTTTTTTTTTTTTTTTTTTTTTTTTTTTTTTTTTTTTACTTTTTTTTTTTTGGGTTTTTCTGGCATTACATGATGGAAAAATAATTATTCAGACTATTTATAAAACAGACCCGTAAATAAAAGATTTAGGAACAAGAATCACCCCGTTTCGATGAGTATAAAAAAAGATATGATTTTTCAAATTTAGTGTAAAATCTGCAGAAATTGTCACTATAAAACCGAGAATGAGGAATGTTTTGACATAAAATCGAATTTTATTTACAATGCACATACTTTTATTTTAGTAAAATCATAGATGAAATATAGAATATTTAGAAGAAAGAATAAGTTAAAATATATTTTAGTTAAGAAGTTATGATTTCCAAAGTTATGTTTTTTGTTTGGAACAATTATGCAATTTTATTGGTTTGCCTTATTTGTAAATTTGATTGCCATATTTTGTGTTTACTACTTCTTTTTTATTGTCTTCATATTAAGGTCATAACTTAATAATTTGTATATATTTATTGATCTTCTTGGATTTCAAAAAAGAAAGGAGTTTGAATTTATTAGGATACTAATTTTCCAACTTCCTAAAAGACATAATTGATAAATACCAAATTTTAAAAATAAAAGGAATTAATTAGGTACTAATTTTTCCAAGCTAAAACTTAACAATAAATTTAATCGAATTGGAATTAATTAAGGTAACTCTTATTTTCAAAATATAAAATTAACCAAATATAGATTGGAATTAATTAATATAAGGTTGCAATCATAATAGAAATTGGAAATTGTAAATATTAATTGATTTACTAGGTATAAACCACCAATTTAAAAACACAAAAGATAAATAGTATAAGCCCTAAATAAAATTGAAATTTATTAAGATATAATTGTTCATTTTACCATATGAAATATTTGCAAATAAAATTTCCTTTTAAAACCTGCGGCTAAAAGGAAACCTCCTCACCAATATTACTAATAATTTTAATAATCAAGTAAAAATTTAATTTTTTGCATTTTAAATTAAGCAAAAAAAAATTTGTGACTTTTGTGATTTTTGAATTGTCAACCCCCCTAACGTTCTTGGGGTGAGGAACTTTTCCGGACGTTAAATTCCCGACAACCCTAAGGTTATGTCAAATGACTATTGAACATTATTAAAGTATTGATAATAAAACATGATGCATTAAATTTTAAAAATTTGTTTTTGTAAAGGCTTTCATTAATAATATAAAATATACAAAAAAAAAAAAACAATCGTTTAAAGGGGCGACATAATATGGGGCTCTACCCCATTCTCCAAAGTAACCTTTAGCCTTCATCCTTGTTTCAAGACTTGGTCTTCACCCAATTTAGAAATCAATGATTATGGCGACTCCCTTTCGGTTCTCATATATAATAATTTGTTTTTGAACATTAATCATTATATTATAAAGAAAATTCGGGACCCTCCATAAGTTATAAAGATTATATGAGATACCTGGTCATTTCCCGTGTTTAAATTAAGGATATCGTAGACATATAACAAAGAAACTGATACCGACAAAAGACAGGCGTTAAGCAACTTGCAAGTAATTGGTGTTACTTTTGTCTTTCAATATTATAAAAAGTATTTTCTTTTTACATATAATACATAAGATAATTTATTTCTCATCAATAACAAATTTAGAACATAAATAATCTAAATTATTTACTTCTAATAAATTCATAGTTCAAAGTATATTGAATTATTAATTTTATTTTAATTAATATTTAAATAAATAAGTTATAAACTAATTAAAGTAAAAATTGAATAGGTATATTAACCAAAAAAAAATATTAATTAAATTATATATCAAATTTATTAACGAAAACATAAAACAAGGGATTTTGGAAGATATCATAAATTCCTATACAACCTAACAAACAATCTTTATCCTATGTCTCTTTTTAATTTGAAAGAACGTTGTAATCTTATATCCCGCAATCCGGATACCATGTATTCTAGATATCCAGTAATCTTAGATTACATAGTATTTAAGATAACGGGAAATGAACGAGCCCTCAATGTATTTTGACTCACACAAATCGAAGTTGAAACGAAAACATTATAGGTAAAAGAAGATTGAGGGGTAGTTTTATGATTTATAAAAATTGGGACAACAAAAGTTTTTCACAATTTTTGGCTTCTTTTTCATTCTATTTTTCCTCCACCATTGAATTAATGAACTATATCTAACCCAAAGTTTTCTTCACTTAAAACATAGAGTTAACCTTTCTTTAAGAAACTTTTTAGCCATTATTGAAGATTAAGCTAGCAATTTATTTTATTGATCAATTTTTTTAAACAAACCTAACTTATTATCTATACACATGTTAATTGTTACAGAGACCCATAGTTTTTAAATTAATTTTTCTACACATTTAAATAATATGGTATATAAATACAAATTTCACAATTTCATTCTCACACATATCGGTTAAACACATCACAAAAATCCAAACATCACATCCTTGATTATACAAACTTAGGTTAGACAATCTCTTTTACCAAACATCCCTATAACGTGAAAAATTTTGACTAAAACTTGCTAGCTCTAATAGTCTTTCAATTAAACTAATCAACCAATTATTTTCACCATTATATGTGGAAGGGTCCAATGTATTTGAGTAGTTGGAATTTTTATTAGAAATATGTGGGGAAAGACCTAGAGTGAAAATTTGTTAGACTGAAACAATAAAAGGAATATCGCTGAATTTTTCTTTAGCTTAATAGAAAATGAGAGATTGTAGATCACTATGAATTTAGCATTTTCTCCTACCTTACGCATCTTCTAATTTCTATTTTAGTCAAAATTAACAAAATTTGTGTGCTTTTTTGGAAGAAAACATTCAATTAAATAGTTCAGAAATTGAATGTTAGATAGATAATTCCATTTATAGCCTTACTTTTGTTAATGATTTATAAATTATTTACTTAGAAATAGATTATCACAATAAAATTAACAACTTTATTTTCATTAAAATAAAAGTTTTAGTTCCTGCAATTAGATAATTATTTAGTCTAAAATAAAAATTATAATAATAAATATTAAAAGTCAACAAGACAATAATTTATCAACTCAGAAAAAACATGTTATTTCGATTTTTTTTAATTATGTTATTTTGAATAATCACATATTTTTCCTCTATTATTTTAATCCATCCCCTAAATTGTTTGTCATTGATATTTAGTGTTGATTTTTCTATTTTAAAAAAATTAGAACAATATTTTACCATTTTATACCGTTATTCTTATATAGACTATTAATACATAATGATGTATCATATTTTTAAGTATAATTTAAACTATTTTTTTAGTTAAAAACAATAAAAGAATTATGAAGAATCAATCTAAAAAAACACATTTTTAAACATAATTTTCGAGCATAGCTCAAATTGTTAGGCATGAGAGCGTTTGTTTCCGGGTTTGCATGAGATTGAAATGCATGAGGAGGGGATGAGAATAATAAAATTATATTATAAAATAATTTCTCTTCCTCTCTCTTCTCTTCCTTTCTCTCTCATCTATTCTATGGGGTTATAGAAACCTCAGGGCGTTTGGAAGACAGGTTATTGTTGGATGGGGTGGGCTTCACTAGCCTACCATATGTTTGTTAGATGGATCTTGAAACCCCGAGTTTAATCTATTAAATCCATGGATTTTAAACAGTAGTTTGAGTGGGTTTTTAACCCCTCATAAAATAATTAAACAACACAAAACTCAAACTAAAATTACCTATCAAACATAGACTATCTAAACCCAGACTTATATAACTCAAACCCCCTACACATCTAAACATAGACTATCTAAACTCAGACTTATATAACTCATACCCCCTACACATCCAAACATAGATTATCTAAACCCAAGCTTCACAACCTCATGCTATCAAAACCCACCCCTACTTACTCCCTATCTACAAACACTTAAAACAAACACCCCCTAACTTCCTTCTCATGAGACTCAAAGGTTCGAGTACTGCCTCCCATAATTTGATGTAATTTTTATTAAAAAAAAATTTCCCCAATTGTCACTTTTATAATAATTATTATTAATTGAATCAATTGGCTAAGGTTTTATTTATTTTAAATTTTAGGGCCTAAGAAATTTGATAGTGATTTGCCATGCCATATGATCCAACGATATTCAATCTGGATCTACTTCACAATTTTCACTACTTTTAGAAAACAAATTTAAAGATTCAAAAAATATCAGTAATATATTGAAGAAGAATTCATGGTAACTTCAGTTACACAACTATGGCTACCATATCAAAACGATGGTTAAAGAATCAACCATGACTCTGCAAAACCTCCCTCCCTCCCTCCCTCCCTCCAACATCTCACTCAAAGAAGCATGAAAAAATCACCCTTTACCCCCAAAAAAAATGGCAGATCCAAAGTTCCAAACCCAGCTACACAAAAAAAAAAACACTAAAAACTAAAAACTGCTTCTTTAATATAATTTAATGATTAACTATAAAAACTATGGCTGTCTCCCTTCACTAATGCTGTGATTGAACTGCCAAACCAAGCCAAGAATTGTCGCGGGAGACACCGAGCTTGCTCGGGGCAGACGATGGACAGCTCTGGTATGGTGCTCTTGCAGTCAGCCTGTTAAAAATGGAAAAAAAAAAAAAAAAAGAAAAGAAATTAATTAAAACCATTGAAGTTAAAAGAGAATGACAAAAGGAGTTTATGTTTAAGAAAAAGTGGTCTTTTAGCCTTGGCCTTAGCAGCCTTACCTATCCTTTCTCTTCTCCAAGAATCGTTGAATTGAAGCTTTTCTAGCCATGGGAAGACCTGAAATATAAAAAGAAACAAAGCAATTCAGAATCAAGAGAATTCAAATTGAGAATAAAGATAAAAGATTAACAGATCTAGAAAAAGAGTAATCAATTACCACAAGAGATTTGGTCATGAATCATCTTGTTTTCATCAAAGATAGGATTAGAAGCGATTGAATCAGAGGGAGTGGGGGCCAAATTAGAAGGAAACGGGGTTGTTTTTCTGGAGCTTTCACGGTTGGCTAAAAGCATAACTTCTCCAGCTCTATCAGATGGAAAGTTATTAAAAACAAACACTTGGCCTGCATAAAAAATCGTCATTTGTGCCGATTGAAGCTCATTTGGAAGAGATCGATGAAGAAAGCCAGATTGTTGTGGGAATAAATCCAAAGACTTTGGATTTCCATTTGATAAATTACCCTTTCTTCCAATTGTTTCAGGCAACCCTGTAATTTTCAAGATTCAAACAAAGACTCAGTTTTTCTTTAATTAATTCAAGAACCCATTTGAAATCTTAACGAAACAAACAAGAATGGAGAAAAGAAAATGTTACCGGCAACGGCAAGGTTGAGATCTGAGCCGGAAGCAAGAATCTTTTCCGGCGATGATATCTGCCATGAAAGGTGAGAAAATTCTGAAGAGCTTGACATAGTTCAAAACGAAAAAAGGAAAGATTTTTAGAATTGGGAAATTGAGACGGCGGCGAAATAGAAGAAGAAGAAGAAGAAGATTTTAAAAAATGTGTAATCGACGTTTGAATTGCTCATCTCTTTCTTTCTCTCTTTATACAGCAAAGTGGGGTCTTTGCGTTTTGCTTAGTCTTTTTTTTTTTTTTTTTTAATTTTAAATTTCCGATTATTTTATTATTATTAAAATAATAAAAAAAAGCACGAGGAATATGTGTGTGTTTTTCTTGTGAATTTCTTTCTTTTTCTTTTTCTTTTTCTTTTTTCTTTGTTGGGTTTTGGTTTGGCATTTCTAACACGTGTTCTTTGCTTTTAAAACAGCTAAAGCACGCGTTTCCTCCTTTTTCTTTTCTTTTAAACTGTGACTTTACCCTTCAAGGATGTGATATTTACGATATCTGCCATTGGTTCCCGGGTCACGGGTTGAAAGTTGGATCTAAACCCGGTCATACTCCCACGTGCCAGGTCTTTTGGGTTATGAGGTATTGTGAAGAGTAAATTGGTCAATTTGATTGGTGATGCGTTTTTGTGTTTGTGGACACAACACGAGCGTGTTTAGTCGTTTCTCCAATCAATTTTTTTTTTATCATATGTTTAAATTTTACAAAAAAATAATATAGATTTTATTTGAATCGTTGAATTTATATCTTACTGTTAAGAGAAATTTTAATGGGTAATATAATTTTACTTGGTATTTATAATATATATATTTTTTAAATATAGTATTATTTATAACTATTAATAATATAAAAAAATTGACTATTTATTAGTGATTAATATTGATTATTGTTAATTATCAATTCACACGTTAAGTCAATAGTTAGAATATACAAATCAATGGTTATAAACTTATAACATAAAATAATTTTTATATATATCATAGTGAATTAGTGATTAACTTTATTTTAAAAATATATAAATCAATGTCATCACTGATTGACGCACTCAAAATTTATTATATTTGTAAATTCTTTAAAAAAAACGGTTAGATATATGATTAATTAATTTATTAAAATATTATTTTTATAAACATTATAGAAAATTTTGTTATGCTTTCAAATACCTTGTGATATACGTAAAATAAGTACATGTAATTTTTTTTTAAATTAATTGATAAATTAGTATGGTTTATAATTATACACGATGATTAAAACTGTTTTTAAACCATTATAAATTAGGTAAATCATTTGCAATTAAAAAAAAAAAGTGATGATTGCAGTTGAGAAATGTAAGGTATACTCAATAACACTTTTTGAATTAATAAGCTTTTGGATTGTTTAAGAAGGGTTTAATCGTATGTAATGAAACAATAGCTTTTATAATAGACGGTAGTTTTACTTTTACAGTGGACTCCACATGCCCTTCTCATTTATAAATTCATACCTAAATTTATTTTTGTACTTACTTCTTTTTAAATAATTAGAATTAGAATTCGATTCGAGTGATTTGTATAGTAGATTAGACATTATCAATTAATTTAACTAAAATTAATTAGATATTACCAATTAAGTTTTATTGATTATTTTCAATAAATTTAAAATACAGATTGACTATAAAATGAATTTAAAAGTTATATAAAGAATGAATTTATATCCTACCATATATTTGAAAGTTTTCATATTCATTATAATGTAAAATAATATTTTTCTCCTTATCGAGTTCTCACTTACTTTCATATGTATAATTAATAGGATAAATCCTTAATATATAAAAGTGGTGATGTTTAAGAAACTTTTTTGGACTACTATACCCTTTAAAATCTTAAAATTACTAACATGTCATTATATATATCCTTTTAAAACCTTCAAATTACTAAAAATGTCATTATTATTTATACTCTACTATCTATTAAATACTATTTATATTTTTAATAAAATATTTCTCTTTTTTTTTTTTATAAATAAAATATTTCTCTTCATTGAATAAGAAATTGTCAATTTTATTAAATAAATTTCTTGGTTTTTTTATTGTTTTCACAACATCAAATTATAAAATAATTGAAAAAACAAGTACAATATATGAAAATGAATGTGATATTAAAATGAATTTATTGTTTAGATTTATCACCAATTTATGAAAAATAAATTATATTTAAGTATTCAAATATTAAATGATTTAATAAAGGTAACGGTGCTTTAATTTTAAAAAATATTAAAAAAAAACTTAAATTGTTTTAAAAAAACAGTTAAGATTAAAAAAAAAACAACTACAACAAAATATAATTTATTGAATTAGTAATGGTATAATATTTTATAATATTTAAATAAATTTAATTTTTTTAATTAAAAATATTTAAAAGTTTAAAAATCAAAGAGAAAAAAATATATAATTTCTTAAATTTTAATTAAAATTAGAAATAAATAATCTATAAATGGAAAAATTAACTAACATATGTATATAGAACAAACAATTTATTTTTTATTTGGTAGTATAAATTTTAAAAATAAAGATGTTAAAAAAATCGTCTTATATAAAAAAGCATATAATTATGTAAATTAGTAAACTATACAATAATTTAAATATTAAATAGAACATAATAATATGTTAATAAAATCATTTTGAAAAAGATTTATAAACCATAGAAAAATCAAATAAAAAATATTTTGATCTTTTAAATATTTCTATGTTAGAAAAAATACACCAGTATGGTTTCTCACCACATTTTAACTTATTTATTTAGAAAAAGGTAATTTGAAGATGGTTGGAATTATCAGGGTATGTGTAAGATTAGACTTTTATTCCTACTGTGTATTCTTATGTGTTTTTGTTGTTTTTTTTTATTTATGTAATTTCTAATTGAATTTGTGGGTTTTTTTTGTAGATGTTTTACTTTATTGATATTTCCTCCCGAATCTATTGGCATAATTTCTATCCAATAATTATTTTTATGTAATGTTTTTAATAATAATTTTTCTTTTAGATGTTTTACAAAGTTGATATTTAAGTTTGATTCTTATCATTGCACGATCATCATTATTACTACATAAGTTGTATTCTTTTGGATGTTTGTAGTTGATAACTTTGGTTGGCTCGAGCTCCAAGTACGATATTTACCCCATTCATTATATATATATATATATTAGTTTTCTTCTTAAATTTATGTGATTCAATTATTTTAGAATGTTTATAAAATTTAAATTTCTTCTTGGATAATTAAATACTCATATGTGTGTTTAGTAATATTGATTATAATTTTCAATGCAGTTTTTACAATGAAAGCTCTCTCAAGATTTTAACTCACGATGGAAGGAAGACTAGAGTTATAGAACTTTATATCTACAATAATTGATTTTGCATTTTTTTCTTCTAATAAAGCAACAATGATTCTAATATTTTCTAATTTTTGTTTTCATAATAATAATTCATTTTATTTTATTTTATGTGCTAGAATTGTAAAAGCTTTAAAAATAAAATGATTATAAAAAAATACATTTCAAGGTACAAATACCGTAAAACTAATTATTTTGTAGTAACAATCAACATCCAATTTAATAATCAAATATCGTATTTAAAAAAAAATACAAAATCGAAAGAAGTTTAAAAGTCACAATATGTATGATATATATATATATCAATGTGTTTTTTTAAATAATGTCTACTCAAGTATTGAAAATGTTACATTTTCTTATTTTGATTCATATTTTAAGTTAGCCAATTATAATAAAGATAATTTTGTGACCACATAAAATTATAATATTAAAAATGTGTTAAATTTTAAAAATAATATCTAATAGATAATTTACTTTACTAAAAAAAACTAATGAAATTGCGAAATTAAAAAAAAACATTTATTTAATACATAAAAAATTATAAATTTAAATTATTTATATAATTTTAGTTAATTATTATAATTGATAAATGCATTTTATTATAAAGTAAAATTACACGTGCATCGCACGTGCTAGAATTCTAGTGGATAAAAAATACTACTATAATTTTGATCAAATCCACGTATTCTAAAATATGCAATAAGACCAGACCTATTTTTCTCTATTAATACGTTTTAAATATTTAATATTTGGCCCACTTTTTTTCTCTCCTCTCTACTTTGGGGCGAATGTACTCTCTAAGGAAGGGGCAACTTTTTTTATAAAATGATTTTGTTTTTATATGAAAACTGAAATTTTTAATATAACAATTGACTTTTTTTAATCTATTTTTCCCCTCCTACTTTCTTAAAATGGTTTTGTATAATTTTTGTCCCTCTAAAAAAACTCCCTGTGACCGAAGAAGAAAAGGGGAAGAGAGAAGGGGAAAAAAAGAGTGGGCTCATATGCTAAATATTCAATTCTAAAACTATATAAGTGTAATTTATGATTTTTTTTAATTAAGGGTTGTTAATATATTTGATCAAAACGATAGAAATCTAGTCCACCTTAATGAATATTAATTAATAAATATGTGAGTTTTATTAATATTATTAAATCCATAAAAACACGACTTATGAAAATAAGAATGGATGATCTTCATCTTTAAAGATGTGAGTATTATTTACTGAAATGTTTTATTTTGGGATAATTATTAAAATAACATATTTGTATATACTAACTACTAAAATATTATTACTTTTTAAAAATTACTCGAATAGCATAATTATACTTCAATAATTTATTAAACTAAAAAAAGGTAAAAAAATCAATAAATTCCTTGAAAATAATAATGAAAAATAATCAAATACCTCGATAAATTATTGAACTGAAACTTAAAAAAGCAAAAAACAAACAAATTCATTAAAAATATCTATGAAAAATAATAAAGTATTAGTTCAACTATTTATTAAACTTTTAAGTAATTTTTAAAAAGTTATGATGAACCGGAACTTAAAAGAGCAAAAAACAAACAAATTCATTAAAAATATTTATGAAACATAATAAAGTATTAGTTTAACTATTTATTAAACTTTTAAGTAATTTTTAAAAAGTTATGATGATCTGGAACTTAAAAAAGAAAAAAACAAATAAATTCATTAAAAATATCTATGAAAAATAATAAAGTACTAATTCAATTATTTATTAAACTTTTAACTAATTTTTAAAAAGTTATGATATTTTAATAATTAGTATGTAAATTTATGTTATTTGAAAAAAAAAAAAAGCATAACGTTATTTTGAAAAAGAAAAAAGTTTTGTTTTAAAAAAAAAAAAAAAAGTTAAAGGAAGGCTACTCGTTTTAGACACGAAGTGAAAAAATAAAAATAAAAAGGAAAATAAAAATAAATAAATGGTGTGTATTTTAGCCTATAAATTCACCGCCATGTCATCATTTCTCTCCTCCGTCCTCATCCTTATCCTTTCAATTCAACCCCACCACCACCCATCTTTCCTCTCACCCACTTGTTCATCATAGGTCATTGTACAAGACCCCACATTTATTTTTTACCACATTATTAAATTATCTTTGGGTTTTTTTGAAAATTGATATTTTTAGAAACAATAAAAGTTCAGAAAATTTTTTAAATTGACATTTCTTCTATATCCACCAATTTCATTAAGATTAGTTTGATCTTAGATTGAGAATGATGGAATCTTAGTCAAAGAAATATTATTTTAAAAATATTTCAAAATATTTTTTTATTTTTGAAATTAATCTTAAAAAAATATCATGTTGAATTTCTCTATTTTTAAGTTATCAGATTATGCGAAAAAAAGTAAATTTAAACTATTTAAAATATCTTTAACATAATAAAAATAGAATGGTACTACATGCTCATCGATGAATTAGAACTCCTCACTTTCATATGTATCATATTTCTATTAGATCAAATATATAAAATATATCTATATATTTATTAATTAAAATAGAAATAAATCAATAGTAATAAGACACCAAATAAATTCTTAGTAGTGAGGTGGCAAATATTATTCATGATAATAAAATAAAAAACATAATGATGATTCATGGTCGAGAAGCTATATTGTATTGTTTCGATGGTGTAACTTGTACTTTCTCTAATTAACTTCATATTAAATTATAATATATATATATATATATATATATACTTAACTATTAAGTCTTTTTTTTCCTTTCCCTTTTTAACTACTACAAGAAAACCAAGCTACCCTACCTCTTACTCCTTCTTATCCTTATAGCATATCATTGGGTTCCACTTCTGCAACCTGTCTCTGTAACTCAATTATAGGAAAATGGGGGCAGGAACTCCCCTGAATATAAATAAACAGCATAAGCAAAAGGGATTCACTCAAATATTCAGCCTTTCTCGTTTGCAATCTAGTCAAGGTTTTCTTATGTACAAAATCCATCAAACAAAAATGTAACCTTACCCCATAATATAGAGATTAGCGTTCTTTACTTTGGGATGGAACACAAAAAAAAAACACAAAGTGGCAGTATTCATCAGTGCAGCTAGCACATACTCAGAAGTCGTAATCGATATCTGTTGTGTTCTGAGAGGCAGAATGTTTGATTAGCTGTCCTTGCTCGTCGTAACGATCAAGGTTATCGCAAGGAGCGGGGAAAATGGTTCCTATCACACGTCCTTGAACAAATGCACATTGGAATATATGCTTCTTCTTGTATGTTATCCCTACTGACATATCTCTGAATGTCACATTTCTCACTGGGATTTCTTCGCTACCGTGCATTCGAACTGGAACTCGCACTCCCTGACCATGGATGCCTGTGAAGCTTATGTCTTTCAGCACTGGCATTGCCTTTGGATCGAATCCCTCATCAGGGTGTTCGTTGTAGTCTGTTTTAATGACAATCCCAACACGTACATTATCGAATGTCACATTTCGATAAGTAATGTCTTGGACGTAACCCCCTCTTCCTGGAGCAGTCTTGATTCGAACACCGCGTCTGGAGTTCCACACTACGACATTTTCTACAGTGATGCCTGATACCCCCCCTGACATCTCACTACCAATTGATATACCAGCGCTGCATAATTTCAACCAAAATGGTGAGTTAGCTAACTATCTAAAAACTTTACTTACTGCATAATCGACTCACAGCAAAAAGTTTCATCTGTTCCTTCACCATAAAGGTAGATAAATTGATCTTAGTAATAATATACTTTCCCCACAAACAAGTCAGCAAAAACATGCAAGGTTACTCACCTGACCATAGATTGAAGAACAAGGTTTCGGATCCGTATGTTCCTTGAGGGTTGCCCATAAGCAATTCCATACTGATCCCAACCGCTTTTAATTGCAATGCCATCATCTCCCACACTTATGTAAGAGTCTTCAATCAGCATATCTTCACATGAATCTGTTTATGAGCAGTATAAAGAACGGAGCAAGTCATTATCAAATTTTTATTTATAAGAAACGCAACTATGACAAACCCCAAAAAATAAAGTTGCATATACTACCACAATGTATATGTTAACCAGTAAGCTACAACTCAGAAGGCTTCAAATTGACCTTATACCAAACAAGATATCAATACAAGCACTGACTAAGACCGAATATACTTCAAGTTCAATCACTCCCACGGTTCAACCTCCATGCAGAAGGATTTTTTGATGTTATCAATTAACGGTGGATTATGCTGGCTGGGGAATCAAACTCCCATCAACCCTAACTGATAAATCATCCTATCCACTAAAACAGAAAGAGAAAATTCATTCATATCATTCTAGGGACACTGGCATCAAAACCAGAAGCCTATGGGCATTAATTGAAGGCTACAACGTTTCATCTCCCACATTTTTTTTATGGAAACAGAGCTTTTCATTGACGGCCAAATGCTTAGAACAGATTACAAACAAGCATGCCAATTCGCAGCTATAATAGAGAGGGAATAATTAACAAAAGCTTTACAACTAGCTCTTTTGGAGGTGTTCTTAACCTCTTGTACATTCTTTTCTTTTAATATAATTGTTGTGAATTCTTCTAAAAAAAGTATCCCAAATAACACGTGTGATGTTGATCCAAGGAAAACTCTTTCGCATTTAACATACTCTGGAAAGCTGAATGAAAATTTTAGCTTTCTTAATTTGGGGGTGTTTCATCTCACACACAAAAATTAATGCAATGTGTCAAAGCCAGCTTGAGGAATAGCTTGACCAACTCACATTCCCATATGGCAACATATTATTACAATAAACCAATCATCAAATTGGGCAGTAACATAAAAAATGCTTTGAAGAATTACCAGGATCTATTCCATCTGTATTAGGTGCATCATGTATAGGAGCCAAGATTGTAACGTTCCGAATGGTGACATTCTTACAGTCATATGGGTGAAGCGTCCAAAATGGAGAGTCACGCAAAGTTATATTGCTGATCAGAATATCTCTTGACCACATGATCTGAACAAGTGGGCCCCTTGTGTGGTTCAGAAGCTTCTGGCGATATTTCTTCCACCATGTTTGGCCCTGTCCGTTTATGGTGCCATTATGTCCTGTCGGTCAGTGATGACAAATAAACAATCAGAAGTCATAAATTGAATATTTGTGAAGGGATATCAAGCTACCATCTTCATATGCTCATATAGAATCATAGCACCTTTATCTAACATTTAAGGTTCAACAAGGTAAATCTAGTCCTAACTCAACATAGTCATGCTCTATTATCTAGACACAGAAATTAATGGAGAATGAAGAAATTTCTCATTTGTAATTCATTCTATGAATTTGGCTCTTTCCTAGATATAATAGTGTGGACTTCTCAATGATCACCTTGATAGTTGATACGCTGACACATTATGTTGAGATTACCAGGTTTAACAAACTTTAACTAAACACAGAAAAGATAACTAATCTAACCTGTTATCACAACATCTTTGAGATTCTGACCATGAATCAAACTCCCATACCGAGGTCCATGGTGTTCTCTTCCATACCCATAGGAAGGCAAAGGAGGCATCAGCAGCCAGTATTTTTCATCCTGTGACATCAATGAAATTAGCCAACTTTTCAGCCAGTTGCCAGAAGCTTGTTCTAAAAATTAAAAAACTACTAAAACCCACAGCGATTAAACAATGTTGAAGAGAAGAAGCCCAAAATACTAAAAACTGGTTTCTGATGCCTTGCGTATTAGATGAAAATGATGACATATTAAAAAAAGCTTATAAAAGTACATTCAAAATGCCATACAAGAAAAAACCCCTAAAGGCACTCTGGTAAAGCAATTATAGAGTGAAAGAACAGCAATTAAACGCTTTGATTGCCACTTCTCCCAATGAAAAATAAGAGAACAGATAAGATTGTGAGTATGAAAACAGCTCTGTTTGCAAATGCAAAGCCACACACTCAATTCAAACTGATAAGCAGACAACACAGAGTTAATATGGTTGCACTCATATGTCAAAATTCTAATCTAATTGTCTGAACTGACCACCTATAACTTGTAATATTGGAAAATTTTCATCTTTCAGATTTGTAAAATGGAAAATGTCTGGATTAGTAATTATGAACAAATTCTTGAATTTACATCACTCAAAGTAAATACCCCACTCTACTATCATCCAGAGCCTAAACTATGTATAACCACCTTGTTTATAAAATTTCAGTTCTTATTCAGTTTGAGTGTATTTCTAGAAGTTTCAAAACTATTCACAACCGTTCTCCATATTAATAGTAATTAGCAATACAAAGTAAATACATATGACATAGCTTACAACCAACCAAAAAAAGACATTTGATTGCATAAACCTAGCATTGTATTGTGGGATGTATGGACAGAGAGAAGCAATAGATTATTTAAAAATAGCTGGGAGAAATTCTTCTTCTTCTTTTTTTAATAATAAACCATACTTTTCAATAATATATGAAAAGGCCCAAAAAGGCTAACCACGACACTACAAATACGCATTCCCGTTGGCAGTAGAAGAATAATTACAAAAGGATTTACAAATATTTGATCTTTTATATCTAATCATAGCTATATCTGGGAGGGCATATTTGAAATAGCAAATTGCACAGTTCTTATTGATCTTTTATCTCTAATCCCACTCCCTTTATAATTACTCAAATTGGGATGATCTTTTGTGAAGGAAAGAGTTATATCGTTAGTAACTAGCTTTTCACTTCATCAATGGAAAATATTACTTTTCCAATGTAAAACTACAGTGGCAAGATAGATATCCAAATATGGTAGAATGGCATAGTTTGTACAAAAAAAAAAAAAAAACAAACTATTCTATCAAGTTATTCTCGAGTATATAAATCAAACCAAAACAAAATCAGTCCATAAATTTTCAAATCAACAAGAAGAAGAAAGAAAACAAACCTGAATCCCTAAAATAACAGCATTTTCATCCAAAAACAAAGTCATATGACTAGTGAGATTAAAAGGAGCAGTAAGCCAACGGCCAGGAGGCACATTAAGCTGCCCCCCACCTCTCTTCCTCAGCTTCGAAATAGCCAAAATAGCCTTCTCAAAAGCCCCCGTATTCAACGTAACCCCATCACCAACAGCTCCAAAATCAGTCAAATTAAACACAACCGGTCTCAGGCGAGGCAAGGGTCTTCCTTCAATTCGCCGGAAAAACAAAATCCCATCAGTAATAGTACTCTGCCAAAGGAAAATCGTAGCAAATGCAGCGATCCAAAACACTGTAAAGAGCGTTCTATACGTTGAAAAGAAACCCGGAATGCATCGCTTAAACTCAATCCTATGATTCTCCACCATCATTACTGAAATAGCGAAATACTGGGTTTCGAAATTAGTGATCAAGGAGCGATTTTGAGAAACTGGGTTTATTTAATTCGATCATTTGGTAAATGGGTTTTGATCATTGGAGGCTGGAGTTGAAAGGAGGGAGAGATCTGGGAAGGGGAAAAGTGAGTGAAAGTAAAGTAATGAAGGAGATGGAGAAGGAGGAATTGGGTGAGATGTTACTATAGTATAGATATCAAAATCAGGTAGAATTGAAATTGGAGTTGGAATTTGATGGGATGAAGATTGGGATTAGTGCACTTTACGATTTTTTTTTTCCAGGGATTGAGTGCATTTGAAGGGAAGAAGGTTTTTGAAAGTTTTGAAGGGAAGTTGGAGTTGGAGTGGGAGTTGGAAGCTACGCACCGTTTTGTGATAAGATTACGATAAGTCTCATATCTATTTTTGAGATTAAAATTTGTGTTAATTTAATCTTTATAATCTTAAGAGTATTAATTTTATCTACTTAGTTTAGTAAAAAACTTATCAAACGTGTCGTTAATCAAAGGATAAAAACATATGATAATAGAGTGTAAATGTGAGGTATTTTTTTACGTGTAAATATTAGTAATAATATGATTTTTTTTTTAAAAAGAAATATTTATCAAACCTTAGAGATTAAATTGGATTATCCTATAACATTTATGGTTAAACTTTTAATATATTATAAACAGAATAATTAATACATTAATTTCATGAATATTTTTTAATATAAGGTATATTTGGATGTGATGAAGAATTCCTCTTGGTAGAGTTTATGATTTATTAATTTTTATCGTAGAACCGTTTTTTTTTTTAAATGGGGTTATCTCAATTATAAAAAATGAGAGAGATGAGATTATCTTATTAAAGCCAGTGTGCGTATATTTATACATATCCATCTTTACAATTTTTTAAGAATAAAAATCGTATTTATACACTAAAAATAGAGCTTAGTGATTGTTTTAATATTACGTCAAAGTTCAAACTACATCATATTCATACGAACATATAAAATTATGGAATCGAATTATTTATTAAATCATAAAGGGTTGGTTGTCATTTGTCAAAGCTGTTTTTTTAAGATTTAAAACTAAGAAAATAGTGGATCAGATATCAAATTATAAAAATGATTGATTTTTAAAAAAATTCTCCCGATTAACGACAAATCAAACTTGTGATTTAGTAAGAGACCTTCATTTAATTTTATTCTATAGGGAGCGCGTCACGCTCCGTGTCTTTTTTTTTCTTTCTTTCTTTTAAAGAATGAGAGATAGTGTGATGTAAAAAATAATTAAAGGTTTTTCAAACCCTGCCGCTATCCGCGGTCGCCGTGGATGAGGAAGATAGAAAAGATAATATTGAGAAGATAAGAATAGAGTTTGGAAATTTGGGTAAAATGACCTCCAAAATCTTAAATTAACATTTTTTGACCTTCATTCTCATATTAACCTTTTTTGACCTTATGATGCTGCCATAAGAGTTTATAGAAGAAGGGAAAAAAAAATTTAGACATTTCACATCAAAGTGACATCACTCAAAAAGTTTATAATAAGAATGGAGGTCAATAACCTTATTTGTCAATTTTGAAGGTCAATTAAACCAAAAACCCTTTATTAATCATTCTATTTCTATATATTTTTGTGAGAATTAGAGATGTCAATGAGAGTATAGATTAATTGATTAGTCATGACTTCTTCCTCATATAAATTTGAAAGTTTGAACCTCTTCTCTTTATTTTGATGTAATGTATCTAAAAAATAGTAAAAATTAGAGTTCATTTGTTTGATGGAATGCTCTATCAATAACTTATAGATTATATTTTATGTTTAATTTTAAAAGACGTAGTTGAAATGTTTGATAAAAAAATATTTTATAACCATTTAAAGGCAATACTGCATTACCATGTAAAAAAGAGAAAATAGCTTACCATGAATAAAAGACTAGTATGATCATTAGAATGTTTTTATTGTTGTTGTATTATATACCTGTAACGTCAAATCAGAATGGCTTGTGAGTTTTATTACAGGTTAAATTATAATTTAAGTGTCTATGGCTTAAAATTTATGATAATTTATTTTTTATGATTTTAAAAATCGTCAATTTAGTTCCTTTAAAAGTTTTTAATTTAATCTCAATAATTTGATAAAAATTCACAAAATATTTCTGTCATATACTTCAATTTGACATATAGATTATATGATCGTTTTCGATGAATAGAGATGACTTGATGTTAAATTAATTAAAGTTGTAAATTTTAATTTATTAATTAGGTTAAAATAAAAATCACGAGCCAAATCTAGATACATTTATACATAAAAAAAAAAAATCTCACAGTTACACATTGGATATCATTTAACATAACATGGTCATCATCTCTTTATGAAATAAACTAGGTGGGAAATGTCAAAGTGTAAGAGTTACTATAACAAAATAAAAAAAAATGCAAGTGAGGTATGTGCCTGGAGGAGTTGGAAAGTGAATAAGATAGAGACAGGCAGGTGAGAATTTGCTGACAATCCTCCTATTCCTTGCCGAGTTGGATGATCGATGTGCTTCACCAACACCATATCATTCCTCACCTAATAATCCTAATCCTCGCAAAGTGTGGATTGGTTTTCATTTTAATGCTTGAATTCAATAATTTATTTCCCTATCTCAAATACCTTTTTCTTTACCCTCTCTCCAAGTTAATCAATCCTTCCAAATGTCAACATTTGATTGAGAAAATATGCTCAGATTTTTAACTACTCAACCTCTTTTGTTTTGTTTGGACCAACATCCCCTTTCTTACCAACCTTTCTAAAACTTGCATTACATCATAAAGAACAAATACTGAGTTTTTTCATTTCTAGCTTGTATTTTATTATCTGCTTCATAAATAAGATTTCTAAGTCTTAGTTTCATTTTCTGTTTTTTTTTTTTTTGTTTTTTTAAAACAAAAGTAATACTTGTTTAGGTCATTATTTTTTCTATTTTTTAAAATATATAAATAAATAAAACAGAAAATCATTTTCGAAAATAACTTTTTTGGTTTTTGAATTTTATTGAATATTTTTTAAAATCTAAAAAATATTGAATTGGTTATCAAAGAGCCTTGTTTTTCAATAATATAAACTAAAAACAAGAAAAGAAATGGAATTGTTATCAAACGTGATGCCTTATCTATTATTTTGTGTTTTTAAGAAGTTTTTTAAAAAAATAACAAAAATCAATAGTTGTTAGCTAAAACAAGTATTTTTTTTTCCCTTTTTGGCAAAAGAAAAATATTTCAACCAAGCAACATGCATAGAAAACAGCCACTAGGCCACATATTCACTTGTGCTAAAAGTAAAACAAGCCTTACAATCAAGTCAAAAAAATGGTAGACTAAAGTTTATAAAGGGGTTATCAAAATAAGGCGAGGTTGATTACTAAATATTGTCATACCTATCTTATGAACAAGAGTTAATTGAGCTGATGACCACATTTTAGTCAATGTATTCAGTTTATAGCCACTATACCCAGGATTAGAGTACATGGCCACTGACATGTTTTTTCCACTTTTTTCATACCCAATATACCCTATTTGCGCAATCATTACACTGAAGTTGACTTGACACGCAAACTAGGAATGGAGGCTGATATGCACAGGATTTGAGCTCTGCCATGTACTTTTCGTCATTTCCAAATGGTTGTTGAGTCTTCTTAAGGAAGCTTTGCACTTATCCCAATTTTTTTATATCTTATATGAATCTTAACACATCTTCCTCCATATATATTTAGTCTCCTTTCTTTGATTTCAAGTTTGAGATAAAAGATGGGTGGAGGTGAATACGTATAATTTCCATAATTTTTAATGGTTTTTTCCTGATTGTTACTTTATAATTTTAATATTTTTCTTGAGCATTTTTGTATTTTGATCTGAACGAGTATCAATGATACATACAGTGTTATGCATATAATAGTACTATGTGTACCATAACATACAATGTCTACATGGAACAATGTAAGCATATAGTCTTGAAATGTATTTTTTAATACGTATTTGGCCGTGAACATTTGAGAAATTTTATGTCTCTCTCTGCCACAAATACTTGAACATTTTTTGCGTTTGAAATTAATGAGTATCAACGGTACATAAGGCATAATGTATATAATAGTACTTTGTGTACTAGCAAAGATCAAAATATTACGAATAATGTACAATGTCTATACGGAAACCCATATGTATACATCTTTGATTATTTTCTTTATTTTATTTTGTATGTGAATATGTATGCCCATCTATAAATTTTCATCTTTCCCTGCACTAATACTTGAAGATCTTTACGTTTTAACTGAAGGAGTATGAAAGGTACACAAGGTATTATGCATACGAAAGTACTGTGTGTACCATCAAGTTGAATGTAATGGGTATCAATGGTATATAAAGTATTATGTATACGATAGTACACCATGTACCTGGAATTGAATAGAATAAAATTGCAATTGAAATATCATATAAAAATTGTAATTGGGACAGCTAAAAAGATCCATGAATTATAACAAATCAGAGGTTTTCGCAAATATAATAGATTTTTAAACGTGTCGGTCACCGAAAAATAGTAAATCACCTAAAAATGTGAAATTTCCCAAAACCCTTAAAGATTTGAAAGAAAAAAAAGAGAATGAACTTACGTTTCTGGGCATTGAAAAACATGAGAGCTTTATGAAGGGAAATAGTGTAATTATCAAGAGGAGGGGAGGATGATTGAAAGCATTTGAAAAAAAAAAGATTTTTGGATCTTAATTTGTTGAGATTTGGATTTTTTTTTTTTTGAAAAAAAAAGATCTTGATTTGTTGAACAAGAAAAAGGAAAGATGATCAAAAAATTGAAAGGAGTTTTAGTGAAAGAAATAAAAAGGAAAGATGGAAGATAGTTTAGATCTAGATCAGATCTAGATCTGATATATATTTTTTTAAGACGATCAGAGATCTAAAAATAAAGGAGAAACAATAAGAATACTAAGACCAGCAATGAACCCAGAAACAAGAAGAGATCCGATAGTCCAAAGAAAGATCTTACGGCTGACAATAATACAACCAAGATCTACATATTTCTTCTTCTTTTGTTCACTAGGATCAAGTAACCAACTTTGTTGGGTTTCATCCAACGATCGAGAAAGAGCAGCTCTGTCTAAATCAAGATTACGTACGGCTTCGGTCATCGTCGGTGGCTGAATCTGCCGTGTTTCTCTAAAGAACCTCCCCATGGATCCCTTCCGTACATACTCATATATGAGTTTTTCTTAATCACCCTATTTTCTTTTGCATGGGAAGGAAAAGAATGGGAATTTGGAGAAGAAAATTTAGACCCAGATCTCGAAAAATGGTAAGAGACAGCAGAGCAGAGAGGAAATACAAAAGGAAAGTGAAGATTAAGTATATGAAGAGGAAACTGCGTTTAATGAAGTGATGGGACGGCGGTTGTCCTGCTATGCACACGTTGTACTCCACATGGCCGGATACCGACACGTGTCCCTCAATGTCCGTGGGTATTAAAGTAATTTCAAGGAAGCTGGCTATTGAAATATGGCCATGTACTCTAATTTTAGAGGGTATGGTTATGTACTCTTATTTCTTGACAAAAGTGGCTATTTGGCTTGTTAACCCTATGAACAAAGATTCTTTTATATGAAAAGTTTTGTAGCCACATTCAATCCTACTCACTGGGATGGGAAAAATAAGAAAACTTGACTACGTACCTAAGCAGTCATCCTTATTTACGTCGTTGAAAAATTAATATGGTTTTGATTTTAGTTTACGTGGTTGTAATTTTATTGGAGATAAATAGTCAAGTTTTATTCGAGTAATTGACGTGAGTTTATATTTGTCCATGTGACCAAAATCTAAACTACTATATGAAGCTATACATGTATTTTATTTTATTTTTTATTTTATTTTACTTTTCCTCGACATCTACCTTTACAGCTGCAATTCTTCAACATATATCAAAGTTTTGCTTTTTGTTCAAGATATTCAAAGTTCTTCCATATGTGTTAGATTTTTTTCTTTTCTCTTTTCTGTTTTTTAAATTTTGTAAGATTCTTCTTTTTTACTAGGTTTTTTCACTCGCCATCATCTTTCTCGTTTAGATTTTCATTCACAATCTCATACCGAGATTGCATAATATGAGACTGAGATTGGAGGTAGAGTGCCCTCCAATCTTAGTCTAAGCTCAGTATGATATTATGTAATCTCGGATTGAGATTGACATCTTATAGTAAACAAGCACAGAATTTTAAATTTCTTTTTAATGAAACTCAATTACTGCTTGATTTGATGAAATGTTCTTCCTAATCTGCATATTCATAAGTAATCAAATAAAAACTCAGCTGAAGAAATCAAAACAAGGAAAAATAAAAACAATATAAAGATTAAAAAGTAAATAGATAAAAACACAAATACGATTTTGGTGGGTGATAATTTTTGTTTCTAAAAAAAAATTAAAAAATAATAATAATAACGAAGAAAAAAAAAGAAGCAACATTTGCAAATGAATCGCAGAAAATTTTACTCGTTGGTTTGTTGCTGGGTTTTCTTTCGATGACATGTATTGTAGGGCTTTTTTTAAATTTGTTTGGGCTTATTGATACGTGTGGACTAGGCTTCATTTAAAAAAATATCATTCCTGAAATTTATCCAAACTTTTGCTAGTACTAAAATTTTAAATACTTAAAAATGTCATTTATCATAGGGAGATTTTGATGCAATATTTGTAAAAATATCAAATTTAAAATATATTTATAAATATAGCAATTTTAATTATGTTAATCAACGATTAACAATGAAAAATGTGTGTATCAATGATAAAGTTAATGTAAAAATATGTAATTCAATGTTTATTAACTGATTCACATGATCAAAATTTACTATATTTATAAATATTTTTTAGAGCTTCTATTTTTATAAATATTATTAAGAAAATTGCTAGATTTGTAAACTCCTCTTTATAATAATCCCCCTTTTTTTATTTAGGTAAACAAACCATAAATATTTGCATATTTCAACTCGTTATTTATAACATATCTATTACATTTAGATAAAAGAAAACTAATTCTTACAAATAGGGTTAATTTCAGTAATAGACAAATTAAAGTTGTTTATCTTAAAAAAGACACAATCTTTTAATATATATATATATAACCACCACCATAAAAATTAAATTACTTTGTGAAAAGATGAAACATACACTGATTTAATTTTCCTTAATTTATGCAAGATTTAAGGAAATTTATAAAAATCCCTTAAATTTTATAAAATTAATGGAAAATTTAAATCTAAAAATAATTAAAACTATAACTCAAAAATCTTAAAGCTTCTGAATAGTTCTTTCTTCCAGAAAAATTCGAATTTTTTCTTCTTCGATCATCCTCTCCAACCGCTATTAATACTTCTTCAAATTCTGAAATTTTTAAAAGAGAATCACCGTTAGTTTAACAATATTAAACCGTGTATAATTGATAAACCAAGAATAAACAAAAATTAATAAGTATTCATTTTCTTAAAAAAAAAGTTTAACAAAACTAAAACAAATACAAGGTTAAATTAAAAATGAAACATAAAAAAAAATAATTGAAAAACCAAATCAAACACGTTTATATTTGATAAACAATGTATAATTGAAAAACCAACCTATAGGAACGGCCATGAAAACTTATAGCAGTAGCTATAAATAGTTGTCTTTGCTAAAATTAAAAAAAATAACATAGTTTAACATGTTTATATTTAATAAACGGTATATTATTGATAAACCAACCTGTAATAGCCATTAACATCTGTAGCAGTAGCCATATAAATAAAATATTTATATTTAATAAACAGTGTATTAGAGATCAACAAACCTGTAGCAGCAACCATATAAATAAAATGTTTATATGTAATAAACGGTGTATTATAGACCAACAAACCTGTAATAGCAGCCATGAATAACACGAAAAATTACGTCAATGTCCGTTGTCGTAAGAAGCTTATCTGGACTCAACACGCCGACGCCGCTCTCTATAACTTCCCGAAACTCAATTCTCCAACGAAAATGACGACCCGTTTGGCTGAGAAGAAGCAAATCGGCGGCGATCAGGCATCGAATTCTCAATCGGTGTTTTATTGAAACTGACGAACTGAGATAGAAAAATGGTGAAAGTCGAATTTGTGCAATTTTTGGGTAATGAAGAAAACGGAAAACAGAAAACGAAAGAGGAAGAAGAAGAATATTTTAATTTAGGTTAGAGTTTATTATCCTTAAATAGTGATTCCCAAAATCAAGGAGATTGATTTTGAATTCAAAAATAAAAAAATTAAATTATAGGTAATTAATAAGATATGGTTATGAAGAGAGATAAAACGCTAAGATAGTAAAAAAAAAAGGTATAATATCATTTAAAAAAGAGAAATATTTATAAAAGCAAAAAGTTAGATGAGAACGTTTGGGCCACAAAGCACCAAAATCTCCCATATCTAGAAGAATACAGTACAGCAATTCGACCGTACCATACCAGTGGCCATCCTTTCTCCCTTCATCAAATTCATGACTTATCCATCTCCAACAATCCTTTGCCTTTGGAAGTTTAATCAATGGCCCTCTCTGTTTCTTCTACTGCTCTCTCAAACCTCCCAATCAGGTTTACTACTTTCCCCTTTCTTCACTCTTATTTCTTTCATCATTTTCATTAATCTCATCTTCTGTTTGGATACAGAGAATCTTATAGAAGTCATTTTCCCGGGAAATTCACAAAATACCTCCGTGGAAATACAAGTACCCATTTGAATGCAACGAAAGGTGTGTCAAGCGTTTGCGTGCCTCTTCCTCCTGACAGACCATTATGGTTCCCCGGCAGCACTGCCCCTGACTGGCTTGATGGCAGGTTACTCATTCATTCATTCATTACTCTGTTTCATTTTTGTAATTGGTACTAGAACAAAGTTTGACTCTTTTTCCCATCAATTTAATTTACAGCCTTCCTGGTGATTTTGGCTTTGACCCTCTTGGATTAGGTATCAGATTTTTCTCTCTTTTTTATTTATCAATCAAACTAACACCCCATGAGTTTTTTTATATACGCTAGAAATTATTTAAAAACAACGAGTGTGGAGGTGGTATTTTAAATCAGTGATTCCTTATACAGGTTCGGACCCAGAATCACTAAAATGGTTCGCACAAGCCGAGCTAATGCACGGGAGATGGGCAATGCTAGCAGTATCCGGAATCCTAATACCAGAATGGCTTGAAAACTTAGGATTCATCGAAAACTTCTCATGGGTCAATGCCGGATCGCAAGAATATTTCACAGACCCGACAACCTTATTGGTCGCACAGTTAATTTTGATGGGTTGGGTCGAAGGAAGAAGATGGGCAGACATAATAAAACCAGGATGTGTAGATGTGGATCTGAAATTGCCCCATAAGAAGAACCCGATACCGGATGTGGGTTATCCGGGTGGGTTCTGGTTCGACCCGATGATGTGGGGGAACGGGTCGCCGGAGCCGGTAATGGTGCTGAGGACGAAGGAGATAAAGAATGGGAGGCTGGCAATGTTGGCTTTTGTTGGGTTTTGTTTTCAAGCTGTTTATACGGGACAACGCCCTCTTGAGAATCTGTCGGCTCATCTGGCTGATCCTGGACATTGCAATGTTTTTTCGGTATGTCATTTTCTTTTACTATAGTCTAAAAGAATTGGTTTTTGATAAAAACTTACAAAAACGTCTTTTATCACATATACATAATTACATTACAGTCGATCTATGTTTTGTGAGATCTTGTAAAATCATAAAAACTTGGGAAAAAATCAATTTACATCCTCGAACTTTATATGTTGTGTTAATTTAAACCCTAAACTTTTAATTGAATCAATTTACACCCTGAACTTTTTCAAGTGAATCAATTTAAACCCACGTAATATTAAAACTATAAAATTAATCAAAATTCAATTACCAAATCACCGAAAGATAAAAATAACAAAACGTCTATGACCACATCATAAAAACGCCCAACCTCAACTATGAAAAAACTCAAATCCTAGTTATCAATTTAAACGGTACAAAAATGTTCAAACCCGACACCAAAACGGTCAAATTTAATCATAAAAAATATTTAACATAAACTTAAAATTAATTTTCAAAAAATTAACTTTATTTCGATATAAAAACGCCTATGTCTAATTAAAAAAATTCAAAAATAATAGTAAGTTTATTAACAATGGGTGTAAATTGATTCATTTATTAAACTTCAGGGTGTAAATTGATTCAATTGAAAGTTTAGGGTTTAAATTGACACACCATGAAAAGTTCAGGGGTGTAAATTGATTTTTTCCCTAAAAACTTAATTAAAACTTTTAAAAACATAGAGATTAAATTAATATAGAGTATAAAGTTAGAAAAAAATTAAAATAATAGAGACTGAATTGAAACAAGTGTCAAAGTCAAACCATAAGAAGTATATTAGTAAATGAATCTAAATAATTTTCGTCATTTTCGATAAATTATTTAACAAAAGGATACCGTAACATGTGTTTTTCATCTATTTAGTGATAGATTTAAATATTTTTTTAATATAATATTTTAAAACTAAAATATGAATTTTGAAAGTACTTAAAGAGACCAAAATATATAATAAATGTGAAAATAATTAAAACAAAGCATTCAAAAATTGAGAAATCATTACCGAATTAATACGAAAGTTATGAACTAAAACAAGATTTAAACCTATTGTTTTGTTATGTTTTGCAGGCATTCACTTCGGGCTAACTGTTAAATTTGGGCTTGTACACGTCTTTAGTGGACATGTCCTATGGAAATGTAAAACTTGATTTTTTTAGCAAGTGAGCTAAAATTGGATCAATTACTTATGATATGCATGGGTGATCGATAATTGAAAAGAAATTTATAATTTATTCAAAAAAATTAATTGTAATGGGTAGACTTTACCAGTTTTATACTGACTAGATATATCATAATTCAATCACGTTTCAATTTAATTTTGAATAGAATTTGGTCTTCCTTACAAACCTAAGAAAAGTTATCTATGACTTTATTTTGTTAAAAATATGAGACTTAGTCTTAAAAAAATGAGAAATTTCACTAGATGGCAGGGCAAAGATGTATAATAATGAAAAACAACTTTGGTTCTGTTTATATGATCATACAGATCATGGCGTATGATCAGTCAGATCGTAATATGTTATCTGACCGATCATGAACTGACTGATCATACACCATGATTTGTCTGATCATATAGACAGAACCATTTTTTTTACATATAACTTAGAAAGAAGACAACATTCTCAAATTTAAAAGATAGGGTAAAATGAAAATTAGACCCCTGTAGTTAGTTTCAAATGTATGAACACCCCCTGTGGTTTGAAAATGGCAAATCACACCCTTGTGGTTCCAAATTTTTTCAATCAGACATCTCCTCTTCTATGCCATTAATTTTCTTTTACTCATGACTTCTTCGTTTGAATTCCGATTTGAATGATTCAAGATGTTTTAGAATTCTCATTTCGGTCTCTACGCTACGGTCACTTAAAAACTTCTAAATCATCAATAAGAAAAAGAGTTAACGGTGTCAATCATACCAAGTACTTTGATATTAATAAAATATTTTATTTATTAATCATTTCAAAGTTTAAAGTGACTATTATGTAGAGCCTGAAATGAGGATTCCAAAACATCTTGAATCATCCAAATCAGAGTTCAAATGAAGAAGTTATGGCTAAAAGAATATTATTGACAATGAAGAAAAGGGGTCTGATTGAAAAAATTTGGAACCATAAGGTGTGATTTGTCATTTTCAAACCACAGGGGGTGTTCATGTATTTGAAACAAACCACAGAGGTCTCATTTACATTTTTAAAAAATATTGTGTTCATTCGGCAAAATACTTTCTTCTTAAGGCCAGCTTGTGTCATGGCTTTTATAGTCCGGTATGAACATACTAGTGGCAAAATTGTATCAACTCTGGATACATATTCTTCAGCAATAAGCAATGGTATTTGTTCATAAATCCATACGTGCAAAACTTTCACATAGAAAATGCCAAGGAACTATAAAATTTCACGTCCTATAAAGGTGGTTTTTAAAATACTACCTGAAATGCGTACGGAAATCAGGCTAGCGCGTAGGTTGCACCTATAACCTTGACATCTGGGTTGCTCTTTTTTTTTTCTCCAGCATTTCAACATCATGTAATGCAAGCTTCTTCTTTATAACGCTAGTGTCGTTCTTCTTCCTTGTATTGCGTCATTTAGCAAGCTAGTGTGGTCGCATAAATCGTGTTAACCCAATATCAATTTGTTTTCTTCTCAATCCACCAATCCACACTAGTTCCATAAAATACACAAGTGTCATCTTCACTATATCTTGATCCTATGTCAATTTGTTATCAAGAAACTTATCTTCTAAATCATACTTGTTTAGAGATTAACGATTCTTAAACAATAAATCTCGTAGTCTAACAAAGTCATCCCTATGTACAAGCCTTCTCCCATGTGGTAATCCAGAAATACGTGTAAAATCATACTTTGTAAATGTGAAAACCAATCCTCTAATTAGAAAACTCATCACCTTCTCATTCGGTTGTTCAATATTTCTGAGTAGAACTAGGTGAATGAGTGGACCACATAACGTACAATCTACGTCAATCGCAAACGCTCGATGAATGTTTGCCTAAATATTTTTAGCTGTGTAGGAGTAACTTGCTCCTTCATATTATTGACAGTAGTAGTTAAATGTGAAACCCCAATTCCAGTGGCGGGAAAACAGTCAGAGAGACTAACTTTCAATTCAGCCATTTAAAATGAAATTTATAAAGCTTCAGAAAAATATATGAGAACAAAATTTATTTAATTTATTTTAGGGGCTCATGATGAGACAGATCATACCTAGGGGTGAAAGAAAATCCTCCGCCCCGACCCCGCTAAACCCACTTTGTAAATCAGGCAGGAGCGGGGCAGAGGGAAAAAAATTCCACAGTTTAACTTTTTTTTTTAATATACATACATACTCACCCCAACCCATGACAAAGCAAGGGAAAAAAGGCCTAGCCCCATAAGTCTTTTCTATTTTTCTTTTCCATTTATGAAAAAATTGTGTTTGAATTGTTACCTAAGACTTTAGAATGAAAATATAGATTATTTATGTGTTTGAGTGAGACTTTTAATTTATTGTTAAATGCATTGTATATGAAATGGAATGAAATCGAAATATTTATATTAGAAAATATTAAATTTTAAAACAAATTTTAGAATAAACTCATGTTTTTTTTAAAAAATAATTGCCCCGCCCCATAAATAAGGCGAGGCAGGGTGAGGATTTCTCCCTTAAATGGGGCAGGAGATAAACAGGGGACCCCGCCCCGCCCCGCCCCTAATCATAGCCAATCTTAAATAAAAATGGAAATCAGATCAGATCGTGGGCATGTGTGTATAGAGTTCGCGAGATCATGGGCTTGCTTTCATAACTCTTGTCATTTCAATTGTCTGATGACGTTTCAATTTTGTGAGTTTGATATCATATCAAGGGTTTTTTAGTCATTTCACGCCTAGGTGACATCATCATAAAGTTTTATTTATAAAAAATATAAATGGAGGTTAAGTTTCATTAGGCCCTATTTTCGAGGTCAATTAGGTGAATTTCCTAAATATTTTCCATCACCATTATTTTTGTGTACATAAAGTTTGGAATGAAAATGAAAGTGGGAGACGCACACAATTTAAGAATCACTCTCTTAATTTTCAAGCAATCTCATTCTCTTTTTCATATTCTTAAATCTCATTCCTAATTTTGTAGGTCCCTCTATCTTTTTTTTTTTAATTTTTCTTTTCTCCTTTTTTTGGGTCACACATCAAGTAATACTTAATTCTCATTTCAAACACTAATAAACAACATGAATGATAAAATGGTAGGATTTTACAAGATTTCAAATGAATTTAAAGTAAATTACCTTTCTAACCTCTCTTCCCTTAACAACCCACTAACTATTTAGAAACAAAAAGGTTAAATTACTAAAATCCTTACTTTCTTTTCATATTCTACTGTTGTAGGGTGGAATTTATAACACATGAAATTTTACAACTTGGCAAGAATGTCTATGCACCTCGTCTGAGCGTAGTACCTAGGAATCTCCTTTGACCGCAGTACCTAGGGCACCTCTTCAGACCGCAGTACTTGGGCACCTCGTCTGAGCGTAGTACCTAGGAATCTCCTTTGACCGCAGTACCTAGGGCACCTCTTGGGCCAAGATTTGGGCACCTCGTCCGCCTGATGCACGGGTACCTTGTCCGACCAGCATGCAGGGGCACCTCATCCGACCACGGTACCTGGGCACGTCATCAAGTCTACACACCTTACAAGATCTGGCTACACAGTCTCCAACATAGACCTATATATTTAAACCGAATGCAAGTGTCTGATTAGGAAATAACATGTGGCGTAACCAGCAAGCGACGGATAATTGAGAAGCGACACGTGGCACGATGATGTCATCAACATATTCTAGTATAAATAGGAGAAGAAATTCATTCATTAGGTAACTAATTTCTACTACAATTCTACTCGAATTCTCTCTGGAACACTAGCTCTAACTTAAGTATCAGAGGGTGTTAGGCCAGCACTACACCGGTGCTCTGCTACTTTTCTGTGCAGGTACGCTTGTCAACTATCCAGCACACCGCCTACGTAGCACCTCTAGTGCAGTGCACGACCTTAGACTCATCCCATTCTTCTAAGTTCGGTGATTACATGGAAGCTCTCCAATTTAGGCAACAACATTTTGTGTCGTCTGTGTGAAGAGTATATAACTAAGTGCTCTACCATCAAGGATGAGTCGAAGAAGTCAACACGGTGATGATATAAATGACGGTGAGAATCGTAATCCCCGTAATAAAAGATATCAAACTCGTAGCAATAGGGAGCTACAACAAGTTGATGAAAATCAAAAAGTAGTAAGAGTTGTGCCAATGCCAGACAGAAGGGTAGATGCTCTAGAAGAGCAAGTTCGAGGTGTGAATCAAGATCTTGATAAAGTACTCAAAATTCTTACACAGAAAACTGATCATCAAGCCCCTACTGACAACCAGGAATTACTATCCAAAAAAAGCAAAGACAAAGAACCTATAAAGCGCGTAGGTGAATCAAGGAATCATGATAAGGGTAGCTCGAAGAGGAAGTCGGGGCTAAATATCGAGGACAGATCCTCTTCCTCTCATAACTCTTCTCGTAACAAGCAACCTAGTCCGAAACGAAGGTCTGACCTTCGAGAAGTTCTCAATCAAAAGAGAAAAGAACATTCAGATGTTGTGAAGTCTACTGCAGAAAGTGCCCAGCCTTGGGCGCCAGAGTTAAAAAAACTCCAAGATCAACTTGGTCATATGAAGAAAGAGTATAGAGGAAAAACTCCTCTTGCACTAGAATATCTACTTGAACAAACTGAACCGTCATTCACTGATGATATAATGGAGGTGGAGCTTCCCACCAAATGCAAAATGTCAACTATGACCATGTATGATGGTTCAAAGGATCCACTCGAGTATGTTGATACGTTTCAGACCTGGATGGAGCTTCAGGGAGTCTGAGATGCTATCAAGTGTAGGGCGTTCTCCCTTACATTAGGAGGCTCTACGGGCGCGTGCTACAGGCATGTAACAACTCGAATTTTCACCCAAGGGCATTTTAGTCATTTCACCAATTTTGATCCAATCAACGTTATCTTTAGTTTTCCCGAACCGTCACATAGATACGAATTCAATGAAATTGACTACGCTCAATTCCGAGTTTTGAGTAAAAAGTTATGACCTAAATACCGGATGTGTCCTTATACCTTATATTTGTTCATAAGGGTATTTATGTCTTTTCTAGTCCATCATCTTCATTTTAAAACCTAAAGTTCAAAACCCTAAAGTTCAATATTTATTTTTCTCTAAATAAATTCTCTCACAGCCGTTATCGTAAGCCTCTTCGGATTTCGTCTTTCCCTTATCGTTTTGTTTGGTTGTTTAAGATCAATATGCTGCCAGTCCTCGGAGTTATTCTCGTCGGAAAAGCCATGAACGTATTGAGTTCTTTCGAGTTTTAATAAGGTAATTCGTCATCCGTTATTTCCCTAAAGATCGTTTTGATGTTGCGAGTTAAAAGACCATTTTGTTCACTGTTTTAGTCGTGTTAAGGACCCTCGCCGGACTGTTTTCTTCTCGCCGGAATCTGGGCGGATCTTTGTGGTTTTGCTCGAGTTTGAGTCGTTCTCGTTAGGATCTCTTCGTGTGTTTCGGGACGAGCGTAAGACGTTTTTCTCCATTCGTGAAGGTAAGCTGCTGCGTCATTTTTAATTAAATGAAAAAGAAAAAAAAAATTATTCACAGCGCTGCGAGAGGTAGAGGATGACCGGTCCAGCTGGACCGGCTGGACCTAGTTCAATTGGACCGGTTCAGCTGGTCCAAACCGGTTCAGGGCCCAATCGAGCCGGTTTTCGTCCCGTTCTTCCGGTTTTCATAAAATTGACTTTAAATTAATGTCAATACAGGTTTTGGGCATCTCTATTTTATTTGACGTTATTTCGAGCTCGTTTGCTTGGTCAATTTGGGAATAAGGTAGGTTAATTCCTACTTAAAGTGTTAAATTGAATTCCATGTGAATGTTTGTTTTGCCTTTGATTAATGGTATGATTCGGGAGATGAATTATCGATTTTAATTATTATTATTATTAATATTAATTATTATTATTATTATTGATTTTAATTATTATTATTGATTTTAATTATTATTATTGATTTTAATTTTTATTATTATTATTATTATTATTATTATTATTATTATTATTATTATTAATTATTATTATTATTATTATTGATTATTATTATTATTATTATTGATTTTAATTATTATTATTGATTTTAATTTTTATTATTATTATTGATTTTAATTATTAGTATTATTATTTATTTTTATTATTATTATTAATATTAATTATTATTATTATTATTAATATTAATTATTATTATTATTATTAATATTAATTATTATTATTATTATTAATATTAATTATTATTATTATTATTGATTTTAATTTTTATTATTATTATTTATTTTAATTTTTATTATTATTATTGATTTTAATTATTATTATTATTATTGATTTTAATTATTATTATTATTGTTGTTGTTGTTGTTATTGTTGTTGATTTTAAATTATTGTTATTATTATTGTTGTTGTTGTTTTTAATTATTGTTGTTACGTGCTCGTTTGATTTGCAAATGTTAAATTTATTTAATTTATGTGCGTTAATCGGCTATGTGCTATAGTTAGGGCCTAATAGCGGTTTGAGGTTAAACTAACATAATAATTAATATATATTAAATTCGTAGAGCCGAATGCTTAGCATGGTACGTTATCATGAGTGGCCCTATACCCCACTATGATACATATATGCGAATTTAATAGCAACAAAGAGATAAAATTGATTGGTGGTTATAACTCGAGTCGAACATAATTAACACATATTAAATTTGTAGAGCGTATACTATGACACGTATCATGAGTGGCCCTATACCCCACTATGATCATATTTTCAAGCGCATAGTATGGCACGTATCATGAGTGGTCATATATCCCACTATGATACATATATGCAAATTTAATTAAAAACAAAGACTAAAGGAAATGTTATGGGCTAAGTACCTACTAAATAAATAGGCTAAGTACCTATCTTTATAAATGTGAAAGTGGGGATTTGGACTAGTATCCAATAGTTATTATATTTGATGCGATTTCAATTTAGCTTACTTATATAAGTTGAAGTTAATCTACTGAGCTAAAAACTCACGGTATTCGAATGCCCTGCAAATTTAAATTTTGCAGGTAACGATAATAATATTGGGAATCGAGGCGCGTGACGAGGATGGCGCTACATGGAGGCCTTAGGACTTATTCATTATCACTCTTCCATTTTGACTTTCATTATTGGTCATTTTGCATTTATTTGGGACATTTTATTTTACTATTAAACTCAAGCGTTTTATTTATTTCATTTAAGATTTATTTCTTTAAATTGGTGCCACAATTAAACGTTTTGTTTTATCTTTTAATTGTTATTTAAATAAAAGGCTTCTGCATTTATTGATTTTACTCTGATCTATTTATAAAATTAAGTGAGTTCTTTTATCATTTATTTATTTATTTTCATATTGAGTCGGGTCGTCACAAGGCAGCTCAAGACAAGGTCCATCTCTTCATTCAAAGACCCCACTCGATCTTTTGTAACTCAGTTCCTTGGTGGAAGGGATCATAAAAAACCAGCTACACACCTTTTGACTGTGCGTCAAAAGTCATTAGAGAGCCTCCGAGACTATGTAGTGAGATTTAACAGTGAGTCGTTGAAGGTGGAAGGTTACAGTGATGACATTGCTTTGACTGCTGTGATGGTTGGTTTGAAAGATGAAAAGTTCTTGTGGTTACTAGGTAAGAAGACGCCTGCTACATACATCGAACTCCTCGCTATAACGCAAAAATATGTGAGCGCCAAAGAATTTCTTAGTGCAAGGAAGACTTCAGATGAATGAGGTAGTAATAAACGATCAGAGCACAAGAAAAGAGAACGAACAGAAGACTTTGTCTGGGGGACTACCGTCACGAGGATGGCAAAAGACATAGGTCAGGAGACCAACTTGAGAAGCTGAGTCTTCCTTCTAGTAAGTTAAAAAATACACTCCTACCACGGTCCTGATTGAACAACTACTCATAGAAATCAACAGGGTCGTTCCTAAGAAAATAAGGGCCCGGTGCGAAATTATAGTTTTGGCCCTTTAATCTTATAAAAGAAAAAACACAATAATTTTTTTTTTTTAGCCGACAACAAATTGAAATACTAAACATAAAGAAATATGTGAATGGTTGGACCTTTTTGTTAAGTAAAGATGAAAATTTATATTATTTATTCTTAAATTTAATAACTATATAAATTGGTGGATCAAAACTTAATTTTAGTGCGACACGCAACATATACGATTTATGTTTAGAATTTAAAAAATAGTAATACGTGAGAGATACATTCTTTATACATACAATAGAGGAAAAAAAATTAATTAATATATATTTTATAAAAAAACTCTTAGATATGTAAAAAAAAACTCTTATTTTAAGGTATCGATCATCAAAAATATATAGGGGGGGGGGGGGGGGGGTTTTATACAAAAATTGGGGGTTTTTTTTTTTTGTTTTAAATACTAAAATAAGGACCGGAGGGGGATAGATTTTTGGTGTTTTTTTATAAAAATTTTTATAAGTTTTTTTTTAAAAAAATCACCAAAAAATTTACTTTAAAATGGGGGGGGGGGGGGGGGGGGGGGGGGGGAAAAAAAAAAAAAAAAAAAATAAAAGTATATAATAAAAGATTTTAGAAATATATTAAAAAATAGAAAGTAGGTTATTGAATTAAATTAAGATTTAAAATACTATTATTGGGCGTAATTTTTCATAATAGCAACTTAAAAATTATTTCAATTATTGATCAATAATATTTAATGTGTTAAACATTAAATGAAGAAAAAAAAATATGTTTTTTATCGATTTAATTTAACAACATTCAATTTATATTAATTATTAAATATACAAATATAAATAAATGATTTTTTTAATTATATTTTTATGCAATATAAGTTATAAAATTTATTTTAAAAAAAATTTTAAAAAAAAAAAAAATAGGGGGAATTCTTTAATCATATTTTATAATATCTATTTTTAAATTCTAAAAATATCAATAACAAATATAATAAAAGCAATTTTTGTAAAGGGATATAAAGGGGGGGGGAAACGTTGATTTATGCAAGCCAACACGCCCTAGACATTTTAAGTTAATTACTAATTTTTTAAAATATTATATTATTTAACTCTTCCAAATTTTAAGGTATCGATCATCAAACCCACCATATGGCCCCCCCAATATAATACTCTTTTTAAGAAACTCATTACCATACAAGTCGAAAAATAATAATCTTAAAAAAGATTATGAGAAATTAAATAGAAAATATAATTTATATTTAAGTTTAATAATGAAAAGATTGGATTAGAATTTTAAGTGGAAAATTTGAGAAAAAATAAAATTTATAAAGGATAGTTATGCCTTTTTGTATTTATGAATAAAAATACGTAAATAACTTGTCATAAATTATATTATAAAAAGAACAATAAATATAACTCAATTTGCATCTTAGTGGAATCGAACCCCCAGGACAGCAAAAATGCAAAAGGGGAGGGCCCTTATTTTCAAAAGATGATATTGTGTTTATATATATATATATATGTATATATTGTATTTTTGAGACAGTAAAGAATATAAGGAAGATCAGGATAAGTGCCTTTCAAAAGACGGGGGGCACGGGTCTTGACAATCGGGGGGGGGGGGGGGGGGGGGGGGGTTGAAAGAATTTGCAATTGGAGAATATAAGGAAACGGACCATGACAATCAAGATTTTCCAATTGGAGAAATAAGAACCATCTCTGGGGCTCTACTAGTGAAGAAGAGAAGCATGATATGTCACCAACGCAATAGGACGAGATATCGACACATTTATTAACCTCAACTGAAAAGCTCTACTGCACTTATGAAATGTCAAGTAACTTAGATTTTATTTCATCAATTTCACCTATTGTAATTTTATCCTTTCAATAAAGTTTCTATTGAGAGAGCTTTGCCATTAAATGAAATAAGAATTTACCTTTTCTATTTTATTACATCTATTGTAAATAGATTGAGTCAAATCATTCTGAGAACTCTTAGACTCAAGCTAGACTTCAAGACATAAAACTCTACTCAAGTGAGGGCCAACTATATGAATCTACTACAACAAAATGAAAAAGTTCTAAGTCCACCAAGGTGGAAGAACAAATTGTAAATGTTCTAAGCCCACCAAAGTGGAAGAATAAAATGAAAGAGTTCTTAGTCAATCAAGTGGAAGACTAAAATTTCTAAGTCCACCAAGGTGGAAGAACAAATTGAAAATGTTCTAAGCCCACCAAGGTGGAAGAATAAAATGAAAAAGTTCTTAGTCCATCAAGTGGAAGAGCTAAACATAAAAATTCTAAGTCTACTACGGAGTGCAGGGCTCGCACGAGCCGCACCTGGTAGAAGAATTTAAATCGAATGAAAAATTCTAAGTCTATTAAGGAGTGCAGGGCTCGCACGAGCCGCACCTGGTAGAAGAATTGAAAACGACAAAAAATTCTAAGTCTACTAGGGAGTGCAAGGCTCGCACGAGTCGCACCTAGTAGAAGAATTTAAAACGACAAAAAAAAAATTCTAAGTCTACTAGGAAGTGTATGGCTCGCATGAGCCACACCTAGTAGAAGAATTTAAAATGACTAAAAAATTATAAGTCTACTAGGGAGTGTAGGGCTCACACGAGCCGCACCTAGTAAAAGAATTTAAAACGACTAAAAAATTATAAGTCTACTAAGGAGTGTAGGGCTCGCATGAGCCGCACCTAGTAGAAGAATTTAAAACGAAGAAAAAATTCTAAGTCTACGAAGAGTACAGGACTTGTAAATCAATCAAGTTTGTGTCAAAACTGATCGACAAGTCACTCTCAAAAACCAATTTGAAATTGGTTATTAAAAAAAAAGTCAACCAGTTGACCGGTCAACACGGGTCAGTAAAAAATCCACAGGCCAAACACTAACTTGCGTTAGCGGGTCTGACTTTTACCCATGGATCAATATGTGTGTTGGCATAAAACCCACGAGTTTTTACCTTTGAAGGAATGAAGGAAGAAGGCAAAAAAAAAGGAAATGAAGCTGCTGACGCAGCAGCTGGAAAAATAAAAATAAAAATGAAAAGCTGACGTAGCAGCAGGAAAGAAGGAAGGAAGAAGAAGAAGAATAAGAAGAAGAAGAAGAAAAGGAAAAAAAAAGTATTGAAATCCGCGCTGGTCAAGTTTTGACCCGCTGGTAAAAGAACCACCAGAAAAAAATTGAAGTGGGAGCGTGGGTCATTGCCTGACCTGCGCCCATGCCCGCGGGTCAATTCCTGACCCTCGGGTCTGGGAACCCTCCCCCCCCTTTATTTTTTTATTTTTCTCTTACTCCTTCCTCCCTACATTCTTTATCAATTCAATTTCTTTTCAAATTTTGTGATAATTTTCCAATTATACATGGAATTTAATATATTTGATTTCAAGAGAATTTTTACTTTTAAAATCAAAGGGGGCGAAGTACATGATCATTAAGCGTGACAACTTGGACATACAACCTAACTTCAAAACGACCAGGGACATAAAATTCAACCTACCAAGCTCCAACACTTAGTATTTTCTCAAATTTTTTAATGACAGAAAATTCAAGTTTCAAAGGGAGAAAATTCAAGCTACAAATTCTCAAAATTTTGACGACTGCAATGGTAGAAAATTCAAGCTACATAGTTCAACACTTATAATATTTTCAGAAATATCACCGAGGTAAAATTCCACTTTGAAAGAATACTCTCAAGCAGCATTGAACTCACATCTCAACTCAGCTCGGAAGTAGGGGGCCTCCGTTGTGGGGTGAAATTTATAACACATGGAATTTTACAACTTGGCAAGAATGTCTACGCACCTTGTCTGAGCGTAGTACCTAGGAACCTCCTCTGACCGCAGTACCTAGGCACCTCGTTTGACCGCAGTACAAGAGTACCTCGTCCGACTGCAATACCAGGGCACCTCGTTCGACCGCAGTACCTGGGCAAGTCGTCAAGCCTACACACCTGACAAGATTTGGCTACGCAGTCTCCAACATAAACCTACATATTTAAACTGAATGCAAGTGTCCGATTAGGAAATGACATGTGGCGTAACCCTCAAGCGACACATAATTGAGAAGCGACACGTGGTCCAATCCTTATGCGACACGTGGCACGATGATATCATCAACATATTCTCGTATAAATAGGAGAAGAAATTCATTCATTAGGTAACTAATTTCTACTACAATTTTACTCGAATTCTCTCTGGCACACTGCTTCTGACTTAAACATCGGAGGGTGTTAGGCCGGCACCACACCGGTGCTCTGCTCCTTTTCTGTGCAGGTACGCTTGTCAACTATCCAGCACACCGCCTACATAGCACCTCCAGTGCAGCGCACGACCTCCGACTCATCCCATTTTTCTAAGTTCGTTGCTTATGTGGAAGCTCTCCATTTTTAGGTAACAACAACTACAAACATTTAAACACAAAATGGAAAGTAAATTTGTTTCATATCATATTAATTCCAAACACAGTTAAGAATTTAAAACTATTTCTCATACTTTTTAGATCCAAACAAAGGGTATTTTTAATGAAAACAAAAGGTAGAATTGATTTGAATTCTTTTTAGATTTGCAATCATATCAAATCTTAGAGAAACAAACGGAGGATAAATAAACGAGGCATAATTCCTACTTAGTAAACCAAAAACTGAAAGAGAGGATCTTGGCAGTCGAAGCAACACTTGGCATCAACACAAGGCAACACGTGACCAATTCGTATTTGGAGATCCTCTTCCCTTCCCATTCCCTTCACTTTTAACGAACAAATCTCAGTCTCCACATTTTCACAAACGGCAGTCATGTTTCGTACGGCGGCGAAGCGTCTTCTAGTCGGTGCTACCTTGGGTAGCAATAAGAACACCCATCTCCGACTCAGATTTCCTTCTCTTTCTTCCTTCGCCGATCATAATCTCTTCTCTACAGCTGCTAATTCACAAAAATTTGCAGATACTCAAATCCCCAATCAACAAACTCCTATTTATTCTGACCCTTCTTCTTCTTCTTCTTCTTCTTCCACTTGGTCTTCATCAACTGCATCCGAAGAATCTCAAAGCCATGAAAGACGGAGACGAAGAATTGAATATCAACAAGAGCAAGAACGTGTCCTCCAGGCCTCTCTTCCCCACGTGGTCTGTTCTATCATCCCTTCTCTTCATCACCCATTTGTTCTTTTTCGATTTCATGCCTAAAAAAAATGACCTTTTATGATTTTCCCTGAGAAATTCTACTGATTGAGGAATTTGGGTTGTTTTCAATTTGTTATAACATTTTGGAGAATTAATCCCCAGGTTTCTATTCAACGAATTACATTGTTGGATCAGCAATGATTTTTTTTTTTCAATTTTTGCAGATTAAACTAGGATGGAGTGAAGCAGCCATGATTGCTGGTGCAAAGGATATTGGCATGTCTCCTTCAATTGTTGGATCATTTCCAAGGAAGGAAGCTGCTTTAGTTGAGGTATATACCCGCTCTTTTCCCTCTCTCAAATTCGGTTTCCTGATTCTTTTCACTGTCTATTTGTTTAAATCTTGGACATCTCCTTTGAATTATTGTCAATGCATTACTTAGTGACTGGGGACTGCTGCCAGTGAGTAGGAAGTTTTTTTCCTCTTTTCCACTACTTTGAAATCTTTAGGTTCTCATATGTTCTGGTTTTAGTTTCTTCGTTTTATGTAAATTTATCGGCGAAATTGCGGTTAGTGTTTGAAGAATCTCCTTCTGTATCTGTTATGTTGTTGGTTCATGTTATGGCACTAATTTCCATCTCTTTTTTGCACTCTTGGCAAACATCTCTTGATAAAACTTGTTACTACAATGAGTGTTAATGCACAACCACATTTCTCATAGAGGTTGCATTGTTTTTCTATAATGAGTCTGTAGTTTTAATTTCAAACAGCCTGATGGCATGGATTGGCCTTGTTCTTATTGAAAGTTCGAAATAAAAATATCACAATTTTTTTTATCACCTTCAAGCAAGGATTTCTTTTAATGGTGTTTTATCTTGCCACTATTCCCAAGTTTTTATTTAAGGTTAATTTAATTGTAGCCTGTAGGTTGTAATGTGATCATAACATTTACATTCTCGTTTCCCCTTCCAGTTTTTCATGGATGAGTGCTTACAACGGCTTATTGATTTCATTGACTCGGAATCGGAAGAGAGCCTAAAGAATTTAATACCTCGTGAACGTATTTTCAAGCTTGTTAGGATTCGCCTGGAAATGCAAGCTCCCTTCATATCAAAATGGCCTCAAGCTCTTAGCATTCAGGTGCATACCTTGTACTCTATGCTCTTTGATGTCTTTGACATGGAATACTTGGTCAAAATGTTAGTAAGTAATACTTACAAATTCATCCTACAGGCACAGCCAGCAAATCTACCAACTGGCTTTAAACAAAGAGCAATGCTTGTTGATGAAATATGGCATGCTGCTGGAAGTAATACCGCTGATATCGATTGGTATGTCAAGCGCACCATTCTGGGAGGAATTTACTCAACAACTGAGATATACATGCTCACTGATAGTTCTCCAGGTGTATTTTCTTAACTTTCTCAATGCAGCCTTTGGATTTGCGTTAGTTCTTATCTTCTAATTCGATTTTTTTTCCTTGCTGGACGAATTGCATTAGTTCTATATGAGTTTCTACTCTTTGGAGCACTGGATTAATTTTTTTTTTTTATATACCTCATCGTACTAATCACTGGTAGACATAGATAGCAAGTAGTAGGATCACTATATTAATAGATAATAGAACGATTAAACACTAAGCATTCGAGGCTGCTTAGACCCCCTACAATGTCAAACATCAAATCTTGGAACCCTAACCTCCCTATTCACTCTATTTAAACTCACACCCCTAACAAACTCTCTCAAACAAGCCCTAGCCCATCCAAAGTATGCTACAATGTTTTAATTGATAACCTCCCTTTTTCTGTGCAGATTTTCAAGATACATGGGCTTTCTTGGACAATCGTCTAAAAGATGCTTTTGATTTTAAAAAAACCGTTCAAGAGGTATCCTTACGTACTCACCGTCTATTCTGCATTTGTTTAATCTTGCCTAGTTAGAGACTTCTCTAAAGTTTAAGATTTGTTCTGCATATTGGATTGGGGCTGTGCAGGCAAAGTATCTGGCAGAAGCTGTTGGTGCTGGAATGGGGAACTCTCTCCAGGGATTTATGAAAAAAGTTTTCCAAGCATAAATATCGACCTGCGTTTCTAGAGTGAGGAGTAACTATCTTGTTCTTGTTCATTTTGAGATTTTAGAGTCCTATCTCTGTCAATTACTGACTTAGTAGTATCTCTGCACTTACAGAAGGATGGAGAATGGCGGTACACAATTGTAATAAATATCATTCATTCTCCATTAGAACAATGGAGCAGTAATGGAAGGGATGGCTATGTTTACATGTTGCTTAATTAGTCTATTCCATGGAAATGTAAGAAACAGAAAATGTGCTGACAGATTAGCTTCAGGAACTGTTATTGGAAGGAAACGTTGATGAACAAAGTTCGGATAGTAAGCTTAAAGCTTGAAGGAGTAAAAACTTTTGGTGACCACTTTTCACCAGCTAATTTTGGTTGGTGGCAGAAAGGAAGAAATTTAGCTCTACTCTATCACCAACAAACAAATACATTTGTCATGTGCTCAATTTTTTTTTTCCATTGTATTTTGTTTATATTTTTAATGTTTGTTTCCAATCTTTAAAAGGGTTAAAGAGGGCTTTGAGGTTTTTTAAATTGGAGAGGCGAGGCGTAAGTCTTGATTTAAATAAAAAAAATTGATAAAAATTATAAAAACAGTTGAACAAGTATCAATATACAATTATTATTTAAAAAAAATATTAAAATAAATCTCACATCTTTCAAATTTCAATCGTCATTTTCTTAGATATTTTAACCCCACATATAGCTATTTATTAATACAAAGGCTTAACCATCATTTTTAACATTACCATTATTAGAGAATAGGTTATTTTTTAAATGAAGCTAAGGTTTGAGACTAAAATTTTTAGTCTTGACCTTTTGTTAAGTATGTTTAATTACTTGTCAATAAAATGTGATTAAAGCTTTTAGGGGTGTTTGGGTATATTTATTAAGTCTGGGTGTGAAATAATAAATTTATTAAATTTGAGTTACTGAAAACATGCATGAAAAGTATGTGAGACAAACAGGACTTAGGTTTTGTGTAGTCAAATTTTATTTTTTTCCCAAAATGGAGAGGCAAGTTGCCCCTTTAGAGCTATTTTCTGTTTTGTTTTCAAAAACTCCCTTTACAATAATATAAACTCTTACACAAATGAAATGTCATTATTTTAGCCTTTTTTTTCATAATAGTAATACTAATACAATTTTTTTTTTTTTAGGTTACATCAGGGGGGGGGGGGGGGGGGAGGGGGGGGGGGGGAAGAAAAAAAAAAGAAAAAGGGGAGAAAAAGTAATACTAGTCTAATACAATTTTCTACCAAAATGAGAACAAGATAGCATTTTGTTAACTGGATGTTGATATTTCTATAAATATTTGCACTCTCTTACTCATAATTACTAAACAAATATCTAATACAAAGAAATAAACCATATGGTATTTTATATCAGACATTCTCTCATTCATTACATTTCTTTCTTTTAAAATTTCATACCACTTGTTTCAGTTATATTTATTCATCCTGAATCATTCAAATATGTTGTTGCCCTTATGTGAAAAAAATCTACATTTAATTTACATGTGATATATTAATAGATGATTAAACTTAGTGTTATTAATGCACTATAATATTAAAAATGATAAGATTTGAGGTTTAAACATTTAAGTTGAAATATCTTCAAAGTAAGATTAGGTTTGGAGGCGTTTAATATGTGGGAATAATAATATCAAGGATATGGTGAAAGATATATAGTTTTCTCCATTCAAAATGTCAAACTTTCTTAAATTACTTACTCCGAGGTATCAAGGAAGAACTGTGAGCCATGTGGACTGAGTGGTCAAAATCCAACCACTTCTCGGAAACATATATATAAACTTTTATAAGATCCGGTTTGTCTTGTCCCTCATCTTGACAGACAGACAGAGCGAGAGACATGGCTTCAGCTTCGGCTTCGGCATCAGACATCGTATCAAAATTGGATCTGAAGCCTCATCCAGAAGGCGGGTTTTACTCTGAAACTTTCAGAGATACTTCTGTTCATCTCTCCAAATCTCAGCTTCCTCCTCTATGCAAGTCTTTCTCTCCCTCCTCACTCAATTTTTTTTTCAAAAAGTTTGTTTTTTTTTTCTTTCTGGAAATGGAAATCAAGAATCAAGCATGATCCCACCATTTTTTTTTATTTGATTAGGACATTTATTTGTTGTTTCAATTTTCAGACAAGGTTGATCGACCAGTGAGCACATGTATTTACTTTTTGGTTCCTTCAGGAAGTGTCTCATCCCTTCATCGTATTCCATGTTCTGAAACTTGGCATTTTTACTTGGGTGAACCTCTTACGGTAGATCTCTATTTCAATTTTAGTAGTATTTTTGCTTTTGATCAGGAATGGTGTTTTCATTAGATTTATTTTTCCCTTAATGCCATTACATTATTCCAGCTCCATGATTATTTCTTGGGAAAAAATCAATTTTAGTCCTGAACAAGGATATTATCAACCTTAACTGTTATCAATTTTAATTTTAAACTATATAGTAGTTGCAAGTTTAACCTTCTATCAACATCTCCGTAATTATTCGCACTACTAGATTTCATTAGTTTTTTAAAATTCAAGGAAGATTAGACCATAAAACTACAAATACAATCGTATTATACAAGAAGATACCCTGGATGAGATTGTCTTACTTATTGCAACTCTTTCTCGTAAAATCGTTCTAATGTGTTGCTACCCTTTATACAAATAAACACTATTTATAATTTGAAAATGGAATCATTAACAACTAGTTTATAGAAGATTAAATTTACAAATACTTTTTTAGTTTAAGGTTTAAGTTGATAATACCCCTAAGTTCTCGGGTAAAATTTGATTTTTTTTTCCCTTATTACTATTACTACTATGGTTATTCTTCTTCTTATTACTATTTTTAATTTCAGGTACTGGAGTTGAATGAAAAAGATGGTGGAATCAAATTGACTTGTCTTGGCCCTGATCTCATTGGAGACAATCAAATACCTCAGTATACAGTGCCTCCTAATGTCTGGTTTGGTGCTTTTCCAACAAAGGATTATAGCATTTCTCCTGATGGAACTGTGACTAAAGCTGCTCCAAGGGACTCTCAGGCTCACTACTCTCTTGTGGGCTGCACCTGTGCACCAGCATTCCAGTTTGAGGACTTTGAGTTGGCGAAACGTTCCAACCTTGTTTCGCGTTTTCCCGATAGTGAGGCTCTCATCCATTTGCTCACACCAGATGTCTGATTGAACCAATTTCATAACTATTATATCTACAAACTATTGTCTAGATTCCAATGATAAGGATATCTGATTGTGTGTACTTGTGATTTCTGATCTTTTTTCTTTTCATATATTCCAATGATAAGACTCGAATGTTTTACTGTGGAAAGCTTTATTTGTTTTCTGAAATTAATGATAATGGAAAGACGTGTCTCGTATTTGTTTTCTGGTGTTCTATTCTACTCTCTTGTTTGAATATTTGGTTATAATTGTTTGTGATCATCTAATTCATATAGTGGATGAGTGCTTCATATGGAATTGTACTAAAACATCTTCAAAATAACATTGCTGAGAATGACTAGAGGAAGAAATTAACACTGGGGAATCAGCTTTGCCATATGAGAAATGGGATTTTCAACATCTTTACTTTTGGAAACAAATTCTGATCCTTTTGAAAGGATGGCTACAAACAAGAACCGAAAAAAATCATGGCAGAGAGTCCTTTGCTTTTCTGTGTGATTATGAATGACACATGCTGCTAAGGGATCTCCAGTAATTCAATTGCGTTTTCAGAGAGCACATTCTTGAAGTAGTTTTTGGAAAGATTCATGTGACCTCAGTTAAACTCCTGACCGTTAGATAAATTCGATGGATATATCAAACAAACAAGCAAACAAGAAAATAATGTCTTCTGTTGTTTTCTTTAGCAGAGCCAGATCTTTCATATTTCTAGGACGATATCTGCACAAGCCAATGTAAACAATCAGTTAAGCCACACTGAAGTCAGATAAATAGTATCATAATTTTGTGTGTGATGACAAGAGCATGGATGGACGCTGGATATAGAAAGTTGGATAACTAAAGCCAATGTAATAATGTTAATACTGACATTCAGAATCCGTCTTGACCCATTTACTTCCATCGCTGCCGCAAGTCTTGCCATCTTTTTCGTCTTTATTTTCGTCCTTAGGCTTGTTTCTCTTCCTCGGGTACTTTTTCTTTGATGATGTTCGGACATTGGAGCTTTGTGGATAGATCTTCTTGTGGAGTATTGTCCTCAACATCTATTGTATGTAGAAATAATAATCATATTTGCATATGTTAAAGTTATCATTAATACTAATCCCACCAAAACAGCAATCAGAGAAAAACAAGGAGCATTAGTGCATTTTCTTGATTTTACCTTCTCCATTCTTGACTCCAGAATTGAGATTCTCAGAGGAGGAGAAACCGCAGCTGGTGCGACACCACCTCTGCAGACAAAAATTTGCTTGAGTAGGAGAGATAAAGTTCTTTCTGCCGATAACAGAAGTATCACTAGCTTCCATACAGACTTCTTTCCCTTTACTGATCATAATTTGCTGGAAACTATCACTCTTCTCATTCAACTCATCATAATATGTTTCGTTTTGTGTCCTCACAGATTCGGAGCTAGATTGTCCTGTAAGAAATATATTTGATGGAAGATGTTTTCTGGCTTCTAATTCCAAAGATGAAGATGATTGCTTCATGTGTTCATCCAATAATAGATTGAACTCTTTCTGAAGTTTACTTAGTTCTTCAGGTGTAAGATCCTGGAGCTGCTGTTGCAGGGAAGATGATGGATTCCCTTGAAATTTCTTCTGGCGTACTTGATTCAGATATTCATCTCCTAACGTTCCAATCGCTAGCAACCCGTGAGGCCAGTTGTTCAATTCTTCTTGGTGAGATTCAGACACCACATCATCTGTTTGAAAGAAAACTTCAAGAGACTTACATTCATCATCTATAAGAAAGAAAAACGAGAAGAGAATAATCATATAGCCTTACCTGTAATTGAACTTGATGTTGATTTTCGGCTCCCTTTTCTGCCATTTGGCTTCTTCCCTTGAATCCAATTCAATATCTGTGACCAAAACAAGTCATAGTCATTTATTATAGAGAATATAGAGTATGAACTTTTAACTGAAGCTAAAATTAAAACCACAGGATTCTTGCTGTAACTTACTCTCATCTGTCAAATATTCGAGTTAACGAGAAGGTTTTGGTTCGACTTCTTGTCGACAAGGCTACAACTTTATAGTAAATACGGAAAGAAAACGATGACCTTTAACTGTGGCTGTGGGCTATGAATCCCAGTGTAGGCACAAAGATCACATGCACCAATACAAGATGAGTGAAAAACACTTTATATAGGGAAGAAACTGTGAGAAATTCCACAGCCAAACTACTAGCTGCCACTGCTTCAAGTTCCCAAACTTTGACTCTCTCTCGGGTTTGTCACATCTTTGCCTCCTTATTACAATGTCTTTTTCCCTTGTATCAATATTCAATCTCATCTTTCCCATCAGCTTTTGATTAAAAATGATAGACCATACCCCCTTTATTTTTCTCATGGCTTGCACCAAGAATATATGTTTCATATTCTTACTTCATATCAAAATCTTTATTCGAACCCAATATTTATTTCATAACCTTTTCCTAATTCAGATAATAAAAAGAAAAATCACTTCAACCAGACATCAAAGTCCAAAACTTAGCAAATTCAAGGTTTAAAAAATGTATAAATATCAAAACGAGAATCACACTATCATCTGTCAACTGATTTTACTTAGTGTATATATCATGTTTAGCTTGATGACTCTTGATCTTCATATTTAACGCACGTGAAGTAAGGAAAATACATAATAACTATCCTTACATCCCCACTCACAAACATATATTAATTCTTAAATAAAAAAGTGATTAGTTAAATAATAGCCATGGTAGGTATGGATAACACATTCGTTGAAAGTAAAGTATTGTCCGTCAAATAAACTCGATGTCGTAATTACAACCTTTCGATTTGAAGTAAAAATTCACAGCGTCCCATAACTACCATCTGAAAATTTTTACCCCATCATGTACTTGTGTCAAACTCATGCAAAAAAATAAAAATTAAAAATTAGTGTGGCTGCTGAGCTGATGCAAATGCATGCAGGAGGTGAAAGACAACATAGAAAAGGACACACACACTGAGCTATCACGCACGAATAGATTAGAAGATAAAACAATTTTTTAATTGGAAAAATTTAAAATTAATAAAAGATGAGTTGGCCAATGGAAATGGTAGCTGCTTTGGGAAAATACCATTTACATATTTATATATATAAATATATAACAGATAGCCCACATTCTCGTGGGTCTGTCTCTCACTGACCGAACCATCAATGGAGGCTAAATTGTCAGGTAACACCATTTTATACTTAAACCATTCTCGGGCTCAACCAACTACTAAAGACTAATTGATTTGATCTATTTGTTTTAAGAATGAGATTTGATCGTGTGGGACCCACAAAAAGTAGAGAGAAAAGAAAATTAATAAAATATAACAGTTGGTGGGACCCACAAAATAAAGAATGAGAATGAGATTGATGAAGTTGTATGAGGGAATGAAATTGTTTGAAAATTGGGAATGATATTGCCAAATTGTGTAGGTCCTACACTCTCATTCCCATTCTAAGTTTTAGATAAACAAGAACAATGAGAATGAAGTAATCACATTATTCTCATTCCTTCAAAGTAAACATGACCTAAGTTCGAACTTCTCCTCTCCCATTATCTTTATGCAATTATTCCCGTCTACTTTCCTCCCCTAAGCTAATATCGATCGTATAATTATATCAGAATCCTTCATAATCAGCAGCCTGGTCTTCTCTCTCTTATGACAGGAATCAAACAAACCATATTTGTCATGAAAAGTTGAAAGAGGACATCTTTGGACACGTGAAGCTGTCCATGGTATCCTTTCAAATGGAAGGTGAACCTTTAACCAAACCATATTGACTAACGGATTAGGCTTCACAGGAGCAGTTGAGAATTCCATACACATACTTGAAGAATAAAGACACTACTTTGATGTCATTGCCCCCATCAAACAGTTTCCATTGCAAATTATTCGAAAAGAGATCCAAGTTTAATATATTCATTCATGTCGATGTACAGAACTATAATTTGTTAAACTCACGTAACAATTTAGGTTTTTTTCTTTTTTTAATCAAATGATATGATTTAACTTGGTATCAAAACCGAGGCCTAGAATTCAGTTCTTTTTTTGTCTTGTTATTTCAAAAGGCCGATGTAGCTTGAATATTAAAACCCGATTTGCAATACCGATAATACGATTCCAAACGGCTGGTGTACTGCAAATAGAGCCATTTGCAAGCAATAATTTCAATGCACATGGGACCATAAGCCCAGAAGCGACAATACATCACAACTTTGAATAGGTTAGGAATTTCAATTTTGTAAACAGTGAAATTAGATGATGTTTAACTACTGTCATGGATGTGTTTCTCTTCAAAAGATGATAAAAACATGCTGGGACACTGTCAGAAGAGAAAACTGAAAAAACAAAAAGCACTATTTTATAATCGGTTTACAAATTTGGTTACAGCACTATTTGAGATATATTTACTATATTCTAATCCTATTTTAAACTTGGGTAACTAATAAACACATCAAACTGTGAAACAAAATGTGTAAAGACACTGTAAAAAATAAACGATATACCTTGAATAAATATTATATCAAATCAAGTATCTATGTATCACCAGAAGAACAGCATATGTCTACACAACACTCAATGCAACCAAAGCAGGCAAGGGCAGTGCAGACTTGAGCTAGAAGGGTTACACATTGATTATTCATGCTGTTGCAGACGTCGATGCAGCAAGGGCAACAGCAGTGACTAAACAACCTGCCGCAACAACCACAAGCTGCCTTGACAAATAATTCGGCAGCCTCGGTCTTTTTGTCTCCAATTCCAGGAGAAGTGTTATCAGCAGTTGCTACCAAGTTTCCAAAGCCAACACCAGAGAATGGTAACAGCATCATTTTGTCACCTTTAGGTTCTACCATTTTCTCGTAAGCATTCTTTTTTATTGCCTGTATATTGATAAAAATGAGTATCCAAGAAATAGTTATGCTTGATTTATCTAAACTAAGCTATTGGTGTCACCTCCCGCCCCCAAAAAAAAAAACAGAGAGAAAAATCAGCAACAAACGTAGTAGATTTGATTCTCATGTGAAGTTAATAGATAACAAAATACTAAACACTTGCAACTCAAATTTGTGATGGAGGCTGAAAGTAAAAAATATGAGTTCACCTGTGGTGATTTAGTCGGTTCCTTGACTTTGTCTCCACTCTGAAGTATGACCATTCGAGTATACTCACTCATTACACCAGTTTCTGTGCTCATTTTTCCAATCTATAAGATATGAATGAGGCATTACATGTCATGTTTATTGCATAAAATTTCAAACTCAAAACATCTGAAGTCTTATTAAAAAATGACAATCTTCTTGATTGTGTCTGCTTCTGAATTAATGAAAACTAGCTAGCTTGGCCATTTTTGAGGTTGGAATAACAGGTTAGTTAAAGTGCAAGGTTGCTGCACATACGAATAGCAAAAGAATTATTTCTGAAATTGAAAAGTCAGATTCACTTCAGTTTTTAGTAGGATGAAAAATTATTTACAATCAACAACTTTTCTATTTCTTTTCAATTGTTTGGGTAGTCAACATCAACAAGTTGAAAATGAAGTGGGGGTAAATGACAAACCATCTCCTCCAGTTGTTTATCTTCTGAAAACCAGGCTTGAGCTGTGAGTTGTTCGATCTGGTCTTTAATAAATACCTGGGGGGGAATTTAACAATTGTTAATTTTAATGTATGAACCATCTCCAAAAAGGTGACCTACAAGTTAGTATATTGTATTTTTTTAGGAAATAAGTTAGTCTATTACTAGAAAAAGATGCAAGTGATTAACAGATACTTCACCCAGTGAGTTTTATAACCAACCATAATAAGAAAATTCAGGTAACTATGATCATGAATTGGACCTACCCTGTTAAGAGGTATATCTTTTGCCTGATCTGCCTTCAATTCTAAGACAATGTTATCCGAATTGGCTAAGATACCTTTCGCCTTAACGATTTGAGGAAATTTTCCATGGTATCTGCCAGATACAGTCAGTAGACTCTCAGAAGAAAGGTCTGGAATAAAGGAAGGATAAACCTAAGACAAAAGTTTGAAATCAGAAAGTAAGATAGGTTAATAAAGTACTGATTTGACTGGTAGAATAATTCATATATTTCATTCCATAAAAAAGTGTGGTACTTGAACTGTTTAGCAATAGCATACCAATCTAAGGTCAGGGTAAAAAGGTAGGGCATATATAAAAGACATTTCAAACACATTAACGTATTTACTGTTAGTTTTTCTTTCGTCTAATTTTCTTTTTAAAAAATAATTGAAGTTGGAATAAGTAAAAGAGAGGAGAATGCAAACATGTTGAAGATAAGAAATGCAATTGAATAAAATTAGAGTGACCTAAATATAAATTTGTAATGCGTCCAAGAAGAATAAACAAAACAAGAAAATGTGCATACCTTGACATCATCTAGATCATCCAAAGCGTCAATAGTTATATTTACAAAGATTGCGGTAAAAGCTATTGAATACAACCTTTGCATTCGAGATCCGAGTGAATCTGAACAATGAATAACTTCCATAAGTCTAATTTATACAAAGTGGGAAGCAAAATTTCACAAGTCTCTCCATTGAAAAGAATGACAAAATTTGAAGGCTCTAACTTCATAAATTTAGAACATAGGAAACACCCAGTATGCTGCGCAATTCAATTTTGCCAACAGTAAAATGGAGGAAAAGGATTTCACTAAACATAACCAGTTTATGCGCACCTCGACTAATCTCACGTGGACAACCACACGACCATACAACACTTGAAGTCGGTAAAAATTAATTAGAATTCAACACTTTTTTTATGAATTAGAATTAAACACCAGTTAAAAAAAACGAAATCAGAGTTAAATCAGGATGACAAAAAATTAACAATAATATTATTAGTTAATAATTATTTCGAATTATCCTTTTAGGTTGGAGTAGAACTCAGCAAAAATACAAAAGAAAAAAGTTTTAAAATAGTATAGAGGTGGTGGTCCATGAAAATAGGGGAAGGAAAATGTCAAAACATCAATTCCTCAAAATTAAGAGTAATTGCAGATTTAAGGATGAAAATAGCAAAAGTTTTTCACTTGAAGTCAATGATAAGTAAGGAAATGAGAGAGAATAATTCTCATACTCTCTTTCTCATTTAATTTAACTATAAAACAAATGGGGCCAAGTTCACCAAAAAAAAAAAAAACTATTGAAATTAATTCTTCAATTAATTTTAAGTTTGACTTCTAAACCAAGGTCCACTTAAGTCTGTAGGTACCTTGACAGTTTCAATAGCTATATTTCATGATTAATGATATCGAGAATACTTTATGAAGAAATTCTCAAAAGAGAGAATAAATAGAGTTACAACTCACCTAAATCATAAGCAGCATCAAATTGACCACCGCTAATGATCGCAAGCATGCGCAGAAAATAATGGTTGCAAAATGTACCTGGTGAACACAAGCATAAGGTGGATTTGAAAAGGTTGGGATACCCATTATGACAATATATGCTAAATCTTGGAAAAGGAAACATCATCAGTAATCACATGATGTCCAAACCACATCGACATAACCTTAATTCTAGGAAAGATCAATTACTGAATCCAAAATTTCTAAAATCACCACAGCTCTACAAAATTTGAGGCAGGATGCTAATCTTCAATAGGATCTAGCTTTAGACAGAAAAATACCTATACCAAAAGTGTATATACGTGGACAAATAAATTTGTTCTCTGTTTGAGTTTTCCGCATCACATCACAAATGTGTCTCTCGTCTTCAACAGCACCATCAGTAACAAGAAAGATGATTGGGATCGAACCACCACCATCCTCATTACTTAGCATCTCAGCCGCCTGGAGAAAAAACAACCAGAATTTGATGCAATGCAATTTTGAGATACTTGTGTAAACAATTGACCACAAAAGTTACAGATCAAATCAAAACATGCAAGATAACAAAGGCTTGGCACTTCCAAAGTCAGAAAAATGATTTCCCGCCATCTTATTTTTATCCAAATGACTCTTTTCCCACCACATAGTAAAATAATCTCAATCAAACAGTAGCTAAACACATTGCATACAAATGCTTTCCGTTAAGGCAAGTTGCTGGAAAACATAATTCAAGTACAACAGCATCAGTCAGTCCACAATTAGCAAGAAACCCACAGAAACAATTAATGAAGATGAAATAAAAATGGAGACCTTGGTCAATGGAAGCAATATATTAGTACCACCCTCTGCAATAAATTTTGTATCTATCCATTGAATGGCCCTTTCAACAGCATCCTTAGCAGCCATCTCCATGGATACTGAGAATTGATAAGCTTCCTCGTTGAAAGCAATAATATTAAATGTGTCTTCTTGATGAAGCTTACTCAAGGCCGTCGACAGTTCATTTTTTACATCAACAAGTGTTTTGCCTCGCATGCTTCCACTTATATCAATGAGAAATATTATCCTCTTTCTGAGCACCTATTAAATTAGACAAGATGAAGATTAATTTAATATCATATGGTAATTATTAACAGCTTAAAATTTAGGAAGTTCCAGCTAACCGTTCGCTGCTGATTTCCTGGGTATAAATACATGCAGAACATCTCTCTTTGGTCAAAATCATGCACAGCTGGAGATTGCAGAAGAATACCACCAGATATATGACTTGAAGAGACCTAAACAAAAAAATGAAAAATAAAAAGTTGCAAAAGTTTTTAGAGTTCTGAAGCTAAAAAGATAATAATAGGCTTGTCTCAAGATTGTTCATTCTTCTCAAGTGTGATCAGATCTGTAGATATTTCAAATACTCCAACCTACAAAATTATACCAGCACCGACGAATGAGGGACATACGCTGTATGAGAAGCTAAGATCAGTTTTGGACCATGAGAGAACTTCTGCTTCGTATGCAAAGCTCAATTTTCCCGGTTTTCTCATTAATTCCTGAATCCAGTAAAGAAATGACATAAAAAACTGAAACAACAAGCAAATATAAATCACTCAAAACAATAGAAATACATACCTTTAAAGGATGACTGGTTGTCTTACACAAAATTTCAGTTGCAGTACCGGCATTCACATTTAACGCTATCTTTTCCTTTTTCGACATTTTCTTTCCAGCAGGGATGACATATTCAGGAAAAGTAAAAGGAACATCCAGTGTGATTTGACCATCATGGTATAATAGTTTCTGAGACCAACTAACATTAATAGACAAATTGGAGCCCCCTTCAACCTTAAAGTAACATAACAAAACAGACATACATAAGACTAAGCAATCTCAACTGAAAGAACATACATTAGATGAAACTTGCGAGTTAAGTTAAGTTTATCACCTGTGGTATAGTCAGAGTAAAAATATTAGAAGTAAGAAAACCTCCATCAATTCGTTCTGCTTTATCTGCAGCATTTTTACTTTTATCTTCGACAATAAGTGAACTGAGATATGATTTTCTAGAAGCATCGATCTCAAAACCTAGAACTGAACCCTGTTAGCCAAATAACTTACTCCCTGAGAATACAACTCTTAAAAGCAAGTGGGAAACAAAAAAAGATAACAGAAATCCACAACGGTTAGAAATACAAACAAAAATCCCACATCAGTTATAAGAGACTACAACATCTTCATTAGTACGAGACTTGCTATGGAAAAGTTATGTAACTTAGCCCAAAGTTGATAATATCAAACAAATATCGAAAAAATGTATTACATTAAACACGATTCGTCCTGTTAAATCATCAATAGACTCAAAAGCTTAGCTGTTGAACTAAGGCAAATTTAATCATTTAATATAATTTAATCCACACGTGTGAGCTCGGATATTTGTACAAGACTCAATCCCTTGGAATTTTAAAATTGGGGAGGAAATGATTATGTATGGGGTTTCAACTCATGATGGAAAAAGCAAATTTAATCATTTAACATATCGCAACACGTCCTAAACAACCAATTCAAATTAATAAAAAAGAAATTGAAACCTTTTCACCCATAGGGATGGCAATACGACAATCACAGCTACGACTACCCATAACGCAGTGAACCCTCCAAGAACCAGTGATCCGAATAAAAGCGGTATCCAAATAACAATCAACCTCAAGCTCAATTCGATTCATTTGAAGAGGAATCAAGGCCGGTGGATCACATCTTCCATGAACATGAGGCTGATAACTCGGAATATCAGGATTATCAACGATGGAAGGATCATCAATCACAGCATAAACCATAGGAGCCATAGGAAGCAAAGAATGATCTGATCTATCCATTGGATGTAAAGACTTAGGTGGAGCCACGGCTCTGTCTTTGCCAAAGTATAGTCTTTTAGACAGCCTTAACCCGTCATCAACGGCTGTCGCGAAATCTTCCGCCATTAAAACACAGTGTTTCGAGAAATGAAGATGGGAACAGAGAGAAGAAGAAGAAGAAGAAGAAGAAGGGTACGTGATTGAAATTAACGTTACGAATTGGAAAAGGAAACACTTTTTAAAAACGATTTGAATTCGATTTGTTTTCTATTATTTATAACTTTAATTTATGATGATATGAACTATGATTGGGCGTTTTAAAGTTTAAACTTTTTCTTTTTTCCTCTTTCTAAAAATGGGGAAATGGGGAAGAATAATGTGAAATTTAAACTGCCATAAATGCCCTTAAATAAAAATTCAAGATAAAGTTTTTTTTTTTTAATGCCGTTCACTTGTTATTTATTTTTTAGGAGGATTATATATCGTGACTATTCTTATAGAACTCAGTGTTACAATTTTTTTCACTTTTTGGATAAGAGAAAAAAATCACTTAAACTTAAACCATTCGTTTTTAGTTGAAAAACTAAAATTCGTAAACTTATAAATTAAACACATGTGATCTAGACTAGTATTTTAAAATATCCTTTTATTGATTTGAATATAACATAACACATATTAGTTTTCCTAATTTTATTGGTCTGTATTTCATCAATATTAATTATAAATTGTTAAGACCTCAACTTTTGATGTTAGTAAATTTAATTTGTATGCTTACCTTGAGATAAATTACTTAAGATTAGGTAAATTAAGAAAATTCAAGTCAGAGTTTTTAATTAAATAATAAAAGCTAAAACGGATGAATACATGTTTGTAGAGAAAGGTACCGATTATCATGTGAAACGTATAAATAGAGAAGACACATAGAAGTATTGGTTGGATTTTGGATTAACGTGGTTTACCCTTCATTTAGCTAAAAAGAAGTTGAACCAAATTGCTTTTGATAAAACCAAACACAAAACAAAGCGTCTAAGCCAATCCAAAAAAATCCACTAAACCAAACCATTATAAATCGTGACTAAAGTTTTCACTTTTGTGAAACAAAAATCACTTAAAAAAACAATAAAACACAAATGAAATAGATTAGTATTTTAAAATCCCTTTTTTCTTTTATTAACATAACACATTTACTTTTCCTAATTTTATTGGTATTATTTCATGCAACAATCTATATTTAAGACCAATTTGATGTAGTAATTTAATTTGTATGCTTATCTTGAGATAAATTACTTAAGATTAGGTAAATTAAGAAAACTCAAGTTAGGTTTTTGATGTTTCGGAATACGGTTTGTAGAATTGACGATAAAATAAAGAAGAATATAGATGATTAAAGGGGGAAACCTCCAACTGTAAAAACTCACGGGCCTAGCCCACTAACCATAAATTCGGAAAAGTCAATACAAAAATTATCAACAGAACACAAGAAAAACTCTTTTTCTTCCTTCAAGGATTGATCAAACAATAATATATAAAGTATAAAAATATAATTCTCACAAAATAAACTCTAACATAAATATTATAATAAGCTCAAGAGATGAATGAAAATTGAGAGAGAATGATCAAAAGTTTGGTGGATTAAGCTAATGGAAAAGTCTTCATCTTGTAGGCGGGATGAAGAAGGCTCCAAATAAGATAAATCTGTCAAAATACATTCTACCAGCAAGAACACTTGTAACAATTTGTCCCACAACTAACAGCAAGGCAATGAACTTCGAAATTTAAATTCATAAACACATATATTCCTTATATGTTAGAGACAACCAAAATGGTCAAATTATCCTTGAATAAGGCTCATTCAATTTATAAAATATTTTTCTTATATGAAATTAATCAATCAAACTATAATTTCAAACTATAATTAAGATAATCAAATTAGAAAAATATCACAAGACAATAATTCAATGGCAAAGAATATTTATTCAAAGACGATATCTCAATAATATAAATTAAAAAATGTCAAACTTTCAATTAAGTTTTAATTAAATTAAATGCCAAAAAAAACTAATAATAAAAATATTTCAAGAGAAAATTTCCAACAATCTCCCATATCTCCCCTTTTAACTTTATGTGATCGACATCCCAATACCTCTAAACTCCCTCATATGAAATTTTCATGAAAAATAATCTTTAGAATGTTTTATTTTAGAAAATTAAGTGATTTTTATGGAATGTTATTCTTATTTACCACACTTGCTCCCCACCCCTCTTTAAAATGGGCTAAATCATAATATTTTATGGGGTTTCACAACCAATAGCATGCACTTTGATGAACCAGATGTCGACTCTAGTAAACCAGCCTTTGTTGGGACCAAGCCCAACATATATGGGACCAAGACCAACATATATAGGCCTTCCAAGTGTATGATACCGGTTGTAGGACCCTATAAAGATTAAGGATTTAACTCATTTAATAATCCTCTTTAATGCCCTCCACTTCCTCTCCACCTTTAGAAATTTAATGAAATCGACATCTTGATACCCCCTAAACTCTCTCATATGAATTACTGAAAACAATCTTTAAAATATTTTATTTTAAAGAATTAAGTGTTTTTTTTTATGAATGTCCTCACTTGTTCCTCAAATCTCCTTAAATGGGTTCAATCTTTATATCTTTATGGTTCCCACAAACAATATCATGCACTTTGATGAACCAGATGCTGCTCTGATAAGTTAGCCTTTGCTAAGGATCAGGCCCAATATATATGGGCTCAATCCCAACATATCTGGACCTTCTAAATGCATTGGGCCGATTGTGGGAATCCATAAGGATTTAGGATTTAATCCATTTAATAATCTTCCTTAATGCTTCCACTTACTCCTCCCCTCTAGAAATTTTATAAGATCGAAACCCTAATACCCCTAAACTTTCTTATATAAAATATTAATGGCTTTAATCTTTGAAATGTTTTATTTTTGGGAATTAAGCTTTTTTTAATAGAAAGTTATTTTTTAATATCTTGAATAAAATTTTTTTACCAAAATTAAATATAGAATTTCAGTCAAAGTAGAAATCTTTTTAAAAATTAAAGTATAATGAGATCGACATCATGATACCCCCTAAATTCTCTCATATAAAATGTTTTATTTAAAGGAATTAAGTGTTTTTTTTATGAATGTCCTCACTTGCTCCTCAAATCTCCTTAAATGGGTTAAATCTTTATATCCTTATGGGTTCCCACAAACAATACCACGCACTTTGATGAACCAGATGCTGCTCTGATAAGTCAGCCTTTGCTAAGGACCGGGCCCAACATATGTTGGGAATTTGAGGGATTTGCAACTCCCTAAATCGAGAACGATAAATAGCAACAAATAATAAAATAATAAAATCGAGAGAGAAACGACACGAGAGATTTTATACAGGTTCCCAATTGGTACGTCCTGTCTTCTGCAAATTTGCAGGTTCCACTATGAAGATGAAGATTAAATTGAGACGAAAATTAGAAGTTTACAATTGATATCAACTCTCTAATTTTTCTCAATAAGAACAAGCCCAATTCAACACAAAATTGATTTTCACCCCAAAATACTACTGCCGCTCACGAAGAGAAAAAGAAAAAAAACCGCCGCTTTTAATTTTCTATCTCGCTTGATCTTCCACCGCTTTTACATAAATCGTATATATAATATGTATGTAGGTTAACCTCTTCCACCGCCTCATGATGAAAAGACCACATGCTAAAAGTCTTTTACATTTCATATCAATTGGCAGAATAAACCAATTTGGTCAAATGGGCTTTTGACCTTATGATTTGGGCCTTTCCATTTAAAAGTTAATTTATTTGTCTCAATTACTCAACAATCTCCCACTTTGAGACAAATCAAACAATCTTCAACTCCCACTGCACGAGCAGCTTACCACTTGCTTGGAACACCAAGGCATCAAACTGCAAACTCAAACTGATTTGCAAAACCATATACCTGTTAGAATCCACTAACATAATTGGCCCCTGCAAGACCACCGCTGTGAGCTATCTCCCAGGCACGAAAAGATACTCCAGCCACTCCCACTCCATCTATGTGGCGGGATCAACCACTTTACCAACTATCCGCCTCCAACGAATATTAGTAAAGAAATATTTCATCATGTGTTTGACATTAGAATTCAAACCAGTTGCCAGATTAGAGATTTCATCTCTGATGCTTACACCCTCTTTGACTCTGAAACTAGCCAAAAGTGCCCTATTGCCCTCAGGCAACTTCACCAGTTCGCTATCTTGCCTTTCAGTTGAGGCTATTTTCTGAGCGCTTCCAGATTCTCCCAACTGTACCTTCTCATGAACTGATGGATTAGGATCTAACTGTCATTTCTGCGTTGTCGGCTTACCCCTCCCATTTGAAGGAACATCAACAACTCTCCAAATTTGCACTTTACATGTAGCACCCTTAACTTTGACAACATTCAAACGTGTCACATACAGAGTAGAACGTTTGTAGCCTTTCGCCACCAATAAAGATCCTCTAGTGAGTTTCCATACCCCTCTGCTAAACTCACTTCGATAACCAGCATTATCAAGTTGACCAGCAGAAATAATATTCAACTTGTAATTAGGAACATACCTGACATTCCTCAATAGTAGCCTGCATCTTGTATCAGTCTTCAAACTTACATCTCCAATACCAGCAGCTTTAGAGATATTTCCGTTCCCCAATTTCACTGAGCCAAAATCGCCGGAAGTAAAAGATGTGAACAATTGTTTGTTTGAAGTAATATGAAAAGAAGAGGCACTATCCACAACCCAATCTGTCATCGGCTCATCGATATTAAAAGTCTCATCAACAGAGCAAAGAGCATACGCGACCATATTAGCCTCTGAGTTGTTGCCGTTATCTTTCCGATCTTGTTTCGATTTTCTACGATCCCGATTTTTTGTGACCCTTCCTGTGGCGTGTAGTAACACTCAATCCCCTCGTTCCATGTACCTTTACCTTTATCGTTGTTACTTTGATTGCCTTTTCCTCTACCAAAATACAAAGCAGTACCATTGTTAGAGGTCATACCAGAACTCTTCAAGCGAATTTCTTCTGCAAGAGCGGCATCTCTGATATTTGCAAAACAAAGCTTACTTCTTCCCTGAGAATTTGCGATAGCGGTTTTCATAGTAGACCAACTATCAGGTAAAGATACCAAAAATGTAACAACAACCATATCATCAGTCATTTCAAACTCCGCAGCAATTAACTGATTTATGAGAATGTTGAATTTATTCAAATGATCTGCTAATGGTTCATCATCAGCCATCTTCATATGCACGAGTTGAGTGTAGATGTATATCTTGTTGTTGACAGTGGGCTGTTCATACATATCAGACAAGGTTTTGATCAATCCCGCTGTAATTGTCTCTTTTGCCACATTATGGGCAACATTCTTTGACAAGGTCAATCTCACAACTCCCAGCACTTGCCTGTCTAATAGCTTCCACTCTTCATCCTTCATACTAGGGGTGTGAAATCGGTTTCGGTTTCGGTTTTTGGCCAAAACCGAAACCGAAACCGATTTTCGGTTTTGGTATTTTCTCGGACCGAACCGAACCGAAGTTCGGTTCGGACCGAACCGACTTTGGTTCGGTTTCGGTTTCGGTTTTCCATTTACTTTTTGCATGAAAGATGGATGTTCATACTTTTCATGACTTTTTTTTGTTTTTTATTGTACGGACCAAAATACGGGTACAAGAATTATTGTTTTTGTCTTTTGGAATTGAATTATTGCTTTTAAAATAACTCTTGTATTTGAATTGTTGTTTTAATTTAGAAGGTAAAATTTGATATTTAATTTTAAATAATTCTAATATTTTATTTAAAATTGGTATAAATCTAAAGGTAAAATTTATGAACCATTGATGGTTATTGATTGTTATTATTATTGTGTTGTGAAATGTCAATCCTTGAGTAATATATTAATTTTAATTTGATTATGTATTTAAATAACTCTATATTAAATTTTAGCTTCCAAATAACTCTAATATTTAATTTATAATTGATGTCAATCCAAAAATAATAAAAGTATAATTGTATTTGTAGAATATTTTGATAAAAGAATTAAAAAAGTTGGAGGTGGTTAACCAATTTAATTAATAATATATATAATATTGTAGGAAAATTAAAAATATATTGAATTAGTTATATATAATTAATTTAAAATATATATAATATATAAAGTGGGTCAACGTAGTGTTACATCAAAAAAAAAAAAAAAAAAAAGAGGGGGTCAATAAATGGCGGTGGTCTAGTCAGCAAGCAGTGGTGGGGTGGCAGGGAATTTATTAAAAAAAAAAAATTATATATAATATCGGTTCGGTTCGGTTTGGTGCGGTTTTCACGCTTAGGTCAAAACCGAACCGATTATTAATCGATGCCGAAATTTACGGGCCCGAACCAAACCGAACTTGGCGGTTTCGGTTCGGTTCGGTTCGGTTTGAGCGGTTCGGTTCGGTTTGATCGGTTTTGCGGTTTCGATTCTCACCCCTACTTCATACCCTCTGGCTTCTCCCCCAATGGCAGATGCAACTTCCTCCTAAACAAGTAGTCTTCAATCTGCATCATCCAGAATGAAAAATCTGAACCATCAAATTTTCCGATCCCAATATCCTTTGTGCTATCCATCGATCTCTTTCACAAGTCCCTTGAACCTGACGCTCTGATACCAGTTGTTGGGAATTTGAGGGATTTGCAACTCCCTAAACTCCCTAAATCGAGAACAATAAATAGCAACAAATAATAAAATAATAAAATCGAGAGAGAAACGACACGAGAGATTTTATACAGGTTCCCAATTGGTACGTCCTGTCTTCTGCAAATTTGCAGGTTCCACTATGAAGATGAAGATTAAATTGAGACGAAAATTAGAAGTTTACAATTGATATCAACTCTCTAATTTTTCTCAATAAGAACAAGCCCAATTCAACACAAAATTGATTTTCACCCCAAAATACTACTGCCGCTCACGAAGAGAAAAAGAAAAAAAACCGCCGCTTTTAATTTTCTATCTCGCTTGATCTTCCACCGCTTTTACATAAATCGTATATATAATATGTATGTAGGTTAACCTCTTCCACCGCCTCATGATGAAAAGACCACATGCTAAAAGTCTTTTACATTTCATATCAATTGGCAGAATAAACCAATTTGGTCAAATGGGCTTTTGACCTTATGATTTGGGCCTTTCCATTTAAAAGTTAATTTATTTGTCTCAATTACTCAATAACATATATGGGCTCAGTCCCAACATATCTGGGCCTTCCAAATGCATGGTGCCGGTTGTGGGACCCCATAAAGATTTAGGATTTAACCATAATCTTCCTTAATGCTCCCACTTGCTCCTTACTTCTAGAAATTTTATGAGATCGAGATCCTAATACCGCTAAACTTTCTCATATAAATTTTTCATGGCTTTAAATTTTGGAATGTTTTTTTTAGATTACATCAAAGTGGGGGAGGGGTCAAGGGGAAGAGAGTATATGCTTAACCAGTTGAGCTATGCTCATGTTGGCTAATCTTTGGAATGTTTTATTTTCGAGGATTAAGTTTTTTTAATGGAAAGTTATTTTTTAATATCTTGTATAAAACCTTTTACCAAAATTAAATATGGAATTTCAGTCAAGTAAAAATCTTTTTAAAAATTAAAGTTTAATGAGATCGTCATCCTGATACCCCTTAAACTCTCTTATCTGAAAAACAATCTTTAAAATGTTTTAATTTAAGGGACTAAGTGTTTTTTTTATGAATGTCCTCACTTGCTCCTCAAATCTCCTTAAATGGGTTAAATCTATATATCTTTATGGGTTCCCACAAACAATACCATGCACTTTGATGAACCAGATGCTCTTCTAATAAGTTAGCCTTTGCTAAGGACCGGGCCCAACATATATGGGCTCAGTCCCAACATATCTGGGCCTTCCAAATGCATGGTGCCGGTTGTGGGACCCCATAAGTATTTAGGATTTAACCCATTTAATAATCTTTCTTAATGCACCCACTTGCTCCCCACCTTTAGAAATTTTATGAGATTGAGATCCTAATACCCCTAAACTTTCTCATATAAAATTTTCATAACTTTAATCTTTCAAATGTTTTATTTTCTGGAATTAAGTTTTTTTAATGGAAAGTTTTTTTTAATATCTTGAATAAAACTTTTTACCAAAATTAAATATGGAATTTCAATCAAGTAAAAATCTTTTTTAAAAGTTAAAGTTTAATGAGATCGACATCCTGATACCCCTAAACTCTCTCATATGAACTACTGAAAACAATATTTAAAATGTTTAATTTTAAGGAATTAAGTGTTTTTTTATGAATGTCCTCACTTGCTCCTCAAATCTTCTTAAATGGGTAAAATCTTTATATCTTTATGGGTTCCCACAAACAATATCATGCACTTTGATGAACCAGATGCTGCTCTGATAAGTCAGCCTTTGCTAAGGATCGGGCCCAACATATATGGGCTCAGTCCCAACATATCTGGGCCTTCCACATGCATGGTGCCGGTTGTGGGACCCCATAAGGATTTAGGATTTAACCCATTTAATAATCTTCTTTAATGCACCCACTTGCTCCCCACCTTTAGAAATTTTATGAGATCGAGATCCTAATACCCCTAAACTTTCTCATATAAAATTTTCATAATTTTAATCTTTCAAATGTTTTATTTTAAGTTTTTTTAATGGAAAGTTATTTTTTAATATCTTGAATAAATTTTTTTACCAAAATTAAATATGGAATTTCAGTCAAGTAAAAATCTTTTTAAAAGTTAAAGTTTAATGAGATCGACATTCTGATACCCCTAAACTCTCTCATATGAGTTACTGAAAACAATATTTAAAATGTTTAATTTTAAGGAATTAAGTGTTTTTTTTATGAATGTCCTCACTTGCTCCTCAAATCTCCTTAAATGGGTTAAATATTTTATATCCTTCTGGGTTCCCACAAACAATACCGTGCACTTTGATGAACCAGATGCTGCTATGATAAGTCAGCCTTTGCTAAGGACTGGGCCCAACATATAAGAGCTTAATCCCAACATATTTGGGCCTTCAAAATGCATGGTGCTGGTTGTGGAAACCCATAAAGGTTTAGGATTTAACCCATTTAATAATCTTCCTTAATGCTCCCACTTGCTCCTCACCTCTATAAATTTTATAAGATCGAGATCCTAATACCCCTAAATTTTCTTATATAAAATTTTCATGGCTTTAATCTTTGGAATGTTTTATTTTCAGGAATTAAGTTTCTTTAATGGAGTGTTATTTTTTAATATTTTGAATAAAACTTTTTACCAAAATTAAATATGAAATTGCTGTCAAGTAAAAATATTTTTAAAAATTAAAGTTTAATGGGATCGGCATTCTGATACCCTCTAAACTCTCTCATATGAATTACTGGAAACAATCTTTAAAATGTTTTATTTAAAAGAATTAAGTGTTTTTTTAATGCATGTCCTCAGTTGCTCCTTAAATCTCTTTAAATGGGTTAAATCTTTATATCCTTATGGGTTCCCACAAACAATACTATGCACTTTGATGAACCAAATGCTGCTCTGATAAGTCAGCCTTTGCTAAGGACCGGGCCCAACATATATGGGCTCAGTCCCAACATATTTAGGCCTTCCAAATGCATGGTGCCGGTTGTGGGATGCCATAAGGATTTAGGATTTAACCCATTTAATAATCTTCCTTAATGCTCTCACTTGCTCCTCATCTCTAGAAATTTGATGAGATCAAAATCCTAATACCCCTAAACTTTCTCATATAAAATTTTAATGGCTTTAATCTTTGGAATATTTTATTTTCGGGAATTAAGTTTTTATAATGGATAGTTATTTTTTAATATCTTGAATAAATTTTTTTACCAAAATTAAATATGGAATTTGAGTCAAGTAAAAAACTTTTTAAAAATTAATGTTTATTCTATAAAGAAAAATACTTAGTGAAATGGGATTTAATTATTTTAAATTAGAAGGATTGTTTTCTAAAAATCCTAGAAGATTAGAAAATTAGAATCCTAATTTAAAATGAACTTGTTCTAATAAAATCAAACCTTTTAGAAAGTTGGGAACACTAGCATCTTAAAATCCCCTAACTTTCTTTTTTGATTTTTTCAATAATAATTCAATATAAAATTTGGTATTGTACCTTACAAACCGATTCAAACATGACATTAATATGTAACAATAAATATGAACATGACAAACACAAAATATGAGAATTAAATTCACCAACAATTAAAATTAAACAATTATTTCAAATTAATGTCTCAACTTGAAAAACTAACAACCTTTCCACCAAAATATGTTTGAACTTGATTCTTCCTCTTAAATACTCTTAAGTTAATCCTATATTGATCTTTAGAATCCGAATGTACTCATATTTTATAATAAGAATTCAGATTTAATGTAAAAAATCTTCTCATACACGGTTTTATCATAAAAATTCATGCATAATTTATAGTAACTTTGAAAATCATATTTTTTTTATACCAACAAAACAAGGTGATTCTTATTTCTAAATTTTTTATGAGCCTATTTTCAAGGAAAAATAATCATTAAGCATGGGTCTCAAAGATTAAGCATTGAAAATTTTCATAATAGAAGATCATTAAGTATATTTTTGTGTTAGCACATAACCTAAATCAGCATATACAAATCACGGTTTCTATTGAAATATAGAGAAACTTACTTTGAAAGAAGAATACACCAACCATGTTTATGTATAAAGAGAAAAGTGTCACTATGTACCTGCGACGCGGAAAATAAGAATCCCCCAATCTGTGATTAAAAATAAGTGTGATTGGTCACGTGGTCATTGAAAATAAGGATGACTAGTTACTAACTTTTGAAAACATATCCATATTTTATTCTCACATAGGAAAGATATTGACAATCTATTATGTTTATTTCCTAGTTTTTGAAAATGATTTTGTTTGGTTCACAAGGAAAGTTTTTTAAGAAATTACAATTTTTGTCTTTGATTTCAAAATGATTCTTTTAGCTCTAAAATTAGGTGTAGGGATCCTTTCACTTTTTTTCCTCGATTTAAAAAGAAAATTTTATTTAGAATTTTTTAAATTATAGTACAAATTGAAAAAATAATGTCATAATAATTCGAGTTCTAATTATGGTTTAATTGTTAATCATTTTATTTTAAAAAAATAGTATTCTAATAAATTTCAAATTCCAATCTTTATTATCATATTCAATAAAACCAGAATTCACAATAATGAAAGTGAAAATATAAAATAAAATAAAATAACACAAAATGTGTTACTTTAAGTATATTAATCCTATAATAGAAAAAATCAATTCAAACATGACAAGTTAATTAGATGAGCTAGAACTAACATGGAAACAATTAAATACAAAAAGACTCCTAATCAAAGAACATTTTAGTTATTATGACAAAAACCAATATAAATATCATACATCGATCAAATTAAATTTAAATTCATTTAACAAAAATACAAATATGATACGTTCAAGAAGTGTTCCGAACTAAAACAATAAAAATACATGAAATAAACAAATTGATGAGCAAAAATCCATTCTCCTTTTTATATCATATCCCATGCTTAATTAATGATAAGAAGTTAACTCTTATGATCTAATTTAGTTATCCAGCGTAAATTAAATAAAAAGTTTAGCGAGAAAGAATATAGTGAAGTAAAAGAAAAATAAATAAAGATAATTAAAGAAAATTATTTGACCTAGACCGTATGAGATGGGGGAAAGAAATTGAACAATTGAATTTCAATTCTGCTATATGGCCTTTTCCTGTTTCTAGAGTTTGAAAAGAGGATTTTCTTTTTTATAGACGAATGGGAAAATTGAATAAAGAACTTTCATTTAATGAGTATCAAATAAAATAATATCTTTCTAAATTATTTATTTACCGCCAATCAAATCAAATTTTAAAATATCATGATTATCAATTTTGACCAAATTTGACATGATTCTAATTTTAAAATCTATTTTAAATTACAAAAATCAAACAACTAAACTAATTTTATCCTATAAATTTTTTTAAAAAAAACACCGACACTTTAATTAAAACAAATCAACTATCAAATTTTAAATATCGGACGAAAATCGGTTTTTAGAAAAAGAATTATCATATTTACATTAAAAAAAAATGCTTACTAGTATTTCGAGTTCGTCGGAGAAGAAAATCGAAATTTAAGAATTTCTTTGACTTGGCTGTGTATTTTGTCGCCAAATACAAGACTAAATGATTCTATTGATAGCAAAGTATGTGAAATTATGTAAGGAAACAAATTTAATAATATCAAATCTTTCTAAATGATGAAGACGATTTTTACTCTAAAGATAAAATTGGTTTTTAATTTTAAGAATAAAACGATTTTTGATTTTATTTATTTTTAAAGGGTTTTATTTGAAATTGTAGTTTAAGATTATGATGGAGATAAAATAGGGAATTTGCCTAGAATGACACTTTTATTAGAGTTAATGTCTTAAATAGCTTAAGTTTTCTTAAATCCCTCAAATGACATTTTATTTCTTGTGGTCTTGCTTGGGCTACTGATACTGTGCTCTAGAGGAAGCTTTATCTACCTATGGCGATATTTTAGAAGCGAAGGTCCGTTTGTTGTCGAGATTTGGATTTGTTCCGAATCGACTTTCTCGATCCTAGAAATCTGATATGTGTTTTGTGTTACTTTACTACTCTGTTACTTTTATTACTCTCCTTTCATCGTTACAATTACCTTCATCTTGGTTACTGAGACGAGGAACGATTGATTTTTCTTTTTTCTTTTTAATTCTCAATCTCTATTAGGTTTCTGTTGTTTTCCTAACCGATTTTGTGTTTTTTTTGTTGTTTTTGATTTCTATGATTCAGATCGTCAACGATCGTGATACAGGTAGATCTAGAGGATTTGGATTCGTGACTTTCGCTGATGAGAAATCGATAAGAGGACAAACTCTCGATGGTCGTAACATCATTTCAACAAACTTGCTATGTATACATTTATTATAATTGGGTGGTATCTAGGAATTTTTTTTATTTCTTCCCTCAGTATCTTTTCTTTTCAAACCTTTTTTTTTGGAAATTTTCTTAATGATTTTTGTCTTCTCTTTTCCATTCCCCTTCCTCTCAAGTGTGTTGTTCTGTATGTTAAACTTCAAATTGCTCTCTTATGTCGTTGGTTCCTCGTGGATCTTAAGACGGCCAAATCTTTTGCCAATCTCGATCTAGAAATCTTTGAATCTGTTGTGGATTATCTGATTCCATACCCATCGAAATTAAGATGACATTTCAATTTCTATGGGTTTTTAGTATGAATTTTGGTTTCCATTCCAATCCCTTGCAAATGATATCATATTTTTTTACTGCAATTTCTTTGCGCTTGATTTTTTTTATACTAAAATCTACAGCTTTTATCATGGGATTCAACTATTTCATGGATTGGAACTTTCAATTGTTTATAATGCACATTAATTCCTAATTATGTGATTGATGTAGCTTAGCTTGTTGAATTGATAGTTTGGAGTTTATTTGGTTAATAATATATCTTCTCCACTAAACCAATCAACCAAATAATATTAAACCGAATGAATTCAGCTCGGGTAATAACATGTAGTCTGTCATGTACAATTACCGATTAGTACAGGGACTGAACTGATAGATCATATGGTTTATGGGGAGAATAAAATGTCATTTTTTCCCCACCGGTGATAAATTGCTGATATAAGCATCCTTTAGTACCTCCTTGTAGATTGTCATTTCTATACCTATTTGATGAAAATGAAAAGCTCACATTTCAAAGAAAGTTAGACTAAATTAACCGTAGGTTTTTTTTTAAATCTTTATTCTTCTTATTTTAAGGTTGAAGGACTGAAGAATTAAGCAGGAAGCAAGCTGCAGAAATCCATGGGAGAAGAAGCAAAAGACCCTTTCAAGGGAGTTGATTGGAAAGTTGTGGGTGGTGATATGCAAAAGGATCCCAGCATTACAAACATTATAAAGAAGAGGCGCCCTACAAAAATTCGGCAAATTGTAGAATATTATTTTCTTGTTTGTGGTAGAAGTTTACAAAGTTTATGATTTTTTGTAATTAAAATTGCTATTCAATAAAATATTATCATAAATTCAATAATTTATTGAATTAAATTGAAGTGTTATATAGATATGACATTGTGTGTTTTTGAATTAAAATTATTTTCCAATAAATCATTACATTTAATTCAATAACAATAAATTATGGAACTAAAACTAAATTAAAAAAGTGGAGCCCAGGATTGTACAACGATTGTAGAAAAACCATTTGGTTTTGAGCGACAATTCGTGATGGATTTAAAGAGGTTCATGCAATAAAAATTGGTGTCGGTTTTTAATTTATTGGTTAGGGACCGTGTTTGTTAGTTTTACTAGTCGCGTTTTAATTCGTTGGTCAGGTTTTGTGTTTGAATTGTTGTTGTAGAAGTGATTGTATTATGATGACTTTTTTGTTTTACTTCAGAAAAATCTCGCAAATCATGCGCCCATTTCTACTGCATTTTATGACTCTAATTGCTCAAAGCCCGTCCTTCAACCTTTGATTTTAATTCAATAAGTTATTGAATTAAATGGAATAATATATTGAATTAAAGGGAATAATTTAGTGAATTAAAGGGAATAATTTAGTGAATTAAAGAGAATAATTTAGTGAGTTAGATTTTTCGTCAATCTTTATTAAAATTCCTTTCTCGTACTTGAAAATGGCTTGAATGACAATTTTTATATTCGTATTTCTGCATCATCGGGGACACCACCATAAGATTTTACTTTTTTTTTTCCGCTGTCAAGTGTTTGCTTTAAAAAAAAATCAATAAGATGAATACCAACTTAAACAAAAGATATTCTAATTTGGGAGATAGTGTCTTTGAAATGTGATGCTCGATGCTGCTAAGGCGGTAATAGATGGATAAAATGAATCAAATATGATTTTTAGATTTAGAATCTTTTTTTTTTTTTGGCATTCAAACTTACAAGAGAAACTTATATTATATGAAATACCCTTATATTGAATTTAATTCAATAAGTTATTGTATTAAATGATATAATTTAGTGAATCAAAGGGAATAATTTAGTGAATTCAATTCAATAACTTATTGAATTAAAATCAATATGAGTTCCTCAATTATATATAGTAATTTTAATTCAATAAATTATTGATGAATGAGAAAATTTAATTGCATTAATAACAATCAAGTTTTAATTCAATAAATTATTGATTAAGGTGGAAATTTTAGTGAATTAATAAAGTTTATATTTTAACTCACTAAATTATTGAATAAGGGAACAATTTTAGTGAATTAATAAAGTTCAAATTTTAATTCACTAAATTATTGAATAAGGGAATAAATTTAATTGATTGAGTTGACGTTTGATTATGTTCGACTTTGTTATATACTCTTACTTCTAATTTTCTTATGAAGTCCAAGGCTCACCCCAATTCCATCGATCACCGCTTTCTCATCATCGTCTCCGGCGCCATCGTTTATAATTTTTTTTTTTTATTTATATCAAACCCTTCTCAATGCCATGTCATAGTCAAATCGGTCCATAAATTCCACATCTACCGCCGCGTCAGTATTCTGTTAGTCTATTTTACGGATGTGTCAGTCGGGTACCTTTTAGACACATTTATTAAAACTTAGAAATATGTCAAAATAGATGAAAATGGACCAACCAATAGAAGTAGTAAGAAACAATTAAGATAATTTTGATTTTAATTCAATAAATTATTGAATTATTGAATAGAATAAGTTCACATAATTAATATTAAATAGAATAATTTAGTGTAAATTATTGAATTATTGAATAGAATAAGTTCACATAATTAACATACTAAATGGAATAATTTAGTGAATTAAAGGAGATAATTTAGTGAATTAAATTATAATGTACACTTGGGATACCTAATATTGATTTTAATTCAATAATTTAGTGAATTAAAGGGAATAATTTAGTGAATTAAATTATAATGTATATTTGGGATACCTAATATTGATTTTAATTCAATAATTTAGTGAATTAAAGAGAATAATTTAGTGAATTAAATTATAATGTACATTTGGGATACCTAATATTGATTTTAATTCAATAATTTAGTGAATTAAAGAGAATAATTTAGTGAATTAAATTATAATGTATATTTGGGATACCTAATATTGATTTTAATTCAATAATTTAGTGAATTAACACTATAAAAAAACTGCCAATTTGCGACCAGAAAATTGCGACCAAATGGTCGTTTTTCACCTAAAATGCGACCAAAATGCGACCAAACAGAGTGGTTGCTAAAAAGCTGGTCGGATTTCAATTATGCGACTGCATGGTCACAAAAATGCGACCATATGGTCGTAAAAAATTTTGGTAGCAAAAAAAGTCAAACTTTTGAAAATGCGACCAAATGGTCGCATTAAAAGGGACCATATGGTCGCATTTTATCTTCAATAGAAGTGACCATTTGGTCCCAAAAAAAGTGACCAAATGGTCGTAAATTTTGTGACCAAATGGTCACTTATTGGCTCAGTGAAAATACGACCAGATGGTCGCTTAAAAAGCGACCATCTGGTCGTAATTTATGTGAAAGATAAGTGACCACTTGGTCACATAAAAAGTGACCAAATGGTCGCATTTTATGCGACCAAATGGTCACTTTTAGTCTCAGTTAAAATGCGACCAGGATGGTCGCTAAAAAGTGACCATCCAGGTCGCATTTAAGATTTTTTTTTTAAATTTAAATTTTAATAATTAGTTAATTAATTATTAATTAATTATTAATTATTAATTATTTATTAATTATTAATTAATTATTAATTTTTAATTATTTATTAATTATTAATTATTAATTACTAATTATTTATTTAATTAATATTAAAATTTCATAAAAAAAAAAATTGGAATTCAAATAAAAAAAATATATATCAAATATTAAAAAAATGTTTTATACAATCGAAAGAATCCTAGAACTACTGCGGAGGCGGGGGGGGGGAGGAGGCGTCGATGTAGAAGGGCCGCCGCCTAGAGATCTGAAGTACGCGGCCAAAGCGGATGCGACCTGGGCGTCGACTCGTGCCTGTATGTCGGCCTCGACTCGTGCCTGTATGTCAGCCTCAATAGTAGCGACTCGAGCAACGAAGTCCTCACGCATAGCCTCCATGTCCGCGCAGCCGCTGCTCACCCAGAAGAAGGGCGGAGCTAGTGCTCGCTCGCTTCCGCCGAGGCCGGGCACATCTGCATAAAGGCGTCGCCCGTCTGAGCCGAGCCCAGGAACCGACCCATCAGGCCGAACCCCTCCAGCGACCTCCAAGAACGCCTCTATACGGTCCTCCTGAGTCGGTTGCGAGTCCAGGTGTGGGCAACCGCCGAGTCAAGGACTCAGTAAACGTTCCTAAACATTTAAAATTCAGAAAATAAAATGGTTAATATATAATGTATGAAAAATTTTAAAGAAAGAATTATGAAAAATTTTAAAGAAAGAATAATAATTGAAAAAAATATTAAATACCTGAACTTCTTTTCGCCTTATCGCCGACTTAACGTCCCGTCCTTCTTCGTGTGAAGAACTCGGTGCGGCTCTCATCGGGCGGGACGGGCGCCCGTGCTTCGCTTCCTAAAAAATCAAATAGTGAAGAATAAAACATAATAAATTAATTAGTAATTGAAAAAAAAACCTAGAAAAAGAAAACGAGAAAGCGAACGAGGAAAAAAAAGCATACCAATCGACGATGGTGCTCGTCGTGGGTCCGCGCCCGCTGTGTGTGTTTCACTGGATTCTTCGCGCGGTTGGCCTTATTCCTGCTTGACACGCTTGCCCTGCAGGAGGTGATCAAGCTAGCGGCCGCGCGTGGTCCTCCGGGCTCATCCACACGGGCGGTTTCTTGCTTGCCTTCTGCGCGCGCCGAACATGAGGTCCTTGAATCGATCCCAGGACGTGATCGTCCCATGGGGGAACAATCTACCTGGTCGGTGATATCGGGATCGATAACAGGAAACTTGCCCTGAAAAAATTGAAATAAAAAATTGTTAAAGTAATAAATTTATTTCTATAAATTTCAAAATTAATTAATTATGAAAATAAATTATGTTTTTACCTTCCAATCGCCGTACATCCAAGCGTTTCTCCGTCGTCGGAATCTTCGTCCAGTGAAGGTCATGGTAGAGGCATGCTCTGCAGGACCTCGCGAAACCGTTTTGAAACGGTCGTATGTTGTTTGACTTCTGCAAAATCACAAAAAATTATTGTGCTATATATTAGAAACTATTAGTTAAAAAGAATAGAAAACTTTTAGGGAAATAGTAAACAAAATTACTTACGTATCCCCTTCAATCCGAAGGGTAGAATCTGCGCCCGAGACAGTGCGTGCATGAAGTCGAGGGGCCACCTGGATCCGACCCCGATGCACGACGCCGACCGGCCGGACGCATACCCTGATGCTAAGCCCGAGGCGTGGCAAGGGAGTCCTGCGGCGGCCGTGGTGTCGAAGACTCGGTCTCAGGGACTCTATCATCGAGCGTGGCGGCAAGTCGCGTATCGTGAATCAAGAGGATGTCCAACTCCTCCGTAGTCGGGCCGCATCAGGGGCAACGCCGATGGCGTCCGCAGGAGAACCCTCGTCACCCGCATCGTCAAGGCTGCCTCGACTGGGGGAGGACGTCGTCTGCCCGTCATAATCCTACAACCAAAATACGTAAGTAAAATATTGATTAGTTTATTTAATTAATTAATTAATTAATGAAATAATGTAAATTAAACTAACATAAATTTAAGTAAATAATTTAAAATAAACTAATCAAATTAATTTGAATAAAAGTAAATTAAAATTAGATTAATTTAACTAAAAGTAATTCAATTAAACTTAAGATTAATTAAGTAAAACTAAAATAAACTAATCATTTAATTTGAAATAAAGTAAAGTAAAATTAGATTAATTGAACTAAAATTAATTGAATTAAACTAAAATTCAATTAATTTTAGTTTCAATTAATCTAATTTTACTTTACTTTAATTCAAATTAATTGATTAGTTAATTTTAGTTTTAATTAATTAATCTTATGTTTAATTGAATTAATTTTAGTTCAATTAATCTAATTTATATTTACTTTAATTCAAATGAATTGATTAGTTATAACTAATTAATTCAATTAAACTTAAGATTAATTCAATTAAACTAAAATTAATTCAATTAAACTTAAGATTAATTAATTAAAACTAAAATGAACTAATCAATTACTTTGAATTAAAGTAAATTAAAATTAGGTTCATTGAACTAAAATTAATTCAATTAAACTTAAGATTAATTAATTAAAACTAAAATTAACTAATCAATTACTTTGAATTAAAGTAAATTAAAATTAGGTTCATTGAACTAAAATTAATTCAATTAAACTTAAGATTAATTAATTAAAACTAAAATGAATTAATTTTAGTTTTAATTAATTAATCTTAAGTTTAATTGAATTAATTTTAGTTTAATTGAATTAATCTTAAGTTTAATTGAATTAATTAGTTATAACTAATCAATTCATTTGAATTAAAGTAAATATAAATTAGATTAATTGAACTAAAATTAATTCAATTAAACATAAGATTAATTAATTAAAACTAAAATTAACTAATCAATTAATTTGAATTAAAGTAAAGTAAAATTAGATTAATTGAACTAAAATTAATTGAATTAAACTAAAATTCAATTAATTTTAGTTTCAATTAATCTAATTTTACTTTACTTTAATTCAAATTAATTGATTAGTTAATTTTAGTTTTAATTAATTAATCTTATGTTTAATTGAATTAATTTTAGTTCAATTAATCTAATTTATATTTACTTTAATTCAAATGAATTGATTAGTTATAACTAATTAATTCAATTAAACTTAAGATTAATTCAATTAAACTAAAATTAATTCAATTAAACTTAAGATTAATTAATTAAAACTAAAATTAATTCATTTTAGTTTTAATTAATTAATCTTAAGTTTAATTGAATTAATTTTAGTTCAATGAACCTAATTTTAATTTACTTTAATTCAAAGTAATTGATTAGTTAATTTTAGTTTTAATTAATTAATCTTAAGTTTAATTGAATTAATTTTAGTTCAATGAACCTAATTTTAATTTACTTTAATTCAAAGTAATTGATTAGTTCATTTTAGTTTTAATTAATTAATCTTAAGTTTAATTGAATTAATTTTAGTTCAATTAACCTAATTTTAATTTACTTTAATTCAAATTAATTGATTAGTTCATTTTAGTTTTAATTAATTAATCTTAAGTTGAATTGAATTAATTTTAGTTCAATTAACCTAATTATACTTTACTTTAATTCAAAGTAATTGATTAGTTAATTTTAGTTTTAATTAATTAATCTTAAGTTTAATTGAATTAATTTTAGTTCAATTAACCTAATTTTAATTTACTTTAATTCAAATTAATTGATTAGTTCATTTTAGTTTTAATTAATTAATCTTAAGTTGAATTGAATTAATTTTAGTTCAATGAACCTAATTTTAATTTACTTTAATTCAAAGTAATTGATTAGTTCATTTTAGTTTTAATTAATTAATCTTAAGTTTAATTGAATTAATTTTAGTTCAATTAACCTAATTTTAATTTACTTTAATTCAAATTAATTGATTAGTTCATTTTAGTTTTAATTAATTAATCTTAAGTTTAATTGAATTAATTTTAGTTCAATGAACCTAATTTTAATTTACTTTAATTCAAAGTAATTGATTAGTTCATTTTAGTTTTAATTAATTAATCTTAAGTTTAATTGAATTAATTTTAGTTCAATTAACCTAATTTTAATTTACTTTAATTCAAATTAATTGATTAGTTCATTTTAGTTTTAATTAATTAATCTTAAGTTTAATTGAATTAATTAATCTTAAGTTGAATTGAATTAATTTTAGTTCAATTAACCTAATTATACTTTACTTTAATCAAATGTAACTAAAATTAAGTAATTAAACAATTTTTATTTAATAATTAAACTAAACTATTTGAATTAATTACCCTACTTTAAATTAATTGATTTAATCAAAGTAATCTAAATTACATTAATTAAACTAAAATTAACTAATCAATTATAGTGTAATTATAAATTAATTTAGTTTAATTTTATTAAATTAAAGTAAACTATCTTAAATAAACTAAATAAGTAATTAAACTAAATTAGATTAAGTAATTAAATTAATTACTACTTAAATTGAATTAAAGTAAACTAAGTTAGATTAATTAAACCATTAGATTAATTAAACTAAAATTACTTAAAGTAATAAAATTAAAGTAAACTAATTAATTAGTTAATGTAAACTAAACTAATTAAATTAAACTACATAAACTAAAACTCAACTAATTAAAGTAAACTATCTTAAAAACTAAAACTAAGTAAACTAAGTAAACTCTAAATTCATAAACTAAACTTTAGTTTGTTACGAAAACTAACCTCGTGTAATCGAAACCGGGATTGGTGGTTGAGGATTTTCGGTTTAGAGGAAGAACCAGGAACCGGAACGGGAAGAAATAACGGGGAATGGATAGGGGAAAGAGACAAACGAACAAAAAGAGAGGAAGAAAAAGAGAGAGACACAAGAGGAGAAAAGAAGAAAAAGAAGAAAGGCAGAACGGAAAAGGGAAAAAGAAACGGGGAAAGGAAAGGGAATGAAATTTAAATCATATTTTGCGACCAACTGGTCGCAAATATGATTTAATGACAGGAAATGAACAATCATGCGAAGTCTGGGAAAATGCGACCATATGGTCGCATTTTCAGATACTTATGCGACCAAATGGTCGCATTTACAAATATAAATGCTACCATTTGGTCGCATTTATATAAAAAGCGACCAACTGGTCGCCCGATTCGCCATTACCAAGGCCAGTTTGTCTTGTCACGCGTCCCGTCACCATTTGCGACCATCCTGGTCGCAATTATGAGATTCATCGCCAATAATTGCGACCATATGGTCGCATTACTTAAATTAACCGCCATAAATTTCATGAAAATTTAAAGTTATCAGCCCATAATTGCGACCATATGGTCGCAATTCCAATTGTATTTTTAAAAAAATATTATTATACTTTTGCACAAATGCGACCATTTGGTCGCTTTCCTCCCAAAACCCTAAACCCTAAACCCTAAACCCTAAATCCTAAACCCTAAACTCAAACCCTAAATCCTAAAAATGCGACCAAATGGTCGCATTTCCCTTCTAAATTACTACCACGTGGTCACCTTTTTTGTAAAATTGCGACCACCTGGTCGCAAATATTAATATTTATATACTTTTTTTTATATTGGGTTACTTTCGATATTTACATATGACCGGAACTCTTGTTTCCATGTTGTTATATTCATTGATTAGTTTAATTATTAAATAAAAATTGTTTAATTACTTAATTTTAGTTACATTTGATTAAAGTAAACTACAATTAGGTTAATTGAACTAAAATTAATTCAATTAAACTTAATGCATTTCTCTATATCTAATTTTAGTTTAATTAATCTAATGGTTTAATTAATCTAACTTAGTTTACTTTAATTCAATTTAAATAGTAATTAATTTAATTACTTAATCTAATTTAGTTTAATTACTTATTTAGTTTATTTAAGATAGTTTACTTTAATTTAATAAATGTAATTTAGAATTGATTAGTTAATTTTAGTTTAATTAATGTAATTTAGATTACTTTAATTAAATCAATTAATTTAAAGTAGGGTAATTAATTCAAATAGTTTAGTTTAATTATTAAATAAAAATTGTTTAATTACTTAATTTTAGTTACATTTGATTAAAGTAAACTACAATTAGGTTAATTGAACTAAAATTAATTCAATTAAACTTAATGCATTTCTCTATATCTAATTTTAGTTTAATGAATCTAATGGTTTTATTAATCTAACTTAGTTTACTTTAATTCAATTTAAATAGTAATTAATTTAATTACTTAATCTAATTTAGTTTAATTACTTATTTAGTTTATTTAAGATAGTTTACTTTAATTTAATAAATGTAATTTAGAATTGATTAGTTAATTTTAGTTTAATTAATGTAATTTAGATTACTTTAATTAAATCAATTAATTTAAAGTAGGGTAATTAATTCAAATAGTTTAGTTTAATTATTAAATAAAAATTGTTTAATTACTTAATTTTAGTTACATTTGATTAAAGTAAAGTATAATTAGGTTAATTGAACTAAAATTAATTCAATTCAACTTAAGATTAATTAATTAAAACTAAAATGAACTAATCAATTAATTTGAATTAAAGTAAATTAAAATTAGGTTAATTGAACTAAAATTAATTCAATTAAACTTAAGATTAATTAATTAAAACTAAAATTAACTGATCAATTACTTGGAATTAAAGTAAATATAAATTAGCTTAATTGAACTAAAAATTAATTCAATTAAAATTAAGATTAATTAATTAAAACTAAAATTAACTGATCAATTACTTGGAATTAAAGTAAATATAAATTAGCTTAATTGAACTAAAAATTAATTCAATTAAACTTAAGATTAATTAATTAAAACTAAAATTAACTAATCAATTACTTTGAATTAAAGTAAATTAAAATTAGATTAATTGAAACTAAGATTAATTGAATTTTAGTTTAATTCAATTAATATTAGTTCAATTAATCTAATTTTACTTTACTTTATTTCAAACTAAATGATTAGTTTATTTTAGTTTTACTTAATTTTAGTTTAATTAATGTAATTTAGATTACTTTAATTAAATCAATTAATTTAAAGTAGGGTAATTCATTCAAATAGTTTAACTTCAATTATACGTAAGTAGTTTAAATTAAATGAGTTACACTAATTTAATTAATTAATTTTAGTTTAATTATTAAATAAAAATTGTTTAATTACTTAATTTTAGTTACATTTGATTAAAGTAAAGTACAATTAGGTTAATTGAACTAAAATTAATTCAATTAAACAAAATTGCGACCAGGATGGTCACTTTCAATGTGACCACTTGGTAGCTTTTTTCCCTCCAAAATTACGCGCCATTTTTTGACTACCAAGACATATTTTAGTCACCAAAATTGCGACCAGGTGGTCACTTTTAATTGTGACCACTTGGTAGCTTTTTTCCTCCAATTTTAAGCTACCACTCCCCAAAAAAGGTCACAAAATTGCGACCAGGATGGTCACTTTCAATTGTGACCACTTGGTAGCTTTTTTTCCTCCAAAATTACGCGCCATTTTTTGCTACTAAGACATATTTTAGTCACCAAAATTGCGACCAGGTGGTCACTTTTAATTGTGACCACTTGGTAGCTTTTTTCCTCCAATTTTAAGCTACCACTCCCCAAAAAAGGTCACAAAATTGCGACCAGATGGTCACTTTCAATTGTGACCACTTGGTAGCTTTTTTCCCTTCAAAATTACGCGCCATTTTTTGCTACCAAGACATATTTTAGTCACCAAAATTGCGACCAGGTGGTCACTTTCAATTGTGACCACTTGGTAGCTTTTTTCCCTCCAAAATTACGCGCCATTTTTTGCTACCAAGGCATATTTTAGTCACAAAAATGCGACCAGGATGGTCGTTTTTTAAGGTGACCAACTGGTCGCTTCTTTGCGCCATAATTTCGCGCCATTTTTTATGACTATTTCTACTTCCTGTGCAATCGGTCGCAAAAAATGTGACCAGGATGGTCACTTAAAGTCAACCTTCAAATAAAGTGACCAACTGGTCACTTTAAAGCTACCACTTTTTTTTGGTCGCAAATATTTGGTCGCATTTTGGCAGTTTTTTTGTAGTGTAAAGGGAATAAGTTAGTGAATTAAATTATAATGTAAATTTGTGATACCTAATATTGATTTTAATTGAATAATTTAGTGAATTAAAGAGAATATTTTAGTGAATTAAAGGGAATAGTTTAGTGAATTAAATTTAAATGTACATTTGGGATACCTAATATTGATTTTAATTGAATAATTTAGTGAATTAAAGAGAATATCTTAGTGAATTAAAGGGAATAATTTAGTGAATTAAATTTAGAGGCTCTTGCGAAAATAGCAAAAATAGGTCTAATATTTATAAAAATAGCAGTAAAAAAACTTATTTGTAAAAATAGCAAAAAAATTAAATTAAAGTCTAAAATATTACAAAATTGCCACTAGTAATCACTGATTAGTAATCACTGATTTACTGATATTCTGATATTTTGTGTAGGAATCACTGATTACCTGATAGTAATCACTGATTATTTTATAAGTTATCACTGATTTCCCTGATTACATGAATGAGGGTTTTTAAAAATCTGCTATATTTGCAAATACTTTTTAAAAATGTTATATTTATAAATATTCCTAAAAATTCTGCTACCCAATGAAATTTCCCTTAAATTTAAATGTACATTTAGGATGCCTAATATTGATTTTAATTCAATAATTTAGTGAACTAAAGGGAATAATTTAGTGAATTAAATTATAATGTATATTTGGATACCTAATATTGATTTTAATTCAATAATTTAGTGAATTAAATAGAATGATTTAGTGAATTAAAGGGAATAATTTAGTGAATTAAATTATAATGTACATTTAGAATACTTAATATTGATTTTAATTCAATAATTTAGTGAATAAAAGAAAATAATTTAGTGAATTAAAGGGAGCCGATGACATACCGGTTCGGTTCGTAAACTTTCCCGTTCCAATTCTGGTTCATTTTTTTTATGAATTTTCTTACCGGTCGGTTTCGGTAAAGTTTGTAAACTCTGTCATTTTAGTTTTTAAAATAGTTTTTCATCCTAAATCCCTTTTTTGTGTCAATTTAGTTTTTCGTTATACAATTCAATAACTTATACCATATTGTTCACTAAATTATTGAACTAAACTTATTCGTTTTATTCTGCAACATAGTTTATTGAACCTTTTATTTTGCACTGTTGCTATACATGTGCTAGGGTATATGTGAATTGGAGAAGAAAACTAGGAAGAAAAAAATGTGAAGATAGGCCAAATGAGGACACAAGAAGATGCCATTTTTTAATTCTTTTTTGCGTTTGTTATAAATTTTAATGAATTGTTGATGTATATAGGTTTAATGGATCTTGCTGTTGAGATTTATAATTCAATTATTTAATGCGTTGAGTTCAATAAATTATTGAATTGAAATCTTGATACTATCTTACCACTATATGAAAATATTATTTTGTATTTCAAGTTTATAATCACTAATATTGGTTATTGATGTTGCATACTAGTGTAAATGAATGTGATTTTTATTTACGGAAAGCTTTGAGATTTTATGTGTTTTTTATAGGCAAAATCAAAATCGTTATTCAATAATTTATTAACTTCAATTACTTATTGAATTAAAATCAATATGAAGTATCTCAATTATATGTAGTAATTTAGTTTAATAAATTGTTGATGAAGGGAGAAATTTTATTGAATTAATAAAACTCAAATTTTAATTCACTAAATTATTGACTAAGGGAGAAAATTTAGTGAATTAATAAAGTTCATATTTTAATTCACTAAATAGTGAATAGGAGAACAAATATAGTGAATTAATAAATGAGTGGCATTTTTGTAAATTTAATGAAAACAACTAATTTTGTTATATTAGAAAAAATGTCATTTGGGGAATTTTGAAAAGAGAGTGCTATTTAGGGAATTAGTTTTATAAAATGTGTCATTTGAGTCCATTCCCCGATAAAATACTTAATTTTAAATCAATTTTGAAATGGTCAAAGATAATTGTTATTTGAGATAGGTTTAAATAAAATTCTAGAGATATTATTTGATTTAGATTGAGTTAATCTTTTAAAAATATTTAGTATTATCATAACTTTATCTCATTCTATTTGAAAAATCTCTATTTTTGCTATAAATAAAAGTATTCACTCTTAAAAAAAAAAAAATAGCACATAACCTAAATCATATATACATAACCTAAATCATATATACAAATTACGGTTTCTATTTCTATTGAAATATAGAGACTCAATAAAAAAAAGTTATGTTATAAAATACCATGATTATCAATTTTGACCAAGTTTGACTAGATTCTAATTTTAAAAGCGTATTTTACTGTTTTAAATTACAAAAATCAAACAATTAAACTAAATATATCCTATAAAAATATATATTAAAAAAAACACACAACACTTCAACTAAAACAAATCAACTATCAAATTTTAAATTTTAAATAACATAATACAAAAATAAGTGTCTAGAGAAAGAATTATCATATAAAGAAGAATGCTTACTCGTCTTTCGAGTTCGAGGACGTGATGGTGATTCAAAACCTATTTTTTGCCATTGAAAACTATGATATAGGTTTGGGCTGTTTTTGTTTCTTTTTTGGGGTTTCCTTAAAATAAAAAATAAAATAAAAAGACTGCTTGGGACGTGAATAAAGGGAGAAGGGAAGAAAATCAAAATTTGAGAGAAATAAACAACACTATTTATAGCAAAGTAGTGAAATTAAATGAAACAAATTTAATGATATCAAATAATATCAAATCTTTTTATTTTCTTGCGATATCAAAATAAATCTTTTTTCCAGTTAAATTTAAATCATCACTATATTTTTTTAATTATTTTTTTCCCAATTTAACTCGAGATGCCATTTTTGATTATCGATAGTTATAATCAAATTTGACCCCCATTTTATTATTTTTATTTATAGAACCCCAAATTAAAAATATTTTCTTTAACAAACGATGAATTATTATTAAAATTTAAGCGAAGTTAAACCTTCCTTAACAAGAATATGAGCCTCCCTTTGAAAGAAAGAAAAAAATCAAATCAAATTAAAATTTATTAAAATGTAATTCTAAATTTTTCAATCGAAAGTTAAAAGTTTTATTTTTGTTTATTTTAAAAAATATAAAATTTTATTAATTTTGAATTGTCCTAAACAAAAATGCTGTCAAACTAGATTTAAAATTAATATAATATAATTTGATATATTAAGAATAAGATTAAGGCCATTTTCGTCTATAATAGAACACTGTGTAAATCTCTCTATAGTGGCATTTTTCTCCACTATCCTATTTTCGAAAGGAGGCCAATGCTTTTGCTTTTACGATACAATCCACGAATAGAGATAGAAACAAGAGGAGGATCAAGAGCTTCCAATAATTACTTGTCATGACAATTGCCATCATCAAAACAGTTTCATCTCTTAAAAGACGGCTATATTATGGTCATCTTCTTCTTCTCGATGATGATCATATTCATAGTCGTTTTTTAAGACATGAAATTCTTTTGATGATGGGAGCTGATAAGTTTTAGTTTTATCACGTATATACTTTCTAAATAGAATTGGAGGACTTATCCACATTAAAAAATGCTAGACCGACCTATATTAAAATAAATAAATAAATAAAACTGCACTATGAAGAAGTTATATCTGTTATATTTACCGTTAAATAGTCTATTATTTTTAATGTTTTTTTTTAGTTTGAATAGAATTATGGGACCTACGTTTTTCTTTTTTTGTGATTCGTCCTTTGAGGTTGAGATCTTGGTCATTCTTAAACTTCACTATAACTTTAAGACAGGAGAGATTGAACTCCCTTCAAAAAATTCAAATTTGTGTGATTGTATTATTACAACATCTTGATAATCATGGAAACTTATTGGTAATAAGAGAAGTAGTCATGTATCTTATAAACATTATAAGTTCCCGTCATCTTTCCGATATGAGATTCTTAACATACCTCTTCAAGATTATGCCACATTTGGGCTCTCCATTCTTGAGTCGGATATATATTTTGATATGTCTTCTATTTCCATAGGAAAATATATCTGTGATCGAAGTAATAGCTTATCAGCTGCCATCATCAAAACAATCTCATTTTTTCAAGACAACTATGTTATGGTCATCTTCTTCTCCTCGATGATGATGATCATATTCATAGTCATCTTTTAAGACATGAAATTCTTTTAATGATGGGAGCTGTTAAGCTTTAATTGTATAGCGTATATACTTTCCAAATGGAATCAGAAGACATATCCACATTAAAATTCGAGGCCGACCCCTATACTTTCACTAAATTTAATAAATATTCCTATACTTTTTTAAAACATAACCGGACTATCAAGAAGTCATTATCTTTTATATTTACCTTTCAATTTTAAGGATAGACTATTATTTTTAATGTTTTTTTTTTTTACTTCTGAATAGGATTATGGAACCCCACGTTTTTTTTAATCAAATTCTCACTCTCCACAAGGGCTCTATTCTCTCATTTCTTCTCTTTTCCCAAGCTCCCTCTCATGACAGATGACATTACAATCCCTGCAGTTGGATGTAAGGGAAGAACGTGATTCGTTCTTTGAGGTTGAGATCTTGGTCGTTCTTAAGCTTCACTACAACTTTAAGACCAGAGAGATTTAACTCCCTTCAAAAATTTCAAATTCATGTGATTGCGTTATTACAACCATTGATATTCATGAGGTTCCATCTCAAAACCAATTGTTAATAAGAGGAGTGGCCATGCATTTTATAAACATTATAAGCTCCCTCATCTTTCCGATATGAGATTCTCAACCTACCCCCTCAAGATGGGTACTCACCATTTTTGGGTAGTATATATATTTTGATATGTCTTCCATTTCCATTGGAAAATCTATCTGTGAGAAGTAATAAGCTTATCAGTTGCCATCATCAAAACAATCTCATTTCTTAGGGACGGCTATGTTATGGTCATCTTCTTCTTCTAATCTCATTTCTTAAGGACGGCTATGTTATGGTCATCTTCTTCTTCTAGTCGCCTTATAAGACATGAAATTCTTTTGATGATGGGAACTGATAAAGCTTTAGTTCTATCACGTATATACTTTTCAAATGGAATTTGAAGACATATCCACATATATGTTTTTTTTATTCCATTTCTTTTTCATCATTCCAATATTATAGACATATAAACTTTCATCTATATGGGGATTTGTAATAACAAAATCATGATAATATGAATTTGCTAAATGAAATTTCTTCTCTTGGGTCTTAATTTTGTAGTAAAGTTCAAGAACAACCAAGAATCTCAACCTCGGATTAAAAATCACCTTCTTTTCCAGATGCTATTACAAGGATTGCTAAGTCGTAAGAAGCTTTTTCAATGAAAAGGGATTTAAAATGATTATTTAACTCAAAAATTAGGTCTCTAGGTTTAAAAGGGAAGTTTATTTGGAAAAACTTTTAATTATCACATAGTTAACAAATTAGTATCCTAATAAATTCTCATTCCAATTATTTAAAGTTTGATATATAAATTGAATTATTTCTCTTGGAAAATAGGAAAACTAGTATTCTAATATATTCCAATTCCATTTTTTATTTTCATGTTCATAGTAAAATTAAAATATACCATAAGAAAAGTAAAATCACAAATCATTATTCAAAATATCAAATGTGTCAATTCAAGTATATTATCCCAATATAGCATAACAATTAAATTGGTTTAAATCTATGCATGATTATACAAATATGACATGATTATTAAATTGGGACAAAAGCATATTTTTACACACTAATTACTGAAATGTCAGAACTTTTTAAAAATTACATATTTCAATAAATTTATTGAAGTAAAAAGTTTTAAAAAAAAACTAATAAATTTATTGAAAATAATAATGAAAAATAATCAAATAGTTCGATGAATTGTTGAACTTTGACTTAAAAAAAGAAAAAAAACAAACAAATTCATTAAAAATACCCATAAAAAATAGTTCAATAAATATATGAAACTATAATTATGCTATTTGAGTAATTTTTAAAAAGTTCAAACATTTTAGTAATTAGTATGTAAATTTATGCACAAATTCTTTATTAAGTTAGTACAAATTATTCAAAGAAAACCTCTCAATTTATTGAAACTCAAAACTCTTTAACCAAATATATTTTGACCTCTCTTTTTCAACCTAAATATTCGTCACTAATCTAATATTGAAAAATGTATTCATACTTTATAAAAAAAAATCATATTTATGTCAAAAAAATTCCTCATTCTCGGTTTTACTTCAGAAAATTTATCCTTGATTCTTGTTCCTAAATCTTTTTTATGAGTCTATTTTTAAAGAAAAATAATCATTAATCATGATTTTAAAAAATCAGCACTAAAAAATCACATATCACATATTAAAAACAATAAAAGGTGTTTAGAAATTCTCAAAACAATAAATATATTTCAACATAACACTTTTAAAAAACCATAACTTTTCAACCACAAATCTAAAATAGTTGATTTTTTTTTTCGTATTTCAGTCTAGTTAAATTATCACCTAACCTGAATCTTCATATAAAAGTACAGATTCAATTAAATAAATAAAAAAAAAACTCATATGAATGACTACATTTTTAAAAGAATATAACTTATCTTGGTTTTGATGTAATACACAAATGGGTGGTTTCGAGTTCTAGCGAAGGACTGAAGAAGATTATGAAAATTGAAGGTGAGTTTAATGGGTTCTTGGTTAAGAGAAAAAAAACCGTAGAAATTTAGATGAGGGGAGCCTTTAGGTTTAGAGATGGTTGAAAAAGAGGCTCTTATGAATTGTATTGTCCCGATTAGAGTTTTATGGAGAGCTCTATTTATAGTCAATGAAAAAATAAAATAAGGAAAATTCAATTAATGAAAATAAAATAAAATAAAATCTTTTATTTTTTATTTTTCCAAAATTTATCTAAATAAAGATTTTATTTTATATGAAAATCTAAAAGTATTCTCTTACTCATTCTTTCAAACTTAAATTGAATCCTAATTAAAATCATATTTTTTAAATTATTTTCTTTGCCAACAAAATTTTAAAATGCCATTTTTTTAATGAATTTTAACAAAACTTGCTTAGTGCTAAAATTAAAAATCTTATTTTTATTTTTAAAAAATGAAATTAAAACTTATTAAAACACCAAATTTTCAACCCAATTTTTTTATATGTAAAATAATTTTTTTTATATGTAAAATTTTATTAATTTTAAATATTATGGAACAAAAATGAGTCTACAATCTTCACTATGTTAAAACTAAAACCGATCAAAACTCATATATATTGAACCTTTAAACCGGTTATATGTTAAAACTGAAACCAAGTTTGCCTATTTTTTTTAAAATTGTAATCGGTATCGTTTATTTATTTTGGACACCGATAACACCTAATCCAAGTCGGTTACGAATTAATATAATAATTCACCAATCTAGTCTTCCCATGTTGTCCAAAAGAAATTTAAGATGGAATGAATTGAAGGTTTGAGAGGGAAAAAAATCATAAGAGTAAAAAATTAGAGAGATCTTAAATTTGTATTCTTAATTTTTTTTTTCTCAAGAATATTTAAATTAATAAAAATTAATATTAATCATTTATGGGAGACTCAAACATTCGAACTGGAATATGTGTCTAACTAATTGAGCTATACTCATGTTGTCATTTATGTTCTTAATTTTTTTATTTAAAAAAATAATAATATATTTTAATGAGGAGAAACATACGATTTTATAATTTAGACGTGTATAGATGAATTGTGAATATTTTTACATTCTCAAAGACAAAACCTTCCAAACCTCCTCAAATATATCGCGATTCGGTTCGGTTTTATGGTCACTTGACTGGTTTGGTAGGTTTGTCTTGAGAATGTAGAACTACCACAGATCATGATCTTCACCATCCCATTGAGAGAAAATAGTCAAATTTGAGAGAGGTGGAATTGGAGAATTGAGAAAGAAAATAATCAATATAGAGAGAAAATAAACTACTTCAATTTAAAGAAGGAATTGTAGGAGATCCGTAAAATCTTTACGCAACAAATATCTAATGCCAATGATAATTCAATAAATAAAAAAGAGATATTTTCAGTTTGTTAAGATAATCATACAACATATCTTAATATATTTTATATATTATATAAATAAAATTTTTTTTAAAAAAACCTTTTTTATCTATATTTTTTTTTTTTTTTTTTTAATTTATTTTTTTTTATCTAAAGGCATTACATCAAAAAATTAGGTGGGGGGGGGGGGGGGGGGGTCACAAGTGATAAGATAACTACATACATAGTACATATCAATATTTCTTTATATATATATATATATATATATATATATATATATATATATATATATATATATATATGTACACACAAACATACATATTTATATAAATGTAAATATATATATATATATTTTTATTACCTTTTTATATAAACTCATATATAAAATCAAATATAAGGAGGAAAATAATATTTAAGAAATGTAAAAGTATTTTATTTTTTTCCCTTTTTAATAAACTCATTAAAAAAGCAAATAGAAGGAGGAAAGCCAATTTTTTTTAAAGAAAGGGAATAAAAATATATTTAACCAATAATTAATAAGCCGAGAAAAGAATAGAAAATATAGAGATCTCATGGGATCTTTTTCCCCAAACGATAAAGAATTTAATGGGATTTGGTTGATTAGATTTTTATTTTCCCTCTCTCACACATGGTAATTAGATTTTTTTTTTCTTTCTTTCTTTTAATATGAAAGAGAGATATTTAGATGGTTAGGAAAATCATAAATTATCTATTATCTATCTATTATCTATTACTAGTTAAAAAGTGTGCTAAGAGAAACTTTTTTGGACATTAATACCCTCTCACTATTAGTAAATATTTAAACTACCATTATTTCTCAATTTAAATATTAAATATCAATTTATGCTAAATAATAAATTATCAAAATTATAATAAATATCATTCTAATACCCTCTCACTATTAGTAAATATCTAAACTACCATTATTTCTCAATTTAAATATTAAATATCAATTTATGCTAAATAATAAATTATAATAAAGATCATTCTAAATATTAAAAAAAATCTTATACATATTTTTAACTAAACATAAATTATTAAACATAAAAAGACTCTTCTAATAATAATTGAAAAGACTCTTCTGGATTATCATTAAACTACTACTATTTCTCAATTAAAATATTAAATATTAATTTATGCTAAATATATAATAACTTATCAATATTTAAAAAAACACATATTAATAAATGATTAAAATTATAATAAAGAGTTATTAGTGAATTATTATGTTTTTACATAATTGAAAAATAAATCATTTTAAATCAAAGGGTAAACTATTGAATAGATAAACATTTAATTAATTAATAAAAAAACAACTAATTAATTTCTTTATTACGGATTAACACGCATTGAAGCATTACTCATTGTCAAAAGTATTTTTTTGAAATTAACAATTTTTATATAATTTTATAATTAGAACAATTATACCTAATCTTCACATAATTATATTTGGACCCGATTATTGAAGAAGCTCAATAGACAATATTTTTTTTTAAATAAATGACAATGTCAATTGAATTTGGTAAATAACTGGTCATTTGATATAGCTTTTGAGATTCTAAGAATGTAGATGTTTGGTATTCTCAATTTAATAAGATGGATTGTTATAAATTCATATAAAAGGTTTTTGTTAGTGAGGGAAAAAAAAGGTGATTGAGATGTAGCACAAATTCTAGGCTCCCTTTCATGAAACAATAGAAATTTAAAAATCCCTCCATTTGTTGCTACTCTGATTATCAATGGTTCTAAGATTTTTTTTATTGGCTTTCATGGTTTGTTCTCTTTCTTTCCTTTCTCATATGCATCAAAATGCAGGGGCGGATCTATGAATTTTTTTAGGGGGCAAAAACTATATAAAAATATTTTTTAAATTTTGGGGGGCAAAATATATAAAATACATTAAAAAGTCAAATTTTTACTTATATTTTTTCATTTTTACATTAGAAAAATAAAAAAATAAAAAATTTAGGGGGGCCCCTTAGTAGATCCGCCCCTGTCAAAATGTTGTGAAATTTATGTCATTATAGAATCTGTAATTTCCAATTATGTTTCTTTTTGTGATAGTAAACTAGAAATTCAATATGCTATATTGATTCTTAAACCAATTTTAACACCTGCTAATTGATTTTTTTCCTCCCCTTAATTGATTGTCTTGAATTACCATTGAAAAGGAGAATTTTTTTTTTACACCAAACTAGAATGTTGTTGCTGAAGAGGAAAAGAGAGGAAACTAAAGACATAAAGACACAATACTACACATAAAATATGAAGTTATAAAAAAATGGCCATGAATATGGAGGCTTGAAAAAGTGAAGGAGGTTGCATCATACTCTTATGATTGATATTTCTTTTTATTTTTTAATTATATTAAATTAAATTACATTTTAATCATTCTTTTTTATTTATATTTTTCACCATTATACAAATTGAAATAATTCATCAGTATAATTGATTTGAGATATTCAGTCAATTGAAATTTAGTTTTCTTAATGTTATCTGTCTTCAAAAATATTAAAAATGATATTGATTGTTTTTTAGTGTTTAACTTATAAACTAATTTATAATAATGTTCAATTATTATATTTTAAATATTCTGTGAGATTTAACTAATAAAAAATAAACTCCAAATAATTTATTTGTTATTTTCTTTTATATATCTTGTGAGATTTGTACAAACTTCATATCATTTAATAATTAATAAATTTAAATACAATATTTCAATACATAAATTATTATAAAATAGATTAGAATCTTTAATATGAGTTAACATAAATTATTAACATAAATTATTAAAAATGAAAATAACTTCGTATATATTTTACCACTTGAAATATTGGTAATTAGCCCTAACAATGTTGCTTTTTCTTAAAAAAATCTAATTTTTAATGATTTTTTTTTAAAAATTGGTCTTTTATATTAACATGGGTATACACATAAAATACTTAAAAGAAACATAACATAGAAGTTGAAGATTTTTTTAATATGGTAAAATTAATGAGTATATATGAATAGATAATTTATAAATATCAAGTAAACATTTAAATATTTTCTCAAATTACACTTTCAATTCATCGATCTATTCAAATATAGAAGTTGAAGATTTCTTAAATACGATATAACCTTCATATTTTACTTAATACTTGAATTTTCCCTAATTTAATATGAAATGTAAATTAAAAACAGTTGAAAATACTTAAACAAATAATGAGTGTAAAATATTGAAATTAATTATTTAAATTAAAAATATTGGTCGAAAAACACGTGCAAGGTGCTAAAAAACTAGTAGACAAAAAATATACCTTCCCTGTCATAAAAATATCTTTCTTATTTTCTGAAGACAAAAAAAGTTAATTTATTTTATATAATAATTTGAATTTTTATCTTTTACAAATAGCCTTCTAAAGCATAGGAATGAAGATATAGTATATAATTGAATTAAAATACCATTTCTTTTAAGGAAACTAAAATAATATTTGATAAGTATAAAAGTATTTTATTTTATTCTATTCATTAAAGATTTTAAAACATAAAAAAAATAAAGAATTCAATTTTTACCAATGAATTTTAATAATGTAATGATTTTTATCTCTTTTTTTTAAATCTTTTCCATTTTCACATTATTATCAGAATAATTATTATTTAAGATCAGAATAATCATTATTATCTCACTCTCTCTTTCCCCTCTTTCACACGGTGGTCCCGCCCCTCCCTCACAGTCACAGTGGTATTTTAAATATTGTTTGTATTGTTTTTGGCAACTATTCATACTATATATTTAAAAAAAAATGTGATTGATTTAAATTTTCTTTTATACAATATAGTGGTGAGGGATTCAACAACTCACTTAAGAATGAGAATACATACCTTACCACAACGTTAAATCTCGACAAGTTTTATAACTTAATTTAATTAATAGAAAAGTAGCCAATAAAAAAAATTCATCATACTAATAACTGAACACGTAATTCAAACTATTATCACCAATCAAAGTTTAGCCTAATATAATGTGCTTATATCATCTCCTATTGAGTTAGATGCTCAATACCCTTCTCACATATTGTATAAAAAATCAAATCATTATTTTATAAATGCACAAAATTATTAATTTATAAATAATTTTATGTCGTATAAATTAGATAAATAAACAATATATTTTTATTTATACTCCGTTTAACTAAAAAGTTATTTGTTAAAAAAAACTAAAAAGTTAAAAACTTTTAATTTTAAATATCATTTTGATCTTTAGGTTTTGTTTGAGAACAACTTTTAATAGTTATTTTCAGTCCTTTTAATTTAAAAAAATAATTTTTAAAAATAAAGTTTTTAAATGATATGATTATTAAACGCTTGTATCATTATCTATTGATATATAATTTCAAAATATTTTTTTAAAAACTATTTAATTTAAGAGAAATTCCATTGGGTAGTAGATTTTCATGTAATATTTGTAAAAATAGTATCTCTAAAAAATATTTACTAACATTGCAATTTTTACTATGTTAATAAGTGATTATCACACTGCTTAATGTGTGTATCATTGATAAACTTAGTTTAAAAATATGTAATTCAATATTTATCACCGATTCACCGGATCCAAATGTGCCATATTTACAAATATTTTTTTAGAGTTTCTATTTTACGATTATTACAAAAAAAAAATTACCAGATTTACAAATGCCCTTAAATTTTACTAATTTTCATTAAATTATTATCTAGAAGTGTTAAAAACAATTTTAAAAAGTTATGTTATAGTTTACCTCCATTTTGCTGGGCGTTTTTTTGCTTGGTATGAAGGATTGGCCCAGCCGAAAAGTGTTTTCAACTCTTTTAAATGAAGCTTCATAAAGCTTCCCAAAGAAGGAAGCCAAAAATTAGAGCTAAAAATATAAGGAGAGAGAGTAGAATATTCGGGAGAAAGAGTGCAATTTGATTTTATCCATAGGTTTTTTTTTTTTTTTTCAGAAATATCAATAGTTAGTTAGTCCACTTTTAAATGAGATCTTCCAATAGAGAAGACTCGAACCTTTAAATTTAAAATGAAAACAGTAAATTGTTTTGATTGGTTCTCTACACCATTTATTTTCTTTTTGTTGGGTTCACATAAAGAGATGATTGATGATTGGAAAGTGTGGTGTTCATCCCATCAAAATAGTAATAAAGCTAGATGAATTATGTAAAAGAAATGATCATTTATATATATTTATAATTAAAAAACCAAGAGATAAGATTGATGTGGAATGATCTTTATTGTATGGACTAGAAAAGCGTTTATATCATGCAATGGGTAGGGTAGATGATTAATTATTTAAATCAAGTGATTGAGGACCACATGGAAGGCCTTAGGCCTCGTTTACTTGAATGAGAATGAGAAATAATCGGAATGAAAATCAATCAGAATGAAAAATTATGGAATGAGAGTAACATTTGTTTGATTATATTTACTTTAAAAAAATTTAGAATCAGAATCAAAATAAAAATAATTACCATTGATGTTGTTTACTAGAGTCTTTGAATGAGAATGAAGTATTAATTCATGTGGGACCCACAAAAAATAGAGAGAAAATAAAATTGATAAAATATAAAAGTTGGTAGGACCCACAAAATAAAGAAGGAGAATGAGATTGATGAAGTTGTATAAGGGAATGAAATTGTTTGAAAATTAGGAATGAGAATGCCAAATTGTGTGGTCCCACATTCCCATTCCCATTCCAAGTTTTAGGTAAACAAGAACAATGAGAATGAAGTAATCTCATTCTCATTCCTTCAAAGTAAACATGGCCTAAGTGAAATAAACACGAACAATTATATGTTCACTGAAAATAATGCCAATAAAAAAAAAGACCGGAAATAATAAACTATTCTTTAAGATGTAAAGTCTATATTTATATAACTTGTATTTAAATGTGTTGAGATATAAGTTTTATAAACCTAAATTTATGTAAACTATGTTTGGTAGATGGATTTCAATATAAATTGTGTTATTTAAATCACGAGTTAAAAAAACCAAATCCTTGATAATTAAACCTACCTAATAAATATGGGGTAAAATTCCATTTTAACCCTTGAATTTTCACTCAGGTTTCATTTTCGTCCCTAAACTTTCAAAAGTTACATTTTCGTCCCTAAAACTTACAATTGGTTTCGTTTTAGTCCTTTCATTTGTGTTTTTCTGTCTAAGACACTCTCGAAAGGGCTTATGTGACATGTAATTGATGATGTGACATTATATGAATATACAATGAGGTTAAATGATGTAGAAAAATGAATATTTAGTGAGTTTTAAGACTAGAATTAAGAAGAAGATTAAATTAACCTCACTGGATATTCGCTTTTCCATGGTATTTAACATCACAATATTTTTCTATAATATCCTATCATCAACTACATGTAATATAAGCCCTACATTACTGTCTTAAATGAAAAAACAAAGAAGAAATGACCAAAACGGAACAAACCGTGAAGTTCAGGGACGAAAAATGTAACTTTTGAAAGTTTAGGGACAAAAATGAAACTAGAGTGAAAATTTATGGATCAAAATGATATTTTACCCATAAATATGATTCTCACTCTCATTTCACCTTTTCCCTTCTACCAAACATCTAAGGGTTCGATTTTCCCAAAAATAAAATAAAATTGATGTACATAATATATTTTTTATTTTCATATTTATTAAAAAGTATTAAATTTTTTTAGAAAAAATAATTTGTTTTAATTATAAATTTAGACCCTATAGTTTGGAGTTTGTTTCAATTGGGTCCATATAGTTTTAAAAGTTTCAATTTAGTCCCTATAGTTTGAGGTATGCGTCAATTTAGTCCCTATAATTTTTACAGTTTCAATTTGGTCCTCATAGTTTTATAAAAATTAATAAAATGTTCCCGTCATTATTAAAAAAAATTAACATTTTCCTTATGGGTCAATTTTCTTTGAATGTGGAAACAAAGTGATTAACATAAATGTCAATATTGTGTTTACTAAAGTACAAATATGTGGCTTTTTGACCTATAATATAGTAAGAACAAAGACGTTTTGTAAATTTTTATCTGATCATAAAGACTGAATTAGAATCATAAGGATGAAATTGACACAACTCTAAACCATATGGATCTAATTAAAAAACCATAAGGGGGTGTTTGGTTGGGGGTTTGAGAAATGAATGTCTGCGTTTGTGATACCTGAGAAAAAAAAGTGTAGGTTTGTGATGCCTGGGTTTGTGAAGAATGTGTTTGGATTGTATGAGAATGAGAATGAATAATAGAAATAATGTGAGTGTGTTGGAATAAAAATGTCAAATCCAATAGTAATTTGGGAATGTGATGTCAAATCCAAGTAAAAAAGAGAGTGAAACAAACATGAGAATAACATCACAAACCCATTCTCACGTTCAAATCTCATTCCAAAACCTTCAAACAAACACCCATAAATTAAAATATACCTCAAACCATAGAAAGTGAATTAGTAATTAAAGCAGATAATTTTAGAAAACCATGACCAAATAAAGAAATCAAACACAACTTCGTTTGGTTTCTATAATTTTCTAAATATTACAACTGTGACTTCAATTTGACCAACAGCAAACATCAAAATTCCATTTCCCGACATCACTCCTGCAAAATCACGCATTTCTAAGCTATCTTACTTTAATCTTCTTTTTCTTTCTCAAACAGTTCAAGATTCTCTTCATTATTGCTGACAAATTTGACCCCCGTGATCTACTCTCTTTCATTTTATTCCAAATTCCCTCGTGGAAATCCACCTGTGGATGTTGAAAAAATTCGAAGAAGAAAAAACAGAGAATTTCCCCCCTTTTTTTAAGGCTTTATTAACCCAATAACAAAAGAAATTGAATTTTTCTATTGAGTTATTGTTGAAGAGATTGTTCTGTTCCAAAATTCAGTTTTTTCAGATTTTGTTGGCTGAATTATCATGTCCCTAATTTCAGGTAATTCTCTCCAGGCCATTTGCTACAAACCTGGCTCACTCCAGCTGCTTGATCAGGTTTCTTTCTCACATTTTCTCATCTGGGTTCTTTTTAATTATGGGAAAATTGTACCTTTTAATAGAGCTTTTGATAGAAATTACTATATTAGTTGACTTATTAATTGTACCTCTCCCCCAATTGATGTAATAACTTAAAAGAAAGAAAGAAAAATTAACTGTAATTGTTGTTTTAACAGAGAAAGCTTCCTCTGGAATCTGTGTATCTGGATATCAAGGATGCAACAGATGGATGGTAATCTATCACAATTTTTGTTTAATTATGGTTTTAATTCCTAAACCTCTTGCTCTTTTTAATCTTTGAAGATTTAATTAGTGCTACAGCTACTGAATGTGTATGCATTGCTGATATAATTTAAACATAGCTTTTCCTTTGAGAAATTAAGATACTATTCAAATGTTGTCAAATGCTTGACTAATTGAGTGAAGTGGATAAACCGCATCCGATATTTTTGTTTTTGTAGATTTAATATTGTAGGATCAAATGATAGTTTCCTGCGGATTACTTGAGCTGCGTAAGCTCACCCTCACACTGACAAATGTAGAGCGTAGTAGGACTCTATGGATGTTGTTTCCTGTTACTAAAAAATACGAAGAGTGCATTAGAGGCCGATGTATTTAGGTTTTGATGAGGCAAACCAGAACTAAGCGGCGTGTCTGAGTAGCTTTTTGTTATGCTTTTTACCCCATGGTTACTGTAAAATTGTAAACAAAGGAATCGAGACTATTCCTTGGGACACTTAAAAAATTACTTGTTATTCAATGTATAACTGTGGTCTTAAATATCTACCACTAGTTTGTCCATCACCGCCTAAAAATATGATTTCATGAATACGAAGAATGTTTTTCCAAGATATTAGACAGATTTCCAAACTTGGGCTGTTAGCTTTTGATGTCTATGGTAGAATATGCTAGTACTATTTTCCGGTACTGGTGTGATGTAATGCATTTCCAGTAGAATTGGCATATTCTGAACTATCTATTTCTCTATCAGGCATGCGATAAAGGATATGGTGGTACGTGGGGCGCCTGCTATTGCTATTGCTGCAGCCCTTGCTTTGGCAGTAGAAGTGCATAACTTGGACACTTTTAGTGGGACTTCCAGTGATGCAGCTTCCTTCATTGGGAAAAAATTGGAGTACTTAGTTTCCAGGTTTTCCATGCTGTGAATATAACTCTCTCCATTCATTATCGGTGTTTACCATAGAGAATTTTTTAAGATGTTATTATCAAAAGTTGGTTATTCCTATTGGCTGTTGGGCAGTAGCTTACAAGTTTTTTCCTTAATATTTCTTAGCCGGCCAACTGCTGTAAATCTTGCCGATGCTGCTACAAAACTTCAAGAAATTGTATCAAAGACCGCTACTAATGTTTCTGAAGCCAGGAGTGTCTTCAAAGTACGAAATTTGAGTTTATTTGACTGTTCAGTTTGAGTAGTTAATAGTTAGCTTCTTAGCTTTCATGTTATTGCTCATAAAAGTGTTTAGATTCGTTATATGAAATGTGTCAGAAATGTTGAAATTGATGTAATTTTTATTTAATCCCTTTAATTAAGCTTAGAATATTTTATTTGTTGACATTTTAGGCATACATAGAGGCTGCTGAAATAATGTTAAAGGATGATGTTGAGTCAAATAAAGCAATTGGATCTTATGGAGCAACTTTTATTCGGGATCAACAAAAATCCTTGGACAAGATTTCTGTTCTAACCCATTGCAATACTGGCAGGTGTCTTCACAAACATAAATTATTGTCTCTTCCTACTCTCTTACAATGTATTTCGTCCACTTTTTATTCTGTTTTTTCTAACTTTTAATTTACAAAAATCAGACAAGCATGCACACTGCAGGCATTGCCTCTGCCCCCTTGGGACATAATACCCTCCGGACTAACTATAGCTATCTTCTTCACTTTCCAGCCTAGCTACAGCTGGATATGGTACCGCCCTTGGTGTCATTCGTGCACTACACACTGCCAGTGTCTTAGAAAGGGCATACTGTACTGAAACTAGGCCATTTAATCAAGTGAGTGTTTTTTTTTTCTTTTCCCAATTACCTCACTTTATATTATGACTATAATATGTAAAGGACAACTTGATGGAAAGGCATGTTAAAGCAGGTGTCAACTCAATGCCATTAGAACATGTGTAGTGTCCCGAGTCCACATCAACTTTAGTTATGTTTGCACTGAAAAAGGAATTCAGAAAGGAAGTAATACCATGGGATGGTGACAACCCCCGTACGCCTGGGAAAAACGATGATGATGTTTTAAGAATAATCCATTTATTTTCCTGATTGTCTGATGTTTTTTTATTCCTCTTCTGTCGTTATCAAAGTTACTTTTGTTTTTAATAACTGTTTGCCCACCTATGTGTTTATGTTATGGCATTTTTTCTGTCTCCATCATGTAATTACTACATGGCTTTGCAGACTAATGCAGATATATGACTCTCAACGTGGAATTCATAATCTAATTTTGGCCTTTGTAGGGATCTAGACTCACAGCCTATGAGTTGGTACATGAAAAGATACCTGCTACTCTGATTGCAGATTCTGCTGCAGCTGCACTGATGAAATTTGGAAGGGTGAATGCTGTGGTAGTTGGGGCTGATCGTGTTGCTGCAAATGGTATTTTTTACCATTTCACTTGCATACTTTACTGATCTGTTGAGGAGGGATGTTTGAAGTCTTATTTGATAAATCGCAGGTGATACCGCGAATAAGATCGGAACATATAGCGTTGCCTTGTGTGCAATGCACCACAATATTCCATTTTTTGTGGCCGCACCATTGACTTCCATAGACCTGTCTCTTTCTTCTGGTGAAGAAATTATTATAGAGGAAAGGTCCCCCATAGAGTTGTTGAACTCACGTGGAGGTCTTGGGGAGCAAGTGGCTGCATCTGGTATCGCTGTCTGGAACCCCGCTTTTGATGTTACGCCCGCTCATCTGATTTCTGGAATTATAACAGAAAAGGTCATTTATCTTCCTCTTATCTGGAAATTGATTTAAACAGTTAAAAGCAATTTACTTTGGTTGGTTGACATGTTTTATCTTATGCAGGGAGTCATCACAAAGGTGGGTTCTGATACTTTCAACATAAAGGATTTTGTACAAAAAACAGCAGGGGCATGAGGGTAAAGGGGGCCTCCCTTGGTGAATGAAACTGCTATTCTTCAGGTACTCTAGCAATGACTCTCCGTACTCGAGATCAAACGACGTGAGTTGAGTTAGTAGTGAAATAAGCCTTGATTCAACTTTCTTTTCATGCAAATTATAATTCGTAGAAACGCTATTTACTCAATATCTTATGGAAATCTATGGCCGCCGTCTTAAGAAAACAGTATGCATATCATATCCGATCACTTGGCACGATTTTTATTGTTTGAATGCTAATGTCTTAGTCCTGGCACAGTTTTCTTGTTTCTTTCCTTAACCAAATCACTTATGGGGAGTGAACTTGCTTATTGTCATTCTCAACTGTTTTTTGTGTGTTTGATACTTAAGAATCATATTTTTTCTAGGAAGTAGTGATGTTCAATAAATGTATAATATTGGAGAGAGAAAAATCCGACTTCCAAGTTCCACATATTAGTTCATAATTGTTGGTATGCGAACAATTACTGCATCAATTAAAACAATATATGATTATGAACCGGAGAGGGCTAATATATCTATTGGTACATAAGAGTCATTTTTTGCGAAACTAAAAATTTTGCCGAGGGGGTTTCGACTTAAAGTAGACAATATTATACTATGGTGGAGATTGTAGAGACCCGTTATCTCAAATTATAATAAGTGTCCCGAACACTGCAAACCGTTCCAGGATGGTAAATATGGTTTTCTTTGTTTGGTTTTGAAAGAGCAAACAAAAGTGCAAAAGAGAACAAAAATGGGGTTGCAATACGTTACGGAGATGCATGTATAAAACGATTAAAACAAACTGCCATGCATCTGATTTGTAACCATTCATTGATCGATCTGGAAAAGGAAAAAAAAAGATTCTTTTTTTGTTTCAACATAGGAAGAGGCGACATGTGGCTCCAGTTGATGAGGAAATGGACACAGTACCATCACAAAGGAATGGCCTTTAATTGCGTGTCGAATCTGAAGAAAATAGCATGGTTTTGCACGTGCCTCTTTTTTTTCCAAATCCATGTCCTTTTCTTATACCCAATTCTAAATCCACTGTAAAAATAATAAGAGCCCAGTTAGATTTACTGCCCACCGTTGAATCAAAGAGGCTGAAATTTTTACTAGTCCCATTCCTGTGATTAGCATCTCAATTAGTGATATAATATTTGGTGTTCTCGTTATACCAAATATTTTTCATATTCTATTTATTGATCGTACACCGTAAATCTTTTCATCAATCAAGTTCTATCTCAAAACCTATTGATAACGATAAAAGTAATCTAGTTTTATAAATTTTATTATGTTATTTCAGTAAATCTTTTCATCAATCAAGTTCTATCTTAAAACCTAATGATAACGATAAAAGTAATCCAGTTGTATAAATTTTATGTTATTTCTTCTTTTCAATCTACGATCTTTGACATGTTCTCTAAGATATAGATGTTCGTTTAAATTTATTGCCTTAATACCACATTAAATCAAGCAGTCAATTTGAAACACCAAACATTGTATAACGAAACTATGACGTCTTAAAATTTATTTTATCGGGAAAACAAAAAGATTCGATCAAACGTTGTTGGAAAAACTTGATGACAAAGAAACAATGGGAAAGTACAATTTTTTCACAAGCTTAGAAACAGAGAAATCAGAACACAGAAGAGATCAGAGCAGAGCAGAAGAAAAAGAAACAAAGGAACTGTCACTATAAAACTTCAGAAATCAAAGCCAGTGTCAGAAAAAAAATCAATACATCAACGACTGGTGGGTTTGATTTTCATATACATACATACATACTTAACCAGAACCAGACAAAGATTCTTATCTTACCCCCACCATAACCATAACCATAACCATAACCCTCAAATTCCTCCTCCACTAATCCTTTAAATATCAATCAAATATCTCTTCCTCTTCCTCTTCCTCTGTCATGCATCTAGTAATGTCGTTAGAGACACAGAAAACGGCAGGGAAAGCTACAGCAATGGCGGATGTAGAGTCCATCAAATGTTACTCTTGTGGGTTCACAGAGGATTGTACCCCAGCTTACATATCAAGAATCCGAGACCGTTATCATGGGAGATGGATTTGTGGGCTCTGTATAGAAGCAGTAAAAGATGAAGTTGTGAGATCAGGAGCCAATATTTCAAATGAAGAAGCTTTGGAAAGGCATGTGAGTTTTTGCAGAGAGTTTAGATCGTTGAATCCTTTGAATGAAACAGAGCATCCAATTGCAGCCATGGGGAAGTTGTTGAGAAGAAGCTTGGATTCTCCGAGAGTAGTTAGATCGAATTCGAGTAGCTTGATTGAGCTTGATGTGGGGGTTGTTCGTGATTCTTCGAGATTACTACGTTCTGGGAGTTGTTTTCCTTCTTTGTCTAGTTAGAACCCAAAAACAAAAAACAAAAAAACAGAGTTTTTAATTTGTGGGTTTGTTGTAGAACGATTCAAGGAGCTGACTTGATTAGTTGGGTCAGTTTAATTTCAATGTTCTAACAGTTCTTGAAAATGGGCTTTGATTCGAACTGATGATTTTTATTTTTTTCTAGCATTATGAGTTTTTTAGTTATATATCTTTGTTATCGTATGTTTTGTTTTTTGGATTGAAGATTTTGCTGCAAATGTCAAGTTTTGAGTTATGGGATTTTCTTGATCGGGTTGAGGGAAAATTATCACTGCCTAATAGAAAACGCCATGAAATTGTGATCGGGAAAAATGGAGAATCTGGCAGTTCCAGTCGGAACTCTGTTACTATGAGGAATCGGCGAAGAGTCTTTTTGTTTTTTATTTTGTTTTTGTTTTGCTAATCTAGTAACGGAAGACTGATGGTATGGCAAGGCAAAGCAATGGCCACTTTTTTTTTGTGTGCAAAAGCTCAAGAAGGTAATTTACTACTAATAATAATTATGGTTAGATTTGAATAAAATTAAAAGAATTTGTCTCAAATAACATAAATCTGCATACTAATTACTAAAATGTCAAAACTTTTTAAAAATTACTCAAATAGCATAATTATAGTTCAATAAATTATTGAACTATAATTCAATCAATTATTGAACTATTTTTCATACGTATTTTTAACGAATTTGTTTGTTTTTTGGTTTTTTAAGTTCAAGGTCAATAATTTATTGAATTATTTGATCATTTTTTATTATTATTTTCAATGAATTTATTAAAAAAATTAATTTTTTTAGTTCAATAAATTATTGAACTATGATTATGCTATTTGAGTAATGTTTTAAAAGTTCAAACATTTCAGTAATTAGTATGCAAAAATATGTTATTTCAGTAATTGCCCCTAAAATTAATTTTACTTTTTTTAACCTTTTTAATAATTAAAATTTTTTGTACAGTTCAATATTTGTAAATGTTAATAATGTTATGAACTTTTATATTTCACTTTTATTCTTTAAAAAATGCCCATTTTTTTTAATTAAGGTTAAGTAGAATATATCAACATCTTTTATTGTTATCGTTTTTTTTTATCGTTATGTTTTTTTTATTAACATTGCTGTACAATTTTTTTTATTATATTATATTTTCATAAAACAAGATGTTTTAAAATAATACATATCAAGTATATTATATCATATTTTTGCTATTTTTTTTTGGTATCGTTTTGACTTTTTCCATACATTTTAATATTTTTATGTATTACTATACTTCATAAAACAATACTTTTTAAAAAGGGCGACTTGCATATCTAACAAATTAGATCCTAATATTTGTAAGAGATAATCTAATAGATAACCTGTTTTGGCTAATCACTAAATTTTTTTAGCCCCCTTTATTTTAAGACTTTTTAGCCCATTTTTGGTATGATTTTTTTTAACATACCTGATTTGCCCCTTATTTATTATTTATTTTTTCCTTTTTTATATCCCACCTTCTCTCTCCCTCTCCTTCTACCTCTCACGTTATCCCCTCTCTCTCCATATCTCATTCATAATTTTAAATTTTGAATGGATTTTTTTTTACATTTATTCTTATTATTTGAATTAAATTTAAATCAAATCCAAGACTTTTACATGTTTTACGTTTATTTCTCTTTCACTTTTTACAAACCTTAATTTAAGTCTCTTCCTCTTCTTCTTCTTCTTCTTCTTCTTCTTCCTATAGCAGTCGCCGCCAACTAGCTTGTAGTCGCTGCCCTCATGAACGGCGTTGTTACGGTGGCCGTGAGTCTGAGTTTCTCTTTTCACAAACCCTAATTTTAATCTATTCTTCTTCTTCTTCTTCCTATAGCAGCCACCGCCATTTGTTTTTCTGTCGCCGCCCTCATAAACGGCGTTGTTACGGTGGCCGTAAGATCCGAGTTTCTCTTTTATAAAAGGCAGTTGTTATGGGTAATCGTGACAACAAATATGAAGGTTTGTAAATCACAAATTTGAAATCTATTTGAAGCACGCAGTGACATGAGAAAATGGGTGGACGACTAGTTGGTAGGGGCGGAAGATGGAGGAGTCGATTTGAGGAGTACGGCGACCTGATGGAGAAAAGATGAAGCTTTGTACAATATATTATTTTGGACCATACATTACGACGATGAAGATGAATGTACAGTACCATACAACAATGGAGAGGAAGCTTGTACAGTACAGCTTAATAATTTGTACAGAATAGAGTTTAAGCGATTTTGAATAGTGGATTTGGGAAGGAATTAAGTGGTACAGTACAATACTTTGTACAATACAATCATTAGGTATGAGTAGTGTTGCTGGTTTGATAAAGTACAGTATCGCAGCTTATACGGTATATTTCTATCTTTTTATTCACCAGAAGAAAAATTATCGGTTTTGAAAAGTTAGATTTTTTTTTGTTTAGTTTTGATTTTTTTTTATTTCTGATTCCCTCTTATGATTTTTTAATATTTAATGTTTCCTTGATTTAAGCATTTTCAAATCTTAATTCTCTTTCTTTTTTTAATTAAGTTTAGTAAGGGTGGTTTAGGTATTTTACATATCAAACAGGCTATTTACTCTTATTTTTTTGAGGCGGGCCCCTTTGTCTTATTTTGTACATTTTCAGGCTATATACCCAAATAACCCTATTTGTAAAAATAGAAGCCCAAAAAAGTTATTGCAAAAATAGCAAAAGCCCAACCCACCTAATAGTAAAAAGACAAAAAAAAACCCTTCATTTGGGTCTCAGTCAGTCATTCTTCTCTCATGTGTGATGTGATTCATCTTCTCCCCTTCCCACCGATTCGACGTTTCTCTCCTTCCCACCGATTCATCATCTTCTTTTTTCGTAACATTTCATCTAATTCCTCAACGATTATCTTCTCCATCATCCTTCGAAAATCAAGTGATAATCAAATTGAGGTTCTTCTCTAATTCTTGATTCTACTTTTTATTTAAAAAATTTACAATGATTTTAGAAAAAAACTTCTCTTAAAACTCAAAAACCCTAATTTTTTCAAAGAAAAAATGAGTTTACTTTAGGCTAGATCTCCAAAACTCTTATTATCATTTTGATTTTATGTTGTTTAAAAATTTTGGTTATTGAATCCAAGCATATTCATCACTAATTCATTAAACATAAATCTGATTTCTATTCTTTTTATAACAAATTTGTTATTTGAATGTTTTGCATAATAATATTCATCAATGTTTTGCATAACAAATATGTTAAGATGTAAATATGAAGAACTCAATGATAAGTTAGGTTGTTACTCTGATCCTTCTAATCTTGTTGTATATTTCTTTTATGTAAACTAGTTAAAAAACTGGAACAAAAACAAAAGGGTAAAAAATAAACAAATAAATAAAACAAACATGATTGAAAAAAGGGGGATTTTAATAAAGGGGGGAAAAAAAAAAAATATAAAGGAAAATCTATCAATCACCAAAAAAAAGAAAAAGAGAACAAAAAAAATAAAAACATGGTTCAAATCAACTAAAAGCAGGGGAGAAGAAGAAATCATTAATGACACATAAAAAGGTTCTAAAGTTATTTTGTTAATGGAAAGTTTTAATTTGTTGATTAGGTTCTCATCTTATGTTGCTTGATATACATCCTGCGCCCAATGATATACTTTCCTACTATATTAATATGTATTATTGATAAACATTGGTAACTAGGTTTGTTTAACAATGATAAACGATTCAAAGTGCTGTTAACATAGGGGGGGGGGGGGGGGTCGAATGTTTATCATTGATAAAGCAATGATAAACATTGCCTCTAGGATGTTCATCAATGATAAACTTTCCTACTGGAATGTTTATCATTGATAAGCAATGCTTTATCAATGATAAACATCCCAGAAGCAATGTTTATCATTGATAAAGCATTTCTTATCATTTACTTCTGAAATGTTTAAGCATTGAGCAATTTCAATGTTTATAAAACATTACAATAGCAATGTTTATCACTGCAATATTTATCATTGAATTAAGCAATGTTTATCAAACTTCATTGTTTTCTCTGATTCTTTTTAACTTGTTTGAAATTAATTTTTGTCAGAATCTTGAAGTTGAAAAAGGAAAATAAGTGGAAAAAGGAAAAACGGTGGAGAAAAAAACCAAAAAAGGAATAGAAACAATGTGGATGTTGCTGAAACATCGAAGGCAATCAGTGAGAAGAAATGTAGAAAAGTCAAGGGGAGGTTTATTGCAAAAGAGTTGGAAGAGATAGACATCTCACCATACTGTGATGAATTGGATGGATGTGTTTTGAGAGTACTCATGAAAGTACTTTGGATGGATATGCTTTGACACAATTTTTGATAGTTGAATTTTGATACAACTTTGAATAGTTTTGTTTATTGAATAACACTCAAAAAAGTACTTTGGAAAGTTGTATTTTGACAGTACACTTTGAAAATGTGAAGAAAATATATTGTCTTGAATACTAATTTAATAGTTGTTTTGTTTAATTACAGTTGTCACTGATATATAATATGTTGTTTACTTTTGTTACTAATAAATGTAAAGTTTTTATTGTTAGGAATGGTGTCCTAGAACTTGTAATTATTTAATAATAATAATTTTTCATGAATAAATTAAATAAATAAACGTAAGTTCTTTATATTATCTAGATTGATTCAATTAACGATATTAGAAATATATGGAAATATATTAATATCGAACATTCAAATAGTAAAACCCTAAGTCACTCTTATGAAATCACGACTTAGTATGTGAGTCATACGAGAGGATTAAAGTCGAGATGAGTAACTTAAAAGTGTTTACAGTAAATGGATAACGTTTGGGAACCTTATCTTGGTAACACTGTTGATAGCTTCGCATTTTGTTTATAGACAAATGATCTAATCTTGATCATTCATGTGGGAGACATGAAATGGAAGTATCATGATATGCAATGTTGATTGTATAAGACAGGACCACGATATTTGATCAAATTTCTCATTAGTACCGTTTACGAGAAATGATCGAATATCAAACTAAGTTTATCAACCGTGATATATCTCAATCCTGAATGAAATGTGGACTCTTATTTATGGAGTTATGTTCTTTGATTCACATGGTTGAGAGCGATCTATAAGAACGCTCAATACACTCCTTCTTTGGGAACATAACTAGATAAGTAGCTGGGAACGCATTTTCACGGGATGGAATTCATAACTTTCCTATAAATTAACGGTATCAGTGCGATACCTAAACATTTTAGGAACTTTAGGAAACTCCCTTGATGTACTTATTCGAGATATGAACAAGTGACGTCACAACTTCTATTGATCACAAAAGTATATTATCTCTAGTTCGACTAAAGATAAAGTTCATTGAAGAATCAGCGGGAACACAAGGATAAATCGGTAATTACAGGGGCAAAACGGTAAATGTAATCTGCCTGTAATTATGAGGGTTCCACATGAAAGATATGTTACAGATATAAATAAAGATAAACTAAATGGACAATAACTCATCTATAGTGAGGGGAGTTCAACTATGAATCTATAGTGGAATTATTTATAGTTAGATAATAAGTAATTAACTGATTATGAGTTAATCACTTAATTGACTAATTATTAAGCCCATGATCTATAGGTCCATCGGGTCCCTATGCTAGCCCAAATATCGTAGTCACGAAATCAAGTAGAAGAAATGGAAATTTTAAGTAAAGTGAATTACTTAAATAGACAATATTAATTGTTTAAATATTGAGTATATTTAAACGGTAATTAATATAACATTATTAATTGTTTAAGTAATGAGTTTATTAAAACAGGAAATTAATCATGAAATATTATTAATCAGACATTATTAATTATTTAAATATTGGGTATATTTAAATGGTAATTAATAATTTGAAATTAATTGGTAATTATTAATTGTTTAAATAATTAATTTTATTTAAATGGAAATTAATAATTAAATTAATATCATTAATTAATAATAAAGTATTATCAATTAAAATATTATTAATTGTTTAAATAATGAAAATTATTTAAATGGAAATTAATAATTAAATATCATTTGATAATATTTAGTCGGAAGAAAATATTAATATTATTAATTGTTTAAATAAAGTATTTTATTTAAATGGTAATTAATAAATAAATTAATTAAGTTGGACTTATTAAATTAAGAGAGAGTTTCTAGCCCAATTGGATTAATGAACCCAATTGGTATTGGCCCAAAATAATTAAATAAATAAATTTCATTTATTAATTATTTACTATGCAATTTTTGGCCATAATAGATAATTTGTAGGAGATAATTGTTTGAATTATTCCTATAATAATTATATAGATTTATTTACCCAAGATAAATAAAATAAAGAAAAGAAAATATCATCTTATTTATCTATGACATTTTCGAAATACCAAAATAAAGGAAAGAGATAATTCTTTTTTCTTTTGTATTTATCTCCATGGATTAATCCTAATGTGATTAGGATTCATATTTTCTTATAAATAGAAGGCTTGGGTCATTGATAAATCACACAATTCAATTCCTTAGAAATTTGGAATTCTCTCTTCCTTCTCCCTCCCCCCTTTGTCGATTTCCCTATTGCCATTGGGAAGAAAAATATTTTTTTTTCTTCTCAATTTCTTCTAAAGTTCGATCCCACAATCGGGTTTCGTATGATCGATCGGGATATAGCGTAGAAGATCTGGTGTTGCTGAGGATTTGATGCTGTAAAGAAACCTCCAACCGATTCTCCATATATTACTCAATGTAAGTTTTAGAGTTTTAATTTTCGAAAATTTAAAGCATGAATCTACATGTTTTTATCACAAATTGCATGATGTTAATAGATCCGTAATTAAATGTTAATTAGTTTACTAAACAAAATTCCGCTAATTTAGTAAATCATCCATTCGTTTATATGGTCTTGTATACCATTTACCTTGAGATAATTTTATCATTTCTTCTGATAAAATACTAAAAACAAGCTTTATTGTTTCCAAAAAACTTTCGAACGTAGGATCCTGTGAATCAGACAATGTTACTACCAAATTTAACAAGTTAAAAGTCGGTTTATCAACTAGAAAACTCATGCATCTGCTCGAATGAAATTGTCAATAAGAAATTTGTTGATTTAAGATTTTTGAAACATAAATGGTAGTAATTAGATCAATAGTCTAAAAGGAGTTTTAATTGTTATGCCATTGATCTTATTACTACCATTTATAACTAGTTTACTTTTATATGAATTTCATTTTCTCCCATCTATCCTAGTTACCCAAAAAGGGGAAAAAAGCGACAAGCATAATCTAAATTTCATCCCTTCCACAACATTTACCCATCATCACCATCCCTTTTTTATAATTGATTCACTTTAGTACCATGATGTAGATCAATGTTTATCATTGATAAACATTGCTACTGTGATAATTAATAGACACACTATGTTTAGAACGCATGTAATGTACAATATCTTGGGGAGATGTGTGGTCGGAGGAGGAACTAAAACGAAAATTGTCTTTAACACAGTCACTAATGATAGATGATATTACTTGTCTATGGAAATTTTGATTAACAGTAACTGGACATGTATGACCAACAACAAACTTTCTTAGCATCCACAACGCGCTGCCATTATAAGAAGAAGCCCTAACAAACCATTCACAATCATCCTCAACACAATGAAACACGATTGCCTGAGAATTAGAACGAAAAGTCTTAAATTGAAAATTGCTATTCATAACAAACAAATAAACTTCCCTCTATAAGACTTGTTTACTTGCAAACACATCCCTTTCTTTAAGACAAAAACCCAAAGTCAACATTCTAGAAACGTCAACATTTGTAATAACATGAAAATGTTCTTCCCTCAATGGATAACAAATAGAAGAAAACTTATTTTGATCATTAACAAAACGAGAAGAAGAAACGTCTGAAACAATATTGTTGACATGAGCAACTAACAGATATTTCGAGCTTCCACCCTTAACCAAAGACAAAAACCAATATACATCCTTATCTTGAGTAATATCCATCACACTGTGAACATCCACACCAAAATCTAGAATAACAGCTATACGTAATGAATAATAAGGTATATCCAATTGAAGTTCAACCAATAAAAAACCAATGAAATCAACAAATGATAGAGAATCATCAACTAAAACACCAGAAATTGAATAATTCGTATATTTCTTCTTATACCACCATGAAAAACAACTATGGGGACCTGAACCATTGTGATTAAAAAATTCTGAAAAAAAAAAGATTAAGGTATGATTTATAAGAATGAATCACAAAGTAACATTCATCAACTATTTGCATATGAACAACAATTTGCATATGAAAAAACATTACAGTAGAACGATTTCATTCAATTAGATTTCAAGCAAATTTAAAAGAATAAGAGAAGCAATGTAATTTTATAAGTTTGCATATGAAAACGTCACAAAAATTATCAAAATCTTAAAATTGAGTCTCGAGAATAACAAGTAATCATAAGACAATAAACAAAAAAAAGGAGAGAACTCAAAAAACCTGTAATTGAAGAACAAAACAGAGCCAAATCAAAAGTAGAAATCAGTAGAAATAGAAGAAACCATAAGAACAAAAAAAATCAGAGAGAGAAGAACAAAACAAAAACAAATAGAAAAAAAAAAAAGAAAAAGCACGAAACAGAGAAGAACGAAAGAAAAAATCGAAAACAAAAAACCTAAAATCGAAAGACTTGAATCAAATAAACGAATGAATCAAGCAAATTAAAGTTTGATTCAAAGATTTAGCTTCAGATCTTCAAAAGAAGTGAAGCTCCATCGCCAAGCCGTGAGTGCGAAAAGGATAAAGAAGTGAGAGCTGAAACGAAATTTGTCATCACCAAACATTTGGGATCAATAAGGAAAGTGAATAAAGGGTAATTTTGGAATAATAAAAAAGGCGGTTGACGTGTAAGTTTTGAAATCTGCCATTTTTTAAATTACTTTTCAGAGATAACAAAATTGCAAATATTAACCTAATATTGCTTATTATGTTAAAATAAATATTTCGGTAATAATATACACAAATGTAAATAGTATATTGTACTCTGTTTTAAATAAACAAAACCATTTTATATACATATTTTATTAATAATAGTTAAAGTTATATTGTACTTTATTATATATTTGATTTAATATATAGTATTCACATGTTCAAAATACGAAAGCATATTACATAGTGGAATCAGATACATTACAGTAAAAAATACATTCCATATTTCTTCAGCTTGTTTTCCTTCTTCCTCGTTTTCCCCCTTTTTTCCACTTTTTTTACAGCATCGATTTTTCTATCCATGAAAATCAATGGAAAAAAAAATTAGAAAAAATATTATTTTTGGGTATTAAAAATCAAATATTTGTAATTTTTTTTACCTATTTTGGATATGTTTCATCCTTGTTTCGTTCTTTGATCTTTGCTTTATATTCATTGCTAATTCTTTCTTCACCATCTACATCCAGATTTTTTTTAACATACACTTCTAGATTTGAATCTCAAATATTTTTACAATTGAAGGGTTGTTCGTTTTCTTTTATGTTTTTGATGTTTTTCAAAAAAAGATTCTTACCTTCATCTCCATAGTTTTCGTTCTTCAAGATTCTTCAACCGCTCGTCTTCATTCTTCATCCATTTCTGATTTTGCAAATCTCATTGTTAAGAAATGACTAGTTTTTTTATGGGTTCTAAAGCTTTATTTCTTCACTTGGTGAGTTATATATTGATATATTCCTTTCTTAAACATACATGGGCTGGATGGCGGGGGGGGAGGGGGGGGGGTGGGGGCGGACTTCCCATCCCCAACCAAGAGATTTTTAATCCCCATACCCCCCCCTTTCCCTAATCAAAAAGGGGGGGGGGGGGGGGGGGGGGGATCGGGGGGGGGGGGGGGGGGGGGGGGGGGGGATTCGGGGGTTGGGGGGGGGGGGGAGGATGGGGGGGGAAAATTTCCCGTTTTACATTTAAATTCTTATTTAAAAATAAAATATAAAAATGCAATATACATTTAAAATATACATTTTTAAGTAAAAAAGAAAACATACTACTAACCATTTTATATTGTATTAGTTAATATAATCATATTTCACATATATTTTTCAATAAATAAAAGATAAAAAGTAAAAAATATATATAAGATATTCTTTAAAAATCGGGTTCGGTTCGGGTTCGGGTCGGGGACGGGGATGTATTCCCATACCCTACCCTATAACAAATCGGGGAAATTTCTCACTCTAACCCTATAAAACGGGGATTCCCGCCCCTATGGGTTCTGGGCCACAGGTAACGTGAGGTAGTTTTGCCATCCCTAAACATACACCAATACATAAGGGAAGGAACATCATGCTGCCTTGGAGTATAGAAAAAAGTTACTTGATTTAGTGAAATTTATTATTTTTTATAGTATTTAAAATTAATATATATATATATATATATATATATATATATATATATATATATATATATATATATAAATAATTCACAATAATAAACACAGGACGGATAACACAATGAGAAAAAAAGGTTAAAATATAGTTTTGGGGTTGTAGTTTGCTCCAAATTCTAATTTTAGTCCCTTAAATTTATAAATAGTTGTATTTTAATCCTTCAAATTTTAATAAATTCTAAATCTAATCATTAAAAAAATATTAATGTAAAAAATAACAAACAAATGTTTTATTTTGAACATGAACTTTGGTGTTTATGGCTCGTATACATACAAGAAATAAGAATGGATGCATGAGAATAATTTTTTTTTCCATTCTATTTGATATTGTTCGCCAAATAATAAAGTGAGAATCCACTCTCATGGATATGAAGGAATCTTGATCCCTATAAAAATCTAATCAATCTCACTCTTTCTTTATTTAATTAAGAACTACATCTATTTATTAATTATTTTCATTCTCTCTTATACTTTAGATTTTCATCTCTCTCTCGCCTCACTTAACTTTTTTCTCTTACTTTATATTGTTTTTAAGGGTAAAATATAAAAATGATCCATGCATTTTCACTCAATTTTATGTATGACTATGACCCCTACATTTCATTTTTTTTCAAAACACACTACTGCACTTATTAATAAGCTTTCATTTATTAAAAAACCATTCACTTTAACATGAGCTTTTTTTATAACATTTTAATAGAATATTTATATTTCTTAACCTTCTTAACTAACTTTGGGTCAAAAAAATGGAACCCACATTCTGTACATAACATTCGGTCAACGTTTGCCTAAGGAAAATTATCATCTCTTTCGAAAATAACAATCTCCTCATCACGATTTTTAAAATATCATCCAACCTCTGCTTTTTTCGTTCTGCTACAAATCGAATCAAGTATGAATCTAACCACAAATAAACCACAAACTTCGGTATGAAACTTTGGAAGATTGCAAGGAACAAGATACAAAGTTTCTATAAATGAGAAGGAACGAACTAGAACAATTTTTTTGTTTGAAAATTTTTGTGGCCAATGTTGAGTGTCCAAGTCTAAACTAAGAAGCAGAATCCTGATGAAGGAAAAGGCATAAACGTGAGAGGCCAAATGGTGGGTGATGAAGAATCTCTATATCCTTAATCTCAATGCTAATGTAAAGATGCATGTCCCAGTTTTTAGAAAGGATGAAAAATATGCTAAAATGTCAAAAAAAAAAGAATTAAATAATATCTCAATGTAAAAAGGGGCAATTACTAAAATAACATATTTTTGCATAATAATTACTTAAATGTTTGAATTTTTCAAAATTACTCAAATAGCATAATTATAGTTCAATAATTTATTGAACTAAAAAAATTAATTTTTTTAACAAATTCATTGAAAATAATAATAAAAAATGATCAACTAGTTCAATAAATTATTAACCATTAACTTAAAAAACCAAAAAATAAACAAATTCGTTAAAAATACCTATGAAAAATAGTTCAATAATTAATTGAATTATAGTTCAATAATTTATTAAACTATAATTATGGTATTTGAGTAATTTTTAAAAAATTCTGACATTTTAGTAATTAGCATGAAGATTTATGCTATTTGAGACAAATTCTTATGTAAAAATGGATGGTTTTATAATTAATGATAGTTTCTTGACAAGTGTAAGTGTGTGTTTTGAAAGAAAAAAAAAGTGCAGGAGTCCTATTTGAAAATTTGGTGAAAGTGTAGGGGTCATTTTTATATTTTACCCAAAAATTAATGAAAATGAATTCGTTATAATAAAAGCAATTAATTAATTAATGAAAGGAATAAAAATGCCATTTTTGAAAGAAATTTTGCTATTTTAAGAAAATAAGGGAGGAAGAAAGTGCTATTGGATGTAATTTTGCATATGAATAATTGAGATAGTTGTAAATTATACACCTTCTTCTATAGGTTAGTTTTAATGAATTTGAAGCACATGTTTACTTCTAGATATTTCAATTCTATTAAAATATAACAGATTTTCTTAATATTTGGTGTAATTTGTATAATGTATCATTAGTAATATAATATAAAAAATATGAAGTTTATGCAAGATTACAATTCAGAGAGAGAAAGAATATTATTTATCATTATTAGATTCATGTAAAATCCAAAGGCTTATATACAACTCAAAAACGTCTAATAGCTCACTAACTGAATTCTAACTTTCTAATAATATGGTTAGTAATCATTAATTAATTACAAGATTGCCATTATACAATTACAATTTTACCACAGACATGAGTTTGTCACAAAGAAAAATGAAATCTATCAGTTGTGAGAGATTTTGTAATCACATCAGCAAGTTGGTCTTGAGTTGGTATATATTGGAGTGAAATATCCTTGCGAACGACGCGTTTTCGAACAAAATGAAAGTCGATTTCTATGTGCTTTGTCCTCGCGTGAAAGACAAAATTGGATGCAAGTTGAATTGAAGATTTGTTATCACACCAAAGTATAGGTGGTGTAAATAAAGAAATCCCCAAATCCTTGAATAATTGTCTCAACCAAGACAATTGGTAATGAAGGCCCGATAAAGAGCCTTACATCGATATTCGCTTTGGTGCACATTCGAGATGCTTATCATGTCGTCAATGAAGAATTGCTTCTTTGTAGACCAAGAAATTGGATTGCATCCCAAAAATATTACACAACCTGTGAGAAATGTGAGGAAATTTTTTAAAATAACATCCCTATTGGTAGTTAATCTCGCCAGTTTAGGTCCCAAATCGTCAAACCTTAAGCAGTTGAATATCCAAAGTAATGTAAGATTAGGATAATGAAGGCTATGAGGCTCGTGATAAAGAGCCTAAGATTGACAAAATCTTCAAGAATATGGCTACGCACGAGGAGTGTTTGATTAAAGACTTGTGCAATTTACAAAGGATGAGTTTTGAGATTCAACAAAGCCTTAAGGAACCATATACATAAATCATGTCTTGTAAATGTAAGATATTGTTTCTTTATAACAGGGCTAAAAGTTTCTTCAAAATCAACTCCATGTTCCTGATGGTAACCCTTGGCAACCAAATGTGCTTTATAACGAGCCATTGATCCATCCACATTACATTTTACTCTATAAACCCATTCGCACCCTATAATATTTTTATGTGCAAGAGGAGGAACAAGAGTCCATGTATGTTGCCTAAGTAAAGCTTGATATTCATCATTCATAGCAGACTGTCATTCTGGGACTTTATGAGAAGCAGTAAAAGAAGTAGGTTCAAGTATAGGATTATAAGTAACAACACTAAAGACCTTCTTCTTGAAAATTCCAGATTTACTGCGAGTTTGCATGGAATGGGTAGCATTATGATCCATTAACACACTTGGAACAGGACCAGAGAAGAGAGATGAGTATGTATTGATGATTCTATGGGTGATTCGGATATAGATGGGGTAGGAAGTATGAGGTCAGGTATAGATTGGACAGATTGATCTGTCTGAGGTATAGTGTATGGCTGGAAGGTAGGTTGTATATGTGAGGGAACTGTAGGAGTAGGTGTATGGGAAGTAGGTGTTGTGCTAGATGGAGATAAGAGATAAGGTAATAGGATAAGTGAGGAAGTTTCAGTGTTATAGGGAGATTAGGTGAAGACACGGTAGATGAACTATTTGAGAAAGGGAACACTGTTTCATCAAAAAGAACATGCCTAGAGGTGTAAAACTTGTCAGACTTTGGATCATAACAAATGTATTCTTTGTATTCTAAAGGATAACCTAAGAAGACACATTGGGGTTTTTGGTTGAAGTTTGTTGGTGTTCTATGGCTTTAGGAGATGATAGCATGCACACCCAAAATTTTTGAGATTCTTGTAATCTGGCAAATAGGAGAATAACTTTTCAAAAGAAGATTGATTTCCTAAAGTTGCAGTAGGCATCCTATTGATGAGAAAAATAGCCGTGGAGAAAACATGGAACCAAAATTTAAGAGGCACAAAAGACTTGGAAATAGGACTCATGGTTGTTCCAACAATGTGCTTATGCTTTCTCTCAGCTAAGCCATTTTGCTCAGGGGTGTGAGGGCAAGACTTTTGATGTAAAATGCCAGAAGAATAGAGAAGAGTAGAGAAAAATAGAGAAGGATTTATTAACATATTTTCCTCCCCCTCACTTCTAAAAACCTTTAATTTTGATGATAAAAATTTTTCAACATAAGACTTAAATTTGACAAAAAAGGAGTAAACATCAGATTTGTTATGTAAAGGAAATATCCAAGTATAACGAGACATATCATCAATGAATGAAATATAATATCGATAGCCATTGACAGAAATTGAGGGAGCAAGACCCCACACGTCACTATGAATAAGTTCTAGTGACTTGTTATAAAAAATATTATTATAATAAATATTTTTTAAAATATTATTATTCTCTAGTAATATAATATAAAAAATATGAAGTTTATACAACTATTTTTTAAAAAAAAAAATTGTTTATTTTTATAGAGTTTTTTTTTTAAAGATATTATCTCAAATTGATGAAGATGTTGATGAGAATGAATCAAGTTAAAATGTTATTAAAATTCGTTAAAACTAATCGGTAGAAAGATGATCTTTTTAACAGTTCTATGAAACTTCTTGGAGATTTCTCCTATTCTCCTTCTTTTCTTCCCCATCCTTACACACTGGGAGATAGCTTCATCGTAAAAGTTAAAGCCCCTACCTTTCCTTTCCTGTTCCCAAATTTTGAACATTTCTCTATTAGCCAGCTCAAAAATCTTCCTCGTTCTTCTCTCCCGTTTTATCTTCCACTTCTCTTTCGGTGCTCCTTCTTTCAATTTCTCCCTTTTAGTCGCGACTAGGGTTTCAAACCTCTGAAACTTTGGATACCCATTTCTGTATTATTTTCCGATTATCAATTCTTAACGACTTATCTGAATCAAGTATTTGGATTTTTTTAATTATCTTTCCCAGCCACCGTCGGTCACTAGGGGAAGATTATGACTAAACCGAATGCAATTTCAATGAAGAGAAACTTTCGATCTCGAGGTATTTTTAATGGAATTTCTTCTATTGTATTGCTTTTATTGTTCTTTGATCAGGGAAAATTCTTGAACATTTCGTTTCTTCATAATTCTTATTCGGGTCTTCCCCAAAAATGGAGCTTTAGAAGTAATCAGGTTGGGGTGATTCATAGGAGAATTTCTGAAGTTTCTTTAAACAATACTATTAGTCTTGATGAATCCCTTACAAATAATCTTACTGCAAGTCGTCCCTCATCGTGCTTTGGAATATCCGAACATAGAGGTTATAAGAGCCGATGTGAATACTTGATTGCCCATCCCGATTGCAATTCGGGCGGATTTTTCGATTACATTATGTTTTTCTACTGTGATTGTGAAAGATTCAGTGTTTTGGGTTACTTGGTGATGCTAATTTGGCTGGCTTCTTTGTTTTATCTGTTGGGTAATACTGCTGCTGACTATTTCTGTTGCTCATTGGAGAAGTTATCGACTCTCTTGAAGTTGCCAGCTACGGTGGCTGGAGTTTCGTTGCTTCCCCTTGGCAATGGAGCTCCTGATGTTTTTGCTAGCATTGCTGCTTTTATGGGTAAGGATGCTGGTGAAGTGGGACTTAACAGTGTGTTGGGTGGAGCTGTCTTTGTTACCTGTATTGTTGTTGGTGTTGTTTCTCTTTCTGTCGATGAGACTGGTGTTAAGATTGATAAAAAATGCTTCATTAGAGACGTTTGTTTCTTCATGTTTACCATCTGCTCACTTGCTATAATTTTGGCATTAGGTAAGGTTAGTGTTATTGGCGCAATCACATTTGTTTCAATTTATCTGGTTTATGGATTTGTAGTTGCTGCAAATGAGCTTTTGAAGAAGCACGCAGTGAAATTGACACTGAGCTCTGTAACACCTTTACTTCCTGTGACGGGAAGTATCTTCTCTGTTGGAAGTGAAGAAGATGATTCAGTGTATGCATCCCTTCTTGAGTCTGAATCTGAAAGTGATGTACCACGTCTACAGAATAAATTGCCTCAATGGATGTGGTCTTCAAATGTTGCAATCTATTCAAATCATCAGTCTTTGAGGGGCAGTTCAGATAGTCCAAAATTTTTGTGGGGCTGGAATGATGAGGAACCAGCGAATGACCAGCCTTTGTGCTCTCGCTCTAAATTATTTGCATTTCTTGAACTTCCCTTGACGCTTCCAAGACGTCTAACAATTCCTATTGTGGAGGAGGAACGGTGGTCAAAGGCTTATGCTGTTGCCAGTGCTTCACTAGCACCTATTCTTCTGGCCTTTTTATGGAACACCCAAGATGATCTAGGATCACTGAGTGGAAAATTCGCTTACTTTTTGGGGGTTTCCCTTGGGGTTGTGCTTGGTGTTCTTGCATATTTGTATACAAGATCTGATCAGCCACCTCGTACGGCTTTGTTTCCATGGGTTTTGGGAGGATTTTTCATGAGCATTGTCTGGTTTTACATTGTTGCAAATGAGCTAGTTGCTTTGTTGATGTCATTAGGTATAATTTTTGGAGTTAACCCATCAATTCTTGGACTAACGGTGTTGGCATGGGGCAACTCAATGGGTGATTTGATGTCGAATTTAGCACTGGCAATGAATGGCGGAGACAGTGTTCAGATTGCTATGTCAGGGTGCTATGCTGGGCCAATGTTCAATACACTTGCAGGGTTGGGGATCTCTATGCTTCTTGGAGCTATTTCTCATAGACCTGCGTCTTACATTCTTCCCAGAGATAGTAGCTTGTTTTATACATTGAGTTTTTTAATGTCCGGACTTGTTTGGTCACTGATTGTGTTACCTAGGAATGATATGCGCCCGAACAAAAAGTTAGGAATTGGCCTAATTGTTATATATTTGTCATTCCTTATTCTTAGGATGAGCACATCGATGGTGAAACACTAATGATTGCAATGACTGTTCTTTTGAACTAATCACAGATATGTGCCTTGTTTAGATATGTCGTAGGAGAACCAGAAGCCTGGATGTGTATAATGTTGGCCTGTTTATACCATGATTTGTACATCACAGAAATATCAAGTTGAAGAAGTTTAACTTCTATACTTTCATTTACAAGTATCAAATGGACTGCCTCACGTTTTTTCATATATATTATCTAACTAGTTTTGGCGGGTTGTTTTACATAGTGAAGGGTAAAAGCTTTTTTCTTCCTCCTCAGTGCCCTTTCATCCTTCTTGTAGTGATTGAATCATTGAAATGTGAAGTGCAATTCACACTCTTTATTTCCAAAGTGATTGCATACATTATTAATTCACTTGACACTTTTCGTTGCTCCTACTAAAATATCCATATCCACAAATCTCCAGATCTTTAAATGTCTTCTGTTATTTAAATTCATATAAAATCTTTCATACGGTTGCCTTGTATCTCTTGTATCTTGGAATGACATTTCCAATTGGAAGCCATCCTTTCTCTAATGTTATATGACGGCTAATTTCTAATATTCTTGTTGTATATGTATTTATTAACAATAATAAATAAATAGTATAGTTTCTTAGCTGGTAAAAAGAACTAAAGACATTGGAAGGTAAAAAACCATATATTAACTTCTGAGGATTCATTTTGAAGACAATTATTTTGTCTGATTGTGAAACGGCTTCTGGCTAAGAAAGAATAGTCCCGTTCAATCTTACGGCCGCTATTCACTGGGGCTTCGGTCGCCGGCTCCTCTGTCATTAGGTCACCAACGTCTTTGAAACTGCAAATGGACTCCCTACTATCAATCTTATGGAAGCATCAGCTTATTATATTGTTGGATCACATGCATTAGAAGATGACATATTTACACAGTAGGCAAGTAGCAATTTACAAAAAATGCAGATTCAGTTCATGTAAACAAGTATTCTAAAGAAAATCATGGAAGCAAGTAGAAAGTAATACCACCAGTCCACCAGAAATATCTGGTTTAATTACATAAAGAAACGCTTTAGAATCACAGAGTGACAAGATGGGGAAAGGAAACTTTTGTATGGAATATTTTGAAGAGCAATTTTTTTTTTCTTTTTTTTTTTTTTTTTGTGTGGAAGAGCATCAAGCAGTCAGTATTCTCTCCCTGCCTGTTTAATCTGACTTCCTTAGATTGCAGGTTCAGCAACTGGTTGATTCACCATACATGTTATCAAGAATGGAAATGACTCCAAAAACAAAAGCCTGATCAATGCCTGCTTTTATCATTACATGGTTAGAGATCCTTGCTTAACAGCTTCCCAACCTCTTTATTCACTCCAATCTGCAGTTATTTCGAAACACGATGTATCAACTTATCGGTCTCTAACATGTAAGAAACCAAGTAATTTCATCCTTAGCAGATTGAATTATTACCTGTGCTACTATATTGCCTTCGGAGTCGATGACGTTACATTCTTTATCAGGGAAATGACCATTGATCTCAAAGTCCCAATCTTTGTTGCTAACCTTTGGTTTTGTAGTGATTTTGATTCCAACGACCTTGTTCATAGGAAAACTTAACTTGTGCTTCATCAAGCTGAAAACCATCTTTTTAGATCCTTGGAAGTTGTATTTGTAGGCCTTCCAGCTCTTATAAAAACTTAATGCCTCAAAAATCCCTCCCTGAAGTAGAAAAAAGATTTCCCATATGAAATAATGAATTGTGACTCAAAAAGTCAAAACACATACAAATCAATATCCACAGAACACTTTAATCTGAATTGTCTCAAGATGTGAGAATGGATGCAAATCAATGTAAGAAAAAACAGAGAAAACCGACCGTACAGATTGCGGTCGGTCAATCTGTTCACCATCATGTTTGGTTTTGCGGCTTTTGCCCGAGTGGAAATGCAAAACCAACATTTTTGGTTCAATGTCAGTTTAAAGTGTGTAAACCGACGACCGAACCGAATTGACTGACGACTTAATATAATATTTTTTCCCCGGTTATGGGAATATGTAGAGTAAGCAAACATACCTTCCCATGGATTCGAAGAAGGGCATCCCCATTTCCATCTCTCAAAATCATCTCCTCTTCTTTACCAAGAATCCCACACCCATCAACACTAAAAATAACATTCTGACTGTAATCTGTCACCACAAAGCCCCCTCCATTAACTACATTTGGTCTCCTCCTAACAACAAGCACAACATCAGAAGATAAACAATATAATTTGCTAACTATGGGAATCATCTTTGCCATTGTATCCAACTATATTTCCGTCTCTATATGCGTGTCAATCAAGTTCATCGACTCGATGTACTTGAACTAGATGAGTTTTTTAAATCCAACAAAACTCTGGTTGTTTATCAAATTTAAGCAAGTGATGATCATTTTGCATATATTAAAGGTTGAAGAATATTTACCAAGATTGCTTGTTTCATGAGAGAACCGCTGGTCCACGCACTGTTAATTAGGCAATTGAAAGAGAGAGTGAGCTTTGAGAATTATTCCATTTTCCACCTTGGCTTTATAAACAAAGAAGAAAACTGAGAAAGCATCTTTGTCATATATAATCTTGAAGAAACAACCAATAGTTCCCCAAAAGCTTGTATTAAGAATCTAGCTAGCTGATAAAGCCATCCAATTTGACATTCTTTAGGTTCATATTCATCCAATGACATTACTATTCGGCCAAAATATATCATTCCTAGAGCATATTCTTCCCCTTTCCCCTCTCAAAATAAAAACGTATACGGGATTGTTTGATAGATGATTTTGGCTGATTTAATCCTCCAATCTATAAAATTCAACCTCAAAACTAAATATAGACTACACATATTTAGGCTTATAAAACTTATTCTCTTACATATCTAGACACAAACCACATAAATCTAGGCTTCCTAACTCCTTAAGGTAGCCAAACTTGACTCTCAGGTTTGGACGGGGTTGTTAAGCTTGAGTTTGTATTTAGATTGTATAAAACACTAGGTTTGTTAAATCTACAATGTGTTGAAATTTTGAAAAAATAATGAGTTGTTAAGGATGATTGGTTTGATAACCCAAGTTACAAAACCAGGAGATAGTGTATTAGGCTTGTGTAACTTAAATCCGCGAGTCAAACTAGAATTAAAAAAAAAAAACTTAAAAGAAGCCTATAGGTCTATACAAAATTCAATTTGATAACCCTCCCTGAGTACAATATCAAAAGAAGCTATCTTTCCAGTTCACTTTTTTTGTTTGTAACTTTGACTTGAGATGGTGGTTTTTTATCGTAAAAACTAAAAAGAACCAAAGTAGAACATATTTAGGGTCGTTTATTTGTGGGAGAGTTAAAGGACTTAGAAGAGCATTTTTTTTAAACTAACTAGTCTTTTACCACGTGCGTACGTGATATCATTTTTAATATAGAAATATGTAAAGGTTTAACATATTTTTTGTTTGATTTTTCTATGCTTTATAAATCTTATGTATTATTATGTTTTATTTAAGATTTAAATTATCGTATATTTTACTAATTCAATGAATCATATGTAGTTGATTTTCTTTTTATTTAAGATAACTTTTTTAACTTCTTTATTTTTAAAATTTGTACTACCAAATAAAAAGCAAACCGTTTTTTCTAAATCTATCTATCTATCTATATATATATATATAGTTAATTTTTATATCTAAATTATTTATTTCTAATTTTAATTAAAATTTAAGAAATTATATATATTTATATATATGTATTTTTAATAATTTTAAAATATTTCTTATTAAAAAATTTAAATTTTATTTAAATATTATACCCTTACTAATTCAATAAATTATATTTTATTGCAGTTTTTTTATCTTAGCTATTTTTTTAAAACAATTTAAGTTTTTTTAGATATTTTAAAATTAAATGACCATCACCTTTATTAAATCATTTAATATTTGAATACTTAAATATAATTTATTTTCCATCAATGAGTGATAAATCTAAACAATGAATAATTATTCATTTTAATATATTAAATTTGATTTTCAACTATTTTGTACTTTGATGTTGTGAAAGTAATAAAAAACCAAGAATTTTTTTATTTTAAAATGACAATTTTTTATTCATTGAAGAGAAATATTTTACTAAAAATATTAATGGTCATTTAGTAGAAAGTGGAGTATAAATAACAATGACATGTTTAGTAATTTGGAGATTTTAAAAGGTATATATAATGACATGTTAATAATTTTAATAGTTTAAAAAGTGGATAGTAATCCAAAAATGTTTCTCAAACATCCCTATTAAGGATTTAAAAATTTTAAAAATTAAACAAACTACCAAATTTACAACATTTTAAATAAACTAGGGTAGTTTATTAACGTGGCAGCTAACCACAATAACGTTGTGTGGTTTAACATTTTCAAATATGATGGAATTCCTAATTTCTCCAATTTTCATTTCGTCTTCAACATTTGATTTTTTTCGGTTGAAAAGCCTCCTCGCCAAGAAACCAACTTTTTTTTCTCCTCCATCAGCTCGAAAATGCCAACGCACAACTCTGTGTTATCTCACTCCTTCCCCGCCGAAAGCAGCCATTTTTTGCATATCTTTTCAACCTAAAATCGGTCTATGACATTGAATCCCCTCTTCCCCGTCGAAATCGGTGAAATTTTGATTTTCTTTTTAAAGAAAACGTGATACGGTATGACGTTTTCTAATCTCGAAGCCACGAGCTTTTAAATTTTAGATTAGGCCGCGCCAGCCCAACTCGAACAAAACCATAGGTTTGTTGGGCCGAGTCCAAGCTGAGCCTAAACCTATTAATGCCGCTCCACCCATTGATGAAGGTTTGAAACCTTAAATTTATAATCTAGTATTATAAGAAATATTTAAATTTATAATTTTTTTGATTAGATTATATTATAAAATTATGAGATATAAATTTTTAATACTTTTTAAATTTCAATTAAATTTAAAAATATTTTTTTATTATACATTATTATCATAGATTTTTAATATTATATGAATTAAAAGGTTAATAATTATATAATATAAACTTATTTACTAATTAAATACTTTTGGGGATCGAGGATTCATGATCAATGATTGGGGATCGGTGGCGGGACGAAGAATGCATTTTCCATTTACATCCCTAAAGTTGAAGGGGAATAAAGTTTCCTATCCCCATCTTTATTGGGAATTTGGGATTTTTGACCTTCAAAATAGACATTTAAGGGTTATCGATCTTCAATCTTATTTTAATCTTTTTTGACTTTATGATGATGTCATTTTGTTTTGAAAGTACATTTTTACCCTTAAACTTTAATATATTGAATACCATAATCTCTCATTAGTATTTTTAATCTCTTCCAAAACTTTAACACTTTGTCCACTTTCTTCACATAGCCTCAAGTAATCTTCAAGTTTTCGATTCCTGTCATAAAGTAATACAAATTATCTTTTAGTTTCAAATATTTTATCATTTACAAATCGGACATATTTATTTATTTTAAAAAAATTCGGGTTACCCCGAAATTGGTGTTTTTTCCCCGAAATTTCTATTTTTTAAAATATTTTTTCACTTAATTTTCTTCTTTTAACCGAAATTTGAGGCAAGGCCTCCCTTTTCTTCTTTTAGTTTCAAATATTTTATCATTTATAAATCGGACATATTTATTTATTTTAAAAAAATTCGGGTTACCCCAAAATTGGTGTTTTTTCCCTGAAATTTTTATTTTTTAAAATATTTTTTCACTTAATCTTCTTCTTTTAACCGAAATTTGAGGCAAGGCCTCCCTTTTCTATTCTATTGATTTCGGTGCACTGAAAAAAATTTGACACCCCAAATTTGACATGGGGACGTGAAGTTTTGACACCACTAATCTTAAAAAAAAAACACTTATATTATAAGTATCTCTGTTGAAGATCTACATCGAAAAAAATAAAAGGAACATTATAAGATACATAAACTAGTTCTCTTACTATCAATAAATTTTGAGATGAACTCTTGACATCAAGAATCTCAAATTGAATTATCCATTTGAATATATTATTTAATTATAAAAATGAGAAGCCACCATTTGAAGTTAAAAACAGCCCCAACATCTCCTTCTCCGCCAAGAAACAAGAAGCACCAGTTGAGAATTTTGGTGTTTTAACTTACTCACCGTCTCACGTTAGCGTGAAGTGATTGATTAGATTTGACTTACACAAAACAACCTCATAATTTTCTCTGTTACGTTTCTTCACTTGATACGTCACCCCTCACTGCCCCCACTTATTTTTGCCGTGGTACTTTGGAAAAAACACTTCATTCTTTCATCAAAGCCCAAATGGTCCCCTCACCCTAATGGGCCGAGTCTAGCATTCTCTAATTTTCATTGCTTCCTTCAATCTTGATTAAGTTAAAGGCCGCCTTAATCTTCCAGCCCGTTCCAGTCTCGTTCAATAATTTCTCGTTCTTCACACCATTTGTTTATAAAAATACCTACTACGTTTTATTTTATAAGTACTTTGTTTCTTATTGGTCAATAAACACTTTTCCAAATGTTTCTATCTGTTTTATTCATATTGGATAAGACTAACCTATGAGACCATGTATTTAGTAAAAAAAAAAAAAAAAACTCTATATTTATCTAAACGCTAACGAGTTTTTAACCAATAGAATTGAGACACGAAAAAAGTCAAGACAAACTTCTCTTGACCAACTTTCACTTTTTTTTACCCCATTTGTTTAAGTTAGCTAGCAAAGACTAATATCTGTATAGTATCCTTATTTTTCAATGTGAATTATTCAGAAATCTCTTACACTTGGAAAAAAAAAAAAGTCTGTAGTTTCTCTCTGTCCAACTTAAGATGCTGATTCCTCCCCATTTCAAGGCAATCTTTCTCCCATCCCACGTGCAATCTGAGTTACCAACTTTTCTTTCTCTGCAACACCCAAAACGAGCTAACACAGACCCTCCTCCCCTTTCATATTGTGTCATTTCTTCTTTACTCTATTATAATTTTTAAGAAATGACCAAACTCCAAATCTCTCATTTTGTTTTTAACATTCAAACACTTTGCAAATTAGTCTTACACCAACTTAGCCACTGCAATCCACAGGCTTTATTTCCCAGCCGTCTTTATCATTATTATGGGAAAAACTGATTTCTCTCTCTCTCTTTTTTTATCTTTCTTTCTCTTAGAATGCCACTGCCTGTGCCTGCCTCGAGTTGAAAAAAAGGTTCTTTTTTTATTTTTATTTTCACTCAAAGCCTGTGACTGACTAATAATGACTCTCTTTTCTGGCCTCATTATAACTTATATCATTAAAAACTCTGCAGCCCACTTCTTGATTTTACATTTATTATGTGTTGCAGAGCGGTTTTCTTTATATGGGTTGTAATTGTCTTTGTCAGCTTCCTTTCTCTCATTAACCATCCATTTTACTTACCTAACTAACATCAATTCATTGTTTTTGCTTCTTCTTGTTTGTTAATCACTTTGCTTTTAAAGTTTTTATCTTTCCATTCTCTGCTTCTTCCCTGCCTTCTTATATTTCTCACTGTTTTTGAATTCTTTGCCATTTTCTTTCTTTCTTTTGTACTGATTTTTGCTGATTGGCAACTGGGTATCTACCAGTTTCCTCTAACAATGGCTGCTCAGTCAGATTCTTCTTCTTTACCAACCCCTTGTCCTAAGTCTCCTCCTGATTACCCTGATTTGTATGGGAAACGTAGAGAAATAGCTAAGATTCAGATGCTTGAAAGAGAGATTGGTTTCCTTGAGGTGAGTTTTTTGAATTTTAATTGCTTGTTCAATTTCAACCATTGCTCTTTTTTGGTTTTTTAGCTTTGTTAATTTGACATGCAGATCTATGATTATTTGGTTTATAATAGAGATTTCATTGTTTCAGTTTGAGGAGCCAGTTTTTCACTAGAATTGCTAGTGATAAGCTTTATAAAACTACCATTTCTGGCTGTCTTTTCCTTAGAACTGAATCTCTATCATTTCTTCTAAAATATTTGTCTTCTTTTTTTTATGAACAAGAATTCTTTGAGAATTACAGTTCATCATGTAAACTGTGTCTTGCTTTCATTTTCCAAAAGCATATTAATTACTTGAGAACTACATGCAAAAAAATTCTTCTCATTCTCTACGTCCTTACATGAAAAATTGAAACAGGAGGAATTAAAGTCGGTTCAAGGTCTTCAACCCGTCTCCATTTGCTGCAAAGAGTATGCTTCATTAAATAAATTTCAACATTTTTCAGTTTACTTTGTTCTAATGCTTTTCCCTTATAATGAATTGGGAGATTGATCCATCCCCTCTTTATCTTCTACTGGTTAAATTTTGCAGGATTAGTGACTTTGTCACTACCAACTCTGATCCATTGACACCTACGTAAGAGTTCGATGTTTGATTAAACTGATCTGCAAAACTTAAGGCTGTATTGATTTTGATCCATGTTCATTTTCTTTTTCAAGCAGAGGTAGAACAAAACGTCAGCGATGTCGATGTCGCTTTTGGAAATGGTTATGGTTAGAATCAACTCTCAACATACATATTTTTTATTCTTTGTTCAGACACTGAGAATGTTTTTAGTCAGTGTATAACACTTGTGAACATTGTCCATGCAGTAAATTTCCTTGCTTTAACTTGTCATGGATTTGCTGTTGCTGTTGTGCCGGGTGCTCTGTCTACCTAGAAATGCCTCGCTGCCGTGATTGCAAACCGTGTGACTTCCAATCATGGGTGAGCTGTTGTAGACTACCAAAGAGTAGTTTTTTCTCCTGTCCCTCTTCCTCTTGCTGTAGGAATATCTCGTGCAGTAAATCGTGTTGCGTTTTTTCATCACCTTCAATATCCTGCCCTGATTGTAGCTGTTGCTGCAAGTGCAACCTCAGCTGTAAGTGCTCTTTTCCCAAATTCCCTCAGGTACCTTCTTGTGGTACAACTACCTGTTGTAACCCCTGCTCTCTGTGTTGCTGTTAGTACGGCAACGCGATTCCGTAAAGTTTCTTGGATCTTCAATATGATATCATTAATGTACATTATAATGAATTTTATTTTCTACTTTATTTATTTATTTTTATAAAATTTACGAGTGGGAACAAGAACAAAACATTTGTAGGCAAAAACGCAAAAAAAATGAATTTTGTGTGAAGTGAGGATAAATTTGACTTGAGAAAATACGGTCAATATGATTTCGAAATCATTTAAGACAAGATTGAGTTGTTTAATCTGGGTCCTACTACTTGATATGGATGCAAATGATTTAAACTGGCAGGCCACAATTTGTCCATGGTTTGAGTATTGTCTAATCACTCCTTTTGTACCATATTGGCAAATAGATTGTAAAATTCCCTGTTTAGACCTGAGGTAGCAAAAATCTACTACTACCTCAAGCATAAGATAATATGCTGCAAGATGCTTCCAAATCTATGTTCTTCCTTCATCTACTCACCATGAGAGGAGCATTAGACATGTCTCAACTCGTCCACGATAGTTTGTCGACCAACGTCACAATTTTATATGAGCAGTCTAGTTTAATTAGATTATATTAAATTGAAAAGGTTTTTCATAACTGCTGCCTCTTCTAATATAATGAGATAAAGAGAAGTAACAGAGAAGGAATTGGGGTGTAAAGATTGGAATTTAAAATCACACACTATTAACTAACCAGCCATCTCATTTGGGCTAACATGTGAAACATGGCAGCAGTAACAACAGTGACAGTAACTAGGTAAGAAAAGCCAAACTAAAACATGTTATGCCAAACATTAGTTTACTTCAAACTTGGTAAATGGATTCCTTTGCTACCTATTGAGGCTGGGGATTCTTTTTAATGGCAAACCAAGCAGTGAATTATTCCACACTTGATCATGTCTTTTTCTTTTCTTGCTGTTTTCTCTGTGAACTGGCACAATGTTGGGGGGAATGGAAAAAACCAGCGAAAACTACCCTATACAATGAAAAACAGTTACAACCTTGTCCAGGCAAATGCCACAGGGCTTCGGACTTGGTGTTGGGCATTGCTCCACACAATTGATCCAAACTCGAACCTCGCAGTTCGAGCAGCGGTACTGCTAGCCACAAATGTAACAGTGAACCTCTTCTTCTCCCCAACTTTAGTAAACACAAGCTGTGTGGGTTTGACTATCACCTTCACAACTGATGGTGCAGTGGTAGCTACTTGGTAAACTGACTCAGCAGGCCCTACATTCGTGACCTCACGAGTGTATCGAACAACCCTCTTGCTTGCAAACACGACTGAGAATGACGGGTAGTTGAGTTGTCCCGGGTCAGCAAACTTCCTCGAGCAGGTTACGTTGGGGCGTTTGACGATCGCCTGAACATGGTCAATCGAATAGTCCAGAGAGCATAAGAAAGCAATATATTCATCGGTCGAGATATCATAAACAAGACCGGGGGAGAGGGCTTGGTGGGGATCGACATGGCCGGCACCATGTGCCCATGGATTGGAAAGTGCACCTCCTGCAGCGTCCTTGAGAGGGGAGTTGGTGTTGTCCTGTGTGTAAGCAGTGGTCATCAATGCAGATTTGATAGCACTGGGGCTCCATTCTGGATGAGCTGCCTTCAGCAAAGCTGCTAACCCACTAATGTGTGGGCAAGACATGGATGTTCCTACATGGTTTTGAAGTACAGAGGACAGTTAGTAATGAAAGAATTAATATCATTTGTCAACTTCTATCACTTGAATTGGAACTTAAATTAAATATAGTATTTATTAGTGACAGCTCAACAATTGAGATCCAATTGATTTTAATTATAAATTCAAGTCCTAAATTTTGTACACTCTTCAAGTAGAATCCAATTGACTCGAATTAATTCAACCCATCTAAAAGATGAGTTACCTACTTAAAGTGGTCACTAGAGAGATGATTTACAAATCTGGGAAAAAGTTTTAATAATATTTACAAATGTAGTATTAAGCAATTTTTTAATAATATATATAAATATGTCATTTCTACTAAACACGTCAACCAGTGATATCCTAAAGCAAAATATTTAAATATATTTTTCTTTATATCACTATTTTTAATTATTTACTTCAATATGAATATATTATTTTGATAATATTATGTATAACTAATTTAGTAAATGAGAATAAAAATAAAGATGGTAAATATTAAAAGTAAACACTTCACTAAGAACTAGTCAATAATTTAGTGAAGTATATTGGTAAAATTTCAAAAAATGTACTTGCTATATGAATAATTATATATTTATATTATGCTATTGGAGTAATTCCCCAATTATTTAATCCATGATTATCAGATACAATGATAATAAATATCACAATCAATCAATAACTATCTTGTTTTTTCAATGGATCGTTCATTTAAAAAGTACTTATAAATATAGCAGATTTTTTCCATGTGGATCAGTGATCAACATTATAGACAATTAACATCCATCATTATTTATAAATACTTTTTAAGTTAGGCTGTATTTATATCTGCCCTTTACAAATACTTTTTTAAAAATATTAAAATATATATATATATATATATATATACATATCCCCAAAACCATGACATAAAACATAACATGAAAGTGAAAGAAAAGAAGGTATAGAATACCTGACATAATATTGAATTGGGTTTTCCTCTTATCACTATCCAATCCAGTAGGCCCAACAGCTCCAGACCAACCAGCTAAAATATTTACACCAGGCCCAATCACATCCGGCTTCAATATCTCCGGCGTCACTAGATTCGGCCCACGAGAACTAAACGCCGCCACCACCGGCGACGGCTTCACCTTCAAAACCGTCCCTCCAAAACTCAACACCGCCGTCGCTTTCGAATCTCCCTTCACATACTCCCTTATTATATCCCCTATCTTCCTCCCCACCGCCACCGCCGGCAACAAATGACTGTCCGCCACCAATTCCTCCCCATTCGCCGCCGTGTTCGCCAATATCATCCCCACCCCACCCGCCTCACGCACCACCCCTCCTTTCTCTACCCTCGCATTTATCCCTCTGTCACATATTACTATTTTACCCCTCACTAATTGTGGGTCTAATGATCCTGGTAAACACATATTGCTTGAACCGTTGTTTCCTTTGTTGTAAACTAAAGCGACTGCTTTTTTCCCCATTCCTTGGCCACTGTATAATGAAACTCCGTTATAACTTTTCTTGTTTCCTAATTCGATGTAAGCCGGGAAATCCCGGTCTAGCGTCCCGGCCCCGACCGTCATTATCCACGGCGCCACGTTGGCTAATGACGCTCGGTTCGGGCCGCTGTTTCCTGCTGAGCAGGAAATGAAGATGCCCTTTTCCATTGCTGAAAATGCTCCTATTGCTATTGTGTCTCGGTAATATGGGGCTGATCCGCCTCCTAATGAGAGGGAGAGCACGTCCACACCGTCGAGTATTGCTCGATCTATACCGGCTAGGATGTCCGATCCGAAACAGCCTGTTGGCCAGCATGTTTTGTATGCGGCGATGCGTGCTTGTGGTGCCATTCCCCGCGCAATGCCGCTAGCATAACCGAGGAAACTCGCATTCGTTACGTGCGATCCGGCTGCTGTGCTCGCCGTGTGCGTCCCGTGCCCGTCTTGGTCTCTCGGTGATTGGTTCTCTTTCGGTTTCTTGAAATACCCTCCTTCCCCTCCGGATGCCATTTGGTAACCCTTTGAGAAGCTCCGTGCGCCAATTAGTTTCTTGTTGCATAACGACGGGGTGAAGTCCGGTCCCGATTCGCATTCCCCGCGCCATTTCGATGGGATCTCGGGCATTCCCGTGTCGTCGAAGCTTTTCGATTCGGGCCATATCCCAGTGTCAAGTACTCCAATGATGACATCGTGGGAAGCTTGGTCAAGATCTTGAGTGTTGTGACCATCCCACAAACCAAAATAGGAATCGAGGCCGAGGAAGCCGGGTGTGCGAGTAGTGTGGAGGTTATATACAGTGTCTTCATAAACACCGATAACAGAATCGGATTGACGAAGTAATTCAACTTCATCAGGATCTAGAGAAGCAGCAAAACCATGAAAGGCAGAAGTGTAGGTGTAGAGAAGGGAATTGGAAGAGGAGGTAGGTGAGAGAGACTGAAGATTGGAAGAGTACCAATCATGGTGAGTGAGATAGTTAGAAGGAAGATCATGATGTTTCATATGAACAATGTAGGTTGTTTTGGCACTGACAGAGATGAAAGGAAGAAGAAGAAGAAGAAAGAAGTGATTAGTGATCTAGCCATGGACCCCATTGAAGGAAGAAACAGAGAAAAAAAAGTTTAGATTTGGTAATGGTGAAGTGTAAGCATTGAGGAAAGTGAAGGTTGAAAAAGAGGGATTAAAATGGAGGAAGACAGTGAGTGTACTAGTGATGGGTTTATATAGCAAAGTAATGTTCAAAATAAGGCTCTCATTTCCTTTTTATTACATGAATACCACTATCTTAGATCATAGATGGGAACAATGTTTTTTTTTTTTTTTTTACAATTTTACTAATTACTGCCTCCATTCCTAGATAGATCATAGATTTGGCAATTCCTTTTGCCTTTCGGTTGTAGGGCCGAATTTCCATGAGTATACATAATGAGAAGAAAGAAAGATAGATTAAAATAAAATAAAAAATATCATTTTGGAAGATGATTAAGATTAACTACCAGCACTTTGTTTTAGGTATGGACTATGGAGTATATATATTGCCTTTCTGATTTCAAATTAATTAATGGTTTGAACTGTGGGAGCGTTAAGTTTGCATGTTTGGACACGTTTGTTAAGCTGGGGTTTTAGTGTAAAATATATTGAAATTGTGAAAATAAATGAATTTGTTAAACCCACCAATCCGGGTTTTAAAATTTTGAGAGAAACACTAATTAGACTTTTGTAACCTTCGTATGTTATTGATTTTAATGACTAATCTTCAAATTATGTTATTGGATAAACATTTGACTAATATGATTTGAACCGATATCATAGGGAGTGGTGTTTTAGATGATATGTTATTACAATTTGAATCATGTATTATTGTTAAAAAGAAAGAAAGGGAGAGAGAATGAATGAGATATGGAGAAAAAGAAGCCCACAAAATGTGTTATATATTTATCCCTCACGGGTTTAGCTTTCTTTAGAACTAACCCGTGAGGGGGGGATTTTGTATTGTACCTTAGTTGACAGGTTTTTCAAAAACTGATTTAGACTGTCTTTGTTTCATATGAATGGATGGCTAGAAGGGATCCATTCACAAAACAAAACAAAAAATTATAAATTGTATATTACAACAAATCAATATAATACATGTTCAAATTAAGTAACAATTAACACTTTCTTTCTATCCCATTTTGATCTTTACTTTAGCCGATATATGACAACAATTCACAGCTGTAAACGCCTTAGATTGAAGGGAAGAAGAAGAAAAACAAGGACCATTGCAAGAAAATCTGTGTTTTCTGTCAACTTTCATACTATTCTATTCTTAAAAAAAGGCACACCATCTGTTTGAGAAAATGACCGTGAGAAGGGAACGTTCCGATAGCACTTGGGAATAGTGATGGGTTGCGGCATAATTAGGGGTGAAATTGAATTTGTCATCACGCCATACCCGCTTTATAAATAGGGTAGGGTTGGGATCAGGGTCGGGGTGAGATGTTGACCCTATTTATTAAATTGGATGGGGTTAGGTTTTGTGTTTTGCCCCGACCCAAATTTTATTTATTTATTTTTTTCTACTTCACTATTGTTTCTCTTCTTTTATTTTATTTCCTTTTCTTTCTTTGACTCTCCTTTTGTGTCTTTTTGTCTCTCAATCTCTATATTACATTCTCACATCAGGCCATCAAATCAAGAGGTAAGAAGTATATGGGGCGATCCCGACCCCGCTTAATAAACGAGGAGGCAGAGTCGTTAGGGTTGGGGTGAAATTTAAATGGGATAGGATGAGAGTGATATATTTTTATTTAAACAGTGAAGAGGTGCAATCGAGATAGTGACCCCGCCCCCGCCTTATTTACACTATGGGCAGAATGGAGAAAAACAGAAAAGGGTAATTAGGGAATGAGTTTAAAATATATAAAAACGGCATAATTTTAAAAGGGGGGTTTAATTTTAAAAGAGAAAAAGAAGATAAGAGGGAGGGAGGGTGGGTGGGAGAACCGAGGCAGAATTTGTGTAAGGTAATGTAACGGCTATAAATAATGGTTATGGGCATATTTCAGACTAAAAGAGTGTGCTTTTTTGACCGTATGTATCGTTTTCTTTTACTTTTTTTTATTGTAGCGAAGAGGGGAATGGAATGCGCGTTTCGAGGGCCGTAGATCCAAAATCGCCCTATACGGCCGACGCATGGGCTGATGGCGTACCTTTCACCCAACAATCAACAAAATACGTATTGAATTTGAAACCAATTCGACCGTTTTTAATCTCAATCTCATGTAAATATGTAACGTTTGGTTGGCTTTTTTTTTCACACTTTTCATTTCTTTCTTTTTAAGGTTATGTTTGTTTATAGGGAATCTGAATGACCTTTAGATTATTGTACTTGTTTAATAAATTTTTTGATTGATATCTATGAATATTTAGATAAGTATGTTTGTTTTAGATGTTTTGTGTAAAAGGAATTATGGTAGTTTAGATATTTACTAATAGTAAAAGGGTACTAGTGTTCAAAAACAAATTTCTCTTATAAACACACTTTTTAAAGTAGTAATAGATAGATAATAGATAAATAGATTTAATATTTAGAATGACATTTATTATAATTTTTATCATTTATTATTTAGCATAAATTGACATTTAATATTTAAATTAAGGAATAATGGTCATTTTTAAGTAGTAATAGATAATAAGTTGATTTGGTTTATGTACTTTTAAAGAAAATAACAATTGAGTTTTTGCTTTCAAAATTTCAATGAATGGAGTAAATGAAATTCATAAATACGTTATATCGAACCTTCGACCTCAAGGAGAAAGAGTATATGCCTAATCAATTGTAAATAGTTGAATTATATAACTATTTAACCACATAATTATGATGATATATATTTTTTTTTTATCAAAGACTTAATCATCACTTCAAAAGATATATGGACTAATTTTTTACAAACTAATTAGAGGAACCAAATCATTACAACACTATAAAAAAAAATATAAAGACTAAAAAGGCATTTAAAGTAAAAGTAATAAGAAAGTTATTTATTTATATTATATTATATTAAATTGAGTAGATGATGAGACTCGAACCTTCAATCCCATAAAAAGAATAGGTATTATGACATATTAAATCATATTCAAGTTGGTAGGTTTCTCTTTGATGGTCAAGACTCAAGAAATAAAAGATTTTTTTTCCCAATTATTGCTACATGCTAATGATATATTTAGCACACAACACTAATAATTTCCACCTTCCCTTTGTGAAAAGAAAAGGCGAAATGGGGAATTCCTAGTGTGTGTGGCTCCACCGTTCAATCGCCGTTGACTGTGCCACCAATTGTGGCTCCTATATTACTCTTTTCTCACATACACATTAGTATGCTATGAGTCATGACGACTGAGAAATTTAAATTTAAAAATAAATAAATAAAAAGTGGAGAAAAACAGCACGCTCATGGAATGGAATCATGGTGCTAGTTTTAAAAAAAGAATTTTGGACACAACACAACATTATTCGATTTATGCTTAATATATTTGGCCCCTCCATGTTTTTTTTTTCTTTCAATTTCGTCTTTAAATATTTGAAAATTTAAAATTTAATCTATGATATTTTAAAATATTTCAATTCCATCCATATTATTTTAAAAGTTTCAGTTTAATTCTTAATGTTTCATAATATTTCAATTTCATCTTTGACTTTAATAATTTTTTTGTGTATTTAAAATATATATATATATTTAATATATTGATCTGATTTAGTAGCATATTTTTATAAAAAAAAAAGTCTGATTAATTTAAAACGGTGTTAAGATTAAGAATTAAATTAAAAAATTTACAACGTTAAAAACATGAAAACACCTTAAAATATAGGGATTAAATTGGAACTTTAGAATAATTAAAGACAAAAGAAAAAAATTCAATAGACATCGGAAATCAAAAGTTATATATAGCCATCAATTTAAGCCACCGACCTTCATTTAATGTAATTGGGATTCGGGTTGGAAGAAGATTGTTTAAGTTATATATGAAATCTACATTCCCAATGCAAACTTAAATAATTTGTGCACATTCCAAACCCAGCTTTCTTTCTGATTCCATCACTTTCCCTTTTGTCATTAATATCAGTCTCACATCTTTGACTTCTAAATGGTCCAAAGGCTGTCTTCTTTTAATGCACACTCTTCTCTATCATACATCAATACTGTCCATATATAATTTTTTTTTTATATAGTTTGTATCAAAATATGTGCCACTATAATATGATCTTCATTCAATATAATTATTCTAATTTCTTAATGGGATAAATTTAAATTATATGTTTTGTTGCCTGTATTATTAATATTAATTGGGTTCCTTTGCTTTCAAGAATCAAAACTTTCATTACGTATTTGTGTTAATTTTATTTTTTAGTCCATTCTTACTAATAGTCTTTATAGTAATAAATTATAAGAAAAAAAAAACTAAAATTAATAGATTGTATCAATTTAAACTCTAAATTTTTAATTATATCGAATTAATTTTTTAATTTCTTTAATTGATACAATATTCCATCTTTATTAAGTTTCTGTCTCAAGCATAATTAGTAGAGCCATTTCATATATCCATGTTATTTCTAATATGAAATTCTTACATTTCATAGTAAAATGTGTGGGCTTTAGATCATCTTATTTAAATTTTAGACATGGCATTATTGATGACGTGACACTTCAATTTTCTACGTCAACTACCACATCATCAATACTGCCACATCAGCAACTGACAGAAGGACTAAAAAGGTAGGTTTTTGAAAGTTGAGGGATAAAAAACGGCACTTTTGAAATTTCAGGGACGAAAATGAAACTCGTGTGAAAGTTTAGGGACTAAAAGTGTAATATTTTAAAAAGTGACGTTTTTTGTAGGTTTTTAAAAGTTAGGGGGACAAAAATCGTAACTTTTGAATATTTAGGGATGAAAATAAAACTCGAGTGAAAGTGTTGGTACCAAAATTATATTTTACTCCTTGTTAAAATTGTTATTCGTCATTAAACAAAGATATTTATTTATTTTATTTTTTTGCATATTGTGGTTATTTATGAAGGGATTGATCTACGAAATTAGCGGAATATCATTTAGTAATCTAATTAACATTTAATTACGGATCTATTAATATCATGCAATTTGTGATAAAATACATGTAGATTCATGCTTAATTTCGAAAACTAAAGGTCTTTTACTTACATTGAGTAATAAATGGAGAATATGGTTGGAGGTTTCTTTACAACATCAAATTATCAGCAACACCGAATCTTCTACGCTATATCTCAATCGATCAAACGAAATCCAATTGTGGGATAGAACTTTAAAAGAAATTAGGAAGAAAAAAAAATATTTTTCTTCCTAAAATAAGGCCTAAAAATCGGCAATGGCAAAAAGGACGAGAGGAAAAGAGAATTTCAATTTCTACAAATTGAGTTGTGTGATTTATGAATGACCCAAGCCTCCTATTTATAGGCTAATGGAAAATATAATCTCATTAAGATATTCCATAGGGATAAATACAAAAAGAAAAAGATATTCTCTTTCCATTATCTTGGTTTTTTCGAAAATACCATAGATAAATAAGACGATATTTTCTTTTCTTTTATTTGATTTATCTTGGGTAAATAAATCGGGTTTTGAAATTAAATATTGTAACTTTAATAAATATTCCCAAAAATATTGTAACTTTGAAAATATTAATAAAAATATTGTAAATCGCATACTGGGTATGCGATTTTAGATAGAAAAAGTTAAGTATGCGATTTTAAAAGCAAAAGGTAAAATCGCATTCAGAGTATGCGATTTTTGTATGCGATTTTAATAGACTGGTAGAAATCGCATACTCTGTATGCGATTTCAAACCAGTGTATGCGATTTCAAACCAGTGAGCTTAGAGCCAATTTTTTTAAAACTCTGGTTAGAAATCGCATACTCTGTATGTGATTTCAAACCAGAGAGCAATTCTGCTTATAGCCAATTTTTTTAAAACTGTATGCAAATTTTTGAGTGACTTGTCAAAAATGTGAAAAATATGTCATCAACCATTAAATATGAAATATTCTCACATTCGTAATAATAAATTACAATCGAAGTCTAAAACGAATTTGAAATGTTGAAATAATGAATTATCAAACGAAATTGACATTTGAAATAATGAAATTACAAACAAAGTTTTGAACAAATAAAAAGTATAAAGTAAAAAATACATCATTGATGACCTCCTGTTCCACACGGAGTTCGTCTCTTATTACGAGGAGGGCGAACACATCCTATCGGAGTTACATATGAATCATCAGACCACCTGAGATGGCCTTGTATCATCCATATGATGTGATGGACCGACACCATCACCATCATCAATACGACGCCTCCTCCCCGTCCCCATCCCCGTCCTCGTCCTCGACCTCGGACACGTACTGGTATTGAACCTCGCGGTACATCAACATCACTATTAGGTTCAGGAATGACGACCTGTGAAAATATTTCCTGCGATCCCGAGGTTGGTACCATGACAAAATGAGGGGATGATGGGTCACTAGGATAGTGGTGTGTGGTATCTGGCATGTCATTCATCTCCTCGGTATTCACCTCCTCAAGAACGACATTATCAATTCCCGCCTCCTCAAGAGCAGGATGTGCACGTGGACGACGACCTCTTCTAAAGCAAGGATCTGGACGGTCCATACTGAACATAGTATTGAATTCCTCCATATGAGGAACACACCCTCCGATATAGTCTCGAGTCAGCTGATCAGGACAATCTAGAAAAACATTTTGCAGTCGACCAAGCTGATTAACAATGAAAGTTGTTAATTTACGATGCTAATAATAATAATAAAAAAAAAAAATTTTAATGACTCACCACAAAGTCAAAAGCAGCATCGTGTCGAGTAATGAACAAACGAGTGATAGAGGTATACCACTCTACATACTCAACCTCACAGTCACCAAGAAATTGAACAAGATTTCCATCAATAATATGAGATCGTCGATTTGACCACCGTGCTATGAGAGGTGCATGTTCGATACACCAATCAGTATCTCTGCGACCTCTGAGATCCAATGTGTGTAAACGGAGATCTGTATCACATGGTGATGGAATCTTGTCTAAGACCAAATTGACGCATGACTCAATCTGGACGATGCCACTCAACTATATGAAAGCAAATGAGTGGGCAAATACTCGGCCACACGTCACGACTATCTATACTGTGACGACCCGACTCAATATGAAAATAAATAAGTAAATGATAAAAGAACTCATTTAATGTACAAACAAATCAGAGTAAAATCAATAAATGCGGAAGCCTTTTATTTAAATAACAAATAAAAGATAAAACAAAACGTTTAAATTGGCGCCAATTCAAATAATAAAATCCAAATAAAATGCATGAGTTTAAATAAAGGAAATTAAAATATCTCAAATAACAAAAGAAATGACTAATATGTAAAAGTCAAAGTAGAAGAATGAACAAATAAATCTAAAAGCCTAAAATATATGTACCATCCTGTCATGCGCCTGGAGCTCCAAAATTATCAACGTTAGGCTAAATTTTAAATTTGCGGGGCATTCAAATACGTGAGTTTTTAGATCCCATGATTAATTTCAACTTATATAAGTAAGCTAAATTGAAATCACACCAAAAGTAATAATTATTGGATAGCAGTCCAAAACCCCAATTTCTCATTTATAATTATGCTGCAGGTACTTAGCCTATTTATTTAGTAGGTACTTAGCCTACAACATCTCCTTTAAACTTTATTTTAATTAAATTTGTATATATGTATCATAGTGGGGTATAGGGCCACTCATGATACGTGTTGCATTATCGCTGCTGAAAATATGATCATAGTGGGGTATAGGGCCACTCATGATACGTGCCAAGCATGGCTCTACAAATTTAATATTTATTAATTATTATGTTAGTTTAACCTCAAACCGCTATTAGGCCCTAACTATAGCACATGACCGAATAACGCACATAAATTAAATAAATACAATAATTGCAAATCAAACGAGCACATAACAACAATAATTAAAAACAACAACAACAATAATAATAATAATTAAAATAAAAAAATAATAATAATATTAATAATAATAATAATAATAATAATAATAATAATAAATAAATAAAATCAATGATAATAATTAAAATCAATAATAATAATAAAATGATTAAAATTAATAATAATAATGATTAAAATTAATAATGATAATAATAACAATAATTAAAATCACTAATAGTAATAATATTAATAATAGTAATTAAAATAATTAAAATCAATAATGAAAATCGATAATTCATCTCCCGAATCATACCATTGCTCAAAGTCAAAACAAACAATCACATGGAATTCAATTTAACACTTAAAGTAGGAATTAACCTACCTTATTCGCAAATTGGATAAGCAAAGTTCAAATTAAATCCAAATAAACTCCAAAAGTCCCCCAAGACTGTATTGACATTAATATCAAGTCAATTTTACAAGAACCTGGAGGAATGGGATGGAAACCTGCCCGCGAAAATGACCTAAAAAACCTGCCTACAGATTCACGTCTGAACCATCCAATTGGACGATTTCAGGTCTAGCTCATTGGAAGTTCTACTACTTTGCGGCCTAGCAGCTTGCTAACTGCGTTTTTTTTTAAACAAACGACGGTAACTCACCAAAACTCCAAGAAAGCTCAACCCCGTCTTGGATTCACACGAATGAAGAACTCTATGAGAGACTAGGAGAACCCGAAACAAAAACAACCAAAAACTTGAAGGAAAGCGGCCACCAAGAGTGCCCGGGTCTACATGAAAAAGAAAGCACGCTGATAGTCTAAATCAAGAAAACGCAAAGATTAAACGTCAAATTAATAGTAAGTTTACTCTAAATGATCCTATAACGAAAGATCAAATGAAATGATCATTTACCTCGAAAATCAAAGGATAAAACTGGACGTTCCTTCAACGTCAAAACTATCGAACACTCGATGATCAATTTCGGAAGCAGGGAAGGAGACAATGATTCGTGGCACAAAAACGAAGAGGAAGGATGAATGATCGCAAAGTTTGATTTAACCAAGATTTGATCAAGAATTTGATGCATGAAAGGAAGATATTGAAGAGAAAACGCTTGACCTAGAAGTGTGTCTTTTTAATGGATTTTTTTTTTGGCCGGCAAAATACTAAGATGCCCCTGATAGAATAATATTAGTTAGGGGCGTAAAAGGTATTCAGGCCATATCTTTTTCCTCTTAAACTCGGAATTGAGTTTGTAATCAATCTGGAATATCAAATATCGACATGGCTATTAATTCAAAAGGGCAAAACTAAAAATTACGTTGATTGGATCAAAATTGGTGAAATGACTAAAAATGACCCTAAGCTAAAAGCCGGTTGTTACATATACAAAATTTAAGGAATGATACCATGGATTGCTTAAAGGTTACAACATTAATCTATAACATTGAAAAATATTAGTTAATTAAAAAGTAATTAACAATTCAATAAACAAGAATACATAAACTTGAAAGATGTACATCATTTTCTCTCAATTGATCCAGGGATGTATCTATCTCTTGTAAAACATGCTAGAAACCAAAGGATAAAAAAGTCATCTTTCCACCTGCAAATGCAAATTACAAACAATATGTTAAAATATATTAGTATGTTAATGAAGTAAACGTATTTAAAAAACTAAAATATATGTAAATAAACCATTGGGTAAAGATCAACATCACGAAGGTAACTTATCTACGAAATGCCTAGGAGCAAAGTAGGAGAATCGAAACCATGCTAATTATGTTATAAGCGACATCTCTGGTAGGCATCTTTGGAAGAAGCCTTAAACATTTCCCGATATAACCATGATAAACACTGGAGATCCAAAGCAACTAAAGCCACCAGATTTTTATGGAAATCCTCAAGTAAAGGCAAAAACATTAAATGGACTAAATTGCTCGATTTGTCTCGAATGAACGACACCCACTAATTAGTTGCATAATAATCGCCTTCGCGTGTCGTTTTTCTGTAATCTCATCCGCATGAATTTGAATTATGATTTTAGACCAAACTAGTTAACGATGTTAAAGATAGGCGTGATCCATTTAAATGAGGTCAGGTGGGGATGGACAATTGAAAAACGCAATCTCTAAACCTACCCATCCAAGGAGACATTTATCCTGGAAGCTTCATCTCCATCTATAGGTAATCCAAATAAGATGGAGATATCATGTAGAGTAATAGTACACTCCTAGGCATGTAAAAAGTATGGGTCTTGGGTAAATCGCTCGATCATTCTGGTAATCAAATGCCAATCTAAAGCTATAAACCCTATCCGAGATATCCCATAAAATCCTTACGACGTAAGTATACATCTATAAAAGGATAATGCGGAATACTAAGCACAATAGTCTCTCTACGCCTACAAGTAAGAACAAGTGTCATTCGAATGGTCCACACCAAATTCTATATATGGACATCCTGTCAAGTAAAAAACCTGGTGTCTCTAGGCCTGGATCCATCACTGTAAAAATGCATAGTATATATAAAAGATCAAAATTAAAATCAAAATACAAATTCTATAAAGCCAAATATGCATGATCAAAGTTCAAAACAAATAAAAAAAAATAAAGATAAAAAAATTGTCTAAAATGATGTGTTCCACTGAATATGACGTGTTCCCCTTTTTGGGTTCCCCTTTTATTAGGACATTTTGAAATTATGCCCATCTTGCTTACATATTTCACATCTTAACTTTCTACCCGTTTCTCTCAAATCTATCTTATTGCGAATTCTCCTACTTTGTAGACCGTTTTCCATGGCCCTTAATAGCCCACTAGGATGTATCACGTCAAAATTTGGGTAAGACCATTCTGTCGTGGGATCCTTTGAAATTGTGGCTCATAACATGAGTTGTAGATAGACAATTTGTAATAATCTTCCACATATTTCGTGTAATCTAGATTACAATGTAAGAACATGTGTTAATTACATGCGAACATGGGATTCCGTATACTTGTCATTTCTTGCAAGGTACATGTTTTTAACTCTAAGTGCACAACATGAGGTGACCTCCCGTGGATGCCATAATACGATAGACGCAGATGTTACTTGAAACTTCAGGTTAAATCTATCAAACACTTTTACTTGATGCTTACTTGAATTCTAAATAAAGACATTAAATTATTCAATGCAAACCTAACAGAAAATAATAAGTAATAATATAAATTATACAAAACTCAAGATTATAGTATTATGTCAACAATGAAACATACCTTGTATACTCGTCGCCTTGTCCAAGTGCATCTCTAAATGTGCTTTCCTGTGCCTAAAAATATGTTACAATCATAGGAATGTGGCCTACTACTAATGGTGTGATTCAATCAGGATCTAGTGCTATTTTAATACATCATTGATGCATTCAGATAGATTTGTCATCATCCAACCATATCTATATCCCCCATCAAATGTTTGAGTCCACTTTGACGGGTCAATGTTATCAAAATATCGAAAGATAGTTCATCCATACATTTTTGAAACTTATGCACTGTAAATTGCAAACCGGCTCTATAAACCAATTGTTTCATCAACTTGTTTTTGAATTTTTCATTAAAATTACTTGCCACATGTCTTAAACAAAAGCGATGATGAGCCATTGGTGATACCTATCTGATATCAAGCAAATACCAGAGTGTTGCGTCACTCTCATTCTCAACAGAGCCAAGAACCAACCCCAAGTATCAGAACTTTCAACATCTACTATTGCAAAAGCTAGTGGAAATGAATGCCCATTGGAATCCAAAGATGTGGCAATCAATAATTTGTCGTTGTATTTTCTGTTAGGAATGGTGTCCTAGAACTTATAATTATTTAATAATAATAATTTATTTAGAATAAATTAAATAAATAAACATAAGTTCTTTATATTATCTAGATTATTCAATTGACGATATTAGGAATATATAAATATCAAATATTCAAATAGTAAAACCCTAAGTCACTCTTATGAAATCACGAGAGGATTAAAGTCGAGATGAGTAACTTAAAAGTGTCTACAGTAAATGGATAACGTTTGAGAATCTTATCCTGATACACTGTTGATAGCTTCGCATTTTGTTTATAGACAAATGATCTAATCCTGATCATTCATGTGGGAGACATGAAATGGAAGTATCATATGCAATGTTGATTGTATAAGACAGGACCACGATGTTCGATCAAATTTCTCATTAGTACCGTTTACGAGAAATAATCGAATATCAAACTAAGTTTATCAACCAGGTGATAGATCTCAATCCTGAGTGAAATGCGGACTTCTTTTTGTGGAGTTATGTTCTTTGATTCACATAGTTGAGAGCGATCTATAAGAACGCTCAATACATCTGTTTTGGGAACATGACTAGATAAGTAGCTGGGAACTCATTTTCACGAGATGGAATTCATAACTTTCCTATAAATTAACGGTATCAGTGCGATACCTAAACATTTTAGGAACTTTAGGAAACTCCCTTGATGTACTGATTCGAGACATGAACAAGTGACGTCACGACTTCTATTGATCACAGAAGTATCTTTAAGTATCTTATCTCTAGTTCGACTAAAGATAAAGTTCATTGGAGAATCAGCGGGAACACAAGGATAAAACGGTAATTACAACGGTAAATTTATCCATCTGTAATTATGAGGGTTCCACGTGAAGGATAATATCACAGATATAAATAATGATAAACTAAATGGACAATAACTCATCTATAGTGGAATTATTCATAATTAGATAATAAGTAATTAACTGATTATGTGTTAATCACTTAATTGACTAATTATTAAGCCCATGATCTATAGGTCCATCGGGTCCCTATGCTAGCCCATATATCGTAGTCGCGAAATCAAGTAGAAGAAATGGAAATTTTAAGTAAAGTGAATTACTTAAAATAGGCAATATTAATTGTTTAAATACTTAGTATATTTAAACGGTAATTAATATAAACATTATTAATTGTTTAAATAATGAGTTTATTTAAACAAGAAATTAATAATGAAATATTATTAATTAGATATTATTAATTATTTAAATATTGAGTATATTTAAATGGTAATTAATAATTTGAAATTAATTAACAATTATTAATTGTTTAAATAATTAATTTTATTTGAACGGAATTAATAATTAAAATTAATTAATTAATAATAAAATGTTATCAATAAAATTATTAATTAAATAATGAGTTTATTTAATGGAAATTAATAATTAAAATATTTATTATTAATTATTTAAATAATGAAAATTATTTAAATGGAAATTAATAATTAAATATAATTTGATAATATTTAGTCGGGAGAAAATATTAATATTATTAATTGTTTAAATAAAATATTTTATTTAAATGGTAATTAATAAATAAATTAATTAAGTTGGACTTATTAATTTAAGAGAGAGTTTCAAGCCCAATTGGATTAATGAACCCAATTGAGATTGGCCCAAAATAATTAATTAAATAAATTAGAATTATTTATTAATTATTAGTGATAATTTCGGCCATGCCATGTAATTATGGAGGAGATAATTGTTTGAATTATATCCTTAAATAATTACATAGATTTATTTACCCAAGATAAATAAAATAAAGAAAATAAAAAATATTCTCCTATTTATCTATGGCATTTTCGAAATTGCAAGATAAAGGAAAGAGATAATGTTTTTTCTTTTTGTATTTATCTCTATAGAATCCTAATGGGATTAGAATTCCTATTTTCCTATAAATATGAGGGTTGAGTCATTCATAAATCACACAATTCAATTCCATAGAAAATTGGAAATCTCTCTCCCTCTCTTCTCCCCTTAGTGTCGATTTTGCTTAGCCATTGGGATGAAAATAATTTTTTCTTCTTCCCAATTTCTTCTTAAGTTCGATCCCACAATCGGGTTTCGTTTGATCGATCGGGATATATCATAGAAGATCCGGTGTTGCTGAGGATTTGATGCTGTAAAGAAACCTCCAACCGATTCTCCATTAACTACTCAATGTAAGTATAATTGATTTTAATTTTCAAAAATATAAGCATGAATCTACATGTTTTTCACAAATTGCATGATGTTAATAGATCCGTTATTAAATGTTAATAAGTTTACTAAATAAAATTCCGCTAGTTTAGTAAATCATCCCTTCATTTTCCATATAAATGGGTTCCGTCAATCTGTATAATAGGCCTACAATATTTGAATCCCTCTATGGATGGCCCGAACGACCAAAATACGGACCGCAATATATAATTCCCTTCCTCTTGCATAGAATCAAGTCTCCAATCAACTTGTGTTCCCATATTTCTTTGTTTGATAACATTAAACCACCTGTGGTAATTTTTTATATGATTCTTCCCAATTACCAAATACCATTTCAATGGCTTTGTTCTTACCTTCCCATAATTGACAATATATCCGAATTTGTCCAATATTTGTTGCATCAACACAATAATTTTAACAGTATTATCAACCTTCACTGTATTTCGAATCTCTCTAGCAATAAATACAGAATCTAATTAAGGATGATCTTGAGACACACACGAGTATGTACAAGTGTGTGGACCAGTAAGTTGTGTGATCTCAAACATATTATGCACTTTTCAAATTGATGCCCTAAGTCTCCATATGCATCCATTATTATACTTTACACATTTCACTACCCATATCACAGTTGTTGATTTGATGACATCAAAATTGTATTGATTTTTTATTGACCACCATTTCACATCATGCTTCAAATCAATTTTTGTTTTGTACCTAAGTCCCGTATGCAATTCCTCATCTCCACCTCTTAATACAACATGTGGAAATGATGGGACTTCATTCATACGAGTCAAAGAATCACTGTTCATCTCCGTGAAAGAAGGACAAGTGACATCATGCATCCTACTATCACTATTCAAATTAATCATTTCTTCTTCATCGTCAGTTAGTGTATGTATATCAATAAACTCATTCGTCGGTGGAATAGTCTCATATGGATGATATGGAAGTAACCCAATATCATTAGATTGATCACCAACAACATTACCCTCCGTATTTTCAAAACATATGTCACTATCCACATATAAATCTACTATATTTGGTGGAGGCAAACTGACGGTGATCATAAATGTCAAATCTACATCATTCTTGATACTTATTGGGACATATCTAATGACACTTGATGACATTTGTGTCAGATGGCGATAGTATATATCTACCCTATTTGGTCTAACTTCTCCAAATAATGTGCCTATTAATAACGCCTTAAAATTCTCAAAAGTTATTCCATTCCATATAGTCAATGTCTTGTAAGGTGGTTTGTCATACTTAATTCCATCAGGGCCATCAATAATCCGTCCATTAATGTAACATTGTAATGTAATACACTTATCTCCCATTGGCAATAACTACAAATCAAAATTTTTAAATGCTAATTTAGATTTCAAACTAATTAACTCAATCACTAACAATTTTAATGTACAAATCAAAATTGAACCATCATAAAAATCAATTTCAAACCCTAAATCAATTTGAATTTAACTAAGTATCATGAAACCCTAAATCATATTATATAAAATTTTCTCATTGAAAATATATATATAAATCAAACAAACATTTTTAATATACAAAATAAAGATTGAGATATTTACCGGTGAATGATGAACAGAAAACAGCGTAGAAGAAGTGTTGAGTAAAGAGTCTCGGCGGTGGTCTCAACCCGGCGGTAGATCTGATCGGAAACGGCGAGGGTGGCAAATCTGATCGGAAACGGCGTCGAAATAAAAAAGTTAGAGAGAGAGTCGAAGAAGCAGACGGAAAGAGAAGATAGAAATGGAAGAAGAGAAGAAGGGAAAGCATGTAAATGAGTTTCTGTCTTGAAATCGCATACCGTGTATGCGATTTCACTTTTTTTCAATAAAATCGCATACATGGGATGCGATTTTGTTTTTAAAGTTTTAAAATCGCATCCCCTGTATGCGAGCGATTTACCTTACTTTCACTAATATTTATATTTTTACAATATTTTTCTAAATATTATTAAAATATACAATATTAAAAAAAAACTCCTAAATAAATCTATATAATTATTTTAGGATATAATTCAAACAATTATCTCTTACAGATTATATATGATGGCTGAAAATTTGATGATAAATAATTAATAAATCAAATTTATTTAATTAATTATTTTGGGCCAATTTCAATTGGGTTCATTAAACCAATTGGGCTTGAAATTCTCTCTTAAATTAATAAGTCCAACTTAATTTATTTATTTATTAATTACCATTTAAATAAAATATTTTATTTAAATAATTAATAATATTAATATTTTCTCTCGACTAAATATTATCTAATGATATTTAATTATTAATTTCTATTTAAATAATTTTCATTATTTAAACAATTAATAATAAATATTTTAATTATTAATTTCCATTAAATAAACTCATTATTTAATTAATCAACAACTTTAATTGACAATATTTTATTATTAATTAATTAATTTTAATTATTAATTTTCGTTCAAATAAAATTAATTATTTAAAAAAATTAATAATTATCAATTAATTTCAAATTATTAATTACCATTTAAATATACTCAATATTTAAATAATTAATAATGTCTAATTAATAATATTTCATTATTAATTTCCTGTTTAAATAAACTCATTATTTAAACAATTAATAATGTTTATATTAATTACCGTTTAAATATACTCAATATTTAGACAATTAATATTGCCTATTTAAGTAATTCACTTTACTCAAAAATTCCATTTCTTCTACTTGATTTCGCGACTACGATATTTGGGCTAGCATAGGGACTCAATAGACCTATAGATCATGGGCTTAATAATTAGTCAATTAAGTGATTAACTCATAATCAGTTAATTTTATCTAACTATGAATAATTCTACTATAGATTCATAACTGAACTCCCCTCACTATAGATGAGTTATGTCCATTTAGTTTATCTTTTATTTATATCTGTGATATATCCTTCACGTGGAACCCTCATAATTACAGATGGATAAATTTACCGTTTTGCCCCTGTAATTAACGCTTTATTCTTGTGTTCTCGTTGATTCCCCAATGAACATTATCTTTAGTCGAACTAGAGATAATATACTTTTGTGATCAATAGAAGTCATGGCGCCGCTTATTCATGTCTCAAATTAGTACATCAAGAGAGTTTCCTAAAGTTCCTAAAATATTTAGGTATCGTACTGATACCGTTAATTTATAGGAAAGTTATGAATTTCATCTCGTGAAAATACGTTCCTAGCTACTTATCTAGTTATGTTCCCAAAACAGAAGTTTATTGAGCGTTCTTACATATCGCTCTCAACCATGTGAATCAAAGAACTCCATAAATAGGAGTCCACACTTCACTCAAGATTGAGATCTATCACGGTTGATAAACTTAGTTTGATATTCGATCATTTCTCGTAAACGGTACTAATTAGAAATTTGATCTAACATCGTGGTCCTGTCTTATGCAATCAACATTGAATATGATACTTCCATTTCATATCACCCACATGAATGATCAAGATCAGATCATTTGTCTATAAATAAAATACGAAGCTATCAACAACATTACCAGGATAAGGTTCCCAAGTGTTATCCATTTATTATAGACACTTTTAAGTTACTCATCTCGACTTAAATCCTCTCGCATGACTCACATACTAAGTCGTGATTTCATAAGAGTAACTTAGGGTTTTACTATTTGAATGTTTGATATTTATATATTTTCATATATTCCTAATATCGTCAATTGAATCAATATAGATAATAGAAAGAACTTATGTTTATTTATTTAATTTATTCGAAATAAATTATCTTTATTAAATAATTACAAGTTCTAGGACACCATTCCTAACAATTTATCTCCTTTTATTTTGTTAGGAAATGAAGGTGGGTGGAAAAAATATATATATACTAGATAAATAACCACACTATGCAAATTTTTTTAAAATAAATATCCTCATTGATATATATATTTTTCTAATTTTAAGTATAAAATAACCCTTTTTTCTAAACATGCTTGATAATATTTTTAAATACTCAATCATTTGTTACTCCGATAGTGTATATGCATATATATACATCCGATGACTATTTTTTTAAAGTTAGTTTCTTTTAGATAATTTTAGGGTAACTTTAATAAACATGCTTGATATACATTCAATGACTATGACTAATAAAATTATCTAAAATCAAATAACTTTAAAAATCAAATGTTTATATATATATATATATATATATATATATATATATATATATATATATATAAAATCAATGAGGATATTATTTTAAAAAAATTTGCTCAGTGTGGTTATTTATCTAGTATACATTTTTCCACCCACCTTCAATTTCTTAGAAAAATTAAAGGAGATAATAAGGGCCTGTTTGGTTTGCAATCCCGATTCAGTTTTATGAATCTGGATTGAATGAATAAAATGAATCTGCTTTGTTTCATGTTTGGTTTACTTTTTTTTTTTTTTGGTTTTTAATCCAGAAAAAAACAATTTAGATTAATTTCTTTTTAGCTGTTAAAAATGAATTCAACTAAAACAAGAATCCAAAATATCCAACTCAAAATCAAAAACAAAGATTGACCTACCCATACAATTTAATCCATGGGTTTGAACACATGAAATAAAAAATACGAGGGGGCCCATTTTCCTGGATTTGGGTCGGTTGGGCCGGTTTCGAGGTTGACCGGCGGTTGTCTAGCTTTTATTTATTTAATTAAATTTTTAATTGCATGTTTTTAAGCTGATTTTTAACTTTTTAAACTTAAACTTAATTCTAAAGTGATGGAAAAAATGTTAATTTATTTTTTCACTATATCCTATTTTTTAATTATATATATATATATATATATATATATATATATATATATATTATTTTATTTTTTATATTTAAATTAATCTTATATATAATTATACTCACATTTTTCTCCACTTATTGTTTACTAATGTATGTAGTACTATTTGAATAACGCTATTGGAGGTTTTTAATGCCCAAATGGTCTCTCCATTCAGTGTGAAAATATTTTTTCAGATTCTCTTTTATTGAGAAATTCTCTCTTTGGTTGCACTAGGTTCTTATGAATTTTAGAATGGACCTCATTGTGTCTTGTATAGTTCTCCTTTTGGAAGAAACCGAGTTGTTTTAATCTAAAGAGTTTATTTGATAGACTTGCAATGCTCATTATCTTTATTATAATTTTTTTAAAAAGAAAAATTTATCCTAAGAATGAGAATAGTTATAGTTGATGCGGATAAAGATGTTTTCAATTTATAAAGTTATGAATTATTAGTTTTTTCAAACTTAAAAATGAATGATTTAAAGTTGGAAGTATTATTTTCACCCTGCTCATTTACAAATCGATTTTAAATTTTTTGAGTAACCAACCAAACACATATTTCAAATTTCTGAATCTCAATTATAAATTCTGAATCTGTTACCAAAATATTCAAAAATGACGTTTTGGTCCCCCTAACTTTTAAAAACTTAAAAAAAATGTCACTTTTTAAAATATTACACTTTTAGTCCCTAAACTTTCACATGAGTTTCATTTTCGTCCCTGAAGTTTCAAAAGTGGCGTTTTTGGTCCCTCAACTTTTAAAAACCTACCTTTTTAGTTCTTCTGTCAGTTGTTGATGTGGCAGTATTGATGACGTGGCAGCTGATGTGGAAAATTGAAGTGCCATGTCAACCCGTCACGTCATCAATAATGCCACGTCAGCGGCTGACTGACGGAAAACTTAACAGAAAGACCAAAAAGGTAGGTTTTCGAAAGTCGAGGGACTAAAAATGCCAATTTTAAAAGTTCAAGGACGAAAATGAAACTTGAGTAAAAGTGTAAGAACCAAAATGGTATTTTACCCTTAAAAATATCATGCATGTGTGGAATGACTTTAATAATGATGTTTAAGACATAAATCCATTGAAGGTACACTATTGTAAAAGTTAAAGAAATTCACAATATTTAAATTGATACACTCTCTTAATTAACTTATTTATGATTTTATAATATATCTCTTAAAATGTGTTTAAAGTTCAAGTCAAATAGGTAAAATTTTACAAAAGAAAATTGATTTTCAAAGTAATTGAAAATTTTATAAAGTAGTTTTGAAGAGTAAAATAAGTAGTTGACAAACTCGATTTAAAAAAAAAGGAAAAAAACCCTTAATATAAGAGAAAATTTAGATTTTAATGTAATATTTGTAAATGTATCATCACTTGAACTATTTATAAATATAGCAATTTTTACTATGTTAATCAATGATTAATGTGTGAATCAATGATAATTTAATGTAAAAATATGTAATTTAATATTTATCATTGGTCGACTCGATCAAAATTTTCTATATTTATAAATATTGTTAAGAGTTGATATTTTAATAAATGTTATTAAAAAAATTACTAGATTAGGAAATATAAGCTAATGGAGTAACTGTTAGAAATAATTATAGGGCAAAGTTTTTAAGATTTGTTGACATGGATGGTCTATGATTGATGATCATTCATATAGGGTAGGAAGAAAGGAGACTTTTCTTTTCCTTATGGAGAGGAAGAGAGCAATAAATAAAGTTATGTGGAAAAAAAGTTGGGATACATATAATATGTCAAAAACATGCATGTGCAAAACAAATTAAAATCAAGGTTAGTGGAACTTTTAGTAGTCAGATCAAGCCAGCAAAAAAGCACCAAATTATGCAGGGTTTTATATCTTATATAGTGTGTAGTGGAAGGTAAGGAAGAGAACCTTATCAGTTATCACTAACTATTTAGTGGCATTTTTTGTGGAGTATCACTCATTTCTCTCTCTTTCTAATGGGGGTTTACCTACTTACCCTTATATATATATATTATTAGATGTACAAGGACAAGGTGGCAACAAGGATTCATAGTTAATTATTGTGTAATCTCTTTTGTAATTGGGTAATTAGTATTTATCCACGTTCAGATTCTCACGTTTGTTTTATAGGAATCACCGATCTATAAAAAATCTCATTTTATATTCCAGATAAAATGGTGAATTTATAAGATTCTCATAGGATGGAAATGTGATTCTCACTGATTTACGCTAAAACATATTAATTTTATTTTATATTGAAGTATTCATTTTAATTTATAGATTTATTTAATTAGGAAGTTTCTAAATTATTCCCATTTTGGACTTTAATATAATCATTCTTCATCAATTTGTTTGCTTTCTCCCTTTCATAATTAAATATAAATAAAATGTTTAATATAAGCTTTACAAATAAGATAAAGGCAAGAAAACATATATCAATTAAAAGTCAATAATTTTATCATTTTATGATAAATAAATAAAAATGTTTTACTTTTGTGAATTAGTATGTTTCCTTCAATTGTTTAATTTAATTCGATATATACAATTGATTACCAATACAATTAGTAATTTTACTACAATCTCATAAGCAAATCCTATAAAATAAATATAGTTTTTCTTTATTTTCAAATATCTTAAATTATCAGGCATCTAGATTCCTTCAAGGTCAATGAGTTTTTTTTTATAAAAAAAACATTGTATCAAACTAGAGAAGAAGAGACTCAACCTTCAAACTCATAGAAGAGAGTAAGTGTCTAACTAATTGAGTTATATTTAATTGACCCGATGAGATGAAGGTTTTAAGTATATACCTATGATACTTTCATTCAATGCATTGATCATAATGCCCACAAATTAATCATGTATTTTTTATTATTTATATAAATTCAGTCCAATTTTTTTAAAATAAATCTTATTAATTGTCATCTTATCTATGACTCATATAATGCTAAGTTGAATAAAACAAAGTGCCAAGTTGCGTCCCAATGGAATTGTATAGTGTTTGGGCTACAACTATACATCAAACAGATTTAACATGTAATTTAATTTTCAACCATAAAAATATATCCAATAGCTGGGTGGGTAGGACTGTGGATTTATAGAAAGATTGGAGGGAGTGGGAAAATGAAAGAGGGGAAATGGAAGCCAGGAAAATGAATTCGCATGGGAGGGATGGATGCTGTCTTCCATTATTTTATAAATTAAGCTCATTTTCAAACCATTTGATATGACTCGTGTGAGTTGTATCCGTCTCAGTAGGTAACGAGATGAGATCGAGACACGGTACGAAAATTTACCCTCTCTGCACTGCACTGCACCTTTCTATTTCATGCCAAACGCACAACACCAACTTTTTTCCATTCTCTGCTGCCTAAATGGAGAGAGAGGAATTCGTAAGGCAGTGGATGGCTTTACCTTTACAAAACAAGGTTTTTGAGATTCTTTGGGCCGTGTACAAGGCCCATTGATCAAAAAAATAAAAAGTTGTATAAAGGATTTTTTTTTACCTTGTATTTAATTGAATGAGTTAATTTTAATCTGAAAGTTTGAATATTATCAGATTGAACTTTAAACTTGAATAGTGATAAAATTAAGGAAAATGTTTGCCTCCTCATCAATAAGGAAATTAAATTTGAGGAGGTTTTTCTTTTGATATCTAATTGGATTATAAGAATTAGTGAGATCTACATATTTATTAAATACTATAATTTATAATATAAATAGACCAATAAAAATCGAATGAGTGAGGAGTTACTTCTTACCAACGAAAAGGTAAGTATTTTTCTAAAATTAATACCTTCCTTTAAAAGTAAGCTAAGCTAAGAATTGATTAAAAAAAAGTAACTAAATTTTGATCAACATAACATCCAAGATGCAATTAGAAAAACACTTATAACCTAGAAGAAAAAAAACACTTAAACTCGAGCGGTAAAAAATTCAAATATAATATCAAGTATCTAAAAAAAAAAAGGTTTAGACGGGTTTGTTAAGTTTGAAGTTGTTAAAACGGGGTTTGTTAAACATGTGTTTGGATTGTGTTGGACATTGAGTTTGTTAAGTCAAAGTTAGTATAAAATATGTTAATATTGTGAAAATGAATGAGTTTTTATAAACGATGATAAGTTTAGATAATCATAATATATGGTTACAAAACTAGGAGACAAATGCAAACACTAAACTTATATAGTTAAAACCTGCTAACCAAACGTCTAGTTTCGTATCATAAAAATAATAAACTTCAATCACAATGCACACAATAAGTTATAAATCTTATAAAACAAATTAAAAATTTAAAAATAAAATAAAATCAATTCAATAAAGTTAAATTTTACAATGCGCACAATAAGTCAGAGATTATAAAATTAAAAATTTTAAAATAAAATCATCAATAAAGTAAATAAAAAGATGAAGCCATTTTTTTTTAAATATTTAGAAAATCAAAATTTAAGGCATGGAATGAATCTAAGAAAGCGAAGATACGGAAGCAGAAATGATGAAAGGGTGAGAAAAAGGGTAAAGAACAGAAAGTTTGCCCTAGATTGGTTAGATCATGAGTGACCAGAAGTAAAGTTATGCGAGCCTAAACCTAAAATAGATAATATCATATTAATATAGAGATTCGAGGCTCATTCTCCCTAAAAATTGGCCCCAAAGCCATGTTCTAGATTTAACTATGTGGATGGATTTCACGACGTCGAACAAAGTGAGGAGTCTCAGTGACTCGATTTGTAGTGGAGTTCTATCGAACAAGCGGTATGCTCCGAAAATAGGAGATGACAAAGATAGAGTGAACGGATGGAGGAGAACCTCGATGGTTCTTTATTCGAGGGGAGGATTGTTGGGAACAAATAAAGTCTCACATTAGTTAGATCAAGGGATGATCACGAGTATTGATATAAATGTCTTTTGAGGAAATAAGAAATAAAGTTAAGTAGACCTAAGTCAAGATATAGTATCATACTAATATGAAAATTGTGAATGTTCGTCCGTTGTCCGTGTAGAAACTACTTGAAATTTATGAAAGTTAAAAGACATTGATGGGAGAGTTAGCACTCATGGCTGCTCAATTAGAGGAAAGAACCAATATGATTGAGAATTAATTTGTGATGCTTTGGTCTTTATAAGGTTCTCTCACAGCAATCAGTGAGAGAGAATTATTGCATGTATACCAAACAAATCCATTGAGTTTGGTTTGCATATTAACAGGATTATATGGGAGAGGCTTAAAATCCTTGTTGATTATCCACGCTTAAAGTTTGAATGAGTGAGTAGGATAGAAATAGATAAGCATGAAGTAATTGAAACTTTGATTTCTTTAATCAATTTCTTCAATTAGAGAAATCAAATTTCTATTTCTAAAAACAAAAACCCTTAAATTTATATTTTTCTTCTTCTTTTGTCTGCATGCCTTTTCCTATTAGAAATATATTTAAAAATTTTAATCACATTTAGAAACTATTTTTTTTTTTTTTTACATTTTATCCCTAAATTATAAAACACGGAGTTTGAATTTGTGTAGCCTTTATTTAATATAAAAACCGATAATAATTGTTTTGGTTTTAATTTTTAATTTAAAATGGATTAAAAATTGAATGGAACCGATTATTAATAAATAAGAATAAATTTAATCAAAATTGAACCGACCTATATTTAAACAAAACTGAACCAAAACCAACTCGATTTCAATTTCTCAATTTTTCAAAAGTTTAAATGAATTCAATGAGGTGAAAAGTGAGCCAACAAGATCATGGGCCTAAATAAGGATTGAATGGCCAAAATGAAAAAGGGCTTTCGACCCATCAGCCCAAAAAATTCTTCACTCCTCGAATTTGAAGACATCTTCATGAATTAGCTTTCATTCCGATTCTCTTACTCAAGTCGCCAATTGCCGCTGACCGGAAAACCCACGCTCTCTGATCGAATATTTTAGCCAAAATGGCTACTCTAGATTCCGATGTTCCTATGGTTCCCGCCGGCGAGTCTTCAAGCAGTGTCGTCCCTTCATCTTCCAAGAAACCTAAACGATTTGAGATTAAGAAGTGGAATGCCGTTGCTCTCTGGGCCTGGGGTAAACTTTTTCAAAACCCTAATTTCATATTTCTCACTTACTCCATGTTCTAATTTGATTACGATTTCCTTGTGCAGATATTGTTGTCGATAATTGTGCTATTTGTAGGAATCACATCATGGATCTCTGTAAGTTCAGAGTTTTCATAATTTATATTATTTCTAATTGCAGTTTTTGAGTGAGAATTTGATCTTTTTGTTCGTTGATTTTGGTGCCTAGGTATTGAATGTCAGGCTAATCAAGCAAGCGCCACCAGTGAGGAATGTACTGTTGCCTGGGGTAAGTTTGATTTTGAGATACCTTGTTTTAGATTGATTGGTAGCTGTGTATACTTTGATATCCTGAAATTATGATTTAGCTTGTATGGTCTCCTTCTCGAGGTGCACGTAATCTGGCCTAGATACTCCCGGATATAAACCCTTCATTTATTTAGTTTATGAGGTGGATGGAAAGCTAATTTTACTCTTTAAAAGAAGTTTGAATTTAGTTTAGGATTGTTAATGGTAGTTTGTTATTTGGTATCTATCTTGTATAGACTGTAAATGTATTTTCTTTTGGGGATCGGACCTCTCTCTGCCCCTGTAATTTTGGCTTGCAATTGATTTGAATTTTCCGTTTTCAGGTGTTTGCAATCATGCTTTTCACTTCCACTGCATTAGTCGATGGTTGAAGACACGCCAAGTTTGTCCATTAGGTATATTTTAAAACGCGATTTAACATCCATTCCCAATTCTTAGAATTTTGTATGAAATTGTGCTGGTTGATGACTGAACTTTTGTTATATTCTACAGATAACAGTGAATGGGAGTTCCAGAAGTATGGACATTAGGACCATCATGCTGTTGCATTGGTGAAGATCAAACCACCTTTGAAATGTTTATCGGTTGAAAATTTGAAACCCCTCGAGTCCATTACCAAAATCCTGTTATATTTTGTCATTCTATGTTTTTTTTACATCTGAAAATAGATTATAGATATCTTAGTTTGTTACCTGACCACAGACGCTTCGAGTATTAAGCTAAATTTTTACTTTTCTGAGGTTCTTGCAATTTCCTTTCTGTTTTGTTTAGGTTGAATTAGAATGATGATATCATTACTTACTCTCGTAATTTTTAATGGAATATGTGATTTGAAATGGTAATTCTTTTCCCAGCTTAATGCTTTCCCCTTGTCTTGGGGAAGTTTGTGAATTCTTAGGCAATGAGTTTGCTGGTTTTGTTAAGCCCCACTTGACTGTTGATTAACGTTTGGATATAAATTTATTCATTTTAATTTGAATAGTATGCAAATGTTAACATATTGTCTCTTTTCTTTTTAATTTAAATTTGAGTATTTTTCTTGTTCTTTTTCTTTTTCTGTGTAACCAATTGTAGGGAAGTAATTAAGTTTATTGTTGGAAACGGGATATGGTGTATTTTATATACGAGTATAGATTGCTGAATTTAGTTTTCCACAAATTTCCCTTCTTTTTTTTTGGTTGCACAAGTCATTCTCTTAACTCCAAATGTTTATAAAATTGAAATTTTTACTCATTAAACCGAATCGGACCTACTATTTACAATTTTATTGGTGTTATATATTTAATTACACTAATATCCATTTAAGGCCACTTTTGGTGGTTTTACCTCTACAAAATCCCCATTTTACCCATTTTTACATATTGTTTTCTAACTCTAAAAAAAAGGTCAGATACTCATTTAAATACTTTTCAAATCCACCAAATCTGTTTCATATAATTAATTACAATTAAATATGTTTGTTTTCTCTCTCTTGTAACCTTTCTTGGTCTTGGTCAGTTGTTATTTTTTATTTTATTTCGATTTGATGGCGATATTTTTTTTTTTTTTTGTTTATAGAAATAATTTTCCTCTCCATTTTTCGGATTTTTCATATCAGTTCCTCTATTTCAGTTTGATTGTTAGTTGGTTTAAGATCTCAGTTTTCTTGTTCATGTTTCCTCAGTGCTGTCGCTTTTGAGTTTTTTTTTTTTGGTTCTATGTTACTGTTTCGACCTTCTTTTTTTCATTATCAATGTTTTCTAAATTCTATTCATCTCCAAATTATAAACCGTCTTTGCAATTTTAAACTATGTATTTACAGAGTTTCATATGCACATTGTGTTTTCATTATCATATTAATTCAGATTTACCAATTTGATCCGATTATTTTTTTCCCAATAAATGTTTGATTGAAATTCTATTTTTTTTCTTTCAACAATGGCTTTTTTTTTTAAACTCATACATTGCTACATTAAATTCAAAGCTTTGCATCACTTTAATATGAAAATTACGTAATTCGTTAAAAGTGTTTCACAATAAGGGATGGCAACGAGGCGGGGGTCGAGGATGCATTTTCCATCCCCTAACCAGCGGAGATTTTTAATCCTCATACCCTACCCTATCCCCAAATAAAAAAATCGGAGGCGGGTTAGGGATTCCCCGTTTGGGGATCGGGTTCTCCGCGGGGAAAATTCCCGTTTTATATTTTAATTCATTTTTAAAAAGGAATATAAAAATGAAATATATATTTAAAATATTCATTTTTAAGACAATAAGAAAACATAATACTAAACATTTTATAATTTATTAGTTAATATAACCATATTATATATTTTTTTTCAATAAATAAAGATAGAAGTAAACAAAATATATAAGATAATATTAAAATATCGGGTTCGGGGTCGGGGCGGGGCAGGGAATGTATTCCCATCACCGTATCACCGTACCCTAAAATAAATCGAGAGAAAATTTGCCCCAAATCTTAATAAAAAAGGGATTTTTTGTCCCCGCGGGGATTTTTGCCATCCCTATTCACAATTATCAAAACAAAAGTGGTCATCAAAATACTAACATTTAACTACCATCTCCAAGGCTAATTCGAGTAAATAAGCCATAGAAATTTTTTAAGTTTTCTCAATATCAAATCTTGAGTTAATAAATGGAATTGACGTGCTTTTCATAATTTATTCTCGTATGTTATTTCCTACCCTATCCCCTAATCTGAATGATTCTATGTACGGTTCTACCGTTTTATTTCCTGGCCTTTTTGTCCTTATCGATTTTGCTCATTTGGTCACCTCCTATCAAGTTTAAACATTATTGTTCAATTATGAAAAACATACAGTTTATATATTTAATAAAAATAAACGCCATTTGTACAGGATAGCTGTTTAAATATATTAAATTGTATATAAATTGGATAATGTTAAATTCCATGGATACAATTTAATATTATTAATAAACAGAAATCAGATTCATTGTTTAAAATGTATAACAATTTTAAATCACTACAAAAGGCATAAGTACTGCCGACATAAAGGAGCGTCGGTAATACTCAAGCCTGCGTCAACAATGAGTCAGCAATGAGAAGTGTTGATGTCAGCCTTACATCGACACGAACGTCGGCAATGCCTGAATTTGGCATCGCTGACGCCGTTCTTTGTATGTCAGGAAACCTATTACTGATTCTACGTCTGTAATACTGGAAGGCTATTATCGACACTGCTCGTCAATAACTGTGGAATAAATCTACCTTTCACCGACACATACACTTCCATATTTAGGATATCCAAAAATTTATGGGTATCCCTTTACCGACATCGACATCGGTAATACTATTATTTAAAAAAAAAAAAGCTATGAATTTCAAACTCTCACTTAAGCGACCTGGTTTCAACAATTATGATAATAATCGCTTCAGATTCCACAACAGACTCAATAGTTTGAAAAATCATAAATCAACACTTTTTATAAGTGTTTTGAGCAAATACAGATGTTTTTAAAATATCTAAACATGAAATGTCTAGCAAAGTTGAAACAACTAAAACACATGCACTAAGCATTACCCCCACCCCCTCGTTCTTGAGAAGTCGTCCAATTTCTCATGAATTCTTGAAACTGTTTTGTCTGAATGACCAATTTTTTTTTTTTTTTCTTTTTCTCCCCATCACGTTTTCTTTCTTACTTATCACGTTTAGACTTACATTGTGCTCGAAGCGTCATGTCTTCCTAAAGTTTCCTTGTTTCCTCTTCCAGTTGATGGACTTTATGTTGGGTCTCAATCAGTTCGGTTTGTGATGATATAAATTACCCTGATGAACCACCTGACAACGAGGTAGGCTTTGGGCCTCTACCCAAACCTCTCATGTAACTTGGCTATGACCCAAGACCATCTGTATGGCCTCTGTATTCGAGATAGGTGGTTGTCTTGACTTCACCGTATTTGATCCATCACCACCATCTGTACTCTTAGGAACCTGCGGTGAGGTGATATACTCAACCATCTTTTCCTACATACAAATAGAGAATTATATGGTTAATATTAAAAAAAATAGTTGTAAAATGACTTTAATTATTTCAAAATTAATCAGTTAACTTACATGTTGTTCCTTGGCCAAATCGCTCACCCATATGTCGAGATTGTACGAATGTTCTTTCTCAAACACATCCACTCACATTGTATTTGGATTTGCTTGAGTCTAAACGTGCGTTTATAATAAAAAAATATGTTAAGCTACTTATATGTGAACATTAAAATGAAATTAAGTAGCAATTAATTACAGTTACATACCATCCCGTAATGCTTCTTTGCGTTGGATTTTGAACCGCCCCTGTGCATTTATGACATCTGCGCTTGAGACCAAGAATGTTGCACCGACAATTTCTGCTCAACACAAATTAATTTAGTAGTATAAGATAATTACCTTAAATTTAGGATCATCAATCTTTTCAAGTAATAGTTTCCACTCCTCATCACACTGCACTCGTGGAAGCCACATGCGTCATGCCTCCTTTTCCCCATTCTCGTCAATGTTTGCCTTGAAGTCTCGATGGAGTTTATATCAAAACTCTCTCACATCAGCCTTCATTTGAGCTTCCACAACCTCATAATGATCGTTGATGGTGAGATCGAGATTGAATTGGTCCTAACCATATAAACAGAATATGTTAGTGCAGGAAGCAAAAATAAAATTTACAATTTAAGCACACTTTCAGTGGCACCAGGTCATATTGCTTATGACTCGGAGGTACGAGCTGGAGTACGCCTACCTGTGTGATAAAAATTTTGTGAGGCATCTCCAACCACCCGGCTTAAGCAGTAGGGATATCATGACTTTCTTCTTACCCTCACTCGACTTCTTTTTTCTCATTGCCAAGTTTTTTGCAATACCGCGTCGTTGCACCTTACTTTGAGATTTCACTAAAGAAAAAAAAATTACATATTATTTACATATATATAGCAAAGATAGAACGTAATTGACAAGTAAGACTAATTATAACCTGAAGTAGATGTCGGCAACGATGAGTCTGTAGGTATACCTGATGTAAATGTCGGTATATGATCTCTCAGTGAAAGCATGGGTGAGGCTATTTTCGAAGATGACTCTCTGATCTCTATCCCAGTACCAGGATGAGGTGGAGAATGCGATGGGTGGTATCTGCTCCTTCTCCTTCCCCTTATTTTTCCTATTGAAAACAAACAAAACAATTTAAAATAATTTAGAACACTTGATTAAGTGTACATAGTAAGTATCGTATATATGTAATGAAATAAAACTAAACGAACCTGACTTAATCACTATCATTTTCTATCTTATCACTCTTACAATCCGATGCATCACTATTAATTTCTAACTCATCCTCTCTCAAATCTTCATCACTACTATCGTTTAAAAACTCATTAATATCATCATTTTCCAACTCTTCATTATCTCTACGAGAGTTTGAAGCACGCAATACTCGCTTCATGACCGCAACATCAACTTCATTTCCTAGAAAGTCATTTCAATCGAGCCTTTTGAGCTTCTAAATTGTCACTCACGTGTGTATCAAAGAGTGAAATCACGTGTAAAATCTTGTCATTTTCATCGTTTTCCTCCAACTCAGGGACATCCCACACGTTTTTTTGCCTTAATGTCTGTACCATTCTCCAATCTCTCCCATTTTTATATCATTGAGATATAAAACTTGTTGGGCTTGACTTGCTAGGATAAAGGGTTCTTCTTCAAAGCATTGTCAACATATGTTAATTGATGTTAGACCCAACTATTGCTTCATTTTAGAAGGATATATATATATCATATCATATCATTCACACCGAAAAAAATACCTCGATTTGATCCTACATAACTTAATTCTAAAACTTCAATGAAGAAGTCGTGGAACCTGCATCGTGCTCTCCTTGAATTGAAACCCCGCAACTAGTTGGAGTACGACTTGAAGCGCTATCAAATGTATGAATTCGCATCCTATTGACATAACATCCATAGTATGATTTAATACGCAAATCAGGTCCCAAAGATAATGCGTACACATCATAACTTACTACTTTACCTCTCCATAATTCAGTAACCTGCAGTTATCACGACTACGTGTTTAAGATCATTGTGTATGAACATATTTATATATATAGTTAATATCATTGTTTAAGAACACATCTTACACGACGTTTGTGTTGGGAGATTTCTAAATTTAGCCCATGACTGATTCAAGAGAAACGAATAATACCGAATACTGAATGCGGAAGCGTACCTTACTTCATGATCGACAGCGATTACCGTACGGGTTTGGATCTTCCAATTCCTTCTGTAAACTCACTGTCAGAAAACTTCTCAGAAGGGGGAAGAAGTTACGTGAAAGTTACAGTGGAATGAGGACCATAACCTCTTCCTTAAAAACTGTCCAAAATAACTGCTTGGTCAGTTATTAAGTTATTTAATTTCCTATTTGGCCCCTCATCAAATAAGAAACTACAAATGGTATCTATGCTTATATAATCCATGATATTATGTAATTACTCTTAAGCCAATAATAAAACTTTAATAGATCACTTTAATTTGGCTAATCAAAAGATAGCATGCACATTAAATAACTACATGTGTGGTCCCAATTATTGAATTTTTCCAACAATCTCCCACTGGACCACATATGTAAACTTTACAGATGTGTTTAACCTTATGAGATCTCTAAAGAATGCTATCATAATAAAGAGTTTCTAAACAATCTCGTCCATTAGTTATATCAGTATTGGATCAAAGCAGTCTTCGTCACATTTATCGTAACTAAACCCATCAATGGTCACAAACACCAACATAACTAAATGACATAGATCAACCATGGATGCATAACATGGAAATTATATGTAGTGTGATCTGTACATATCTATTCCAACTGGTCTTACCTTACTTTAGTGAGATCAAAACTTTAATTGAATGTAACAGGTGCAATTAACTAATTTCCTTACTCGATCGGAAATTATCCAAAAATACTTGAACAATATATCCATAAAACCATAAATAGAGCAATAAAAAATTACTCAAACTCCCACTGAAATGAGATATCCTGATATAAGATAACACCCTATGAGCGGTCTGCTCATGAAAGACTTTGGGTGATAATTCTTAGTGGATCCACTATCATGGAGTTTGACCAGAGGTGCTCTATTTGATATATGTTCACTCGATCTTTCCCTTCACAACTAGGAATATACAAACTCCTATTGTTATTTGAATATGGCTAACTAACTTATTATTATCACGATAAGTTTTGAGTGGTCTTTCAACACCCTCTAAAATGCGCAGCCCCGTGATAAATATTCAGAACCATATTCAATTATTAGATGCCTTATATTTTGCTGCCTTAATAAAAGAAATTATGAGTGTCTATTCGACACTTCCCCAAAACTTAGATCCACCAACTAATATACAAATATAACCTTATAGTGGATTCCTTATTATCTTGACATCTATTAAAATTAGAGCCGGAATACCAAATGATCTCTAACTTATCCGACCTCTTATATGTGAGCATATAATCTTTAGTTTTCTACAAATACCTCATAACCCACTTGGGTGCCTTCTAATGATCTATACCAGGGTTACCAAAAAATGTATACGATATTCGAAGACGTACATATCTGTACATACATTAGACTCCATACTTATAAAGAGTAAGAATCTTTTGTATTTTCTATCGTTACAAAATTGCTTTTCGAGCACTTATTGAGATTAAAATTATCTCCTTGAATATATTAATTCTTGAGGTTGTTGAGTTTGTTCCTCGGGAATAATTATACCAACATAAAATCGGTATCCTTATAAGTTTCCTCATCCTTAATTATCTTTAACTTTATTTCTTCCCCAAACTCAACTTCCTCAAAAGCATTGTAAATCCCGTCTCCAAAAATTTTCTAAAGTTGGGATCATTAAATTTAAACCCTTGGATCATTCTGTTTAACCAATAAATTTCTTATTGTTTTAGAGTCCAATTTATTTTCATATGGCTGGTAAGGCCCCGACTTAGTTGGACATCCCCAAATATGAACTAGAGAGAACAAAACAAACCATGCTCACATTATACTTTATCATCAATAAATTCAAATAATGGCAATTCCCATCTCAAGTTACCGGTACATCATTAATATCAAGTCTTTGGACAGTAATATTAACTGTAAGTGGTATCTTGATACGTGATAACATATTGACAATAAGTTTATGTCAAATAATAAAACTATCTTTGGATCGATTTATTATTTACATGAAAATTACTTAAATAATTGTCACATATTTACCACAAGTGTGCATGTAATTCTTTGCCAAACATTAACCTTCCTTTGGGCCGGCTAATACTCGCATGAATTCACATACGCCTTAAATTTTTAACATCCTTCATGAAAAAAATTTACACAAGAGAGGTTACTTTGGCAACATCTTATTTTAATTAATTCAATTGAAAATGTTAAACAACCTTAATACATACATGCCACATATTGAATTTATGATACTCCAATAGTTATATATTTATAACTAAATTTATATAACTAAGAAACCATATAAATAATATATGGGTCACAAATATCATAATATCATGAATATCAAATTCATGAATTACCCATAATCTGAATTATTAACTTAATATGTATAGCCTCATGATATAATTGGAATTTTACCAAATACAAACTGTATATAGCAATGTGGCCAACCATAAATTGTGTACCCTTAAGATATCATATAATAAAATAGAACAATATTCAAAATTGAAAACAATATTCAAATTGAATTTTGTTCATTGGAAATATTCTGTATCATCAAAAGGGGATTTGTATCAAATTTAAACTTATCAAATAAAGTTTGAAACAAATCAAACTTTTGGCCATTACCCAATCTTTTGCCACATAAAATTTATCAGGAAGTCCAAATATTGATAATAATTCAAATGCAATTAGATTGAATCTAAAATATTAAAAGCATTTACACTGAAACAAATCCTTTTATATATATATATATATATATATATATATATATCAAACTCCAAATATATCGGTGTCCTGTATTTCATTTTCACATGAAATATAAAACCAAACTTTGATTTGAAATCATGGTGATTGAACATACATAATGCCATTAAAAGTTCATAATACTGAATATTTTTCAATTCTAAATGCTTGCTCCTCATCAAATTGCCGAAAAATAAACTCGTACGCATGCAAAGAATATTGCAACAGATTGACAAATCCAAGAATCAACTTGCGACACATACCGAATACAATAATTCAATGAATATTGTAAATAGCCTTCATTGTTGGTGTAATTTCTAAACCTGGGCTTTGACATTAATTACCTTCACTGGAAATATTGTCAAAATAAAATAAAATTTCCCCACACCAAATCAAAAGTTTATAAGTCGGTACCTTTCTTAATTGATTTTAAATCTCAATTTGAAAATGATTTGGTTCTCAAATTTCCAGTTGCAAATCTCACAAATTGTCTTGATTTTAACCCAAATTGTAGAGCCGAAAAAATTGACTGACGAACGCCAATTCGAACAACCAGAAATTTTCAAAAAATAATTAACCAAAATCAAAATTGAGAATCATAAACAAAACCTCTCAAGAATCAGTCAATGGAAAGGCTCTGATACCACTTGTTGGGAGATTTCTAAATTTAGCCCATGACTGATTCAAGAGAAACGAATAATACCGAATACTGAATGCGGAAGCGTACCTTACTTCATGATCGACAGCGATTACCGTACGGGTTTGGATCTTCCAATTCCTTCTGTAAACTCACTGTCAGAAAACTTCTCAGAAGGGGAAGAAGTTACGTGAAAGTTACAGTGGAATGAGGACCATAACCCCTTCCTTAAAAACTGTCCAAAATAACTGCTTGGTCAGTTATTAAGTTATTTAATTTCCTATTTGGCCCCTCATCAAATAAGAAACTACAAATGGTATCTATGCTTATATAATCCATGATATTATGTAATTACTCTTAAGCCAATAATAAAACTTTAATAGATCACTTTAATTTGGCAAATCAAAAGATAGCATACACATTAAATAACTACATGTGTGGTCCCAATTATTGAATTTTTCCAACAGTTTGAACCAAATGGAAAACTGTTATTTTTGTCGTTTATGTGTATTTCTCAGGCTCTCAAGTTCAAGCAAATTGAGGTGGTCCCTATGAAAGATTATCTAAATACACGATATTTATATGAAATTAGAATTCAATTGAAAAAACTATTAGACACATACAGCAATTACTATTCTACTTCTTCACAATTATGGAGTGTGTACCAGTGTGCTTTATCGATATCTGCCTAAGTCAAAGTCAATATATCGAAACGCTCGATAGGCCAAGGAGTTACTTTAAACATCGATATGTTACTTTTTACACGATCTTCATCTTCCCCTTCAAAATTACGTTCTAGTATGTTAAATATAGTTTCAATGCCTTGTAGATACCTAGAGCAGAACGTAATTGACTCATTCATAATGTAAGCCTCTGATATGCACCCTTCTAGATGTGATAGATTTTGAACGTATTTCTTCAACGTATGAAGACTTCGTTTTATTGGATACATTCAACTATAACAGTATTGTCCCAACTATTCTTGCTTCATACGACAAATGAAACGATAAGTGAACCATGACATCAAAAAAACCCGGTGGAAAAATTCTTTCAAGTTTACATAAAATGAAAGTTATGTCACATTGCAACTGTTCCAACTCTTCTAAACTTATAACTTTAGCACTCATAGCTCGAAAGAAATTACTGAATTTGGTTAACACTTGACTTATATTGTAATTCAAGAAACCTCGAACTTCTAATGGGAACAATCGTTGAAAAAGAACGTGACAATCATGACTTTTTAACCCCAAAGTTTACCACTATTAACATTGATACTTCGGGATATGCTTGATGCAAACCCATTAGGGAATTTCATATTTTTCAAGAAATTAAATGCCTCAATGTGTTGAGTCGTTGTCAATGCGAACGCAGCCGCGGTTTTAACAAACTTGTTTACTGTATCCTTATTCTTTCCTTCAATAAAGAATATTGTTCCTACCAAGTTATCCCATATATTCTTCTCTATGTGCATAACATCCAACTTATGACGTAAAAGCAATTTTGACCAATAAGGTAAACGAAAGAATATGCTTTTCTTTTTTTTTAATATCGTTCTCTGTCCGTTTTCTTTTCTTTTCTTGTGTGTTTAGATTCTTACTAAACTTGGGAAAACTTAACCGATTTAGATCTTGTAAAATCTTATCACCTGTTTTGATCACCGACTTTCCTCGCAATTCAGTTTATCGATCATGAACTTTATCAAAACAACATTGATCCCCAGGTGTAAATATCATCGGTGACCCATGAAACATATTTTATTCTTAATACCCATGGAAGATGTATCTTCCAAACATATGGGATACGCTTTGTATCCTTTCATACTCCAACCTAACAAATTATCGTATGCATATAAATTATGGATAATCCATAACAAAGCAGCACATAATTGAAAAAATTCAGACTTCGAGCTATCAAATGTCTTAATCTCATCACTCCACAAATCACTCAAATCTTCAATCAGTGGTTCTAGAAAAACATTGATGTCTTTTCCGGGTGACTTAGGCTTAGGAATGAGTAAAGAATGTCCAATGAGTGTATCCCCATGAACGTGGAAATGTTCCCTAATTTCTCAGAGTGTGCCAAATAAGGTGTTAAGACATTTAATACAAGGACAACAGGTCTTCCCTCTCCCATTCAAAACTTTCCCCGCAAACTTTAGAAAGGATAAAACTCCTTCTATATACTTTTTACAAAACCTATCATTTAATTTCATCCAACTTCTATCGACATTCGACCTATTTCATACAAATAAAATAACTCTATTTAGAAATCAATGCTACCCTTAATAATTAAAAAAAAAAACCCCTCATAAATAAAAAAAACTAAAACAACCTGCTTTGAAACGACTAACTTTGTTGTAGGATAGCTGTCTCCATAGCTGTCTCCTAATAAAAAAAATTCTAAGAACACAAGCAACCTAAAACAAAAACTGATAAAAACTTGCTTTGAGGCGGCTAACTTTGCTGCAGGATAGCCGTCTCCCAATCAAATAAATTCTAAAACCATATGAAACCTATAAAATAAAATCGAGAAAAGAAAATAGTTAAAAATGAATAGGAAATTAACCTTGATCCCGACATTATATAAATGCGATCAATCGAGATATACTGCAATACATCAAAAAATATTTTACTAATATACCATTGGGTATTTAATACTCACAATTAGTGTTTGTCGGATTCTAATTAACAAAATCATTACACAAATAGATACATAAATAACAACTTTAATGGGACAAAAAGTCGATTTGAAAAATACACAAAAATTCAGTTCAAATACTAAACTAAGATCAATTAACATATAACTTGAAAAAAATACACAATTTGAAAAAAATGCCCAAATGTCTTTTTTGCATAAAATAACTAAAACTAATTAAAATTAATATTAAAATGAAATATATCTAAAACATAAGTTAAATTCATATGCAAATTAACTAAAACTAAATAAATAACCATTATTTTTAAAATACCTAAATAAAAAAAGTTGAAAATTTTGAAAAATAGCCATCCCGAATTGAAAATATTCTCATCAATCTTTCCATTGTTTCACAAACCCAACAAAACTAGCAATAAAATCATCAATGAAGCCCAAATTCGAAAAAAAACCTAAACCCCTAAATCACTCAAATCTCAACTAATATCTAAAAATAAACCAAAGAAAAGTACCAAAAGTTAGCGAAAAACAAACCCCAGGCTTCGAACGGAAGAAATCGATCAAAAAATTGTTGAAAAATGATGAAAGGCGGCGAGGGGGCGCTGTTTCGATAGCCTTTGTCGCGTAAAGAAAAAAAAAGAATGAGAATGAAAGAGAGAATGAGTTAAATGAGGGAGAGCATTACCGATGCCACATGGACACTATAAGAATTTCGGGAATAGGTGACATCCTTTTGGCGTCACCTATTCGAATAGGTGACGGTTTTTTGACCGTCACCTATGGCAGCGTCACCTATTTAAATAGGTGGCGTCCAAAAAAACCGTCACCTAAATAGGTGGTGGTAAAAACAGTCACCTATTCGAATAGGTGACATCCTTTTGGCGTCACCTATTCGAATGGGTGACATCCTTTGGTCACCTATTCGAATGGGTGACATCCTTTTAGCGTCACCTATTCAATGGGTGACATCCTTTTGGCGTCACCTATTAATGGGTGACATCCTTTTGGCTCACCTATTCAAATAGGTGACATCCTTTTGGCGTCACCTATTCATAAAAGGTGACGTTTTACCCGTCACCTTTTGTAAAAAAATATTTTTTAAAAAAAAAAAAATACGCTTTCTGTTAAAAAGGTGACAGTTTTTCCCCGTCATCAAAAGTAACAAATTAGAGAAAAAAATTATAATTTAATAATACCACCGTTTAGTGACTTTTTTGATACCCATTAACCTTATATTGATCAATCTAACATAATAAAAGGTAAATATATACATGGTCATTACAAGAAATAGAGCCACAAACTTTATATACAATAACAAGAATACGTCACAAATTTAAAGTACAATATTTACAAATGATGCTTCTCAAAAACTAGAATATTATACACACAAAAGAATTACTTCTAAACCTCCACAAAAAACCATTTTAACAACATTAACCCAGGCTTGTTGAGACAAAGATCACAAATTTCATGCCAAAATAAGCTCACCTGGGCATACAAAAGCTACATAAATTTTTGAAGAAAAAAAAAACCTTTCTTCTTTCATCTTAAGCAAAAAGGAGAAAAGGGCTGAGCTTGAAAGTGGGCTTTGGCGTGAAATGGAAAAGGGATGACCAACAAAACCATTGCTCCACTGCTTCCAAAGCTGCAAGGTAAGGACAAATATTCACATTAACACAAAATTCAGGAAAACATAATGAAGATCTAACATGCTAATTTTATTTTTTAATATAGGAAACACAAACTCCATTGATGGTAATCATAGGTTAAAAAAGGCAACCAATCAAAGAAAGATGGAGAACTCGAGCCACTAGGCATTATGAAACAAATAGAGTAAATATAGAAATCTTAAAAGAGAGCATTCCAAGAGTAACAAAAAGAATAAGATCCCATAATTCCACAATAGGCTGGATGGCCAATCTACTCCTAATAAGATTCTACTCAAATCAAAGCTCTCACGTGATAGTTAGAAAAGCATTAATCCTATATGTTTACCTTTCCTTTGAAAGAATTCTCACAAAGCATTGAAACAAAAAGGTCTTTAATATTATTGGAGAAATCACCCATGATGCATCTTGATATAATGTTTAGATAAATGATTTGTTATCTAGATATCTATAGTTCACATGAAAATCAAAATACTTGTTCCACTCTACTTCCAGAACTAATATCAAATATATTCATTATCATGTTTAAATAGCATTCACCATACATCTCAAGATAAGCATCTGATTGAATAAAAGCCATACCTTAAAGAATATTGCATCAGCTGAAAATAGAGAAAAACAGAGGAGAAGAAAAGAAATATAAGTAAACAGAATTACGTAACAATAGATAACAAGTGTGTTATATATGTCCACTCCATCCTTTGTGAGGAACAAACCATAGGTAATAGAAATCATTGCTACTAAAATGATATAACAAGAACGAATAAACAGTTGATAAATGCTACCACATCTATAACATATTGACACAGGACAGAGGGAAGAAAATAATTAGAGGAAATAGGTGACGGGGAAAAGTCGTATTTGACCCGTCACCTGTTCCAATAGGTGACGACTTTTCCCCGTCACCTTTAGTAACAAATTAGAGAAAAAAATTATAATTTTAATAATACCACCATTTAGTGACTTTTTGATACCCATGAACCTTATATTGATCAATCAACATAATAAAGAGTAAATACATGGTCATTACAAGAATAAGCCACAAACTTAATATATAACAAGAATACATCACAAATTTAGAGTACAATATTACAAACGATGCTTTTCAAAAACTAGAATATACACAAGAATTTCTAAACCTCCACAAAAAGTCATTGAACAACATTAACCACCGTAAAAGCCATTGAACTAAAATATAATAATTTAAAAATTCATAAATCTAAAATTTTAGATTTAAAAAATAAAAAACTCCACAAAGACACCATATGATGAGAATATACCAATAGATCGGAATCGGGTGACATCTAAAGCTCCAAAGACAATCTGCAATGCTACAAGTCGTATGACAAAAAGATTAATCAATCCACACCCTCAAATAATATGAGTCATACGACCTAAAGCTTCCTAAGAGTAAAAAGAAATGCAGAATCGAGTCTTACTATCACCCGGAAATAGAAAAAAGAGAAATTTAACACTTATCAACCACAACTAAGTAAAAAGAAGTAAATTGATTAAGTACCACTTACCAATTTAAGAGTCGAAATAGCTTGATTAACATATAAAATAAGCTTCAATTTCATCAAGAGCCAATAAATTATTCTAGTAGCATTCTCCTTCAATTTCCCTAGCGGAATCAACTAAATCAACATCCAAAAGCCGAATAGTCTCCTTCAATTCCCGTATCCGACTACAACCCAACAATCTTAATATTCAAATCTTGTAATCGGCCTTGCGCCTCGAAGAAAGAATCGGACCGCAACGAAATCTCCTTAACTAAAAAATCCCATACCTCCCAATGATATTAATCAATGAGGATGAAATCAAACATTCACCAATTAAGAAATGGGAATGGAAGGTTCATTCATTTTCATTTTGATGATTTTAAATCGCACAAGTAAAGATTTTAATATTGAAAAAATAACTCATATCGAATAACAATATATTTTTCGCTATGTTGGATGACATGAACTTACTTAATAGTATGAAAGATATACCGGTGATGTTATCGACAATGCCATACAAGGATAAAATATTAACCATTTAACCACTCAAAATTAGTATCACATCCGAAAAAAAGGTAAGTATTTTACAATCAAACGCACAACTTTTTATTAGAATCTCTTGGAATTACTAAGTAGAAAATGAGTTCAAATAAAAGGACTATAAATTCAATTACACTTAGACAAGAAAACATAAGGTGTATTTTACAATCAAATGTAATCAGGAGAAAAAAAACAAAATAAATATTTCGGAGAGGATGAATCATATTTCATAGATAACATGAAAGTAAATGTTTAGAAGAATTCTTGGGGCAAAATAGTAAGAAGACACACCTTGAAATGACGGTGACTAGAAGGAGAAAAATCCCGAAGCATCAATTTTGTGGCACCTAAAATCCAGAACCAGAGGAAGAGAGTGAAAAAAAAAAGCGTAAATAAAAAATTAACACTTGAAAATAGAAGCGAGAGTGAGAAAATAGAAAGAAAAACTTCAACCCAACAATGTTCTTCTACTTTAAGTTAAAATTCATTTATATCATGAACAAATGCTTTGAAAATAAACATAAATCGAGAAAACTACGAGTAATTTTCAAAGTAAAAAATTAGACCATTCAAGAATCTTTAAATGAGTTCTTATTATACTAGCACAAAAATAAAAAGATATGCATACCCAACTACTATGGGTAATGTCTTCCATTTTGTCCAATACTTATTAAAAATTTCCTTCTCCACATTTTTTAATGGACTAGAAGCAACATTTTTGTCGGATAAGCCTGGGAAGAAAACCGACCGCAAAACAACACAAGGTGGTAAAAAAATAACAGAGAACAATTAACCACAATGAAGAAAACATTTACAATTATAAAGGCCTTTTCTAGAATCAAAGAACCAAAGGAAGAACAAAAATTCAAATATTAACGAATTAAATTAAGTGTTACAAATTTAAGTACATTATGATCATATATATTCCGAAGGAATACAATTCAAGCTAGTAAGTAGACGAGGTGATAAAAAGAAGAGAATAATGTAGAAGAACGTGAAAAAAAACTTCAAGTATTTAGAAGGAAGAAAGAAGAAAGGGAAATCCTACCAAAAGTTTCTTCCCAAAACTTCTTTGCTCATATAATTTAATCTTTCTGATGCAAATATCTACACAAATAAAATTGTGAAACAAACTTGTTTTAAAATTTAAACTAAAACAAGTTTAGTTCAAATCATATAATTTAATCCACAATAAGAATTTACTTAAAAAAAGTGCCTACTTGACGTTAGTGTTTATGAATTTGCTAAGTGATATGTTTCATAAAAACAAAAACAAAAATTACTAAGTGAGATGCACCCATGAAGAAGAAACTTTCAAACAATGTTTCTATAAAAATAAAAACAAAAATTTCTAAGTTAGATGCACCCATGAAGAAGAAACTTTCATACAATGGATCTTAGAAAGTAAAAAAAACCTCTAACTTACAATAGAATTATTAGGAGGTCTTGGGTTAGTAATCACAAAAATTTCCTCTATACGTTCCAATGTGGTTGCTAAATCGATTCCTCGGCTATGTCTCTTTCTCTTTTAGCATGGGACTTTCCGCCTGAGAATTCAATGTCATGATACTTCAAAACTGTTGTTTTCATATCTTTCTTCTCTTCATGTTCTATCATAGAGCCTATAGGCCTTTCTTTGAATCGTGAGAAAAATGATTCTAAAAATGTAATTCTTATGTAAGAAAATGGTGTAAAAACATCGAACTCAATCTAAGTAGGATATCCAGCCATTGAACTTATAAACAGATAGTTATAAAACAAAATTTGATTAATTGAAGGTTAGATTCAAGAGAATTTGGATGAAAAATAACCACTTGTTGTTCTCTTCCTTTTTTTATTCAATCGTGGGAGGTAGGGATCAATTTCAACAATAGGTTGAGAAGATAGCACATGCAAAATTAGTTACGATAAAATCAGTTAGAGTCTTACTTTTGACAAAATCAATTTCGGCCTTCACTCTCTCTTCTTTTTACATCAATGATGGGGAAGGCTGCTAGTTACTTTCCACCAGATGATATGAAGATGTTATCATCCCTTGATTAGTTTTTTGTATCAGTTGGAGCTGTGAAGAAGACCGTCTCTGGTAGAAAAATATAACTGAACAAAAGAAAGCATAAAAAAGATACCTATATATGTTTTAGTATGGTAGATCCTCAAACAAATCTTGTCTTGAATATAGAAAGGAAATATGATATCAAATTATAAAATATATTGAAATGTAAATACAGAAAGTAAGATATAATGCACAATGCATGCATATTTTTACTTTGTGTTTAAGCATATTTTTTGCAATCCGAAGAGTTTCAATATTGTCACCCCACAACCGCATTGAATACAGAAGACACCACTCTACCATACATAAATATAAACAAAGTCAAAAGCAAAAAAAAAAAGGAACAAAAACAAAAGCTACTCTAGTATTTCCTAATTCAAAAAACAGCAACAATTTATTTCAACATTCCCAATACAAGTAATTTTTCAAATAAAATTAGCAAGTGGAGATTTAGAGCTCTAACCTGGTGATTCAACATGAAAAATCATTCTAAACTTAGAAATATCCCACACATGAACAGAATTATCACCGCAACCAATGACAATAAAACCGCTATCCACCTGCAAACAAGAGACACAACTCTACTTACAAATTTAAATTGAAGTTAATCATGCGGGAGCAAACACAATAAAAAAACGGCTTTTGAATTGTTTAGAAAGCAAGAAGAAGTTTTTTCGATTAGTATACTTTATAAAAAAAATGTCGATTTTTGAAGAATAACCTAGTTACCATAGATCATAGGCTTGCAACCTTAACCCAATTTAAACCTGGTATTTAAAATGATAGGAAACAAAAAGAGTTAAAAAGAGAGTTCGGTGATATGACACAACAAAAGAAAGATGAGATGCAATTAAAGAATATAAAAATTAAAAAAACATAATCAAAGCAATTGATACCTCGTGATATGAAAACTAAGCTCTAGCAGGAAAGAAATCAAATCTACAATTTCCATACCTCACTCCTGCACCAAAAATAAAATAAACTGCTTTTGATTACATAAGAATAATCCTATCATTTACATTCAATAAGATAGTCGTAAGAGTCTTTCAAATTCACGATAGAATATTAATAGTTTTTCCAACATTCGAAGAAACATGACATAACAATACACGGGTTGAAAACAAGAATTGATTTTAATAAAAACCGTATATGACAATAAGAGGGGATGACAACTTATTTAAAAGAAGAAGAAGAAGAAGAAGAAGAAAGATAACACAAACCTCATAATTTGATATATATTCCCGATGATATACTAAAGTTGTGCATTTGTTTCCATCAACTGATTCCATAGATCACAAAAATATTCCTTAATAGACAAATCAATGAGGATTTTAAGAGGTTTTCGTTATTTCCTTTCACTCACAAGGTTGCATAAATATATAACAAAATCATCATTTTTTAATTCGGATGTACAATACCACTTTTTCATATATTTCCTTTTCTTAATAGAGACAACTCTTTATTTTTCTTTGAATAAACTATAGCCCCACCACATTGGAAGACTTTGAGAAAATATTACTTACCATTAAACTTGTTTACTCTAAATTGGAACCATTTCTCCTCCAAAGCGATGTCTTTAATGCCACTTCTGATGCAGTATGTAACTCATACCTGAATATGTTGATAAAGAAATCGGATCACACATTTGCATAATAGGTCATTGGTATCGATTTGGTCCTAAAAGAAAACATGATATCCTTTATAAATGAATTGTGTTAAGAAAAATCAAAAGTCGGTGATTGAAAAACTAAGAGATGCTTTTGCATAATAGTGCAATCTAACCTCTAGAACTACATGGTTGTGTTCCTAAGTAAATAAGTTCTACAATAGCTATGGTTTACCATTACTGTATGATGGCCACAAGAAAAATCTACAATAGCTTTGGTAAAATAAACAAGCCAAAAAATATAATAAAGCAAGTACTTGAGGAAATTTTAAACACGTTCTTTTTTAAAACAAAATGAAAACAAAATGAAAAAATTTGTGTGGAGTAGGAATGGTACCATAGTGAACTCAATAAAAAGAAATGTGGATGAAATGACGATGAGTCCAATAAGAATTAAGTAATAAACCAAAGTAGAAAGTCACATAACGATTAATACTTAAATTGAATAACATTTTTGTGTCGAACTTTCCTGAAAAATACATGGGATTTAATCTAATAGGGAAAGGAAATGGTTATAACTACTTATGATATTCAATTAGTAGGTAAATATATAAAGAGAAATTTGGAGGCTATTGATTTAAATTGCTTCGGATGCTTTTAACTTTTTATTATCATGTCATATTTCTTGAAGCCATCCCAACCATAATAATGCAGGATCCATTAAGTGAAATAAATCCAAGGAGACAAGAAGGAAGAGACATAGATGATTGATTATGGTGTGACAAACCTCAAATTATGGTGTTTAATCTACGGCGAACCTTCTCCTGTACCAAATTTGTGCCACCAAAACAAGGTTTCCAATGTGGTGGGGCTATAGTTTATTCAAAAGAAAAGGAGATAAAAAAGAGAGTACCTTCCAAGATGCTTTTGCATAAAATAGGGATCTTTGACGAGATCGATAGTTTCAAGAGCAAGTCGCGTGAGCGTTTTCTATGATCAATTGCTTCATGCCAATCGCTTTCATTTCTTTTAAAGAAACTCGATCATGTGGCCATGCAAAATTCAAGAAAACATTAGATTGAAAATACTTAATCATACTCTGGATGTTCTAATATATCTTAAATTTACCTTTTTGGTCCTAATATGCAAGGTTCAATATCCACAAGATTCGTTCAAGATGCGAGTAGTACACTCATTCATCCCATTAAAATCTCAAACGATCCAACAATAATGTCAAAATCTTTGATTATATGCTTCATTGAGAAATGAAAATGCTCAAATATAAAAAAGTAATCAAAACTACTATCGTTACTCACTTGATATATAAAGAACATCCATGATACAACCATATGTAATACAATTCTATGATTTATATCTATATTACTAAAATAAAGAGGTTACGATGACAAAAATATACATGTAAAAAATATAAGCATAAGAGCTATAAAATTCGTAAACAAAAACATGCATGAATACATACACATATTGACCAAAATATATTTAGAGAAAAAAAAATGATAGATTATGTTGTCAGTTGTCACTCATTGGGTAAGTTATGATCACATAGAAAATTACTTTGAATGATTAAAAACAACAATTCCAAATTGAATTGATAAGATTAAATGGTTTAATAGATGAATATGTACTTGTGCTAGTGAATAAAAACAAAATGAACAATAGGACTAAGGAGAGATGAATATTACTCGTTCGAGACCTTTGGTCTCTACCCGGATCAATTAAAAAAACGGGATCACTCAAATATACCAGGAAAAATATCATTAGAACAATTTTTATTTAATGAGACATATGATCGGGCTTCACTTTGGGCAACACAATTCACACCATGAGTTTAAAGATAAAACTGATTATAAGACGGCCTCTATGACAATCATGCTCGAGAAACAAGTTTCCTCAAGCACAATATGGAAGAAAACTTAAATTTAAAAAACAAGATAAATTTTAATTTTAGTGATTAAGAGATGTAAGGGCATGTATTTAAACAACACAACTTATGTGTTAATTTACATCCTGCCGTGATTAAGAAAATATGTTACATGATTTGCAATTACAGTGTAACTAACACATGAAAGAATCTCTGAAACAACTCCAAAAAAACAGGAAAAAACTACGCTAGCGAGAAAAAAGAAACCGAAATCAAAACCGTTTTCCAAAATTCAAGCCTGCCTCACGAACTTAAATCATCTAATCTTTGTCTATGTTCTTCTCTAACATGGAGGCTCAAAGCTACCAAAATTGCTACCTACAAAATAAAAAGGAAAATGAAACATATGAACATAAGAGCAATGAAAGACATAGCAATAAAAAAACATGCAACATAATATTATCTTGAAGTAACAAATGAAGAGTATATCTATACTCACATTCTTAGAGTTGGGGTAAGCAAACTTTTATTTGTCAAAAAGTATGCAAGCTTTCACATATCTAAATACTAAAACAAACTAAAATTCAAGACATTGAAACTAAATTTTAGTTCAAGCACGATAAAACTAGATACTCTTCGTTTATTCTTATACTTCATTGTAGAATCAAGCAAAATTTACATATCTCAAGTAAAATATCCAAAACACTACCCTATTTATTCACTCTTGATTTGATAAGGTAATTGAGATCATTGAAACATGACGAGTCATCTCCACACAATATAAGACATCGAGCGTCATGGAATTTCTTGCAAATCTAATATACTAAGTTGCAAAGCACAAACCATAGAACATGCAACAAAGTCAAAAGTCATACAAATAAAGTGAGTATAAATAAATTAAAAAAGTTCTTAATCATACAAGAACTTTGACGGCTAGAGATTCAAGAACTTACGGAACAAGACCCTTCAATGGATTCTAAACATTAGTTATGCTAAGCGAGCGATGGCGGCTTCTCACGACCTTCAAGTCACATCCCAATCTCACCCACACATGGACATGGATTTGGAAGCAAACAACTTAAAAAACCAGTTTGGATTTAAATTTATAAACTTGTACAGTTTACGCAAGTATAAATAATAATCGAATTTATAGCGGACACTACACCAATAATGCTACTAGTAAGATATTTGTGTATAAGTGGCCAATTGTGTTCAAATAAAACTTACGAGAAATTATTAACTATTTCATCTTATATAAAATTACAGGTTAAATTATATAACAATATATGTAGATTATTCCCCAGAAAATAAGCGTTAAGAGGGATGGTTACATAGAGACTAAAAAAATTTCTTGACATATGGAAAATTCCCCAAGAAAATAACCCAATTTTATTACAATCACATGGGCTTAAGTTCTTAATAGTGGAATCGAAAGATACCAAGGCATTAAGTAAACTCTAGTTGATAGAGACAAATAAATAGCTCAATTTTTTTTATAAGAAATTAGACTTTTCATTGAAATAAATTTATAGATTCCAAAATAAAACAGTGTTTAAACTAGACTTTTCATTGATGATATGATAATAAATAGATAAAATTAATAATAAACAGACTCAAAAATAAATTTACTGATTACAAAAAAAGGTACCCTTACAATATATATTGCCCTTGATAACGGATTTCTAAGTGTTCGATAAACATCAATCACCTTGAAAAACTGTTCAGCAGCATATTCTCTTTCTTTCTACATAACACAAGCCAAATAAAAAAGATTTAGAACCCAAAAAAACTGCCAACTTTATAAAGATGAAATGAAACAGACGTCTGATTTTGAATGAACTAAGTCAGGATGCAATTTCTTTTGCCAAAAAAGTTAATGATATCTTAACAACAAAACTATATATATGAGAAAAAAACAACTTCTTAATGTAAAAAGAAAATGCCCCAAAACTTCTATTTTACATGGAAAAACTCAAAACAACAGTATAACATATATTTTAAGCCCAAAAAATATTAACACGACATTATAACAAGAAAATGCCCCAAAACTGCTATTTTTCTTGCTCCTGATGAGTAATTGCCTATAAGAATCAGTAGACATCAGGCAAAATGGTTTTAGAAGTTTCGATAAATGATCAATGTATCCTTTACATCATAAATATATTCTTTTATATTTTAAAGCATCCACTAATAAATAAAATTTTGTTATTTCAACTAGAGCATGGCAATAGGGATGTTTTTTATACTCCAAATATGTAAGGGGTAGAAAATTTTCCATTGCTTAAACCATTACCAATCTCATTATGATTTCCAGGCCTTAAACGGTGAAAGAAGAGTGGATGCTATCTTTCGTTTTAAAGTTGATCTACCTGCATTGGAAATACGAAGACATTCGGTTGGAATGTCACAAAATATAAAGAAAGACGGGACTTGTATAGCAAAACTAAAAAGTAAGATAAAAAAAATTATTTGTACGGATCTACCCCAACCTCCTTTCTTCCTTACTTGCGATGTGTGTATTTAGATGAGTGCTATCTTTTTCATTCCATTAATAAATAAAATCTTCAAAATATACAAATCTAAGAAAATACAAAACAAATCAAAGGAACACAATACTTAAATACCGTTCTTGAAGAGCAGAAGCAAAATTTTGTCTGAAATTATGAAGCAAAGTGAGGCCGAGATTTCATCTAAAATTACAAAGCAAATTAGATCTTTGTTTTGTTACCAATAGGAAACAGCAAAGCATATGAAAATGAAGAACATGTGAGTGAAAGACACGAAGAACATGTGAGTGATAATCGAGAAAATGAGAAGCAAGTTAGGGGCGAGATGAAATTGAACATGTGAGTGAACTTAAGTGAAAATCGGATGAAAATCATGTACCTTGATGAAATCAAATGGCCGAAATGAAATTGAAGATTGAGGCCGATTTTCAATTAGTTTTTCAGAGAAGTTGACCTATGAACCGAGAATCAAAAACACGGTTTGGATAATGAACTGAGATGAAATTGATGATTGATTCCATCCAAGGCGAGGCGAACAGAGAGCGAGTCGAGGAGAAAGCGAGACTTCATCTGAGGGTGAGAGAAGAGTGAGGCGAGGAGAGAGCGATTTGGTTGAGCGAGGCGAGGAGAGGGTTTCGTCTGTGCATATGCTTTTTCGCTAAGTTTTCATCCGCTTTTTTGTTGGATGGAATAGGTGACGTGGTTTTCATTTTTTTAAAAGAAAAAAACACTGTTCATCCGCATTTTCTTTGATCCTGTCACCTATTAAAATTGTTCGTGTGTCCTATTCCTACTTTTCTTATAGTGGGACGTCAGTGGTACCATAAGTTGGCGTCATTATTTCCAACGTCAAAACACTTGTTTTCACACATGAGAGCATACCGATGTGGCGTCGGTAATGCTCTATCGACACAACGTCAGTAATGCTCAACCAAGGCGTTTTGACACATGAGAGCATTACTGACGTGGTGTCAGTAATGCTCTCCCTCGCGATTTTTACATAAAGTACCATACACTCCATGAACCAAACACCGACGTCACATCGGTGATTCCCTCACCTTTACTGACGTTACGCTCCATTCTTGGTAAAGGTGTCTACTACGGACGCCACATGCATGCGTCGGTAATAGTGGCATCGGTAGAAATGCATTGTTTTGTAGTGAATATTGTGTTTCTATGTTTGTTTCCCACCACCTACATCTTTCGCTTTTCCTGTTTCTGATTTTTCACTATTTTGTGTTACCTTCATATTTTTCCTATTAATAACTATTACAGATTCTAAAATGAAATAAGTTTAAACTTTAAATTAGAACGCACATTCTTTTCATAAGCAACTTTCCTCTTCTTTATTTTTGAAGTCTCCTCTTCCACGGATTCTTCATGTGTCAGTTGTTCTTTATCAAACAAAAAATAATGTTTATTTTTATTAAACAGATTGTCAAAGTTACTTTATTTAACAAAATTAAACTATTTATGGTAGTTTATGTCTACTTCAGTTTATTTTAATTAAACAAATTATCTGAGATTTTTTATTTAAGAAAATTAAATTCCGTTTGTTGGCTTGTGTTTACTTCTGTTTATTTTTATTAAAATATTTCAATATATTTAATTTCATGAAAGAAGATTTCTTTCTTACCTCTTCTTCATTTTCGTCTTCCTCTATCTCATCCTTTGCATCTTGTTTCCTCTTCTGTTTCGATATTCCCATCTTCATCTTCTTCCATGTTGTAATCTTCATCTTCATCATTAAAATTATTTTGGACAAGTATAATAAAGATTATGTTTTCATAACCTTTTTTTAAAAATAATTTACTATTTTCAATTAACATTTCAAAAACTAACCTTTTCAGTTTCTTTATTCTTTCTTTCTTTCGCCTTCATTTGATTATTTTTTCTTTCGTTTCCATCTTCTACTTCATTGTTCTTCATCAACGTTTTCCTCGCTTCCAAATTTTTCTTATTTTTCATCATTTTGGAGTTTTCCACAATGGTATTTGATGTTTTTCTCTCGTTTTCCAAACAAAGCCCACCAAATCTGTTATTCAAATTCAAACTATGCTCCTTTTGCAGTTTCAAATTTCCTTATTTTCAGCAATTATTTTTTATTTTCACATTAATTGCACGTCAACTTGCGTCTGACTACTCCACATTTCCTTATTTTATGGCGTTTGTAGGGATATTTCACGTACATAGGTTATTCCGTCTTTTCACATCTTTGACTGGCTTGTTTTGTCCCTTTGGATAATTTATTTTGGTTTTTTAGTATTATTGTAAATAGGTGGTATAAAATGATCATTAATGTTAATAGCCCTATAAAATTTGTGTATTTTTATTATGATAGTTGTTGTTGCCTAAAAATGGTGAGCTTCCACGTAAGCAACGAACTTAATATATAGGACGAGTCGGAGGTAGTGCGCTGCACTGGAGGTTCTGCGTAGACGATGTGTTAAGTAGTTGACGAGCACTGTATGTACCTGCATATGAAACAAAGAGACCACTGGTGTGGTGCCGGCCTAACACCCTTCGATGCTAAAGTCAGAGCAAACAGAGCTAGTGTGCCAGAAAGAATAGTAGTAGAAATTAGTTACCAAATGAATGAGTTTCATCTCCTATTTATATGAGAAGGGGTTGATGACATCATCGGGCCACGTGTCGCGTCAGGATTGGGTCACATATTGCTTCCCAACGACGTGCCACGTGTTGGATATTCCACATATCATCTTTTGATTGGATACTAGTATAATGTAGTTTCCTTGGTCTTAAATACATAGACGTAAACTCCCAGGCAACGTAGACGTAGACCCCCAGGCGACGTAGACGTAGCCCCCCAGACAATGTAGACGTAGCCTTCTTTGCAACGTAGACATATCGATTGTCCATTCTTTGAACCATCGAGAAATTCCACGTGTACTGACATTTCACCCCACAACAGAGGTCCCCTACTCCCGAGTTGAATTGAGATGTGAGTTTAATGGTACTTGGGAGTATTCTTTCAAAGTGAAATTTTGCCTCGGTGATATATCTGAAAAATATTCTAAATCTTGAAGTTTGTAACGTGAATTTTCTGCTTTTCCAGTTGTCAAAATTTTGAGAAAATATTAAGTCTTGGAGCTTGGTAGTTTAAATTTTCTGTTCTGTTCATTTTGGAGTTGGGTTGTATGTCTAAGTTGTCTGATTCAATCATCAAGTACTTCGCCCCCTATGATTTTAGGAGTAAAATTTACTTCTAAAATCATAGTATAAATGTAAGTCTCCAATGTCCATTGTAGAGAATTTTTTTAATTAACTAGAAAGTAGAGAAATTAGAAAATAAAAATAATATTTTTTTCTCTTTCCCGGCGCTCAACTATATATATTTATTTTAACTTGGACTTTGTCTAGCCTTGTTGATTTGTAGCTTGAAATGAGACTTCGTCATTTGGGCGTTGTCATTAGGGTGTTGTCATCAGGGCTGTGTCAATAGGGTTTTGTAAACAGAGCTATGTCAATAGGGTTTTGTCATCAGGGTTGTGTCAACAGGGCTATGTCAATAGGGCTTTGTCATCAGGGCTATGTCAATAGTGCTTTGTTATCAGTGCCTTGTCATTCGCACTTTGTTTTGGAGCTACAAAAATTTGTTTGACCCCGTCCTATGACCAGTTGAACTTTGACCCGATGAATGTTGATCGTTGACTTTTTGACCTTTGACAATTGACTTTTTTCCCCTTGCCTTGAAAATTTATACCTTATAATGAGACTTCGTCATTTAGGCGTTGTCATCAGGGCTTTGCCATCAGGGTTATGTCATCAGGGCTATGTCAATAAGGCTATGTCATCAAGGCTATGTCAATAGGGCTTTGTCATTTGTACTTTATCTTAGGCTAGTAAAAAATTGCATGGCCCCGTCTTTTGATCAGTTGACTCGTGACCTGTGACCCGTCGATAGTTGACTTTTTGATTCATTGACCGTTGACTTTTTGACTATTGACTTTTTTTTTAATTCTTCTACTAGATGTGGTTCGTGCAAGCCCTGCACTCCCAAGTAGACTTAGAATTGTTTTGTCGTTTTAGATTCTTGTACCAGATGCGGCTCGTGCGAGCCCTGCACTCCCTAGTAGACTTTGAAATTTTTGTCATTTTAAATTCTTTTACCAGGTGCGGCTCATGCGAGCCCTACACTCTTTAGTAGACTTGGAATTTTTTAGTTGTTTTAAATTCCTCTACTAGGTGCGGCTCGTGTGAGCCCTGCACTACCTGGTAGACTTGGAATTTTTTAGTCGTTTTAAATTCTTTTACCAGGTGCGGCTCGCACGAGCCCTGCACTCCCTGGTAGACTTAGAATTTTTTGGTCGTTTTAAATTCTTCTACTAGGTACGGCTCGTGTTAGCCCTGCACTCCCTGGTAGACTTAGAATTTTTTAGTCGTTTTAAATTTTTTAGTCGTTTTAAATTCTTCTACCAGGTGCGGCTCGTGCGAGCCCTGCACTCCTTAGTAGACTTGGAATTTTTTACTCTTTTTAAATTCTTCTACCAGATGCGGCTCATGCGAGCCCTGCACTCCCTGGTAGACTTAGAATTTTTTAGTCGTTTTAAATTCTTCTACCCGGTGCGGCTCTTGCGAGCCCTGCACTCCTTAATAGACTTAGAATTTTTTATTTAGCTCTTCCACCGTGGCAGACTTAGAACTTTCTTTAGTAGGTTCACGTAGTTTGCCCCCATTCGAGTAGAGTTTTACGTCTTGAAATCTAGCTCGAGTCTAAGAGTTCTCTAAATGATTTAACTCTCATAAATGCAATAAGTAGAAAAAGTACAGTCTTATTCATTTTATTTTCGAACTTCTTATAATAAAAAACTTTATTGAAAATGAAAACTATAATAAATAAAATTGCTAAAATGAAATTTAAGTTGCTTGACATCATCATAGGTAGAGTAGAGCCTTGTAGATGTGTTTAATCAATGTGTTGATGCCTTGGCGAATACCTCAGTGACCTAACATGGTCCTTTCTAGGGCTTGGGCTTTTTCTCAATAGTCGGTCCTCCAAAGATTGTTCTTATGTCTCCATTTGGAAAATCTTGATTATCACTTTTACTTCTCACGAATTCTTTTAAGTACCATTTTTGAATAAGGGTTTCAATTTCTTCCTTGAGATCGAAGCAATCAGAGGTGGTATAACCGTGGTTTTTGTGGAAGAGGCAATACTTATCTTTGTTCCTCTTGTTTGACCCTGCTTTCATCCTAGGCGGCCACCTAACCAAGTCTTTATCTTTGATCTCCAATAGTAGTTATTCAATCAGGACCGTGGTGGGAGTGTATTTTTTAAACTTACTCGGAGGAAGACTCAGCTTCTCAAGTTGATCTCCCGACTTATGTCTTTTGTCATCCTCGTGACGGTCATTCCCCCAGACAAACTCTTTTGTTCGATCTCTCTTCTTGTGTTCCGGTCATTTACTATTACCTCTTTCATCTGAAGTCCTTCTTGCACTAAGCATCTCTCCGACGCTCATATATTTTTGCGCTCTAGAGAGAAGTTCGATGTATGTAACAGGTGTTTTCTTGCCTAGTGACCACAAGAACTTCTCATCTTTCAAGCCAGCCATCACAACAGTTAGAGCAATGTCATCACTGTAACCTTCCACCTTCAGTGCCTCATTGTTAAATCTCACTACATAGTCACGGAGACTTTCCTCTTACTTTTGACGCACAGTCAAAAGGTGCGAGGATGGTTTCTTATGATCTCTTCCACCAAGGAACTGAGTTACAAAAGATCGAGTAAGATCTTTAAATGAAGATATGGACCTCGGCTTGAGCTGTCTGTACCACCCTCGAGTAGGGCCTTCTAATGTAAGGGTGAATGCCCTACACTTAATAGCATCTCGGACTCCCTGGATCTCCATCCAGGTCCGAAACGTATCGACATGCTCGAGTGGATACTTTGAACCGTCATACATGGTCATAGTTGGAATTTTGAATTTGGTGGGAAGTTTCACCTCCATTATATCATCGGTGAATGGGGACTCAATTTGCTCAAGTAGATCTTCTAGTGCAAGATGAGTCTTTCCTCAATACTCTTTCTTCATATGACCAAGTTGATCTTTGAGTTTTTTCAACTCTGGCGCCCAAGGCTGGGCATTTTCTGCAGTAGACTTCACAACATCTGAATGTTCTTTTCTCTTTTGATTGAGAACTTCTCTGAGGTCGGACCTTTGTTTTTTACTAGGTTGCTTATTGCGAGAAGAGTTATGAGAGGAAGAAGAACTGTCCTGGATATTTAGCCTCAACTTCCTTTTTTAGCCATCCTTCGCATGATTCCTTGATTCACCTATGCGTTCTACAGGTTCTTTGTCTTTGCCTTTTTTGGATAGTAATTCCTGGTTGTCAGTAGGGGCTTGATGATCAGTTTTCCGTGTAAGAATTTCGAGTACTTTAGCAAGATCTTAATTCACACCTCGAACTTTCTTTTCTAGAGCATCTACCCTTTCATCCTGGCATTGGCACAACTCTTACTACGTCTTGATTTTCATCATCGTGTTGTTGTTGTTGTTGTTGTCATTCTCTAGTGCTACGAGTTTGATATCTCGTATTACGAGGGTTGCGGTTTTCACCGTCATCTATATCATCACCGTGTTGACTTCTTCTACTCATCCTTGATGGTAGAGCACTTAGTTATATAACCTTCCCACAGACGGCGCCAAATGTTGTTGCCTAAAAATGGTGAGCTTCCACGTAAGCAACGAACTTAATATATGGGACGAGTCGGAGGTAGTGCGCTACATTGGAGGTGCTGCGTAGGTGATGTGTTATGTAGTTGACAAGCACTGTATGTACCTGTACATGAAACAAAGAGAGCACTGGTGTGGTGCCAGCCTAACACCCTCTAATGCTAAAGTCAGAGCAAGCAGAGCTAGTGTGCCAGAGAGAATAGTAGTAGAAATTAGTTACCAAATGAATGAGTTTCATCTCCTATTTATATGAGAGGAGGTTGATGACATCATCATGCCACGTGTCGCGTCGGGATTGGGCCACATGTTTCTTCCCAACGACATGTCACGTGTTGGATATTCCACATGTCATCTTTTGATTGGATACTAGTATAATGTAGTTTCCTTGGTCTTAGATACGTAGCCTTATTAGATGACGTAGACGTAGACTCCCAGGTGACGTAGACGTAGACTCCCAGGCGACGTAGACGTAGCCTTCTATGCGACGTAGACATATCGATTGTCCATTCTTTGAACCAGCGAGAAATTCCACGTGTACTGACATTTCACCCCACAACAATAGTAGATAATTATTGAGTCACTCACAATTAATGTTTTTGATTTTCTAATGTTCTTGATTTCAAATGTTTGTGGAGATCATATACTACATTTATTAGTATACAATAGGTAAAGATGAAAACATAGTAAAAACCATATATATAAAGTTTAATTATACATGTAATTAGAGATAGATCCAAAAAATTGAACTTGCGGGGCCAATTAAAATTAAATGAATTTTGTGAAAACTAAAAAGATTTCAAAAAGTTTTTTTTTTTAAAAAAAAAAAAGTAAAATGATTAAACATCCTATAAAATATTTATATTTATGACATTTAACCTGATTTAAAATATTAAATTTTTTTTATATAAAATATAATAGGGTAAAGTAGCCTTTTGATCCCTGAATTTTTGACGTCATGTCTATTTGGTCTCTGCGTTTAAGTGGTGCCTGAGTTTTGGACATCGTGTTCACCCATATTTTCAAATTGTGTCTAAAAGTGGTTAAAAATTTGATGATTTAAGGAGTTAAAAAATCAACATATTGTTAAGGAGTTAACAAATTAATGACTAATTAAAGTTATTTCTAATAATTAGAGACCATCCAGACAAAAATTGAAAACTCATGGACAAAATAGATACAATGTCCAAAACTCATGGACCACTTAGACATATATTTAAAATGCGGGGATCAAATAGATACAACGTCTAAAACTGAGGGACCACTGAGACATAAATTGAAAACTCATAGACCAAATAGACATTACCTCGATAACTCATAAGGACCAAAAAGACACTTTACCCAATATGAAATTGTTGTTTGTATCAAATAAATTATCACAAAACCAAGATGAATATTAATTATCAATGCTATTTAATATTTTTTAAACTTCTAATTCTATATATAGATAAAAGAAAATCGTGAAAAAAAATTATATTTAATATAATTATTCTAAATTTACACAAACTTAAAACAAAAAAAAATATTTTTACATATATACTAAAAAATTATGAAACAAATATTGGGGGGCGCTCATCATTATGTTCCGCCCTTGTCACCACTGCTCAGGCTATGTCGATGATTGACATAACATTTGAACACTGCAAATAACAAGACAATAAAAACGACATCAGCAATGACGACACCAATAATCATACCAGGAGAAATTTAAGATTCATTAGAAGATACAACTGGACTACCGTTTGACGAGGTACTATTTGAATCAGATTCACATATTCCTCATCCAATGCTCAAAGTAGTCCCCAACAAAGGATTACCTTTTGTGTTTAACTCAACCGAAGTACCAAATTTTAGTATTACTCCACTAAGATTGTTATTAAAAACATCAAGAGTTTGAAGCTGAGGCAAGGATGTCAAGCTCCAACGAATTTCCCCAATCAAATTATAATCATTCAAATATAAAATCTTTAAAGTTGTCAAATTGGAAAATGCAGGAGAGATAGTCTTGCCCAATACTGCATCGTGAAATTGATAGTAATGATTTTTCCCTCAATGCAAACATCGTTACCCTCCCCAGTATCAGTGACAGAAATCGGATAACAAAAAGCTTCCGCGACCATAAGAAGCGTTGTGACTTGAGTATCACAAGGCCCTGGAGTGGTACAATCACTCAGGAAGGGTCAGATCCAGAAAATCAAACTTTCGGGGGCCAATTTAAAATTAAATGAATTTTGAGAAAACTCAAAAGATTTAAAAAAAGGAGTAAAATGATTAAATATCCAAGATAAATATTAATTATCACTTTTATTTAATATTATTTAAATTTCTGATTCTATATATAGATAGAAGAAAATTGTGAAAAATAATTATATCTAATATAATTATTCTAAATTTATACAAACTTAAATAAAAAAATGGAGAAAAAAATATTTTTACATGTATACTAAAAAATTATGAACAAAAAAAATATATTGGGGGGCCATGGCCCCCCTTAGTCCTCATTATGATCCGCCCTGTCACCACTGCTCTGGCTATGTCGATGATTGACATAACATTTGAAAACTCTAAATAACAGGACAATAAAAATAACAGCAGCAATAACGATGCCAACAATCATACTAGGAGAAACTGAAGATCCATTAGAAGATACAAGTGATATCCTATTTGGTGAGGTACTATTTGAATCAGATTCAATTGTTCTTCCACCAGTGCTCAGAGTAGTCCCCTGCAAAGGATTACCTTTTGTGTTTAACTCAACTGAAGCACCAAATTTCAGTATTACTCCACTAAGATTGTTATTAGAAACATCAAGAGTTTGAAGTTGAGGCAAGAATGTCAAGCTTCAAGGAATTTCCCCGGTCAAATTATTATCATTCTTATACAAATTCTTCAGAGTTGTCAAATTGACAAATGTAGGAGAGATAGTCCCGCTCAAATGCTGCATCACGAAATTGATAGTAGTGATTTTTCCCTCAATGCAAACACCGTTACCCTTCCAAGTATCAGTGAGAGAAATCGGATAATGAAAAGCTTCCACGACCATAAGAAGCGTTGTGACTAGAATATCACAAGGCCCTGGAGTGGTACAACCACTTGGGTAGGGTAGATCTAGAAAATCGAACTTGTGGTGGCCAATTAAAATCATATGAGTTTTGAGAAAACTAATAAGATTTCAAAAAGATTTTAAAAATGATTAAATATCCAAGATGATTATTAATTATTTTTTCTATTTAATAATTTTTAAACTTTTGATTCTATATATAGATAAAAGAAAATCGTGAAAAATAATTATATCTAATATAATTATTCAAAATTTACACCAATTTTAAACAAAAAAATATATATTTTTTTTACATATATACTAAAAAATTATGAAAAAAAATATTGGGGGGCCATGGCCCCCCTTAGTCTTCATTATGGTCCGCCCTTGTCACCGATGCTTTGGTTATGTCGATGATTAACATAACATTTGAACATTGCAGATAACAAGACAATAAAAACGACAGCAACAATAATGACACCAACAATCATACCAGGAGAAACTGAAGATTCATTAAAAGATACTTATTATGGACTCACGTTTGGTAAGGTAACGTTTGAATAAGATTCCCTGTTCCTCTACCAGTGCTCAGAGTAGTCCATAACAAAGGATTACATTTTGTGTTTAACTCAACCCAAGCACAAAATTTCAATATTACTTCACTAAGATTGTTATTAGAAACATCAAGAGTTTGAAGCTGGGGTAAGGATGCCAAGCTCCAAGGAATTTCCCTAGGAAAATTATTTTGATTCAAAAACAAATTCTTCAGAGTTGTCAAATTGGCAAATGCAGGAGAGATAGTCCCGCCCAAATGCCGCATCCCAAAATTGATAGTAGTGATTTTTCCCTCATTACAAACATCGTTACCCTCCCAAGTATCAGTGAGAGAAATCGGATAATGAAGAGCTTATATGCCATAAGAAGCGTTGTGACTTGAGTATTACAAGGCCCTGGAGTGGTACAACCACTTGGGCAGGGGCGGAATCAGAAAATCGAACTTGCCTGAGCCAATTTAAAATCAAATGAATTTTGAGAAAACTAAAAAGATTTCAAAAAGATTTATAAAAAAGAGTAAAATGATTAAATATCCAAGATGAATATTAATTATCACTTCTATTAAATAGTTTTTAAACTTCTTATTCTATATATAGATAAAAGAAAATCGTGAAAAATAATTATATATAATATAATTATTCTAAATTTCTACAAATTTAAAACAAAAAAAATGAAAAAAAATATTTTTATATATATACTAAAAAATTATGAAAAAAAAATATTGTAGGGCCATGGCCACCCTTAGTCCTCATTATGGTCAGCCCATGTCACCACTGCTTTGGCTATGTTGATTGACATAACATTTGAACACTGCAAATAACAAGACAGTAAAAATGACAGCAACAATAATGACAGAAGCAATCGTACCATGAGAAACTGAAGATCCATTAGAAGATATAGATGGACTTTCGTTTGGTGAGGTACCATTTGAATTAGATTGACCATTTCCTCCACCAGTGCTTAGAGTAGTCCCCAGCAAAGGCTTACCTTTTGTGTTTAACTCAACCGAAGCACAAACTTTCAGTATTACTCCATTGAGATTGTTATTAGAAACATCAAGAGTGTGAAGTTGAGGCAAGGATGTCAAGCTCCAAGGAATTTCCCTAGTCAAATTATTATCATTCAAATACAAATTTTTCAGAGTTGTCAAATTGGAAAATGTAGGGGACATAGTCCCGCCCAAATGCTGCATCGTGAAATTGATAGTAGTGATTTTTCCCTCAATGCAAACATCATTACCCTCCCAAGTATCAGTGAGAAAAATCGGATAATGAAAAGCTTCCGCGACCATAAAAAGCGTTATGACTTGAGTATCACAAGGCCCTGGAGGGTACAACCACTTGGGTAGGGGGATCCAGAAAATCGAACTTGCGAGGTCCAATTTAAAATAAAATGAATTTTGAGAAAAGTAAAAGATTTCAAAAATATTTTTAAAAAAAAGTAAAATGATTAAATATCCAAGATGAATATTAATTATCACTTCTATTTAATATTTTTTAAACTTTTGATTTTATATATAGATAAAAGAAAATCGTGAAAAATAATTATATCTAATATAATTATTCTAAATTTACACAAACTTAACACTAAATAAAAATGAAAAAATATATATTTTTACATATTTATACTAAAAAATTATGAAGAAAAAAAATATTGGGGGGGCCATGGCCCGCTTAGTCCTCTTTACTGTCCGCCCCTACATGTCGTCCCTATCCTTTTGAGTTGGTGTCAATTTCGTTCATGTGCTTTTAAAAATGTCACAAATGTCCCTATCGTTTGATATTGTAAATTTAAATCATCCCTGTCATGAAAGAAACAAGTGAAATGTGACTTAATTTTCCACGCTAATTACATTTTTTATTTTATATTTATCAAGTGTTCATAAAAATATCATCTTATAATACTGTGTTGGAAGACAAACATACAAAATAAAAGGTAAATTAGTTGGTACATAATTAGCGTTCATATGGGAGAAAACAATGAGAAATGTGATGTTTTTATCTACGTGGTAAATAAAAATTAAAAAATTCATATAAGTGGATGGTTATGGGATGACAGATAATTTAGTGTATTCACGAAAGTTGTCATAAATAGACTATTCAAAGAAAATATTTTCTTCAATGTTAGCTTTTGTAAATATTTACAAATTTAACTTTTTTATTATTGTTTTTATATTTAATGTTTACATTCTTCTCATTATACCATGTTTGTAAAAAAATTTTAATGTGCATTCATTGCTTGAGTATTAACCCTCAATATATTTAGACAATCAATATTACATCAAAGATTCCACTTTCCTTACAATTTTTTCATCCTCTTATTTCATTTTTTATTGGATTATTTTCTTAAATACAATATTATTATGATTTTCATATTTACTCTTAAGATCAGTTATTTACTTTCATATCTTATATCGTGGATTTGAAAAACCAAATAGTACATATTTATTGTATGCAAGCAATGAAAAAGATGAATTGCCTATTTGTTTATTTTTTTTTTTTGTTGTATATTAACTATGAGGCTTGTGCAAAAATAGAAAAATTAGGTTTATTATTGTTGTTGCGTGAAAACGGTAATAAGTGTAACGCGCGGACGTGCTCCGCGCTAATGCCACTCTTGCTTTCACGTGTGCAACGAACAATAAATTTATCTGAGTCGAAGCGATGATCCGCGTAGGAGGTAACTTGCGTAGGTGTTCTGCTATGTAGGTGGTCACCTGCAGAAAAGAGTAAATAGCACCGGTGTGGTGCCGACCTAACACCCTCTGTTGCTTAAGTTAGAGCATAGCAGAGCTAGTGTGCCAAGCAAATGAGGAATGAAAAATGAATTACCTTTTGGCCATTTCTCATCTCCTATTTATTGGAGTGGAAATGGATGATGTCATCAAGCCACGTGTCACACACGGATTGGTCCATGTGTTGGGTCTTGATTGGTGTGTAGGTGTGTAGGTGGCTGGTGCACACCTACGCTTCTCTGAGGTGGGGGGTAGATATGCATAATACAGCAGCGTAGTAGCGCAGCAGCGGAGCTTCTTACTTGGACACTTAGTCGATATTTCACCGAAATGGGTCCGCGTCCATACGCACCTGCGAGCTTGTCACTCCATCATTAATTAGATGGTTATGCCTCGCGGTCCTTGACACTTGAGACGACTGCGGACTACTCTTGATGGTACATTCTCCGCTAGTGGTGGAGGTCGGGTCTGTTGTGCGTGGCATGCTCAAATAACTAGGCTTACACGCGTAGACCGGGAAGAGTTTGATAATTCTGCGTGTCTCGTAGTATGCTTGACACGTGATCATTTCACTCTTAATTATATTTCACCCATAACAAATATTTTTAAAAATAGCAGTAAAAAAATTTATTTGTAAAAATAGCAAAAAACTCAAATTTGCGCCTAAAATATTACAAAAATGCCACTAGTTTTCTATGAGTAAACAGTGATTTCCTCACAAGTAATCACTGATTTACACACAAGTAATAACTGATTTTACTGATATTCTGATATTTTGTGCATGAATCACTGATTACCTAATAGTTATCATTGATTATCTTATAAGTTATCACTGATTTCTCTGATTCACATGAATGAGGGCTTTTAAAAAACAGCTATATTTGCAAATACTTTTTTAAAATACTATATTTATAAATATTGCAGAAAGTTTTGCTACCCAATGTAATTTCCCATTAACTATTTACTATCATCTCTTCTAAATTGTATTTTGAATTGGGTCTTAAAAAATTAGCCTGTATATTACTTATTTACCAAATATATTAGATTAAATCATTAACGTTGTAATCAATATCCATATATATTAAATTTCAAATTATTGTGACTTTTTGTATTTTCATTGTATGATAACTATTTACTATTACATTGGTTTTGAATTTTATTCTTAAAATTAACTTGTATGTATATTTAATAAACTAGTTAATAATATAATCAATGTGTATAAATTATATGTTATTGAGATATTTTTATTTACATGTTGTATTAAATATTTACTATATCATCTTGTATAAGTCAAATATAAAAAATACATATTTATTATAAATAAGCAATAAAAAAAAGTACTACAACATCTTGTATCAAAGTGAAGTATTTGATTTGGGTAAAATACCTATATTTTTTTTTGTAATAGAATAGTGGAAAAATATTTTTAAAATATAAAATAATTAGATGAAATATCAAACTATTTTTATAAATACATGTTTCTATATTTAAGTATAATTTCTCTCCTTCCATAATTAATTTTTGAAAGAAAAAACATTATGTCTCTATTAAATGTGAACTATAATTACAGAATTAAATGAAAGGTATTTTCATAAGAATACTTAAGCCTCATCACATGGATAAAGCCCGTGGGCCGGCCCAAGCCCGGCCCGTAAGTCAACGGTTGATGGGCCCGGCCCGACTCGACCTGCAAATTTTTGGGCTGGATATGAATCATGTATTTGAGCCCAAGCTAGGCCCACGGGCTTTATCCATAAGGCCCCTATCAAGCCCGGCCTAAAGCCCGTTCAAAATTTATTTAAAGATATATGTGTGTGTGTGTGTGTGTGTTTTAGGTAATTTTATTTCTTATAATTTTTTGATATTTGATAAAAATGCAAATGAGTAATTCAAATAAGTAGGTGCCAACTTAGTTGGGATGTATTTATATTGCAATGATGCAAATTATTTCTTAAAAAAACAATTATGTAAATTTTATTTCTTAGTGAAATCATTACTTTACTTCATTATCATTTTTTATCCATTTTAGTTTGTATCTTTTCAAGTTAAATTTTTTTAAAATTTAATATAATCAAACTAAGCTAAAAGAATGATAAATAAAGTTAATTTAAAAGTTTAATAAACAATATATATAAAAACAAAGTATAAAATTAAAATAATATATATAAGATAGCAAAATATTAATAAATTAATTATGATCTTCATCACTCTAGAGTTAAGTTTAAGTTTAATAAATATATATGAACGAAGTATAAATAAAAAAATTGAATAGGACAGTAAAAAAAATAAATTTAATTTAATTAAATAAATATAAGTTTGAACGGACTGGACCAAGTCCGCAAAAACGGTCCCGACCCGGCCCGTATTTTGTTTCATGGGTCCAACCCCGTGGACTGGGTTTGAGCTTACCATTTTTAGTCAGGGTCGGACCACTCATTGACCAGGCTTTGCAAGCCTTGACCTATTCATTTAAGGGTTGGGCCAGCCCGGCCTGTCCGACCCATTGATGAGGCTTAAGAATACTCTAACTGACATCATCATATGGTCTATAATTGTAAATATTTTAGATTCTTAACATCTAAAAAATTATTTCTTATAAATAATCTAGATGCATTTGTCGTCATCCGTTATAAAACCTTTGAACTGCTAATCCTTTCTCGTTGCCCTTCCTTGTGTGAAAGAATCAAAATTGAAGATAAAGATGAGCCGTTGTTTTCTACTTACATCAGATCAACTTTCATCGTTATCCTACAACGACTTGTTAAGGCTTACTCTTCATCAATATACACAACACAATGTTCAGAGTTTCTGTTATCATATTTCACATAAACCCGTAATCTTTATTTCATTTACACCCTTCTGATTTTTCATATAAAACATGTAGATTGTGTTTTGCAGTTTAATTGATAGCCTTCAAGTCAGATTTTTAAAATTAATGATTTTTTTTTTGGGTGCTACAATGATATATATTTTAGGGAAATGTCACTGTGTAACATAATTTTTTTTGTAGTATTTCTAAAAATTTTATTGCTTAAATATATTTGTAAATATAGAAATTTTTATAATGTTATTTAGTGATTACTGTTAATTATTTTGTGAATCAACGATTAATTTATTGTAAAACTAGGGACATTTCCTTGGGTAGCAGAATTTTATTCAATATTTATAAATATACAGTTTTAAAACTATTTACAAATATTGCAGTTTTTTCCAAAAAACCCCATCCATGTGAATAAAAAAAAAACTGATTACATGCACGAAATATCAACTGATATAGTGAATAAGTAAAATCAGTGATTACCTATGTGTGAAATCAGTGATTACTTATATGGAAATCAATGATTATTTACGAGAAACTATTGACAATTTTGTAATATTTTAGGCACGAATTTGACTTTTTTACTATTTTTATAAATAACTTTTTGGACTGTTATTTTTATAAATATTGGATTTTATTCTGCTATATTTATAAGAGCCCCGTAAAAATATACAATTTAAGACTACTAACTGATTGATCCGCTCAAAATTTACTATATTTGTAAATATTTTTTTAAAAAATACTATTTTTATAAATATCACATAAAATTTTATGAGATTTGCAATCATCTCGATATATAACCTTATGTTTCGTTATATTTTGACATTGTACTAATATTTAATGTTAAAAATTGAAAATCAGTTAAGCATTTGAACTTGACAAAATTACTTTTCAATTTCAGTTACTTGAGCAATTATTTAATATATGTAGATATCCCTATGTAGAATTTATACAAATAAAAAATTTACTTTTTAGCATGATTGTGTTGTTGTTGGGTTCAATAAATATTTTTGAAAAGAAATTTGCTTTAGCCATTATTGTTGTCAGAAGTTAGGTTGAATAGAAATTTTGGGGAATTGTCAAAATTTAAGTGAAGATTGTCAAATCTAACAAGTAAAGTTTGATGTTTGTATATTTTCATCCAAGTTGAGTGAATGTCATAAATCATTGTAACCACGTATTTTTATCCGGAATATTTATACATTTATAGCTTAGGTTAGGGGCGGAGCCACGTCTCCTCCCACATACATACATATATATGTGCCTCTGGTTTTTTATTATGAAATATACAAGTAATTATTTTAACCAAAAGATAGTCTTAGCTCAATGGTTGGAAATAGTCCTCTTAAGGGGGCGTTTGGAGTGCGAGAATCGGAATTAAATACTTGAGAATTAGATGCCTGGGAATAAGTAGTATGGAATAAAATGCCTGGGAATTTGATGCCTGTGTTTGGAGTGTGCTGGAATGAGATTCAAATGCCTGAGAATATGATGCCTGTGTTTGGAGTGTGCTGGAATTTGGTTTATGTGAATATGATTATTATTTTTGTAGGAAAAGAATATGATTTGTTATTTTATTTAATTATTATATAAAAATTTATTTTAAAAATTGAAAAAAATAATTAATAATATTAAATTTAATTAAATTAAAATTATCAACTATATTTATTTATAAGTTTGAATTTTTAATTTCCTTTTAAATATTATTTCATTAAATAAAAATAAAAATAAAATTGATGAAACATATAGGAATCAATTTCTTACAATCATGTATTATTATATAAATTAGTTGATATTAATTGACGGTAAAAAATAAATGATTGTTTTCATTCAATATTTAGGGTTTAATAATAAAACAAATTTATTAATTTAAAAAAAGTGAAAACGTGTTATTTAAAAAAAGGGTAAAATGTAAATAAAACCGCGGGGGGTTTGGGGTTTTTTCTAATGCATGAACACCCCCTTTGGTTTGAAAATGACAAATCACACCATTGTGGTTCCAAATTTTTTCAATCAGACTCTTCCCCTTCAATGTCATTAATTTTATTTTAACCCTAACTTCTTCGTTTGAACTCCGATTTGGATGATTCAAGATGTTTTGGAATCCTCATTTTGGTCTCTACGCTATGGTCACTTCAAACTTTCAAATCACCAAAAACCAAAAGAGTTAACGGTGTCAATCATACCTAGTATTTTGATGTCAATCAACTCTTTTATTTATTAATCATTTCGAATTTTTGAAGTGACTATTATATAGATCCTGAAATTAAGATTCCAAAATATCTTGAATCACCCAAATCGGAGTTCAAACGAAAAAAGTTATGGCTAAAATAAAATTTTTGACATTAAAGAGAAGCGGTTTGATTGAAAAAATTTGGAACCTCAGGGGTGTGATTTACCATTTTCAAACCACAGAGGGTGTTCATACATTTGGAAAAAACTACATGAGTCTCATTTGCATTTTACCCTTAAAAAAATGTTGTATTTGGAATTAAGCTTGAAAAAGTACTATAAAGTAAAATTTATCTACATTAGTTAGTGTATTATTTTGAACATTCTTTTTAAATTTAATTATGTATAATATATTGAGTTTCTTTAAAAAAATATTTTTGATATAAAAAATATGTATATTTTTTTTAATTAAAATTGAACATATTTTTTTAATTTAATTATGTATAATATATTGAGTTTCTTTAAAAAAATATTTTTGATTTAAAAAATATGTATATTTTTTTAATTAAAAAATATTTTTTAATTTTATCTTGTTCACTATAACCTACTAAAATACTCATAATATATTTTTTTCCTATTAGAAATACCAAATAGTACAAAATTGGAGAGAGTTTAATTAAATGCCAATGCAAATGCCAATGCCAAAGCTAATGCCAATGTTAAATAAAGGGGGAATTTGGAGGGGAATTGAATGTCAATGCCAATGGTAAAAGAGGTTGAATCAAATAATGGAATGAGAATTGAATGCCAATACCCATGGAAATTGAATGTCAATGCCCGCACTTCAAACGCCCCCTAAAAGTTTTCTCGCCTTCCCATGTTCTACTCTTCTTGGACTCGGTGATTTGAAACCTTTTTCTTATTTTTAATATTTTTGTCTATTTTCGGTAGCAAATTTTAACTTACATATTTATTTAAAATATATATAATTTAATAAAATAAATATTACTTTATTATAAATTAAATTTTTACTTAAAATTAAGGTAAAAAATAAATTCTGGTGTAATTATATAGTTTTTTCTTTAATATTTATTTGATTAAAATTTCCATAAATTAAATATCATTTATGAATATACACACTTTTAATTTTTCATATTAATTTTTTATATTATATTTACTATAGCGCCCCCCGAATTGAATTTCTAGCTCCGCCATTGGCTTAAGTATTCTTAATCTATATTGATAATTTTATTTTATACCTATTTCTTTCAAATAAGTAAATAAAAATTGTGTAAAAAGAAAGGGGAGAATGCATTGGTTTACCCAATGGTACAAATAATAAAAATTTAAAATTTGGATGGATAATAGAAAGCTCCCCTCTTTAGGGAAAGTGTCTTCTCTTCATCCCATGGATTTTGGCTTGTATTCCCCCTATATACAAAAAAAGGGAAGCTTCTTAGCCTATAAATTAGGCTCTTATTCTTTCACTTTGGCTCATGAAGAAAAGAGAAGGGTAAAAAAAAAAAAAAAGGAGAAAAAAAAAAAGAAAAGAAGAGGGAGAGTGAGAGTGAGTTTTTTTTTTAAATGTTTCTTTGTGTTTAGAGATTTTTAATAATATGTGAGTTCAAGGATTGATGTTTAAAAAAAGCTCTAATTTGTTAGAGAGAAATTTCATACGAAAACCCGATTTTTTATTCTTTCATTTTTAAAAAAAACTAATCTTTCTTTGCGCTCAGAGATTTTTAGTAATCTGTGAGTTCAAAGATTGAGGTTAAGAAAAAAACTCTTTATTCATTCATCGAGACCTCAACATAAGGTAAAAAAAATTCTAACACCATTTTATGAAACTATATACTCACCCTTTTCTTTTCTTTCCATTATCCCTATCCCACTTTTATTTATTTATTTTATTTATCATGTTATATTTTTGTTTAGTCTTTACATTTTCCTCATGTTATTTCTTTTATCTAGATAAACAACCATAAAAGTTCCTTTTTTTTTTCCCTAAATAATGAACTAAAAAAATGATTAAAAAATGGATTACTAAAAAAAAAAAAAAAATCTGTTTGAAAATAAGATTTTTATTTTTTATTTTTTTAAGTTAACTTCAAACTTGAGGTATTCTGTTTGAAAAAAATAAGTTTTTTTAAAAAAAAATAATTTATCTGTTTACGAGGAGGGGATAATCCCCTTCTCTTCTTCTTTTTTTTTTTTATTTAAAAAAAGTTTTACTATATAATTATTTAGTTTTTTTTCTTCCTTGTGGTTTATATTATTTTTATTCTAAAATCCACCAAACAAGTCAAGTTTGAAGTTATCTAAAAAAAATCTTATTTTCAAACAGATTTATTATTATTTTTTACTTATCCATTTTTTTAATCATTTTTTAGTTGATTATTTAGAGAAAAAAAAAAGAACTTTTATACTTGTTTATCTAGCTAAAAAAAAATTAACATGAGGAAGATGTAAAGACTAAGCAAAAATAATAATATGATAACTAAAATAAATAAATAAAAGTGGGATAGGTATGATGGAAAGAAAAGAAAAGGGTGAGTATATAGTTTCATAAAATGGTGTTAGAATTTTTTTTATCTTAGGTTGAAGTCTCGAAGAATGAACAAAGGGTTTTTCTTAACCTCAATCTTTGAACTCACAGATTATTAAAAATCTCTGAGCGCAAAGAAAGATTAGTTTTAAAAAATGAAAGAACCAAAAATCGGGTTTTCGTATGAAATTTCTCTCTAACAAATTAGACCTTTTTAAACATCAATCTTTAAACTCACAGATTATTAAAAATCTATGAGCACAAAGAAAGATTTTAAAAAAAGGTCACTCTTCCTCTTCCTCTTCTTTTTCTTTTTCTCCTCTTTTTTTTTACCCTTCTCTTTTCTTCATGACCCAAAATGAAAGAAGAGCCTAATTTATAGGCTAAGAAACTTCCCTTTTTTTTGTATACAGGGGGAATACAAGCCAAAATCCATTGGATGAAGAGAAGACACTTTCCTTACAGAGGGGAGCTTTCTATTATCCATCCAAATTTTAAATTTTTATTATTTGTACCATTGGGTAAACCAATGCATTCTTCCCTTTCTTTTTACATATTTTTTATTTACTTATTTGAAAAAATAGGTATAAAATAAAATTATCAATATAGATTAAGAATACTTAAGCCAGTGGCGAAGCCAGAAATTCAATTCAGGGGGCACTATAGTAAATATAATATAAAAAATTAATATGAAAAATTAAAAGTGTATATATTCATAAATGATATTTAATTTATTGAAATTTTAATCAAATAAATATTAAAGAAAAAACTATATAATTACACCAGAATTTATTTTTTGCCTTAATTTTAAGTAAAAAATTAATTTATAATAAAGTAATATTTATTTCATTAAATTATATATAGTTTAAATAAATATGTAAGTTAAAATTTGCTAACAAAAATAGACAAAAATATTAAAAACAAGAAAAAAGTTTCAAATCACCGAGTCCAAGAAGAGTAGAACATGGGAAGACGAGAAAAATTTTAGGGGACGTTTGGTATGCGGGAATCGGAATTAAATACCTGGGAATTAGATGTCTAGGAATAAGTAGTATGAGAATAAAATAGATGGGAATTTGATGTCTGTGTTTGGAGTGTGCTGGAATAGGAATCAAATATCTGAGAATATGATGTCTGTGTTTGGAGTGTGCTGGAATTTAAATTTATGTGAATATGATTATTGTCTTTGTAGAAATAAATATTATGCCTGGGAATTTGATGCCAATGCCAATGATAAATATATGGGATATTTTGGATGGGAATTGAATGACAATGCCAATGCAAATTGAAGTTGAACCAAACATTGAAATGAATATTAAAAACTCATTCTCATGGCCAATTCCCGCAACCCAAACGCCTCTTTAAGGGGACTATTTCCAACCATTGAGCTAAGACTATCTTTTGGTAAAAATAATTACTTGTATAATACATATTCAAAAACTAGGCGCGCGCGGGTTGGCTCCGCCCCTAACCTAAGCTATATATGTATAAATATTCCGGGCAAAAATACGGGGCTACAATGATTTATGACATTCACTCAACTAGGATGAAAATATACAAACATCAAACTTTACTAGTTTGACTCTCTTTATTTGACAATCTTCTCTTAAATTTAAAAAATGCCCCAAAATATCTATTCAACCTAACTTCGACAACAATAATGGCTATAAGCAAATTTCTTTTCAAAAATATTTATTGAACCCAACAACAACAACAACCTTGGCTAAAAAGTAAATTTTTTCTTTGCATAAATTCTAGATAGGGATATCTACATATATTAAATAATTGCTTAAGTAACTGAAATTGAAAAAAAAGAAAATTACAATGGTAGTCCACCCACCGTTTAGAAGTCAAGTTCAAATGCTTAACAGATTTTCAATTTTTAACATTAAATATTAGTACAATGTGAAAATATAACGAAACATGAGGTTATAATATCAGGATGATTACAAATCTCATAAAATTTTATGTATTATTTATGAAAAATAGTATTTTTAAAAATATTTACAAATATAGTAAGTTTTGCGTGGATCAATCAATTAGTAGTCTTGAATTGTATATTTTTACGGGGCTCTTATAAATATAGCAAAATAAAGTCCAATATTTATAAAAATAACAGCCTAAAAAGTTATTTACAAAAATAGTAAAAAACTCAAATTCGTGCCTAAAATATTTCAAAATTGTCACTAGTTTCTCGTAAATAATCATTGATTTCCATATAAGTAATCACTAATTTCACACATAGGTAATCATTGATTTTACTGATTCACTATATCAGCTGACATTTCGTGCATGGAATCAGCCCATTTTCCCCCATCTTCTTCAACCTCTCTTCTCTCCCTCGGCAGCTGCAAGAAAAGTGTGAAAACCCCACCTTTTTTTTTTTTTTCGATTTTCTTCAATTTCCGGCTGTTTCTCTCCATTCCAACGCCAAAGTTTTCATTATCGGCCATATTAGGTATGTTTCCATCCTTTTTTTTTTTATCAAAATAGGTAGAGATTTGAGTGATTTTAGGAAGTTAGGGCTTTTTTCCATTCTTATTTTTTATGATTTTCTTATTTTATGGATTTTAGTATTGTTAATTTGTTATTTATTTGTGAAAACTTGAAAGAATTGATAAGTAATTGTATATTTTGTGATGAATTTTTCAATTTTTTAAGTTAGGTATTTGAGTGATTTATCACTACAAAAAAACTGTCAATTTGCGACCACGAAATTGCGACCAAATGGTCGTTTTTTTTTACCTAAAATGCGACCAAAAATGCGACCAACTAAGTGGTGGCCAAAAAGCTGGTCGGCCCTGAATTTGTGCGACTGGATAGTCACAAATATACGACCAAAAATTTTTGGTCGCAAAAAAGTCAACCTTTTAAAAATGCGACTAGATGGTCGCATTAAAAGGGACCATATGGTCGCATTTTATCTTCAATAGAAGTGACCATTTGGTCACATAAAAAGTGACCAAATGGTCGTATTTTATGTGACCAAATGGTCACTTCTAGGCTCAGTTAAAATACGACCATCTGGTCGCAATTTATGTGAAAGATAAGTGACCAAATGGTCACATAAAAAAGTGACCAAATGGTCATATTTTATGTGACCAAATGGTCACTTTTAGACTAAGTAAAAAAGTGACCAGATGGTCGCTTTTAAAGTGACCATCTGGTCGCATATAAGAATTTTTTTTTAAAATTTAAATTTAAATAATTAGTTAATTAATTATTAATTATTTATTTAATTAATATTAAAATTTCATAAAAAAAAAATTGGAATTAAAATAAAAAATATATATATCAAATATTAAAAAAACGTTTTATACGATCGAAGAATCCTAGAACTACTGCGAGGGGGGGGTGGGGGAGGAGGCGTCGATGATGAAGGGTCGCCGCCTAGAGATCTGAAGTACGCGGCCAAAGCGGATGCGACCTAGGCGTCGACTCGTTCCTGCATGTCGGCCTCAATAGTAGCGACTCGAGTAACAAAGTCCTCGCATAGCAAACCATGTCCAGCCGCAATTCTTTCACCCAGGAGAAGGGCCGGAGCTAGTGCTCACTCCATTCGCCGAGGCCGGGCACATCTGTATAAAGCGTCGCCGCCGTACAAGCCGAGCCCAGGGACCGACCCATCAGCCGAACCCCTCCAGGCCTCCAAGAACGCCTCTATACGGTCCTCCCCGAGTCGGTTGCGAGTCCGGTGTGGGCAACCGCCGAGTCAAGGACTCCGTGAAACGTTCCTAAACATTTAAAATTCAGAAAATAAAATGGTTAATATATAATGTAGGAAAAATTTTAAAGAAAAAATAATAATTGAAAAAATTATTAAATACGACTCGCTTCGCCTTATCGTCGACTTAACGCCCCGCCCTTCTTCGTGTGAAGAACTCGGTGCGGCTCATCCAGCGACGGGCCGCCGTGCTTCGCTTCCTAAAAAATTAAAGAGTGAAGAATAAAACATAATAAATTAATAAGTAATTGAAAAAAGAAAACGAGAAAAAAGTACGTAAGTAAGAAAACGACGAAAAAAAAAACATACCAATCGACGATGGTGCTCGTCGTGGGTCCGCGCCCCCGCTGTGTGTTTGATGGGATTCTTCGCGCGGTTGGCCTTATTCCTGCTTGACACTGCCTTGCCCTCAGGAGTGCTCAAGCTCGCAAGAAGCCGCGCATGGTCCTCCGGGCTCATCCACATGGGGCGGTTTGCTGCTTGCTTTCTGCGTGCCCGGAACATGAGGTCCTTGAATCGATCCCGGACGTGACTGTCCCATAGGGGGAACAATCTACCGTTGGTGATATCGGGATCAATAACAGGAAACTTGCCCTGAAAAATTGAAATAAAAAATTGTTAAAGTAATAAATTTATTTCTATAAATTTCAAAATTAATTAATTATGAAAATGAATGATGGTTTTACCTTCCAATTGTCGTACATCCAGGCTTTCTCCGTCGTCGGAATCTTCGTCCCGTGAGGTCGCTGGGTAGAGGCATGCTCTGGAGGACCTCAAAACCGTTTTGAAATGGTCGTATCGGTGTACTCTGCAAAATCAAAAAAAATTATTGTGCTATATATTAGAAACTATTAGTTAAAAGGAAAAAAAAACACTTTGAAAAATAGTAAACAAAATTACTTACGTATCCCCTTCAATTCGAAGGGTAGAGTCTGCGGCCTGAGACGGCTGCGTGCATGAAGTCGAGGGGCCAGCTGGATCCGACCCTAATGCAGACCCGGACGCATACCCTGATGCAGACCTTGATGCTAAGCCCGGAGTCGTGGCAAGGGAGTCCTGCGGCAGTTGTGGTGTCGCAGACTCGGTCTCAGGGACTCCATCATCGAGTGTGGCAGCAAGTCCCGTCTCGTAACTAAAGAGGATGTCCAACTCCTCCGTAGTCAGGTCCGCATCAGGGGCAACGCCAGTATGCGTCTGCGGAGACCCCTCGTCACCCGCGTCGTCAGGCTCGTCTGACTAGGGAGGACGTCGTCTGCCCGTCATAATCCTACAACCAAAATAAACTAATTTAATACTAATTACGTAAGTAAAATATTGATTAGTTTATTTAATTAATTAATTAATTAAATAATATAAATTAAACTAACATAAATTAAGTAAATAATTTAAAATAAACTAATCAAATTAATTTGAATAAAAGTAAATTAAAATTAGATTAATTGAACTAAAAGTAATTCAATTAAACTTAAGATTAATTAATTAAAACTAAAATAAACTAATCATTTAATTTGAAATAAAGTAAAGTAAAATTAGATTAATTGAACTAAAATTAATTGAATTAAACTAAAATTCAATTAATTTTAGTTTCAATTAATCTAATTTTAATTTACTTTAATTCAAATTAATTGATTAGTTAATTTTAGTTTTAATTAATTAATCTTAAGTTTAATTGAATTAATTTTAGTTCAATTAATCTAATTTTAATTTACTTTAATTCAAATTAATTGATTAGTTAATTTTAGTTTTAATTAATTAATCTTAAGTTTAATTGAATTAATTTTAGTTCAATTAATCTAATTTTAATTTACTTTAATTCAAATTAATTGATTAGTTTATTTTAGTTTTAATTAATTAATCTTAAGTTTAATTGAATTAATTTTAGTTTCAATTAATCTAATTTTAATTTACTTTATTTCAAATTAATTGATTAGTTTATTTTAGTTTTAATTAATTAATTAATCTTAAGTTTAATTGAATTAATTTTAGTTCAATTAATCTAATTTTAATTTACTTTTATTCAAATTAATTGATTAGTTTATTTTAGTTTTAATTAATTAATCTTAAGTTTAATTGAATTAATTTTAGTTCAATTAATCTAATTTTAATTTACTTTTATTCAAATTAATTGATTAGTTTATTTTAGTTTTAATTAATCAATCTTAAGTTTAATTGAATTAATTTTATTTTCAATTAATCTAATTTTAATTTACTTTTATTCAAATTAATTGATTAGTTTATTTTAGTTTTAATTAATTAATCTTAAGTTTAATTGAATTAATTTTAGTTCAATTAACCTAATTTTAATTTACTTTTATTCAAATTAATTGATTAGTTTATTTTAGTTTTAATTAATCAATCTTAAGTTTAATTGAATTAATTTTAGTTCAATTAATCTAATTTTAATTTACTTTATTTCAAATTAATTGATTAGAATACTTAAACAAAATTATTCTAATTAATTAATCTAATTGTACTTTACTTTAATCAAATGTAACTAAAATTAAGTAATTAAACAATTTTTATTTAATAATTAAACTAAAATTAATTAATTAAATTAGTGTAACTCATTAATTTAAACTACTTAAGTATAATTGAAGTTAAACTATTTGAATTAATTACCCTACTTTAAATTAATTGATTTAATTAAAGTAATCTAAATTACATTAATTAAACTAAAATTAAAAGTTAAACTAGTGTAATTATAAATTAATTTAGTTTAATTTTATTAAATTAAAGTAAACTATCTTAAATAAACTAAATAAGTAGTTAAACTAAATTAGATTAAGTAATTAAATTAATTACTACTTAAATTGAATTAAAGTAAACTAAGTTAGATTAATTAAACTATTAGATTAATTAAACTAAAATTACTTAAAGTAATAAAATTAAAGTAAAGTAATTAATTAGTTAATGTAAGCTAAAATGCTATGAATTAAACAAAAGTAAACTAAGTAATTGATTACACAAATTTAGATTCATTAAACTAAAACTAATTAAATTAACAAAACAAAACTAAACTACTTAATTAAAAACTAAAAACTAAAACTAAGTAAACTAAATTCTTAAACTAAACTTCAATTTGATACGAAAACTAACCTCGTAATCGAAACCGGGATTGGGGTTGAGGGTTTTAGGTTTAGAGTAAGAATGGGAACCAGGAATGGGAAGAAATAACGAGGAACCGGGAGAGGGGAAAGAGAGAAAAGAACAAAAAGAGAGGAAGAAAAAGAGAAAGGCAGAAAAGAAGAAAAGAAGAAACGGAGAAAAGAAAAAGAAACGGGGGAAAGGAAAGGATGGGAATTTAAATCATAATTTACGACCAACTGGTCGCAAATATGTAATTATGACAAGAAACGAAAGGTCGCGCGTGCTGGGGCAAATGCGGCCATATGGTCGCCCAGTTACCATTACCAAGAACAGCTGTCATATCACGAGTCCCATCAACAATTGCGACCATCTGGTCGCAATAATGAAATTCACCGCCAAATATTGCGACCAGATGGTCGCATTGTTTAAATTCACCGCCATAAATTTCATGAAAATTTAAACTTACCGCCCATATTTGCGACCATATGGTCGCAATTCCACTTGTATTTTTTAAAAAAATATTATTATACTTTTCCAAAAATGCGACCATTTGGTCGCCTTTCTCTCCAAAATTACTACCCTAAACCCTAAACCACCCTAAACCCTAAACCCTAAAATGCGACCATTTGGTCGCCTTTCCCTTATAAATTACTACCATGTGGTCACCTTTTTTGTGAAATTGCGACCACTTGGTCGCAAATATTAATATTTATATACTTTTTTTTTATATTGGGTTACTTTCTGATATTTACATATGACGGGAACTCTTGTTTCCATGTTATATTCATTGATATTTTTCTTCATGATTTTTGAGATAAATTTTTGTAATTCTTGATTTGGAACTATTTGATTCTATTTAAGAGTTTTTTTTTAATAGATATAGATAATTTTATTCTTAATTTTCAAGATAGAAAGTGCTAGAGGGAACCAAATAGACTATTGAAGATGTACATATTTATATATAATTTGCATCCACATATTCATTTGAAGCAATTCCACTGCAGAATTCGATATAAACATGTCAAAGTTGAAATCAAGAGGAATCTTTCTTATAATAAAAAAAAAAAGTTAATTTCATTTTCATCGTATTTCATCATCTTTTGATTTTAAGTTTGGTCTATTGCTTTATTCATAATTGTAAATGCTTTACTTGAACAAAAAAGAGTCAAAAGGACTAGATTTAACTAGAGGTTTAAGGAAAATATAATTCTTCTCTGTACAATATTATTGTTCTCTCTTTGTATGAAATTCAAATATTTTCAAGACGAGGTTAAATATTATTATTTACTCTACACAAATTTTAGAAAAATCTAAAGGCGTTTAGATAGCTTCTTGATCTTGAAGAGTTTTATATTAATTGAAAGTGAATAATTTTTATTTAATTGACATTATTATTATTGTTAAGAAATGTAATCAATAAAATTAACCACATCTTGAAATTTTGGAATTATTGGTAATTTTTTCAATCATCTATTCTTATTTTTATTTTTTCTCTTAAGTTTATAATGTAATTTTCCTTTTACTTTATCTATTTTACCCCATAAATACGATGGGGAAAAAATCAACAATCATTAAATATTTTATTTGTTCATAAAATAAATATAATTTAAAAATTGATTAACAAACATTTTAACTAATACACATAAAACTCTTAAGTATAAAATTGAATTGTAAAATAAGACTAAAAATTCCACGTGCATCGCACGTGTTAAAAAACTAGTTATTTATAAATTATTGGTCATATAAAATCACAGAATTTGCGACCATCCGGTCACTTTCTAATGTGACCATATGGTAGCTTAATTCCCACCAAAATTTTAAGCTACCACTGCCCAATAAAGGTCACAAAAATTGCGACCAGGTGGTCACTTTTAATTGTGACCACTTGGTAGCTTTTTTCCCTCCAAAATTACGCGCCATTTTTTGCTACCAAGGCATATTTTAGTCACAAAAATGCGACCGGATGGTCGTTTTTTTAGGTGACCAAGTGGTCGCTTTTTTTGTGCCATAATTTCGCGCCATTTTTTATGACTACTTCTACTTTTGGTCGCAATCTGGTCGCAAAAAAAAGTCAACCTTCAAAGAAAGTGACCATGTGGTCACCATAAAACTACCACTTTTTTTTTGTCGCAAATTTCTGGTCGCATTTTGACAGTTTTTTTGTAGTGTATGAGTTTAGGTGAAATCAAATGCTTGTTCAACGCCTTTTTCAGGAATATTTAACTTCTCACATTGTCACATTGTCATTTTTGCATTCATTCGGTGAAATCAAATGCTTGGGTAATGTTAAATATACAATTTATCAGTTAGCAACTGATTTTAACAACTTGTCATCTAACTGATGAATACTTGGGAGCACAAATGTTTAAAATTGAATTTTAGTTTCTGTATAGTGGCTCTTGAAATTGATGTAGACAACTTGACATTGCAGTTGAAGTTACATTTGGTTAAGATTATTATTTCCTTTATAGTAATATTGGTAGCTTTATAGATTTATGCATCTGTCTACGATAAGTGAAATGACAAGGGCAAAGGAAATCATTGTAAAAAATAGTTTGTGTTCGAGGCCTTTTTTCTTTTTATTCTCATGTTTGAGCCTTTTTATACCACCATAGTTTAGGTAATATATTATCTCTTTTATGCACAATTAATGGTTGTTCTAGTATAAGAATGGATGTATTTTTTCATGGTTTTTATTGCAGATGCGTATTGTGTTGGGATTTATGCCCTACAATTCGTAATTTGTAATAGAATATTTTATGAATAAATAAAAGTATTATTTTAGTGAATTTTGTGCAATTTATTATATGTTGATATTCGTTATATACTCAAACATTAATAGAAAATTCCAGAGTTACTAATTCTGTAATCTTGACTACTATGAGATATAAAGTGGATCTAGTCCAAGATAGTAACTCAAATAGTCTACAGTAAACGAATACGGTTAGGAAACCTTATTCTGTAACACTGTTGATGTTGTTCACTGATTTGATCCAAATCATTAGCATGATGTAGATGCAAGTGGAAACATCATATATAATGAGTTTATATAAGACTGGACCAGGATAATAAATCGATTCCTAAATAACACCGTTGATAGGAAATGATTTATAATATCAAATAAACGTTATTAAGATTGATACGTCTCAATCCTAAGTATGTTGTGAACTCACATTAATGAAGTCTTTTCCTTTGATTCACATAGTTGAGGGTGATCTGTTGATACACTCGATAAACTCCCGTTTTGGGGAAATGACTAAAATAGTGCTTGGGAACATTTCTATACAAGATGGCATTCATAACTTTCCTAAAACAAATGAAAGTGTTAGTGCGACACTATTCTAACTTAGGAACTTTAGGTATCTCCCTTGTTGTAATGATTCGGTACTTGAACATGAGGCCTCACCTTCTCACTGCCCGAGAAGGATCGTTCTATACTTGAAAACTATAGAAAAATGTTCATTAGAGAATCATCGGGTACACAAGGATAAAAGAGATAATTACAAGGGTAAAACGGTAATTTTGACCCAGTTGTAATTATGAGATTACCACGTGAAGGATATGTCAAAACAAACTTAATAACAAATGGACATAACCCATCTATAGTGAGGGGAGTTCAACTTAGGGTTTATAGTGGAATTACCCTAAGTTAATAATTATGATTAATTAATTAATGAGTTTAATTAATAAATCAATAATTATTGGAGCCCATGATCTATAGGTCCATCAGGTCCCTATGCTATCCCATATATCATTGTAACTAACCAAGTTATTAATTTAACTAAGAAGAAATAATTATTTTTAAAGTAATTAAATTATTTAAATAAGGGAGATATTAATTGTTTAAATAAAGAGTTTATTTAAATAGAAATTAATATTGACATTATTAATTATTTAAATAATGAGTTTATTTAAATAGAAATTAATAATTAATATTATTTATTAAATAATGAGTTTATTTAATTTAATATTAAAAAGAGAGAATTAAATATATTTGTTTTATGAAACAAATTAGTATTTTACCTAAAATAATTAATTAAATGAATTTGATTCAATATTAATTGATTAAGAGAATTTTAGGAAATGTATATTTAAATTGAAAAGATTATTTGAATTTTTTTAAAATTTAAATATATATAAAAGATAAAGATTAAATTAAAAAAAAAAAAAAAAAAGGAAAAGTCAAAGTCAAAGTCAAAGTAGCTCACGCTACTTTGACATTTGAAAAGAATTTTTCTTTTCTTAAAAGTGGACGACGCCACTTCCTTTCTTTTTTTTTTATTTTTTTATTTTTTTAAGATAATTTTGATTATTTAAATTAAAAGAAATAAGAATCCTAATTTGATTAGGAAACAAACTCTTATTTTTCTTATAAATATGACCATTGGGTGCTCATATTTTAGACTTGATATTTATCAAAAAAAGCTCTCTCCTTTGCCTTCCCATTGCCGATTTTGGCATAGAAAAATAAGAAGAATTTTTCTTCTTATTCTTTTGTTCTTCCGGTTCGATTCCCACAAATCGGGTTGGTTTATGATCGGGATATAGCATAGAAGATTTGGTGAAGTGGATTGATGCTGTAAAGGAAACCCCAACCGATTCTCCATAAATCTGCAATGTAAGTTTTCGAAAAACCTTATATTTATATTACGGTTTGATCACAATTGCATGTTATTAACGGATCCGTAATTAATCGTTAATTAATTTACTAAAGAAATTCCGCATATTTAGTAAATAGTTCCTTCATATTGCTCGCATCTTTAATACCTACGGACCTTATATGTGCTTAGAAGATGGGCGTGTCGTTAGCAACTTTGTTGCGCAAGTAATTATACTACTTAAATTTATATATAGAACTTGAAGTAGATGATTTGAAATATAATTGCTTAAGCTAAAGCTATCTGTTAAATTTGAATCAATTGTAGGCCATCAGCAAGGAACCATTGACTGTCTATGGTGATGGGAAACAGACACAAAGCTTCCAATATGTTTCTGACTTGGTATGACGTATAGTTTTCTTTTATATCTTTCCTCCATACCTTTTCTTGCTGCAACTAGCTGAATGGATGGCTAATTGTCTGTTAATCTGTTTTTGCCACATCCTTTTTCTCAATCTTGATTACTTGCGATCTGCATTAGTGTTCAATGTTAATATAAACCCATTTTGTTCTTTCTGCGCCATTTGTTGTCTTAAATCACATACTTAATTCTAGAAGACGATTTAAAATAGAACTGTCAATTTTCTCCGGTTTCAAGTAGGTGGGAGTGTGGTAACAATGATATAATAGTTTGTCTATCCAGGGTGGGCACTTCTTTCTGTGAATTGTCAAACTACCTTTTCAACGCTCATTTCATTGTGTATATTATTACTATTTCTCCTTTAAATATAGATTTTTTGTGATGAATTAATTGTTACTATGTTTTCATTTTCCATTATGATGAAAATTATTGATTTCTGATTAGCTAGGCAGGGAAGCTTTGTGTTTTGCTGACTTAATTTGAGATATTAATTTTAATATGGTAGGTTGATGGATTGGTGGCTTTAATGGAAGGCGAACATTTCGAGCCTTTCAACCTTGGTAACCTTGGGGAATTCACCATGCTAGAACTTACTGAGGTTAATTTGTGTTTTATATTCAATATTTATTGTTAATGTGGTAATGAGTTGCTTATGAGTCGAAGAGGCAACTTGTGAACCCAAATGTTTTTCAATAAATTCAAACAATGGGTTCTAGATACACATATTGTTAGTTCAAGTAGTTTTAATTTTTTTTTATTAAAATTATAGGCTTTACCGACGCCACGCCAGCATTGGTCTTGCCCAATATCGACGTGGCGTCGGCGATGATCATAACGAGCAATGCCGATGTGGCATTGTCGACGTGGGTGTGATGTCGACAATGCTCATTACCGACGCGGTGATGAGTATTACCGACGTCAATCGACGATCGGTAGAACTCAAGTTTTTTGTAGTGTAACGGTAATCACTAAATAACAATATAAAAAATTCTATATTTACAAATATATTTAAGCAATAAAAAATTTACAAATACAACAACAAAAAATTATGTTTATTATTTATAAAAATAGTATAAATTTTTTTTTACTATGTTATTATTTATTTTTTTAATTTAATTTTATTCATCTTCTTCCTTCTTGTTTATACTATTTTTATTCTACAATCCACCATTTTTTAAGCAAGTCAATTTTAAAGTTATCTAAAAAAAAATCTTATTTTCAAACAGATTTATTATTATTTTTACTTATCCATTTTTTAATCATTTTTTTAGTTCATTATATAGAAAAAAAAAGAACTTTTATGCTTGTTTATCTTGATAAAAAAAAAAATAACATGAGGAAGGTGTAAAGACTAAATAAAATAAATAAATAAAAGTGGGATAGGGATAATGGAAAGAAAAGAAAAGGTTGAGTATATAGTTTCTTCTTAACCTCAATCTTTGAACTCACAGGTTATTAAAAATCTCTGAACACAAAGAAATATTAGGTTTAAAAAAACATGAAAGAAGCAAAAATCGGGTTTTCATATGAAATTTCTATATAACAAATTAGAGCTTTTTAAACATCAATTTTTGAACTCACAGATAATTAAAAATCTCTAAGCACAAAGAAAGATTTAAAAACTACAAGAAAATTTGCATTTGGAGTCCTAGGTGTAGCGACGAAATGCGCCTCTAATTGAAAATAGCGACGAATTTAGCGACGAAAAAGTCGATCGCCAAAAAGGGCGTCGCTTGAGAAAAATAGCGATATATTTCGTCACTAATAGCGACATAAAAACAATGGGACGCTAATAAAATGTTGACTATTTAGCGACGAACTCAGTCGCTGAAAACAGAGACCAAATGGCTTATTATGTGTTGTTGCGTAAAAATGGATAGCTTCCACGTAAGCAACGAACTGAAAGTATGGGACGAGTCGAATGTAGTGCACTGCACTGGAGGTGCGGCGTAGGTAATATGCTGAGTAGTAGACGAGCACTGCATGTACCTGCACAGGAAATAAAGAGAGCACCGGTGTGGTGCCGGCCTAACACCCTCCGATGCTTAAGTCAGTGCAAGCAGAGCTAGTGTGCCAGAGAGAATTGTAGTAGAAATTAGTTACCTAATTAATGAATTTCTTCTCCTATTTATATGAGAGGAGTTTGATGACATCATCATGCCACGTGTCGCGTCGGGATTGGGCCAGGTGTTGCTTCCTAATGACGTATCGCTTGTTGATCATGCCACGTGTCATCGTTTGATTGGATAACAATATAACGTAGTTTCTTGGTCTTTGATACGTAGTCTTATTAGATGACATAGACGTAGACTCTCGGGACTATGTAGATGTACCTTCCTAGGCGACTTAGACATAGCCTCCCAGGCGACGTAGACGTGGCCTCCCAGACGACGTAGACGTAGCCTCATAGGTGACGTAGCTTTATCTGTCTAGGTGACGTAGACATGTCGAGTGTGCATTCTTTGAACAAGTCCAGAAATTCCACGTGTACTGATATAATTTTACCCACAACATTATGCCTCGATGTAAGAGAATCATTGTGTCGCTAAATTTAGCGACGAAATGTGTCTCTATAATTAGAGGCGAATTGCATCTCTAAATAAGAGACGCATTAGTTCTCTAATAAAGTCAACTTGACTTTAGCGACGAATTACATCTCTAAAATAGGTATTAAAAAAAAGATTAATAAAATATATAGCGACACATTTCGTTGCTATTTATTCATATTTAAAAAAAATTAATAATTAATTTTAAATAAAATTATATTTAAAAATTATTATTAAAAATTATTTTTTAAAAAAATAAAAATAATAATAATTAAGAACAAAATAAATATAAAACATCCAAACAAATATTCTTTTACAAAAAAAATTATTCCAAAACAATGTAATAAAATGTCCATAAATGAAAAAAATCTAAGGAGGGCTCGTATGACTGGAATCAGGACGCATAAAAGTAGACCTAGAGCCGGCATCCGCATTCAGGTTCATCCATACCCGAATATGTTCCTCTAAAGCATCTTATTGAGCTTGAAATTGATCATGGCGGGCTTTACTGCGCAGCTCGTTGGCTTCCATCTGTAGGCGCAAGGATTCGTTCTCTCACCTCAAAGCCTCAGTCTCAGCACGCGGCTGGTCAGCATAAAGCTCCCTTCCATAAGCGCCAAGACCAGGGACCGAACCATCCGGACGAACACCACTGACTGCAAGAAGGAAAACATCACAATGGTTTTCCTGAGTAGGTTGAGAATCAGAAGTGGGCAATAAGGAAGTGAGCTTCTCTTTAACTTTTCCCTACAAAAAGTAAACAAAAATATTTATGAGTAATTAAAAAAATATATATTAATAAATAATTTAGAAATCACGAAAATAAAAAACTAACATGTAATTCTCGCACCCAGTCATCTATATAAGTGACCCCATCGTGACCCTTCGTATGCAGATGGAGAAACAAGTCAACCGGGGGTACCTCACTTCCATCCTTAGTCTGTGAAAAGGAGAAGAAGAAAAATAAAATATTATGAAAACATTAAATAAATTAAAAACATTAAAAATATAAACGAAATACTACAAGTACTTACCAATCATCTCGTAACACTCGTCATGGTTGTGAGTCCCACCAGTGTGCATAGTCGGGTTCGCCAGTCGATTGGTTGAATTAATTTGAGAGATACGCAACTCCTTGGGAGTCTGACTATCCGCTAGCAGCTTAAGACGAGGTTCCTCAGTCATCCACAAAAGCTTTTCAGCTAGTTTATTCTTCGCCTTACTGATGGTGTCCCTATAACGTTTCCCCGCCATTTTGAGCTATGGCTTATAAAAAAATCTCATCAGTGAGATTTACAGGGATCGTAAAGTGTTTCTGAAAAAGAAAAAAAAAAAAAGTATCAAATTTGTTAGAAATTGAAAACATTATAAATAAAATAAACCCTAAAATTTATATATTTTACCTTCCATGTCTCAAACCAACTCAGTTTGGCGAGGTCAGAAATTTCCTTCCATTTTCCGAACTTGGGGCTCTTCTTGTATATGTCGGTGAATGTTCGGGAAACCCTACTCGATGGATGGAATATACAAAAAAGACAAAGAAACATATATAGGTTAAAAAAATAATAATATAAACAAAATAAAATAAAATAAAGTGCACTCACTTCTTTCTTGACATCCTAAAGATGAGCTCGGTGATAGGCAACTGCTCTGCGGTAGGGGTGTCAGCTGATGTCGCTGATGTTGTCGGGGTAATGGGGATAGCTGTGTTGGATACCTGTATATCCCCTAGTGCAGCTGCACTATCAGATGTGGCAGGAGTATCAGACTCCTGAGAACGGGGTGGATGTCGCCTCGATTTAGACATCCACGAAACAATTTACATACAAATAAATTTAAAAAAATAAAAACATACTTATAATTTTATTATAAGCTTATTAACATTAATCTAATTAATACTAATCTATATTAAGCTAATTAACAACATACTAATCAATTAATAAATAAAATACAAATTAATGAATTAATTAACATTAAACTAATTAACTCTAACTTTTGACAATAAACATACTAATGAATTTAAAATCAATAATTAACATACAAATTAATTAATTAATAAACATGGAATTTAAAAAATTAACATACTAATGAATTAAAAATTAATAAATAATATACAAATTACTTAATTAATTAACATTAAACTAATCAACACAATCTTTTCACAATTAGCATACTAATAAATTAAAAATTAATAAATAATTAAAAATTACTTAATTAATTAAACATAAATTTAATTAAATCTAAATTTAAACAATAAACATACTAATTCATTTAACATACTAATGAAATTAAAATTTACTAATGAAATTAAACAAATTAACATGTTATTTAATTATAATTTTACCAATTAACATTAACAATAAACTAAGTAAACTAATTTTACCAATTAAATTAAACTAATTAACATTAAAAATAACATTAAACTAATTAATTTTACCAATTAACATAAACTAATTAACAATAACATTAAAGTAAGTAAACTAATTAAACTAATAAAACTAATTTTACCAATTAAAATTAAAATTAAACTAATTAACAACAACATTAAACTAATTATTTTTTACCAATTAACATTAAACTATTTTTTCCAATTAACATACAAATTAATAAATTTATTAAACATAGAAATTTACTTTTTTTTTTATCTAAAAACACTAAAAACATAACAATTAACCTTAATTTTTACAAATTAATAATTAACATATATAAAATAAACAATTAACATATATATTAACAATGAACAAACAATTTATATATAATTAAAAATTAACAATTAACAATTTAACTACATATAAACATTAACAATTAACAATAAGAATAACATTAAACTAATTAAACACTAAGAACATAACAATTAACATACAATTTCATGCTAATTACACTAAGAACATAACAATTAACATACAATTCAATTTCATGCTAATTTGAATAATAAAAATTGAGAGAAATCAATTTGATCTAAGCTTTGAATAAGGAGAATTGAGAGAAGTGAGAGAGGGAAGACGGTGGGGAGGTCGTGGTGACGATGGGGAGGGAGGGAGGACGGTGGGGGGCAGTGGGGGAGGGAGAGCGTGGGAGTAGGGAGAGAGTCCGACAGAGATGGCGGAGCGTCCGGCGGCGTGGTGGCGGAGAGGGTTTGGGGAGGGAGGGATACGGGGGAGGGAGGGAAAATAATGGGAGAAAAGAAAAGTGAAGGGGTGAAGGGTCTTCTGACCCTTTTTTAATTTGTTTTAGCGACGAAATACATCGCTGATGGAAATGAATGGACACCACTGGGCACGGATTTTAATAACATGCGCCATTAATTTTCCTTTAGCGACGAAATTCGTCCCTAAAAAATTCAATACTTGCCATAATTTTCAGATTTAGCGATATAATTCGTCGCTAAAATTGATGAATATTTTAAAAATTGCGCATTTATATTTCAATTAGTGACGAAATGTGTCTCTATATTTGAAAATATCCGTTCAAACATTTGATATCTTCAATAGCAACACATTTTGTCGCTATAAGGGAAAATATTCGTTAAAGGAATTAATGACCCTTTTAGCGACGAAATATGTCTCTATAAGTTGAATATTTTAGCCTCTTTTGAAACCCATTAGCGACGAAATGTGTCTCTATTTGAAGAATATTTTGGAATTTTTCCCATTAGCGACAGATTGTGTCTCTATTTTCATATTTAGAGACGAAATACATCGCTATTTACAAGGTTTTTTTTTGCATTTTTTTTCTTCCCTTATAAGTTTAACAATTAATTAACAATTTAAACATCATCTTCAAACTCATCGGTGTTAGATTTAGAGCTGTTGTCCTCAGTGTCTTCTTCTTCGTCCTCAAAAGGTTTAGGAGATGAATCATCAATAAAAGAGAGATCAATATGTAAGCCGTCGGGATCAAACAATGTTTCTGTTACGTCATTTAACGGTCGAGGAGTTTCAAAGTTTATTCCTTCATCTATTTCACGACTCTGCACCTCTTCTTCTTGGAAAGCTACAAAATCCTCGCTATCTTTATCTGGAAGACTTTCGTCAATGTGACACAGCCGCACTTTGCAAACAACTAACCAATCATCCAATTGTCTTGAAGACGGATAAGGTAGAAAATATGTTTGAACCGCTTGTTGTGCCAATACAAATGGATCATTTGTGCGCATGTGCATTCTCTTATTCACCTCTAAAATTTACAAATGTGGTATATTTCGTATCCCACCTTGCCAGGATTGTCTCAAACCACGTACAATTAAACAGTACGATACGCTTTACACTCCCTCCTGCATATTCAAGCTCAATAATTTCATCAATGACACCAAAGAAATCCTCTTCACTGTTCCGAACACTTGACCCTTGATGCAAACGCCGTTGCTATCTGTTACTCTGTTCTATGAATGATATTTTGTTTGAAATTTGTAGCCCTTCCCTAGATAACCAGAGTATGATTTGGCAATTCTAGCAGGTCTTTTTGCCAATATTACTATGTGATTGTTATTAACTGGTGTCGTTGGCGAATCAACCTGCACGACAATTAACTTTGATTGAAGAATAACATAATTACATTTAAGATGAACAAATATAACACATAATCATACTCATGTAAGCATAAAACCATGAACAAAAGTCTCTATCAATTATGATCCCTTCCCCGGCTGCGTTCAGTCCAGGATTTGCCGGTCGTACGAAAAACTCAATGAATAACCTATTATTGAAAATAATATATTATAAACTTGAAAAGGAATTAATATAACTGTTTCACATATTATTTTAATTCATGCTTACTCGATACACGGTTCCACCTCCGGACAATTACACAACACGTACATCTATGCGATGTGATACTCTTCCTCGTTCAGCGGTCTCCACACGGGCTTTCCAATAGTTCTGCCTAATACTATAAAAATAGACAAATCATTTGGATCGACTCCAAAAGGAAGTGAATCTTGAACAAAATTCCGCTTCACTGTTCTGTATTGTTCTGCAATTCGTTGATCAAAGTAATATGAACAGAACGTGGTCGTCTCATGTATTTGGTATGCATTGCATATATATCCTTCCACTCTAGCCTTTTTTCCTACAGTTCTTTTTAGCCTACACAAATACCTGACATAAAAAGGAAACAGTTAAACCAAGTAATTTAGACGACATGATAACATAAAAGTTAAATTATTTACCTCTCAAATGGATACATCCATCGGTATTGAACTCTCCTAAATAAGCCTCGAATGGTAGATGTATTGGTTGATGCTCCATCGAGTCGAAAAAGGATGGTGGAAACATTCTCTCTAACTTACAAATGATGATAGCAATCTCACTGCTCAATGACTCCACAATGGCTTGTGACAGCTCTGCACATGTTAACTCTCTGAAGTAAACACTCAATTGTGTCAACGGTTCCCAATGTTTCTACTCAATGAATGGTCTAAATGCAGCTGACATGAGTTGTTGCATGAATGCATGTCAATCATGACTTTTCATCCCAAACACAGTATAACTGTGCACATCAATGCATCTGCTCATATTTGATATGTATCCGTCCGGAAATTTAATCGATCTCATCCACTCAAATAATGGTTTCTTCTGATCCGCTGTTAGCGTGTACTTGGCCTTCGCGTATTTTTTTCCAGTTTCGTTAGGATCTAATTCAGGTTGATGACAGATTTCTCAAATGTCATAACGTGATCTCAGATTGTCTTTTGTTTTTTAGAACCGTGTTGAATATATTGTCAAAAGACGTTTTGCTCGATATGCATGACATCTAAGTTATGCCTGATCATTAAATCTCCCAATACGGTAGCTCCCAAAAAATACTCCTTTTTTTCCAACCTGTATTTTTCCCCGCTGTCTTATTCCAAGCCTCACCACCAATCTCTGTAACTTCGCATGTCAAGCGCATCTAACTATTGCAATATTTAGTATCCATTGAAAATTATCTTTCAAGCTTGCACGATTAAGATCTCATAATCCACACACATTCTTACTTTACCGTCTTTTTTTGGAATTGGAACAATGTTTGCTACCCATTATGGGTACTTGGCAATGTGAGGAAACCAACATCAAATTATTTTTTGATTTCTTCCTTAATCTTAATCAACATTTCAGGCTTCACCTTGCGTAGCTTCTTTCTTACGGGTGGGCATTCAACTTTGAGCGGTAGAAGATGTATTACGATCTCTGTATCTAGTCCAGACATATCTTGATAAGACCAAACAAATACGTCTTTGAATTCAAAAAGTAAATCAATCAAGCTTTGACGATCCTCTGTTATGATTAAAGTTCCAATTCGTACTTCTTTGGATACAACCTCATTTCCCAAATTAACAGCCTCAAGAGGCTCTTGATATGGCAACGTAAACTTTTCTTCCTCTTCTAGCAATCTTAGTAGCTCTGGTGGCATATCAAGCTCTTCTCCTGTACTCAAATTCAATATTGGAGATAGGGAGTTCAAAGTCAACATTCAAAGCAACCATATTCTCATTCTCATAGTCATCGTTTTCTAATCTGGATAAAAAAATATTTGGATAGAAATAAAAAAAGAACGAGAAAGAAAAGAAGAAGAAGAAGAAGAAGAAAATGAAAGTTGATAAATATTAAAATACGCTGAATAAAAATTTTGTGGAAACTAAAAAAATGATTTCATTTATTTGAAATATCGAGGTAAAACGAAATTATTACAAAGTCATTACCATGGCCTTAGGCATAGCCAATGGGGAAATAAAAGGAAATTACTCTTTCGAATATGAGGGGAACATAGGCAAGTGTATTGCTTCCCAATTACATAGTTTAAAATCAGGGGGACAACAATAAACTGGTGGCTCTGTAGCTGAGGAGCCATTTGTGACGACATTGATAAACACATTATGCATTTTGGGTGTCAGGTATTCCTCAGAGTAGTGATCTTCGTTGTAGAGCACCTCTATAGCTTTAAAGGTTTTATGCAGATAAGGTATGGTCATTTTTTACTTTCAACCTCTCAGCTTTCCAGATGTGCAATTTTTTCTTTCTTTTTTTTTTGCTTGAACTTTCTTCCATTTTGAAGTTTTCGGGTTGTATCCCAATCTGAACTTTTATTTATTCTTGGAGATTTGGACCGGTTCTTTGAGATCCTAGAGACTTTTTCCTAATCCTTGAAGCATTTGAAAACCATTCTTCATCATGGTTTTTGCGACCATCAGGGCTACTTTAGACAAACAATGTTTTGGGTTTTTTATATTATTCAGATAAATGGTGGTGTGAGCAATCTCAAAAGATCTAAAATAGCATTCCAAAGCTTCTTCTACGGCTTCCACATACGGGAGTGATGAAGTTTTTGTAAACAAAAGATCTTCTTCCCCAAATGCACATATTAATTTGTTTTCCAGAATGAACTTCAACTTCTGATGTAACGATGATGGAACAACTCCAACTGAATGAATTCAAGGCTGCCCAAGTAAGAAACTATAAGTTGGGCTTATATTCATTACTTGAAACACTATATCAAATGTAGATGGACCAATTTGAAATGGAATTTCAATGTCCCCGATAACCTCTCTTTTGGTCCCGTCAAAGGCCCTGACAATCATGCTACTCGGCTTTAAGTGCGAAGAGTCCACTAGAAGCTTCATGAGTGTGGATTTTTGCATAACATTTAACAAAGATCCATTGTCAATCAAAACCTTAGCCACCATATAGTTTTTACACATAACTGAAACATGCAAGGCTTTAGTATGTCTAGTCCCTTTAGGGGAACTTCAACATTAGTGAAGGTGATATAATTAGTAGACGTTATATTTCCAAAAATTTCACCCAATTGTTCCACTGATATATCCTGTAAAACATAAGCTTGGTTTAAAATATTGAGCAAATCTTTGCGATGGGGTTAAGAATACAGAAAAAGTGATAAGATGGATATGCGAGCTGGGGTGCGCTGCAACTACTCTATGACTTTATACTCGCTCTTCTTGATCAACTTCAAAAATTCTACAGCATTGTCATCCGAAATCGATCTCTTATACATCTTATCCTCATATATAATCACCTTTTAGGCAAATGCTTTATCGAGTAACTATATATTATTTTTTGCTTGTTTCTTCTATCATCTTCCCTTTTCGCCTTCTAATTCCCTCCTCTGTCTAATCATTTATCAAACCTTCTGGAGGTATAACATTGACCGTTGTGAATGATTCCTCCTATTCCAGATATATTTTTTACTGTAATGGCGCCACTCTCAAAAGTTAGGTGATCATATTTTCACGAGATGCTAGCATAACTTTCAAAAGCGGATGAAACAGGGATTTCCAAGACAAAAGGCTTGGGTGCATGTATTTGCAGAACAACGTTTGATCTTTCTTTGTAAAGAATGATAAGGGATATCATTCTTTCCTTATCATCAAACTTTGATCCCTGAGTAATCACATTGATCTTTGGCTCTTCATTCATATAGCATGATCCTATCATCAATAACTTTGCCTCTATCAAATTCTTCATTTCCTACCTAAACTGACCACAATTCTCGATGGAGTGCCTGATTACTTTTTCATGGAATAGGTAAAAATCTTTGCATAAGGTCTCATTAATCCCACGACCATTTTTTGTCAACTTGATATATCCAAAGTTCCTAAGGATATGGAATAGAGACTTCATGGACATTTCAAACTCGAAACATCTTCTTTGAAATCTTCAGAGGATTCTTCAATCGCATTTATCCTAGAATTTCCATGATTAGGAAAGCGATTTTCGATTGACATTTGGCTCTGTCTTATTTTTTGAACTTAATCCAGCCTGCTTTAATAAGGTTTTAAACCTTTGCCTTTAGAGGATAGCATTTTTTGGTTGAGTGACCCTCATCGCTCCTTCATTAGATATTCACATCGCACATTTGGAAATCTTACATATTCCCTGGGTGGTGTAAGGAATGGTGTCCTAGAACTTGTAATTATTTAATAATAATAACTTATTAAGAATAAATTAAATAAATAAACATAAGTTCATATATTATCTAGTTGATTCAATTAATGATATTAGGAAAATTGAAATATATAAATATGAAACATCAATAGTAACTAAGTTTCTCTTATGTCCGCCTTATTTGTGAGTCATACGAGATTGAAGTCAATGAGTACTTAAAAGGTCATAAATAACTTTGGATTTAAAACTTGCACTTCCCGATGTTGTTATAGAAAATGATAATCCGATCATTCATATGGACTTTGAGATACATTATGTTATTGTATAAGACAGACCACATGTTGGATCAAATTTCTCCTCATGATAGAAATGATCGAATTCAAACTAAGTTTATCAATCTGATGAACTTCTCCTGATCCTTATTTTCCTGGGAGTAAAACTTTTCTTTGATCACTTCGAGTGCGTCATAATGTCTATGATCTTTCCATTTTTGAAACCAAATTCTAATTCTTTTTCAGATTGAATAATAACTATCATAAATTAACGTTTGTTGATACATTTTCGACCATTGGAAACGTAGATTTAATGAGATCATGAACAAGTATTGATAAATGTAGCTAACATCTCTATTACTAAAGATAATGTTCATTGGAAATCGCGGAACACAAGGATAAAGCGGTACCGGGGCAAAACGGTAATTTTCCATTTATAGAGGCTTACTCCTTAAAAGACTTTGTACTCATGATATACATAAAATAACTAAATGGACATATATTATAGTAGGGATTCAGTGTCATATCAAGATTATTATATTATATATAAGTAATTCAAAAATGGAGTAATCAATTAATTGACCAATTATTAAAACCATGTCTATTATCTATCTAACCCAAATATACCACGAATCAAGTGGAAGAATGGAATTTTTAAGCATGAATCACTTAAAATAGGCAATATTAATTTAAATATTGAGTATATTTAACGTCATTAAGTATGAACATTATCAATTGTTTAAATAATAGATTACTTAAACATGGCATTAATAATGAAGTAGTCCTAATTAGATATTGTTAATTATTTAAATATTGAGTATATTTAAATGGTAATTAATAATTTGAAATTAATTAACAATTATTAATTGTTTCAATAATTTTTATTTGAACAAATTAGGATGATTAATGATTAATTAATTAATAATAAATGTTATCAATACAATTATTAATTAAATAATGTGTTTATTTAATGGAAATTAATAATTAAAATATTTATTATTAATTATTTAAATAATGAAAATTATTTAAATGTAAATTAATAATTAAATATAATTTGATAATATTTAGTCGGAGAAAATAATAATATTAGTAATTGTTTGAATAAAACTATTTTATTTAAATTGTAATTAATAAATAAATAAATTAAGTTGGACTTATTAATTTAAGACATAGTTACAAGCCCAATCGGATTAATGCACCTCAATATATCAATAATTAAATAAATTTGATTTATTAATTATTTATTATTAATTTTGGCCTTCATAGATAATTTGCAGTAATAATTATTTGAATTATATCCTATAATAATTATATAGATTTATTTACCCAAGATAAATAAAATAAAGAAAAGAAAATAATCTCCTATTTAAATTGGCATTTTGAAATTGCAAGATAAGGAAAGAGATGAATCTTTTTCTTTTTGTATTATGTTATAGATTAATCCTAATGTGATTAGGATTCCTATTTTCCTATAAATAGGAGGCTTGGGTCATTCATGAATCACACAATTAAATTCCTTAGAAATTCGATCTCCTCCTCCTCTCCCCTGATTCTATTCAAAATCTGGGAAAAAATATTTTTTCTCCCAATTTCCAGGTTTAATTCGGGTTTCATTTAATAAATATATGAGGATCATGTCCTGATAATCGATTTATAAAAAAACCTATATGTTCTCCATTTATTACTCAATGTTCAACGTTTTGATTTTAATTTTCAAAATTAAAGCTGAATCTACATGTTTTTTCACAAATTGCATGATATTAATAGATCCATAATTAAATGTTAATTAGTTTACTAAATCAAATTCCGCTAGTTTAGTAAATCATCCTTTCAGTTACACCCACTGATAATAATTATCTACAAAACCATGATTGTACAAGTGTAACTTCACATAATCTATCGGTAATATCTTCTTATTTCTACACTTTTTGCATGGACATCGTATCTTCTTTACGTTGTTATCATAAATCACGGTGGATTGACATAATTCAATAAACTTTTCGACCCCGGCTATAAATTGGTCGTTGAGAAACGCTTTAACCAAACGAACGTACATCCACTCACGTATTTTCTCTCTCTCGGGAATATGTTTTAATGAAATTTTCCTTTTTTTGAAATGATTCTGCACACCTAATTATAATTTTTCTGCTGCCTCTTTTAGCGATGAAATTCATCTCTAAATTGGGGGGGGAAGTATTCTCGCTATAAAATATTGGAGGAAATTTTTTTCTCCAAGATTAGCGACAAAATATGTCTCTAAAAAAATAAAAAATAAATTTAACAGCAACGGACTACGTTCTTGAAGAAGGAGATGACTATTGACATGTAAAACAGTAAGATAGCTACACATTTCGTCGCTAATATAGAGTCTAAATGAGTCGTTATTCTGGCAGGAAGCTTCGCGCCATTTCTTGAGACAAAACATTAACGATGGACTTTATTAGGACGCTGAATTGCTACCTCCAAACTTTTTATCAATCTTAGCGATGTAGAGTTTGATGATGCTAGTGAGTGATTTTTTGTGTCGCTAAAAGTCAAACTTGCAATTATCGACGAAAGGTGTTGCTAAAATTGGGTCGCTAATGACAGTTTTTCTTTTAGTGTTTATTATAAGCATGCTACACGTTCCAATACCATTAAAAATAACAGAAAATTTGAATATATGAGTGTGATTTATAAATTCTACACCTGACATACGTATAATATGTATATATCTCAGTTTCATTAAAACTAGTTAAAGGTATCCTTTATAATTTTAAAAAATATAGAGATGTTTAAAAATATTTTTAAAGTGTATGAATATGATTTAGTAATAATCTAAACCCTAAACATTGAGGTAAATGAGTCTCTTGCTATGCTTCAACATCTTAATCCTTATCTTTTTGTCATCCCCCGTCTTCCATTCTCCAATCCCATTTCTTCCCCCATAACTTGCTGTTGTCTTAATTCTATTCTCCATCATACTTAAAATCGTTATCATTTTCATCTTTCAACCAATTTCTAGAATCTTCTCAAAAACCCGAATTCTTCAACCTTCGATTCTCAAAACGATGGCGTTTTCTGTGAGATTCTTAAAATCGCTTGTATCTCTATTGCAGCTATTGCATTTTTCGTCCTTCGATTCGTCCATATGTAACTTTAGTTCAAATTTTTTATAGTAAAAAAAAATCCTACGATTAATAAAAGAGTGATTTGGTTATTAGGTTTGGATACTGAATTGGGGTTACACAACCCTAATTAATGTATGTTTCCAAGTTTTGAAACCCAATAATGAGTTTGTTAATCCTCACTTAATAAACCTATCAATTTTCACAATTTCAACATATTTTACACTTAACAAACTTACTCTTTTGTACAAACTAAACACAGTATTAACAACCCTCTATTTAACTAGCTTAACAACACCCTACTTAACAATCCAAACCTAGCAACCAAACGACCCCTAAGCGTTTGGATGAAAAATGTTATTTTTGAAATTTTAGCCATTAAAATCATTAGCTCTAAAAAATATGTTATATGAAGCAATTTCTCTTATTATAATTATTACTAATAAAAATATATTGATTATTAGGAAAGAGAAGGATTGATGATTTCTTTTTATAATAAAATCTTAATTTATAAGGGTGTGTTTGGGAGTGCTTTTGGACAAGCTAAAAGTGCTTTTGAATTAGCTAAAGCACTTCCTAGATACAATATGTATGTTTGGTTACATTTTATAAGCACTTTTTGTAAAAGTCAAAAGCACTTCAAAGTGCTTTTTGAAGAAGTATTTGGTGCTTTTGATTTTTTGAATCTTGTATTTCTAATTTCTTCTACACATTTTCTCTCTCTAACTTCTCTCTACATATTTTATCTCTCTAACTTCTTTCCACCTACTTTCTCTCTCTAACCTCTCTCTACATAACACATTCTCTCTAACTTCTCACACGTTTCTCTCTCTATCTTCTCACACATTTTCTCTCTCTTGCTTATTTTTTACACTCTCTAACTTCTACTTAAACACTTTGTTTCACTAACTTATTTCAGCATATTTTCATATCTACACATATTTTCTCTAAAAAGTACACTAAATATGATGAAAAACACTTTTAAATATTATAACCAAACAATATTATAATATACCACTAAACACTTTTTAGCATAGTACTTAGAATAAAAGTAGTTTGATTAAAAGCACTTATTTTCTAAACACTCTCAAACAAGCCCTAATAATCTTTAAAAAGTCGTTATATTTATTAAAAGTATAAACTTACATATTTGTCCATATTTAAATAAAATAAAGCTAGGCACTCAAATTCCCGATCATTATAACTACTTAAACTTATATAAATTGTCATTAGTCAAAATCTTATTGACAATGATAAATATTGAAAATTTCATAAAAGGCCAAAATGATGATACATCGTGAAATTTTTCTTCATAATTTTCTTGTAACACAAATACTAAATCAAATCATTAATTCAAATAAAACTAATACTTTTTTCTAGAAAAATCTAATTAAGTTTGAACATTAAAAAGCATTATTGAAATGTTCATAATCAGAAATATACACAAAAATACAATTTTTTTTTTCAACAAAAAAGACGAATATGAACTTTGACAAATTTGTGACATTGATATACGGTATATCGGCAAATTTCCATAATTTTTTTTAAAGAAAAATAAAATAAAAACTGGATTCTTTATTGGATGAATAACATAATTTTCATGGGGGTACAAAAGTCAAAAGGGCTAAGATAGATGTCCACATTTTATACCTTGACTCACATTCTATCATTGATATTTATAAAATCATCATTGATTGAGACTTATAAACTAAAAAAGCCGAATTCATAACACAAAGCCTAAATCAATGAATCTGATTTTTTTTAATCGACTTGACAAACCAGCTTTTACTTTTATTTTGACAATGTAATGTGATATATGTGGCATATATATCTCAATTTTTTTGAGTCATAAGACAAACTAAGATGAATGTTGTCTCTTTCATTCAAATCTTCTTTCGATAAAATTATGATATTTAAAAAAAAAAAATGCACATAGTCAAATTTCTTCTAGAGAAGCTTGTCTAAATGAATCTTCTTAGAAATAAAAGGTTACTTGCAAATAAAAACTCTTTCATTTTGACGCTTATGCAAATGAAAAGTAAATTTCTCTCTTTTCTTGAAAAATATGCATGTCCATTATTGAATTAATTCTTTTAGTACATCAACTAATTTTCTAGCACATATACAGATGTATGCAAACTATTATCTATTAGTGCTTAAAACGTGTGTTAAGTGGAGAATTTTTTTTTAGATAACAATATCCTCTCACTTTTAATGAACCTATGAAGGGCCATCAATCTTCAATTTTAATATTAAGTATTATATATCATATATATTTAAGAAGTTGAAAACTATAATTTATTTTCTTCCATTCTAGATAAGGTTTTTTCTTTATTTATTTAGATAATTCATAATTAGTATTGAGATTATTATTTTTAAATCAATTTAATTTAAATAATGATTAATAAATTCTTAAAAACTATTTTTTTTATTGCAATTATTTTATATAAAAAAGTAGTAAACATATTGATTTTAACAATATTTTGCCATACCGACTATATAAGGCATGAAACCGGTTCGGTTCGGTCTGGTTTTTCAATTAATTTTTAAAAACCGGACCGGTTCGGTTTACAATAGGAACCGGCCCGGTTTTGAACGGTTTTTGTCGGTTCGGTTTTCAGTTTTTTCCGGTTTTTCTTGTATAGGTCATTTGCATTTAGTTTTAAAAAAATCCTCCAACATTGAAGGATGAAACAAAAAAAAATCAAACATAAACAAAAACTTAGTTGAAAAAATTAGATTAATAAATATATAAAATATAAATTAAAATAAAGTGATAAATAAATATATAAAATAAAACAAATAAATAAAAATTAGGGGGAAATAGGGAAGGGGTGTGAGATTTTTACTTGTTTTTTAGAAGCCGGTTTGGTTCTGGTTTTAGCCGGTTCGGTTCGGTTTTTTAATAATGGAAACCGGGACGGTTCGGTTTTTTACGGTTTCGGTCAGGTTTATTTTTCCGGTTTTCGGTTTTTCGGTTTTTTCTTTCACCCCTTATAAACTAAAAATATTAATCATTATCGTTTCTATTATCCGTAATTAATAAATATTTTTTATACACTATAGTTAATAAAGATGGTAATCATTGTCAATATTTTAAAAACGAGTCAGATGAACATAAACTCATAAGTTATTACAATTAATATAAACTCAGATGAAGCACCATTCTAATAACTTATAATTTCTTTCGTGAATTATTTGATTAATGTTTGTACAATTTTATTGGTGTATATGTGCCCAAATTTTTAAAGTGAATCAAAGAAAGCGAGATCGGACGTTATTACAATTAATGTTTTCTGGAATATCCCTTGGACCAAAGTTGTGACCCAGTTTGAAGAAGGCATTCACTTCAATTGGTATATTTATTTTTCACGAAAAGCAAAATTGATTCATATTTCTACATGGACAAGCAACAAGAAAAGAAGAAAGATTTTCGAGATCTTTTGGACGTGTCACCGATATATGATTTTAGTTCCAATTTGGATCTTTTTGACGTGACAGATTTGGGCAAAGTCGGTTTTTTTTTTTTTTTTGCGTCTCCTAGCGAATCTGGGCAAAATTGGATATGGATAAAAATTTGGGCTAAGGATTGAGTCTGATGATGAAGAAGAAGTAAAGGGGTAGATGATGAATACAACAATTAAGAAAACAAGCAATCGCTGCTCTTCATAATATGCAAGCTTTGATTTGATCTCAAGCCACTTTTTGTTCTCACACAAATCGTGAAATCCATGCCAGAAAACCCACGATGAATTAACAAAATAAAAACACTCAACCTTTAGACATTTGAGTGTTATTTATGAAAATGACCATCTAAATATACTTTATAACACTTTTTAGTCATATGTCCAAAAATAATAATAAATATCCAAAAAACAAAACAAATTTACTAGAAAAACCCTCCCGCTATTTTTCATATACCCATCACGTCAACTATCTTTTCATTTTTTATATGTCAATTTAGTATTATTTTTTATTGCCACGTCAACATTTTGTTAAATATTTAACAGTTTTTTTTATGGCAATGACTAAATGGTAAACAAAATGAAAAATTCATGGACTAAAATATTGTTTTTTAAAACTTAGGGACCAAATGGTAAATAAAATGAAAACTTGGAGATTAAAAATGTCTTTTTCCTTTTTTTTTTTTTTATATAACTAGTCTTTTGCCACGTGCGTCACGTGATATTCTTTAAAAATGGTATGTAGTAATTTGAAGATTTTAAAAATGATATGATAGTACGAAAATATTTCTCAAACATTCCTCTTTTTATATATTAAGGAATGAGAGAGAATACAAGTACCTTTATTATTGGATTTTACTTGGCCAAGAGAGTAATGTTGAGTCGCTCAAAAAATAAAAAAGAGTAATGTTGAATTAATTCCATCGTCAGAGAGTGAATGGGTGTTGGTGAGAGTTCCTTTCATGTTAATCTTTCTATATTTTTCTTATGTAAACAAAATTTCTACCATAAGATCATTTGTGATCTGAACTTGTAAATTTCTATGTTTGAATCCATTTTTCCGATTAGTAATATTGAATGTTTACTCACAACAATTAGCTTGAATATTTTGTGATCAAATAACACTAAATTGACGTATCACTTTAAAAACAATCGAAATTGACACCAAAATCGCCTCCTTTAGAAATCGATCTAATTCTCGTGGGCGGAAAAATCAACCTAATCAAACTCAATTGAAATGAATTGAGTAAAAAGATTATTACAAAATTACATAAAATTAAATTGATCGACAAAAATGACCACCCATAAATGAGTGTTATTGCTAAAAATGAGGGACGTTGCTAGTTGCCCAGAAATAAGAATATAATCCATATATTTTTATCTTTGTACGAGTGACAACATTATATAGGAGGGATACCGTTTTTATTGAAGTTACTTCCTATTACTAACAACGATTTAACATGAAATATACAATTGAGAAATTATTTTAAAATGATGTGCTTTTGTATGCAAGTTTGGCAAAAGATTATCTAAAGAGAGGAGAACTCTCTTCCTTTAAAATACTTATTAAGCAAAGAAGTCTTTTCATATAATTAAGAAAGGAAAATTTTTAGTGCTTATATGGCCAGAACTAGATCCTCCTAATTTTCTTACTTATCTCTTATTTCTATACGTAGGAAAGTCGGGAGGAACTCCTCCGAGGATCCATGTATTTTCGTTTAAGATACCGCAACATTGATGAGAAAATCTCTAATTTTTATTATTTTTTAAATTGTCACCCATGTGTGCTAGCACCTATTGGCGGCCGTGTGAGACGTTACCTTTGGCTGCACCACATATTATCATTTCAAAGTGGAGGATAGTGTTTTCTGACCTATCTCAATAAAAAAAAAAAAATTATAGTTAAAAAAAACCCACAAAGGAATGAGTAGTACTCAATTACAACTTACAAGTAGCTAAGTAGTGGTAATCTTTTAAAATAAATTATTATATTTTTGTATCTATCATTATTCAAACTTGTTAGCTGTATTTAATTAAGGTTGAAAAATATGTTGATTTTGGTTAACAAATCTTAAGAGTTGGTGAGTAGCCTCTTTTGAATTTCTCAATTACCTTTTACTATGTTGTATATCAAAATTACACTTCATTTATCTCAAAGAAAAAAAATAAATCTATAACCAATATGAAAAATCTCTTGATGTAAAAAATTAAAAAAAAAAATTTCACAAAGTTATAACAATTGAAGTAAGCCAGCTTCCCTTTTGCAAGTATCCTCCGTGAATCTCTATCTACAGTTTAATTTACATGGCTACGGCCGGCACTCTATGCTGCCCGGCTTCGGTGGTGCAACGGAGAGCTCATCGGAGTCTTCCGCTGACCATTTCTCAACCCGTTTTCGGATAACGAATTCGGTGATTTGGGGTATCTGTGAGGACTTTGTCTATGGCCATTTTGGTGTCCATTTTCTCTCCTGTGATGTTCTTTTGGTGTTTCGTTTCCCTTGACTGTTTGGTCCGGTGACTCCGTCGGCACCGTAAACACGAAGGTTCCGATAGGTAAGTCTTGGTAATCCTTGAGTGGCTCTAGAGTTTTGACAACTTCACTCATTGTTGGCCTCTGCTTAGGCCTATGGCTCAGGCATTGGTATGCCAATGCAGCTGCTTTTCTGGCTCCAGTCTCTGAGTATTGTTCTTCAAGTCTTGGATCCATTATCCGGCTAAGTTTACGGTGATCATTCAACATCGGTCGAGCATAATCAACTAAGTTTTGTTCACGGTGAGGGCGGTTCCTCTCTAGGGACCGCCGTCCCGTTAGAAGCTCCAAAAGCACGACTCCAAAACTATATACATCACTCATAGCTGTCAAGTGACCTGTCATGATGTATTCTGGTGCTGCATAGCCTTCAGTTCCCATTACTCTAGTGGAGACATGGGTGTCATCTCCATCTGGTCCATCTTTTGCCAACCCGAAATCTGACAGCTTTGGATTGTAATCCTGTAAAACAAAATTGAAAAAGATAGATCGTATTAGCACGGAGTCAACATCGTTTTTTTTTTAAATCACCACTAGACCTAAAAATTAAACATGTGAGATAACTCTGATATCATATTAACTTACCGAGTCCAACAAGATATTGGAAGCTTTGAAATCTCTATAAATGACAGGCTTTTCAGCTTCATGGAGGAAGGCTAATCCCTTAGCAGCTCCTAAAGCAATTTTCATCCTTGTTGACCATGGTAGGGACACTGAATATCCTACAAAAACAAACCCAATTTCAATAATTAGCTTAATTAATTTTCAAAACAAACCCATCATATAAACTTAAAAAGTAAATTAAGTAAATCAAATTCCCATAATAAACTTACTTCTAAAAAGTTGATTTTCTAAACTTCCTCTTGGCATATATTCATAAACCAAAACCCTGTGTTCATCTTCACAGCTATATCCTAACAATTTTACCAGATGAGGGTGCCTTAATTGTCCCAAAAAAATCACTTCTGTCTGCAAAAAAAAATAATTATTATAACCAAAAATTAAAAAAAAATAAAATAAACTCATTGATTTGCAGTTTAAAAAGAAAAATAAACATACCAGCCATTCTCTATGGCCTTGAGAACCATCTAAATCAAGAAACTTGACAGCAACAGGCTGAGCTTTAAGACCAGGTCTAAGTTTATCATCAATGAATCCCTTATGAACTGGGCCAAACCCTCCTTCTCCAATGAAATTACTAGTTGAAAAATTCTGTGTCATAACCTTAAGCTCCCCATACGTAAACATATGAATATTTGATCCCAACAATGAAATGGAAATATCCTCAGAAAGTGTTGAACTTGGATTGCTCAAATCCACATGTAACATCCTCTTGAATGATGACTGTTTCGCCGCCACCTTCGGCGTCGCTTTCGCCTTCGAACCCTTCGCCTTCGCCTTCGCCTTCGCCTTCGCCTTCTCCGTTTCCGGTGTATAATCGTCGACCTCTATGCATGGTATAAAAGATCTCCATGATATTTTTGTCACAGTCATATTTTTTTCTTCTTCTTTATATCAAACAAAATGGAAAAAAAATAAAATTATGGGAATTGTGGGGTTATGTGTTTGTGAGGATTAAGGAAAGAAGCTGAAGATGAGATTGAGGAAAATTTGGGAGAATGAATTGATGGAATTTAAAGGGTGAAATATTCAAATATATATATATATATATTTAACAAGAAATGTGAGCGAAAGAAGGATGCAACTTCTTCAAAATCAACTATTTTTTTTAACTTTGCTTTTTCTTTAGTAGACAATGGAATTCTTCAACAATAACGAGTATTTATAATAAATATGATAGAAATATTTTTTTTTTTTGATAAATATGAATCATTGATTGGTCATAAGTCTACCAAAGTTGGTTCAAGATAAATTGACATGGCTACCCTCCCTTTGACTTTCTTGCATTTTTTCAGGATTTTTTTAAAATTAAATTATTAGTTAAAAGAAATGGCAGGAAAATTATATTATTAGTTTAGAGATATTATAATTAAGAATAGAATAATTTTTTAATTGCTTTTATATGTTTTTCCCCATAATGGGTTTTTAATTATCTGATAAGAGTCGATTATTTTGACCGTACAATTTTTTTATACTATTTACCTTACCCTCGTTTTTTTTTAAATTAAACTTCAAATTGGGTGGCTAGGATTTTTATTTTTTATTTTTAAACAAAAAATTACAATGTTTATTGTTTTATGTTTCACTATTCTAGGTAATGATACTGTTAATTATGTCATTTCATCTATAATGGCAAATCACATTTTGTAATTATCTTTATAAGCCATGTTCCTCTATTTTAACAAGTAGTTTCAAACACTCATAGTGGTTGAATTCATGAATCACTCTCTTTTATTAGTTATTTGTAATGAAATTAATATACATGATAGTAAGATAAACCATATGTACTTAGTTTATTAAAAATATAATAAATTAGTATATATTCCGGTTTTCTACAGACTATTTTTAAAATATTAGATATGATTTATAAATTAGGTAATATATATTATGTGATTTACACTTATCTTATAAAAATCAAATTCATAAACAAAATTTTGTACAATTAGAACTACAAATTAAAATGGATCGAAACTTAATCGACCATGGTTTTTATATAAGAAAAATGAAAAAAACAGTTTGGTTTCAATTTCCGTTTTTAAAAACTTAATCAAAATCATTTAAAAACTGTCTAGACCAATCCTTGAAACTTAGTTTCGATTTGGTTCCTCAATCATAATTGATTGGTTTGGTTTCTCTATTTTTATAAAATATACCTGAGTTCAGTTTCCGTTTGGATTAAAAACCGACAAACCAAATCGATCACAACCCTAAATACAATATAATATGATATAATAATGTCTCAATTACTTAAATATGTAATCAAAATTTGAAAAGGTAATTCCCACGTGTTAAATTTCCCAGACAGTGTTCATACCCAAGAACATATATTTAAAAAAAAAAAAAAGACCCAAAATTGAAAACCAAATGGCAGCTATTTTTCCCTAGTGATTAGGTCAGAGCTAACTCCGTCAAATGAAGCCAAGGTTGGTGAGATTGCAATATTTTCATTATCTTCTAGAATCACCCCAAAGAAAAAATGTATAATTAATTATAATATCTTCTAATCACCTAACTCAATTTTATGATTACAAAATACTCAAGCAAATCACGACCGTTCCGCATGCATACTTTTTTTATGAAAGGGAGTTTGTAGGAAGATCAGGATCCTTGCTTCTAACAAAAGTTGACCTTTTATATAAAATGTGGTCCCTACTTTTATAGTTGTTGAGGAATCATCCAAACAAAACATCAGGCTATTGGTCTGACTTTACTCTTTTTTTTTTTTTTATATAATTTTTTCCCATCTTAGGTTAGAGATGTTATACTAATATGGTTTAATTATTGGGTAAATTGTAAATAAGACCCTTGTGATTCAAGTCAGGATCATAAATAGTCTATGTTGTTTAAAAATAACAAATTACACTCATGTAGTTTTAAATTATGTCAATAAGACTTATATTTCTTTAATGTTGCAAACTTTCTTTTTGCCATAACATCTTCTATTGAACTTTGATTTGAATGATTCAATGTTTTGAAATCATCATTTCAAGCTCTACGTTATGGTTACTTCAAAAGTTCAAAATCGTTAATAAATGAAAGAGTTCATTATCATCAAAATATTATGTTTTATTGAAGCCATTTACCCGTTTGTTTACTGATTATTTATAATTTTTCAAGTGATCATATCGTAGAACCCGAAATGTGAATTTTAAAACATCTTGAATCATTCAAATCGGAGTTCAAACGAAGAATTTATAGCTAGAAAAAAGTTTACAATGTTGGAGTGGATGGGTCTTATTAGCATAATTTGAAACTACTAGTTTTAAAAGATTTAATTTAGTCCCTATAATGTAAGGTATGTGTCAATCTAATCCTTATGATTTGTACAGTTTCAATTTGATTCTTGTGGTTTTATAAAAATTCATAAAATGTCCATGTCTTTATAAAAAAAATTAACATTTTTCTTATTTGTCTATTCACTTTGAATGTAGCAATCAAGTGATTAAGATAAATGTCATGTAAATGTGTGACTTTTTAACGTGTAAATATGATAATAACAAGGACGTTTTTTGAGTTTTTATCAAATTATAGGGATCAGATTGAAACTTTTATAACAATAGGGACTAAATTGAAACCAGCATCTAACCGTAAGAACTAAATTAGTAATTAAACCTATAATAATTTATTTATTTTTAAATACACAAGAAATTATTGTTTTTTTCTTTTTGGCCCCTCGTGTAATTCTTTTATTGTTTTTGACCCAACGTGAAGAGGAAGTTTCCATTGATGCCCCATGGCGAAGACGACAAATTACGGTTGCTTGCGGTGTGTGAAATAAAAAGGATGATGGGTCGCGTTTGTCGTCACATCGCCTTGAATTTATAATTTTATTTTATTTGGAAAATCAAAATCTGATAGGAGGGTAATTTCGTCATTCTGAGAAGGGGGAGTAGGTGCGTGGGAGCCACTCGTCGTACAATCGCCAGAAGCGTTGGCAAATTCAATGGGTATCATTGTCATTTACATCGTGACTTTGTCAATCAGTGTTTCGAACTGGATCACATAATATCTCGAGAAACAAATGACCACAAATATATATATTATTTTCTTCGGTAAAATACAAATAATTCTCCTGTTATTTTTATCAAATACAAACACACCCTTATAATTTAAAAATGAATATTTATAAGTTTATAGTTTTAAAATTGTGTAAATTGATCCCTCGCTACACCATTAATTTTCTTTTGACCATAATTTTTTCTTTTAAACTCTGATTTAAATGATTCAAGATGTTCTAAAATCTTTGTTTTGAGCTCTATATTTTATCACTTCAAAACTTAGAAGTAATCAGTATATAAAAAAGTTATCATCATTAAAATATTAGATTGATATGAAGTCATAAACACTTTTTATTTACTGATGATTTAGAAGTTTTTGTGACTATAACATAGAGCTTGAAACAAAGATTCCAAAACATTTTGAATAATTCAAATCGTAGTTCAAACGAAAAATTTATGGCAAAAGAAATTAACCGTATGGCCAATTTATATAATTTTGAAACTATTGGGGTATAATATAAATATTAATTTTTTAAAATTACATGAGGTGTATTTGCATTTGACCAAAATTACTGAGTTGTTATTTTATTTTGCCATATTTTCTTTAGATTTAAAAAAAAGTATTATATTATAGTTATAGCTGAGTGTTTTTATTTCTTTTACAAAAGTAATGGTAAGGTGAGAATTCAAATCTAAATATATACCTATCATGTTGCCGATTCAACTATTTATATGAGAAACTTATATTCTCTATTTAAATGAGAAATAGTTGGAATTGAATACTTGTAAAAAATGGTATTAATAGAGTATAATTTATATTTTGATCCCTAAACTTACATTTATTCTATTTTGGTGCCTAAAATTTTAAGCATTTTATTTTAATCTATAAATTTTACCCAATAAACTAAGTTATACTTGTGTTTAAAAAAAATTATAAATTATTTGATAGAAACTTGATATGCAAGTCTTTTTCTATTTGGTTATTTGATGAGTAAATGTTTCTAGGACAAGTGTTTGAAATGGATTGGATATTAGGCTTTGAAATTTATCTTGATTTTTATAAAATGATTTATAAAAATTGACAACAAAGATAAATGATTTATAAAAATTAACAACCAAGATAAACTTGATATGCAAGTCTTTTTCCGTTAATAGACTTTCTAACTCACTTGTGACTGGCTTTGAAAAAACGATCATCTCCAAATTTTAAAGGAAACACTATGGTCTGATTTTTAGGCCATTTTTGCCATTTGGTTGACCATCTTTCTCATACATTATATTCTTCTTTTCCCTTTATGTGACTGCGTTTTTATGAATTCAATTGATCAAAGAACAAAACCAAAACGCCATGGTTAAGAATAAGGAATGCAATTCCACTTCAAAATCCAATAACTAATTTCAAAGACGAAGCCACTTGCACGTGAGATGGAAAGTACATTAACGGACGTTTGACGGAAATTTAACAGTGGGTATAGATTGATTCTCTTACATAAATTTAGGGTTTAAATTGATTAAATTAAAAGTTCGGCCGCGGTGTATAAATTTATTTTTTTGTTAAAAAATAATAGATATTACTTTAAATTGTCGAAGGGAATACTCAAACTTTCAATCTTAAAGAAGAGAAATGAGCAGTTGTTTAATCACTTAAGCTACACATTTAAGATAATTTAAATGCAAATAAGTAAATACTAAATAGCTGGATTGGGGCTTAGGTAAAAAATTATATTGTCATCAATAATATTTAATTAATCTTAATTTGACATAATTGACAGCATTCTATAATTCAAAATTAACGGTGAAGAAAACTTCTTCTTACACACTTTTTCCCTCTGAATGACATCTATTTGTTTGATTTATTTATAAGATAATACCCGCCCTTTAAAAGTCTAATTACAAAACTCACTGTCTTGTCTCCTTCTTCTTTATTGAAAAGGTATACTTTAAAAAGGGGTACATTTTAAAATAGTTTTATGAGTCCTTATCCGGACGTATTAAGTAATAATTTATTGAAGGTCAATTAAAATATAGTTTTGTTACAAAGATTTAGGGAAATAATTTCAAATTAAACCCCCTGAATTTATGGGTGTGTCTATTTAAATTCTAAAATTTAAATTCTATTTTAAATTTTGATAAGTGATTCAATTTATACTATAAAATTTTATTAATAATTCAATTACTATCATTTATTAGTTAAATTGCTATTTTTCTTTTAGATTTATTGTTAGATATGAGTGTTTCAATATTCAGATAAAATTATTTTTGTATAAATTAATTTTTATGTTCGTGTAGAGTATTTTTTTTATGGCTGTGTTGAGCTATTTTATGATAAATTATAATTTTTATTTTTTTTATAATTTATTCATTGTTTTTTTAGAAAATTTTATAGTTTCATTTCGATGAAGGTATATATTGAATCACTTATGAAAGTTTAAAGTTTAAATTGATGAAATTAAAAAATTAAGGTTTAAATTAACATGTCCTACTAAAAATTTTAAGAGTGAAGACTTCATTTAGAAAATTTTAAAAAGTTTAGGGATTAAATAAAAATTTTAAAAGTTGAAAGACCCAATTAAAAATAGATGTAAAACTTTAAGGACCGAAACTATATTTTAAATTAACTTTTATTAAATTTTCAAAGAGAAAAAAAAAATTGCTTGTTAAAATAGTAGCCGTGATAGAACATATGAATGGTGTGTTTGAAAAAAATACTCAAAATTAATACTTTTTAAAAATGAAATACGAAATGGGTATGGATCCAATTTTTTAAACTAATGAACAAAATAAAATACAAAAGGTCAATATTTTGATGGGAAAAAATCTAACAAAACCGCAACAACTTCACCCTCTCCATGGAATTGTACCAAACGGGAGAAGAGATTCAAATAATTGAATATTAAACACGTTATTTTTTACCTAAAAAATAAAATTCTTATTCTAGAAATGCTTAATTTTTAATATTTTTGATTTATTAGAAACCTAGCCTCACAATTAATAATTGTGATATCTTATGACATCTACTTGTTTTCATCATATTTACGCACTTACCTTTGTATCCAAAACAAAAAAAATACCAACTTGCTTGACAAGTTCCATTTGGAATTTTCTAACTAATTTAAGGACGTTAACTACGATACTTTTATGGTTAAAATATAGTTTTAATCGCTCATGTTTACTTCTATTTTTAGTAGAGTGTTTTAACGTTTAAAAGTAAATCTTAATTAATAAAAAATGAGTTATATAATTTTTTTCAATTAAATATTAATTCAAATTTTAATATCAAAGATTTATTTAAAATTCATTAAAATTTGAAAGATTAAAAATATATTTTTAAAAAATTAAAGTAATAAATTATAAATAAAGACAAAAGTTAAAACTAAAACTATATTCTTACCAATTTTTATCACCCACGTAATTAAGTTTACTTGGATTCTTAATTAGGGAAAAATGCAAAAAACACCCTTATCGTTTTTGTCAAAGACAAAAACACACCTTATAGTTTGAAAATGAATATTTATACCCCTATAGTTTCACAATTGTGCAAATTGACCACTCTCATCTATGCTGTTGATTTTCTTTTAGTCATAACTTTTTCGTTTGAACTCCGATTTGAATGATTCAAGATGTTATAAAATCCTCTTTTCGAACTCTACGTTTCAGTCACTTAGAAATCATCAGTGTATAAAATAGTTATCATTATCAAAATATTCGATCGGGTTGAAGTCGTAAAGACTTTTATATACTGATGATTTAGAAATTTTGTATGACTGTAACGTAGAGATCGAAACGAGGATTCCAAAAAATCTTGAATCATTCAAATCGAAGTTCAAACGAAAAAATTATGACTAAAAGAAAATCAACGGCATAGAGAGGAGAGGTCAATTTGCACAATTTTGAAATGGTAGGGGTATAAATATTCATTTTCAAACTACAGAGGGTGTGTTTGTCTTTGACCAAAACCACAAGAGTGTTTTTTCCATTTTTACCCTCATAATTATTGATATTGTACATGATTTGAATATGACATTGGCGTGACAATTTGACAGCTATATGATATGACATCAGGGGTCGTCCTGAGGGGGTGCTAGATGGACGATCGCACAAGGCCTCCGAATATATGGGGCCCCAAATTTTAAAATCTGTATTTAAATATATTATTTATATAATTATGCGAAATTTATATCAAACAATCAATGTTGTGTTGTGCTAGACTAAATTCATTATTTATGTTTTTTAGGACAAGAATAGAGAATCCATTCCTCATTAAACTAAAGTGACTTCATTTTCTTGATTTATTTATATTAAAAAGATGTATTTTTTTAATTATTAATTTCAATAAAAAATTTATCAACCATACCCCTATTTTTTTTTATTATTTCAATTAAAAAAATCAATCAATTTTAAATCTGCTTTTAAATCATTTTTTTTATAATTTTTATAATAAATTTTGACTCTAATTTGTTTTCATTATAATAATCAAATTAATACATTAAAATATTAATTAGTCTTTTTCTCAATGTTATTTTAATTTTTTATTGTAAAATTTTTATGATAAAGGGTTTAGATTTTTATTTTCGCACGGGGCCCTGTTTTCTTAGAATCGGCCCTATATGACATAAATAACTTTTTTGCTTTTTTCTAAATATTACATCATGAGAAAGGATCATGTGCCTAACTATTTGAGTTATACTCGTATTGAGTGTTGACAGACATGAATAACTCTTAGACGAAGCTTTTGAAAGAAGATTAGTTTTATAATCCGTGTCTTTATATACTATGAAGAAAAGGGTATATAATAAGTTCAAAGGTCATGATTTTTTTGGAAATGTTTGGTATTAGGATACTTGAAATTTCAAATGATATCGAAATATGGAAATAGTTGCAATTAAAAAAATATATTTAGATGGTGTAAATAAATTTATGTTTTATAATATACTAAACAATATAATTAGTTGACGTTTAAGGTTATATGTAATTTAGAATGTCGTCGCAAGGTTTTTTTTTTTTTTTTTTTTTTTTTTATTGATACGGAGGTCACTGTCAAAATTATAAAGAGTTCTTTTACGCCTATGCATTTTAGTTTTTGTTATATTTTTAATGTGTTTTTAGCTTAATTGCCCAACATTCTTATTTTAACATTTTTTGACCTTATGATGATGTTATTTTACTGTAAAAGTTCTTTTTTACCCTTAAACATTATTATAACTAATGCTTTACTCTATTATTTGGAATTTTATTTTATCTCTCTCAAACTCTCCACTCTCATCAACACTCTCATCAATCTCTCCCTTATTCAAGCATTTGATTTTTTTGGAAAAAAATAAGGTGATACAAGGTAGCACTTACTTTCAAATATTTATTTTGGAAAAAATAAAATTTTAGGATGTCCTGAAATTTACCCCAGAATTTGATTTTTTCCCCGAAATTTGAATTTGCCTCGAAATTTGGAATTTTTTCCAAATTTTGAATTTTTGCCCTGAATGTGCCCCGGAATTCACCCCGAAATTTAAAAAATTTTCCGGAATTTGAATTTTTGCCCCATAATTTGAAAGTTTGCCCCAGGATTTGAAAATTTTCTATGAATTTTGAATTTTACACTTGAATTTAAAAATTATAATGCCTAAAATTAAAATGCTCAGAAAGAAAATGAAAGAAAGAAAGATAAAGAAAAAAAAAACCTTACCCAAACTCCGAATTGGAATTCTGGGCAGACCCTTTAAATTATTATTATTTTTTTCTTTCTTACTTACTTTTTCTTCTTGAGCATTTTAATTCTATGCATTATAATTTTTATATTTCGATATAAAATTCAAATTCCAAGGCACATTCCGGGCAAATTTCAAATTCCGAGGCAACCGAGATTTTTTTTTTCACAAAAAGAATAAAAAACTTGAAGATTACTTGGCTATGTGAACAAAGTGGAGAGGGTGTTGAGGTGTTGGGAGAGATGAAAAATCTTAAAAATCGAAAATGAGAGAATAGAGGTTTTTCAAACGTTTTCCACCATCAACCGCAGCCGCCATAAGTGAGGAAGATAAAAGAGATGGTATTGAGAAGAGAAGAAAATGGTTTCATGGAAGAAGGGAATAAAATGATTTTTTTAAACATTTCACAGCAAAATGACATCATCTGAAGGTCAAAATGGTTAAAATTATAATAGAGGTCAATAACTCTTATTTATTAATTTGAAAGGTAAATTAAGCCAAAAACCCATTTTTAATCCATGTGTATTGACTCTTATTTTACATTTCAGCCATATCTTTTTCATATGATAATTTGGTTCTTAAATTTGAAAAACACAATGATTAAGTACCCGATGTTAAAAAACAATCAAAGATATGAATGAATGTAATAATTAAGTAGATAATTGTTTGAATTTGGATTAATAATTTTTTTCACTTCATTCACTTGACTTGATTTATGTCCAAATCATTTTTATTAGATTATTGACCTTAAAAACTAAATCATTGAGAAAAAAAAGTTTTGGAGTGTTAACTTATTGCAAGAGACCAAAAGGTTTGTTGAACTTATTTTGATTCAGCACTAACTAGGACATAACTCATTAGTTTTAGGTATATAGTTTCACTCGTGGTTCAATCTTCTACCTCAATATTTGAGGGAAAAAAATTTCATTTTGATTTAGGTAGAGTACTTTAAATTATTTATTTGTGTATGAGCCTTTTGGATTACGGGAACGAGAAATCTAGATTTAATCTCAATTAATTAAAGGTTCAACAATGAGAACGAGAGATGGAAATCTCAGGCAAGAATGGAGAGGAAAAATGAGCAAGTTATTGCCAGAGTTGACTGAAATAATAGAATGAAAGAAAAAAAGATTTATAATTTTCTTTCCGTCCAAACACAAAGATTATGGTCGGCTTAATGGCTTTTTTTTTTTTTTGGATAGATAAATAGATATAAAAAGGAAAAAAAGTGAATCAAAATTGAATTGCTTTATGGAAACATAATATAGATTCATGAACAATATACAATAATAACATATATCACACAGTAGGAAGTTTCTATGGAATTGTTTGGGAAGAAAGAAAAAGAAAAAAACTGGTAAAAGGCAGGCAGGCCTCAAAGTCGAAGTCAATCTTTTATATAATTCTCCTAAAGTTTGAAACTGTGTTGGTAATGGTATTGACCCATAAATATAGATGGATACGCGCTTAAAAACTACAAGTCTTCCTTGGCCTTGTCTTACTCTTTGTCTTCGTTTTAGATGAAGCGTGTGTTGAGCTCCGTGCTGCCCCATTGTTTCTTACCATTTTTCATAGGAGTTTTTTTGCAACTTAGCCATATTTTTAAAAGTATTAAGCTATATGTCCAAACGTTTAAAGTAATTGGGGAAATGTCCTTTTTTTTTTCTTCTGAAAACGGGGGTTCAAAACCCGTCTTTGCTTATATGGCAAATTGAAATCCGGTTTTCAAAGCCCGAGTCTGACTTGTCATGCCTGTAGGGAAAGATGTGAGTTGAAAATGGGGGTTGAAGACCCGTTTTCAACTTTTCCTTTAAAGTCCGGTCTTCAAGACCGGACTTCTGTCCATCAAAAATTAATTACCCGAACGGTAATTTTTTTGTGGGTGGGGGATTAAATGAAGACGGGGGTTGAACCCCCGTTTTCAATATCTTTAAAATTCCCTAATTCTTTCTCTTCTTCCCAGCGCACTCACTTTCTCTTCTTCCCCCAGCCAGCCTTTTCTTGCGCGGAGCCAGAACCAGCGAGCAGACTGCGTAGGTTTTTTTTTTTTTTTTTTTGCCTTTCCAATCCCTTAAAAAAGCTATATTATTCCACTTAATTCCATTAAATTAGTTGATCATTTGTAATTAGTTTTTGTACTAACCATTATTTTCTGCCAATTTTAGACGAATTTGGGACGAAATATCCGGCGAGGAACGGCGATTTCAGGCGGCGTTTAAACGACATTATTGGTTAGTTTACTTGTGTTTGTATATTTTCATTAAGAGTATGAATTAAATGTTGATAGTGTTATGTTTTATGTAATTTTTTTTACTCTGATTATCAAAGTGAATTTAGATATTGTTTTTTGTGATTATTAACTTCCTCAATTAATTTTGTTTAGCTGATTTTAGTTAATAAGTTCACTTTGATTACATAAATTATTAGCATATACATAATGTTTTTTTTTAGTTTTTTTTGTTAGGGTTAGAATAAATAATAGGACTTTATATGTCTATTTTTATTTTTTCATTATGTAAGAATAGGGTTTTTATGATTAATATATTAAGAATAAATATGTTTATGAAATTAGGGCAATATTAAACGGATTTTTCGACGTGAATCACTGATTCCACCGGCTGTTTGGACGACTCTGGTTAGTTTTTTTTTCATTACGTAAGAATAGAGTTTTTATGATTAATATATTAAGAATAAATATGTTTATGAAATTAGGGTTATGTTATTATTTTTTTAAATGTTTTAATGTTAACCATGTTTTGTTAGTGATATGTTTTTTTAATATATTAAGAGTAAATATGTTAATGAAATTAGGGTAATGTTGTTTTTTTTAAATGTTTTAATGTTAAGCATGTTTTGTTAATGATATGTTTTTTAATATATTATGAATAAATATGTTCATAAAATTAGAATACATCTGTTCATGCTGTTTTGATATGTTTTTTATGGTTATTTAATTAATGTTAACCAAGATTTAGGTTAGGTTTTTTTTAAAGTATAATCAAGTATATGTCTAAAGTTTTGAAATATTTAGTGGAATGTCCTTTTTTTAAATTGTATGTTTTATATTTCATGCTGTTTGGATATGTTTTTTTTTATGGTTATTTTATTAATGTTAACCAAGATTTTAGGTTAGGTTTTTTTTAAAGTATAATCAAGTATATGTCTAAAGTTTTGAAATATTTAGTGGAATGTCCTTTTTTTAAATTGTATGTTTTATTTTATGAAATTGTATTTTGTCTTTAATTAATTTAGGTTGTCCACTTTATCCAGCTTATTGTCAAAATATGGAAAATACCAATCCCGTATTAGGAGATGTCCATCTCGAATCCGGCCCTTTTAGTATATTTGATGATATTTTAGCATCCAATGAATATGTAACAACCCGGATTTTCACCAAGGGTATTTTAGTCTTTTCACCAATTTTGATCCGATCAATGCGATCTTTAGTTTACCCGAACTGTCACGTCGATACAAATTCAACGAAATTGACTACGCTCAATTCCGAGTTCCGAGTAAAAAGATATGACCAAAATACCGTTTATACCCTTCTTGTCATTATTTAACTAAAGGGTATTTATGTCATTTCAGCTCAATCAATTAGTATATAAAGTTTCACGAAACCCTAGGTCAAACCACAACTCTTCTCTCAGACCTGTCGCCGCTGCTGCTCACCACCACGTCAGAAAACCTCTTAAAAACTTCACCGTTCTCCTTCGAATCCGATAGGAAGAGTCTTCGCCGGAGTTCACGCTCATCTTGTCGATAATCAAATAAACCCGCATTGAAAACTCATCGTTTCTTAGCCTCGCCGGAATCTGCTTTATCCTCGCCGGAATCTGGAATTGTTCTTCACGTTTTCTTGAGTTTTGGTCATGGATCGCTCGGGTTTTGGATCATCGTTTTCTTCGTTCTTTGAGTTTGGGTAAGTTCTAAATGTTAAAACTAAATTTAAATTTAAATTTAAAAAAAAATATAAGACATGAAGGAAAAGAATGCGTTTCCTTCCATGGCTGCATGCACAGCGTGCATTTGGGAAGGTGACCGATCCAACTGGACCGGCTAGACTGGTCCAATTGGACTGGTTCACCTGGTCCAGGCACTTGTCGGGGATGATTTTTAGCTAGTTTGGGCCTGTTTTCGTCCCGTTCTTCCGGTTTTCATAAAATTGACTTTAAATTAATGTCAATACAGGTTTTGGGCACCTTTAGAATTTTATGTGGCATCGCTTCGAGTTCGTTTGCTTGCTCAATTTGCGAATAAGGTAGGTTAATCCCTACTTAGAAGTTAAATTAAATTCATTGTGATTGTGTTATTATTATTATTATTATTATTATTATTATTATTATGTGCTTGTTTGATTTGCGAATATTGTGTTTATTTAGTTTATGACCGTTAGTTGGTTTTTAATTATAATTAGAGCCTATAAAATATTTAAGTTAAATAAACTCATATTAAATTTAATATTTTAATTAACTAATATTAATAATTAACAACCACCTAATAATTAGTTAAAATGATTTACAATAATGTTTAGGATAAGTTTTAGAGCCAATTATGAGATAATAATATAGTTAATTTATAAAATTAAATAATAACTAGATGATTTTCTTGTTCGATTGCGTTATTTCTTTTCTTTTAACTATTTGTGATGCGAATGTGTGTTGATTTAAATATTTATTCTTTGTTGTTATTTTATTATTCATGAGTTATGATCGGGGAGTTATTTTTAAGATTGATTATTGTTTGATATTTATTTGAATGATTTTACTCAAATATATGATAATCACGTTGGATAGTGTGGCACGTATCATAATGGCCATTATGATACTATTCTATAGAGCTGAACACTGTGATTATGATATATCTAAATAGTTGAGATGAGTTTGAAAGGTGATCACCACGATGGATAGTGTGGCACGTATCATAGTGGCCACTATGATACTATTCTATAGAGCTGAACACTGTGGTTATGATCTTTGTAGGCTAAGTACCTACTAGTTGTTGATGAATGGTGGAAATGGACAAGTATCCATACGTTATTATATTTATGAGATAAACTGTTTTTAATTTACTTATTTGAGTATGGATTTAATCTACTGAGCTAAAAACTCACGGTATTCGAATGCCCTGCAAACTTTTATTTTGCAGGTAACATTGTTTTTTAATGGGGACCATGGCGATTGACGAGGACGGCGCTACACTGAGAGACCCTTAAGACTTGTCAATTCTATTTATTTTATCTTTATTTTATTTTATTGAATATTTTGTCATTTGTTTTTATGGATTTTCATTTTCATTTATTTTAGTTGTTTTTTTTAATTATTTAAATTGGCGCCAAAACAAATGTTTTTTTTCGAATATTTCTTTGGTTATTAAACGAATGCTTCCGCAATTATTTGGCTTTTACTCTGATTTATTTATATTTAAAATGAGTAATTTATTTATTTATTGGTTATTTTGAGTCGGGTCGTTACAGAATATATCGATGTGCGCACATTAACTGACGATGAAGGTGACTATGATATGGATGTCGATGATCGTGAGCACGAGCCTCCCTCGTCTATTTTCTCTCAGATAGATATGGATATCATGAATACCATATCCCAAACTATTCCTACTGACTATGTAGGATTAATGCCTTTAGGTTTGCATTAATCCGACGCTTTGATTTAATTCATTATGCTTGTAGGTTTGCATTAAATAAGATCGCTAAGTGGCAAGAACGTGCAAAAGGCCATGATGTGACCACTTTTTGTCGCATCAACGGGATTTTCGATATTATCACTGGTATACATGAAGATAGTCCCAGAGGAGGGAACAAACGTATTGTCAGACTAGATGAGCGGACATGTACATGTAACAAGTGGCAGACCTTCGGAATTCCATGTTCGCATGTCATTGCTGCTTGTGAATCAAATCGAGTGGATTACATGCAGTTTATTTCTGAATATTATCGATTGGACAAGTACATGTCATGTTATGCACCTCACTTCCAACCGATCCCTCACAAAGATGAATGGCCAGTTCCGGAGTTCTTGATTATACATCCTCCTTCAAATGTAGTTCGAGCACCTGGTAGACCTCGTAGCTCTTGTATTCATAAAGAGATGGACTTAAGAGAGCCTGTTGTGAAACAACGATGTGGTCTTTGTGGTCAGGATGGTCATAATCGACGGACGTGTCCATCTCGTTCTCAGACTTAGTGTGTTTTATGTTATGTATTTTATATCGTTCTCAGACTTATATTATGTTATGTTTAAGGTTTTATTTTGTTTTTAAGTTATGTTTTCAATTTCAGTTTCTTTGAAGTTATATTATGTATTTTATTTTGTTCACAAATCTTATGTATTTAATTTTGTTTAAACTCTTTATGTGAGTAACATTTCATATACATTCTATATATATTACAGACGATGACGTATCTTGCACCTGGCCCATTAGATCCCACTGTATTACATTCACAGCTTACACATCGATCTCAGTTGGTATGGGATGATGAGTATACGGACCCGCTTACATGTGTACGACGTGAGGCAGTGATTACTAGGACTTTACATAAACATCAGTACGACCCTCGCATTGACCCGTACTTACGCCAGGCCGGATTTTATGGACTCGCGAGTATTGGATTCATGTCACTTGACTGGCATCTTATTACTGCTCTTGTGGAGCGTTGGAGGCCGGAGACTCACACATTTCACATGCCTTTTGGAGAGCTTACAGTCACGCTTCAGGACGTAGCTATTCAGTGAGGTTTACCAGTCGACGATTTAGCAGTGACTGGACTATTAGGTTTAGACTGGAGACAGTTATGTTCTGATTTATTAGGCGTCACACTCACTGATGCAGCTACGAGAGGGCAACATCTAAAATTGGCATGGTTGTCCACAGCGTTTAATTCGTTTAGACATCTTCCTCCTGACGCAAATGATATAGCGATCCAGAGATATGACCGGGCATACATTCTTTCATTGATCGGGGGCGGGCTTGGGATAGATTCCCGTGTATTGCACCGCGTAGATTGAGTCGGGTGGCATTGGAGGATCGTCCATTGGCTTTTCGGTATGTTACATGAAATCTCTTATCAACTATTAAATTATTTAAATTTGTATACATATACTTATTATACCTTCAATTGTAGGTGGCAGGATGACCTTCGTACGACAGATTCTTCGACCTATGTACTAGTAGAATATCGTTACATGCTGGATCAATTACAACCAGACCAGGTTAGACTATTTAACATTTGTATTCATATATGTAGTTCATTTTACATTACTTCATTTTAATGTATTAAATTTGTGATTTACTATCAGATGATATGCACCCTCTCTTTCTACCCCATCAGGTGCAGGCCCGTCTACATTTACACATTCATTAGATGCGGGTCCCTCTAGCACACCATTTACCCCGACATTATCACATTCATCGGGTGCGGGTCCCTCTAGCACGCCATTTACCCCACCGTATTGTATGATTCCTACACCCGGTTAATCATTCACATCATTCCAGCAGCATGCTCGATATGAGACGAATATACCACATATCGAGCCAGATGCACCTCATATTGATGAGCCAGATGAGTCACAGACTGGTGAGCGACCACGTACTCGAGGGCGAGGACCTCGTGGACAGTACGTGCCTCCCCGTCCAGCACGTAACTGACAAAGACCTCCATGTGGGACCGAGGGTCATCGTTAGTCATTACTATTTTTCTGTACTAGTTTAAACGAGTTTTGTACTTATTACATTTCATTTTTACCGTCCATCATTTAAGTTCATATATTTTTAAAAAAAATCAAATGAAACAATTTTTCTAAAGTCAATTTAAAAAAATAAATAAATAAATACAAACTTAAGATGGGTTTTTAAGTTCATATATTTTGAAAAAAAAATCAAACGAAATAATTTTGGAGAAAGTCAATTTAAAAAAAACCCTAAACCCTAAAAAAAAAAAAAAAAAAAACTTAAGAAGGGTTTTAAATTCATAAAAAAATCAAACGAAACAATTTTATAATTTAAAAAAAAATTTAAAAAAACATACCCTAAAAAAAAAATTGAAGACGGTAAAAAATCTCTTTTTTAAAAAAACATTGAAGACGGATCTTGCAAACCCGTCTTCAGGTAAAATCATTTTTTTTAAAAAAACACTGAAGACGGGTCTTGAAGACCCGTCTTCAGGTAAAAAATCTTTTTTTTAAAAAAACACTGAAGACGGGTCTTCAAGACCCGTCTTCAGGGTTTTCAAAACCCGTTTTCGCCACATGGCTAGAAAACGTGTTTTGAAAACCCGTCTTTAGTCGAGTCACCTAAAGACGGGTTTTGAACCCCCGTTTTCAGAAAAAAAAAGGACATTTCCCCAATTACTTTAAACGTTTGGACATATAGCTTAATACATTCAAAAATAGGGCTAAGTTGCAAAAAACTCCTTTTTCATACATTATTTAGGTGTGGCCGCTTGTTAGAGTCTGAGCGAAATCTCGCATCGGTTAGAAAAGGGGATGATCGATGCTATATAAGGAGAATGACACATCCAACATTCTTGAAGTTATAACTAACTACATGTCTAAAACGAATGGACTTTGTCTTAGTTAGTTCGGTTAGTTCTTAGTCTTACTTATTCCTCGTGTGAATATGTGGAAAAATAAATTATATAAAAAGATTTTAATTTAATTTCTAATGTTTGAAAATTTTAAATTTAGACTTATTCATTTGGTCTTTATTATTAAACTTGATTTTTTAAACCATATCAAATATTTAAAGTCATTTTTAAATCACGAACTATGATTTACAAATTAGGTAAAGACTATATAATCGAAATTTACAATTATCTCTAAACAAAATTTATTACCTTAAGTTAAATCACGAAGTGTGATTTACAAATCAGGTAAAGACTATCCTCCAACCTCACTTGCAGACAACTAAAACCTATTTGGAATAGTTTTTAAGATGGCTCAAAATTACCTAAAATCTCTTAAAAATTATTCCAAACATACCCTCATCAAATCTTACTTTCCCCCATTCGAACCGCATTTTCTTTAGAGATCTTCTTTACCGTAAACAACTTTTAAGTTAAAGGCGTTAAAAACATGTCATATAAAAGAGAAATTAGATAAGGTAAAATAACAAGAATCAATGACCCTCACCCTACCTAGAAAGGGGAAAAAAAAGTTGCTACACAATGATTTTAAAAGTGAAAAAGATGACAATAATTAAAATATAGAAAGTGGTGGTGCAAATGCAATTATTGCTTTTTGAAAAGGGTATATAAACCAATATATAGTTTTGGTTCAATCAATAAGAATTCTTCCGGTTTAGCCCAACAAGTGAAACGAAGGGAAATTATGAACCTTTGGGCTTTTGTTTGATGGGGTCCAAAACTGAAATCGTGGTGTTTGTTGTTAGTGGTTGAGGTCTCAAAAAGGCTCATGTATTGGCTTTTGCCTGTGGGGTCGTTTTATGCAATATAAGAACACTAGTTTATAATTAAGTTTTGATTTTTACTCATCCTATGTTAAGGATGTTATATCCAAAACATGAAAATATCTAATAAAAATTCTTCCTTTTCATATTAAATCATGGAAATTTAAAGAAAAAAAACACCTTTCTACTGATGGAAGGATATATATATATATATAATATATATATATATATATATATATATAATATATATATATATATATATATAATATATATATATATATATATATATATATATATATATGTCTTAAGGTGTTGGGTTAAGTCCCGCAACGAGTGCAACCCTCGAGTTTAATTGCCACAGTTGAGCTTGGAACTTTGAGCACACTACCGGTGATAAACCGGAGGAAGATGAGGATGACGTTAAGTCATGATGCCCCTTATACCCTGGGCGACACACGTGCTACAATGGTCGGGACAATGGGGTCGTGATCCCGCGAGGGTGAGCTAACTCCACAAACCCGTAATGTCTATAGTACCCTCTTCAAATTCTACCAATTCACCTGCCATTACTTCATCAAGACCATAAATACGAGCAATGCCGTCGCCTACTTGAAGTACGGTACCGGTATTTACAATTTTGATTTTTTTTGTCATAAACCACCTTCACTAATAGTACCTCTTTCTCTTCCAGTAACATCATGGCCGAACCCGAAAAGTTATAAAAAAATATGAAGAAATCTGATTACATAGACTATTATAATATATTATGTGTGAACTATATGATGAAAGGGCAATAATGTAAATCAATATCAAGTAGTAAATCGGGGTTTAGGAGATCCGGTATCTCAAATTGGAGGTTCGACTTTTAATGGGGATAAACAAATCTTGACATTATCGACATTATTAGTACTACTAAACTATCGTTGATCACCTCTTTCTTTATTCTTTTACTTTATTTTAAGCATTCTTTCTATTTAATTTATTACTAACTTTTAGTTATTCTCTCTTTCATTTTTTAAAACATTTAATTTATTATTTATATCTCTCTCATAATCATATTTTTTTATTTTCTCGATGTTAAATATCATTTATGAGTACATAACTTACTTATATGATTAATCATGACTTATTTAAAGAGTAGTTCAAGTTTTATTGATCAATTCTAAGTATTCATTTAAGTTTTAATCGTTTCCATTATTTTATCCCAATATCCGTCGACATCGATATATCCATCGACATATCCGTAAATTTGAAGCTCGATATTTCTATCGACATCGACTTTTAACACCTTGGTGGAAATTAACAATTGCATAAATACCTTATATATTTTATTAACATTACATAGACAAATTTATTATTAGATAAACTATTCCCACGACAAAGTCGAGTGCATGGAGTGATGAGTTGAAAAAACTAATTTTAAAAATAAAATAAAATAGAGGAATCAAATTACATTTCACTCATTTAAAGAGAAAGAAGAAAGATGTTCGTAATGGCCAATGGAAAAAATTGTTAGTAATGATTTAATTTTTTAAAAAGTAGTTTGCTTCTTTTTGTTAACTAATATATCATATAATCTAAGGTTATATCTGAATAATAAGGCGAAATTTCATTAGATAACATATTTTGATACAATTTTTGAAAATATATAATTATTAATTTAAAACTATTTGTATAGAGAAATTTCTAATGCGTCAAATCAGTGATGAGCAATTGTTAATGTGTGTGAATCAGTGAATCTCTTATTGTAATAATATATAATTCAATGATAATCACTAATTGACCATGATATTTACAAATATTTTTAAACTATAATATTAAATTAATATTTAAATTTATGTACTTATTTGATATGAAATCAATTTATTTAAGTATCAAGAATCAATTTAGATAGAAATATTTATTTAGATTAGATAATTCTTCATATTAATTTAAGTTGGATAAACATGGTAAATTTAATATTATTGAAGATTAAAATGATGAAAAAAATATTAGTTCTTAATGTAATATAAAAAAATCCACGAGTCGGGGAAAGTATAAAAGATACTCAAGGACAAAATATATATATATATATATATATATATATATCAAATATCATGTAATTCGGATACCAAGGTATTCTAAACATTTAAGTATTTTTAATTATTATAAAATTGAATATCATAATCTAGATACTCACCACTTAGTAATAAAAAAAATTACATCAAAAGAAATAGCACATCTTTTCATGCAATGACATAAAATGTGGGAACCGCGTAAACTAAGAATTTGTCTCGTTATCATTCTCGGATTTATAGGTCCCACTATTTTTATTTTCTTAGAGATGATGGGAGGGAGACCAAGATACTTCTCATACCTAGCCACAGAAGTCACCCCAAGGATATTAGACATCAAATTTTTAGAATGATTATCAGTATTGGGGCTGAACATGATATAAGATTTGGTGAAATTAATCATTTGACTGCTCATAAGTATTGAGGATGTCTTTAATTTCATGGGCTTCAGAGGGGATGGCCTTGAAGAATAGAAGGCTATCATCAGCGAAATGAAGGTGGTTGATTTAGGGGCATGTCTAGAAATTTTAATACCAGAGATGTGGGAAGAGTTCGTGACATTGTTAGTAAGGAAGAAAGCCCTTCAGGGCAAAAAAAGGAAGAGATAAGGTGAGAAGGGGTCACCTTGACAGATACCTCTCGAAAGAGTAATATTCTCATGGGGACAACCATTAAAGATAATGGAAAAGGTAACACTTCTCACAGAATTCATAATTCTGTTTATCCAACCATTATTAAAAACCCAACTTGATCATGATCTTTTCCAAGAAATCTCAATTAACTCTATCATAAGCTTTGCTCATGTCTAGCTTAAGGGTTGCAGTCAAATTCTCACCATTTGTTTTGTTCTTAAGGGGGTGGAGGCATTCTATAGCAATGAGGAAATTATTAGTAATGAGTCTACCAGGAATGAAAGCACTTTGATTTTGAGAAATAATTTTATCAAGAACATGTTTGAGCCTCAAGGAATAACATTTAGAGACAATCTTATAGCTCACATTGCAAAGACTTATAGGCCTAAACAATCTGATAGCTCATCATTTTAATCTTCAATAATATTAAAATTTACCATGTTTATCCAACTTAAATTAATATGAAGAATTATCTAATCTAAATAAATATTTCTATCTAAATTGATTCTTGATTCTTAAATAAATTGATTTCATATAAAAAAAAGTACATAATTTAAATATTAATTTAATATTATAATTTAAAAATATTTGTAAATATCATGGGATCAAAAGTATTGTTAATCTTGTTAAGAGAGTCAATCGGACCGTTGTTGTTAAGAATGTTCAAGCAAAGAGCAGAGGTGTCGCTACTAACAAGATCCCAATACTTTTGATAAAAAAAGGTTGGAAGCCATCAGGCCCAGGGGCTTTGTTAAGGGTCGTGGACTTAATATCAACCTCAACGTCAGCTTGAGTAAAGGGTTTTGGAGAAATATTATCCAAAACTTTGACGATAGCATTAAAATGAGGGCCAGAAGTTTGAAATATATTTGAAAAGTAATTAATGATGATTTCATGAATGTGAATGTGGTCTTGCCCTTTTGTGAAACCATTTTGTGTTTTTATCTCCCCACTTAAGCCAGTCCTCTCTCGATCTTTGTTTCCAAATTTCTTCCTCTAAAAGAATATTATCTAACTCATTTTCAAGAGTAATGGCAATTTTGTGGTTGAAAGTAGAGTTGTTTTGGTATAAAGCATCGAGATTATTTTGACAACTCACAATTCTCGAATTAAAACGAAGATTAGAGGATGTCTCGAAGTCCTTATAAAATTTCTTTAGGCACTTATTTCCCAACCCTTAGGGTTAGGACTCGGGGGGGGGGGGGATCTGCCAACAATCTTTGATAATGTCTCTACAAGTGATATTCAAGGTCCAACACTCCTAAAAAAAGATTTATAACCAAAGACATTCCTATGATCATTGGGCTTACCCTATTTCTACTGACATAGTTCTCATAAATTAGTTAGTTTTCTTTTATATCATTCTTTAATTCATCTATTAATGCAAAGGAAATCTTCTTCTACTCATTTTCATAGAGTTTTATGGAGAGGTATAGATTAAGAAAGTAACTACAAAAACATTCATTCATCAAGATTAAAAAAAAATCAAGTCTCTTTGCATTTGTTCCGTCATCACATTACATGAACCCAATATTAATCTAGCTACTCATATGCATAAAAAATAAGAAAGAAATTAGAAAATAAAAGAAACTAAAATTAACTAGTTCTCAACTTAAACAAAACAACAAGCACTAAGCAAACTATCTACCCCCTGCAACTATGCCAAAAACTTGTTGGTGGGAACGGTGGTCAAACTAAATGGTGTGTGATGGATGCCATGCAAGTGCACATGGTCAACAAGTAATAGAGTGGTAAGTGAGTGTCGTGTTAGATATTTAGGTTGCTTTAGTGCAAGATATGCTAAGTCTAAGTTGAGAATATCTACATGGAAATAGAGTGTTGGCGGTATGATGTGGGTGAGAGTTCATGCGAGCAACGGGCTAAAAAGACATGTATGCATTTTTGGAATATTAAGCTGTAGCAAATGTAGATCACTCTTCAATAGTTTTTCACATAAAACATTTATCAAACACTTGACATGCTATTTTTCTCAAAACAGTTTACCCATACCTTAAGTATCCATGAATTTCATCTCTAAGCATCAAAAGATAATTAAGTCATGTTTTGTGAAGATAAATCAATATGGTTAAGAGTAAAGGGCACTATTTCTAGGCTTCTTTAGTAACTAAGAAGGTGAATATATTAAGCTTGTTTAATGTGATATGTTTCCACCTTTCGGTGTACCAAATGCCTCTTCAACCTAGCTTTCACTAAGTATTACGAATGAGCTAATGAAGCAAGCTTAATAAACTCAACCATTTAGTTTCCCTTAAGACAAAACTACTATAGCTAATTTACACAAGCCACATTAAATGGAGTCCTCGGGTTTAGCCCCTTTCTTTCATAAACTCCCACTTGGGGAAACTAACTAATCATGATAGAATGTAAAGGAAAAGCAAAGCATAAGGTAAAAACTGGAATGAAAATCATAACTAAGTTTCTGGAAATGTAAAGAACATAAAGTAAATATGCAAGAACTAAAGAAAAATTTGTAAATCTAAAGTACCTTAATACGAGAACGGTGGAAGTTGTCTCAAGATCACCTCCTCTCTAGGTCAAGAATCAGCCTCCTCCAAAAGCTTCTCTTCTAAGACATCAATGGTCCTTATATAGCATGAGAAGACTCTATTTTTAAGGCTGGAAATCCCAGAAAACAGGGGCTGGAACTCGGGCAGAAAAGACAAAAATGAGTTCATTAAATGAGCTGGCAGATTCACTGTTCACTGCTTCAGACCCGGGGCAAGATTTCTTCATGCACTGGCGTACAGAGCTGCTACAGACCTGTACCAAAAAAAGATTTGTTCCATTTGCTTTATCTTCAATTTCTTGCTCCAAAACATATCCAATCAGCTCCAAAATAGATATCAGACCTATCAAGGCATATATTAACATGTTTAAGCTCAATTTATCATCAAAAGGCAAAGAAGACTAAAAAGCAATGAAATAAAAGATAAATTATAAAAGTTCTAAAACTAAGATAGAGTTGCCTAAAGTCTATTCATTACTCATCTATTCTCTTAAAATATTAACAAGATAAAAGCATTATAACTCTACTTTCGTAGACTCATCAATTGCCTCCACTTTTCTCATTATTTTAGAGAATTTTATTGAAGTTCCCACCCACAACCCAAGGGAGATTGTTAGAATTGCTAAGGCGTTTAAGAAGCTCCCAGCTATGAGTTCTATCATTGGCATTAGGATCACCATAAAAACCAACAAATCTCCAGACACAATTGTTATTAGAAATAACAGCATCAATAAACAAATGAGAAAAGAGTTTGATATTAACCTGTATGTTGTCCTTCCAGAGAAGGATAAGATCGCCATTAATTGTAATGTCCCGTATTTTTGAGGTGATTTTACTTATTTTATTTTACTAAGATAAGTAGTTTTAGTTAGCATAATTTAATTAGCCCCTTTGTTAGAGAACTTTATAAACGGAATTAACAAGCACGAGACGGTCTTCCTTAAGAATGTAGCATAGAGGGAATTTTTGGTCTTTTCATTTGTCCCTCATTTAAGTTCTTATTCTTTAATTTAGCAAAAAAAAAAACAGAGAGAGAGAGAGAGAAGGAACCGTAACAGCCCCCCCCCACCCGCGGCCAAGAAGAAGAGAAAAGATCCGGGGATTTCATCATCGTTTCTCGATCGTTTCTATTGGTTCTGGTCCAGTTGGAAAGAGCCCGACAAGAACTTTCTATCCTCTTCATCAATCGAGCCAACCCGTGTGGAATCTGTGAGTTACGAGGTGAGAAAGAATTTCAGAAAAATGGGTTTTAGAGTTTTTCCTTTCTTCCAATCTTTGATTCAAGCTTCAAACTCTTCTTCCCATGTGTTAGTTACGTTTTCTAGCTAAATTAAACCCTTTGAAACAGAGCTTGATTCTTTTAATCTCGACCCAAAGTTGAACGAAAACCCGAGCCCTTGTCTTTGCTTCGAATTGTGACTGTTGTGGGTGTTGTTTTTCTTATTTAAATTCTGTTTTTGCCATAAGAGTTGGTGAGGGATTTTGCATGAGAATTTCCAAAGTATTTACCCATTGAAAGTGTCCAACCTTAGCTTACTTTAAATCACCCGGGACGCCTTTAGGTACCAAGAAACCGGGAATTAGGAGTGATACCTTTTCCCTTTGCTTTGGCCGAGAGTTTCCACCTTGTACCGGGCTGTTTTAGTCGTTTCTTTTATTAAGAATTAGTTGAACGTTACTTGGTAGTTTAACACGAATGGTTACATGCTTTACTTGTAGGTTTTGACCCACGAGCAACCGGTAACCCAACCAGCGGGTGGCGGAATTCTACGCACTCAAAAGGTGAGATTAGAACGAGTTGTAAATAATGTTTTGCTCTCACGTCGCAACCGATAATGCGAGCTTGAAGTTGAGCGTTTTACTCTTTTCTAAGTAAATTGGAAGTCGGAGAAGCTTGAGAGATTAGTTTCTTAGTTAATCTTATGAACGGTTCTTTAGTTAAAAGGTTTAGGTAGCAAGATTGCTCACGTGAAGTTAGTTAGTTTGAGAAGAGTTGGTCATTGATTCCTTACTTTTTTTTTCTTAGCATTGAGAGAGGCTGGTTTGGGACTATATACAAGGTGCATTGAGTTACGCATATTCTTTAAGCGATGGGATTCACTACGTTGTGATATCCAAAGGGAATAGTACGTTTAATCGAGAGAGCATGTGATTTGCTAATTAATTGAGGAAGCATGTGATTTTCTTTGTAGTTATTAGGGGTGAAAAAAATAACCGAAAAACCAGAAAAACCGAACCGGTTCAGTTTTCCTTGATAAAGGAACCGAACCGAATCGATTTTTAGCGTTGCCGGTTTCGGTTTCTTTTTATATATATATATATATATATATATATATATATATATATAAAAGTAATTTTATTATATTATTATTACTCACAATCAAACCCTTGCTAGCCTAGGCCCAAGCCCAATTTTTTTTTCATAACCCTTTCTCCCTTACACTTTAGCTTCCTTTCATTTGCATCTTCGACTGCCCTAATTTGTTTTACATTTCCCAATCGAGTCGCTGCCATAAGAAGAGAAGAGAGGAACAAACGGCCAGACAAGACGCAGAGACGAAGAGGAGAGAAACGGCCAGACGAAGAGAAGAGAGAAATTGAAGACGACGATTCCTTGCTCCAATTTCTGTAATTTTCGTGAATTTTGACAACATTATAAGGTATTTACTATTTACTTTCTGAATTAGTTGGCTTCGAATTTATGGTTGAAAAAGAATGAATATTATGTTATGAAAGAAATCTCTACATGTAAATCTCTGATTTTGTTATGGAATTTTACATACCTTCATATATGATTTGTTTTTATTTGACCAAATACCTGTCATTACATCTTCAGTTTTACATATTGAGTTTTATTTGGTCAAATCCCTGTCATTAGTATATGCATTACAACTTCGGTTTCAAAAAAAAATTCCCATAAATAAATCTGCATTTACTGATTGAGCACAACACCCACGTAGTCTTGTAATAAACTGATTATTCTGATTTTATTTCCTGTGAATATGCATTTATTTTATAGGATGTCTTCTCAAGAAAATGACATTTTGCCTAATAGAGTTAAAGGGGGGGTATCTTTTTTGCCTCCAAAGCCTACTATTAGTAATAAAATGAAGTTTACTGCCGCTTGTTGGAAACATTTTACTCTCATAGAATGTAGTTCGGGTGATCTTCCTAGGTCTTCTTGTAACTATTGTGGAAAAACATTTAAAGCTGATTCTAACAAAAATGGAACCTCGAGCAGGAATAGTCACCTTAAGATATGTAAGGTGTATTTAGCTCGTCAAGAGGATCCCAAACAAAAGACTTTGCATTTTGACACAAAGGATGGTGGGGATGAAACTCTTACCGCTTCTAGTTTAATAACTATATCATTTTCTCAAGATTATTGTAGAAAGATGTTTGCTACGATGGTGGTATTATGTGAGTTGCCATTTATATTTGTGGAGAGTGAAGGGTTTATTAAATTTTGCAAAGCTTTGCAACCAAGTTTTGTGGTCCCTAGTCGAATCACAGTTGCAAAAGATTGATATATGTTGTATATGAATGAGAAAAAGATGTTGAAGAGTATTCTAACTCAATTTGGACAAAGAGTTTGCTTGACAACGGACACTTGGACTTCAATTCAAAATATTAACTACTTGGTTTTGACTGCTCATTTCATTGATGATGATTGAAAATTGCATAAAAGAATGTTAAATTTCTGTCAAATAAGTAACTACAAGGGTGAAACAATTGGGCGGTTAATTGAAAAATGTTTGCAAGGATGGAGAATTGATAGGTTCTTCACTATAACAGTTGACAATACTTCCTCCAATGATGTAGCTATAGCCTATTTGGTTAAGAAATATTTACCAAAGAAAGCTCTAGTATTGGGTGGTGAGTTTGTTCATGTTAGATGCTCTGCACATATCTTGAACTTGATTTTAGGAGATGCTTTGAAAGATATGGATGAATCTATAATTAGAATTCAAAATTCTGTGAAATATATTAGGGGTTCTCCAGGTAGATTACAATTGTTTAAGGACCTTGCAAAAGAAGATGATATTTCAATAAAGAGGAGTTTATGTTTAGATGTCGTGACAAGGTGGAACGCGACATATTTGATGTTAGATGTGGCAAACAAGTTTCAAAAGACTTTTGAGAGGTTGGAAGAGCAAGATGTTGGGTATTTGGGGGAAGGTCCACTTAAACCAAATAGTGAAGATTAGGAGAATTCTCATGTTTTTGTTCAGTTCTTGAAAGTGTTTTATGAAACTACCTTAAAGTTCTCTTCCACATTGCAAGTGACCTCAAATAATTTTTTTGAAGATATTGTATGTATTAAGGAGATCATACGTTTTTATTCTTCCTATGATGATAAATTGATTACAAGAATGGCACAAAAGATGCAAGCTAAGTTTGATAAGTATTGGTCTCATGAAAGGACAAACTATTTGTTGTATGTTGCTAGTGTGCTTGATCCTAGGTTTAAGATGAACTTAGTCAAACATTGTTTGAACGCATTATTGGATGTGGATGTTGCTGGGGTTTCTGCCCTAAATCTTATGTAATCCAATTAAACTATAAATAAATAAAGGAATTATTAATTAGTAATATTTACATTGTCATTTATTATTAGTTTAATAAATATAATCCATCATAAGATCCAGAGTTACGTATGATAACTTAAAGTGAGCATATGATGCGGGAAGATTCACTTAAGTGTAACTCAAATAGACTGTGGTACATGAATAAAGGTTGGGTGTCTTATTTTTGGTAACACCACTAACACGGCCCACTTGTGAACTGGCACAAGTGATCTCATCTGGATCGCTCATGTAGAGACATGTGAGTGGGGGTGTTGCTGCAATAAAGATTGTAGTAGACTGGACTAAGATAAACTTACTGTCTTCTGGGAAAGTCGTTATAGAAAGACACTTCGTTTATCAACCGGTTGATCATGTATAATTGATCTTAATCCTGAGTGGATTACGAACTCCTGTTCGCAAGAGACAAGCCTTTGATTTGCATAGGTGAGAGTGACTCGTATAGTTCGCTCAATATGCCTCTCACTTTGGGGATTGCATCTTGCTTATAGCTGGGAACGTAATTACACAAGAATTGGAATTCACTCTTTTCCATATAGGAAAATAGATAAGTAGTTCCCTTATGGATGATTCGGTCTTGAACAATGGGGCCCCATATTCCTCCGATCAAGGAAAAGGTTAAAGACGCATAATGGAGATTATGTAAGGTTGTTCATTGGAGAATCAGTTGGGCTTAAGGAACAAGATGTATCATGGAGGTTAATACGGTGTAAATACCTAGCCATGGATACGAACTAACTTGTGAAGGATCAAAGTGTAGTTAATGATTATAGCCAATGGACATAACTATGTCTATAGTACTAAGAGTGCAACTCTAGCTATTTAGTGGAGTTATCTAGGAGTTAATGAATGAGAATTAATTGATTAAAAGGAGTTTTAATCAAAGGTAATTCTGGATCATTGGAGCTTAGTCCTATAGGTCCATTAAGTCCTCCGAGCTAACACATGTAATCGAGAACATAAATTAATATGATTAATTTCTCTTTGGAAAATTGGAAATAAATAGAGGAGTCTATTCAATTAATTAAAGGAAATTAAATAGAGGAGTCTATTTAATTATTTAATTAATGGCGGAATTAAATAGAGGAGTCTATTTAATTATAAGAGATTAAATAGAGGAGTCTATTTAATTAAATTAATTTTGTGTTGTCCAAAATTAATGGGGATTTAAATAGAAGAGTCTATTTAAATATTTAATTTGAAATTATCAAATTAAATGAGGAAATAAATAAAAGGAGTTTTATTTATTGGAATAAATAAAAGGAGTTTTATTTATTTAATTATTTAAAGGAATTGTTCCATTAAATAATGAGGAAAATAAAAATGCTCAATATTGTCATAAAAGGATGACATGGCGTGTGACCCCAGTCATAAAAGGATGACATGGGAGTGTGACCCGGGGTGGGGTCACACGCCCCATTGGTCAAATGGTTGACCAAAAAGTTTGCATTTTTATTTATTTAAAATATATATATGGAATATCTTATTTTAAATTAATATGATTAATTTAAAATGGAAGATATGGAATATCTTATTTAAATTAATATGATTAATTTAAATGGAAGATATGGAATAATATATTTAAATTAATATTGATTAATTTAAATAAAAGATATGGAATGTTTTATTATGGAATAAAATATAATATCTTTATTATTCAAATATATTTTAGAATATCTTAATTAATTATTTATTAATTAAAAAGATATTCAGAAGATTTTCTGATGCCTTGGTTTTCCTATAAATAGGACCTTTGGGGTGGCCCCAAAACACACAACCAAGAGAGTTAAAGTAAAGGCTCAGGAATTTCCTCTCCTCCCTCTCTCTTGCGCCACCCATAGGGTGATTGGGGAGAAAATTCTTCTTCTCAATTTTTCCTTTTTCCAAAGGAGATAGTGCCCACGCACCGATTCTCTTTTGTGCTTAGTGAGGAAGATCTTTTTGGTGGTCCCAGGATCGTAACCATCGAAGAACGAGGAAGAGTCAGACACTTCTCGACAAGGGTTAGTTTTTCTTTTATGCATTTAGAATTTTGAATTTATTATACTGCAAGGAAAGATCCGTTGGGACTTCCGTTTGAGAACTCTTTTAGAGGCCTCAATCCCAACAGATGTTGCATACTTGATGGCTAATAAGGTTGAACAAACTTTGCGCCGATTGTGTGATGAGTATTTTGAATGTGACAATTATGAAAATTTCAATGAAGGATCAAAATCTCAATCGAATATGGCGTGTGAATATAGTGGGCTAACTAGTGAACATTCTCATGGTTCATCTGTGTTTACTTTCCAAATAGTTAGCACGTTTAAAGAAGCAGTTAATACCGTGGTTCCAACTGTCGGTGTTAAAGAAGAGGTAGATAGGTGGTTGGAGGAGCCTAACATAAAAGATTCCCCAGGATTTTGTGTATTGACTTGGTGGAAAATGAATGCTTTTAGATTTAAAACTCTCAGCAAAGTAGCCAAAGATGTATTTTCCATTCCCATCTCCACAGTTGCATCTAAGTCGGCATTTAGTACGGGAGGACGAGTGCTAGATCCTTATCGCAGTACATTATCTCCAAAAACAGTGGAGTCCCTCATTTGTGCTCAAAATTGGTTGCGCTCTACTTCTAAGCCTATATCAGTTGATTTTGGGGATGAAGTCAATGATTCTGAAGTTATAGATGATGGTAATAGTTTTTTTTACTTCATGATTTACTTTGTTTATTGTTTATATTGAGCTAATCAATTCTCATATATTGTTATGTCTTAGCAATATCATGCATGATGGAAAGTGAAGGATCTTGTGCTTGAAGTTTGACCAACTACAACATTTTGAGGTTATTTTATAATTATGTCTATCTTATTTGTATTTTTCCCAATTAAGTGGGTTGTGTTTTTTTTAACTATTTATTGCTCTCTTTGTAGGTGTGGTGATTTCTTCTTCTTGTAGAGATTTGATGGATAATCTCTATTCACATATTGTGGAGATTTTATGGACTTCAAGGTTTTTGTAATTTGAAGAACTTTGTGTTGTGATTTGAAGAACTTTGTACTCGAGGACTTTATAATTTGATTTTGAATTTTGTAATTTTAAAAACTTTGTGTTTAGGGACTTTATAATTTGATTTAGAACTTTGAATTTTATGATGGGATAACTTTGTTCTTAGGGTCTTTTGACTCTTTATATTAGTTTTTGAGATTTATATTATTTATATTTAAGAATAATTGTATTTTAATTGATATTTGAGATATCCTTTGAATGATTAGTCTGAATACATGAGGAAAAAAATAGATGAAAATGTCTATGATTTGGGTCAAATTAGGATTAAAATGTTTAAAAATGCTCAATAGAGACCCAATTCACTTCAAGACAGGTCCAATTCACTCCAAAACAGGCCCATATAGCAAAAGTCCAAAACCGGCAGAAACCAGAAAACCGGACCGGTAGAAACCGGACCGAACCGGTCCGGTTTTCCTTTAAAACCGGTTCGGTCCGATATTTTAATCCTAAGAAACTGAACCGGTCGGTTTTGCTGATTTTGTCAAAAAAACGAACCCGGACTGAACCGGTTTCACCCCTAGTAGTTACGTAAGCATGTGATTTGCTTGGTAACCGTGTAAGCATGTAATTTACTTTATATTCGAGAAAGTGTGTAAAGTGCGTTATGCCCGTGTAAGAGTGTGATCTACTATCTACCCGAATCTTTGCATTAGACACTTAGTACTTTGTAGCTTGATTGAATGTCTAGTAACGAGTTCTTCACCGAATCCTAATGAAAGTGTTGTTTGCTCCTAGAAATAAGTAAAAGAAAAGATTGGTTTACTAATGACATTGGTTACATTTTTGATTGAGATTTGAGTACTTATTGTTATTTACTATTCGTTGTTTTCTCACTAGCGTTTCGCTAATGTTGCTACATTACAAACATTTCAGGTATGCCTCTTGGGAATGAGTGAGCTAGAGGACGTGGTGCAGCCTGACCAATCGGGATGATATGAGGATATGAATTTAGGCGCCTAGGAGTCTTTTTAGAGTCTTTTGTCGATGTATATAATATGGTCGTGTTTGGTGCTCGAAAAGCTTTCCCTTTTGGTGTTTCAAACTTGTTTTGAGTAGTTGTGGTTTGTAGAAAAACTTATGATTTACGTGTTTTATAGTTTTCTCTGTTGTGGAACATGTAAGCAGGTTTCGGTTTATTCAAAATACAAATAGATCCACGCGAATTTTCCGTAAAATTATTGATTTTCCGCTGCAATTTGCTTTATGCTTTTTAAATGGAGTCGGGTCATCACATTAACACCACGACTCCTGATCATAACTTGATTCTTAAAATTCGCTTCTCCTTTCAATCTTTCCGCCACTCGATTATCCTTGATCTTAGTTTCCATTAAAAAGGCAATAGAAGGGGAATAGTACGCAACTCCCTACACACCGCTCAGAATGAGTGGGGATTCTCGAAACCTCGTACATTCCAAATAAGGCAACTTATTGGTCCGGCAGTGGCTACTAGAGAATACTCGTTAACGTGGAGGTCACCGTCTGTGAGAGATTTGGATTTTTTTTGGGGATTTTTGGGTTTCTTCTTCATCCAGTCTTTTCCTTTTCATGCTATCGCTCGAAACATTCAAGAATAATCCTGAGGTGTTGGTTGTTCTAGCAGCTTTCTTCCACTTTCTATATCCCAGCTAAATCTTACAAGACCCTATATGAGATTTGAATTTTTCTTTGTTTTTTGTTAAAGAAACCGTGGGGTGTGAGGAAGTAAATGGAGCAATAGTCCCAAAAGGAGGAGTTTGGGTTTAAGAATTTGTTTTGACTTTTAAAAGGCTTGTTGGGCTTAAATAGTGTACGATATAAAATGGAGAGGCTTTGGGTAGTTTAGAATAGGCTTTATGGGTAGGTTTAGTTGAGCTTGGGTTGGATGGGTTTAGGTATTGTAGATGATTTATATTTTCCTCAAAATCAGTCAACAAGGCTTTGAGGGTAATACTATAGTTTTGTGGTAAAAGGGAACTATGCTCTTTGGGGGTTGTGCAAATTTCTACGTGATCAGTCAGTGTAAATCTTGCTTTGTATTTCTCAGTTTCTCTCTCTAATTTTTTATGAAAAATAGCCGAATTTTGTAAGTATAGTACCTTATGATTTGACTTCTCTCCAACGGCTAAATTCAAAATTTTCTGATCAGTTTCCCACGTCGAAGCTTTGTTTGTTCCAGCACTTTTCTGTAAGTCATCTTTCGACAGAAGCGATGAGTCTAAATGTTGGACCATATTGTTTTTTTATGAGAATGGATAATTTTTTTTGTGATAATTTCTGTGTAGCTTCCCCCTCATCCAGTTTTTTAGGAATTCTCCAGTTGATTTATGTGTTTCTTTTGGTTGAGAAATCCCTTGTCCAATTTTCTCTCTTTTGTTTGCTGTTTGATTTCCAAGATTCTAGAATGTATCTGAGCCAAGGGCCAAATTGTTGGTTGGAATGTTCAGATTGGGGATAGATAATGGTACAATCATTCAAATTATGATCTATCATACCACAGTTGTAACCAAAATTAGGTAATCTCTCATATTTTAAAGGAATCCAAAGATCTTCTCCATTTCCACCCAGATTCAACTTTACCCCTCTTCTTAAGGGTTTTGAGACATCATTCTTGATCTTTACTCTTAGGCTATTCCCCCCATGTAACGTCCCATATTTCCGGTAAGTTTTGAATAAATAAATATTATTTCCTTTTATAATATTTATTGGAAATTTTGGATTAAGTTTTGGTGATTTATATTTAATTATCTTTTTCAGGAATTAAATACAATTATCATTTATTTGGTTAAAAAATGAAAATAAATAAAAAATAGGAGTAGGCGTGTAAATGAAAAGGAAAGAACAGAACGTGGAAGTTATTTTCCCCTCTTCGAGTGAAAGGCAGTATTCAGAGACAGAAAGATAGGGTTCCTCTTTCTTCTTCTTCCTCTTTCTTTTCTTCTTTGTTGTCGCCATTGGAGGCCTCGGGATATGAATTCCTAATCAATTTTCATTCCTCTCTTCATCGTTATAGGTGGAATTGTGGTGGTGAAGTTTTTGGAAGAGAATTAAAGGTTTATTTTCAAGCGAATTCAAGGTAATTTGATTCCTCTTTTCAAATCTGAAATTATCTTTTTCTATTGGAATTAAAACCCACCAAAAACAATTTCCCTTCACTTTTTCTTAAAATTCTTACCCATTCTTCAAGAACCACCAAACCCTAGAAACCCTAAATTCATCCATTCTAAGAAAAACCCTCATACCAATCGATTTACCACCAAAAGACACACTGGAGGATGTCGCGGGCCACCAGGGCAGCCCCTTTAGGCTGTTCTTGCATGATTTTGTGACCCGTCTCAACGCACGTTGTTCGTAGTATTTTTTCCTTTATACTTTTAGGTGTTTTAAGATTGATTTTTAAGAAGTTTAAGTGCCATTTTAGGTTCTTAAAGTACTTGGGAAGGAAGTTAAAAAGTGTGAAAAATAGCTAGTTGAAAGGTGAGTAGAATTGTGTTAAAGACTAAGTTTTATCATGTTTGTTTTTCTTTTTCTTTAAAAGATTAATCTCTGATTTTTGAGCATGAATTTGGATGATTATATTTATGCTAATGAAGTTTTGGGGCTGAATATAAGATTTTATAATTTGGATTTAAAGTGTATGTAAAAATTGGACTAAAGCATGCTAATTGTGACTATCGATATCGATTTACGGTAAAACTGAAAATATGAGTTTTCAATGATGTTGTTGGATTTATAAGCATATTTTAGGTGTTTAAGGTTACTTTGAATATTTAAAAGTATATTAAACATTGTTAGTTATGAATTATTGTGGTTGACTGATTAGTGCTCTTTAAGTCGAAAATATTAGTCTAGGCGGTTAAAATTCATTATTTGCACTCCGAATCATTTATGGTGTAATTTTGGATGTTTAAGGGCGATTTTAGGAGTGTTATTTTAGCCGTTATGCAGCTGAAATTTAGTTAAAAAAATAGTAGATTTAGAATGTCTGAAAAAGGAGCGAAATTACACTAGTTTAGGCTAGTTTCGTTTCTAGACTTGTGTTTTGTTGGGAAGTGTTGGGAGTGACCCAAAGTAGATTTTTGAGTGATTTTTGGATCATTCTAAGATGGCTTTAAAGGAAAATTTCCATAATTTATAATTAGTGAAATTTGGCCTAGAAAAGAGCATTTTGTGGAAAGTTAAGTTAGGGTTATCGAGCATCTTGAGTAATGATGTTGTGTATCATATTACTTTAAAACACCTTGGGTAATATGGTGGTAGGTTCGCATTAAGCAAGGCCTTGCTTAATGAAGAATATGTCGTTAAGCGGATTATTTTAGTTATGCATGACTTTAATAACACTTAACGGGGCAGATTCATTCCATCAGTACAAATGGAAAATAATATTCTCATAAGGATTTAAATTGTGAAAAAGAGTGTTTAAATTCCTTATTGGGCGTAGTCACTCTTTGTTTGCAGACAAAGAGGAGATTAAAGGTATTGATAGAAAGTTTTATCAAAAAGTTTTAAATTGAGCAAAGAGTGTTTAAAAATGTTTCGATTGAGTTATCTCTTAATTTGCGGATTAAAAGTAGTATTGGAATGTTGCAATAAATTTCGTGTGATTTGGTGTGAGAGAATATTTGAAAGTCGGTGAGACCGATAAAGGAGTTAAAGACTTAGGAAACCTCTCATGACATTATTTTATTTTTAACATTTGTTCTACTCATTAGGCGTAGTCTTGTGATGCTACAATATTTTTTTTATGTAAAGGAAATAAGAAAGTTGGTGGCGGATGATGTTCAAGGCAGGTGGTTTGGTTGGCATGAATTTGCATGCCGGCGAAATTATTTTTCTTCTTGCTATATTTTGATGGGAAATTTGTTAAGTTTCATGTTTTTTTTTAATATGTGAAATGGTTAAATTTTTATTTGTGAATTTCTAGGCAATTATTGAGATTGTCTTGGTTTTAATGATTTATGGTTTTTAAATAAAACCGATCGGTTGTGAACATGTTTATGAATTTGATTTTCAATGAGAATAACTGTAAGTTAGTTTTTGAATGCTTCCGCTGCTGTTTATGTGTTTTACATGTTTTGGGAAAATTCGGGTTGTTATCATTTGTATCTGTTTCGACTCTAACAAAGAAGCCTATCATGTTCCCCAATCTTATTGCCATCTTTCTGTCAAGGCAACGAATGGGAAGATCTATAAAATGAACCAAAAAATCTGCTGACTGAAATTTCATGGTTAAAAGTCTTGAGTAGTCTTGGAGAGATTCAAATAATATCAAGGCTTTATAAAAAAAACCAAGGTCCATTGGCTATTACTTTCCGCTTATCTATCTCTTTCTGAAACTAGAATATGAATAGATTTTTGCATATTCCTCCGGTCGTAATTTCGCCTTCTGGGTTTCAAACTTGTTTCAAGACATTTTTGCAAGCCTCCCTATTAACAACTTTAGTTGAAATTACTTTCCCTACCAGTGTAAGATTATCGCTATCCTTCCTGAGCGTTCGAGTCTTCATCATCAATGATAATGATCGTTCTTTCTTCTTCCTCCGAGAGGCTTAAAATTTTCTATTTTTTCAATAAAGAGTCTGTTCCATTTGCCATATCTCAATTCCCACCACACCAACCAAAACAAACCAGAGCCTTCTATTGTAAGGATGAGGATAGGCTTGGAAGATGAGGTGATTAAGGTAAAAAAAGCGAGCAGTAAGACAAACCCACTCACATTAGTTACACAAACCTTCTCATAGTTGAGCTAGAGAGAAAAACAACTATATGTCAAAGTAATTCTCTCCATTCCAATTTTGATTCATTGAAAAAGTATGTAAACTAAACATGATATTTTGAATTTATTTAGATTACATAATTTTTTTATTATAATTTATTTTTATACCTATTCTTCCTTATTCTCATTCTAAACATAATTTTAGTGAACATAACACTAAAAAAGTTTTATAAGCCAACTAGAGCATAGCCCATTTGATTAAAACATGTAGTTCCACACTTTCAATCCTCACCCCAACATTTTGTATCAAAAAAAAGTTTTTATAATATTAGTTTGGGAAAAAATAATTTTACCCCTGAACTTTGGTATTATCAACTTAAACCTAACCTTTAATATTGTAAATTTTAATCTTAAACTATATAAATAGTTACGAGTTTAACCATCTATTAACTAGTTAAGAATTTCGTGTATAAAATGTAAATAAGGTTTTTATATAAAGGATAACAACAAATTTAAACTATTTAAGAAAAAATAGATAATTTTGAAGCTTGTGGTATTAGATTTTACGAGAAGGAATTGCAATTAGTAAGATAAAATATGTTATTTGGAATCTCATATGGTTTATTTTCTTGTATTAGATTTTTTTTTTGTGTAGTTTAATGGTTGATAACTCTATAAAATAGAGTTATTTGATCCTATTTTAATGCCTATGTGATAATTATTTGATTGAACTTTGCTCATATTTTGCATACTATGAACTCATTTTGCATAATTCTTTAATTAAGCTTACTTTGAGAAAACTCGTGTTTTTAGCACTTTAAATAATATGTTGGAAGTGTTTTTGGCTTTTGGTATTTTATTCTTGTCATTTTGAATGAAAGAAATCCCTAAAAAGTTGCAAATTTGATGTAGGAGCAAAGAAGAAAGTAGCAGATTTTGGCAAAGTGCTATGGCAGTGCTGCAGCACACTGGAGCAATCTGGACAGCAGTAGCAGATCACGATTTTCAGCCCAAAATATTATCTTTTTGGGCTCGTATCAACTGATTCATATGAGGAACAAATAGCCCACTAATGAGATATATCTTGGAGCTATTTTTTGGATGAATTGGACCAAGCCTAAGCCCGGTTGGAAGAGGAGAATTAAAAAGAAAGATTCATTAAAGATGAAAAACCCTAGAGAACAAAAAAGGGACAGGAGACAGAACGTAGAGAGAGAGGCTGTTGAACATGAGGAGGAGAAAAAGCAACGGAACATGACTTGGAAGGAAGTTTTCCCTAAGGGGAAAATCGTTTGGACCTCTTCCCCTATAGATTATACTCTCTTTTAATTATTCTTTCTTCTTCTTCTTCTTCCTCTTTTTCTCCATTGTTAGATTTTGTTAGGTTTAGTTTTGATTTTGTTAGACTCTTTTGTTAATTTAGGTTTTGCTATGAACTAAATTTCTTAGGTTGGAATTGATAGATGAACCCTAAGGGGGATTAGTTTTCATAGCTTTGAATGAATTCAGTTTTTATGCTCAATCAATAGTTCGATAATTTTTATCTCTTTGCTTATGCTTGATCAACCTAAGTAAATTGATTAGTTTAGTTTTAATTCTGAAAAGGTTAAAATTGAATGGAAGAATATTGATTGATAAGGGTTAACGATTCTTGAAATTGTTTTTGGTAATGCATAAACATATGTGTTTACACCTTAAAGCCTAAACCGAAACATTAAAACATATTTCTTAATCTAATTTTACCTAGACATAGGATTTTAATTGGACTAGGAATTAGAAGCATGTTAGGCTTGACGAAGTCACTTGAACAATTGGGTTTACTTGCATAAAAAGTGTATTTATTATTGCAGATTGTTGCAGCACAGCCACAACACTGTTGCAGCATTATGAATTCTAAGGCTCTTTAGAGGGATTCTTGATTTTCCAACCGTTTGTCTCTACATAGTTTAATCACTTTAATATTCTTGCATATTTTAAGAGTAATCTCAGCCACTTTAGACCATCATACTTATTTTCCTTAATTAATTTAGAATTTATTTATTTAGTTTTGCATAATTTCACAATTTTAATTATATAGTTTCATAAATCAAATCACCCCAATTTATCATTGTTTTTATTTTCTTTAAATTATTTGTTAAATACCTACTTAATCTACTAATCCTCGTGGGAACGATATCTTACTTATCATTTATTACTTGTTAGACTGCGTGCACTTGCGTATCACGATTTCACACAACAATAATGGTCTAATATCTTTTACACTACAAGAAAATTATCGTTTTATGACGAAAATTTTACGACGATAATGAGTCGTCACTGATTTACGACGAAAGTCATTATTCTATTTCATGTGTCGACTGCCTAAGACGAATTTCATCGCAAAAGTAGTGATGAAAAAGAAGCATATGTCGCTAAATATGGTGAGAGCTCATGGTGGGAAACGAGTGACGTTTTTGGTCATAGAATTTGAGACGGATATCGTCACAAGAAAAGGACGAACATTTGGTGGGTAATGAGTGACAAATTTGTCTTAAAATTAACGACAGTAGTCTGTAAGTTTAGTGCCAATTTTTGGCAGGAAGAGGAAGTGCCACACCAGGCTTTGCGACGCCTTTGTCACTTTATTTACGACGATAATCGTCACAAATATTGCATGGTGCCGAATGTCATCATAAATGTTATCAAATTAAATCGGTGAGATTTTCAAAAACTTCATCAAATATTTGTGACAAATTCGTCGTAAATGACATAAAAATGACGGGATAATTAAAATTTTCACCAAATTTTGGGAGGTGAAATTTAATACTGAGACGAAAGTCATCGCAAATTGGTGATAAATATCGTCACAAATATTATCAAATTAAATGGCGGGATTTTCAAAATTTTCAACAAATATTTGCGACAAATCTGTCACAAATAACATAAAAATGGCGGAATAATTAAAATTTTCACAAAATTTTGTCAATTAAATTTAATATTTGTGACGAAAGTCGTCGCAAATACTAAACATTTTTTTAGTCAAGAAATCACGTTTGACGTTCTTAATTCCCCGTTTGTGACGACCCTGACGTAATTTTTAGTTTTGTACGACGACTGTCATCGCAAAAACTCTTATAAGAAGAAAAAAACATACCATTCTTTTCCCACAATTCTTTTACTTTTCTTTCTCTTTCTCTTTTCCTTTCTCTTTCTCATTTTATTTTTCATTTCCAATCCCCAAGCCTTGCCAGTTCTTCGACAAAATTTTATTTTCTAATCCCGAGCATATTTGTGTTTTAAATATTGTATAGGATTGAATGTTTAGGATTTAGATTGAAAAATAGCATTAGTTTGAAATTTTATGTTTACCATTTCAACTCTATATTTATATTTGAATTAGTTTATGACTACGTTAAATTAGTTTAATTTCATTGAATTAATTAGTTTACATTACATTAACTTAGTTTAATAGTATTCATTTTATTTTATTTTCATTTATTGTTAATATTTAGTAATAATAATAATTGTGTGGGATGATTCTCAGAGTTGAACATGTGACGGCATGTGCTTGATTCCCACGATTCTCATTATCTGAAATGGAAAAAAATTTCAAAAGAACACTGGTGTGGTACCGGTCAAGGGCCCTCCGACGATCAAGTTAGGTGACAGTAGATAAGAAGCCGTCATAATTAGGTCTCGATGTTTGTGCACTTACTTGATTTGTTGGATTAGCAGCTTTTATATACTCCTTGAGTCATGGGCTTCTCTGGCTTTGCTAGTTGGAACTAGGTTTATTGGGCTTTAATTTAGTCCATATCCGGTCAGCTCGCTCTTGTTGCACAGTTTATCTAGCCTGACCCCTTTCGAAAATGAGCAAGTTTGCACGGCCCATAGATGGGTGAATTTTGCCCCTTACAATAATAATTACTATTATTAGTAATAAAAATAAATAATTATAGTGTTTAATAGAAATAATTATTATTATTTTTGCGACTAACAATTATTATTAATTATAATAATAATAATTAAACTTAAAAAAATTAAAATGAAATTTGCGACGAAACTCGTCAATTCTTTTGATGGACGTATGCACAATACATGTGTTGTATTTGCGACGAAAGGTGTCATAAATTTTGCGACGAAATGCGTCACAAATTTTGCGATGAAAATCGTCACAAATTTTATGATGCATATGGTCGTTATTTCAATTGTCGAATAATTTGTGATGGAACATGTCTCGTCACTAATTAGTGACGCTACTCATCACAAATATTCAATACGATGAGTTTTTGAACGACGGCGCTTGCCATCGCAATTTTCGACGCACACTATTATTTTGCTACGACTTTCGTCGCAAATTGACAGTTTTTTGTAGTATTAAAATTTAGAAAACTAATGAATTTTTTTGTGAATAATCACAGAAGTGTTAACAAAAAGTTAAACTTACAACTACTTATATACTTTAAGGTTAAAATTGATAAAATATAAAGTTCAAGGTTAAAGTTGATAATACCCCTAAAATTTGATAAAATTTAAAGTTTAAGGTTACTTAATGACAGGTTATATCTGACCTTAAAAACTTTTTTAAGACACCTTAAAAACCATTTATTGATTCTTTTTTTATTTAATTTTCTTTTAGAAAGAAAAATAAAATTTACCGAGATACTTTGGGGTTATAATCATTTTATTAGCACCAAGTATAATCGATTTAAACCTTAAACTATAAATCTGGTTAATTTTAACCCTTGTACATATATGATTTTAGTAGATGTTAAAGTTTAACCTTTTTTAACTAGTAGTAAATATTTATGGTAAAAAAAAATAGTTAACATCTTTGTAATTATTTACATTTGATTCCATCGGTTTTTAAAAAAAAAAAAATAAACCATGAAACTATCAAACAATATAAATTAGATGAGACTCAACCAGATTTAGTGCTTGTTTGGGATAGCTTTTAGAAATGTTTAAAAATATTCTTGATAAATAAAAAAAAAGTGTTTTTATGACCATTAAAAAACATTTTTAAACACTTTCAAAAAAGTTATCCTAAACAGACTCTTAGGGTCCGTTTGGCACAACTTCTCCTAAAAGTGTTTTGAGTGAAACTTTTTAGAATAAATATTAATTAAGGGTCTGTTTGATATAGTTTTTCCTAAAAATATTTTGTGTTAAACATTTTAAAAGAAATATTAATGAAGTGTTTGATTTAAAAACACTTGAGTGGAGTATTTTAAGTGAAATACTTGTTTATAAACACTTTTAGGAGAATCACAAATCAAGTATTTTCTCTAAAAACACCTTTTAGTATACTCAAGTGTTTTTAGATGAAACACTTCATTCATTAGTATTTCTTTTAAAATGTTCAACACAAAACATTTTTAGGAGAAACTATACCAAACGGACCCGAAGTGTTTATCTAAAAACACTTGAGCATATTAAAAATGTCTTTAGAGAAAATACCTGATTGTGATTCTTCCAAAAATGATTATAAACAAATATTTCACTTAAAATACTTCACTCAAGTGTTTTTAGATGAAACACTTAATTAGTATTTTTTTTAAATGTTCAACTCAAAACATTTTCTAGGGAAGTTATACCAAACGGAACTTTAGTCTAATGAAAATGAAATTTGTATTCCTATCAAATTAAAGGTTTAAATCTTCCTCTTATAACATGTATATAAAATAAATAATAGATATAAATAAGATGAGAATTAGGATTACAAATCATTCTCACTAATTGTAACACCATCTCACAAAATCTCATTTAAGGCCCAGTTCTTAAGTTTTAGACCTATTCACTACAAAATATAAGGGCACTACCGACGCACATGTGCGTCGGGGATGCCCACACTACACGCCGATAATGCCTTCACGGGCGAAAAATCAACGTTGGTATTACACCGGCAATTAGTTGTCAGGTTTGCCCATTTTTAGTATCCCCGGCGTGATTTTTTTCTACGTCGGGGATTCTTTACGCATCCCCGATGTATCATATGCCAGCGTAAAATTAAATGTCGGTGTTAGATAAGAACATTATCAGCGCTATGACGTCGACAAAGGGAAACTAAAAGGGGATTGAGGGAAACTAAAAGGGGCATTGCCACAGCGCCATAACGCCGGCAAAGAGGTTACCAAAAAATGTATTGTCGGCGCCACTATTGTTGTTTTTTTAAAAATTCTGTTTGTTTTAGGCGCCTCAAATGCCACCTGTTTCACTATTAAATTTCATTTCATATTTCTTAATCATCAATATCCAGAAAAACAGAGAACTAAAGTAATTTTTTTGATAATTAACACAAACCACGAAACTTTCTCAAGAAATCATCACAAAGAAAACGAAATTACTAATATAACTAGAGTTTAACACAAACCACGAAATATCTAAAGTTTTAATACAAACGAGAGTACTACAATAACTAAAGAGTTAACAAAGTACAAACATCCTAAGCATCGTTACTCCGACTCCCACCTCCACCTTGAAACTTTCTCAAGAAATCATCCTAAGCCGATTGAAGTTTATTAGTTCTGCATCATGTGCCAAATCACGAGCTCAAAGTTCTTCGGCTTCTCTTTCACATTCCAAATCATGAGCTCGAAGTTCTTCGATAGTAATGAGGGCCTCTGTTAGTTGTGTTTGGACAATATCCACTTGTGAAGATATACTTGATCTCGATGAATTACTGAACTTTGGGGGAGGTTTAGGGCCCCTACCCATACCTCTCCTATAGCCTGGCCTATGACCAACACTTTCTCCATGGCATCAATATCAATAAGAGGTGAGGTTATTGAATCAATTGTGTTTGACCTAACTTCATCACTGACTTGTGGAGGTTTCATGTATTCTTTCATTTGTTTCTATACCAATAAAAAACGATGTAATGATAAAAATGTTGTGTTATGGAAAACAATGACACTTTATAGGAAAAAAAAGACTTACATGGTGTTGTTTGGCCTCTTCGCTAACCCAAGTGTCTAGATCATAAGAGTGTTGTTTCTCCCACACATCGACCCATGTAGTTTCAGGCTTCTCTTTTCTCTGAAATGTTCATATAAAATATTTATTCATGTTCAAAGAAATGAAAATTATTAATAATTAGTAAGTATGGAATAATATTACCATCTCATAATGCATATTAGCATTAGATTTGGAGCCACCCTTATGCAAATAAGGTACCGCCGCTCGAGACTGGCTGTTTTGCTCCGATAGTTTCTACACAAAAAGAATTTCATAAATTTATTTTGATTCAGAACAAACTACCAAGCATTACAAGATATGTTTTACCTTAAATTCTGCAGATTTCAATTTAGAAAGTAATTTCACCCATTCATCGTCACAATGCACTCTTGAATGTCTCATGTGATCCGCTTGCTTTTCACCAAAATCTGCTACGTTTAGACGATAATATTTTCCAAGCTCGTAGTGATACTCACTCGCGCACGACATCATTTGTGCATCAACAGTTTTCCAAACTATGCCATTGGACATGTCAAGGTGAAATTTTTCCTTAACACATTAGAAATTCATGTTAGTGCATATTATAATAAATGTATATAGTAATTCCAAATCACGCATCTAAATACAGGGTACTTACTGCTAGTCGTTGTCTAATGTCATTTAGAGTCTCTGGTGGCACCAAATCATATCTTTTGTGACTTGGTGGTATTAGGGCACGGACCAATATGCTTGTCTCAGTGATAAATAGAGTCGCATTATCTCCGATCACCCGTTAAAGATTTTCTGGAATAGTCAAATCTTTTTTACCCTTCCCTTTGTGCAATTTCAGGTTCTTTGCAATTCCACGTTTAGGAACCGAACGTTGAGACAGGACTATAGATAAATTATTTAGTTAGTTTAAAAAAATACATAAATAACATTATAAGTAAAATATGAGTTCTTACCATCCTCGAAAGTAGACGGAATGGAAGATGCATCTGTTGAAGGATCTACTGTCGAGCTCAAAACATGACCCGGTGAAGGTGACAGGGACTAGGAATGCATCAGTGTATCATATGATGGCTCTCTAATCAATAAGTCACGTGAACGGGGACGAGGGGTCTTCTGGTTACCTGGTGCGATGGGTCGTGACTCGTCCATCGGAGTCTTCCCCTTATCTTTCCTGTAGTAAGATTATGCAAAAACAAATGATTTAAGGTTGATAAAACATGTTATTCCAAAATATTAGGATTTAGAAATTGAGAAAAATACGTAAATCTGACATACTATGATGACTCATCATTTTCTGAAACATCACTCTCATTTTCCAACTCTACTTCATTAGAGTTTATGAACTCCTCTATGTCATCATCACTCAACTCATCATCTTATTTTTGAGAGTTTGATTTGTGTAGAACCCGTTTCATAACTGTTTTATCGACTACACTTCCAGGAATATCGTCTCTATTGAGCATCTGAGCATCTAGACTATCACTCACGTGTGTATCCATAGGTGAAATGACGTGCAAAATATTATCATTCTCGTCATCTTCATCCAACTCAGGGACATTCCACACATTTTTTTGTCTTAAAGTTTGAACCACCCTCCAATCTTTACCATATTTAATATCATCTAAGTATAGAACTTGTTGAGCTTGATTTGCTATGATAAAGGGTTCTTCTTCAAAACAATTTCGAGATATGTTAATGGATATATTTTCGACTCTTTTTTCATTCTAGAAGGAGATGTATCAAACCATGAACATCTGAACAGAACGACTCGATTAGATCTAAGGTAACTAAGTTCTAAAACCTCTTTTAGTAATCCATAGAACGTCGTTGATCCTTCATTGTGATCACCCTGAACGGAAACCCCACAACTTGTAGTAGTGCGACCATGTGATATATTCATTGTGTGGAAACGCATGTCATTGATATAACATCTCGTATAAGATTTAGCACGAATGTCTGGGCCCAAAGACAATGCACAAATCACTAACCTACATTATCAAATACATTTTTTATTAAAAACTAAAATGCATAGTGAGTTATAAAATGAATACACAAGAGACAGAAACTCTTACACGATGTTTAAACCAATTGGAAAATCGTGCCTCTTGATGTTTATGAATACTCTGCAAGCTATCTTGTTCAAGCAAATCAAGATGATCCCTATGGATGAGTTGGGTAAATACATGAAATCTTTATAGTTTTACTCATTGGAAAATATGTTAAGAATATAGTGTATATATACTTACCGTAAATATGGTTATACTTCATTGCAGTTGGTCAAGGTCTACCAATGTGCCTTATCAATGTCTGATTTTGTTAAAGTCAATAAATCAAAATGACCAAGAGGACGGGAAGTATCTTTAAATACTGATATGTCACTCTCTACACGACCATCAACTTCTCCTTCATAATTACGATCCAGTCTGTTAAATTGAGTCTCAATGCCTTGAAGATATCTAGAACAGAACGTGATCGACTCATTAAAAACATATGCCTCGGTTATGCACCCTTTTGGACGTGATGGATTTCTCACATAATTCTTTAATGTTCGAAGGCTTCGTTCTATTGGATACATCCAACTGTAACATACTAGCCCTACTATTCTAGCTTCATATGGCAAATGAATCGATAAGTGAACCATGACATCGAAAAAGGCCGGAGGAAATATCCTTTCAAGTTTACACAAGATAAACGTGATGTCACATTGTAACTGATCCAACTCACTAAACTTATAACTTTGGCACATAAACTACGAAAAAAGTTACTGAACTCTGTTATCACCTGACTTATATCGTAACTCAAGAACCCCCGGATTACTAATGGTAACAATCGTTGAAACAAAACGTGACTATCATTGTTCTTCAACCCGGTAATTTTTTCAGCCTTAACATTAACACATTGAGATATGTTTGATGCAAAACCATTTGGAAATTTCACACTTTTCAAGAACTTACATGTTTCAATGCGTTGACTCGTAGTCAAAACATAAGCTGCAGCGGGTTTAACAAACTTATTTTTCTCGACCTTTTGTAAATGCAATTCGGATCGAATTCCTATACCTTCCAAATCGTGACGAGCTTTCAATGTATCCTTGTTCTTTCCTTCAATAGAGAAAATCGTCCCAACCAAGTTATAACATATGTTTTTCTATATATGCATCACATCTAACATATGACGTAAAAGTAATTTAGACCAATAAGGAAGACAAAATAATATGCTTTTCTTGATCCAATTGTTGTTTTCTTGAGGCCGTTTTCTTTTCTTTTCTTGGGTAGAAGGATGCTTACCAAACTTGAAAAAACTTAATCGATCCAGATATTTCATAATCTCAACTCCAGATTTAATTTTTGGCTTCCCTCTCAATTCTTGTTTACCATCATGCACTGTTTCAAAACGCCACGGATGACCTAGTGGATATATCGACGATGACCCCTAAAACATATTTTGCTTTGAATACCCATTGAAGAAGTATCTTCCAAACATATGGGACATGCTTTGTATCCTTTCGTACTCCAACCAGACAAATTACCATATGTGGGAAAGTCATTGATAGTCCAAAGCAAAGCGGCCCGTAATTGAAAATACTTGGATTTGGAGTTATCAAATGTTCTTATACTCTCACCCCATAAATCATTTAACTTTTCAATCAACGGTTGTAAGAATACATCTATGTCTTTTCCAGGTGACTTAGGCCCGAGAATCAGTAAAAACATGAAAAAAAGTGATTCTTTCATACATTTCCAAGAGTTATATGGAACCAAAATAACGGGTCATATACAGTAAGAGATACTCATTTGCCCCAGAGGGTTAAAACCATCAGAAGCTAATGCTAAACGCACATTTCTAGGATCAGAAGCAAACGACGGAAACTCTTTGTCAAAATGCTTCCATCCTTCTGCATCTGACGGGTGACGTAAAACGCCTTCCGTTTCTAAACGCTTATCCTTGAGCCATCTCATATCAGACGCTGTATATTTCGATGCAAATAGTCTTTGTAACCTAGGTTTCAATGGGAAATGTCTAAGTACTTTTTGAGCCACTTTATGTTTAGATTTCCCAACATTCACCTCATATTAGGGTTCCCCACAAACTGAACAAAACTCGTCTTTGGCATATTCTTTTCTAAAAAGAACGCAGTTATACTTGCAAACATGAATTGATTCATAACCCAATCCAAGCACAAAACTTCTTAGAAGCATAATATGGTCCTGGTAAAACCGTCCCTTCAGGTAAAACTTCCTTTAATAACTTGAGAAGCATATCAAATGACTTATTACTCCACCCGTTTAAAACCTTGATATGAACTTTTACATCCAGGGTATAACTCTTTTTGTGCTTCCCCGAATAAGTGTGAGAACTCGCCTTCACACTCGCTCATGTTTAGATTTTCCATACCGTCATCTAAATTTTTTAGGTTTTCAGTGTCATACTCATGAAATGCACCACTTTGCATATCATTTAGCATGTCCATCATTCCATCATCATCATCATCTTCTATTAATGATTCATTAACGAGAGGAACACTATTACTCATAGAACCCATTTTAAAATTCTCACCATGGCATGTCCAACGGGTATATCCTCGTGCTATTCCATAAATGTGCAAATGTTCACTAATTTCTTGAAGTGTGGCAAATCTAACGTTCACACATTTTATACAAGGGCATCGAGTCTTTCCACTATCATTCAAAACCATCCCTGCAACCTCTAAAAATGACCTCACCCCATCAATATACTCTTTACAAAACCTATCATTTAGATCCATCCAATTCCTATCGGCATTCGACCAATTTAAAACAAAAAATTCTAAGTAAATTAGGTAATCAAGTTCTACCCTTCAACCTAAAACATGCAAACTATAACAAACGATGACTTTAATAAAAATAACGATAATACATGCTTTGAGGCGGCTAACTTTGCTGCAGGATAACAGTCTCCCACAATAAAGACATTAAAAAATATAATAACTTTATGTAAATATGATTAAAAAAAATATGGTTTGAGACGGCTAACTTTGCTGCAGGATAACCGTCTCCCACAATAAAGACATTAAAACAATAGGTTAAGGAAATTAACCTGGATCCTGACATTGTTGCGCTCACGAAAATATCAGAAATTATGATCTGTTTCAATTTACAATTGCAAAAATTAGACATTTTAATATGAAAAGTTAAAAATTAACCACATAATTAAATACCAAAAACAATAAATTCAAAATTAAATAAATTGTTCATTCGTATTTTCAATTTATTGTTTAAATAATTTTAAAAAAAAAGATTGGATCAAAACATATTAACAATACCTAGAACACACAAAATATAGTCAATTTGAAAAAAAATCCATACCCATAAAAAGGTAAAAAAATTCTCAAATCTCCAATCAATCATGTATTGTGTAACAATTTACTTCATAACAACCAATTTGTAACAATTAAACAATAAAATTACAACAACAAAAACAAAAATTAAAAAGAAAAAAACTCAAAATCTCAAAATCTATATTGATATCAAAATCTATATTGATATCAAAATCTATACTGATAAAAAGAAAAAAAAATCATCTCAAATCTCAAATCAATCGCGTATTATGAACCTAATCTACGTCATAACAACTATTTACTAACAATTAAACACTAAAACTACCAAAAAAACCCAATTTTTTAAAAAAAAAACCCTAAAGGAAAAAACTATAAAATCTAACAAAATACAAACTATTTTAGTAAAATAGACTATAGAAACGTACCTAAAATGATGTATTATGAAAATTTCGGCTTTTGAACGGAAGAAAACGGTCAAGATTTGACCAAGATATGAAAAAAAAAAAGCTTTGGGGTCCTTTTTTTGTTCCGTGTCTGTGTCTGGGAGAAAGGAAATTTTTTTGGGGAAGAAGGGTCAGGGGGGAGGGGGGGAAGGATAAGCAGTTTTTTTTATTTTTAAGTTGCATCGCCGGCGCACTTATAAAACCATGCGCCGGCGTGGGCCGGCCCATTGTCGGCGCATGGAAAGCATGCCCGCGCTGGGCTTCAATACCGGCGCAGAGAAGTTCTGTGCCGGTATTGAGCTACCATTTCCGGCGCACACCTTGTGTGCCAATGATGGTAGTGTTCATTGACACATTGCCAGCACAGTTTGTATGCGCCGACAATGCTGGCGTCGGTAGAGCTCAGGATTCTTGTAGTGATTACTTTGATGCATTTTGATATATTTGTTATAAATTGATCTATGCAGGAGCCGATCCAGGAATTTTTTTTTAGTGGGTAAAAACTATTTAAAAATTTTGGGATAAAATACATTAAAAAGTCAAATTTTTACTTATATTTTTTCATTTTTACATTAAAAAAATAAAAAAAATTTTATTGCTCCCCACCCTCCTTAGTAGATCCGCCCTTGGATCTATGTATATTAACGCCCACTTTAATTAGATAATTTTATGTTTGATATTTTTTTCTTCTAATTTTAACTTTGGTTAGTGCAATCGATGAAGCAAAATTGTGATCATAAAACTAATTTAAAATGGAAAGTTGGATCATGTCAAATTTTAAAACGGTGGTAATTTAATAAATAAATTAAATCGTCAAATTATATTACATTATTCATAATCAAATTAGATAGACTCATATCATGATATCTAACCAGTTAAATTATATTTAAATCAGTGTTTATTAAATATTAATAGAAAATTAATTTAAATTTATACTGATTAAAATGATATCTGATTTCTCATTATACAGTTCTTTACATTTTAAAAAGGCTTATTGTTAAAAACAACTAGAGAAGAGGGATCAACTCGATAGCTATTAAAAAAATATGAAATTGGAGGTTCATTTCATTCTTTGCTTTGTTCAAGTGAAAATATTTTTTTTAAATAAATAAATAAAAATTGATTATAAAATTGAAATATGGGAAAAAATAAAAAGGTAAAAGTGGAATTTTTTTTTCCCGAAAGTGGAAGTTAAAAAGTATCAATTTTATGGCAAATCGCCTTTCGACATCTGCATGAGGATTCAAACTTATTATATTTTTTTCACTAAAAAAAAAGTGACTTCTTTCTTTAAATTTGGGTAGATAATTTGAAACTTTTTAATTTATAAAATAATAAATCAGTTAAAACAATGTAAATATGAATAAGGACAAAGTCAACTGTATAGATCACGTAATTGTCAAAACCCCACGGCTCAAACCGCATTTTCATTTTCGTATACGTCTCTAATTGCTAATGCCAAAATATCTTTTGTAAAAACTCAAATTGTTTTTGCCAAAAGAGATATTTTACGTGTTTAAACTTATAAACAAATTTAGAATAAATTGGTTTGAAATTCTTAAAAAAGTTTGAAAGGAATTATCCTTTCGATTAATTCAAGACTATGTAGTATAAGATTATTGCATATTTAGATAATAAATAATATGCATTAGGTAAAAATGTAAAATTAAATTAAAATATATAAAATATGATTGACAAATCAAATAATATGACATATCTTTTTCATGATCATTTGATGACATATATTAGTCTTTCATCAAATTATGTCATACGGTGGTTGGATAAAAAAAATGGATAAATACAAAATACACTCTTACACTTTGGGTTATTGTTAAATCATTGCATTTTTTGTTTGTTTTAAAATACATAGCACTATATGAAAATTGCAAATCACACTCTTCTATCGATTAGTTTTAATTAAATTTAGACATATTTATATTATACGCATACCACATGTTCCAAAACCATTAAAAAAAAATTTAAAAAATTGAACATAGATTTTACATCTTATTAACATAAGAGTTTATTCTAAAATTCTACACATCTACCAATTTTTTTTCATGAAATCATAATACATATATACGTAGAATATAAATGTATCTCAATTTTGTTAAAACTAATCAATTGAAGGGTGTGATTTGTAATTTTACAAAATCAAGAATTACATTTTTTTTCCCTCCCTAACTAAAGCTAATGTGAGACTGAGCCCACACAAACTTATAAAAAAATTCTATTTTGAAAACATTTATTATTTAAAAAAAAAACAGTTAAAAAGGTGGAATTTCTCTTTTTTATGCAAATTTTAAATATAAAGATATTTTAGGGAAAATTATCTAGATGACACATTTTCCACCTCTTTTTGCAATGGCCACCATTTTTGATTTGTTAAAGGTAATCACATGAAAATATAAAAATACAAAAACGTCCTTATGTCAAATCATTTTTCTCCTCTCCTCTTTTCACGTGAAACTACCTTTCCTTTTTTTTTCTTTTTTATGATGTCATCTATCTCTCTCTTCTTCGTTCTCTCCCATTCTCTCTCTCTTCCTTTTTCTTTCTCTATACTCACATATCTATCTTTCTTTTTTTCCAAAAAATATTCATACCCAACCAATTTTCTTCCATTTTTGCTCCACAAACTAAAACGCAAGATTTGCAAAAATCATGCAAAAAAGTTCAATTTTTTTCCTATAAGTTCCAGATCTATGTGTTTCTTGAAGATCTAGAGCAAGAAAAGCGTACATCTAGAGAGAGAAATCGTTCTTACTTTTTCCTTCACGTTTTTCTACATATAAATTTTAGATCTTGCCCAATCTAGAATATCTAAAATAAGAGCATAGATTTAGTAGAAGGTATGTATTTTTTTGTTAAATTTCTTTTCCTCCATGTCTCTTGATTTTTTATGAACTTTTTCACATGTTTTGAAAAATATTTCTAGTTTTTTTTATGTGTTCGGATTTGCTAAATGTGGATTTTGTAATATACGTAACATACATTGTGTCTCGTTTGTCTGTAATATATTTTGTAGTTATGTATTATATGTAACATACAGTATGTCTCGGATTTTCTAAATGTATATTCTATAATATTCGTAATAATACGTTCTGTTTATTTGTCTAAATATATATTTTATAATATACATAATGTATACATAAGTGACGAAAGTATCAACAGACACCCTCTTTCATCATGGTTATTTTTCTAAATGTATAGTCCTGTAATATACGTAAAATACATAACTGTGTGTTTTTTTTCAGCTCGCTATATTATTTACTAAATATACATTCTATAATATACACAATATATAAAAATTATGAGGGGTTGACGTACACCCCCCTTCTTTTATGTTTTATTTTTTACTATATGTACATTAGGTAATATACGTAATATATATTTATTTTTATCTATTTGGCATATTAAGTATTGTAGAATTAACAATTTTTTGTTTTTCATTTGCAGATTAAATGACATGTATATTACGTATATTACAGATACGTTATTATTATTAATTTTTTATAAAATACACTTACAAAACAGAGGATGATGTACCCAATACACCAGGAGACAAAACATTTGACACAAATATACTGAAAAATATTGATATTAAAACAAATATACAAAATTGGATTAAAATCTAAATATTTAGTATAAAACATTTACACAAAATATTAAAAATGTACAAAATATTCTAAATACAATAAAGAACTATGAACAATATACAAAATTTGAGACAAAAAAAATGCATTGGGAAAGAAAAATGTTAGAAGTGTCAGACATACGTAATATACGAAACTGTCAGAATATCAAAGGTGTCAGGCTATACTCGATATACGGAAAAAAGCATTTTTGGAATATTTAAAAATTGAATAGTAAAAAGTGGCTTTATACACCAACTTTTCAAGATTTATCTATGAAAATGAGTCATAAAGAGTGGCTAGTTTGATTTTTCTCTCAATATTTTATTATTACATTTTTAAATTTATTGTAAAAATGAGTTTTATAATATCTTCATATTTTTAAATTTAAAATAAATAAAATTGTTTATTAAATGATCTGTTTTTAAATTATAAAAATATTTTATTCACAATTGTTTTTATTAATAATATGAATATGTCATTAGAAATTGGATGATTAAACCAAATACTACATTCATAAAAAAATTCAGTTATTTATTAAAAAGTAGGCACGAGTAAAATCGCTTGTGTTTTTTTAATTAAATAATATATATTATATCTCAATTTTCACCAAAAGATGCAACAAAGATCCGATATTTCCGGTGCCTCACATGCAAAATAGTGAATATAAAATATATTTATGAAATGATCAATTTCAATATATTGTATTTTTTAAATTTATATCTTTAAAAATAATAAAAAAGTTGAATTTTTTAAAAAAATTATATATATTTTTCTTTTGTTAATTTATGATTATTTTCATTAAAATAATGAAAATTTATTTTAATTTTTTCTTTTATATTTTTAATTGGGATGTTTTAAATAAAAATACAATAACTTTTAAAGTTTGGTTAGTTTGTATAATTTTAAAACTCCCATAAAATAATGAAATTATTTCATTATATAACAAAAGTGTTATTTTAAAAAATTCTCAAACTTTAAAATTTGTATTAAAAAACTACCATTTTTTCAAAATATCCCTAAATAAATCGAGAGGATTATCATTAAATATCTCAATAAAATTTTTTGAAGGCAGCTCGTCCACGTCATCACGTACGCCAACTTGAAAAAGACCCGGTTAAGAAAACCACAAAAGCCCTGACACATGCCCATATTTGATTGGTCATTCTTCTTTAATATCTCAGCTTACGACTAACACTTTGAGGCTCTGATTTGATGTTGCCATGAATCGTTGGAGAAATTTACAAGGGTGTTGTTAAATAGGAGTTAGACTGTGTTTGAATTAATATAATTTGTTAAAATTATGAAAATAAATAAGCTTTTAAAAATGATTTGTTAAGAAATTTACCATCTAAAATTTTAAATTTGGGAGATAAACATCTGTTTCCAAACTTTTTATTTAAATACGTGTACTATACACCTTTTTAATTATGTCGTTATTACTTTATATAACTATAATTTAACCACGTATGAAAATACAAGAATATCTATTCTACGAGGGAGTAGTAAACTACAGTCTATTTATAAGTTGCTATTTTTATGCTCTTTATCTTCTTTAAATTTAAAAATAACTCCTTTTTACAATAAGTTAATAACTATTTCACACAATAATCAATGTTAATCACTGATTAACATAGTATAAATTATTATATTTAAAAATAGTTTTAAGCAATGATACACATTACACGCTAATTTTATAAATATCTTAAAATAAAAATGGAAGGTCAAGATTAAAAAAAAAAACAATAGACGTAATATTATTATTGTGAAGTTACAATTGAATTGATTGATAGAACTCTGAATTTAAATATAAATATCCAATCCCTGCAGTCTACTTCTCTCACTCACTCCATTTCAATTTTCAACCAATCTGCTTTCATCTTCCTGCCCTTTCCCCAAACTCTCCGGAGATGGCTCCGCGTCTGATCTTCCTCTCCTCCGTTCTTCTCCTCCTCTCCTCCGTTCTTCTCCTCCTCTCCTCCGCCGTTATCGCTTCCTCCTTCGACGATTCCAATCCTATTCGCATGGTTTCCGACGGTCTCAAGGAGCTTGAATCGGAGGTCGTTCGAGTCCTTGGTCAAACTCGTCACTCTCTCCGATTCGCCCGCTTTGCTCACAGGTCTGTCCGATCATGATCCGAATCTAATTTTTACTCTGTGCTTTCGGTTTTTATTTGCTTCTTTGCTTCTAGTTTAGCTTAGTTTTGTACTGAGCTGTTTCTTTTATGTTATGGACTGTTTCAGATATGGAAAGAGGTATGAGACGACGGAGGAGATGAAGCTCCGTTATGGAAATTTCGTGCAAAGTTTGGAACTTGTCAAATCTTCCAATTCAAAGAGACTTCCTTATAGACTTGCTGTCAATCGTAAGTTATATCATAGAAAAATCAATTGATTTTTGCTCTGATTTGTTTTCACTGAATGGTTTTATTCATTTAGAATATTTCGCTTCGAAAATAAAATTAGGAATTCGAAATCAATTCCAGTATTTACAACCAATCATTTCTTATACTTTGGGTTTATGTGGTAAATAAGTTCAGTGTTTTACTTTTCACTTTTGATTGGAATCAGATCCTACTGATTCGCGGAGTTATCGAAAATCATCTAGACTGGTAATTGGTTTAGGAGGAATGGAATAAAGTATTATGTTGCTGAATCTGAATGTAATGGTGCTTTCATTTTATATTGTTGCAGAATTTGCTGATTGGACGTGGGAAGAGTTCCAAAAACATAGGCTTGGAGCTGCTCAAAACTGCTCTGCTACCACAAAGGGCAATCATAAGCTTACTGATGTCGCTCTCCCTGTAACGGTACGTGTTTACAATTGCATCTGTTCAATTCATTCTTTCATATTACCCACCATTAAGAATTAAGACTACTTAAGTTAAAACTAGTTTATTGAATTTTGAATTGGAGGGTGCCGGATTCAAGCTTAGGGCAGCCTGATCGACCTCAAAATGTTCTGTTTTATGTGCCGTCAATTAATTTCCAAATAAATCATTTAAACTAATCAAACAACCTTGCTATACTACTTAAACAGGTGTTCATGAGGAAGAGTAATTAGTTTTTCTATTTTATCTTGTGCTTCCTTTTCTTTTATTTTCAATGTTGTTGTCATGAAGAGCTACTATGCAATACTCTAATGAGCAGACAGGCAATTACTCGAAGGTAAACCATGATGTTTAAAAACACATTCGAGTATGCCACTAAGTACCAACACATGTTGAGAATCAGATCTATATTGGTTGAAATGTTTGCGAGAACAGTATTTTGAAATGTAACACTTTTTATGAGCATTATTTAGGGCCTGTTTGTAATAACTTTTAGGAAGGCAAAAAATGCTTTTGGCCTAAAAAAGCTAAGGATTTTTGTCCAAAAACTTTTGGACCTCTATTCCACTTAAATGTTTAAAAGCACTGATTAAATACTTTAGAATTTCTTTAAGCAGTTTTTGATATGTAGTGAACATGTTCAAAAATTTTAGAAGTGTATTCAATTTTTGAAGAGTAGAAACACGCTATTAAAGAAATTTGTCATGTTGAGACTTTATTAACATCCTTTCTATTTCATTTATGCAGAAAGACTGGAGAGAAACCGGCATAGTCAGTCCTGTTAAAAACCAAGGACACTGTGGCTCTTGCTGGACGTTCAGGTTACAATTTTTTTCCCACTTTCCTAGGGACAGAAAATTCACTGGTATAGTGCACTTCACCACTACTCCTCGTTTACTCGCCTTGCTCATGTTTTTTTTTTTCTGTTGCAGCACCACAGGAGCTCTTGAAGCGGCTTATAAACAAGCATTTGGAAAGGATATCTCCCTGTCTGAGCAGCAGCTGGTGGACTGTGCGGGTGCTTTTAACAACTTTGGCTGCAATGGTGGTTTGCCTTCCCAAGCTTTTGAATACATCAAGAACAATGGTGGCCTTGATACTGAAGCAGCATATCCTTACGTTGGAAAAAACGGAATATGCAAATTTTCATCTGAGAATGTTGGAGTCCAAGTCATCAACTCCGTGAACATAACTCTTGTAAGAGCCAAGGACTAATTCCTTTTTATTGTTCACTAAAAATTCAACTTATTAGATCATGCTTTTTCTTCTTGGTTATTCTGTTAAGGGACATGCATACTTAACTAGCAGCAAAGTTGGAATAGTTACCTGACTAGATAAATGTATCTAAAGACTAAAAAACCATTTCTCCATCTTTGAGTCTAATATTTCGGGCTATGCAGGGTGCTGAAGATGAATTGAAGCATGCTGTTGGTTTGGTTCGACCAGTAAGCATAGCATTTGAGGTGGTTGACGGTTTTCGCTTATATTCCAGTGGAGTTTACACCAGTGAGACATGCGGCAGAACTCCTCAGGTTAGCATTTCTTGATATGACCCTGTAAGAAATTGGCACGTATGTTCTATCTCCAATGATGTTATGTTTCTCAATAGTTTTTACCTTGCTCATTATTTTGACTGGATGCTCATTGAAAAGAAGTGAACTGTCCTGTGATGCCAATCAACACACATGAGTCATGTCTAATAGTTTTTTATTGCAATTGGCAGGATGTAAACCACGCAGTGCTCGCAGTTGGTTATGGAGTCGAAAATGGAATCCCATACTGGCTTATTAAGAACTCATGGGGAGCCAAATGGGGTGACCATGGCTACTTCAAGATGGAGATGGGCAAGAACATGTGTGGTATGTTTTCAACTGACATCCTTAGTCCCTTTGGCTTTCATGTCCTCATCTTAATTCTTGTTTTATTATTTCTTATGGTATGGTGAATCAGTGCTGATACAGATAGAGACAGGATTCATGCTCATATCTTTCTAATTCTAATGGATTTTTTAAAACTTAAAACTGTAATAAAATAAAATAAAATAATAAATCATTTAAAACTAAAAAAGAATAATATATATGTTTTAATATTTCATCTAACTAAGTTTATATATGGAAATAAAGCCGGAACTTATTCTAAAAATTTAAAAGAATATATATTTCTCTCTTTTTATTACGAAAGGAGATTTCTTTCTGTGATTGCGACATTCTAATGGTTGCACGGCCATTTCCTTCTTGCTCTGTACTGATAATGCATGGCATGGATTATTTGCTTGCAGGTATCGCAACTTGTGCATCATATCCTATTGTTGCTTAAGACTGCTGTAGACCACAATGTTAAAGCTCGTCGCAGTGAAAGACGTGTTTAATATATTGTCATGTTCAGTTGTTCAAGTTATGGCAATGATGCCCAGAATAGAATGTACAAAATAATATTACAACAGCTCATGTACTTTATGCGACTCTATCCTGATTATTTATGGAAAGATTAAGCTTCTGTACTATTTCATATTCAGAGATGTTTATGTAGATGTTTGTAATAATAATATGTGCTTGCTGGAAACCTTGATAGGATGGTATCATATGTGAATTCGTTACTTTGCCTTCACACATTTTTTCTCCACTCTACCCCATCATCTTTATATATATATATATATATATATACACACACACACACACATTATCTCTTATAAGTTATATCATACATTTTGTAAGTTTAAAACCATTCATTTTAATAATATATTTTATATTTAATGTTTTTTTTAAAATAAATTTAATTATTTTTAAAACTACTCCCAATTAGATTTAAAATGCTTTAAGAATTATTAAAAAAGAGAACAAAATACTTCTTCATTAAAGCACTTGGATACTAAAGTACTCATAATAATAATGATAATGATAATAATAATAAACATTTATTTGGAAACACTCAAATTCACCTTTATTAGAAATAGGTTTTGAAACTTTAGTCGAATTTTTTAATAAAACAATTTTTGTTTAAGGTTTTTGAATTTGACTATAATTAAGAAAACGTTTTTAAAATGTATAAAACATTAAAAAACATTATTCTTTTTAAGCGTAGTTCATCTCTTTCACAAATTGTGGATTCTTTTTTTTTTTTTTTAAGAAATCACATCCCATAAAAGCCTTTTTTTCATCTTAATTTTAAAAAAAAAAAAGATTCATAAATAAATAACAATATTTGCTATAATTAAACCAATGAAGTTCTCTAATTAAACAAAATTAGTGCCCATTTAAAAAAAAATCATCTTATATTCCAGTTCCAACATGATGAATCACATTATTGTTATTTTTTACAATTAGTTGTTGGATGCTTTGAATTAAAATTCTTAATATCTCAAATTCTATTAATTGTACTATTTTCATAAATTAATCATTATATTCATGTGTTAGAATGTTCTATTTTTTAAAATTCTCATGACTTTTAATATTTATGAAATTGACAATTAGTTTAATGTTATGATGCATAATGAATTGTTAGTCTCTAATTTGTGAAGTTTTAGAGTATATGAAATTCAATACGTGGTTTTGATTTGGTTAAGCTGATATTTGTAATGAATGTTTCTTATAATGAAAGCTCTCTACATGTCATTGAAAAATATCAGAAAGGGGTAAAAAAGTTTTTTGCCTCCAAATCTTGATCTGAGATTGATCCAATCTCAATATGAGATTTGTGTACAATCACGAGCTAGAGGATAGTTGTTCGATTTCAATAAAGAATGGATGTTCGATTTCAATCAACAATTGCATAGCGATTTTTCAATCACCATGTTCAGTTCGTTGCAGATTTAGGACAAGTTCTAAGAATCACAATCTCCACTGTGGTTCGTGTTTATAAAAATAAGTGAATAAAATGCAAATGAGATATTTGTAGTTTTGGTCAAATCAATGAAATCACACCCTGTAGTTTAAAAATAATCACACTCATATAGTCCCAAATTATGTCACCCTTGCAACACTATTAACTTTCTTTTAGTTATAAATTCTTCATTTGAATTTCGTTTTGGATAATTCAACATGTTTTGAAATTCTCGTTTCGAGCTCTAATGTTAAGGTCATTTATAAACTTCAAAATCGTCAATAAATAAAAGAGTTTATTATCATCAAAATATTAGGTATGATTGAAGCCACAAAATCTTTTGTTTACTAATGATTTAAAAGTTTTGAGTTATGAACATTTATTTTGATAATTAAGTGACCTTAACGTAGAGCTCGAAACAAGAATTTTAAAAATCTTGTTTGGGATGTGAGAGATTTGAAATGAATTTGATTATAAACTCTTTTATTACAAGTGACCTTAACAAAAGGTTATATAACTTCAATCATAAACTCTTTTAGTTATGTTTAATAATTGTTCTAATAAAGATAAGTGAAATATTCCATGAATCAAGAGATAGAGTCGATGTACTCTAACTTGATTTGGTTCAATGTCAAGAAAGGGAATGACTCATCAATTACAAATAAACAATCAAGAGATTAAACTGTGAAGATGCGAAAAATATAGACTTTTGGAATGCACCAAATCTCAATGGTACAACAAAAAAGATTCAAAGTTATAGAAGAATAGAAAAATAGATTTCTAAATGCTAAGGTTCATTGTTGGACTAAAGCCTACATCAATTTTGATGTTGTGATCAAACTCATGCCTCTGAACAAAAGTTAAAATTGACTCACATTGAGACTAGTTATATTCTTAACATCCAATTACTTCATGATTGCACTACGGAAGTCTAAAACATATACGATTTGTATACTTAGGTAGACAACCACTATGTAGTGAGAGTAGTTAATAATTTTATAAACACTACAAACAGAAGACTTAACTCAATCTTTTGTAACTTAGTTTCTTAGATGAAGAGATCATAAGAAACAAGCTACGTATTTTCTTGACTGTGTGTCAGAGGTCAGGAGAGAGCTTTTGAGACTATGTAGTGAAATTCAATAATGAAGCGTTGAAGGTGGATGGTTAAATTGATTACATATCCCTCACTCCTATGATGGCCGACTCAAGGATTTAAAAAATTCATATGGTCACTAGGCAAGAAGATACTTGTCACATACACTGAGCTCCTCACCAATACACAAAAGTATACAAATATTGAAGAGTTACTTAGTGCAATGGGAGCTTCAAATGAATGAATGTAGTAGTAAACAGTTAGAGCACAAGAAAAAAGATCGAACAAAAATCCTCATCTGACCGTCACAAAGATGGAAAGAGATAGAGGTCGTGACACCAACCTAAGAGATAAAGTCTTCATCCTAGTAAGTTTCAAAAATACACTCTCACCACGATTCCATGGAAATTCAAAATAAAATTTTATTGAAGTGGTTGACCAAGATGAAGGTTGGAACTGTTGATATTGATGTCCTAAAACTTGTATTTTTATGTAAATATTATTTATTTCGATTAAATTTAATATGAATAAAATTATATTGTTCTAAGAAAATATGTGCATTGTTTTCTATATATGTTCCATATAATGCATTCAAATAACGAGATATATAAAGATCTAGTGTAATATAATAACTCAAATAGTTTAAAGTAGATTTGATACGATTGAGGAATTCTATAGTGACAACACTGTTGATATGTTCACTTTGTACAGATGATCTGATTCACATCATTCATGCGTGCGACATGCAAGTGGAGGTAACATTTACAATAAGATTTGTACAAATACTGGACCAGGATAATTGATCACTTCCTAAATAACACCGTTGTAGGAAATGATTAAAATATCAACTTGATTATCAAGAATGATACATCTTAATCATGAGTATGTTATGAATTCTCATTCGAGGAGTCCTTTCATATGATTCACAAAGTTGAGAGTGTCGCAAAATTTTCAAAAATATATGATTTAAATCTCAAATTAAAAAAAAAAGTCAAAACTTAGATTTTGTTTACTGCCCCCTTCATGTCCTTGCCGTCGTTCATGGTTTTTGAGAGAGATGAAGTAGATGGAGGAGCCGCCACATTAACACTCTACTATGGTTCCATAATACGTTTCAAATAGGGAAATTTACATGAATGATATAATTGAGTGAAATATTTATAAATTTATTAAAAAAAAAATATTTACAAAAATGTTAGAATTTCAAAAGTCGAGTATATCAGTTGATCTATTATTATATCAGTCAATAATTAATAGTTTATCAGTGATATATAATAAGTATATCAGTGATATATAATAAGTATATTAGTGATAGACTATTAATGATCGACTGATAAACTATCATTGATATACTAATATAGTTCACTCATATATTAATACTGATTGACTGATATACTCAGAATTTTTAAAATTCTGATATTTTTGTAAATATTTTTTTTTCCCTAATAAATTTGTAAATATTATAAAAATTTCTAACATCTTTGAAATTGCCTCTTTTAAATAAATGTTTTTCTAATATGTTTTAAAAACTAGCATTATTTTAAAAATTACCCGGAATTTGGACAAATTTCCCTTAATTCACCCATTACTAAAAAAAAAACGGCTTTTCTGCAAAAAGAATCCTGAATTCTGCGCAGTAATAAGTATTGCAAGATCTTTGATCGATTACATCACCGATCAACGGAATCGAGGAATCCAAATCGGCGGCGTATCTTAAAAAATGGCTACGGAGAGGCACCCCTCTTCGCGAGCAACATCATCAGAAGACAACACCATGTAAAATTTCAATTCCCCTTTTCAGATTTTTTTTTCTTCCGTATTTCGAATTGAATCGCCATAGCTCAAATATTCTGCTTGATTTTTATACAGGTTTCTCGATATATTGCATGAGGCTCCGTTATTTGGTCATCGGAAACCTGCAAGTACTTTCGGAAGCATAATTTATTGTTTTGTACTGGTAAGTTTACCGTTTTGTTTAATCTTAGTTCTTAATTGGGGAATTTAGGCTTTTTTTCTCTTGTTAATTGGCTCTGATTACCTTAAGATTCCATTAATTCTCCCCTCATCACTTGAAAAAACAAATTAGGTAGGATATGCGGCATTGGGTATTGGAGCTCCATGGATTTTTCATCCTATTAAGCATTTGGTTGAGCCATTGCTCTGTAGTTGTGATGTTGTATTTCTAATTCTCACAGGTATTTTACTAAAGTCTAGAGCTTTCCTTATTCAAATTAACATAATAAGATTAGAATTCGAATTTTGAGATCGACTATGATCGGATGAGTAGAAAGGTACCTGGGAGTTTTATTTTCTGTTATTCACCATGCTCAGATTAGAAGTCCTTGAAACTTAAGTATTTAGATATAAATCATTATCAAATCATCTTTAACTAATCAAAGGTCGAATTGAATGATATAATCAGTGAGAAGTGAATGATCATTAGTTTGAAACCAACTGTGAAAAAGTGTTGTTTACCATTTCAGGTATCTTTCAGCAGTATCTAGTATACCAAGTTCAGAAAATTCGCTTGCAGGTACAAATAATCTGTTTATATCATGAAGTTTCTAAATTGTCTCTAGATGAAGAAATCTTTTTGTTTTCTTCCTTTGTAAATGTAGAAAAACTTAAAGCTTCTTAGAGATTGAAGTTTCCATATGAACTGAGTCTGAAATTATTGGTTTTTTATAGTTTAAAGTAAAAAGGTTTCATTTAGGGTTAGACCTTGATTTCATTTCATATTCTTCTGTCCATGGGTTGCCCAATCTGCTAGATTTAGTTCTTTCAGTGCATTTTATCTTGAAAGAATTCTATATCCAGGTTACTTTGTTTGTTTTAATATAGTAATTATGCTTCATGTTGCATGGTTTATGACGCAGTGAACTTCGTATTTTGTAGGGCTATTATAGTTTTAGCCAGAAGTTAAAGCATATTGTTCGTCTACCTTTTGCCATTACTGCATATGGTGTGTTAACTAGTCTCTTTCTCTCGCTCTCTCTCGTATTCCGAAACTTTATTTCATTTAATTGGTGAAGAACTGCTATATTCCATTCCAGTTGCCAATGAACCATTTTTAACCTTTTCTACAATTTTGCATACCAATTTTAGGAACTGCTGCCCTGTTACTTGTCATGGTATGGGAACCACAAATCAGTGCATTTTCAATCCCTTTGATTCTAAGGTATTGACTATTACTGTTATTCTTCATGTGAAGGCTAAGTCTGTTGATTTTATTTTATTTTAAATTAAGATCTTTACTTTATTTTAGTCTTTCTTTCATTCTCATCTTCCTGTACTCATCTCTTCTTTTGCAGAAGACCCTTCATCTAATTACATAAGATAAGAATGATCTTTATTACGCTTTCTGCATTTTCATTTTTTTTCTTGTGTTTGACTGTAAAATAATTTACAAACGTTCTATTTTACCTTAATTTTCCATTTGTTTGTTACCTTCATTAGGAATTATTAGATACCAGACTTGTATATCATTTTCTTTCACGTTCTTCTTTGGTTTCATGGGGATAGTATCGTCAAAGGCTTCTCCATTTAGAGCTATACTACTTTGTTACCTTTGTATTTCACTATTTTTATTTTAATATCAGTTTGATACCTATCATTTAACTGCTTTGATTCACATTCTTACTTTGGTTAGCTGTACATTACTATCAACTGATGAACTATGGTGCTGGATGTGCCTTTAACTTTGGCAGGATGATTATGGTGATTGAAGCAGTTTGTGCTGGATCGTTTATGATTATGTATATCAGTAAGTTACATGTATTCTTGGGACCCCTTCAGTAGTCAATTTGTATCGATTGTGGTACCAGAGCCATGGGAGGGGTTTGAGAGACTCTCTAGCTCAGTAGCTCTGCTACTAATCAATCCCAAAACCTAAAGTAGACTCCCGTCCCTATTCTTATATTTCCCTCACGTATGTTACCTTCTCTCTAGTACAACTGCAGTCCATTCATGAGGCCTGCCTAGCTAATTCTAACTGGTGCAGCCTCTCATTCTTTCACAACTAATTTCCTTGAAAACCGGTTATCTAGGAGCTTTCCTTCTTTGCCTCCTCTTCCCTTTCTTAGAAGTGTAATCACTATAATGTATTGAGGGTCTGTCAAACTCAGATTTTTAAAGCTTTTAAGAATGCTCGTATTTGTAGCCTTGTTTTCTTTGCTTTATGCATCTTTTTTGTTGTGTCCAAAAAAAACTTTTATTTAATATCCTCGTGCTTCCATTGCAGATTATGTGCAACAGTACAATTCACTAAATTCCGAGCCTGATGTTTTGAAGTCATTATATTCTCCACTTCAGCAATCAAGTTCTTTGGAGGATTTAAGGTTATAAGTTACTAATTTTACTATAGGACTCCACACTTTCTGTCAGTCTTTAGAAGCTGGTTGGCCACCATGTCTTTAGAAAACTTAACCTTGATATAGGTTTCCACAGTAATTTTACTACTAAATTACACATATTTAAAAAAGGAAAAATAAGAATCATTAATTATTAACTTTGAAACTTGACTCTTTGAAATATTGATTTTTGTAAATCCAGTTTGTCAGCTCTCTATTATATTATTAAAAATGGAAATGTGCAAATGTACTTGAAATACTGACACTACTTATTTCCTTACTCCGTTTTAATAAAATTTTGTAAAATGATGTAAAAGATTGAGTTTACAAAATGGAAAAAAAAATTGCAATGATAAAACTAAGAATGATTGAACCAAGATTCAAGAATAATAAACAAAAATATGCAGGCAGTTATTTGAGGACGATCCCCTTGATTGCATTAATGTTTAATTTGTACAGAATCATTGCTCTTAAAGCTGATAAAGATAGTATTTTATTCACATGATTCCAAATTTGGAAGTCTTTGGTGATACAGGTATCATGACGTTGGTCGACTTTCTGATCAACAAATGGCTCTGTTGCAATATCAGCGAGAAAACCTTCATTTTTTGAATGAAGAGGTGCACGTGACTTCAAGATATTAGCTGCACACCTCTTCTTTTGCCTGTCGTTTTTTTAATCCTGATTCATGCTGGTTTCATATGAATTCTTTGTTGCTAGGAGTTGATTCAATTGGTAAAGTAGATATTTAATACCTATATACTATCAGCAGTAACTTTTGTACACGTTCATCTCAGATTCTTCGGTTGCAAGAGTGCTTAAGTAAATATGAACGGTCTAGTGATGGAAGCACACCTCAGGTGATTATTATCAAGTTAAAAGTCTTTTTGTTTTTTATATGTATAATATTTATGTGACTAAATTTTGTTATGAATTGTTAAAATACCATTCTTATGTTGTGCAGTCTGCGCACTTGTGTTAAAGACTTGTAGCAGTGAGTTAGAAATTAGAACTATCCTTAATAGGTAGGAGAGAGAATAGACTATTGGAATGTACTTTCCATCAATTGGGAGAACAAAGGATGTGTTGAAGAAAGTGGAGTTGTCGTTGGCCAATTAATGATAATATAAAAACCTCTATTTTATTAGTCGATCTACCAGAGTTGAATCTTTGAATGAGATTGGCTGTCCTCATGGATGATTTCTGATGGTTATTATTCATGAACATTGGATTGTATGTATTTGTTCTCGTTTTAATTTGGAATAAAAGTTTGAGTATTAATATTTTCATTTGATGTTAAATGTCAACTATAATCCACTTGTTTTTCCAGGCGGAAAATAATCTACTTCATTAGGGTAATATCTAAACCTAAATTACCATAGCATGGTAATCAATGAAAATGGTAGTAGTTACCAATGGCTCATGTTTCAGGTTGATCTTGCCCATATGCTAGCTGCTCGTGATCAGGAATTGCGGACTCTTTCGGCTGAGGTACTCCCTGCTTAATGTACTGTGGACATGATTTTATAACCATGAGATATCTAGTAAGCTTTATGTAATTACCTTGATTGCTTGTACAGTCAGAATTTACCATATAAATATGGGTCATCTTGCAGATGAATCAGGTTACATCAGAACTTAGGCTTGCTCGATCTGTAATAGCTGAGAGGGATACTGAGATTCAGAAGGTTCACACCACCAACAATCAGGTAATCTACTGTGGTATTACCTTTATTTAAAACCACTGTCCTCAAACGTACGCGGGAAACATTTTACCAGCAGATTTTACATCATACTTCTTTCAATGACATACCTTTTAGTTATGGACTTATCATTGTGGCGGGATCATTTAACATCTTGCTTACTCTACTTCTCTTTGATGTTGAATGTTTCTTGAATAGTATGTTGAAGAAAATGAAAGATTGAGAGCAATTTTAGGAGAATGGAGTACACGGGCTGCAAAGGTATAACTACCTATTCTATCGCCTGCATTTTATTGAAACTAATATCTTCAAATGAAATTGGAAATATTGTTTGCCCATAAAATCTAACCCTCTATTATTGTCTGGAAGCTCGAGAGAGCGTTTGAAGCTGAGCGTATGTCAAATCTTGAACTGCAAAAAAAGATTTCAATATTAAGAAAGCAACCGCATGCATCAGCAATGTCAGAACAGCAGGGAAGTTGATGCCTTTACTTAAAACCATATACACATTGATCAGTTTTTTTTTTCAAGGTTGGAAATGGAAGTCCCCATGGTGGGTTTTTTTGTCATCCTCTTGAATATGAGTAGGTCGACCCATTTTTACTCGTGCATTCGTTATGGCCTCCATTGTCAACCAATTCAAGCAGTACTCGTCAAGGAATCCGTTTTTGCTTGTTAGTTTCAGACTCTGAAGACGAGCATTATTATCAGTACGATTGTGGCCAACACCTCAATTTCTGCCTGTACTATACTCATGTTTGGCACGTTTTCATTTTTATGATTTCAGGTGTTGTGCAGGGAAAAAATGGTTCTCAGTACTGTAGCGGTACTGAAATATATAAATGTAAATAAATTTATTGTTTGCCTCCTTTTGTAGAGTAACTGCAAATGATTTGTAAATAAAGTTTTAACTAAGAACAACTCGTCAGTTTGATATAATTCTTTCAAGGAATCACATCTGTATAATTGAACTTTCTAATGGATTAGTCTAAAACTCAAAATAGATTAAAAAATGGAGACAAGTTTCAGGGACCAATTATTTTAATCTAAAATCTTCTTGTAATAATAGCATCCTGAGGCCTAGTCATAACTAATCAACCATAACAGACATTAAAAAAACATAGTAAAAACTGTAAAACTCCATTTGAAATACAATTGAAACTTTCCGGATTTACTTGATTACCAATTTCATACCAAAACATTAACTCAACATAATGATACAATCCTAGACACAAATCTAAGTTGGAGGGAGATTTCTCATCAATAGACTACTGACCTACATGCCACACGGATACAAAAATTTGCTTACTCGAACTACTCAACAAAAAATAAGAGCTTTGACTTCCCGCTTATCGGGACAGAAGTAGGCGCTATGTACTATGTACCGTTGCAAAATTGGGAATTGGGGTGTGGTTCAGTTACAATGGAGTGACATGAGTAGTTTCATCCAGGAAGAGACAACCAAAAACATAGTTGTAAAATTCTCGACCTCTGATAATTCCTCCATTTCCAACCGCAGCTTCAATGTCATACTTGCAAGCTCTTGTGCAATCAGGACAGTAAGTCACCTAAGAAAATGAAACAAAGATTGTTCGAGGGCATAAATAATGGAAATAAATTAAAATAAATTAAAATAACTCCTGGCAGGCTCTTCACTTGAGAACTACTGTTAATGGTTCCACAACCCATCCATAACGGGTCGTTTGATAGGGATACTATCGATGAAAAGGGTCTCAAATAATGAAATTTGATAGTGTATTATAAGTTTAGTACAAACCTCCAATAGCTTTGGTTGGAAAGAGGCATCAAGCATGACATCAAGACCATACATGGCTCTGGAGACTGGACTATGCATCTCAGGATGAACCACCGCAGCTGACTCGAAAACAGATCGGATCATACTTTTCACTCTCAAATGAATATCCAACCACTTAACTGCAGTAGGCACATCAAGCCATACAGCTTTAGCTAATTGAACCAGAACTACTATCAGTACGTTAAAGGAAAGTGTCTATAAATTAAAAACCCACATACCATTGTGCTCTTGTTCAAATTCCTTTACAAACTCTGCTGTATTTTTATGGTTTAATCTTCCACGATAGTTCTGCCAGTAAACCATATAAGTTGCTATAAAAGTGGTCTAAAAATGAAACAATAATATAAATTACTGATTTTCTGGTGCACCCAAAGGCAATGCTTTTCAGAACGACTGTAGGGATTCATCATAATTGTTGGTGCTGAGAACATACCATAACTGTAAAGTGAGTCTCGTATTCGAAGAAACTGTGCTTCTCTAAAGAGTACGGGTTATTTGCCAATCGAACCTGAAAATTCGGTTGAGAGGGGAAGGTTCTTTGAGCACACTACCATCTTAAATACAAACAACTTTTAAACAAAGACTTCGATACAGTTTGTCCAGAAAAGATGGAAGATAACATTGCAAGATAACCACCATAGAATTCACATACCCAAAAAGAATCCGCAAGGAAGATCTCCACAGGTTTCATGTTGCGTACAAGTACAATATAACGGAGATCAAACTTCCTCCCATTAAACAAAGCAGGATGCTCTATATACTTTTGACATATCTTTGGACCAGTTTCCATGAGACGGATAATAGCAGATAGGTTATCAGTGACACTAGTATCTATTGTCCGTGCCATATTCCATGGTTTCAATATCCACAAATTATTTAACCCATCTCTTTTACGTACAAAATAATCGCCAATAAGCTGAGATAATTGTGTCTCAAGATTGTAAGTAGGCTGCAACCACTCGGGACATCCATGCGCCTGTAGGAAAAGAAAAATTTCCAAGTGTCAGCAGTTGGCTGAAGGAAATAGAAAATTACATCCCTGTAGAGTGTAGATTATTCAAAAGCATGCCATAGCATAATTGCCTAGACTAAGCATAGAAATGTGCGTGCTTTTCAAATCCAATCGATCCAAGAATATATAAGCTAATTTCCCATCATGTACCTTCTGAATGGTCTCCGCCAAATGATGTTTCATGACAAGAGAAGCTTCAAAGGGAAATTGGTTTATGTATTGCTGATCTGTTATTCCAGTAGCCTTCTTCATTTCCTCATCAATCTGCATGCTTGTCCAAATAATATCTGCATCTTTTGGATCACTAGCTGCAAGGAAATAAGTTGTGTAAGGTCCATTACAGAAAAAAATGTTTTGATGTTGAATGAAGTTCCACTTGTAAAAAAAATAATTTAATTACAAACTCGTGATTAATCAATTTAAATAAACGACTAAATTACTGTATTTGATTGATTTTTTGAAAGTATTTTGGTTGCAATGGATACCTAAATTTATGCTACAGGAATATAGATTCTAAATTATTTCCTCATCACATTCAGACAAAATTAAAAACAGCCGTACGTAAAGGAAAATAAACTGCACTACATACTAATTACAAACTCAGGGCGGTTTAAAAACTCTTCAACTTGAGGATGGTCAGTGTACACACGTAAAGTGCCTCCACAACTACGGTGCAGTTCTTCAGTGTTCTGAGTGCTTTCAGCTATGGGTGAAGGCAGTGTCATTGACTGCAGATTCTGCATGAGTTTCTCATATGCCTGATATAATTCCTCTATGTTAGATTCAAACTTAGCAACGATATCTCATTTTATGAGGCAAAAAATAAGCAAAAGAATTTTTAAGTAGGGAAGTACATGGATAAAATAATTTTCTGGTGTATGGAACCAAGCTGTAAGTCTAGCAGAACGTTGTTTGTCCTCCCCAATACCAAATAGATAATCGCGAGTGCATTCCTCACCATTTTGAACATTGTGGATTGGCCATAGTATGGTAAAGCTGGAAAAACAAAAATGACTGGAGATGTCATTGTCATTTTTTACAAAGGTGCGCTAATATTTTTTTGTATAAGACAAAGGTGAAATAATATATAAACACATTAAAAGATTTTAAATGAAGGTAAGATAAAAAAAGGAACCTTATAGCTGATGCGAACTTCCCGTCTGGCATAAAGAGAAAAGGAGCCACTCTAAAATTTGGTTCATCACTATGCCGCAAAGCTGAACCCAGCTCATCCATCACATACCTGCAAAGAGCTCCAGAATTGTTTAAATGATGAATACACAACAATATTATTAATACAAAGAGATAACTACAACAAGCAAAGAGCTCCAGAATAAGCAATGTCACACTCATAAATCCCAAATTAACAAAGAACAACCACTACCATTTTATTTTTGCATAAAATCAACCAAAAATATATAATGATACCTATTAATGGATTATGCAAATTGTTTTGTAATTATTCTCCTATTATTGTGGCTAATTGGAATGCCTTTTTGTAATCGTTCCTTTGGCCTTTTCATTTATCAATGAAAAGTTCCCAATTTATTATCAAAATAATAATAATAATAATAATAATAACAATGGATGATGCAAACATGGCCAGATAAACTATCAAATTGTTCATATTATCTGTACACTTGTTTAGCTAAAGCCAGTTCAGATTTTTCATAAAACATCTTTTCTCAAAGTACGTTTGAAAGGATTTAACTACTTCCTCTCTTAATCTGCCATAAACTTCTATTACAAAAACCCTGAGCACTCAACGTAGTGGAATAATAAATTAAATACCTTTTCCTATCCATTTCTAGCCTCTTATACTCACTAGAGAGAGGGTAACAGGACACTCATTGACAAGAAATTTCAGACGTGTATATTCTAAAAAATGTAGGCAGGCTACAATCATAGTTGTTTAAAAACTTACCATAAAGAAGTTTCATCAATCTTTTCCTCATCTGCTAGTCTGTATGTCATTAAATATAGCCACATAGCACTGATAATACGATCAGGAAGAGGCTCATTGGCAGTCCACTCAGGGAAGCGTGGCAGAAGCATTGTATCAATCACATGCTTTCCAGAACTCAATATTTTTGTCGTATCTATCCCATTAAGAGTAGATAGATTAGGGAGAGATTCAATTATTTCTAATACGCTCTCTCCAAGAGGACCGGGTATATCCACCTGCATTAACATATAAGAACAGTACAGATCTCACACTTTCAAAATGAATTTCAATGGCAGGATTTCAAATTAAATAGATTAGTTCTAATAAAATACCTCCAAAGAACTCAAGCAAGGAAATTCTTTTAGGATTTTCAATAAGTCACCAACTGAATTTTGTTCCAAGGAATTTCCCCTAAGATTCAAGTACGAGAGTGATGGTAACTCAACAGGGGAGAAAGCCTGAGAAGAATAACTAAGATAATCATCACTGAACAATATTGGTCCTACATTTCAATGATCTCATCCATAAAAACAAAATCAACACTAAAGAATTTTGTTTCCTACATGACTACATCATACTAATTAAATCAAACATGAAATTCTCTCACCTTGTTGATTAAATTGTGAATACGTCTATTCGAAAGGTCTAGCGTGGTCAGGTATTGCAACGTGTGATCAGATGGGTAGATGAAGCCAGGATTATCCTTTTCGTATATATCTCCACAAAATCCCAATGCCCACTCGCCAAAGTTATGAGTAAAATGAGAATTGTAGATTTCCAAATTTGGGGATCCTTCAAGAACTTTCTGCTGCAGGTGCTCTTCACTGAAAAGTAAGAGTTCAGAACACTTCACATAACTTTCAATTTAAGTAAGAAGACAAAAAAATATCATGCATCACTACAGCATAATACACACCAGTCTTGTACAACAAGATTGTTGTTCAACCAAATTGCTCTAAGATGTTTGAATTTTGTAACTTCCTGAACGACCACATCCACATTCTTTAGCTTGTTTCCACACAAGCTAAGTGCAAGTAAATCCTAAAGCAAAAGAAAAACATAAACACACTTCAAAACTATATGATAAACAAACAAAACTGATTGCAAAAATGTAAAACTGAAATATCTTCCAAATTTTCATTAATACATCCATGAACCATAAATTCAATATTACAAACAGATATCAGGAGAGAGAATATCTCTTTCCTATCTAGTTCAAAATATTGAAATTTTCAAGATGCAATATCATATGTTGAGAAGTTTATATAACTGCAGTTTTTAAAAAATATTAGAATATTGTAATACAATTATATATTTCATATTCTTCAAAAAAATTCAATGATGATTTTTGCTTCAATTCTATGCTCAACATACTCTCTCTCACAGTACACATATAAGCCCAATTGTGTGTATTTTACGAGAAATTATTGAATATGACCATCACAATATGACGAGCCCTTTTTTGAAAGTGTTATTATCACTCCTATTAAAACTATTCAAGTCATGAGCGACCTTTTGGCGGCCACGTATAATAATTTCTCGTATTATACAACATTACAAAAAAGGCAAAAAAGACGACGACGTCGACAACAACAAAAATACCGGAAATTTAGTAGACAAATCGAGGGATAAGAGAGTATCATCATCCATTTGAAGGTCTTCAAGCTCCAACCATCTCACAGTATCATTTCCTTTATCTTTGGCACTACGAATTTCACTCTCCACAACATCCCAAACATTCAAATGATTCTCCTCTTCCTTCTCTCCCTTTCCCTCATCAGGATTCAAATCAATATCCAAACACATCAAAGACGCCATTCTCTCAGCCAAACCCGGAACTTCCTGTAACTGTACGGAGCCAGACCCATTCCCCAAATTGATAAAAGTAACAAACTTCAGTCACTAACAAAAAAAAAGCTGAAAAAAATGAAGAAGTAAGAGACAAAACAAGAGAAAACCAGACCTGTTTGTAAGCGTCGGAGAGACGGAAAGTCCAGGCATGATCGACAAGGAACACGTGTGATTCCTTGGACATGAATTCGGAGGAGAGAACGAGCCGTCTACAACGTCCATCTTCGAAAGGTTCAATTTGGAAGTACGCGCCGCCATCGAAGGTTTCCGAGGTGAGTTTGTGGAACAGTTGGCGATGAAGAGATTGAGGAAGACCGGAGGCAGTAAGAAGAAGATCATGAACTTTAACGAAGTCCTCGTAGGTTTCGATTGTTTTGGCGGCTGACATTTCGGGCTGTTTTTCTGCTACTGGAATGGCAGTGGAAGGAAGCTCAGCTGAAGGAGCAGAGACAGAGATTCTCCATGGCCGTGGATATTGGGCCGTACTAAGACCCAAATCCATGGTGTTTGGGCTCTTAAGGCCCAATATATTTGACTCCTCCACTCAAAGGGGTATTTGTAGATTATTAGTATTGCATTTGATTGTAAAGAAATAAGTCAACTCAAGTAAATCTCATACAAGGGTGTGATCTAGTCAATCTCATACAAGGGTGATTCAGTCAAGAAGGTACGTCTTCAAACTTTAAGAGCTGAGTTTGAAACTTTACATATGAAAGAAGGAGAAACCATCTCTGATTACTCTTCAAGAGTCTTAACGGTCACCAATCAATTAAAGAGAAATAGTGAAAAAGTAGATGAAGTAAAAACCATGGAGAAAATTCTTAGATTTTTAGATTCCAAATTCGAATGTATTGTCACTGTCATCGAAGAAACAAAAGACTTGTAAGACATGACAATGGAGCAACTTTTGGGATCATTGCAAGCTTATGAAGAAAACAAAAAGAAGAAAGAAGGGATTGTGGAGCAACTTTTGGGATCATTGCAAGCTTATGAAGAAAACAAAAAGAAGAAATAGGGGATTGTGAAGCAACTACTCAAGACTCAAGTAGATTCAACTAAGGAAGAAAGTGGTCACAATTATAGAAGTCAGCAAAGACAAGATCGTAATCAAGTACGAGGATGAGGTCGTGGCTACAGGCGTGGGCGTGGTTGGAGGCCCAACAATGACAACAACTTTCAAAGAGGAAAAAGCTCATCAAGAGGTCGTGGGAGAGGAAATAAAAAATCAAGGTATGACAAGTCACATGTGAAATATTATAATTGTGAAAAATTCGGTCATTACGCTTCAAAATGTAGAGCTTCTAACAGCAATAGAGTTGAAGTGAAAGCCAACTACATTGAAGAAAGAACTCAAGAAGATGGAATTTTGTTATTGGCTTATAAGGATAATGAAAAAGGAGAAAATAACAAATTGTATCTAGACACCGATGCGGGTAATCATATGTGTGGAAGAAGAAATATGTTTGTGGAGCTTGACGAATCTGTAAGCGGCAATGTGTCTTTTAGAGACGAATCCAAGACTGCGATGAAAGGAAAAGGTAATATCCTCATTCGATTAAGAAATGGAGAACACACATTCATCTCAAATGTCTATTATGTGCCGAATATGAAGAGCAATATCTGGAGCCTTGGGCAGCTCTTGGAGAAAGGTTATGATATTCACTTGAGAAATAAAAGCTATTCTATAAGAGATAATGGCGGTAAGTTAATCGCCAAGTTGTTGATGTCGAGAAATAGATGTTCTTGCTCAACATCCAAAATGATGTCGCCAAATGTCTGAAAGCATGCTATTAATGATTCATCTAGGCTTTAGCATCTTCGATTTGGACATCTAAATTTTGGAGGTCTAGAGCTGTTGTCCAAGAAAGAGATGGTGAGAGGATTACCTTTGCATTCTCCATCCCGACCAGGTATGTGAAGGATGTCTACTTGGGTAGCAATTCAAGAAGAGTTTTTCTAAGAAGTCAGACTCAGAGCTCAGAAACAGCTAGAACTTATACACACAGATGTGTGTGGTCCAATTAATCTAAGCTCACTCAGTAAGAGTAACTATTTCCTTCTTTTCATAGATGACTTTCAAGAAAGACATGGGTATATTTCTTGAGAAGTTTTCAAGAAGTTCAAAGTTGTAGTGGAAAAAGAGAATGGCTTAATGATTAAAGCCATTAGGTCTGACCGAGGAGGAAAATTCACCTCAAAAGTATTTCAAGAATACTGTGAGGCCCATGGGATACGTCGACCAATGTCAGTTCCAAGATCTCCCCAACAAAATGGAGTTGCAGAAAGAAAGAATAGAACAGTCCTTAACATGGCAAGAAGCATGCTTAAAAGCAAAGGACTACCAAAAGAGTTTTGGGCAGAAGCAGTTGCATGTGCAATCTATCTCTCCATCTGATTTCCGTCTAGAACTGTATGGGGAAAAACACCATAAGAAAAATGGAGTGGAAGAAAACTTGACATTTCTCATCTAAGAGTTTTTGGAAGTATAACTCATACACATGTTCCAAATGAGCAAAGAAGCAAACTAGATGACAAGAGTAAGAAATACATATTTATCGGCTATGACGCAAACTCCAAAGGCTACAAGCTATACAATCCTGATACTGGAAAAACAATCATCAGTCGAGATGTCATATTCAATGAAGAAGGAGAATGGGATTGGGGAACACATGATGAAGACTACAACTTTCCAGATTTCGAAGAAGATGACATGGAGCAAGGAAGAGAGGAGCCTACTACTCCACAGCTTTGCCAAATACTAGTGTCAAGAAGATGAAAACTCAAGTGAAAAGGTGTCGCGTTATAGAAGCATGGAAGAACTTTATGAGGTAATTGAAAATCTAGATAATCTTACTCTATTTTTTCTTTTAACCGATTATGAGTCTATGAACTTCCAAAAAGCTGTAATGAAGAAGAATTGGAAGAAAGCCATGGACGAAGAGATAAATGCAATCAAGAAGAATGACACATGAGAGCTAGCTTCACTTCCAAAAGGGCACAAGGCTATTGGTGTAAAGTGGGTGTATAAGATAAAGAAAAATGCTAAAGAATAAATTGAGAGGTACAAGGCAAGATTGGTGGCAAATGACTACATTCAAAGAGTGGGATTCGACTATGATGAGGTATTTGCTCCGGTCGCTCGATTAGAAATTGTTAGACTAATCATCTCATTGACATCTCAAAATAATTGGAGGATTCACCAAATGGATGTGAAATATGTCTTCCTTATTGGAGTCCTTGAAGAAGAAGTTTATATTGAGCAACCACAAGGCTTTGAAGTCAAGGAAAATGAAGATAAGTGTTAAAGATGAAGAAGGCACTTTATGGGTTAAAACAAGCTCCAAGAGCTTGGAATGCTCGAATTGACAAGGACATGCAAGAAAGAAGTTTCATCAAGTGTCCATATGAGCATGCACTCTAGATCAAAAATCCAAACAATGATGTTCGATGGGTTTTAGAAAAGATGATGAAGGAATTCGAGATGACCGATATTGGGCTCATGTCTTACTACCTTGGTATCGAAGTGAAACAAGAAGACAAAGGAATCCTAATAACTCAAGAAGACTATTGTAAAGAGGTCCTTAAGAAATTTAAGATGGATGACTCTAATCCAGTTGACACTATAATGGAATGTGAAATTAAGCTATCGGAGCACGATGAAGGAGAAAAAGTGGATCCTATACTCTTTAAGAGTTTGGTTGGAAGTTTGAGATACTTGACATGCACAAGACCGAATATTCTATATGCAGTTGGAGATGTTAGCCGGTTTATGGAGAATCCAACAACAACTCACTTGAAGGCAGTAAAGAGAATTCTTCGCTATCTTAAAAGTACGACAAACTTTGGCTTATACTACTCTATCTCTGACTATTATAAGCTTATTGGATATAGTGATAGCGATTGGAGTGGAGATATAGATGATCGCAAGAGCACGATGGCTTTGTATTCTACATAGGTGATATTTCTTTCACATGGATGTCAAATAAGCAACCAATTGTCACTCCATCAACATGTGAAGCTGAATATGTAGTTGCTACAACATGTGTCTATCATGCATTTTGGCTTCGAAATTTACTGAAGCAGTTGGGCTTTTCACAAGATGAGCCAACCAAGATTTACGTGGACAACAATTCGGCAATAGCCTTGGCTAAGAATCCTGTCTTCCATGATCGAAGCAAGCACATCAACACACGTTATCATTATATTCGAGAATGCTTTGCAAAGAAATAGGTGAAACTTGAATATGTGAAGACTCAAGATCAAACGGCTAATATATTCACCAAGCCACTCAAGCATGATTTTGTGAAGCTGAGAAGTTTGATTGGAGTGACAAATCAAGTTTAAAAGGGCGTGTTGAAATATAAACTTGATTTGGGCTAATAAAGGTTTTGGGCTTTAGTTGTCTAAGCCCAAGTTCTAGAAAAGTATAGAGTCTTAGAAAAAGAACTTTCTAGAAACATAGTTAAGAAAAGTAGGAGCATGTTCTAGAGAAGAACTCTCTAGAAGCTTAATTTATGAAAAATAGTTTATAGAAATATTTAAAACAATGTGGTTAAATTCTAATTATGAAGAATATTCTAGATAGGCATTAATAGCCATTAGATTAGAATTATAGTGACATAATCCTAGTCGTTGATTGAGGATGTGCAACTAGTATAAATAAGAGTGATGTCTTAGTGTTTGTATCAATCAAGAAATTAAGCAAGAAGGAAATATTAAGTAGCTCATTTCTCCAAAATCTCTCCCACTTTCAAATAAATCCTCCACTACTAAAATTCCCTTCCAACACTGAATTTATTCCATTTGGTGGTAAGTCGTTATTGATGGAGTTGATCAATAGATAGAGAATAGAGTTCATAGTAGACCACTATTTTTTTCTCATTTTTATGTACTAAACTTATTGTTTGAGTTTGTATTCGTTTTAATGTAAAATCTACAACGTGCAATGCACGTGTTAAAAACTAGTTATTTAAGTGCCTCTCCTCAAAACCTCTAGTCAATTTCTCAAGTTGACAAACTTTTACTATCTTAGAATAATCCTTCTTTACTTAAGTATAATCTCTCAAGACCTAAAGTCAAATAAAGTAATAAAGCTTTTCCTATAGTAGTATACTTAAGTATAATCTCTCAAGATCTAAAATCAAATAAAGTAATAAAGCTTTTCCTATAGTAGTATACTTAAGTATAATCTCTCAAGACCTAAAATCAAATAAAGTAATTTTCCTACAGTAGTATAACAATAATAAGCAATTGCGCTTTAAGGGTCTCTTCTTTTTCTTCTTGTAGTAGAACAATAATAAAACAACTACTCTTCCCAATAATCTTCCTATTAGTTTAATTTATGTTCGTTACTTGGTTAAGTGCTATAATTAGGGGCCTAATAACGGTTTAAGTTTAAACTAACATAATAAACATAACTATTAAATTTGTAGAGCTGAATGCTTACCATGACACGTTATCATGAGCGGCCCTATACCCCACTATGATACATATATGCAAATTTAATAGTAAACAAGAGATATAATAAATACCTATTAAATTTTTAGATCTGAATGCTTAGCATGACACGTTATCATGAGTGACCCTATACCCCACTATGATACATATATGTAAATTTAATAGTAACAGAGGGATAAATTTGATTGGTGGTTATAACTCGAGTCAAACATAATAAACTCCTATTAAATTTGTAGAGTTGAATGCTTAGCATAGCACGTTATCATGAGCTAAAAACTCACGGTATTCAAATGCCCTGCAAATTTTTATTTTGCAGGTAACACTGATAATAACGGAAACCATGGCGATTGACGAGGATGACGCTCACTGAGAGACCCTTAGGACTTGTCATTTATTAATTTATTTCTTTTTGAATATTTCATTTTATTAACTATTTTGTTGGTTGTTTTATGGATTTTCATTTTTATTTGTTTTTTAATTTTTTTAAATTGGCACCAAAATAAAGGTTTTGTTTTGAATATCTCTTTGGTAATTAAATAAACGCTTCCGCAATTATTTGAGTTTTACTCTGATTTATTTATATTTTAAAGGAGTCATGATTAATTTGTTTATTTAAGGTTATTTTGGGTCGGGTCGTTACACCTCAAGAACTCAAGTTACCTCAAGCTAGGGGTGAACAAATCCAAACCAAACCAATTGTCTAAACCGGTTTGGTTCGGTTTTTAAACCTTCATTTATCCAATCTAATCCAAACCAAATAATAACATTTCGGTTCGGTTTGATATATTTTGTAGAGATCCAAACCATACCAAACCAATACATAATTATATTATATATATATATATATATATATTTGAATTTTTAAATATCAATAAAACTTAATAAAATGAAAAAAATAGGAAGAATCTTTAATTTCATATATGTCATGTTTGTATGATTATAACAAAACTTCATAAACTTTTTATTATGTTTATATTTGTAATTTGTGCTTTATTAGACTTTTAGATAAATTGAAATTAGTCCTACAATTTTTTGAAGTTATTTTTTTAGATTTTGTTGAACATATCATGATGTAAATTAAGTGTTTATGAATAATCGAGAAAAAAAAATGTAAGAATCAAACCGATCCGAACCAAACCGATTTAATTTGGTTTGGTTCAACTTCTTTATGTTGAACGGTTTGGTTCGGTTCGTATAGTCTAAATAGAAAATCCAATCGGATCTTAAATTTTAACAAAAGCAAGCCAATCCATTGTTAACCCCTACCTAAGCAAATCATTTTTTTTAATTGTAGTAGAACAATAATAAAGTTTTTCCTTCCTTATTTAAGTTTTCTTAAGTCAACTTAAGCTAATCAAAATCAATTCTTAAAACTTGTTTAGAACATAAAACCAACTTTATACTTTGAAAACCATATCCAAATAAAACCTAGCTTAATTAATATTTATAGTCATAACCCAAGTACAAGGAATTTATTCTACTAATTCTCCAAAATAAAAATAAAAATGAAGAAAAAGGTTTCGGCTATCACATAGGCCTTAGGTACAACTGGGTATTCAAGAGAGGACCAAATGAACCATCAAGTTTGCATTAAATTGGTTTCATTTTTTGACAATTTCTAGGGCAGTTCCTATGTTCATTTGCCTCATCTTTGCTTTTGACATTCTATTAATGATTATAAAAGACAGCATAGGGTAAGTGTTCAAATGACATATTTGTTTGAATTTCTCCATTTCTTCACTAATTTGCCAAATCCTCATATGGGAAAAAAGCTCAACTATACTTACCATTCAAGGCTTCACACATTTAAAAATACTTTCTTATTGATAAGAACAAAAAACCAACCTAAGACAGTAGTCTGTCTCTTCCCTTCATTTTGTTGCTGTTCCATTTCTATTTCCATTTTTGGATGGTGATTAATTATAATGTAAATGAATATTTTTTGACATGACATGTCACAATATGATTAAAAAGAAAACACTAACCCTTAACCACTCGAACTAATTAATAATGATTAATCGGGTTTCTTAATTATTCTTTTGATACAATGTATAAGAGAACTTTTCTACCTTAACATGTCTTACTCACCACATAGCTTAACCCCGGTTCGCCTATTAATGAAAAAGTTAGTCCTATAAAAGACCATGGTCTTTTCATTTCTCCATATAGTGAAAACATCTCTATTATAAAAAGCCACTACTTCATAGCTTAAACTTAAGAATAGCAATGGCATCCTCTCCCCCATTATCATCATTGTCGCCATCATCATTAACTTCTTTCGTCTCGCAAGAAGAATTCAATCTATTCCACAGAATCGACCGGCAACTCTACACTGTTCTCGCCATCAACCTCAGTCGAGATCCCATGGAATCAATGCAAATAATGGCATTTTGGCTCTGGTTAGAACGAGTCGGTTTTCGCAACATCGTTCATCGTATGTTATCGTTACCAATCCTTCTAATCAATGAATTAGCCGAAGAAGCCGTCTCTTGCCTCGCTTGCATCAGCTCAGAAAACCCTCCTCCCTCCTCCGACGTCGAAAACCTGAACAGCAACAACAACAATAACATCCCATTAACACAAAGCTTCATGAAGAAAGAAATCTCCCTTCAAATCCTCCATGGGAATCGAAAAACAGCCATAGAAGGAACAACAAAAGTACTAAACGAGGTTTGTTTCAGAGCATTAAAAGACATCATGGAAAGAGCTATTACTCATAGGAATTTCAATTCTCGTCCTCCACCACCTGATGATAGAGCCATGTTTGTGACATTCTCAAAAGGGTATCCAGTTCATGAATGGGAAGTTCGAGAATTCTTTACGGGAATGTATGGAGATTGCGTCGAATCGTTTCAAATGCAAGAAGTTGAGCCAAATGAACAAGCTTTGTTTGCTCGGATTGTGTTTCGGACAGTGAATACCATTGATATGATTCTTGGGGGGTTGAGGAGGATTAAGTTTACTATTAATGGGAAACATTTATGGGCTCGGAAGTTCGTTCCGAAGCGATCGCCGTTGTCATCGTCACCGCTGATGTTGCCGCCTTATTTGAATCAGTAAGTTAAGAAGATGGTCAGTTTTTTTGATATGTGTATTTCCAAACTTGGAAGGTGACAGAACATAGCAAAAGTGTAGTTAAAAAGTGAAAGGTTAGACTTTGGTGTGTTGTTTGACTGTGTTTTGGTTAATCCTTGACATGAATTTCCTGATTTTTTATTTTTGCCTTCTTATATTTTAAAATCTCTTCCTTTGTTATGTATAATTATAGTGAAAGAAAATAGACAAGCGATAATTCTTCTAATCAATTTATTCAGTACTATTTGATATTGATTTTTATTTTGATAATTCCGTTCTTTCTTTTGGCTTTTGTTGTAACCAAATCTTTGAAAACATGTGTGGAGTCTTGGCCAAATTATTAAAAAAAAAAAAAGAGGACAATTTTAAAGAACACTTCTTATTAGTTTTACTTGATCTACAATCTCATATAATTTAAAAATAATTTTCTAACGCTTTTATTGTTTGAAAAATTGCAAAACACATACTCTACCCGTTAGTTTTAATGAAACCCAGAAAACATATTTATTCTACGTTTGCGTGTATTTCAATTCTATTAAAAATAATTGAAAAATTAACGTAAAATAGTATATTTAACACCTTATTAATATTGGGGTATTTTAAAAATGATACAAATCTATTTTATTTATTTTATTAAAAATTAGAACATGCCAGGAACGTAGAATAAACAAAAATACTAAATTTGTTAAAACTATCTATCAAAGGAGTGCGTTTAGTAATTTTTCAAATCAAATGAGTGCTCGAAATCATTTTTAAACTATAAAATGTGATTATTTGCAAGTGAGGTAATATATAAGGATATGTTTTATAATTATCCAAAAAAAATAGTTTTAAAAAAAAACACTCTTTGATTTAAAAAAAATTAACAAAGATTTCAATAGGTTTTTTAAAGTTGGAAAATTAAAACTAGGTAATTGTTAATAGTGAAGCTTCAATTTAGAAGCAAATTTTTTTAAAAAAAATATCGTTATTGAAGTTCCTTAAGTTGAATAATTTTAAGAGCACGTGTACATATAGGCCTAATATTTACAAACATCTCCACGAAAACTTAGTTATAAATATAGTATAAATTCTAAATTCACTATGTAATATTATAAAACTACCATTAGTTTTGTGTAGGTAATTTCTTATTTCACATATGTAATCACCGATTTACCTTACACGTAATTATTGATTTTTAAAAATATTGTATTTATAAATACTTTATAAAAATATGCAGAAGATTATACTACGCAATGAAATTTTCTTTAATTTTATGAAGCCAAAATCTACCACATCAACGCTGTGAAAATTCATTGTGCTACGTTTGAAAATGTCAACTTGTATTTAGTTCACCGACCAAGGTATCTTTAGGGTCCGTTTGGTACAATTTCCCCTAAAAATGTTTTGAGTGAAACTTTTTAGAATAAATATTAATTAAGTGTTTCATCTAAAAACACTTGAGTATACTAAAATGTGTTTTTATAGAAAATATTTGATTTGTGATTCTTCTAAAAATGTTTATAAACAAGTATTTCATTTAAAATACTTCACTCAAGTGTTTTTAGATGAAACACTTAATTAATATTTCTTTTAAAATATTTAACTCAAAACATTTTTAAGAGAAATTATACCAAACAGACCCTTAATGTCGGGATCTATAAACTTTTTTTTAGAGGGGTAAAAATTATATAAAGTTATTTTTTTTTAAAAAAAAAAGGAGTAAAATAGATTAAATACGTTAAAAATGAAATATTTTTAAATTATTTTTTATTTTTTTATTTTTATGGACATAAATGATTGAAATAGAATTTTAGATGTTAAATTATAAAACTCTCATAAACTCAGAATTCCTAGTAAGCTTTTGTAATTTAACACCATTTTAAAAACTGGCCCTGAATTTTGCAAATTTTGCAGTCCCTCTCCTCTCCCTCCCTATCTATCTGAAATTCCACGACGGTGCGGTGCCAAATTCCGTTGCCTTTCCCATTGGGTTCAGCTTTTATCGTTCTCTTTCACTTCTATAATTGTATGCATAATTTCTAAATATTCAATCGCATTTCTTACTTTACTCTGCCATGTTTTCTCCCGAGTTAATTGATTGTACCCAAATAAAAAAAAAAAACCATCTTTCTGATTTTGAATGAAAATATTTTTCTGGGTTTGATGTTTCGAATCACGAACTCTGATTTTCTCTGGTTTTGATGGGGTTTGGGTGACTAAGAAATGGTGGGTTTTATGTAAAATTTGCAGCAGCTATTGCTTCACTATGGATTATGGATCAAATGGTGAAGAACCCACTTCTTGGGAAGATCTTTGCAGTATCAATTTGATGCCTTCAGAGTTGTTTTTGAAGTTTCGTAAAGAGTTACAGGGCTTTCGAGTTGGTGTCAATTTGGAGGTACTCTTTCTCATTACAAATTCAATACCCTTGCCCTTTCAAATTATGGTGTGTAATATTCCATAAGCTAGATAATTTCAATTTTTGCTCATATATATGTTTTGAATGTTTTTAAATTGTCTCAGTGAGTTTGCCTTTTCGAGGTTGTTCAGCAGTTTGTTTTGGAACATTATAGTTATATCAGGTGTAATTGTAGATGAAAGGCCAACTTGTCATACCATTTGTATTAATGTTCTATTTTGGGTAGGAATTATCTAATGTACTTGTGATGGAATTTAATTTTTTACACCTAGAATCAAGTTAGGTGGTTGCATTTTATTTTCTCTGGAAAATGAAAAATAAATGTTGAAGGTAAATAAGATCATCGATGTCTCATACCGAGTTGAGGTTGTGTGCTTTCATGTTTTCATAGCATGCCTTCTGATCTTATGGTTTCCTTTCCTTTGCATTAGCCATTATGTGTCGTGTGCGTTTGACATAGTTGCGTGCTGACTAGTAAAGTCATATGACATTTTAAATCTTAACAGCTCGGCCATGCTAGTCTTAGGTTTCAGTTGGAGGTAAAGTATCAACTTGAGTATTAGACTATGAGTTGAAGAATTTAGTGGCTGTGTCTTGTTTACATAATATTGATATTTTTCTTGGGTTTGAATTTTTGTGAGGATAGAGTAATTATGGATACAAATCCTGTGCCGTAATTCTAAAGATGAGAGGGGTTATTTTTAATTTGACTAGATAACAACCCGTATAGCATTCATAAATTGAATAGTTCTTTTTCATTCCATCATAGGCCTTTCTTACACCAATGGAACTTAATATCAAAGTAGGTCAATTAGACTGCCAAAGAATGGATTGCACTGTAGTGTAGTCTGTATGAAAGATGAACAATGGGCTTCTGATTTTCACATTTCCAATCCTCTTTTAAACCACAACATATGCAGTTATTGAGGCATTCATGAATTGCCTTTAACTTAGTTTTTGATGTTATAATGGATTTACTAATTGATTTTGATTGTCACATTTCCAACCCTCTTTTAAACCACAACACAGGCATGCATTCATTTCTTAGTTTTTTTTATTATTATTATTGAAACTTGAAAGATGCATTTACTCTTTGGTTCAGTTCTATAATGCTCCATGTAATGAATATGAAGCGAAGCTTGTACTGAAGCCATTATTTCCCAATCAGCGTTGGAAATTTATATATGAGCCTGTCCGTAAGGATGTACGTCTTCTATCAAAAAAGATTCCTGTAACCAAATTTCTAAATCTCCAGGTATAATGCTTTCTGACCCTGACCTTCTTCCCGCACAAATAAAAAGTATGTGTATGCCTCATGCCTTTTAGCATCAGAGGTCCTCTTATATTGTAGATAAAAGATTTAGCAGGCGGTGCCTAAATATAATCGCCTGCATTATGTTTGCTCTCATATCTTCGTCCACAAAAAATAAGATAAAATATTTCTTCTTTTAAACTTGTACTGTGGATGACATTAAAATTTATGTCTTCTGTTTCTCAACATTACCGGAGAAGTACAGGTTGGCATAGGACATAACTTCCAGATGCATGCCACTGGTTGGAAGTGGAAGCTAACCACATGTTTGGGTGGAGATGGTATATCTCGCATACGGAATAAGTCATCGATTGGCCTGTTTCCTGGAATGGATTTGCGTTTTGGATGGAGGGCGGATTATGTTCTTCCTGAAATGACCGGGTATCGAAAATCTTCATCCACAGCTTCAAAGAATATTCAATAGAATCTTTAATGGTCCTAGGATTTCTATGAATCATTAGCACCTAACGATTAAACTGTTATAGAGATTATCTATTATTGGTTTTGATGTCTAGTGATCTCGAATTCGACAGGGCTCTGGGTACTGGTGAACCATTGTTTAACATGAACTCAGGAAAGCTGCAAGCATCACTTGATAGAGTTGAAGTCATTCTTACTCACAGTGATGAATCTTGACGGACACGAGCCAGAACTTCCTCGTAGACTGTTAATGATAGTTTTTTTTCTCACCATTTCATGAAATTGGCAGCTCCAAATATCATCCATTATTGAACATGCAAATGTTGAAATAAAACAGCAGCTGTAAGTTTTAGAATCTATAGTGTCTGAAAAAATGAAAAATACTTGTGTATTTTCTATGGATGACTTGGTTGTTTTGTCATCAACCCACCCAGTTCAAGATTCTGTGTAATTTACATTTTTTTTTTTTTTTTTTTTTTTTTGCAAAAGTGTAATTTACTTTTAGGATAGGCAAGAATTGGTTTTCAACTTTGTAATAGCCCCCTTTTTTTTGGCCAATTGCTCATACTTTTGAAGGTTATTTTATTTTTACTTTTGAATGTATACAAATTTTAGAAAACTTAAAGAAAATTGATACTTAAACTACATGATTATTTGAATCGTTGAATGGTATATTATACGCAATCAACTTTATTGTTTTGGTATTTAAATTCTCCTTAATTGGGAATTACAAAATTAGAGATGAGAACTGTTTTTACATGTATTATTGGAGAACGTAATGAGTTTCACCTCTACATTTAGCACTTTTCATACTTGATATGCATTGAGATTAGAAAAAAACAATGGATGATTAGTTGGAGAAGTTGAGCTTAGGTTTGTGTAGTCAGAGATTTTGAAGTCCGGGTTTGCCTGTGTTGGAGGTTTGAGTTTCAAAAACCCGAGTGTATGTAATATGTGTTTGATAGATGAGTTTTATTGTTGAGTTATTAAAACTCATGGGTTTAAGAAAACCAAACCTGTAGTAATTAAACATACTTAATAAATATAAGTTAGACTAATGAATCGATTCAATTTGACCAGTTTGATCAATTTTTTTATTCCGACTTTCACCTCTAACAATACTAACATTTTTTTCTAATAAAAAACACTATACAATTATTATTATTTTCAATTCCCCCTAAAATAGATATTTGGTAGCTGGTTTTAAGGATCCCATGCACATGGATATGGTTGCTATGACAGCTATAAAAGACCCTGGATCCACAAAGGAAATGTATTTTGTGTACCTTTTTTTTTATATCCAATTTACAATAATTGAGTTTTGGTACCTCTCTCGATTATGCCTCTTGGCTCTTTCTTATATTGAATTTATTTTCCAACAAAACTAAGACAGAAATCTCAACTATTGAAAAATTATTTGTTTCCAATCAGTTTGTCTTTAATGGACTTTTCATGTTAAAATATTAGGAGACATAAACAAAATACTATATTAGTTAAAATTCTATAACCTATTAATTATAAGAATTCGGCAGGAAACTCTTGGTTTAATATTGAAAATAATTATATAGTTAGATTTTAATTAATAATAATAGAATGAAAAATTATCATCTAAATGAATTTTTAGGAATCAAAATTCACTTTATATTATAAATTTAATTTTGATAATTTATTCAAAAATTTAATAATTTATTTAAACAATAAGTTATTAAAAATTAATATGTTACTTGAATTAAAAACTAAAATTAATACCAAATAGGACATATCACATACCCATTGGTTAATGCATGTAATTTCATCTTTAAGAGAGTGGTTCAATCGTCTACCCCATATTTTATATAAAAAAACTAAAATTAATGATAAATAAAATGTATATATAATTTTTTATGTAAATGTTAACGGTTATAAATGAATGGAAAAAAACTAAATTTTACAATACACACGTGTTTAGAAATCTTACCTATTATATTTATTTATAATGAATAAAACTTACCTTCTAACAACTAGAGGGAGGGGGTTAGTTCTTATATTTAATAAAAAAAATGATTTTTTTTGTATGAAAAATTGAATTTTTATAGCACTTTTTTATCTAAATAGTAATTTTTTGGGGGTAAAATATCTTTTTGGTTCTTAAATTTAGAGGTTTGTGGCTATTTAGTCTCTGAGTTTTAATATGTATTTATTTCATTCTTAAGTTTTAAAAACTAGGTCAAATTGACCTCATCTATTAAAATATTCTTTTATTAGTAATGGTTGAAAAACTAATTGTAGGGACTAGATACATCTTATTGGGGAAAATTGCATATTTGACCTCGAAAATTGAGTTTTGATGAACCAAATCCTAACTTTCTATTTCTTATATTTAAGACCTTATGCTGATGTCACTAAAGTGTGAAAAGACCAAAAACTCATTTTTTTGTATTGATTGAACTCTCATTAACCTTACTCTATTTTTGTTCTCTCTCTAAACTCTAAATTCTTACCCAAAAACTCACAAAGAACTTAGATTCAATGGATAGATCTCGAAAAAATGTATGAAATCGACATATTATTTGTACGAAACGGAGTCCGAATGAATAAATTAACGTCAAAATACTAAATTTTCGGAGAAAGTTTTTTTCTTCTTTAGTTGCCTATGATCTGACTAGGGGTGAACAATGGATTGGTTTGGTTTGGATTTTACTAAAATTTAAGAACCGATTGGATTTTCTTTTCAGATTATACGAACCAAACCAAACCGTTCACTATAAAGAAGCCGAACCAAACCGAACCGGATTGGTTTGGCTTGGTTCGGTTTGGTCTTGCATTTTTTTGTCTCTATCCTTCGTTACTTAATTTACATCAAGAAAAGTTCAACAAAATCTAAAAAATGACTTCCAAAAATTTTAGGATAAATAATTTCAATTCATCAAAAAGTTCATATAACAAATAAAACAAAAATTACAAACATAATCATAATAAAATTCATAAAATCTTGTTATAATTACACAAATATAACACAATATGGTTGAAAATCCTTCTTATTATTTCATTTTATCAAATTTTAGTGAATATTTAAAAATTATATTATATTATATATATAATATAATATATATTGGATTGGATTGGTTTGGATCGCTACAAAAATCTGTAAAACCGAACCAAACCGTTATTTATTGGTTTGGGTTGGTTTGGACAAATTGAAGTTTAAAAACCAAACCAAACCAGTTTGGATTGGTTTGGTTCAGTTTGGACAGATGGATTGGTTTGGATTTGTTCACCCCTAGATCTGACAGATCATAAACAATGATCTAACCGATCATAGGCAATGATCGGTCAGATCATCGAGCAACAAAAGATCCGAAAATAGTATTTTACTCGTAACTTTTTCTACAAAATTTAGATTTGTCATGAATTTGGATTCAATGGATAGATATCGAAAAAACGTATGAAATCGACATCTTATTTGCGTAAAACGGAGTCCGGATGAAGAAGTTATCATCAAAATACTAAATTTTTTAAGAATGAAAAATTTGGAGGAAAAAAAAAAAATGATCGGTCCGATCGGACCGATCATGGCCCGGGATCGGTCCAATCAGACCGATCATGGCCTGGGATCGGACCGATCATGGTCAGATCCCAGATTTTTTTTTTTAAATTTTCCAGATCTTTCATTCTCCAAAAATTTAGTATTTTAACGTTAATTTCTTCATCTGAATTCCGTTTCGCGCAAATAAGATGTCAATTTCATACGTTTTTTCGAGATCTATCCATTGAACCTAACTTTATGACAATCTAAGTTTTGTAGAAAAAGTTACGATTTCATAAGTTTTCTCCGTTTCGTGCGAATCTTTTGTTAATCAATGATCTGACCGATCATTGCCTATGATCTGACAGATCGTGGCTTATGATCGGTCAGATCATAGGCGACAAAAAAAATTCCAGATTTTTATTTTTTTAAAAATTTTCCAGATCTTTTATTCTCCAAAAATTTAGTATTTTAACGTTAATTTCTTCATCCGAACTCCGTTTTGCGCAAATAAGATGTCGATTTCATATGTTTTTTCGAGATCTATCCATTGAACCTAACTTTATGACAATCTAAGTTTTGTAGAAAAAGTTACGATTTCATAAGTTTTCTCCGTTTCGTGCGAATCCTTTGTTAATCAATGATCTGACCGATCATTGCCTATGATCGGTCAGATCATTGCCTATGATCTAACAGATCATGGCTTATGATCGGTCAGATCATAGGCGACAAAAAAAATTCCAGATTTTTATTTTTTTCAAAATTTAGTATTTTGGTGTTAACTTCTTCATTCGATCGAACTTCATTTCGCGAAAATAAGGTATTGATTTCATTTAATTTTTCGTCATCTATTCATTGAATCTAAATTCGTTTCAAGTAAAAAAGTTTTTAGAGAGATGTTTTTGAGTTTTTTGGTAAAAATTTAGAGTTGAGAGAGAAAAAAATATAGAAAGAGAGATAGAGAGACTTTAGAGTGAAGTAGAGAGACTTTAAATGGTTTTTGGTCTTTTCACACTCAGATGACATCAACAATGATTTCTTAAATATAAGAAATAGAAAGTTAGGATTTGGTTCATTAAAACTCAATTTTCGAGGTCAAATATGCAATTTTCCCATCTTATTGCTCAAAACGAAAATATTAAATTGACATAAATTAAAAACTCAACAATCAAATAAACCTATTTCTCAAAATTCGGAGATGAATTAGACACAAATTAAAAACTTAAAAACTAAATAGATACAAACCTCAAAATTTAGGAACCAAAAAGATAATCTATTCATAATATTTTTTTTTTTTTTTTTTTTTTTTGTGGCAAACACTTTTTATCCAATTATAATTGAATCTAGTGGAAACGTGGCTCATTTATTTTCAATAAAAATGTAAAAGTTGAAAACTAGAAAGAGGTTCTGGTTCTCGCCTTACATGCTCCCAAGTCCAAGGCCAACAATTAGGGCAGAAAGAAAGACCCCACCCACGCCACCATTACCAATTCGTTTTTTTTGGATAGAATACGTATAAACTAAACGCCGCATCTCCATCATCAAGATCTTGCCATCTCACTCTTTTTGAAACGTGTCAAAATCATAGTGGATACCTATTCTTTTAGGTCGAAATTGGAAAAAAAAAAAAAAATCAATCAAAGATCGGATTATCTGTTTTCTTTTCTTTTTCATTTCTCCAAATTCTCTTTTCTTAATCTCTAAGATACTTTCTTTGTCTGAATTTCTTCAATTTCTGGGTAAAGAAGGAAAAGGGTTTGTTTTTGTTGTCCCGCTCGATGTCGACAATTTCGATTTACAGACCTGAGTTCTTGGGAATGGGATCCATTCATGATGGATTCCGTAAGCACCTCAAATTTCACAGAAATTCTCCTTCTTGGACCATGTAAGTTTCCATGGCTTCTTTAATTTCTTGAAAATTTAAATAAAAAGAAAAAAAAATTGAATTTGAAACAGGGCAATGGATTCTAAATCATCATCATCATCCCAAACAATGAAAAAGGAAGAAGTTGTAATCCAGCTTCCAACGCCGATGTTAAATGATCGTAGAAGTCCATCGTCGCCATCAGATGGTTTACAATTCAATAGGCAGCAGCCCTCAGAGCAAGATCTCATTCACAAAAAAAGATTGGAGTTTAGTCAATTCGTGGCAAGGGAAGCTGTTCTTGATGAAGAATTATGGGTAAGATTTTCTTTTCTTTTCTTTTATTTTTTCAATTTTCAAATCTTCCTTCTTAAAATCATAAATAAGTGTTGGTGTTTATGTTTAATGTTGTGGCAGACAGCAGCTTGGCTCCGAGCTGAAAGTCATTGGGAGAATCGAATGAATGAACGGTAAAATAAACCCACTTCTTTTTTGTGTTTATATTGCAGAAGAAATCAAAAGATGAATTGGGTGTTTTTTAATATTATTATTAAATGTTCTAGTAGGCTTTAAGGAATTTATACAAATGGGGTTAAAGAGAGAACCAAAATTTGGAAGAAAGTTAAAGAATTTATAAAGTTTTAAGAAAGTGAAAGCATTTGGACAAAACTGATTGTAGCTCTGATTTAACACAGATATGTTGACACCTTCAAAAGGAAATTTGCAGATCAGGTAGGATTTGGCTTAGCTTTGTTTCAATTTGCTGAATGGTTAAAGATGAGTTAAACTCATAACTTTACTCCCTTTTTGGCAGGAATTTAATGCCATAAAAAGGAGATGCAAAGGTTTGCAACATGGACAGACATGCACATGCATTATCACAGTGAGCATTGTCTTTTTTTTTTTTAGCTTCTTCCTTATGTAGGAGGAATTAGTTTTTGAAGTTTTTTGTTCTGAATTTTCTCAGGTGAGGAAAGAACAGAAGAATCAAAAGCGAATAGTGATTAAAAGTGTAGTAGCAACTCTTGATCTGAGCTACCGGTATTTGATGCATGGCGAGACTTTTCCCGGGGTACACATCCGTTCAAACTTTTTCTAGACCATATATATTATGTTATCATAGACTTGCTTTAAATCCTCAATCTTTACTCAGGAAAGAGTGAAGAGTCATTTCTGCAGCATCAACAAAGCAACCCCGAACAGATATGCTTATATTGCAAACCTTTGTGTTTCAAAAGCAGCACGCCGTCAGGGAATAGCTAGCAATATGTTGAAGTTCGCAGTTGAACTCGCAAGATTCAGTGGTTAGACACAATGATATATCATTTTCATATCATTCCTTCGATGTGAAAGCTAATTTTCTTTAATTAAAATTTGAATAGAATCATAAGGTTTGCAATTTCTCATTGAACTTTGTCACAGGTATTGGACAGGTATATGTGCATGTAGATAGAAACAACAAACCCGCTCAAGAATTGTACCAAAAGATAGGTTTTGAGGTAATTTCTATTAGCTATATGAATGGGAAATTTCTTCATATTTGTCGTGACTGAAGTCGTGGAGCTCAGACATATCTTTCTTTTTCAGGTGGTCGAAATTGCAAGCTCACAGTTATTGGAAGAACAAACTTACCTACTTTGTATAAACACACATAAGCCAAACTAAGCACCACATTCATATCGATATCATTGTCAAGATTTTTAAATTGACAATATTCAATCACTAAAATGTGAGTGTCTTGTAGAGAATGAAATTTGGTAAGGTGAATACAAAAAGTGAGGGTAATATTCTACCTGTCTAAAATACCTATTTGCAAAATGCTTCTATCAAAAATCGCAAAATCATTTACAGGTCATAACAAACATTTGACGTGAATCACCACTAGATTTAAGTACTGGTATAGTTTCTTTCCTAGACGAGTCACCCAAAATTAGCATGAGGATGGCATGCGAGAATCTTGGAAAATATCAGAGTACTTGATGTTCTTCAAAAGTGGAGCCAACTTTAATCCAATTATCTCTAACTCTGAATTCGAGTGACCATCCAAAAATATGTTGGTTACCTATCAATAAATCACACCATTGTGTTAATTGTATTATGGCTTGGCAGTTTCCAAGGAAAATGACAATCCAATAACTTTATTTAGCACAATATTACATGTAACCGAGGGGTGGACCTGACAAACATACCTGAGTACATCCTGAGAGTTTAAGCACTCTTAGAGACGAGCAATTGTCAACAATCAAACCAAGATACTCATCGGTAAGCTTCCGACACCAAGACAGGTCGAGACTAACCAGACTCATAGAAAAAGAAGCTAGTGATATTGCTGTGCTGCGGTCAACCTGCACAAACTCTAACAAATCCCAATCAATCAAGAGAGAAACAAGGTCTGCTCCAACATGTCCCATTTTCTCAAGTAAATATTAATAATAATAACAAAAAAAAAAAAAAAACTAAATTGATCAAAACTCGAGAGTGAACGAAATCAAGATACAACATTACTTTTATTAATTAAAAAAAAAATAACTAAACAATGACGTCACCTTTGCAAATTCACTTATGAAGCAAAAGATTGAAAATACTATAATAAACCTGAGTGGGAGAGAGCAATACATACCTTCTTGATACTATTTAATGAAAGTTCCTTTAAATTCCCTCCAGAAATCTCCACAAATGCAGCAACAGCTTCATCGCTGACAACAACAGACATGATTTTGGATCACTCAGGTAAAATTGCAAAAAGTAAGTTACTAACACCTCGAACATGCATGAAAGTTTGAATTTGATACCTTACTATTAATTAATCTATTAGTTTTTAAATATATTGTACAATACATTCATCTTTTAGAATAGAAATGACCAAAAAAAAAAAAAAGGTTCCACATAGTTATTCAGCCAGCTTTAAATATAAGAATATATAAACCTTTTTTTTATTATTGTTGACCCAAAAATAGCTCATAACTAATGGTTTAAAATTCTAATACCGTGCTCATAACCAATGTGGGCGGATGCACATATGGGGTAAAGGGGGGCAGTTGCCCCTCCTCAATTTAAAAAAAGAAAGTTTTTCAATGCAAAAAAATGAAAAAAAAGAGGATTTTTTAGTGTATTTTATCTATTTCCCCTCTTAATTTATTAAAAATAGTCTTAAGTAGAAACGTGTAGACACTAATAATTAAAAAATATATCTATTTCTCAAGTAAATATTAATAATAATAAAAAAAAATTCTGGCACTGCCCCTGCTTCCATGTGTACACACTAATAATCAAAAGGGCATCAGTCTCAAAAGAAAAATAAAATCCAGCGGAAAATGATATATGATTTAACTAAAATGGTATGTTTCAACAACTACTATAAATCGCTTCAGTCTAAGTAAATAAATAGGTGAAGGCAGGCATTATGTACTACCAATAGATTGATAACAAATATGATCTAATTAACTTCACCATTCATAAGAAATAAATGCAAACTTATATATAATTAAATATCTATATAAAACTCTGGTGAGAAATGGGAACCTGAATAAATTTCGGGAAAGAATTAATTTTTGTAGATCCTGGCAACCACTTGCTAGACAGCATAAAGCATAATCACTCAGCTTAGACACGTTCATGAGGTTTATTGCTCGTAGAGTAGAACAAGTTTCTGAGATCACTTTAATGGATTTATCAGTCAATTCTCTGCACCAAAGAGAAAACAAGCATAAATCATCAAGGTGAAAACGTAATGAAATGTAACTCAATGGTACTGTTTAGAAACGTGTAGAAGAGACATACATGCAATCAGATAAAATGAGCTCCTTTATATGATGACCCCTAGCAGTTATAAATTCCCAAATGAAGTTATCACAAATGCTATCAATTCCAGCCAATGACAGCACTTCCAAATGTTCAAGCTTTTTTAATGCCGAAACCATTCGCATAGGAACAAGGTTTTGGCAATCACGAAGATACAATTCCCTCAAGGTTGACCCCAAAGAGTCAGCTAGAGTGTCAATGCTTGAGGAGGTGAGAAAGGAGCACTGGCTGAGGTTTATTGATCGCAATGCAGGAGCAGAAGATACAAGTGCAGCTATACCAACATCAGAAAGACGACATGCACCGGAAAGGGATAAAGACTCCAGAGCAGGTAAGCTATTTGGTGACTGAGCTAATGAAGACTGTACAACATAATCGATAATACAACGCCCACATTGGTCAAGCTGGAGTATCTGGTTCCAAAGAAACAGCAAGCCTGACTCACTAAGAACATTAAAGTATGAATGCTATAACAAGAAACACACAAGAAAGCTGAAGTCCAATTCCTACATTACACCAGTAATAATCATACAACTAATAGAGAATATAATCTCCAGTCCTTTACAAAACATGTAATTTCCTAGTCAAGCAGGGCAGAAATGGGACAACACATACACAAAAACCATAAATTTCAGTTAATTTTTCAAAAACTAGAAGGCAGAAAAGTGAATATTTTTTCCAAGCTAGAGAAACTACAAGGCAGAGTTTCAGCCTAACACAAAAGTGACTACGCACAAATGTTTAATGATATATCTATATGGAGGATTATGGAAAAGTCCTGCAAAACTCAGATTCCTTATGTTAGAACTTCAATTTTTCATCATTGATAAAATTATCAAAGGATAGTATATATACCATTAATTTGCTTGGGTCACACCCGTTGAAAGATTTCATAAACTCGTCTTCATTCAGCCAAGAACAGTCCGTTATACAAACTTCAGTTGGGGATCCATGGAAAAGAAGATCCAAGAAACGCCTGTTCATTTTTCGAGAATCACAAAGTAGCCGACTAAGCCTGTGTCTGAAAGCATCTGGAACAAAATCCAATGAACAAATTGCATCGGCATTTTGGGCAAGAATCCCTAAGCATAAATTTCTCAGCGAGGGAGGCATTGACTTTTTGCAGTTATGGCCATTACTCTTTCTAGGGATCCATAAAACTGGTTCAATAGTATTCTCCTGCGAGGAAGATTTCTTCACCGGTGGACCTTTCATGGTTCGGTCTCTAGCAATCTTCATAGCAGTTGAGAAAGGTCCAGGCCAATCTTTAATGTCTCTTTCACCTTCAGACTCAACTGAGAGGCCATTATCCACATCTTCATCACGGGCGTAGTGCCGAGCTGTCTGCAACCACTGTTCTTTTTGCCAATTACTCATCTGCTGCCTCAAGTCTGCATAAACTGCACCATTTCCTTCCTCTTCCGAACTAGACCTGGCCACCGGGCTATCATCGCTCTCAGGATCATCATCTGTCAGATGGGCAGTGCCTGAAGCCTCAGGTATAGACAACAGAGCATCACTTCTAACAAAATCAGAAAGAGACAACAAAGCATCTACAGTCAAATTTTGTTCACCAAATTCTTCAACGTTATCATATCCGCTTTTATCGATAGCAGTATGATCATGAACTAAATGATCACTCAATATCTCATCATTCCCACCTGAAGTTAAATCATCCACAACCCATTTCCCTTTCTCCCTTCTGCTAAACCTAGTCTTGCTATTAGCAGAATCATCCTCATCAATTCTAGGGAACAACTCCAATATCTCAACTTTCCCATTCCCATCACAATCAATCGCATCTTTTTCACAATCTATCAAATCCCGCCCCTCTTCATCAACATCGCAAAATTCTTTATCAGTCTTCGAAGCACGCTTCGCGGAACGTAAACTAAGGTATTCTTTGTCTAAAAACTCAGATTTTACATCACAAGATGGTGAATTGAGATCAGGTATCAATTTCCTCTTTCCCTTACAAATTCCAACAACCCATTTCCCTTTCTCTCTTCTGCTAAACCTAGTCTTGCTATTAGCAGAGTCATCCTCATCAATTCTAGGGAACAACTCCAATATCTCAACTTTCCCATTCCCATCACGATCAATCGCATCTTTTTCACAATCTATCAAATCCCGCCCCTCTTCATCAACATCGCAAAATTCTTTATCAGTCTTCGACGCACGCTTCCCGGAACGTAAACTAAGGTAGTCTTTGTCTAAAAACTCAGACTTTACATCACAAGATGGTGAATTGAGATCAGGTAACAATTTCCTCTTTCCCTTAGAAATTCCGAATTCAATGCCGTCAAAACCGTCGGTTCCCTCATTATCCGATGTCATCGCGGAAGAAAGACGGGAACAGAATCGGAAAGAGAAATAGGGAATTCTTGAATTGGTAAGGAGTAGAGGGATGAATAGGGTTAGTTATTAGGGTTTTGGGAGAAGGTTTAGAAGAAGGAGGAAAGGGAATTTCTCGAGATCTTAATACCATCATATTAACAGATTTTGAAATCGACGAGTGGTCGGTGAAATTGAGGCGCCGCGTTAGGGCAGCAGGTCAGCTCAGGTCAGGTCAAGGGCAGCGAGACCGTCACTCGACAGGAATTCGGGAAGTGAAAAGGAAGGGAAGAGAGGTTTCCTTTGTACCCCCATTTTGGCGGCGGTAGTTTTTCCCGCCAGATCCCTCTCTCTCTCTCTCCTTTTTTTCATATTTGTCCTCTTTAATTTTTTGTTTTTTTATTACCCTTTTGCCCCTCTTTAATTATTAATTTTATATATTTAAAATTTTATTTTTATTTTTATTAAATGACTTTTATACGCCGTCAGGAATAGCTAGCAGCAATATGTTGAAGTTCGCGGTTGAACTAGCAAAATTCAGTGGTAAGACAATGATACATGATTTCCATATCATTCCTTCGTTGTGAAATCTAATTTTATTTAATTAAAATTTGAATAGAATCTTAGGTTTGCAATTTCTCATTGAAATTAGTACAATTTATCTATTTACCCTTTTTTTTTTTTTTTCCTAATATGAGCTTTATATAATTTTTGCCCTACAATTTTATTAAGAATGAAAATATATATATATATAAATTGAAGAAATTTAGATGAAAATTGAAAATTAAGTATAATTTTTCTCAAAATTAGCTCCATCTAATTTCCCCCCTTAAAAAAAATTCTGGCTCCGCCCTTGTGTGCATGTTAGATAGAAACCACAAACCCGCTCAAGAACTATACTAAAAGATAGGTTTTGAGGTAATTCTAATAGCTATATGGATGGGAAATTTCTTCATATTTGTCGCGACGAAACTGAAGTCGATGAGCTCAGACATATCTTTCTTTTTCAGGTGGTCGAAATTGCAAGCTCTCAGTTATCGGAAGAACAAACTTACCTACTTTGTATAAACACGCAAGCCAAACTAAGCAACCACATTCATATTGATATCATTGTCAAGATTTTTGAATTGACAATTTTCAATCACTAAAATGTGCGTGTCTTTGTATACCTGAGAATGAAATTTGGGAAGGTGAATACAAAAAGTGAGGGTAATATTCTACCTGTCTAAAATATCTATTTGCAAAATGCTTCTATCAAAAACCGCACAGGTCATAACACACATTTGACGTGAATCACCACTAGATTTAAATACTGGTTTAGTTTCTTTCTTAGACAAGTCACCCAAAATTAACACGAGGATGGCATGCGAGAATCTTGGTGAATATCAGAATACTCGACGTTCTTCAAAAGTGGAGACAACTTTAATCCAATTATATCTAACTCTGAATTCGAGTGTCCATCCAAAAATGTGTTGGTTACCTATCAATAAATCACACCATTGTGTTAATTGTATTATGGCTTGGCAGTTTCCAAAGAAAATGACAATCTAATAACTTTATTTAGCAAAATATTAAATGTAACCGAGGGGTGGACCTGACAAACATACCTGAGTACATCCTGAGAGTTTAAGCACTCTTAGAGATGAGCAATTGTCAACAATCAAACCAAGATACTCATCGGTAAGCTTCCGACACCAAGACAGGTCGAGACTAACCAGACTCTTAGCAAAAGAAGCTAGTGATATTGCTGTGCTGCGGTCAACCTGCACAAACTCTAACAAATCCCAATCAATCAAGAGAGAAACAAGGTCTGCTCCAACATGTCCCATTTTCTCAAGTAAATATTAATAATAATAAAAGAGTTAATATAGCCTAAATTTGATCAAGTATGAAGCAAAAAATGGAAAATATTATAATGTATCTATACAAATTCACTTATGAAGAAAAAGCTGGAAAATATTATAATGTATCTGAGTGGAAGAGAGCAATACATACCTTCTTGACACTATTTAATGAAAGTTCCTTTAAATTCCCTCCAGAAATCTCCACAAATGCGGCAACAGCTTCATCGCTGACAACAACAGACGTAATTTTGGATCACTCAGGTAAAATTGCAGAAACTACGCTACTAACACCTTGAACATGCATGAAAGTTAGGATTACCTTACTATTAATTAATCTATTAATGTACAATACATTCATCTTTTAGAATAGAAATTACAAAAAAGAAAAGAAAAAGTTCAACATAATTATTCAGCTTCAAATATAAGAATATATAAACCTTTTTTTTAATGATCGTTGACCCAAAAATAGCTCATAACTAATGCTTTAAAATTCTAATACCTTGCATGTGTACTAATAAACAGAAAGGGCATGCATGGGTCTCAAAAGAAATAAAATCCAGCAAAAAATGATATATGATTAACTTTAAAACTTGCTAAAAAATGGTATATTTCAACAATTACTATAATTGATTCAATCTAACTAAATAAATAAGTGAAGACATTATGTACTACCAATATTATTAACAACTATGATCTAATTAACTTCTCCAACATTCATAAGAAATAAACCCAATCATATAAAGAACTAAATATCTACATAAAACTCTGATGAGAAATGGGAACCTGAATAAATTTCGGGAAAGAATTAATTTTTGAAGACCCTGGCATCCAATCGCTAGACAGCATAAAGCATAATCACTCAGCTTTGACACTTTCACGAGGTCTATTGCTCGTAGAGCAGAACAAGTTTCTGAGATCACTTGAATGGATTTATCAGTCAATTTTCTGCACCAAAGAGGAGAAAAGGTAAAGAATGTAACTCAATGGTACTGATTAAAATCATCCATAGAAACGTGTAGAAGAGACATACAAGCAATCAGATAAAATGAGCTCCTTTATATGATGACCCCTAGCAGTTATAAATTCCTGAATGAAGTTATCACGAACACTTTGAATTCCAGCCAATGAAAGCACTTCCAAATGTTCAAGCTTTTTTAATGCTGAAACCATTTGCATAGGCTCAAGATTTTGGCAATCGCAAAGATACAATTCCCTCAAGGTTGACCCCAAAGAGTCAGCTAGAGTGTCAATACTTGAGGAGGTGAGAAAGGAGCACTGGCTGAGATTTATTGATCGCAATGCAGGAGCAGAAGATACAAGTGCAGCTATACCAGCATCAGAAAGACGACATGCACCGGAAAGGGATAAAGACTCCAGAGCAGGTAAGCTATTTGGTGACTGAGCTAATGAAGACTGTACAACATAATCGATAATACAACGCCCACATTGGTCAAGCTGGAGTATCTGGTTCCAAAGAAACAGCAAGCCTGACTCACTAAGAACATTAAAGTATGAACGCTAAAACAAGAAACACACAAGAAAGCTGAAGTCTAATTCCTACATTACACCAGTAATAATCATTATACTAATAGATAATATAATATCCAATCCTTTACAAAACAAGTAATTTCCAAGTCAAGCAGGGCAGAAATGGGACAACACATACACAAAAACCATAAATTTCAGTTAATTTTTTCAAAAAAGCTAGAGAAACTACAAGGCAGAATTTCAGCCTAACGCAAAAGTGACTACACACAAATGTTTAATGATATATCTATATGGAGGATTATGGAAAAGTCCTGCAAAACTCAGATTCCTTATGTTAGAACTTCAATTTTTCGTCATTGATAAACTTATCAAAGGATAGTATATATACCATTAATTTGCTTGGGTCACACCCGTTGAAAGATTTCATAAACTCGTCTTCATTCAGCCAAGAACAGTCCATTACACAAACTTCAGTTGGGGATCCATGGAAAAGAAGATCCAAGAAACGCCTGTTCATTTTTCGAGAATCACAAAGTAGCTGACTAAGCCTGTGCCTGAAAGCATCTGGAATAAACTCCAATGAAGCAATTGCATCGACATTTTTGGCAAGAATTCCTAAGCATAAATTTCTCAGCGAGGAAGGCAATGACTTTTTGCAGTTATGGCCATTACTTTTTCTTGGGATCCATAAAACTGGTTCATTAGTATTCTTCTGCGAGAAAGATTTCTTCACCGGTGGACCTTTCATGGTTCGGTCTCTAATAATCTTCATAGCAGTTGAGAAAGGTCCAGGCCAATCTTTAATGTCTCTTTCACCTTCAGACTCAACTGAGAGACTATTATCCACATCTTCATCACGGGCGAAGTGCCGAGCTGTCCGCAACCACTGTTCTTTTTGCCAACCACTCCACTGCCGCCTCAAGTCTGCATTTGCAACTGCACCATTTCCTTCCTCTTCCGAACTAGACTCAGTCACCGGGCTATCATCGTTCTCAGGATCATCATCTGTCAGATGGGCAGTGCTTGAAACCTCAGGTATAGACAACAGAGCATCACTTCTAACAAAATCAGAAAGAGACAACAAAGCCTCTACAGTCAAATTTCGTTCACCAAATTCTTCAACGTTATCATATCCGCTTTCATCGATAGCAGTATGATCATGAACTAAATGATCACTCAATATCCCATCATTCCCACCTGAAGTTAAATCATCCACAACCCATTTCCCTTTCTCTCTTCTGCTAAACCTAGTCTTGCTATTAGCACAATCATCCTCATCAATTCTAGGGAAAAACTCCAATATCTCAACATTCCCATTCCCATCACGATCAATCGCATCTTTTTCACAATCTATCAAATCCCGCCCCTCTCTGTCAGCATCGCACAATTCTTTATCAATCTTCGAAACACGCTTACCGGAACGTAAACTAAGGTACTCTTTGTCTAAAAATTCAGACTTTACATCACAAGATGATGAATTAAGCTCGGGAATCAATTTTCTCTTTCCCTTAGAAATTCCCAAATCAATGTTGTCAAAACCGTCGGTTCCCTCATTATCCGATTTCATCGCAGAAGAAAGGCGAGAACTCCGCCTCCGAGTAAGTGCGGGAACGGAATCAGTAGTAGAATGAGAAAGAGAAATCGGGGATTCTTGAAGTTGAGAAGGAGTAGAAGGATGAATAGGGTTAGTTATTAGGGTTTTGGGAGAAGGTTTAGGAGAAGGAGAAATGGGAATTTCTCGAGATCTTAATACCGTCATTATCAGATTTTGAAATCGAAGAGTGGTCGGAGAAATTGAGGCGCTGCGTTAGGGCAGGGCAGGTCCGGTCCGGGGCAGTGAAACCGTCACTCAGACAGGAATTCGGGAAGTGAAAAGGAAGGGAAGAGAAGCTTCCTTTGTACACCCCTTTTGGCGGCGGTTGTTTTTCCCGCCAGATCCCTCTCTCTCTCTTTTTTTTTTTTTTTTAATATTTGTAAAATAGGGTATCGATTTTAATATTTTACACGTTTTTATCTCTTTTTTTTTTTTTTTTAATCTCTAAATTTTGTTTAATTTTTTATTTATGTTTTTTATGAATCTCCAACTTTCAAATTTTAGATAGTTCTATTTCTTATCCTATTATTTTCTCTTTTGATAAAACAAAATACAATTATCTCTATTCATGTTGTTTGGTTTCAAATGTGAGTTATGTAATCACAAACTAGATCGTTATTCGATATTTATATTGAAAAATTGGGGTTATTTGTGACAAATAACAAGAGGATTTGAATTATAATAAATATATAAAATTTAGGGATTAAAGCATAAATTTTTAATAATTTAGGTATCAAAATAAGGTAAGTGATAAAATTTGAGAAAGTAAGATAAACCGAACATTCGTATTCAATATCAAAACAAAATAGAAAAGTGATGGAGACGAACTCGAAGGAATGATTTCACTACTCTAGTTTATGGAATAAAATATTAATTTAGTCAAAAATAACAAAATGACATTCTATAAGTCAACATAAATTCTTAATTACCTCTCCCGAGCATCGAATTAAGGTTCACTCTTAATTAAGAAACCAATATTCATATTCAATATCAGTAGTGTATTAATCACAAGTTCTTTTTAGACTTGTAAGAAAAAAAAATAAGTTTCTCAACTCTAATTTTCTCTTAGTTATGTTCCTAAGTTCTATCACAAAACCACCTCTCACGAGTGTTAGATTTTACGATTAAAATCAATTAATCTATAGTCCATAGATCAAGGGCATTAAGCATATAAGAACATAAATAGAACAATTATTAATTGTATTTAAAACTAAATTAAATAAATCAAAACATAAACATAGAGTAACTACATCAATTTGCTAGGAAAAGTAAACAAGCAATCCATAAAACTAAAATTAATAGAATAAAATTAAAATATGATTCTAAAAGACATAGATAGACAAATAGAAAGAATTTGGAGAAATTATTGATGCTCTCAAGCTTCCCAGCCTTCGAAACCTTCAAAAATCACCAAATTCTATCAAAGCTAGTTTGACTCAGATTACATAAGAGAGAGCCATCGCTTGAATCTAAGCGAGATGTTGCTTGGCAATTGAGCGAGCCATCACTGAAGTTCAAGCGTCGCATCCCTTGATAGTCAAGCGAGCCATTGTTCAAGTTCAAGCGATGAATCTTTTAATCAATTTCTTGACAATATCTTGTTTTTTCCTATTTTCTTCATCTTTTTCTTTAAATCTTCAACCTTTTCCTAATAAATTTTGTCTTTCTTCATTAACCTACAAAATAAATAAAATTAGAATATAAGTTAATAAAAGTCCCAAAAACAAACTAAATTTAAGAATAAGGATATATAATAAGTGGGTATAAAACACACTTATCAAAAAGTTAATACAGATGGTTTATATATATATATATGCATACCAAATGTAATTGAATTGTACATATAATTTTATTAGATGACATTTTTTCTCTAAGTATTAAAAAAAAAAACAAATGTTATGTCATTTTTGAAATTCTAAAAATTTTGTTATCATGATAATATGAATTCTTAAAATGTTATTTTTGAAAAAACCTCCATTTTTCTTATTAGTGGTGTTTATTATTTATAATTGTGTCTGAAAATTAATAGAAGTTTTCTCAAATAGCATAAATCTGTAAACTAATTACTAAAATGTTAGAAATTTTTAAAAATTACTCAAATAGTATAATTACAGTTCAATAAATTATTAGACTATATATTTGTTTTTTTTCATGGTTATTTTCAATTAATTTAATTGATTTTTGCTATTTTAAGTATAAGTTCAATAATTTATTGAACTATTTGATTATTTTTTTATTATTATTTTCAATGCTTTATTGGTTTTTTTAGTTCAATAAATAATTGAACTATAATTATGCTATTTGAGTACTTTTAAAAAGTTATAACATTTCAATATTTAATATGTAAAAATATATTATTTCAGTACTTGTCCCTAAATTTATTGTTTTTATAATTTATAATATTTTTAATTGTAAAGACCTGACTTTTCAGAGTAATAAATAAACATATTTTTAAGCAGCGGAAGACTCAATAAATATCATTTATTGAAAATTTGAAATTTCACTTAAATCAAATAAACATTTAATAAAAACGACAACTCCGGAGTTAAAATCTTTACAAATTTGTTCTTAATTAACAAAATGTTTAAAGACTAACACGAGTCTCAAATCTCATAAAACAAAATAAAGTCAATAAAATTCGAATACTTTATTCATTAACTCAATAAAAATTAAAGATGCATTTGGCTAGCAACCACAACATGAACCACTCATCTTTGCCACATCATCAACCGCCACCTCTCGGTCCTTTGTTCCCTGAAAAATAATTATAGCACTATGAGGCTAAATCCAGTGAGAAAACGACTTAATCAAAGACGAAGTCTTAAATAGTCTCTAACAATTCAAACCGAGTCCCAAGCACTCAAACACTCTCCAATAACATCTAAGGCACAAAATCACTTAAAACTTCAAGTCTCACTCACTTACATGAATAGACAATTCTCACTAATTCCATATTCAATACCTTTAACCACCAATCTCACTTAGATCACCAATCTTTCCGTTCTCATAACCATAGTAAATATCCACACTTTTTATAATCTCATTCTCATACATGAATAGACAGCTCTAAGTAGCTCCATATTCAAGGTTATTCAATAAATACTTTCATACATGAATAGGCAACACTATCGGGTTCCATATTCAAGGTTTCTCGATAAAACTCCCTTTACATGGGTAGACAACTCTCACTAATTTCATACCCAAGGTTTTTATTCATAATCTCCCAACATCGATACTTAACATTCCGAACAACTAGAATTTTTTCTAAGTTAACAAAACAATTAATTTCACAAACCACTAAGAAGGCGGTCCCTCAGAACTACTATCACTTCTTAGTACTTGGTTATAGCCTCAACTATAACTAATAATCCCCTAATGAATCATTCGTACGAACAATGATCATTAGTACTCCATTATGGACTTTTCCATAACTAAAATGACTAAGTGTTGAGCTCGTAGCCTCAAAACTAGTAAGCATAATCAAACCGGCCATCAATATCATCACAAACAACATTATACATATGATAATGTTAATTAAAATTCAATTATAAACATTTAATTACAGAAGCCCACACATATAAATCAAATCACAAGGTTCAAATTTCGAGGTTTTTCAGGAAAACAAATACCATAATACCCTTTTTGAAAGAACACAATATTTTTGTTCTAATTAATCGATCAAGCCTGATTAATATTATTTAATAAAATAATATTGATTTTTAACTTTCTCGTGACGGGGCGTTACATTAATTTATTTGAATCTGCTATATGCTATAATAAAAGTTTATATACTAAATATATTTTTATTTAATTTTTACTAATAAAAAATTGTATACTAAGTATATCTCATATTTATTATTTCTGATGTTCATTCTTTTTAATACCACCATCAATAAATATAAATTATAACTATTATCTGACAATATTATGACATTTTAGTAATTAATATATTTTTAAGTAAATTTATTAGATTTTTTTGTCCTTTTAAGTTCAACATATTGTTGAACTTCAATTTGGGTGCTTTTTAAAATATTCTGACATTTTAGTAATTAGTATATAGAAATATGTTATTTCAGTAATTGACCCTAAAACGTAATTGTACATTAATTATTTACTATGAATATTAAATTAAATTGCACTACAAAAAAACTGTCAAAATGCGACCAGAAATTTGCGACAAAAAAAATGGTAGTTTTATGGTGACCACCTGGTCACTTTCTTTGAAGGTTGACTCTAAGTGACCATCTGGTCACTTTTTTTGCGACCAGATTGCGACCAAAAGCAGAAGTAGTCTTAAAATATGGCGCGAAAAAAGCGACCAGATGGTCACCTAAAAAAACGACCCTCTGGTTGCATTTTTGTGACTAAAATATGCCTTGGTAGCAAAAAATGGCGCGTAATTTTGGAGGGAAGAAAGCTACCAAGTGGTCACAATTAAAAGTGACTAACTGGTCGCAATTTTGGTGACCTAAAAGTGAGCAGTGGTAGCTTATAATTGGAGGGAAGAAAGCTACCAAATGGTCACAATTAAAAGTGACCAGATGGTCGCAAATTATGCGATTTGATGGGACCAATAATTGATAAAGAATTTGGTGGGATAAAAGCTACCAAGTGGTCACCAAAAAAGTGACCATGTGGTCGTAAATTCTGACTTGATGTGACCCGGGGCAGCACTACAAAAAAACTGTCAAAATGCGACCAGAAATTTGCGACCAAAAAAAGTGGTAGTTTTATGGTGACCACCTGGTCACTTTCTTTGAAGGTTGACTTTAAGTGACCATCTGGTCACTTTTTTTGCGACCAGATTGCGACCAAAAGTAGAAGTAGTCATAAAAAATGGCGCGAAATTATGGCGCAAAAGAAGCGACCACTTGGTCACCTAAAAAAACGACCATCTGGTCGCATTTTTGTGACTAAAATATGCCTTGGTAGCAAAAAATGGCGCGTAATTTTGGAGGGAAAAAAGCTACCAAGTGGTCACAATTAAAAGTGACCACCTGGTCGCAATTTTTGTGACCTTTATTGAGCATTGGTAGCTTAAAATTGGAGGGAAAAAAGCTACCAGGTGGTCACAATTAAAAGTGACCACCTGGTCGCAATTTTTGTGACCTTTATTGGGCAATGGTAGCTTAAAATTGGAGGGAAAAAAGCTACCAAGTGGTCACAATTAAAAGTGACCACCTGGTCGCAATTTTTGTGACCTTTATTGGGCAGTGGTAGCTTAAAATTTTGGCGGGAATTAAGCTACCATATGGTCACATTAGAAAGTGACCGAATGGTCGCAAATTCTGTGATTTTATATGACCAATAATTTATAAATAACTAGTTTTTTAACACGTGCGATGCACGTGGAATTTTTAGTCTTATTTTACAATTCAATTGTATACTTTAAGAGTTTTATGTGTATTAGTTAAAATGTTTGTTAATCAGCTTTTTAAATTATATTTATTTTATGAACAAATAAAATATTTAATGATTGTTGATTTTTTCCCACTTGTATTTATGGGGTAAAATAGATAAAGTAAAAGGAAAATTACATTATAAGCTTAAGAAAGAAAAAATAAAAATAAGAATAGATGATTGAAAAAATTACCAATAATTCCAAAATTTCAAGATGTGGTTAATTTTATTGATTACATTTCTTAACAATAATAATAATGTCAATTAAATAAAAATTATTCACTTTCAATTAATATAAAACTCTTCAAGATCAAGAAGCTATCTAAACGCCTTTAGATTTTTCTAAAATTTGTGTAGAGTAAATAATAATATTTAACCTCGTCTTGAAAATATCTGAATTTCATACAAAGAGAGAACAATAATATTGTACAGAGAAGAATTATATTTTCCTGAAACCTCTAGTTGAATCTAGTCCTTTTGACTCTTTTAATTTGTTCAAGTAAAGCATTTACAATTATGAATAAAGCAATAGACCAAACTTAAAATCAAAAGATGATGAAATACGATGAAAATGAAATTAATTTTTTTTTTTTATTATAAGAAAGATTCCTCTTGATTTCAACTTTGACATGTTTATATCGAATTCTGCAGTGGAATTGCTTCGAATGAATATGTGGATGCAAATTATATATAAATATGTACATCTTCAATAGTCTATTTGGTTCCCTTCTAGCACTTTCTATCTTGAAAAACAAGAATAAAATTATCTATATCTATTAAAAAAAACTCTTAAATAGAATCAAATAGTTCCAAATCAAGAATTACAAAAATTTATCTCGAAAATCATGAAGAAACATATCAATGAATATAACAACATGGAAACAAGAGTTCCCGTCATATGTAAATATCAGAAAGTAACCCAATATATAAAAAAAAAAAGTATATAAATATTAATATTTGCGACCAAGTGGTCGCAATTTCACAAAAAATGTGACCACATGGTAGTAATTTAGAAGGGAAAGGCGACCAAATGGTAGCATTTTAGGGTTTAGGGTTTTTTAGGGTTTAGGGTTTAGGGTTTTGGAGAGAAAGGCGACCAAATGGTCGCATTTTTGGAAAAGTATAATAATATTTTTTTTAAAAATACAAGTGGAATTGCGACCATATGGTCGCAAATATGGGCGGTAAGTTTAAATTTTCATGAAATTTATGGCGGTGAATTTAAACAATGCGACCATATGGTCGCAATATTTGGCGGTGAATTTCATTATTGCGACCAGATGATCACAATTGTTGATGGGACTCGTGATATGACAGCTGTTCTTGGTAATGGTAACTGGGCGACCAAATGGTCGCTTTTATAATAAATGCTACCATTTGGTCGCAAATCTCTCTGAAAATGCGACCATATGGTCGCATTTGCCCCAGCACGCGCGACCTTTGGTTTCTTGTCATAATTACATATTTGCGACCAGTTGGTCGCAAATTATGATTTAAATTCCCATCCCTTTCCTTTCCCCCGTTTCTTTTTCTTTTCTCTGTTTCTTCTTTTCTTTTTTCTGCCTTTCTCTTCTTTTCTGCCTTTCTCTTTTTCTTCCTCTCTTTTTGTTCTTTTCTCTCTTTCCCCTCTCCCGTTCCCCATTATTTCTTCCCGTTCCCGTTCCCATTCTTACTCTAAACCGAAAACCCTCAACCCCCAATCCCGGTTTCGATTACGAGGTTAGTTTTCGTATCAAATTGAAGTTTAGTTTAAGAATTTAGTTTACTTAGTTTTAGTTTTTAGTTTTTAATTAAGTAGTTTAGTTTAGTTTTGTTAATTTAATTAGTTTTAGTTTAATGAATCGAAATTTGTGTAATCAATTACTTAGTTTACTTTAGTTTAATTCATAGCATTTTAGTTTACATTAACTAATTAATTAGTTTACTTTAATTTTATTACTTTAAGTAATTTTAGTTTAATTAATCTAATAGTTTAATTAATCTAACTTAGTTTACTTTAATTCAATTTAAGTAGTAATTAATTTAATTACTTAATCTAATTTAGTTTAATTACTTATTTAGTTTATTTAAGATAGTTTACTTTAATTTAATAAAATTAAACTAAATTAATTTATAATTACACTAGTTTAACTTTTAATTTTAGTTTAATTAATGTAATTTAGATTACTTTAATTAAATCAATTAATTTAAAGTAGGGTAATTAATTCAAATAGTTTAACTTCAATTATACTTAAGTAGTTTAAATTAATGAGTTACACTAATTTAATTAATTAATTTTAGTTTAATTATTAAATAAAAATTGTTTAATTACTTAATTTTAGTTACATTTGATTAAAGTAAAGTACAATTAGATTAATTAATTAGAATAATTTTGTTTAAGTATTCTAATCAATTAATTTGAATAAAAGTAAATTAAAATTAGGTTAATTGAACTAAAATTAATTCAATTAAACATAAGATTAATTAATTAAAACTAAAATAAACAAATCAATTAATTTGAATAAAAGTAAATTAAAATTAGCTTAATTGAACTAAAATTAATTCAATTAAACTTAAGATTAATTAATTAAAACTAAAATAAACAAATCAATTAATTTGAATAAAAGTAAATTAAAATTAGGTTAATTGTACTAAAATTAATTCAATTAAACTTAAGATTAATTAATTAAAACTAAAATAAACAAATCAATTAATTTGAATAAAAGTAAATTAAAATTAGCTTAATTGAACTAAAATTAATTCAATTAAACTTAAGATTAATTAATTAAAACTAAAATAAACAAATCAATTAATTTGAATAAAAGTAAATTAAAATTAGCTTAATTGAACTAAAATTAATTCAATTAAACTTAAGATTAATTAATTAAAACTAAAATAAACAAATCAATTAATTTGAATAAAAGTAAATTAAAATTAGGTTAATTGAACTAAAATTAATTCAATTAAACTTAAGATTAATTAATTAAAACTAAAATAAACTAATCAATTAATTTGAATAAAAGTAAATTAAAATTAGGTTAATTGAACTAAAATTAATTCAATTAAACTTAAGATTAATTAATTAAAACTAAAATAAACAAATCAATTAATTTGAATAAAAGTAAATTAAAATTAGCTTAATTGAACTAAAATTAATTCAATTAAACTTAAGATTAATTAATTAAAACTAAAATAAATAAATCAATTAATTTGAATTAAAGTAAATTAAAATTAGATTAATTGAAACTAAAATTAATTGAATTTTAGTTTAATTCAATTAATTTTAGTTCAATTAATCTAATTTTACTTTACTTTATTTCAAATTAAATGATTAGTTTATTTTAGTTTTAATTAATTAATCTTAAGTTTAATTGAATTACTTTTAGTTCAATTAATCTAATTTTAATTTACTTTTATTCAAATTAATTTGATTAGTTTATTTTAAATTATTTACTTAATTTATGTTAGTTTAATTTACATTATTTCATTAATTAATTAATTAAATAAACTAATCAATATTTTACTTACGTAATTAGTATTAAATTAGTTTATTTTGGTTGTAGGATTATGACGGCAGACGACGCGTCCTCCCCAGGTCAGACGAGCCCGACGACGCGGGTGACGAGGGGTCTCTGCAGACGCCATCGGCGTTGCCCCGATGCGGACTGACTACGGAGGAGTTGGACATCCTCTTTAGTTACGAGACCGGACTTGCCGCCACGCTCGATGATGGAGTCCCCGAGACCAAGTCTGCGACACCACGATCGCCGCAGGACTCCCTTGCCACAACTCCGGGCTTAGCATCAGGTGCGCATCAGGGTATGCGTCCGGGTCGGCGTCGGGTCGGATCCGTGGCCCCTCGACTTCATGCACGCAGCTGCCTCGGCGCAGACTCTACCCTTCTGGATTGAAGGGGATACGTAAGTAATTTTGTTTACTATTTTTCAAAGTGTTTTTTATTCCTTTTAACTAATAGTTTCTAATATATAGCACAATAATTTTTTTGATTTTGCAGAGTACGGTAGATACCTGACTCGTTTTAAAACAGGTTTGAGGTCCTCCAGAGCATGCCTCTACCAAGTGACCTTCACTGGACGAAGATTCCGACGACAGGAGAAAAGTCGGATGTACGACAATTGGAAGGTAAAACCATCATTCATTTTCATAATTAATTAATTTTGAAATTTATAGAAATAAATTTATTACTTTAACAATTTTTTATTTCAATTTTTTCAATATGAAGTTTCCTGTTATCGATCCCGATATCACCGACGGTAGATTGTTCCCCCTATGGGACAGTCACGTCCTGGGATCGATTCAAGGACCTCATGTTCCGGGCGCGAGAAAGCAAGCGAGAAACCGCCCCGTGTGGATGAGCCCGGAGGACCACGCGCGGCTTCTCACGAGCTTGAGCACTCTTGAGGGCAAGGCAGTGTCAAGCAGGAATAAGGCCAACCGCGCGAAGAATCCCACCAAACACACAACGGGGGCGCGGACCCAAGACGAGCACCATCGTCGATTGGTATGTTTTTTTTTCCGTCGTTTTCTTACTTACGTACTTTTTTCTCGTTTTCTTTTTTCAATTACTTATTAATTTATTATGTTTTATTCTTCACTCTTTAATTTTTTAGGAAGCGAAGCACGGCGCCCCGTCCTGCTGATGAGCCGCACCGAGTTCTTCACATGAAAAAGGACGGGGCGTTAATCGACGATAAAGCGAAAGATTCGTATTTAATAATTTTTTCAATTATTATTTTTTCTTTAAAATTTGTCCTACATTATATATTAACCATTTTATTTTCCGAATTTTAAATGTTTAGGAACGTTTCACGGAGTCCTTGACTCGGCGGTTGCCCACACCGGACTCTGGCAACCGACTCAGGAGGACCGTATAGAGGCGTTCTTGGAGGCCGCTGGAGGGGTTCGGCCTTGATGGGTCGGTTCCTGGGCTAGGGCTGGTACGGGCGACGCCTTTATGCAGATGTGCCCCGGGCCTCGGAATGGGAGCGAGCACTAGCTCCTGGCCCCTTCTCCAGGGTGAGCGGCGGTGCGCGCGGACATGGAGGCTATGCGCGAGGACTTCGTTACTCTAGTCGCTACTATTGAGGCCGACATACAGCACGAGTCGACGCCTGTGTCGCATCCGCTTTGGCCGCGTACTTGAGATCTCTAGGCGTCGGACCTTCATCATCGACGCCTCCTCCCCCCCCGCCCCTCCGCAGTAGTTCTAGGATTCTTTCGACTGTATAAAACGTTTTTTTAATATTTGATATATATATTTTTTATTTTAATTCCAATTTTTTTTTATGAAATTTTAATATTAATTAAATAAATAATTAATAATTAATAAATAATAATTAATTAATAATTAATAATTAATTAACTAATTATTGAAATTTAAATTTTAAAAAAAAAATCTTATATGCGACCAGATGGTCACTTTAAAAGCGACCATCTGGTCACTTTTTTACTTAGTCTAAAAGTGACCATTTGGTCACATAAAATACGACCAGATGGTCGCTTTTTAGGCGACCATCTGGTCGTATTTTAACTGAGCCTAGAAGTGACCATTTGGTCACATAAAATACGACCATTTGGTCACTTTTTATGTGACCAAATGGTCACTTCTATTGAAGATAAAATGTGACCATATGGTCCCTTTTAATGCGACCATCTGGTCGCATTTTTAAAAGTTTGACTTTTTTGCGACCAAAAATTTTTGGTCGTATATTTGTGACCATCCAGTCGCACAAATTCAGGACCGACCAGCTTTTTGGCCACCACTTAGTTGGTCGCATTTTTGGTCGCATTTTAGGTAAAAAACGACCATTTGGTCGCAATTTCGTGGTCGCAAATTGACAGTTTTTTTGTAGTGCAGTGAGGAAAATGGCGGGAAAATTTGGCGGGAAACTGCGACCAGGTGGTAGCAAAAATACTACCATCTGGTCGCAAATGAGCAGAGGAGTCCATTATAAAAACCCGTCCACCCATTGTTTGTTAGCATTGAGAAAAAAGAAAATGAGAGAGTGGATGTATGTTAGGTTGATAGACGGGTATTTGAACAATGAGTTCGTCGCAGGGGTTGAACAGTTTGTTGAGTTCTGCATGACAACTGTCTATTATGAAAAGTATGGTGGAAAGCTACGCCGCCTTGCAGGAAATGCGACAATAGGAGAATCATACCTGGTTCTGATGTGAAGGTTCATCTTTACAATCGGGGATTTGTGCGGAACTATTATCACTTGGGGTATCGTGGGAAACAAAGGAAATGTTCGACGCATTACAAGAATCGAGACAATACGAGGGTAGCGGCTCGAATGTCGAGGTTGATGTCGAAGAACGAAATGATGAACAACATTGTGGTCGATGCGACAAATGATACTTGAGGGTGCGGGGTATGGGGGCAATGAAAATATCCGGTGAAAGTTTGAACGTAGACGAAGATGAAAGAGTCATTAAAGAGGAAATGAATCCTAGGCACGTAAGATGCATGAGATGCTAAGGACGGCGATCGACCATTGTACGACGGGTGTGAGGTAAGTAAACTTGCTGCTGCTACAAAACTTTTAAATATAAAGGTGCAGTACAACATACCCGGTAGAGGATTTGATTCGATTGCATCGTGGTTTCGGCGATGCGCTCCAGAAGAAAATAATATGCCCCACAGTTTGTACGACACGAAAAAGCTAGTGGAGTGTCTAGGATTACTCGTGGAGAAAATAGATTCGTGTCGAAACGGATGCATGATTTACTGGGACGTGGATGAGGACCTACATCAATGCAAATTCTGTTTTCTCCCAAGATATAAACAAGGGAAACGTAGCCTAATTTCGTACGCCCGCATGTTTTATTTACCACTGACCCCACGTCTGCAACGGTTGTATGCATCGGATGTGACAGCTTCGCACATGAGATGGCATCACGAGCATTCACATGATGACGGTGTTATGCGACATCCCTCAGATGCAGCGGCATGGCAGCATTTAAATAATTGTCATCCTGATTTTGCACAAGATTCGAGAAACGTCAGATTGGGCTTATGCACGGATGGCTTTAACTCGTTCGGGGCATCCGGGGCACAATATTCAGTTTGGTCAGTCATGGTAACCTCGTATAACTTGCCTTCCTCGATGTGCATGAGAGAACCGGTGATTTTTCTAACAGTGATCGTACCTGGGCCGAAAAGTCCAAAACATAAACTCGATGTGTATTTGCAACCACTTATTGAAGAGTTGAAAAGGTTGTGGACTGATGGTGTTATGACGTACGATATTTCGAAGAAACAAAATTTCTTGTTGCGCGCCGCGTTAATCTGGACGATCAGTGACTTCCCCGCGTATTCAATGTTGTCAGGTATGTTGACATTTAAATTGCTTTAATCATATATATTTTTTAGTATTTAGTTTAGTTTTCGTTATTGTTTTGCGTAGTCAGTAGTTAATTGTGTGGACCTCGATCTCATCCTCTCAAAGGATGGAGTACGGCAGGGAAATACACATGTCCACATTGCATGCTAGACACAGATGCATTTTATCTCAGAAACGGTCTGAAAACTTGTTGGTTTGATTGTCACCGTCGATTTTTGCCGTTAAATCATACGTTCCGTTCAAACGATAGTGACTGGAAGAAGGGTCGATGAGTAAGAAAAGAAACACCCCCGACAATGTATAGTGGAAGACAGATTCTACACGATATAGATGCTTTAGGGATGAAGAAGGTAATAGTGGTCGGTGCAGATAGTGCAAACAATGCGGCCGGAAAAAACACGGGTTGGAAGAAACGGAGTATTTTTTGGGATCTACCGTATTGGGAAGATCTACTGATTAGACACAATCTGGATGTCATGCATATCGAGAAGAATTTCTTCGACAACATTTTCAATACGATATTGAATGTTCCGGGAAAAACAAAAGACGATCTGAAGGCACGTTATGATATACGGGAGATATGTAACTGTCCTGAGTTGGAGCCTGACGACAATGATAATTACGCAAAAGCAAAGTACATGTTGACGACGGAGGAAAAGAAAACATTATTTGAATGGATCAAATCTATCAAATTCCCGGACGGATACGTTTTGAATTTGAGTCGGTGTATAGACAGTCAAAAACATATCATGTTCGGGATGAAAAGCCACGACTGTCACGTATTCATACAACGATTGATGCCTGTCGCGTTCAGGCCGTTCCTAGAGAACAGACATTGGGAGCCGCTTGCACAGTTGAGTGTTTTTTTCAGGAACTTGACATGTACAGAGCTGAATGAAGCTAATGTGGCTTCATTGAGTGCAGAGATCGCTGTTATTATTTGTAAGCTGGAGCGAATGTTCCCACCTGGATTTTTTGACTCCATGGAGCATCTGCCCGTGCATCTTCCATACGAGGCATTCTTGGGTGGTCCAGTACATTACCTCTGGATGTACCCATTTGAAAGGTAATCACATTTAACTTGTAAATGTACATGTGTAAAGTACAGTGAGCGAATGTAATTGTTCTCTACATTGTACCCACAGGTACTTACGTCGGTTGAAAAAGACGGTCAGAAATAAAGCAAAAGTAGAAGGATCTATCTGTAGTGCGTACCTTACGCAGAGACCACTACATTTTGTTCGTACTACTTTGATCAACACATTGCAGAGCAGTTTCGACCAGCTAAATGAAACATTGTCGAAATTTTACTCGAAGGTGTTGACGTAAACGACTTGCCGATTTTTACAGAACCTGGAATGACAGTTGGAAGATCAGTGCGTAGGCCGTTGACCGATTCTGAGTATCACGTAATGCAAACGTACGTGTTATGCAACTGCGCAGAAATCGAGCCTTACATAGAGTGAGTTCGTAACTTCACATTATTAATTCATCGCCTAAAAACTATTACAAACTATTTCAAATATCTCCTAACTATTTATGTAACATACAGATTATTTCTAAACGTATACGTTCGAATGACACGAGTTGGTATTACAGCCGCTGAGGAGGGGTCCATAATCGACAAAGACTTTCGTTCATGGTTCAGTGCATACATGAGTTAATTATTGTAAATTGAAGAAAAAAAAACGATATCAATTTGTTCTTAGAGCCTCTAACTTAACTGTATGTGATCAATGATAGGTTGACTCCCCTACAATACCGGTAGATGATCCTCGCATTATTTCTTTGGCAAAGGGACCTGGACGGATTGCAAGGTCGTATACTGGATACGTCGATAACGGTTACAGATTTCAAACGAAGGCGCACTCAGTTAACCGGGTAACAAACAATAGTGGTGTTTGCATAAAAGGTCAGGTGTTCGGCACAAACGAAGACGATTACTTCGGAGTAATCGATGAGATTCTTGAGATTCAATACACAAGTCCGACGCTGAAACGCATTGTTATGTTCAACTGCACTTAGTTCGAGACAACCAGAAGAGGCGGAGTCCGTAAGATTGATCATTTACAAATCGTCGAGGTAAACAAGTCTAAGCATATGCGCACCGCTGATAGGTTTGTCCTGGCTTCACAGGCGTTGCAAGTTTATTATCTAAACTATCCGATTAATAGACGAGATCCGGCAGTTGGTTAGTTGTTTGTAAAGTTAAACCACGTCAGGTAGAGGAAAACATATCCGAGCAAGACGAACATGCGAGGAAGCCGGTGCTTTTCAAGAAGATGAGATAAGATGTCGTGTAATCGGCGATGGTCGAATGGAAGTCTTGTTTGTCCTTTGAACGATGGAACGATAACATTGCATGATGATGATACAAATGCTTCCACTTCTCGCGCGTGTGACATAGATGTTGAATTTATTCTAGACGATGAATCCGATGAAGAAGAAGAAGAAGAAGCGGCGACCGAAGACATTGAGGATGATGAAGAAGATATTTTGTAACTTTATGATTCACTGTATGTTTTATTGAAATTATTTCTTTAATGAAAGTCAAAAAAAATATATATGTTAAGATTTGCGACCAGATGGTAGTAATTTAGAAGTGAAATGCGACCACTTGGTCGCATTTGTGTAAATAGAATTAAGTTTTTTCAAAAAATATAAGTTAAATTACGACCATTTGGTCGCAAAAATGAAGGGATATTATAAAATGTTCATTAATTTTTTGGCGGTTTATTTCATAAGTGCGACCATCTGGTCGCAAATCTTTGGCGGTGAATTTAAATTTTCATGAAATTTATGGCGGTGAATTTAACATTTACGACCAGATGGTCGCAATTTTTGATGGGACGCGTGAAATGACAGCTGTTGTGGATAATAGCAAATTGGTGACCATATGGTCACTTTTGGAATAAATGCGACCTTGTGGTCGCAAATATGTGGAAAATAGCGACCAGATGGTCGTAATGTCCCCAGCACGCGCGACCTTTCGTTTCTAGTCATGATTACATATTTGCGACTAGTTGGTCGCAAATTCTGATTTAAATTCCCATCCGTTTTCCTTTCCCCCGTTTCTTCTTTTCTCCCTTTCTCTTTTTCTTTCTCTCTTTTCTTTCTTTTCTCTCTTTCCCCTCTCCCGTTCCCCGTTACTTTTTGCCTTTCCCGTTCCCGTTCTTACTCTAAACCCAAAACCCTCAACCTCCAATCCCGGTTTCTATTACGAGGTTAGTTTTCGTATAAAATTGATGTTTAGTTTAAGAATTTAGTTTACTTAGTTTTAGTTTTTAGTTTTCAATTAATTAGTTTAGTTTAGTTTTGTTAATTTAATTAGTTTTAGTTTAATGAATCTAAATTTGTGTAATCAATTACTTAGTTTACTTTAGTTTAATTCATAGCATTTTAGTTTACATTAACTAATTAATTAGTTTAGTTTAATTTTGTTACTTTAAGTAATTTTAGTTTAATTAATCTAATAGTTTAATTAATCTAACTTAGTGTACATTAATTCAATTTAACTAGTAATTAATTTAATTTCTTAATCTAATTTAGTTTAATTACTTATTTAGTTTATTTAAGATAGTTTACTTTAATTTAATAAAATTAAACTAAAATTAAAAAAATTAAACTAAATTAATTTATAATTACACTAGTTTAAATTTTAATTTTAGTTTAATTAATGTAATTTAGTTTACTTTAATTTAATCAATTAATTTAAGTAGGGTAATTAATTAAAATAGTTTAACTTCAATTATACTTAAGTAGTTTAAATTAATCAATTACACTAATTTAATTAATTAGTTTAGTTTAATTTTTTTACTTTAAGTAATTTTAGTTTAATTAATCTAATAGTTTAATTAATCTAACTTAGTTTACTTTAATTCAATTTAATTAGTAATTAATTTAATTACTTAATCTAATTTAGTTTAATTACTTATTTAGTTTATTTAAGATAGTTTACTTTAATTTAATAAAATTAAACTAAAATTAAAAAATTAAACTAAATTAATTTATAATTACACTAGTTTAAATTTTAATTTTAGTTTAATTAATGTAATTTAGTTTACTTTAATTTAATCAATTAATTTAAGTAGGGTAATTAATTAAAATAGTTTAACTTCAATTATACTTAAGTAGTTTAAATTAATTAATTACACTAATTTTATTAATTAGTTTAGTTTAATTTTGTTACTTTAAGTAGTTTTAGTTTAATTAATCTAGCTAATAGTTTAATTAATCTAACTTAGTTTTCTTTAATTCAATTTAATTAGTAATTAATTTAATTACTTATTTAGTTTATTTAAGATAGTTTACTTTAATTTAATAAAATTAAACTAAAATTAAAAAATTAAACTAAATTAATTTATAATTACACTAGTTTAAATTTTAATTTTAGTTTAATTAATGTAATTTAGTTTACTTTACTTTAATCAATTAATTTAAGTAGGGTAATTAATTAAAATAGATTAACTTCAATTATACTTAAGTAGTTTAAATTAATTAATTACACTAATTTAATTAATTAGTTTAGTTTAATTTTTTTACTTTAAGTAATTTTAGTTTAATTAATCTAACTTAGTTTACTTTAATTCAATTTAATTAGTAATTAATTTAATTACTTAATCTAATTTAGTTTAATTACTTATTTAGTTTATTTAAGATAGTTTACTTTAATTTAATAAAATTAAACTAAAATTAAAAAATTAAACTAAATTAATTTATAATTACACTCGTTTAAATTTTAATTTTAGTTTAATTAATGTAATTTAGTTTACTTTAATTTAATCAATTAATTTAAGTAGGGTAATTAATTGAAATAGTTTAACTTCAATTATACTTAAGTAGTTTAAATTAATTAATTACACTAATTTAATTAATTAATTTTAGTTTAATTATTAAATAAAAATTATTTAATTACTTAATTTTAGTTAAATTTGATTAAAGTAAAGTACAATTAGAATAATTTTGTTTAAGTATTAAACTTTACTGAAAATTATTTAATTAATTTAATTAAGATTATTTAATTAATTCATTTTAATTAGTCTAATTTTACTTTAATTAATTAAACTAATTAAACTTAATTAATTAGTATAATTTAGTTACTTGATTTAATTTGCTCTTTTTTTTTGTTTTATTTTAATTTAGGATTATGACGGTCGGACGACATCCTCCCCAGTCAGACGAGCCTGAGGACGAGACTCATCGGCCTCTTACTACTGATGAGTTGACGACTGATGAGTTGGCCATACTCCTTGCACAAGATGCGAGACGGAGATGATCTCACTCCCCGATCATTCAGACCCTCACCAGGTCCAGGATTCGACGCTTGCGACACCACGGTTGGCGCAGGACTCCCAGGCCACGACCTGAGGGATCGCCACCCGATCGGATCACCTGGCCCATCCATTTCTTCCTCGCGGCCTCCTGGGCCGCATCCTCTACCCTTCGGATTGAGGGGGATACGTAAATTTTGTTTATAGTTCTAATTAATTATTTTTTAAATCATTTTACTAATTGTAAATAAATAGATAAATATAAATAGTTTTGTTTAATCTAATACCATAATATGTTTAATGTTTTTTTTTTGCAGATTGGAGCCGCATACAACCGTATCAAAACGGTTTCGCGAGGTCCTCCAGAGCATGCCTCTACCCAATGAGCCACTGTGGAAGATTCCGACGACGGAGAAACGTCGGATGTACGACAATTGGAAGGTAATTAACATCAATTGTTTTTATAATTACTTAATTTTTAAATTTTTCATAATAAATTGATTACTTTAACTAATTTTTATTTGAATTTTTTCAGGGCAAGTTTCCTTCTATCGATTCCGATATCACGGATGGTAGATTGTTCCCTCTGTGGGACAATCATGTCCAGGATCGATTCAAGGACCTCATGTACCGGGCGCGCAAAAAACAAGCAGACAAACGACCTGTGTGGATGAGCGAGGAGGAGGACGCACGGCTGCTCGCCAGTTTGGACACTCCCCAGGGCAAGGCAGTGTCAAGCAGGAATAAGGCCAACCGTGCGAAGAATCCCAGGAAACACACAGCCGAGGCCCGGACCCACATCGAGCACCATCGTCGATTGGTATGTTTTTTGTTTCTTCTTTTACGTACTTTTTTGTTATTATCTTTTCTTGATTAATTAATTATTAATTATTAATATACTTTTTTCCTTCTCAATCTCTCTACTTTTTTTAGGAAGAGAAGCACGGTCGCCTCTCGATGAGCCGCATCTCATTCCGCACACAAAAAAGGACCGGACGATCGTCGACGATAGGGCAGAGAAGTTCAGTGTTTAATTAGTTTTTCAATTATTTAATTTTTTTACTATTCTTTCTAACTTCTATATTAAATATTTTATATTTTGAATTTTAAAAATTTAGGAGCGTTTCACGGAGTCATTGAGTCGGCGATTTGCCCACACTGACTCGCAACCGACTCCGAAGAAGGCCGTAGGGAGGCATTCTTAGAGGTCCTGGAGAGGTTAGGCCTGATGGATCGAGTCCAGGCCTCGCTCATCTGATGACGATCGTCGCCGATGTGCCTCGACCTCGGCCAGGCGGAGCGAGCACGAGTTCCGCCTACTCCGACCAGGAGCGGTTGCAAGAGGAGGTTCAACGACTTGATTGCTATGGCGGATATGCGCGCTTCGATTCAGGCGGATGTTCAGGCCCAGGTTGCGGCCCAGGTCGCAGCTGCATTGGCAGCGTTCTTCGGGCCCCGAGATCCCGTGTCTTCATCATCGGCGCCGCCTCCACCACCCCCTGCTCCTCCGCAGTAGTTTACATTTCTTTTATTCTGTACAGTACATTATTTTGGAAATTTATTTATATATAGTTTTATTTTAATTTCATTTCTTTATTTTTTAATTAAATAAATAAATAAATAAATAAATAGATAAATAAATTTAAATGAAATAAAATTAAAATACTATTTACAAGTGAAATAATTTAATTTAAATAAATAATTAAATAATTAAAAAAATATAATATAAAACGACCAAGAGGTCGCATTTCATTATATATATTACGACCACTTGGTCGCCATTTGATATAAATAAAACGACCTGTTGGTCGCAATTTGGTATAAATAAAACGACCTGTTGGTCGCAAATAACTTGACTGAAAAGTGACCATTTGGTCACTTCATTGTAGGACCACCTGGTCACTTATCTTCAACTTAAATTACGACCATATGGTTGCTTTTTAAGTGACCACTTGGTCGTATTTTAAAATGTTGACTTTATTGCGACCAAAACTGTTCTGGTCGTAATTTTGTGACTAAACGGTCGCACAAAAGTCAGGAACGACCAGCTTTTTTGCCACCACCATGTTGGTCGCTTTTTGGTCGCATTCTAACAGAAAAACGACCTTCTAGTCGCAAATTGACTTTTTTTTTGTAGTGTTGGTAAAGTCGTAATCAATATGTATAAATTAAAAATTATTGTGAATTATAAATTTCCATTGTATAATTCAATATTTACCATCCCATCTTATAGTACATATTTATCGCAAGCGAAAAATAAATATACTACTTTTTAACCATTTTATTTATTGTTTTCCTAAATTATTGTATTAAGATAACTCTAAAAAAATTTCAAACAAGAAATTGAGGCTTTTTCAAGATTAAAAAAACCTGGACGATTTGTTTGGATAAATATTAAGGGGGTGTTTGTTTGAGGGTTTGAAAATGAGAAATGAGTGTGAGAATGAGTTTGTGAAACCATTTCCATGTTTGTTTCACCCTTCCTTTTACTTGGGATTGACATCACATTCCCAAGGTTACTATTGGATTTGACATTTCATTTCCAACACACTCTCATTATTTTCACTATTCATTCTTATTCCTATACAATCCCACATTCTTCACAAACTTAGGCATTACAAACCCACACTTTTTTTTCTCAGGCATCACAAACCAAAGCTTCCGTTTCCCATTTCCAAATTGTAAGTAAACAAAAACAATGGGAATGGAATAATCTCATTCTCATTCCTTATAAGTAAACGTGGCCTAAGTATTTAATAGATTTTTTATGGCAAGGACCAAATGGTAAAGAAAATGAAAATCCAGGGACTAAAATGTCACTTTTTAAAACTGAGGGACCAAATGGTGAACTTAATGAAAACTCAGGGACCAAAAATGTCTTTTTCCCAAAAATAAAAATATGTTGAAAATATTACAATTCTAAATGAAATATTATATCAATATAATTTTTGGATATTTAATAATATATTTTATAAGTCAAAACGAGACAACGTTTATCAATGTATTGAAAAATTTGGAAACAAGAACGAGAAATAAAAAACTACAATTTGTTGTTTCTAAAAAAAACAGAGAGAAACAGGAAACAAGAAGAGTTACCAAACAACTTAGTTTCTTAAAAATAAGAAATAAAAACAATAGACAGAGAAATTGAGAATGTTATCAAACAAATCCTTTATTAATCCCTATAGAGTTAGTTAATCCTACATCTTCACTTTCAAACATAAAATTATTAAATAAAAAACAATTAAATTTTTTGAAAAGATAACCTAAAAACATGGAACTCCAATTGACCAATGTTTTTAAAATAAAAACTTTTTTTTTTAATAATTTAAAAAACCAACTTATCCAATTCAATGTGTGGATGGAGGGTAAGAGAAAGGAAATTCAATTTTATTTAATCTAAAATTACCCAAGAGTACACGAAACGGAACAAGCTACACAAACAAACCTTAAACTAACGAAACGACATAACATCAAACAAAAAACATCTTAAGAAAAAAGAAATCAAATAAAAACAAAACAATCTAATTTTAAGATTGTCCAGATTTGATTCACAATTTTCCTTAATTAACCACTTCCTCCAAGAACACTCTTCAACTTCTTAATAATCTCAGGATTCAAAAACGTAGTCTTTGCAATCAAATCCGTCGGCAAATCATTTCCAAACAAAGCGTAATCTAGAATCTGCAATCCCGGGCTCGGACTGCTGAAGCTAACGTACGCAATCGCCGGAGTCTTCCCTGAATTCACCTGAAAATGCAACAATCCTTGTGGGAAAATCATTATATCTCCTTTGTAAAGTGTTTTCTGGTAAACAACGTTAGCTGAGGAAACAAACCCAGCACAGATTGTCCCTTCTATTATAAGAAGAACTTCGTTGCCGGCCGGGTGAGTGTGGAACGGAATCACCCCACCGACGGCTAAGTCCAACCGAGCCAAGGAGATTCCGAGCCCGTTAACACCGGGGAATTGGGTTGTGAATGCTGGGGTGACTGCAGCATTGATAATGTTGGAGGTGTTGCCGGCCTTGCCGAGGCCGGAGTAGACGAAGTCGTTTTCGGTGACTAGTGTCGGCTTCTTGCAAGGGTAGCCGGCGGGGGTGTCGGGATATTTCAAGTCCCCGACGCAGAAGTCTTGAACTAATGCATTGGAGGAGGAGAAAAGGATGGAAAAGATGAGGAAAAGTGAAAGGAGCATGTTTGTGCAGTATTGGATATGTTTGCTTTAAGATAGCATGGAATGGACTATTTTGGTGTCTTTGAAAAGGGGTTTGCCTATCCTATATATAGAATAAGTGGGACTTGTTTTATGAGATATTTATTTTTAATGAGAATAGGAAATATAGAGTATTTGCAGGGTTAAATAGGTTAATTTTGTTTTTTTAAGTTTCATCTCTATGCCCCAAGAATAGTCTAGTGTTATAGTCACTAATTTAATGATTAAAAGAATGTGATTTTTAAAATAAGAAAATTATGGCTCTATTTAAAATCAATTTGATTTTTTTATTTTATAATAAAATTTAAAAATCAAGTTTGTTAAGTAATAGTTTTTTATATTTTCCTTTTGTTTTTCACCTTTTCAAAATACTTTTAAAATCTTTAACTATTTTCAAAATAGAAATCTTCTTAAAAAAATATCGGCTTGAGTTATAAATGTGTTTTGGAAAAATGGATAACAAAATAGGAAAGTTATGTTATAAATAAATAAATAATCACATATATATTTCTTTTAAAAATGTTAGCATATGTGGTCCAATTCTTTCAGATTTCCCTAAATTTAGTATCAATTATGATTAATTTAGCCGCATTTGCAAATCTAGCAAAACTTTAGTATTTGTAAAATGTCAACTATTAAAAATATTTTATAAATATAGTAAATTTTGATACCGTGAATCAGTGATTGATATTGAATTACACATTTTTATATTATATTTATCACTGATATACAGATTTCTCATTGTTAACCATTGATCAACACAAAAATTGTTATATTGTAAATATTTTAATTTCCCAATTAATTATTATTTTGTAGAGATAATTGCAAATTACACCTCTGTTATTTGCCTAAATTGTAAATTGCGCCTTTGTGGTTTAAAAATACATGTATTTAAATACCCTGTGGTTTAACTAAATTGCAAAATGCACCCTCTATTGGTTAGTTTATTGAAATTTAGTCATATACTTATTATGTGTAAGTATGTCACGTGTCCAATTCTATTCAAATAAAAAAAATTAATAGATGTGTGCAAATTTTAGATTTTTACACCTCGTTGATAATGATATTTTCTACAAATTGCACTTATTTATTAAAAATTTCTAATTATTTGAATGAAAATTGGAACACGTGATACCCGTACAATAAGCATGTTTTTGAAATTTTGATAAATAAATCGAAGATGGGTGCATTTTGTAATTTATCAAATCATAAGGGTATTTATAAATATTTTTAAATTACAGGGGTGTAATTTATAATTATCTCACTTTTATATTACTAGTCTTTACGTGCGTCGCAGGTGAGATATTTTTTCTAACATAGAAATTTATTAACATATTATTATGTTCTATTTAATATTTAAATTATCGTATAGTTTACTAATTTACATAATTATATGCCTTTTATATAAGACAATTTTTTTAACATCTATACTACCAAATAAAAAATAAATTGTTTGTTCTATATACATATGTCAGCTAATTTTTGCATTTATAGATTATTTATTTCTAATTTTAATTAAAATTTAAGAAATTATATATTTTTTTAAGAAACACTTCCCAAAATTGTATAGAAATTTTAAAAACAAAAAATTCTAATTACTTATTTCTCATTCTTGTTTCTAAAATTTTCAACACATTGATAAATTATTATGTTGTCCTGTTTTGATTTATAAAATATATTGATATAATATTTTAAATATGTTATTTAAAATTATAATATTTTGATTTTTTTTATATGAGAAACATAAATAAGAAATAATTACCAAACACATCTATATATATTTTTTTCTTTCAGAAATAAGAAATAACAAACAATTATCAAACATATTTCTGTTTTTTTTTTAAGAAAAACAATATCAAGAAACAAAGAAATTTATCAGATAAGCCCTAACTTAACTATATACAATATATCTCCAACACATCAAATTGGAAAATTTTCTCTTACTTTGTTTTCCCATATCATAAATGTGAGGAAACAAATACGATTGGTTGGTCTAAATATGCCCCATTCTATGCAGCAATTCACGTTCAAATGGCTCAATGGGATTCCGACAATTTGCGAGCTGTGATGCATGTGAATGACTTATCTTTCATTTTGAATAACAACAAAAACCTTCTTTTTGTATGGGATTAAAAAAACCAGTAATCCGAAGAATCTTGAACCAAAAATATCTCTCTGATATCTTTTTCCAGACCATTGTAATCCGTCCTTAAACCTCTCACCTTTTTCTTTTTTTTCTTCTTAGATTATTGAGAAGATTAAATTTCTTTTTAACTAATTACTTAAGTTTTAATCGAAATCATAAGTTAAAATATTGGGTAAAATATCATTTTAGTCACCGAATTTTCACTCATGTTTCATTTTCGTCCCTAAACTTTCAAACGTTACATTTTTCGTCCTTGAACTTTACTATTTATTTTAGTCCCTCCATATGTGTTTTTACGACACTACCAGAAGACTTATGTGATAAGTAATTGATGATGTGACATTATATAAATATATAATGAGGTTAAATGACATAGAAAACCGAATATATAATGAGGTTTAAGACTAAAATTAAGGAGAAAAAGATGAGATTAACCTCACTATGTATTCGTTTTCCATAATATTTAACCTTACGATATATTTCTATAATATTACATCATCAATTACATACCACATAAGTCCTCCATTAGTGTCATAGATAGCAAAAAAAAAAAAGACTGAAAGACAAAAATGGAACCAATTGTAAAGTTCAGGGCAGAAAAATATAACTATTGAAAGTTTAGGGATGAAAATAAAACTGGAGTGAAAGTTTAGGGACCAAAATGATATTTTACCCTAAAATCATTGTATTATTATTTCATCCCATTATCAATAGAGACATTACGCGCAACAACATTTTCTTAGGTTATTTTTAAAAATAGTAAAAGTTTAATATATTATTAAATTGTTTTCATTTTTTTTTTCATATGGTTGAATGATCAATTTTTTTTTTTTAAACATTTTTATTTAGGATGTCTTAAATTAAAAATCAACCATTTTTAAGCTTTGACCCATTCATTATATAAATAATGTAATTCGTCCTGGCTGCTCACTGCTTAGCGTTGCAAATGGTGGCCTTTAAGTGCTGAAAGTTTCTATTCCTTTTAGGACTAGATATTTGATCTTGTATCTCTTGCTGTTTTTGCTTTGTTATCTTGTTGCTCTTAAGAAAAGAAAAAGTTTTGAAAATTTTGAACTTTATCTTTTGCTAATTTTGAAAATTTTAATTTAGGAAAATACATTTTTTAAAATATCCATTTAATAATATAGTCTATGTATTATTTGAGGCTCGTTTCTTAATATTTAAACTCAAATTACATGTAGGGAATTGTTGAAGGATTAATTAAAAAAAAAATCTAATCTTTAACCCAATAACTTAAGTGGTAGGCTCATGCTCTCTTATTTTAAAGTCGAATGTTCGAGTCTCTCTCCCCCAATTTAATGTAATATCTCAATTAAGAAAAAAATTAAATTTAATCTTAACCCTAATAATGTTATCGATTCATTATCTTTACTTCTGATGGACGCCAATTTGTTAACATACAAAATATATAAGAATTGGGAGGGAATAAAAAGAAAATGATTATATATTCATCTTAGTAAATTTTCAGTGCTATTCGTTTCCTTGCAATCTACAAAGTTTGAAATGGTTGATTTAGAAAATGGAGAAAAAGGGGTGGTGAGAAAAATCCAAAGTGGTCAATTTCCATAGTCACATGGGGAATTTAAAGGCATAAGAAGACATATTTTCACAGCTAAAACATGCAAAGTCTTGATCGTCCTCTTCTTCAATGGTAGATTTGTGTGGAGAAGATAGGTTCCCTAATGTTAAGGGTTTTTATTGAATTTCAAATATGGATATTCCAAAAGGATATAACTTATTTATGTTTTCTTTTAATGGTGTGATATTGCTTTCCATTGGTTTGATGTGATATGATATTTATTTGTGAAAAAAAGTAGTTAACAAATAGAAACTGCCACTCCTTTTTGAATTCTTGTGTTGTGTTATCTTATAACTTTTTTTAGGGTAAAAAAAAAATGTTATTCTAAACCGATCTTTAGCAGGGCCGGTTCTAAGAAAGTAGGGACCTAGTGCAAAATATAAGTTTGGGACATTTATCATAAGTGATTAAATTTAAAAATATTTTACTAAAACACTATAAAAACAAAATAATATAATAAAATATTTAAAAAAATATCTTATCTAATCCACATGAATAAATGGGATTTTTTTTTATAGAAATTGTCTCAAAAACATTTTCTACCTATAATTACTTATATGTCAAAACTTTTTTTTAAAAATTACTCAAATAGCATAATTGAACTACTATTTTGTTATTTTTAATGTTTTTTAGTTCAATAAACTATTTTCAATAATTTATTAAAATATTTTTTTATTTTTAAATAAATTTATTTATTTATTTTCCTTTTTTAGTTTAATAAATTATGCTATTTGAGCATTTTAAAAAAGTTTAGACATTTCAGTAATTATAACTATAACACTACATTTAAAACTATGGTAAAATTTCTAATAGTATATTTCAAGTAATAACTAAATATTTTAGAATGACATAAAAATTATATTTTATAATAATTAAAAGAATTATTTTAATTATTAATAAATAATATTTAATATGTCAATAAATAAATATATTTTTTATCAATTTGATTTAGCGTCATTAACTTCATTTTAATTATAATATATAAAAATAAAATAAATAAAAAATTACAAAAAAAAAATCATAATATAGTCTAAATTATTAATTTAAGTCATATAATTTATATTGATAAATTTTAAATAGATAAAGTGAGAGGTAAATTTTTTAATAATATTTAGAAATTTCTATTTTCAAAATAATAATATATACCTTAAATCTTATCTTACTAAAATAAAGTAAAACAAAAATTGTGGAGTGGTTAAGGGGATTCGCTCCCAGCTGGCGCAAGAAAGAAACAATTTTGGGAAGGGCATCATCCACTGTGCAAAATTAGTCTTATATTTAGTTAGCTCATTTATTATATATATAATATAAAACGTCTATCCTAATTTTGGACCCCTAAAATTTGGGGGCGTGGTGCCGTCGCACTGTTGGCACAGTGCCAGGGCTGGCCCTGATCTTTAATATGCTTCATGATGGTGATTTTTTTTTAAACTTAAATCATTCATTTTTTTTTAGTCTGGATGTTCATTTAATTAAAGGCTAAAATACAAATAAGTCCTTTGTGGTTTTCCTCAAATGCACGAACATCCCCTGCGGTTTGAAAATGACAAATCATACCCCTGTGATTTCATATTATTTCAATGAGACCCCTCCTCTCCGACGCTATTAATTTTCTTTTAGCTATAACTTCTTTATTATCCTTTGAAAATTTTGATATATATTTTTCAAAGCTTTTTAACCGTTCATAAATGTATTATTTTTCAAACATTTGTTTATAAACTTTGATAAAAGTTACTAAAATTTTGAATTAATTACGCATATACCCACTTTTAATCTCTCGATTTCAAATTTATAAGCAAATCTTATATAATTTCGAATATACCAAAAAAGAACCATTTCTCGTTGTTATTCGGTGAATCTCGTTTCTATATTTTACCTATATATCTTTCGCTATCCTTTTTTGATTTCCATTCACATATCTTTCCTTTTTTTTTCCTTAATATTTTTAAGTTGTCCTTAAATGCAGGGATTTTATTCTCTTGGATATGTGGTAAGATGATAAATCGAGTTCATGACATGAGCATCCCAACTTGTTTGTTAGTTGTTATGTAAATACATGCTTATCCTTTGTACAAGTGTTTTGATTTCAATTATAACATCTTATGTGGTTCGATGTGAGTCGTTGGTGTATGCTTAAGTTGTATTGGAAGTGTAGAATGGGTAGTAGAGAGCATGTTAGGCCTTTGGATACAATTTCTGATATGAAATTCGGTTCATAGGATTAATTGCCTCCATTTTACTCGCACTAGCATTTTTATACTAATGTTGCCACACTTATACTTTTCAAGTACTCCTTGTTGTAGAGGGCGTGGTAGAGGTGGTGGTGTTGCTTGATGGCTTTTAGGCATGTACATGGACATTTTGTTGAGCATTATAGAAATACTTGTTGTTTACATTTCCACTTTTGTCTTACTTTGTTTCCATCTTTCATATACTTTGTATTTTGGGCTCGTGAGAGCACTTAAACTTGTTTTCCTTGTACTTAAATGTTTTCTTTTGAACTTTACTTAAGGAAATGCGTATTTCCATGTCTTTATGTTTTATCTGGATGTGAAAAATGTAAAACAAGATTTTGGATAGCCCAAGTTTTAAGCGTACCCATGCCATTTTTTTTAATTACTAAGTCTTCCGATGTGTTGTTGAATTTAAAGGATTTAATGGAGTCAGGTCGTTACAATAACTTTCCTTAAATCTAACATAAATTAAGGAAAATTAAATTGAAGGTATGTTTCGTATTTTCACAATGTAATTTAAATTGGTCGGTGGTGGTTTTGGACATTTTTTATCATAATATATATAAGGTTGTGTTTATCTAAAAGAAACAACATAAAATTGTTTATTACTGAAAATAACACTAGATTTTTTTGAAAGATTTTAACGACCATCGATAAAACTAGTTATATATTTTAAAGGTGGTTGTAGAGCCATCGGTCCGTGCGTGGCTATTCTTCCTTGAGCAGGTATTAGTTGTGCATCGTTTTGCAATCTATGAGGAGCTTTTGACTAGTCCTGGACCAATTTTTGTTGGGCTGGGCTTTAATCTTTATGGTGCCTTGAGTCAATAAATTCATTTAGACTAAATTTATCTTATACAGTTATTAATAACCTTCAATAAATATAATATTTTAGGTAAAATATCATTTTAGTCCATGAACTTTCACTCAGCTTTCATTTTCATCCCTAAACTTTTAAAAGTTATATTTTTCATCCTTGAACTTTACAATTCGTTTCGTTTTAGTTGTTTCGTCTGTGTTTTTCTGTCTATGACACAACCGAAGGGCTTATATGGTATGTAATTCAATAAGATTAAATGAGTGTAAAACAAATATTGAGGTTTTAGACTGGAATTATGGAGAAAAATATGAGATTAACGTCACTTTATATTCGTTTTTCCATGGTATTTAACCTTACAACATATTTCTATAATGTCATATAATCAATTACATGCCCTATAAGCTCTCCATTAGTGTCCTAGACGGAAAAACAAAGACAGAAAGACCAAAACAAAACGAATCGTAAAGTTCATGGACGAAAATGAAACCTGAGTGAAAGTTCAGTGACCAAAATGGTAATTTACTCAAATAATTTTTAAATGTTATATTAATAACCTTCAATAAAAAGTTTTTGAAATAACCCAATTCTCATGTACTGTTTCATTGAGTTTTGAAACCATCCTAATATTTTATGGGGTTCCATTTTTTAAAACCAATTGATAATAAGCGTACCAACTCATTATGTGACCACCCGTCACTTTTAAATAAATTAAATTAGAAAACACAGCGAAAGTCTTTTATTTTAATAAAAATTGGCGTGATTATATTTGAAAATAGGCTAGCCAAAAACCTGTTTACATCTTAAATTCAAACATCTAAAAACACAAGGAACATTAAGTTCCTATTAGGAGTTCAAAATGATTTATAATCATAAAAGAAAAGACAATAGCTCTTAAGAGCCATTTACAAATATACAACTCCAAAATTATATAAAGTTCACAAAACCATGTACATGGATTTTACAACAATCTAGTCCATCTCAAAGTCTTCATCCCTCAATCATGCAGCACCATTTCCTCTCCCTCGACCTCTAGCCAGGGCATTACCTGAAATTTTTGTAATATCATGAGCTAATAACTTAAGCCCAGTGAGAATAATAAGCATAAAAAGTAAAGATAGATCTCAAACTCGCATTTCGATTTTTGTCCAATTAAACTGGCACAATCAATCCTAAAGTTCTCCAAACCTTAGGTAATTTCATTCTAAACTTTCCAAAGGATGATATTACTAACACCCGTAGTCAATCCTCATCCATTAACTTGTTATGACATAAATAAGAAAGTAAATAAACTTTGTATAAAATATAACATCTCGATTCTCTATTCAATCTATCATATGCATAAAAGTAATGAGTACATCCCATAGGATACGCATTCGCCATTTATGCATGAAATGAAGGTAATGTGGATTTTCACATTTCATCCACCATTCAACCTTATGCATGAAGGTAACGTGGATATTCACATTCATCCATCATTCCTTACATTTTCATCCTCACTTTCTTTCCCTTTTCACTTTCTTTCAATGATGCGAGATGTTATGGTACAATAAATAATGGTACAAAATGTTATGCATATGCTTACATATGCTTGCAAAATAGATAAAGTAAAGTGCGAATATTAAAGTAATCGAAACCAACATAAAGTAAAAGACATAAGGTATAAATAGATAGGAATCTCTGACGAACGATATTTCGATCGAACTTCGGTATCAATAATAAAAGTAAAGATCATAACATAACGATTAACCTAAACCTTCAAGGATTCTAAACTTCCAATAATCCGAGGTTCTATCAATCGTTCTTTAAAGTCTTAGATCCTTTAACTTCCAATGATCCGTCTTAAACTCCGAAACTAATCTAACTTAGAATCTTCTAAGATTCGAGGCTTTCATCGAGAAATCCTAAGTTTCTCGCTTAAAGGATTAACTTCAAATCCTAAGGCACTATCTCACTCCCTCTAACCTTAGATTGGATTCTAATCTTAGTTTCCGATTCTACAAATCATCGTACTTATTCGCTTTCTATAAATACTTTAAATCCTAACTATTCTCACCTTAGCCAAATAAGATTTCGCTCCAAATTTCCGAAAGAACGATCAAACAATTATCCGAAACACCTACAATTAATTACATCTAACAATTAATAAATAAACATACATTGATCAATTAACATCTAAAAGCTCAAAACAACGAACAACCCCATAAACCCCACTATGAGGCTCTCAGCCCCCCCATGATAGCTTCGGCCTTGAGAAGAAAAATGAGGAGTTTTGGGGTCAACTTTGGTCAAATGGCATATTTAAAGAGAATATGAATAGTGTTTTGGATATTTTTAAGAAATTGGAAATGATGGTTGCGTCCTTTTATGACTTTTGACTTCTAAATCGAAACCGGAAGCTCTTAAATAAATCTAAAGGTGATTAATAATTATTAATTGGCCTATTAATAATTATTAATGTCACCGAAACGAATTTAGAGCATTAAAACGATTAAAACGAATTTCGGTCGAAATTAACTACTAAAATCGAAATTACAAAATAATAATTAAACTAAATACTTAAATTGAAATAAATAATTAAATAAATAACATTAAATAAAAAAAAAAAAAATTCACTTCAAAATAACGGGACGTTACACATTATCTTATAAACTTTGATAGTTCTTTTATCTTTTGATGGTGAAGATCATTTACATATTCTACTAGTTTTATTGGGGGTCTCATGAGGAATGATGACTTTTATCTTTTATGGCCCTATCCCATTGATGAATAGAGAATTAAAAAGATTATGAAGTAACTATATTAGTAATTTTAGAAATTAGACAGATATGTTTTATAATTTTGAGAAAACCTAAGGTACAAAAAACCTTAAAATTATTATATATATTATCAATTGTGAAAAGGCATTTAATTACATAGATAGTAGATAGTGTTATTTTCAGTAATGGATAATTTATATATATATATAATTAAATTACAATGTAAAAAGTTGAAACATAACCCCGATTTAATTTTCTTTAATTTGTTCAAGATTTAAGGAAAGTTATAAAAACCCTTAAATTTTTTAAAATTAATAGAAAATTAAAATCTAAAAAAATTAAAATTATAACAAAAAAATCTTCGAGCTTTCGAAAACTCTTTTCTTCCAGGAAAAATCAAAATTCTTTTTTCTTCGATCATCCTCCAACCGCCATTAATACTTCTTCCTCTGAAATTTTTAAAAGAGAATCACCATTAGTTTAACAATGTTAAAATGTGTATAATTGATAAACCAAAAAAGAAATGAAAAGTAATAAGTATTCAATTTCTTTAAAAAAAAAGTTTAACAAAACTAAACCAAATACAAGGTTAAATTAAATAGAAAATAAAAATTTTAAAACCAAATCATACATAGTTTTACACGTTTATAATTGATAAACAATGTATAATTGAAAAACCAACTTGTAGAAACGATCATGAAAACCTGTAACAATAGCCATAAATGATTGTTTTGGAAAATATTACAAACAAATGTACATAAGTTACATGTTTATATTTAATAAACGGTATATTATTGATAAATCAACCTATAGCAACAACCATTAAGATCTGAAGCAGCAACCATATATAAAGCATGTTTATATTAACATCTGCAGCAGCAGCCATTTACATAGAACCATTGACCTCAGTTCGTATTGCTAGTAGTTGTGCTCTTTATCCCAAGAAGATCCATACAACAGATCGATTGTCGATGAACTTATTTAGAAGAAAAATGAATAAACGAAAAAGAAAAAAATGATGATGATGTAAAACTGGGAAAATGTTGAATTCGAATAATAAAGATGAATAAAACGGAAATGAACATTTGAATTCAAATCAATTTGAAGAGAATCAAAATTGATTGAATCATATCCCATAAATTATGCTAAACAAGTTAAATGAAAAAGAAAAAAAGAAAAAAAACATGATGACAAAAAAAGGAAAGAGAACGAATTGAGGGTAATAACGTAAACTTAATAATCAGAAACCACCAGGATCTCAACCATAAATGGTGTTTTATGGGTAAATTTGATATATATAATAATTTGTCATTAATTCTGAAATTAAGTGAATTAAGGTGGTTATTATTGTAATTTATTCTAGTAGATATATCCACAATTTTTTTGATAGTAATAGATTATAGATAATATATGATAGATAGATTTGAGAAGGGGTAAAATAAGGATATGGAAAACAGTAAGAATATTGAAGGTGTAGAAGATTTGCTCATTTGTTTGTGATATTTTCCTTAATCGCGATGTGGTATTTCCTTACTTTTTTTTTTTCATGTGTTTGAGTTGGTAAGCCTAGATCCTGGTGTTGGTAGATTTCATCAAAACTACCGTATTTTTTTTTTATTTTAAAATATAAAATCTATCTATAGTGTCTTTAAAATGTGTGTTGGTACCCTTAAGGAATAAATTTATTGTGACAACCCGTCACTTTTAAATAAATTTAATTTAGAAAACACAGCGGAAGTCTTTTATTTTAAGAAAATTTTGCGTGGTTTTGTTTGAAAATTGGCTAGCCAAAAACCTGTTTACATCCTAATTTTTTAAATCTAATAAAATCACACGGACTTTAAGTCCCAATTAGGAGTTGAAATATTTCATATCATAAAAACCACATCAAAAGCTCTTATGAGCTACATACAACATATACATCATCAAAGTCTTTGAAATTCACAAAATAATTATATAAACTTTACAACAAAAGAGTCCATCTCGAGGTCAGCATCCCTCGATCACGCAGCACCACCTCCTCTCCCTCGACCTCTTTCAAGTAATGCCCTGATGTTGCAACTTCTTAACCTAAGCAATGTTCTAGGTGTGGTGGTAGAGGGACTTAATCGCAAGTCTTGCAGGAATGCTCTTGCTCAAATGATTGATTTTAGTTCTTAGTTTATGAATTTTAATCGGGGTTTTTCATTTTTTTATTGTTTATTTTTTTTAACTCATGGTTATTTTGAACTTATTATTTCGTTATGTTCAGGTGTTTTATTGAATTGGGTTTTGTTTCATTTGATTTTATAATCTCATCATTTATTTATCTTCGTGTATTATTAAATATTTGGATAATTTAATTTTGTCCAACATTTTCAATTATATAGATACTTTACATTTTCTATTGTATATTGTCAAATAGTTTGGTAATTTAATTTTGTCCAACACTTTAAGTTACATAGATTCTCTATTTTTTTTAACTCATGTTTATTTTGAACTATTTATGTTCGGATGTTAGATTGAATTGTTGTTGTAATGACCCGATTTCCGTTAAATTCTTTAATTTCAAAGTCACAGCGGAAGACTTAGTTTTTTTTTTAAAAAAAGAGCATGGTTTTGTTTAAAATTTGGATAATCCAAAACCTGTTTACATTGGTCTCAATTAGAGAAAGCAATAAAATTGGAATGCGCATTCCAGATTATGATTTAAAGTTCTAAAAGAGCTTTAAAACCTTACAATTTTAAACAAATGCTCTTCCGAGCTCAAAAACATAAAGTATGAAAGATGATAAAATATTTACAAGCATTTCATGAATGCTAAACCAAAATGAGTCAATGTTCTTGTTCATCCATCAGCTCGACATGTCATACAACGCCACCTCCTAAACATTAGCATAAAAATGCTAGTGAGAGTAAAATAAAAGCAAGTAATCCTATGACCAAATTCCATACCGGAAATTGTGTCCAAAGGGCCTAAATTGCTCTTTACTACCCATTCCACACTTCCAATTTCCACACAATCATACAATTGTAATATAACTTCCTATAAATAGACTTTCAATCCTGTAAAGTAATGAAATAGAGACTTAAAGTAAGAGTACTAACTATTACTAAGTCTTTCTAAACAATTTTAATGTATATAAATAATGTACCTCAAACTTTCTTTGCTACCATAACAAGTTTCATCGTAACATGTTACTGTATGGATCAACATCAACATACTACCACATACGGTCTTACCATATCACAAGTCATCATAACGTGTTACCGTATGGATCATCATCAACATACTACCACGTACGGTCTTACCATATCACAAGTCATCGTAACGTGTTACCGTATGGATCAACATCAACATACTACGGTCTTACCATATCACAAGTCATCGTAACGTGTTACCGTATGGATCAACATCAACATACTACCACGTACGGTCTTACCATATCACAAGTCATCGTAACGTGTTACCGTATGGATCAACATCAACATACTACCACGTACGGTCTTACCATATCACATATCATCAAGTTCCCTAGTAAGTTAGATAATTTAAATATAAATTCTACAAAGCTACTAAAGAACATAATCCACTTCGAATTATACGAGTTAACTCTCAAGTGCAACTTCTAAGCTACTTTGACTCCCAAGCCACTCACAATACCTTAAACTTTCACTTTCATCTAAACTCTCCAATTTCATCTAACAAGATTTCCGAATATACTCAAACTTGTTTATTCACCCAAAATCATTAAAAACTCCATTGCCTCCACTCACTTCCGAGTCTAAAGTTACCAACCAAAGTATTAACTTCTAGAAGTTAGTTTTATCACTTAACCTCGATTAACAATATCGTAACGAAACTTAATTCATAAAATTACTAACTTCCATTTTAAACTCACCTTAGATTTTGAAGTCAAGCTTCCAAGAGTCGAGGTCGAATCCACGCTAGCAATCACAATCCTACGAATAAATTACTCCTAATAATCATTAATTAACCATAAATCGAGCAAACGACATCTAAACACATAAAACGATGAAAAACCTAGAAATTAGCCCTATAAAGCTCGGTCATACAAGGGAAAGAAGGGCTTGGTTTCGGTTTTCCGGCTTTTATGCATTTTAGAGGCGTTTCAGGTTGGTTTCGAGTATTTTAGAGGTTCGTACTATCAATGGGTAACAATAATTTAGGGTTTTTTCACAATAATCAATGCCCGAAAAATTAAGTAAAATACAAAACAATAACAAACTAAACACCCTAGCCATAACCAAGGGAGAGAAAAACAAACGAAACGGGTTTTTGACTCAAACTCGGTTTTAGAGTTAGGGAAAGTTTCTAAAATTGCTTTGAACGACTTACTCGATTGAAATATTCGAGTTTCTCGGCAAGAAATCGATGATTTCAATCTTGGACTCCATTAAAACACTATTCAAAGCTAAATTTAAAAACTTTGTCACACCTTGAGGCTTTTAAAAAACGGAGGCAAACCTCGATTGATAGGTTAGAAATGATCCTTGGACAGAGGGCTTTTCAACGCAATTGAAATTACGACGATCCACCGAGTATTGAAGAAAAGCCAAGAAGAAATAGAGAGAGAAGGAGAGGGGGGGGGGGACTCTCGGCCATGAAGGGGAAAGAAGAAGAGAAAGATATGAATTTGGTCTAATTTTTTACTTTTAAATAGAAAGATGAATAGTAAATTGATATTTTTAAGAAATAGGAAAATTATGGATACGTCCTTTTAAGTGATTTAGCTTATAAAACGGAACCCGAAGTTCTTAAAATGAACAAATGGTGATTAATAATTATTAATTGGCCCGTTAATAATTATTAATATGCCAAAACTAATTTAAAGTAATAAAAGGATTAAAAAGGTTTTCGAATGAAAATAACTACTAAATTCGAAATTACTAAATTCAAACTAACCTTAACTATTTTAATTAAAATAAAATAATGCACCTCAAAAGTAACGGGACGTTACAGTTCTTCTATTAGGATTTATAGTCTTATAATCTTTTTGTCTTTGTATATTGTTAAATATTTTTGTAATTTAAATTTGTTCAATCATTTTAGTTACATAGATACTTTACATTTTCTAGTGTATATTGTCAAATAGTTTATTAATGTTATTTTGTCCATTAGTTCTAATTAACATAAGTATGTAATATATTGATTTGAATCCAAAATATCTCATTCATTAAAAATTACTTGATGTCTGTTTACAAAACAAAAAACACATACATAAGCAATCTTACTTTGAACTTCAAAATTACATAATCAAGTCAAACTTTATATTAATCCAATGTTAGAAGGTGATAATTGGTGAATCTCTTTTTAATTCTTAAGTTAAGATAATTAGCTTCTCTTTTGATCCAAATTCTTTTGTGTATGGCTCTGTTGTTGATCTTCCTTTTTTCCTTGGCCTCAGTGATCTTGCTCTTGTAGTCACCTCCTGTTATTGGTCATTATTAAAACATTGTACAATATTAAACAATATATAATATATAATATCCATAATTTTGGACTATATATATCTTACTTGTGTCAGTTTTTTCTTTTTTTTTTCTTTCCAGCAGCAACCTTTTTCTTTTCTTCATTTTCTTCTATCACCTTCCTCTTTCTTGAATTTTTTTCTTATCAATGGTTCTATGTTCTACCACAAAAAAATTACACTTACATTTATGTAATGTTTTACATTAATTATTATTAAATACAATTATTACCTCTTCCTCAGATTCTTCATTGATGTCTATCATTGGTTCATTTTCCAATTCCTACCTCTTCCTCAGATTCTTCATTGATGTCTGTCATTGGTTCATTTTCCAATTCATTCATTCCTTTCTCTTCATCAACTTCTTTATTCATGTTAATGATTGAGTCATTTACCTCATCTTTGCTTCCTAATGATCCATCATGTTCATTATTCATTTCTTCATCTTGGAATTCGTTTTCAAGATCCTACAAAATTTTCAGAAACCTTGTTTTGATTAATACAATTTTATATAAAAATTTACAGAATAGATGATTGATATTTTTACCTTGTCATAATTTTACTCTTCATCTTCAGTTCTCTTTTTTGCTTCCGGATCAAATTTAATCCTAAGATGTTCTTCAACCCAGCTCTTCAGTCTTTCAAATTTTTCATTTATTATGAACATACTAGTCCTCAGCCTATAGTTCTACTCAAATAGTACATTCACATCATTTATCGGCTCTTCAAGGTCTTCTAAAGCATCCGTATTGGTTTGCTCTATGTTTTCTCCTTTTCGATTGTCATTGTAGACATTCGTCATCCTATTCTTCTGTCTCATTTCTCTCAACAGACGTTTTAGGTAATAGATTCCAACTCTTCCTTTGTAGGCTCAAGCAGAACTATTTCCATCTACGTTAAATTATATTGAACATTATTAAACTATACGATTTTGTTATGTACAGAATAATATATAATAAAATACAATAGAAAACTAACCGGGTTGCTGAAAACATCATTCTCGTAAGATTTCCAATTATCTCTTGATAGAGTAGGTAGAACCTCGAAAGCCCAAAGTATCAATGCATATGGGAATATATCTAGTGTATGATAGTTTGTTTCTGGTGCTTCCATTACCTTCTTGATGCTAGCTATAGTTATATTATAGTTTTTCCTACCCTATGGATATCTTTTAAAACTATCCTCCTTTTCTACCAGCCTGAAATGCAACGTCTTTTATGCTTGTTGATTTTTGTACCGGTAGTATTATTGATTCAAGCACATGTAGCCTAGTCATTTTTTCAAATATTTCTACATCATCAAAGTCTATCTGCTGGTATTGTTTTTCTAAATCTGGCCTGTCTATGTTCTTTCGACCTGGGAAGAATGTATTCATTATTGAGCTTTCAGGTAGAGTGCTGATGTTGATATACATTTCTTCTGTACAGAACAATTCGGTAGTTATGCAAAACTCTTTTATACTGAAGGTTTCTACCTGTCCATCAAAATTAAAGTTTAGCATGTCTAGATTTGAATTACACACTATCTTCCCTATCAGATGTTGCATCAATTTGGGTGGGAAGTTGATAATTCCCACCTCTAAAATATTCTTGAAGCATCCCTCTGTCAGTTTCCTCTTGACTGCAAGTTTAAGTCGCTTCATCAGTGTAAGTATCTATGTCTGGTTTTGTGTAGGGATTTGTCTTCTTATTTTTATGCCAGTTTTGAAGCTTAACAATGAAAGTAAGTCCCTGTTGAAAATCAAATGATAATTGTTTTACAATATACAATCTAATGATATAAGTTTCTGTTTAACATTGTTATATATTTATATTTATTCAATAGTTCTAATATACTTTCTTGTTTACTTTAATTCGAATGCTTACCTTTTGTTGTCTTTTTTGTGACGCCGTAGATCATTTTTTTTCCTCTCAGCCCTTTTTTTGTTACTTTTTCCTTTCTCTGATTTTACTTGCTTATTTTTCGATTTAGTCTTTATCTTTTTCTTTTTTCAACAATTTCTTCTATTTCTGTCAGATATTCATCTTCGTCAACCATGTCTTCTACGATTTCTTCATATGAATGTTCACTATCAACATCTTCTTCATCTTTTGAAGTTGAATCCTGTTTATTTATTTCAAATCTATGAAAAATAAACTTAATTTGTATTAATTTCACAAGTTTATTAAAGTTCGTACCTTTGCATCTTCCTCATTAGTGTTCTGCTTTTTTTCCTCTTCTGATTTTCGCTTATTCTTCATCTTCATTACCTCATCTGTTTTCATTTTGATCTCATTTTTCATCATGGTTTGATCCTTCCATAAATTTCTTTCTTGCCTCCAAAATTTCCTTCCTTGATACCATCGTTGGCTTTTCTAGGTTTTCTTTTCCCTTCAATTTCTGATTTGGATGTTTTTTGAATTTCTGATTTGGATATCAAATCTTCCATAATTTTCCTTTTAATTATTTTACGCCTATTTTTTTAAATTTCTTAATTAATGCGCTTAAATCATGAGTTGACACACTTACCATAGTCGGCGGTTTCAGTAATACACGTGCAAGGGTAATTTTGTCTAATTTTCTCTCCGACAGGTGGCAAACATCTATTTGTGTAATTAAATTTCATAATCAGATTTTTATGTAATTAGGATGGGAAATATGAATATACATATTATTAGCCCTTAAAAAATCCCAATAAAAATGTTATGTGAAACCCCATAGAATGCCATCAAGAAAATCTAGTACTATTTTAATAAAAGAGAAATAAATAAATAGAGATTTATGATGTCAAAATAATATATTTTTAATGTTATTTATGTGATGAATTTATCACAATTTTCTATCAATATTATTTGACGGGGTTTTATTGAAAAATATTGATTCTTGAAAGATGAAACTGAATATTTTTAGCCTCATAAACTAAATTGAAATTTGATATACATTTTTAAGGATAAAAGGTTATATTTAACATGCGTGAATAAATATATTGATAATATCTATTAGAGATTAATATCACTAGTATCCTGAATAATTCACCCAATTTCGATATTACCGGTTATTAAGATTATATTTCACTTTTACCCAAATAACACCTATTCAGGCGGCGCAACCGTTGACATTAATGATACCGTTTACATTTTTGCCCTTCGTTATTTTGTTATTCATTTTATTTTATTTTTTACTTTTTAAAAAATCCTGTAATCATTTATGTCTTTCCGTGATTATTCGGATTTTATTATTTACGTTATTTGTTGCCTTTTTTATCCATTTAATTTGAATTTGATTTGGCAGTAACCATATCTTAATTATACAGTTTCTTAAGGATCTTGTTTTTGTTTAAAAAAAATAAATATTGATTATGTAACCCTAATTTCATCGAACCATCGTAATTCTATGGAAGAGGGAAAATCCAATGGTGGCACTATCGGAATTCACGCCGGAAATGGTGGTTCCAGTGGTGATTCATTGAGAGATCTTTCTTCGTTTGTGAAATAGGGTGATCGATAAATGTTTACGGTCGAGCTTCGACCTGGAGAAATCACTATAGTTTCATGGAAGAGGTCTTATATTTCATGGAAGATGTCTTATAGTGGAGAAGATTTCATGGAAGAGGTGATCTTATAGTCGAGAAACCATAGCTTCGACCTGGAGAAACCAAATACAGAATTTTTTTCCTGTTTTTGCTTGATCTTCATTTGGAATTTATGGGTATTATATTCATACCCTTCTTCGTGCTTTGATTGGTTGTGGAATAGAAACATGGATTTGTGGTCAAACCATTTTTATTCTCTTACCCCAGAATTTAATAAAAAAAAAAACTCATCTGTTTCTTCTTCTTCTAAATTTTTAGGTACTCCCCCACTTGAATTTGTTTGTTTTTTTGGCCTTTTCTTTTGCCCAATTGGCTATTTGTTCGAAAAGGGATAGATGCGATTCAAAAATTGGAGAAATATGCATAATTTCTTTGAATATTTTATCCAGATCTGAATGATTTTTTTTAAAATGTTTATTTTTGTGCAACATTTATTTTAATTTTCTATTTACATATTTATAGAAACATTGATCTCTTTTTCATCTCCAATTTTGTGCTTTCGCTTTATCTCTGAATGAATTGTTTGTCTCTTTTGTTTTTACTTTTTATCTCTGTATTTTATAAGAGGACGATCAGGAAGGACATTTGAATTTTCCTAAATAAATGTTTACTAAAAGTAAACTGTTTATAAAAAATTACCTTTTCAATTCTCGGTGAACTCGCTTTCTATGTATTTTGTAGATAAGTTACTTTTAGTAAAATGTTTATTTTTATAGCCTATTTACATATGTTTTCAAAACTGTTTCATCAATTTTTGTGTCCGGTATCAATTTTAAGTGCACATTAATAAACTGTTTACTTTTTATCTCTGTATTTTTTAGGATGACGAACAAGAAAGAAAGACATTCGATTTTACCTTGAAGAAGAAGTCAGAAGGTTGAAGAACAAGTTAGAAGTTTGAAGATTTTTTATTTTATCCTTTGTTATAGTTTTTATTTTTGTTTAGATTTGATTTTTCCATTAATTTTGTAAAATTTAAGAGATTTTATAATTTTCCCTAAATTTTACACAAATTAAGGAGAAATTAAATCAGAGGTATGTTTGTCCTTTCACAATGTAATTTGATTTGGCCGGTGGCGGTTTTGGGTACTATTGATATTTAATAAAAACATCCGGTATATTTGATATATCAATAATTTTTTTGATTATTAGCCAGTGAAATTCACCCTAACTATTATTTAATTAAGGACCATGTTTTCCCTGAGGTTTTTCTTTCTAACCAATACCAAACAATAGAAGTTATTGTGGTGTTTATATGAGCCACTTATTTAAAGCTAGCGACTCATTGATGTTGTTATCAATGATATTTTCACAACAACAAATTCAAAAACAGCAAACGCTATAGAGGGGTGAGTATCTTCTCAAGACCTTTATGCATTTCTACTCATTAATTAAGTGAATTTTAGGTTTTTTTTTAAAAAAAATTTATTCGGTAGCAAACTTTTCTATAATATTTATAATTGTAAAAAATAACGAATAATCTTATACAAGGCAACCGCCTCATTGTGCCAGGTTCACTAAACAATTTTTCGTAAACCAATGATTACATGCGTGAAATATCAATCAATACTGTGAATGAGTAAAATCAGGGCTTGATTTTTTTATAGGATTGCTTTAATTTTAAATTATTTGTTTTAAATTTTTAAATGATTATAACCAATTAATAAATCATTTTTTTTTCTAAATGTATATATATTATTTATTTCTAAGTTTACCTATTAATTTTAAGGGTAAAATGAAAATAACACACATGTGGTTTTGGCCAAATGCATAAACACTTTCTATAGCTTAAAAATGGTAAATCACATCCGTGGTAGTTCCAAATTATGCCAATGAGACCCCTTCCCTCTATCGCTCTAAACTTTCTTTTAGCCATAATTTCTTCCTTTGAAGTCTTATTTGGCTGATTGAAGATGTTTTGGAATCCTCATTTCAGGCTCTACGTTATGTTAATTTCAAAAATTCTAAATCATTAGTAAACAAAAGGGAACAAAAGGGTTAATATTTTCAATCATACCTAATATTTTGATGATAATAAACTATTTTATTTATTGATGATTTCAAAGTTTTGAAGTGACCATAACGTAGAGCTTGAAATGAAGATTCCAAAATATCTTGAATCATCCAAATCGGTGTTCAAATGAAGAAGTTATGGCTAAAAATGGTTTACAATATTGGAGGGGAGATGTCTCATTGACATAATATGAAACTAGATGAGTTTGATTTGCCATTTTAAAATCATAGGGGGTGTTCATGCATTTGACCAAAACCATAGGGGTCTAATTTGTATTTTACCCTAATTTTAATTATTGTATACCTTTGATAATTTTTAAGTAATTTTAAATTATTAAATTTAATTGTTTATAATATTTATATAATAAGTTATATTTTATATATCTCTAAATAGTCCTTTATTTTAATTTGATATTATAATTTTTTTAATGTAATTTTTGTGTAAAACAATAGAGGTTTAAACGTGATATGACGTTCAATATAAATCAAATATTTAATTAAATATATCATAGTATATGACATTATTTTTTAAAAAAAAAATAATTCAATAAAATTTCATTTAAAATTTATTGAAATATTTTGATGAATGTTGATGATTTTAATCCGTATATTTAAAATTATGTATAGGAAATAACATATTCATTTCATATTCATGTTAAAATTAAATAATATAAAAATTATTTTCCATTAACATAAATAATAATATTCTAAAAATTTATTAACTTAGAGTAAATTCAAATTGATGCAATCAAATGATAATTAATTTTTCCCTACTACGATAGTAGATAATTTTTAATATTTATTAAGTTTGAACCCGATAATTTAAATTAATATCAATAATATAATAGTATTAATTATAATATATTTATTAAATTATAATAATTTATTATATTAGTTAAAAATGTTTTTTTTTCCTGAAATTGATCTAGGTAATTACTACATAAATGGTAATAATATATTTTCACGTATGGATAAAATTGTTCAAAAATGATCTAAGCACACAAAGAGTTGACTTTGTTCGTCACCGTCATGACTCATGAGTCAGCATTGGGTCGTTTAAAGTTGTCAAATTCTGCAAAACCTAATTGGAAAAGTTAATAGATTATTTTCCTTTTTTTTTTTTTTGAAGGCAATAGATTATTTTCCTTTGCTGTTGAAAAAGTTCCCTTTTTAATATCTTAATTTTCCTTTTGTAACATCTTCTCTTTGAGTTGAAATTTTATCTAACCTAATCTAACCCTACAAAATTGGGTTAGTATTAACGGTAAAATAATAGTTATATTAAAAATCTAGTTTCCTGTATTTATATATATTAATTTTAAAAAATTGTTTTTTTTATCTAATTACTTGAATTAGTTATTTGATAAAAAAAATATGTTGGAAAAGAAAATACATTAAAGACTTATTAAATTATATATTAATAACTAACAAAGATGTGTATAAATATTTTGATGGTAACTTATTTTTAATTAATAGATTCAAATAAATTTCATTCAATCTAAACTTATTTTAGGAAATCTAATTATCTCATCTAACCTATACAATTTTAAAATTTTGTGCTTAAACTTCAAAAGGTTTAAAAAATTCTCCTATTTTTTTAGGAGTTAAAAAATGGTTAAAAAATAGCATTCATTAATTTAATAAAATAAATTTCTTAATTAGTGAATTGATTAAAATAGTAAAACTCAAAAAAAAAAAAAAAACTTAAAAATTACTGAATAATAATTCAAAATATCTTAATCATCTGAGATTCGTCATTAAGAAAAACAAGAAATAAAACAAAATGCAAATGAACTCATTTGATATTTTTTTTAATTTAAAACTAAGGTGAGAAAAAGTGCTATTCGGTGTATTTTTTTAATTACTTTTATTGTCTTAGGTAATTTGGTATTGTAGGTTCGCATTAAGTAAGATCTTACTTAATGAAAAATATATCGTTAAGGGGTTTATTTAGTTATGCAGGATTTAAATAAGACTTAACGGGGCATGTTCATTTCATGTATGAAAATTATGAAAAAGAATATACTTGAAGGTTCAATTATATACATTGTAAATACATTAAAAGAATACTCGTAAATATTTAAATTGTGAAAAAATATGTTTAAATCAACACGAGAGGGTTCTTTCTTTATTTTTGAATGAAATTTATGTACTGTTTTATATTGATTTCATGTGTTGTTATAATAGTCACATAAATTTTAAAATAAACTTTTTTTTGGTGGTCTTCCTACTGGGTGGAAAAAGCTAAATATATAGTGAATTATGTTTTTCTTTTTCTTATACCAATATTTTTTGTGAAAAAATCAAGTTTGTTCTTTAGGGGAAAAAAAATAAAGTTTTGGTTTTTTTTTTTTTTACAAAGTTAAAATTTGGGAATTAGGGAAAGATATTATATTTAAAAAATTAATATAGAAAATAACCAATTAACTACATGGAAGTAAAAGAAGAAAAACTAAAATTTGTGGTCCAAGTCCCAAACGAGAGAAAAGGAGAGAGGTCCCACAATGCCAAATGGCAGTTAAAGATAGGAAGAGGTATTGAGTGCTCCATACTACGGTAGTGTGGGAAATTTTCCCGTCTAGTGGAGGATGGACTTAAGGTAATGTAAGATGAATAATATGTTTACTTATTGGGCGTAGCCTCACCATGCTACACTATTTTTTTCAAGTAAAATTAAAAAGAAGCAGAAAACTGGCAGTTGATGAGGGATCGTGGAATAACCGTTGACATGGATTTACTAGCCGACAAATTTTTATTTTTTCTTTAGTAGTTTTATTTTAGAATGGGAACTACTGCTTTGATAAAACCTTATTATTATTATTTCATGTTTTGGATGATTTCGGTTTTATTTACATTTTAGTTTTTAGCTTGATGAAGCTATTAAAACTGATAGGCGTTTTAGTGTTTGAAATAAATCTGCGAACTGGATTTATTGTTTTGAACCATTGAGTTTGAATAAAATTGAGAAGTTATGTTGATTAGTTTTCCGTTGTGCATGTTTTATGGATTTTGGGGATGTTACATGAAATGTTTTGATTAATTTTTAAAATTTTAATCCTTATATTTAAAATTTATGTATCAACAATAACATATTCATATTAAAATTAAGTGTAAAATGCAAATGAGACCCATTGTGGTTTTTTTTCAAATACATGAACACCCTCTGTGGTTTAAAAATGAAAAATGACACCCCTGTGGTTCCAATTTTTTTCAATCAGATCCCTCCCTTTCAATGTCAAAAATTTTCTTTTAGCCATAACTTCTTCGTTTGGACTCTGATTTGGATGATTCAAGATGTTTTAGAATCCTCATTTCGGTTTCTACGCTATAGTCACTTCAAAACTTCTAAATAATCAATAACCAAGAGAGTTAGCAGTGTCAATCATACCTAGTATTTTGATGTTAATAAACTCTTTATTTATTAATCATTTAAAAGTTTTGATGTGACCATTATATAGAGCCCGAAATGAGGATTCCAAAACATTTTGAATCATCTAAATCGGAGTTCAAACGAAGAAGTTATGGCTAAAAGAAAATTATTAACATTGAAGGGGACGAGTCTGATTGAAAAAAATTGGAACATAGGGTGTGATTTGCCATTTTCAAAGCATAGGGATGTTCATGCATTTGAAAAAAAACACAGTGGTTTCATTTGCATTTTACCCTAAAATTAAATAATATAAAATTTAGTTTTTTCCATTAGCATAAATAATAATATTCTAAATTTATTAACTTAGAATAAATTTAAATTGATGCAATAAAACTAATTTTTCTCTACTACAATATTAAAATTATTATTTTTAATATTTATCAAATTTGAACATATTTTTCACTTTCAATAAACATGACAATTTAAATTAATATCAATAATATAATGTGTTATCGAATTATAATAACTTATTTTATTGATTTAAATATTTTTTTAAAAATAAATTGATGATTAATTTAAGAAAATGAATTAAAATCTAGATAATTAATATTTTGTGATTTTTCTTAAATTACATTCGGATAAAATGTTTAAAAATGATCTTAGCACGCAAAGGGTTGACTTGTTCGTCACCCTCATGAGCTGTTTAAATTCTGCAATTCCTAATTTGAATAATTACCAATATGGCAATTATCCTTTTAATTGAATTCAAGATTTGGTCATTAGTATTTAACACATTATTTCCTTTGCTAATGAAAAAGTTCCTTTTTAATATCTGAATTTTTCTTTTTAATATCCTCTCTTTGAGTTGAAATTTTACTTATAATTTTAAGTAGTCATGCCTCCTTCTCCCCTTAAAGACAGTTTTTTTATAATAAATTTTAAAACAGTAATTTAAAAAAAAAATCATCATCTTAATGAAAAAAAAAATGTTAATTTTTTTAAATTTTTTGTTATATTTAAAAATCAAAGTGTATATCATGGAAACATAAATAATTCTTTTGTAAAACCGTGGTGTTTTGTAAAACCAAGACAATTCACAATATTCTTTCCATTTTTAATTTGATTTTTTTGATAAGGATTAAATAAGTTCATTCCATTTTTAATTTGAATTGTAAACAAAATAGATAGGAACAAGAAATTGCTTTGTTTCTCTCCATGTCATCAGTCGTCTCATTGTTCTATAAATATTAACACATTTCTTCTCTTTAGAATCCATTCATAGTCTCAATTATCAGTAAAGTAATCACAATAATCAAATGATGAAGCTTTTTCACATTACCCTCTTCATGATATCAGCTGCATTAATCAGCAATATCGAAGCAGTCTCCGATGTTCCTGTCGGCGCCTACTACGGTCTTGATGCCGACAACCTCCCATTACCTCCAGAGGTGGTGTCACTGTGCAGAAAAAACAACATAAGGAGAATCAGATTGTACGAAGCAGACATCGACGTCCTCGACGCATTACGCGACATGGGGATCGATGTATCATTCGGTATGTCAAACAGCGACATAGAAAACATGTCGAAAGACAGCACCCTCGTGGAGCAGTGGTTCAACACCTACGTTAAACCGTATATCGGTGAAGTCACGATCAACTACATCATTGTTGGTGACAAGGCCATAGATGAGTACGTATTGCCTGTAATGAAATCTCTACGAACTCTTCTCAATGCCAATTCTCTTAACGCAGTAAAGGTAACAACATTGGTGGGGTATAACTCTATTTTAGCAGTGAAAGATCCTCCTTCAGCGGCTGTGTTTGATCCTTCAGTTGTTGATTACATGAAAGAAATACTGGCTTTTTTAGTACAAACAGAATCTCCTCTCATGATCAGTCTTAATCCGAATCAAAAATATTTGTATGGAAAAAATATAAGCTTGAATTACGCGATCTTTCAAGGCGGCGATACGGTGTTTGATCAAGGATCACAGTTGACTTATTTTAACTTGTTGGATGAAATGGTGGATGCATTTTATGCAGCCATTGACAAGGAAGAAATTGACATTCATGAGGTGTCGATTGTTATCGGCGAAATCGGGTGGCCGACTTGTGGGAACGACGCTGCGAACCCGGGGCTGGCTCAAAGTTTTAATCAGAATATGGTGAACCGTATCTATTCTGTTTTGGGGACGCCGAAGAAGCCGAAAGTGGTGATTGAAGCCTTTATTCAGAGTTTGTTCAATGAAAACCAGAAGTCTCAAGGAGAGTCTCAATGCTTTGGACTTTTCAACGTTGACTCGACACCTGTTTATCCTATGACTTTCTAATAAATTTATTCAACAACATATAGTTCTAGTTGTTAAATATTAGTAATTAGTATTCCCTACTTTGATGTAAATATCTACTTATATTGTTAGGTTTGATTATTATTATTATTATATTTATGTAAATTTTAGCAAAACTAATAAATGCAAGGTTTATATAATAAAGCATTTATATATTTAACTTTGCCTTATTGAAGAAATAAAAGTAAATATTCCAATCCAAATGGTTATTTTCTGAACTCAAGGGAGAAAGCTAAAATGGTAACCCATAATATATATTCACTTTGTTATTTTCATATTAATCATAAGGGGTTGTGAATCTTTCAATTTTTAAATGACTCTAATCTTTCCTTTCAAAAATTCCATTTGCTTGGATTTGATTTTTTTTTCCTATGCATGAGTAGTAGTTTGGAAAAGAGCAATGGTAAAAATATAAATAAATAAATAAATAAATAAATTTTAAATAACAAATGCAAGTAGTCTCTAATTCCTTGATCTAAAATTTTCTTTTAAAAATATTAGATTATGCTATCTTAAATAGAATGCAAAGTGTCAATATTTCCTCTATATCTGTTCATGGGGGTTGGTTCAATTTCTTCTATACAAAATGTATTTGGTGAAAGGTAAATTAACAAATAAAGAATTTCTAACGTTAAACTATAAAATTCAAGTATGGTTGAGTTTCAAGTTGGTAGAAAATATATCGTGGATTTAAATTAAATGTGAATATGATGCATCAATAGTATTTGAGATGAAAATCATGTCAAGTTTATATTTTGTTTTAGTATTAATTATGTGTGTATGATTGTCTATATTGCAAACTAAGGCATAAACTTTCATCATTTTTGTTCATATGGCGATTATTTTAGATTATTTTGTGATATTTAAAATATGACACCATGTTTACGTATCTAAAATTCTACTTTTATCTATTTGTGATGAAGTGAAAATGTTATTTCTAAATAAAATTATTGATATTAATTTGTGTATACTACATTATCAATCTTTGTTTGTGTAACATCTCGGGTTTTCGGTAAGTTTTTGAATTAAAAAAAATAAATAAATAAAAAATATATTTTCTCTATTTAATTTATTAAATGATTTAAGGATAAAGTGTTTAAATTTAATTCTTATTATTAAGAATTTATTTTTAAATAACTTTAGACTTAGATAAATGAGAGATTTTATTTATTTATTAAATGATTTTTTTTAAAAAAATAAATGAGGGGGGAGTAAAAAGGAGGAAAAAGAAAGAAAAGGGGAAAAATCATCTCATTCATCCTGCTTCACGTGAAAGACCTAGACAGAGAAAAGAGGTATGACATTCTCCTTCTTCACTTTCTTCTTCTTTCGTTTGGACGAGAAATTGATCGATTTCGGGTTAATCGATTCAAAAATTTCATGATCTATAGGTGTGTTTTGCTTAGGGTTCTCTTTGGTGAAGTTGTGGAGAAATTTGAGAAGAGCCTTATTTCAAGATTGAATTGAGCTAATGATTCCTATTTTGAAACCTAATATAGAATTGATGGATAACAAATAAATCAGAACCCCAAAATTCTACGTCCATCCTACGTCCGTCTTTCACTGTCCTACATCCGTCTTTCGCCGTCCTATGTCCGTCCTACATCCGAAGCCCTATGTCATAATCGTCCTAACCCGAAGCCAAACCCGTAGCCATCTGTCCTAACCCGAAGTCGAACCCGTCACCCTCCATCCTAATGTTGTCCTAATTGTCCTACTATCGTCCTACCCTGTAATCCCTCCGTCCTACATTCAGTTTAATGTTTATCTTAGCATAAAGTTAGGTTTAATTTAATTTAGATTGTAACTTATTTTTCAGGTCGTAGTTATGTTGTGAAAAGAATAAAGAATTTGGAAGAATTCTTACTGTGTACAAGGTGAGTAGAAGTTGTTAAGGCTAGAATTTTTCCATGTTTGTTTTCCTTTTTCTTTAATAGAATAACCTCTTAATTTTTGGCATTGACCTTGGATGTTTATAAGTATGAAATGAGGTTATTTGGGCGGAATTAAGAACTTGGAAAAATTAATGAGAAGCATGCTTTAAAAGATTGGGTTTAAGACGGAAAGTTATATCGATATCGATTTGTGTTGTTTGGCTGTTTTATAATTTTTCCTTTTCTTTTCTTGGATGATTTTTGGATGTTTAAGACTCTTCGTGGGTAAATCTTAATGATTGTTGTTAAGTTATAAATACCGTTTTTGCATGATAGTGCCCAACTAGGAGAATTTAGGTTTAAGCGGCTAGTTAGAAATTGATGCTGGACTTATTATTTTTGTGTTGCGATATTTATTTGGATGTGTAGGGCTATTTGGGAGTTAAAAATATAGCCGTTATGCCGCCGGTTTTTCCTTAGAAATTATTAGATTCTAAGTTTTGATTAAGGGACGAAATGGCGTAGACCTAGGCTAGTTTCGCCTCTAGATTGGTAACAATGTTGGAAGTGACTGAAAATGACCCAAAGTGTTTGGTTGGATATTTCTGGGCTGTTTTGAGGTGAGATTAAGGTTAAACTCTAAAAGTTGTAATTTAGGAAATTTTTAACCTTTCAGTTGGGTTAGTTGAGGAAAGCGAGGTTTTTGGCTTGTTGGAGCGTCATGGTTGACGTTGTGTGAATCGTATTACTTTAAAATACCTTGGGTAATACGGTTGTAGGTTCGCATTAGGCAAGACCTTGTCTAATGAAGAATAGTTGTTAGGGGAGATTATTTAGTGTGCACAACTTAAATAACACCTAACGGGGCAGGTTCATTCCATCCGTACAATGGAAAAGAATATCCCTAAAGGATTTAAATTGTAGAAAAATTATGTTTAAATTCCTTATGGACGTAGTCTCTCTTTGTTTGCAAATAAAGAGAAGATTAAAGGTATTAAACGGGAAAGGATTCGATTAGTTTTAAATTGTAGAAAAATTATGTTTAAAACTAATTCGAATAGAGTTAACTTTTAATTTGTTGAGAAAGGATTCGATTAGTTTTAAATTGTAGAAAAATTATGTTTAAAACTAATTCGAATAGAGTTAACTTTTAATTTGTTGAGAAAGGATTCGATTAGTTTTAAATTGTAGAAAAATTATGTTTAAAACTAATTCGAATAGAGTTAACTTTTAATTTGTTGAGATAGGATTTATGATTTCTTTGGGAGTGAGTGACTTATTGGAAGTCGGTAAGGACGTTTATGGACTTAAAGTCATAGGAAACCTCTCATTGGCATGATTCTTTCTTTAACAATTTTCTACTCATTGGGCGTAGCCTCATGATGCTACAACTATTTTTTCCGGTAAAAGACGGAAGAAGCTCGGTGGGCGATGTGGTTCGAGGTGGTGATCGGTTGGCATGGATTTGCAACGCCGTGAAATTTACCTCTCTTTTATTTATTTTGGGTTTTATGTGGATTCATGTTTTGTTTTGTTTTAATAAGTATGTCGAGCATACTTTTGATTGATAAATTTCTAAACGTTGGTTTTGAAGTTGTTTCGTTTTGACATTTTAAGTTTTGAAGTAAAACCGATCGGTTAAAATGGTGTTGAACTTGGTTTTAAATAAAAGAACTGGATGTTATTTGTTTTTAATGCTTCCGCTGTCTCTATATTATGAATTCCACGTGTTTTGGGATTTTTGGAAATTTCGGGTTGTTACAGTTCGAGTAGATGAAATTTTATTTTCTTAAAAAGTTTTCTAATTTAAACATCAATCAAATAAGTGAGTTTTGTGATTGAGTAATGCCTCTTTATAGAACTTTTCATAAACACCTGAAATCCATCATTTAAAAATAAAAATAATAAAGTCTTGTATTTTAAAATTAAATTATTGAACACATCAAAATCTTTAAAGAGAAAAAGTTGGTCTCATTTCTTTTGGTTAAAATCAAATGTATATGGTTTTATAGGAACGAAGCACCCCCTATCAACCCAAAAATGTTATATAGCATCAAAATTGAGGCCTTCCTCAAATTAGGCCTCTTGTTTTGTTATGTTTTAAATAATAATTTTATATATTTAATAGTGAAATGATAATGGTCTCAGAAAAACAGTGAAAAAAACCTAATAAAGACGTGTATAAGTATTTTTTATTGGAAATAAATGAGTTGTTTTTTATCAAATAAATTCATATAAGTTGAGTTCAATCAGTCTAACTTAATTTTTTGTTAAAAAAAAAACAAAAATCAAAATCTAATATTTTAAGAGATCAATGATCTAATCTAAACTCATATTTATATAACTCAACTAGAAACAATGAACTACAATTTTTATTTGGGTAAAATATTATTTTGATTCCTGAACTTTCAATCCGGTTTCATTTTTCTCTTTAAATTTTTAAAAGTTACATTTTTTTTTTCTTAAACCTTATATTTCTTCTGTTTTATTAAACCTTATATTTCTTCTATTTCAAATAAATTCATATAAGTTGTGTTTTTCTCGTCTGGGACATTAGCATAGCATTAGCATAGGGTTTATATAACATGTGATTGATGAAATGACATTAATATAATAGATTTATTATTAATTGACATAGAAAAATGAATATACATAATTTTAAAATGAAAATAATGAAGATGATTGAAGGCTTAATGATTTATCTGAAATTGTTCAAAACAACAAGTGATGAATCAAAAAATGATCCCATACTTGCAATATCACAATGAAAAATCAAAACGAAAATGAAGGAAAAGAAACAGTTAAAAAAAAAAAACGTGAGATGGTGCAGACTGCAGTTGCCATCGACAAGTCAGTGCGAATCACGAACTGAAATTGGTTTTTGATATGTTGGTCATTTGCCATTGACAAGTCAGTAAGATGGTTCAATTTGATTGGTCCTACTATGTTTCAAAAAACACAGGTTCGGAAATAAATGAATTCCAAAAAATATAAAAAACGAAAAGATAACAATTATAAAAGTTGGTTTTTTTGATATTTTTATATTGATTATAATTTGCTATTAATTTTGAAATTGGGTGAATTAAAGTGGTTATATTTACCATTAATTTAATTTCAAATGATGTTATTTGGAAGAGATTTCATTTTAAAATGGTGATACATTAAAGATAAAATTGAAATTTTTAATAACAAAGATAGACTATATTTTTAATAACCGTTTACTCCTCTAATTATGGTGGTTATTGGGTAAATTTGAAATAAAAAACAAACAACTTTAAAAAGTGGATTTAAGTGATTTAGTGTGGTCATGGGTGCAATTATTTCTTTTTTATATTGATTATAATTTACTATTAATTTTGAAATTGGGTGAATTAAAGTAGTTATATTTCCAATTAATTTAATTTCAAATGATGTTATTTGGTAGAGATTTCATTTTAAAATGGTGATACATTAAAGATAAAATTGGAATTTTTAATAACAAAGATGGACTATATTTAAATTTAGGTCAAAATATAAAAAACACCTCTGTGGTTTTAGTCAAAGACAAGCACACCCTTATAGTTTAAAAATGAATATTTATGCCCCTATAGTTTCAAAATTGTGCAAATTGACCTCACCTCTCTACGACGTTGATTTTCTTTTAAGTTATGACTTTTTCGTTTGAACTTCGATTTGAATGATTTAAGATGTTATGAAATTCTCGTTTCGAGCTCTACGTTGTAGTCACCAAAAATTTCAAAATCATCAGTATATAAAAGTGTTTACGACTTCAACCCGATTGAATATTTTGATTATGATAACTATTTTATGCACTAATGATTTATAAGTTTTAGTGACTACAACGTAGAGTTCGAACGAGGATTCCATAACATCTTGAATCATTCAAATCGGAGTTCAAACACAAAAGTTATGACTAACAGAAAATCAACGGCGTAGAGGGGATGGGTCAATTTGCATAATTGTGAAACTATAGAGGTATAAATATTCATTTTCAAACTATATGAGGTGTGTTTGTCTTTTACCAAAACCACAGGGGGTGTATTTTACATTTTACCCTTAAATTTATATACGTTATAAGGACCAAATTCTATAATTAGCATTATGTGAATATATTAATAGCATAAATAACATTTTTTTGAGATATTACATTAAACTAAGGGAGGGGAGACTCGGATCTTCGATCTTATGGGAAAGGAGCAGGTGCTAAACCACTTGAGCTATGCTCGTGTGTTGGCATAACATAAATAACACTTGAATATAGGGGTTGTAACACTTATACCTTACAATCTTTAATTTGAACATAATTGATTCCCTAAACTTTAGGAAATGTTGAAATTAAAACCTGAAAAATTAAATTTTACAAACCACCCTCTTAATTGTTAAATTGAACCCTAAAAAACCACCTTAAAAACAAGTAATACATCTCTTAGTCAATGGGGCGAGGAGGGAATGAGATTAGAAAAGAAATTTCCATCCACTCGTCACCACAGAGGTTTTGGGCTTGGGATTAAGGATAAGGTTGGGCATGAGATAAGGGACCTTGAAGAATCGTTTTAATAGAGATTTCATAAAAATAATTTAAAGGAATACTTATCAATTTAAAATTATCTTGGTCGAATTTAACACTTAACAAAATTTAAAGAGTCGATTGCTCGATCAAATTAAACAAATTAGAGGCGTAAGTATTACCGCTCTTATAATTCAATGACGGTTTATGCAATTTTCTGTAATAACATTAACTATTATTTAGTTAGGGAACATGTTTTCTTCAAGGTTTTTTTTAATCAAACGATAAAAAAGAAAAGGATTTTGAAGGTGGTCGGATTTGAACCAACAATTTCAGTACTATAATTAGTAATTTTTTTACCAATAAAATAAATTTAATTTTTATGTTTGACCTAGCTGATATACTTTCGAAATTTTTCTACATAGAGATCACATTTATGCAACAAAAACAAAAACAAAAAACAAAACCGTTTAAACTTTAAACAATTTGCTGATCTGTTAATCTCATAAAATTGAAAACGGGTTTGTTTTCTTTGAGGATGTCAAGGAGAGAAACGTGGGGAAATTTATGGAAACATAATATCATTCACCCTGGAAATTCTATGTTTTGTAAAATCAGTTTTTATTTTGTTTTTAAATTCAGATTTTTGTTTCCATCTCAGAAACCATACCTTAATTCACAATATTCTTTCCTGTAATTTTTCCTCATTCTTCTTATTTCTTTCCATTTTTAATTTGAATTATAGAGATTTATAAAAATAAGATTTTGCTTTTTTTTTTCCCTATATAAATTAACAATTCTTCTCTTTTAGAATTCATAATCTGTAATACAAAATGGTGAAGCCTTTTCACATTACCCTCCTTGTCTTTGTCTTCATATCAGCTGCATTAATAGGCAATATCGTAGCAACCACCAATTATTTGCTCGGCGCCTACTACGGCCTCGATGGCGACAACCTCCCACCGTCACCAGTGGTGATGCAACTCTGCAGAAAATACAACATAAGCAAAATCAGATTGTCGGAACCAAACATCGATGTCCTCTACGCGCTTCGCGGCATGGGGATCGAAGTATCATTCAGCATGTCGAACAACGAGTTAAAGAACATGTCAACAAATAACACGGCCGTGGAGGAATGGTTCAACACCTACATTCAACCGTTTATCAGTGATATCAACATCAACTACATCATCATTGGCGACAAAGCGATCCCGGGTTTAGATGCCTACATATTGCCTGTAATGATATCTCTACGAAAAATTCTCAATTCCAAATTTCTTGAACAAGTAAAGTTAACAACTTTGGTGGGGTATAATCAAGTATTAGCAAAAAAAGACCCTCCTTCGGCGGGTGTGTTTGATCCCACAATTGCTGATAACATGAGAGAAATACTCATTTTTTTATCACGAACAGGATCTCCTCTTATGATCAGTATCGATCCGTATCGAAAATATTTGTATGGAAACAATATAAGTTTGAATTACGCGATTTTTCAATCGAGTGAATCGGTAATTTATCCAGGGGCACCGTTGAGGTATTTTAACTTGTTTGATGAAATGGTGGATGCATTTTATGCAGCCATTGAGAAGACAGGAATGCAAATTCCTCTGATAGACGTTGCTATCGGCGAAACCGGGTGGCCGACTTGTGGAGACGACGCTGCAACGACAGCGTTGGCTCAAATTTATAATCAGAATATGTTGAGGCATGTGTTATCTGGGAAGGGGACGCCGAAGAAGCCGCATGTATTCATGGAAACCTTTGTGCAGAGTTTGTTTAATGAAAACCAGAAGCCTGATGGGGACTCCCAATGCTTTGGATTTTTTAACACTAACTTGACTCCTATTTATCCTCTGTCTTTTTAATCCACAGTCTAGAGTCTACAATCTTAATGGGATGCCTAGCACACGGGTATAGTTCTAGTGGTTAAGTATTAGTACTCCAATCTCGTTCTAAAGTCAATGGTTCGAGTATTCATTTTCCAATTTGATGTAATAATACATCTAAGAGTATGATTTAAATGAATTTCAATTTATTTTAGCCATAAAAACTCAAGGTACAAGATTTCTGTGAATGTAGTAGGGTATTTTTCATTTTAACTCTAACTCAAAAATTCAAAAAACAATTACACAGAGATCAAGTTATCAACAATAATATATAGTATACATCATGCCTCTCATACATGACTATCACATTCACATAAAATGGCACATAATAAATATGTTAGCCTCTCGTAATGATAAAAATATTTCATAAATATTTATCAAACCAAAGAGATTAAATTCAAAATTTTAAATTATTAGGATTAAATTAGAGATATTTTATTAACTCGTAGAATTTTCTATAATATTTGTAAATATAGCATTTTTTTGGTATTTACATAAATAGATTTTTTTTTTATAAATAATCACTCATGTGAATAATTAAAATTAATGATTACGTATAAGGTGAATTATTGATTACGTGAAATACCAATTAATAATGTGAATCAATAAAATAAGTGATTACCACACATGAAACTAAGTGGCAATTTTTGTAATACTAGTCTTGCACCTATTTTTTGTTATATGTTTGTTATAAATTGCAAACAATGTTATTAGGTAGAGATTTCATTTTAAAATAGTGATGCATTTAAGATAAAATTGAAAATTGTAACACTTACAACTTATAGCTTTTAATTTGAGCAATCGATTCCCTAAACATTGTAAAATATTGAAATTAAAACTAGAAAATTTTAATTTTACAAATTACCCAATTAATTATTAAATTAAACCCTAAAAAAATCACACTAAAGATGAGTAATACATCTCTTAGTCCATGGGGCAAAGAGGGAATGAGATAGGAAAAGAAATTCCCATCTTCGTCGCCATAGAGGTTTTATGCTTGGGTTAAGGACGAGGTTTGGTATGACTCACTCCATATAGATTTCATAAAAATAATTCAAAAGGGGTATTTATCAATTTAAAATTTTATGGGTCGAATTTAAGAAGTTAATTGCTCAAATTAAAAAGTTTAGTGTAAGTATTACAACTCTAATAATTCAATGATGGTTTATGTAATTTGTATTAACATTTAACTGTTATTTAGTTATAGAACATGATTTCTTCAAGGTGGTTTTTTTTAACCAAACGAAAAAAAAATTGAGGGCGGTTCGGATTTGAACCAACAATCTCAGTACTATACTATAATTAGTAAGTTTTATACCAATTAAATAAAATTATGTTTTGTGTTTCACTAGCTGATATACTTTCGATTTCTTTTGCATAAAGATCACATTTATGCAACAAAAACAAAAACTTTTAAACAATTTGTTGATCTGTTAATCTCATAAAATTATAACGGGGTTGTTTTTCTCTATATAAAATTAACAATTCTTCTCTTTAGAATTCATAATCTGTAATCCAATATGGTGAAGCTTTTTCACATTACCCTCTTCCTCTTCATATCAGCTGCATTAATTGGCATTATCTTAGCAGCCGACGATGTTTTTCTTGGCGCCTACTACGGCCTCGAGGGCGACAACCTCCCACCGCCACCAGAGGTGATGCAACTCTGCAAAAAATACAACATAAGCAGAATCGGGTTTGTCCGAACCAAACATGGATGTCCTTGCCGCACTTCGTGACATGGGGATCGACGTATCATTCAGCATGTCGAATAGCATGTTGGGGGCGAACGAATTCCCATAGGGAAAGGGATGATCATGGGTGTATGTAGGGAAGGGCACATCTCCATTGGCATGAGGCATTTTGGGTGAAACCAAAAGCAAAATCATGCGGATCTTGGCTTAAAGTGGACAATATCATACCAATGTGGGGTTGTGGTAACATAAAAGGTAAAGAAATGAAAAGAGAGAAAGAGAGCTCCAGAATAATTTTCTAATTCAATACAAAAATGAAAGGCTGACATTCAGTCATTTAAATAACAAGGAAGGAGGACACGTATTTATCACGGAGAGGAGAATACAATAACAGAAAACGTAAGAAATAAAGGGAAAGGAATAAAAAGGAATTCAATGAAAGAGACAATCCTAAACATTCCTATTTAGCATCCAATGTAATTATATCTTCATCATCAGCTTGTATCTCATTATCATCCTCTAAATCCATGGTAATATGCTTAACATCCCCTGCAAGCGAATTGGAGATGCAATGACAGTGAGCTTGGTTCGCATATTTGAAAAACGGTAGGAGGAAAGTAGTTTTGTTAAGATGTCTGCAAGTTGATCATATGAAGGGACAAACCAAACCAGAAGCTGCTTGTTGACTATTTTCTCACGTATGAAGTGAATATCAATCTCTACATACTTGTTGCGATTATGGAAAACTGGATTTTCAGACAAATGGATTGCACTCATGTTGTCACATAACAATAATGGTGAGTGTGGAACTAACCAAGTTCAAAGAGAAGAGATTGAAGCCAAATAATTTCACCTGTTGCATTGGACAATCCTTTATACTCAGATTCAGTGCTTGAGCGAGAGACCGCTTTTTTCTTAGTAGAAGACCACGAAATCAGATTATGTCCCAGAAAACTGCAGAACCCAGATGTGCTTCTTCTGTCATCAGGGCATGAGTAATTGCCTGGCTAGAAGATGGAGTGATAGTAATTCCATGGTAGATAGTGTGTTTAAGGTACTAAGTATCCTTTTCACAGCTAGCCAATGAGTAGAAGAGGGATTGTGCATAAATTGGCAGACTTTGTTTACAGCAAAGCTCAAATCAGGTCTTGTGATTGCGCAATACTACAGGGCCCCAACAATGCTTCTATACAATGTTTTGTCTTCAAGGGATGTACCATAAGTAATGGACATGGAAGTGTTGATGGCTATGGGAGTAGGAGAAGGTTTTCAATTTGTCATTGTGGTACAAGAAAGTAGCTCAGAGATGTATTTGGATTGGGATAGATGAAGAGAGTCATTTGTATGTGTGACCTAGATTCCAAGGAAATAAGTGAGTTGTCCTAGATCTTTGAGTTTAAACAGGAAGTTAAGAGATTTAATAAAGGCGGTAACAAGGGTTGAATTAGAACCAGTGACAATAATGTCATCTACATAGACAAAGATGGCAACAAAATCTGGTTTTTGGTGAAACGGGAAAAGGGATGAATCTGATTTTGAAGTTTTAAATCCTTAGGAAAGTAAACAGGTACTAAGCTTAGTAAACCAGGCTCGTGGACTTTGTTTTAAACTATATAGGGCCTTTTTCAACTTGCACACATGATTAGGGCAGCTTGGATCAATTAAGCCTTGGGGTTGTGCCATAAAGACATCTTCAAGAAGATCACCAGTGAGGACTGTTGTAACGTCCCGTTATTTTGAGGTGAAATTTTTATTTATTTATTTATTTATTTAAAGTATTAAAGTTAATTTTAGAATTAGTTATTTAGAATCAAATAGTTAATTTCGTTCGGAAACCTTTTTAATTGATTAATTAGCCTAAATTAGTTTTGGTTGTATTAATAATAATTAATGAGCCAATTAATAATTATTAATTACCATTAGGCTAGCAAAAACACTATTCATTCATCTCTTAAATACCAAAAATTAGACAAAAGACTCATTTTTTCTTCTCTTCTTCTTGCCCAAGGCCGAGAGCATAGGGAGGAATTGATTTTTGACTTTTCTTCGATTCTTGGTGGATCGTTGTAATTTCGGTTGCGTTGGATAGCCCCCGGTCCAAGCATCATTTCCAACCTATCAATCGAGCTTTTCATCCGTTTTCTAAAGGCCTTAAGGTATGACAAAGTTTCTAACCTAAGCTTCAAATAGTGTTTTAATGGAGTTTTTGGTTTAAATCTTCTATTTCATGTCGAGAAACTCGAAGATTTCGATCGAGGAAGTTGTTTTATGTATATTTAGAAACTTACCCTAACCCTAGGATCGGGTTTGAGCCAAAAACCCTTTCCGTTTGTTTTTCCCATATTTTGTGATGGCTAGGGTATTTTAAATGTTATGTTTTACTTAATTTTTCGGGATTGAACTTTTGTCCAAAACCCTAATTCATGATTACCCATTGATGGTACGAACCTTCAATGTATTCGAAACCAACCCGAAACGCCTCTAAAGTGCTTAAAACCCGAAAAACCATCTTCATTCCTTCTTTTCCTTTGGGTCGCGGGCCTCATGGTCATAATCCCGGGCTGTTTTGTCCTTCATTTTAGTAACGTGACGATCGTTGTTCAATTCAGTAAATAAATGTACTTTAGGTGTATTTAAATTGTAGGTTTTGTACATCGTTCGTGAAATTGATCAACCGGCGAATTAGAGTTGACTTCAATTCTAAGGTGAGTTTAAAATGGTTGTGATTACTTTTATGTTTCCGGGTTGCATGACGATCATGTTTGAATTGTAACCCTAAACCCTAAACAATTCAAATACTTTAGGTGTACTGTAGGTTTTGTACATCGTTCGTGAAATTGATCAACCGGCTAATTAGAGTTGACTTCAATTCTAAGGTGAGTTTAAAATGGTTGTGATTACTTTTATGTTTCCGGGTTGCATGACGATCATGTTTGATCGGGGTTAAGAGAGTTACTTGATTTTAGAGCTTATCCAAGACTGGATGTAGTTGGGAGATGAGGAAAGTGCATAAGGAAAGAAATTAGTTAACTTTTGGTGTTGTTTAAAGTGAGTTGTTTATTGTGGATTAAGTTGTATTCTCAATGAGAATTATATTTCCGGAAATTGGAAAAGAGTATTAGATTACTCCATTTATTTGAGTGGTTATAAGGTAGTTAAAGGAAACTTTGGAGAGAAATCATCATGTGGATTTGAGTTAGTTTAATAATTATAGCGATGAGATTCGCTATTTAGTACTACCAAAGAGGAGCAGTACGTGTGGCATTATTATACGCATGGAATTATGAAACGAATCATCATGTGGTATGTGTGGTAATGTAAAACGAATCATCATGTGGTATGTGTGGTAACGAAAAATGAATCATCATGTGGTATGAGTGGTAAATGTAAAATGTGACAATGTGGTCACGGTGTGGTAATTATAGCGATGGGATTCGCTAATTAGTACTACCAAAGAGGAGTAGTACGTGTGGCGTTATGATACGCGTAATAATTGATGTGACAATGTGGTCACGGTGTGAAATGTGAAATGTGACAATGTGGTCACGATGTGAATTGTGTTGTGATGTGGTAAGTAATAAATGAAATATCGTGTGGAATAGAGTAACATACATGGTATGATTACTTATGGTATGGAAACAACGTGTGGTATGATGTGCATGATGAGAAAATTACATTATTACCTATTTTCGTTATGCCTTAGTACTAATTAGTTGTTTTAGTACTTTATTTATGAGTTTGAATGTTTATTTTTCGAAGTTACGATATAGTGAATGAGATTGTTTTCTTATGCATAGTACTTGGGAGTATAGAATGGGTAGTAAAGAGTAGGGGTGTAAATCAAAACCGACCGACCTATTGCACCTAAAAAAAATTAAAAAAATAAAAAACCACTTTCTGCCTCCCTCCTCTCTGACTCACGCTCACAAAGAACAGGACCTCACCCCCCAAATCCACTCTCTGCCTCACGAAGAAGGAAGAATCCCTACCACCGTTCACCACCGCCGCTCACCACCTCCTGATAATCTTCCATTGAAAGGGACTAACAAAGAATGCAAAATCAATGGCTTCAGGTTTAGGAGATGACTGTTGCTTTTACTATTGTTTGTTGTTTTGCTTTACATACTTGTTTTAAGTTCCATTTGAGGTGGAGATAGAAGATTCAGATTTAAAATTGGGATTGAAAAGCCCTTTCTTTATTCTCAGTTTTCTCTTTATAATATGTTTATAATACTTTATACACATTCTTCTTCATCTCAACAAATGAATCTGATATTTGATTCAAAGTCGCTCCAAAGTCCAAATGCTACTCTGTCTGCTGCTTCTCGTCAGTTTTGGTTAAAACTGACCGACCGACCCATCGGCCGACCGGTCGGTGTTGTCTTTTTTTAATTTTCCTTCGGTCGGCATTGGTTTCGTTCCTCCCTTGTTTCAAACAGACTCCGACCTACCAAACTTGACCGACTCCGACCGATTTACACCCCTAGTAAAGAGCACGATAGGATTTTGGACACATTTTCTTATATGGAATTTGGTCCATAGAAGTGCTTGCATCCATCTTATTCTCACTAGCATTTTTATGCTAATGTTGCTACACTTTAACTTTTCAGGTAATACTCGTGGGAGAGGATGGGGAGGAGGTGGTGTTGCTTGATCACGAGTGGATGGCTTTTGGGACATAAACTTTATATGCACATTTTGGAGTATTCTACGAATGCTAGATGAAAATCACATATGTCATTTCCTTTAAACTTGTGTTTTGTGGTTCATGAGAGCCTAAGAACTGTTGAATATTATGTCGAGTCTACTTTTCTTCAATTAGTTTATAAACTGAAGTACGTACTTCTTTTGTTTTTAAATTCTCTGATTTGGGCCCATGTAAACAGGTTTAGAGAGTCCATATTTTAAACGGATCCATGCCAAATTTTTGTAAAACCTAGTCTTCCGCTATTTGCTTCTGATTTAAAATTTTGAGAAAATTCGAGTCTTTACAACTGCATTATGCACATCTAACTGCCTAATTTCCCACTTGTAAGAGGCTGCAAGACTGAAAAGTAGTCTAATTGTAGTAGGCTTTACCACGGACTAAATGTTTCAAAATAATCAATCCCAAAAGACTGACTAAAACCTTGAGCAACCAATCTAGCTTTATGTCTCTCAATATCACCATTGGGCTTCAATTTGGTTTTGTAAGCCCATTTGCACCCTATTACTTTACAATTGGCAGGAGGTGGGATTAAACACCATGTATTATTTGACAATAGTGCAATATATTCCTCTTTCATGGCTGTAACAATAACTTTAAAAGAAGTAGGCTCAGACACACAAGGTGGGTTGCTTTTGGTTTAAAAATACCTGACTTTGATCTTGTGATCATTAGATGTCCAGTAGGAGCAGAGATAATGGGAGATGGTGAAGGAGAAGAAGAGTTAGAAGTGGTATTTTTACTAGACAATGATGGTGAAGAAGGTGAAAGAGCCATATTGACTAATGATGATAAGTGTGGAGGTGAAGTAGTGTTGGTAAAGGGGAAGTATTTGGTTGTGAAAGGGGAGAAGATTGAGGTGTGCTTGTGTTTGATATGTCATAATTGTGTAGTTCAGAAGAAGAAAGAAAAGGTTGAGGATAAACAATAGAATGTGGAAAGGTTGAGATGTCATAATGATAAGTTTGGACTATAGTAAGAAGTGCAGAAATAGTGGAATGGGGAAAATGATTCTCATTGAAGATAACATGTCTAGAAAGATAAATTCTTCCTGTGGTGTAGTCAAGACAAAGGTAACCCTTGTGATTTGTGCTATAGCCAAGAAAAATACACTCTAATGAACGAAATTGGAGTTTATTTTGATTGTATGGTCTAAGAAAAGGAAAGCAAGCACATTCAAACATCTTAAGTAACTTGTAATCTGGCAGTTTAGTGAAAATGAGCTCATAAGAAGATTTGTAATTGAGAACAACAGAGGGAAGTCTATTGATGATATGTACAGCAGCCTGAAAGGCATAGGACCAAAAAGATTTTGGGAGGTGGGAATGGGCAAGAAGGGATAAACCAACTTCAACTACATGTCTATTTTTCCTTTCTACTCTTCCATTTTGTTGAGGTGTGTAAGGACATGAAATTCTATGGTGAATGTCTTTAGTAGCTAGAGTAGTAGACAAGGATCTATATTCCCCTCCCCAATATGTTTGTAAGCATTTTAGTTTTTAACTAAATTAAGTATATATCAATCATAGTAAGGAAATGTTGAAAGTAAGTTAGAGTTTGGTCCTTACTAGTGAGCAAATATAGCCATGTAAATCCAATACAATCATCAATAAAAAGAAGAAAATATCGAGCTCCATTAATTGATGTAATAGGGGAAGGTACCCATAAGTCTGAAAGCACAAGATCAAAATAAGATTGACTGACTCTTGTAGAACTAGGAAAATCTAGCCTATGACATTTGGCTAATCGACAGAAATTGCAGAAATCAAAACTAGTTTGGCCAAAACAAGACTGTTGATAGGAATTTAAAACTTTATTGACAATGTTGATAGCTGGATTACCAAATGGTTGGTGAAGAAAGCTTGACATGGAATGAAGAGACAGAAGCAGTGGAAGATGAAGACTGTTTAGGTACAGTGTAAAAACCTTGCCTAAGAAGACCCTGCAAAAGGACTTGCCTGGTTTGTAGATCCTTCACAACAAAAAATTTGGGATGAAACTCAACAAAAGCTTTCTTATCATAACATAATTTGGTGACACTTAACAAATTATTTAAAAGAGAGGGATTATGCAAAATTAGATTGACCATTTGGTCTATTTGGCAGATCAGGGGGTGGAGTGTAAGGAGAGGGTTAGCTGATGGAACATGATACTGAGCAAGGGTATTAGGAGAAGGTTGATTTGAAGAAAGAGCTGGAAAAAAAATTTGGAGTATAGGACCATTGAGAGCGAGGAGAATTGGTAAAGGATAAATTGGCTAGATTTCCTTGTACAAGATTAAGTGTCTCAATAGAATATGCCTATCTAATCTCACTTCATAGCTCAACAAAAGACTCCTGATATCTTCCAATGATGGTCCGTCGGTTCTATTTTGGATTGAAGTTACAAAAGGGTTATACTCAGCTCCAAGACCATCTAAAATATAGGCTACATGATCCCTGTAAGACAAAGGTTTTCTCCAATGGCTGATAACCTATCTGCAATCTGCTTAATGTGAGCCAGAAATTAAGATACTATAGAACCAACCTTTTTAGCCTTTGGAGTTGAGATCTAAGGCTCATGATGCTGGTTGTGGAGACAGACTCATACACTCTTCTAAGAGTTACCCAAATTTCAAAAGTTGTTGAACAACTAACAATCTCACTCATTTTATCTTCTGATAGTGAGGAATATAGCCACCCCATGACTAATCTGTTTACCTTTTCCCAGAAATAATGCTCAAGGTTTACCTGAGTTTGATGGGGATTCAGATATTTTGGAGGAGGAGGAAAAGTACCAACTATGAAGGCTTCTAGACCATTAGAGATGATAACATTTAGTAGCTGGTTTTTCCAGAGAAGGTAGTTTGAATCTGTCAATTTGACAGTAAGGGAAGAAGAACCCAAATTTATGGGCTGTTGATGAGAGGAATTGGAATAGGACATATGAGGATAGAGATGAAATCCAGGTGGATGAAACCCAGGTGGAGGAAACACATTTTGCTGACAAATATTAGGTTGAAATGCACCATTTGGATGAGAAGAATAAGGGTAGAAATTCTGAGCTCCAGGATTAATGTTTGAGCCAACACCATTGTTATGCTGTTGATTTTGGAAGTTTGGTTGTCTAAGAAACTGAAGGGTAGAAGTATGAGGGTGAGCTAATGGAGTGTTTCTTGGTTGTTGGAGGTATGGCTGTGGTAATGGGAGTATTGGGAGGCAAATTCGTTTGTTGATTTTCTGTCTGGGTAGAAGAAGATGAGCCCCAGATCCAGATGCCATTATCAGGCTATTAGCTCTGATACCACATAACATAAAAGGTAAAGAAATGAAAAGAGAGAAAGAAAACGATAGAATAATTTTCTATTTCAATACAAAAATGAAAGGATGACATTCAGTCCTTTAAATAACAAGGAAGGAGGACACGTGCTTGCCAAGGAGAGGAGAATACAATAACAGAAAACGTACGAAATAAAAGGAAATGAATGAAAAGGAATCCAATGAAAGAGACAATCCTAAACATTCCTATTTAGCATCCAATGCAATTATATCTTCAATCATCAGCTTGTATCTCATTATCATCCTTTAAATCTATGGTAATATGCTTAGCATGTGGAAGCCCGTTGTCCCCTAACACAACGACTTACCAAACATGTTGAGAAATAACACTGTCGTGGAGGAGTGGTTCAACATCTACGTTCAACCGTTTATAGGTGAATTCACCATCAACTACATAATCATTGGCGACAAGGCCATCCCAAGGTTAGATGCCTACATATTGCCTGTAATGTTCTCTTCAAAATGTTCTCAACACCAACTTTCTTAGACAAGTAAAGCTAACAACTTTGGTGGGGCAAGACCCACCTTTAATCCATGATTGTTGATAACATGAAAGAAATACTCAAATTTTTATCAGAAAAGGATCTCCTCTCATGATCAGTGTCAAATAGGGGTGGATCTACGTAGAGGCCAGGGGTCACGTGCCCCCCTCGATTTTTAACATTAATTATAAATATATGGAATTTAAATCAAATTAATTTTTGCCCTTGATATATTAAATAAATTAAAACTATGAGATCATATCTACAATGATATTTCTGTAGTGTGATGGCTAAAGCGCCTCTTTTGCAAGCCAATGCCTGAGTTCGAATCTTGCTTGCCTCATTCATATTAATTATTGTGCACTTTTTTAAAAATCTATTATTTTATATATATTTATATATATCTACTTTATAAATAAGATTAAAAAAAATGCTTTTGTTTTTTATTTTAATTTATATAAATAAAATAGTTTAATATATTTAATATCACTAATTTTAAGATTTTTAAATCATAATATAAGTAAATATAATTTTTATTATTTTTTATTATCCATCTATCTCTACAATTATTAATAAAAATAGAATGATTTTGAGAAGAAAAAAAACCAGTTAAAACTTATTAATATTTACTTCACTTAAGTTTCAAGAAATAAAATACCACTAGTGAATATATAGATTTTATTTTCATAGTTATCAATATTATAAGCAATAATTATATTATTGCATGTGGGGTATGTTTAGTTTGTTTTATGTTAGTTTTGGTTAAAATCGACGTTAAACTGATTAAAAATGAGAAAAAGAATTACAAACAAAAAAGAACCGTTTATGTGTCAAAATTGAAATTGACACGTGAATAAAATTTGACACATAAGCATTTTAAGTTATTGAATTTCAATAGTTTTTTATCGGTTTCGATTCAATTTCTATCGGCATGGGAATCTTAAGTTGAAGCTTAACTGTGCCTCCCACTGGTGTCGATCCGCAGTTTGATATACGCAATTTTTCAAGGCAGGGAATCGGTAATTGATAAGGGGCAGAGTTGAGGTATTATAACTTTTGTTTGATGAAATGGTGGATGCATTTTATGCTGCCATTGAAAAGACAGGAATGGACATTTCTCTGATAGATATTGCTATAGGGGAAACTGGGTGGCCAACTTGTGGAGACGAGGTTGCGACGAGGGCGTTGGCTAAAATTTATAATAAGAATATGGTGAGGCATGTGTTATCTGGGAAGGGGACGCCAAAGAAGCTAAATGTATTGATGAATTCCTATGTCCAGAGTTTGTTCAATGAAAACCAGAAGCCTGATGGGAACTCCCAGTGTTTTGGATTTTTCAACAATAACTTCCTTTGTCGTTTTAATACACATTTGTTATTTCTAAACTCAATTCTTCAACCATTCATATTCATTCATTCTCCAATTTGATGTCATAAGTGATTACCATATGTGAAATTTAAGGGTAATTTTTTATAATATTACATGCATGAATTTAAACTTTATATTATTTGTAAAATAGTTTTTTGGTTTTTATTTTTATAAATATTGGGTCTGGTTATGTTATATAGATAAAATTAAAATAATTATATTCCGAATCATAAAAACTAAATTTATAATAAACCTTATTCTTCCCTTTTCCCCAATCCATAAATTATTAGGAATTGTGGTTGAAATTTTTTTATATTATACCTTTGCAAAGAATAAATTTACGTTCATATAAATAAAATCTAGATTATATTCAAATATCTAATTTTTTTATAAAAAAATCTTAAAAGTTTTTAAATAAAACAAAAGCAGAAAAGGGCTTTTGGAAGTTATATTCAAACCAACTTCTATTTTTATTTCTACAACTTCACAAATAAAACATATCCATATGAATTATTACTATTAAATTTTGAGAAATTTCAACGGATAACTTTTTTTATGATTAATTTTAAAAATAATAAATGTTTTGAAATATTTCAAAAATGACATTTTTAAGACTGAGATTAGGTGATTGATGGATCTCAATTTTCAAAACTTATGTTATATTTTTTAAAATTCTTAAAATGACATTTTTAAAAATACCCTAAAATTTGTCATATTACAAATTAACAGAAATCTTAATCATTTTCAAATATAAGTCTACGTGATGTCAGGTAAAATTTTGTGTTAAATGTATACTACAAAAATTTAATGTTAAAAATCAAAATAGATTTTTAAATAAATTCAGAAAATTAAAAAAAAATAAAATTAGAATACATAGTGCTAAAATAAAATATAATCGAGTTACTTTCATGATAGTTTAACATAAATAGATACTTTAGTTTTATAACTCTAATGAAATTGCTTCAAATTTCTATATATTAAAATACTTAAAATGAAATAGCTAGCATTTGGCAAGTTCATGAAGATGCCTTCTTCATTTGACTTATCTACGGTAATGAAAATATACATGAATTACACACCCAACTTTGTAAAATTATTAATTCTCTCACTCTGTAGGATCATGAAGATGCTTTTCTTCACATTAAAGGCGTGAAAGCCGTTGTGCCCCGTCGCTTGCTTCGCTTAGAAACGGGTAGTCTGTGTAGCCAACAACTGGATCTTGTGTATAGAAAGTTTTCCTAATATACTTATTCAATGGTGCATTGAGCTTAAATCTCATAACCAAGTCAGGATTTGCAATAAAAAACCGACCATATGACACCAAATCCGCATCTCCGTCCGCTACCGCTTGCATTCCCAGCTTTCGAGTGAATCCACCGCTGCATATGAATGTTCCTTGATAAGCTCTTCTCAATGTCTTCATAAACTCAACTTCCTCATCTTCGCTTCCGGGCCTCCCCGACTCTGTCTGGCCATAGGCCGTGTACCGCGGCTGAGTCACATGGAGATATGCTAGCTTTGCACCAACATCTTCTTGGAGTTTGTTGAGTCGTTCAACAACAGTTAATCCTAGCTTGAGAGGATCTGAGTCCATAGCATCAAGGTGATCGATTGCTGGGGAGATTCGAACACCGACTCTATCTGCTCCAACGGCAGAAACCACGGCTTGAACCACCTTCAACAGGAATCTGGACCTATTTGTGAGAGAGCCTCCATACTCATCTGTTCTATCATTTATACCGTCTTTTAGAAACTGATCAAGGAGATAGCCATGTGCCGAATGGATCTCAATACCATCAAATCCTATACATAAAACAGACATTATAGAATCAATGAAACTGATAAATCATTGTTAGACAAATAGATCATATAGGAGGTTAACATAAGCTAAAATTACCAGCTCGAATGGCATTCAATGCAGCTCGACGGTAATCCTCGACTACCTCCTCGATTTCATGGATTTCCAAAGCTCTTGGGTTAGGATATGTTCCATAGGAGCCATCTGGTAACAGAATTCTCCATCTATTTGAAATGGAATTAGTTGTTGATGAAATAGGCAAGCCGCCATCAGGTTGATAAACTGTGTTATATTGTGACGGTCATGTAAAATAATTCCTCGGGTAAAAGTAAAGGGTTAAATATAGTTAATAATGAAAGAAGAGAACTACCTTGATGGGAAGCGCGGCCAACGTGCCAGAGCTGACAGAAGAAAATGCTGCGTTTGGCATGAACAGCATCAACAACTGGCTTCCATGCTTCCAGTTGATCTTGTGTGTAAATTCCAGGAACATGAGGAAACCTATTTCATGGAAATCCCATATGTTTTGAGTCAAAGACTAACAGATGTTTTATTTAACAAGTGAAATCAATCTACCTATTAAACTTTTAAATTAGGTTTGTTAGAATATATTAGGCTAGTCGTTATAGTATTCCAAGATTGATTCTTGTTTCTTTGTTTAATATGTTTTCTTTATTTATCTACGTTAGACCATAGTAATATTTTTGAATATCTGGACCATTGAATACAATATAGCCAATTCACCAGATTTCCTATTGAGACAATATTTACCATACATTTTACAACATTTTGTTTTTGGAAGAGAGTCTTATTTTCTAAAAATTTATTATCTTGTTATCTAAATTTTAAAAAACATTTTAATAATACTTATCATTAAATTTTAAAAGCTCATTGTCAGTTTGATGATAACTTTAGTTTTTGTTTAGTTTATTAATAGTTTTCTTTGTTTTATAATCCACTACCTGAAAACAATTAGAAAATGTAACCATTTCTTTTTAGTTTAAAAAAAATAGTTTTTTTTTTCGTTTTATTTAGATTTGGATTTTAAGAGAGTTTTAAAACGTGAGAGAACAATAAAAAATAATAAATGAATAAATATAATTTTTTAAAAACAAATTATAGTAAAAAGGTCTTAAAAATAAATTAAATAAAGAGTTTAAAAAAAAAAAGGAAATTTCATTGGGTGGCAGATTTTTATATAATATTTGTAAAAATATCAACTCAAAAAAGTATTTGCAAATATAGCAATTTTTATAATGTTTATCAATAATAAACAGTGACTTATGTGTTTATCAGTGATAAACTTAGTGTAAAAATATGTAATTCAATGTTTACCATTGATAAACCATATCCAAAATTGCTATATTTGCAAAAAAAAATTTGAGCTTTTATTTTTACAAATATCACTACAAAAATTGCTAGATTTGCAAATGCCCCTTAAAAAAAACCTATCCTTCAACACTTTATTTTTTTAAAGTAGAAAACTAAAAAAATAAAACTATTATGGCCTTTACTATTTAATATCACATCATTCCTGTATCACTTTATGTATCATATCAACAAATCCACCGGTTTGAATTAAATGAGATCGAAACCTTTTTTACAACTCTCTTATTCAAATACAATTCTTATAGCAAGAGATAACATTATATCCATTTAAATGAAAATAGCATAATATTCTATATAAATGAAATATAGAAATTAAATAAAGGAGAAAGGTAATAATTAGATGATGACATTTAAACAATTTGAAGGTCATTGTAATTTATTAAATTAAATTAACAGCTCATCAATTTCTTCCCCCAATCTTTTCATAAATCGATCAAGAGTTAAAAAATGAACTCAATAATTGTATTTTCCTCCCTTAAATTAAATGTATATTACATAATGAACCCTCCATAGTTCTTACTGTTATCATATATCAATTGGGAAGATACTTTTTGGGTACTAATTGAGATTTTTTAGAGTAACGCTTCTTCTAATTTTTCCACGTGTTATATTTCTTTTGAATAAGACAAATCAATTTAAATTCATATGTTTATAGAGAAATTACTTTCTCATATCATTTTTTTTAACCTTATTTTTAAAAATAGTCAACATATTATTTAATTTTTATAAATAAAAATTTGTTATGTTCTAATTAAGATGTGCTAAATTAAAATTCAATATTTTTTCTATTTTTATTAATTTTTAAAATTTTTAAATTTTCATTAGATAATAAAAATAGGACAATTACTGAAATAACATATTTTTACGTACTATATTGAAATATCATAACTTTTTAAAACTTACTCAAAAAATCAATAATTCAAATTTGAGTAATTTTTAAAAATTCTGACATTTTAATAATTTGTATACGGATTTATGTTATTTGAGATAAATCCTATTAATAAAAATACTATTTATAATTGTTATGTTTATTATTTTATTTTATTTTGAAATACTTTTATATAAAAAAAAATATATATATTGAGATTTCAAAATTAACCAAAAGTAACTTATCAACAGTCAGATGCTATGTGGATGGGACCCAGAAAGCACCAACTCCTCCTCCAGGATGTCGAAATGGGATCGAATGAATCTAATCAAAATATCTATCCCTACCCATATGCCATTGGCCAGGCCACGTTTATATAATGATAATAAACAGTCATAGCCACCTTAACTTTTAAAAAGAAAAAGCCCTTCAAAATGAATGGATATTACGAAATTACCCGGCGGCTGTAGGAGAAATGGAAGTGCCTTCACTGATTAGGAATCCGCCGTCGGTAGACCTTTGCGAGTAATATTCAACATGCGCCGCCCCCGCTATCCCATTCAAAGCTCTACATCTTGTCATCGGCGCCAGCACAATCCTACACAACTCCATCATCAAATTCTAAATTCCAACTCCTCGTCATAAAATATAACATTTTACCCAACTCTCAACTCGATATCGAGATTTCGATATGTACTGTTAAGAATCACACATCGAAAAGATAAAAAAACGATAAATACCTGTGAGAGAAGTTAAACTTTCCCATCTTGTAGGGAGAGAAGAGAGTGGTGGATCCATGAGTTTCAGCCATTTTGATGATCGATTTAGAGCTTTGGGAAATCGATGAATGAAAATCCCTTTTTTTTATAAGGACTCGGAGTGGGTGATTTTGAAGCTGAGAGAGAGAATATTGGAGAGTATTATTGAATGAAAATTCTCGTATATGGTCGGCAGAAGAGAGGATCGGGTGTACCCGAATCTAGAGATAGGCTTTATTTAAATGAATAATCACCGTTGGATGGACCTGGATTTGACGCTTACTATGTCCGTTAGTTCATTTGAATACAAATGTGATCGCACGTGTATTCCGTTTCTAATTGACCGCTGTTTGACTGGTTTCTTTTCACATAATTTTATTTATTACACGCGTGTTTCATTCATATTTATTTTCTTCTTCATCCATTATTCATAATACATTTTTCTTCTTCATCCGTCTTTGACCCTCTTCCAAAAGCTTCCTTCCGTGGAGACGGATTTTTTTCTCCAAACTAACCTATCTCTGTCTCATTGACATTAGAGATATAATACTTGTCTCTTCACTTATCTTTTTCTTACGTCTCCTTCTTGATTTGTTGGTGCATCGTTTGCCGTAAGGGAAATTACAAATAATAATGAGAAAATTGAGTAAATAAAAAAGCAAACACGTAAGCAATCTGGTAGAGGCACGAGTCTATCGCTCTCTTTAAGGAGATTTAAGCCCTCTACGGTATGACCTTTCTTAATCAAATACCAGTGCAACATGTATTCTCAAAGCTCGTCCCCTCCCTGATACAACAATCCAACTGAAATGTTGTATAGCTCAAATCACTTTGCACTATGAGATTGACCTCAAAGCTTTAACACCAGAACACCCTTTTTTTGGCCAAAATACTATCAAAAGAAATGAAAGAAAGAAATAGAAGAAAAAAGAGAAAACTATTGAATTGAGTTCGTGTAGAAAGCTACATAGTGAAAGGTATTTATAGGATTTCTAAATTTGTAAATTAAATAAGTATATTAATTAAGTTTGAGTAACTTTCACCAATTAATTTATAAACTCTCAAAAATTTAATTTACTTAATTAAATATAAAAACCCTCCATTAATTAATACATTAAAATTAAAATGTAACAACATTCCCCCACTCATTTTAATATTTAAAAACACGAAAAAAAAAATATTGACTAAAAGATAGATTATTATGCATCATAAAGGTGTGACTCTGCATTGAACCTTTACTAGTGAAATAATAATATATACTTCAGAGTTGGTAGTTATCTCAGACTTGAACTATAACTGCTTAATAGAAAAATAAAGAAGTTATTACTCACACATCACCATCATCAATGGGCCGAGCTGAGCTAGCTGGGCTCAAATATTAGAAGGCTCAAGCTCGGCTCGGGCTTGAGCCCAACAAGTCTCGGCTCGACCCAATCTAAAATGTTAAAGCTCGCGACTAGGCTCATCGAGCCGAGCTTGGGTCTGGCTAGTTGGAGCGAGCCAAGCTCAAACTATCATATGAGTTCATTTTTGTATTAGATTTTCTCAAAAACCAATGAAGTATAACTAGTATTTGTTTACATATTTCCTATGACATAACCAGTATGAGAACATTCAATCATTTTAAAAGAAAATTTACCTATTTTCCAATCTGTATTAATCTAGGTGTTAACATGAGCTTTATTGGTTAGCACTAGGGGTGAAACCGGTTCGGTCCGGTTCGGTTTTTTAACAAAACTGTGAAAACCGGACCGGTTCAGTTTTTAAGAAATGGTAACCGAACCGAACCGGTTTATTTAGGAATTAATCATATACTATATTGGACTGGGCTGAATTCACTGTATTGTGCTAGAATTGAATGAGATGAGTTGGGCCCACTGTCATTCTATTAAGTAATAATGAAAGTGGATGAAAAAATGCCTTAGCAGGGATTCGAACCGGGGTATGCGGGGGGGAGGTCAGCGCCTTGACCAATTGCTCCACGCCATCATCTATGAACATGTAGTAGATTATTTAAAATATACAGTATTACTGGTTTCCGGTTTTAAACCGAACCAAAATTATTAAAACCGAACCTATTTTTCCGGTTCGGTTCGGTTTTCGGTTTCTATTAAGAGAAAACCGAACGGTTTGGTTTTTTACGGCTCGGTTCGATTCAGTTTTCCGGTTTTTTCGGTTTCTCGATTTAAATTTTCACCCCTAGTTAGCACGTTACGGCCTTGTGCTGATCCCAACTTTTCATAAGAGTATTTGAAGATTAGCTCGTATCCTCATAGAGACCAACCCCACTCTCACACTTACATAGGTAAAATTAGTCAAGAGTGCTCCTATAACAATTACACTCCACTTATACAAGCTACAAATTTTTATTAAGAGTTATAGAAAACTCAACCCCCAATACATTATAGGATTAATGCTCTCACGTCATTGGGATGGATAAATTTAAGTTGTACATTTTTACCGGTGATAACTCTATAAAATAGAGTTATTTGGTCCTATTTTAATGCCTATGTAATAATTATTTGATTGAACTTTGCTCATATTTTGCATACTTTGAACTCATTTTGCATAATTCTTTAATTAAGCTTACTTTGAGAAAACTCGGGTTTTTAGCACTTTAAATATTATGTTTGAAGTGTTCTTGGCTCTTGATATTTAATTTTATCAATTTGAATGAAAGAAAGTCCTAAAAGAATTGCAAATTTCATGCAGGAAATAGGAAAAAAGTGCAGAATTTTGAAAGGTGTTGTGGCGGTCTTTGCAGACACCGGCGGCGAAATTGGGCGGCGGACTTAGTCACGATTTTCGGCCCAAAAATATCGGTTTTTGGCCCGCCTGATAGATTCTTCTCAAATAAAATAAGCCTATCATAGGGGTCCAACTTAGAAGCAAATTTGGAAGAGATTTAAGAAAAGCCCAAGCCCAAAACAAAGAAAAATAGAAGATTAACCTAGAAAAGAAAAGAAAAGGCAGAAGCTTGAGATGGACAGAGACTTCAACGTGAGATTTGGAGACAGACTTGAACGTGAAAAAAATCCAGAAGGGGCTGAACGTGAAAAAGAGGGGTTTGACGATTCGCAAGGGAGTTTCTTCTTCTTCATTGGGATTTCGTTTGGATCTCTTCTTCCATTTATTACTCTTACTTTTCATTATTCTTCCTTCCCCATTCTTAAGAACTCCATTGTTGAACTCAAGTTATGTTAGGTTTAGTTTTGATTTTGTTAAACTCTTTTGTTAATTTAGGTTTTGTTATGAACTAAATTTTATTTGGTTGGAATTGATAGATGAACCCTAAAAGGGATTAGTTTTTCACAAGCTTTAATGAATTCAATTTTTTATGCTCAATCAATAATTCGATAATTTCATTCTCTTTGCTTATGCTTGATCAACCTAAGTAAATTGCTTAGTTTAATTTTAATTCTGAAAAGGTTAAAATTGAATGGAAAAGTATTGATTAATAGGGGTTAACGATTCTTGAAATTGTTTTTGGTAATTGCATAGACATATGTAATTACACCTTAAGGCCTAAACCGGAACATTAAAACATATTTCTTAATTTAATTTTACCTAGACATAGGATTTAAATTGGATTATGAATTAAAATCATGCTAGGCTTGACAAAGTCACGTGAATAATAGGGTTTGCTTGCATATAAAGTGTGTTTATTATTGCAGAATCTTGCGAAGACAAACCACGGCCGTCTGCTGCCAGATTTGTGAATTCTAAGACTTTTTAGGGGGATTCTTGATTTTCCAACCGTTTGTCTCTTCATAGTTTGATCATTTGAATATTCTTGCATATTTTAGGAGTAATTTAAGCCACTTTAGACCATCACATTTATTTTCCTTAGTTAATTTAGAATTTTGTCATTTAGTTTTGCATAATTTCACAATTTTAGTTGTTTAGTTTCATAAATCAAATCACCCCATTTTATCATTGTTTTTATTTTCTTTAAATTATTTGTTAAACACCTATTTAATCTACTAATCCTCGTGGGAACGATATCTTATTTATCACTTTATTACTTGTTAGACTGCGTGCACTTGCGTATCACGATTTCACACAACAACCGGCCACCTTATAATTCGTTTTTCCCATTGAACCCAATTCTCAGGATCTCTGGTCCTCGGGTTGGGTATCCTTGTATATGGCTCATGATCAAGATATGAGCTATAATTCCATCCCCCTTGATGTGTTCCAGACCATTGTTCTTGTCAAGCCTTTTGTCAAAGGATCTGCTAGATGATCACAAGATTTAATATAATTCACATTAATTATCCCATTACTCAAATAAGATCTCACAATACTGTTTTTTCTTCTTATAGGTCTAAATTTACCATTATAATAACGGTTTTTTACTCTGCCAATTATTGCAGTGCTATCACAATTAATTAAAATATGAGGTACAGGCTTTTCCCACATTGAGATTTCATGTAATAAATCTCTTAGCCAACTTGCTTCCTCGCTAGCCAAAACTAAAGCAATAAGCTTTGCTTCCATAGTAGAGTTAGAAATAACTGTTTGTTTTTTAGATTTCCAACAAACAACATAACCTCCTAAAGTAAAAATATAACTAGTTGATAAAGAATTACCTGACAATATATTCCAATCAGCATCAGAATATCCTTCAACAACAGCTGGATATTTTTTATAAAATAAGCCATAATTTTTTGTTCCAAGTAAATATTTCATTACACGGTCAATGGCATGCCAATGTTCTTTACCTGGCTTACTTGTAAATCTGCTCAGTACTCCAACTGCATATGCAATGTCAGGTCTAGTACAATCAGTTGCATATCATAAACTACCGATCACACTGGTATATTCCTTTTGATTTATCACATCATGTTCATTTTCAATGGAAAATAAGTGAACACTTGAATCGAATAGAGTGGAAACATGTTTACAATCAACATAATTATACTTTTTTCAATATCTTCTCGATATAATTTGACTGGTCAAGAAAAAACCCATCAGTGGTTTTAGTTATTTCATTCCCAAAATAAAATTAGCCTCACCAAGATCTTTCATGTCAAAATTGGTATTCAATAATTTTTTTGTTTCATTAATAACCAAAGTATTTGAGCCAAAAATTAATAACATCAACATAGAGGCTAATAATAACATGTAAATCTTTCAATGAGTTATAATAGATACATTTATCACATTCATTTGGTTTATATCTATTTTTTAGCATGCAAAAATCAAATTTTTCATGCCACTGCTTTGGGGCTTGTTTTATGCCATATAGGAATTTTATAAGCTTACACACTTTGTTTTCTTGACTAGGTTCTATAAAACCTTTAGGTTGGTCCATGTATATTTCTTCTTCTAGATCACCATTTAAAAAAGTTGTTTTTGAATGGATGATTTACTAAATTAGCGGAAATTTATTTAGTAAACTTATTAACATTTAATAACGGATCTATTAACATCATGCAATTTGTGATAAAAACATGTAGATTCATGCTTAATTTCGAAAATTAAAAACCCTTTTACTTACATTGAGTAATTAATGGAGAATCGGTTGGAGGTTTCTTTACAGCATCAAATCCTCAGCAACACCGGATCTTCTATGCTATATCCCGATCGAAAGCAAAACCGACTTGTGGGAATCGAATCGGAAGAACAAAAGAAGAAAAAATTTCTTCTAAATTTTCCCCTAAGGAAAATCGGCAATTGGGCAAAAACTTGAGAGAGAATTTTCACTTTTCTAATTAAAGTGAGAAGTATGTAAAATATGAATCCCAATGGTCATATTTATAGGAAAATATGATATCTAATCTATATAGATATGCTTATCTCCTAATAATAAGAATAGAAAAGATAAATAAATAAATTAAATTAAAAAATCAAAGCCATTAACGCATGCACGCATGGGCTGAAGGTTTTTTTTTTTTTTTTAATTCATTTATTTATTTATAATTACTTTTCTTTATTTGTATTTAATAATAGAAAAATTCAAATAATAATTTCTAATCAAACGCATTTAGCCAAAAACTAATATAATCAATTACTATTGAATCTTATCCAATTAATTAATTATTTTGGACCAAAACCAATTTGTTTCTTAAACCAATTGTATTTAATTCTCTCTAATATTTATTATTAAATTAAATAAACTCATTATTTAATTAATAATACTAATTATTAATTTCTATTTAAATAATTAATAATATTAACATTAATTCCCGTTTAAATAATTTATTTATTTAAACAATTAATTTTGCCTTAAAATATTATAATTGATAATGTTATATTAATTTCCATTTAAATAAACTTTTTATTTAAACAATTAATACTGTATCAATATTAATAATATTAATATTAATTTTCATTTAAATAATCTCATTATTCAAATAATTAATATTGCCAAATTTTAAGTAAAATCAATTACTTAAATTATTTGTTCTTCCTAAGTTAAATTAATAACTTAGTTTTGCTACAACGATATTTGGGCTAGCATAGGGACCCGATGGACCTATAGATCATGGGCTTAATAATTAGTCAATTAAGTGATTAACTCATAATCAGCTAATTACTTATTATTTAACTATGAATAATTCCACTATAGATTCATAGTTGAACTCCCTCACTATAGATGAGTTATGTCCATTTAGTTTATCTTTATTTATATCTCGTGATATATCCTTCACGTGGAACCCTCATAATTACAGCGGATAAATTTACCGTTTTGCCCCTGTAATTACCGCTTTATCCTTGTGTTCCCGCTGATTCTCCAATGAACATTATCTTTAGTCGAACTATAGATAATATACTTCTGTGATCAATAGAAGTCGTGGCGCCACTTGTTCATGTCTTGAATCAAGACATCAAGGAGCTTCCTAAAGTTCCTAGAATGGTTAGGTATCGCACTGATACCGTTAATTCTTTAGGAAAGTTATGAATTCCATCTCGTGTAAATGAGTTCCCAGCTACTTATCTAGCCATGTTCCCAAAACAGGAGTGTATTGAGCGTTCTTACAGATCGCTCTCAACCATGTGAATCAAAGAACATAACTCCATAAATAGGAGTCCGCATTTCACTCAGGATTGAGATCTATCACGGTTGATAAACTTAGTTTGATATTCGATCATTTCTCGTAAACGGTACTAATGAGAAATTTGATCGAACATCGTGGTCCTGTCTTATACAATCAACATTGCATATGATACTTCCATTTCATGTCTCCCACATGAATGATCAGGATTAGATCATTTGTCTATAAACAAAATGTGAAGCTATCAACAGTGTTACCAGGATAAAGTTCCCAAACGTTATCCATTTACTGTAGACACTTTTAAGTTACTCATCTCGACTTTAATCCTCTCGTATGACTCACATACTAAGTCGTGATTTCATAAGAGTAACTTATGGTTTTACTATTTGAATGTTTGATATTTATATATTTCCATATATTCCTAATATCTTCAATTGAATCAATCTAGATAATATAAAGAACTTATGTTTATTTATTTAATTTATTCAAAATAAATTATTATACTTAAATAATTACAAGTTCTAGGACACCATTCCTAACAGTTTTCACATCCATTTGATGAATACACAAATCATAAATTGCAGCTATTGCAATTAATAGTCTAATAGATGTTATTCTAGTAGCTGGAGAGAATGTATCAAAAAAGTCTAAATTAACTTTTTGCTTAAAACCTTTTGCAACAAGTTTAGCTTTATACTTGTCTATACTTCCATCTGGTTTCAACTTTTTTCTTATGACCCATTTACACCCAATTGTTTTACAACCTGGAGGTAAACAACTAAAAATCTAGGTATTATTAGAAATTAGTGACTCCATTTCTTCATTTGCTCCCTCTTTTCTGAAAATTGCATCTGAAGATGATAAAGCTTCATATAAAGAAATTAGATTTTCTTGAATATTGAAGATATGATAGTCAAGGCCAAAATCTTTTACAACTCTAAGTCTTTTACTCCTTGGTTCAATTTGATAATTGTTTGTATTAAAACTAGGAGTAGAAGATTTAAATTTAGAAATATTTTGTTCATGTTCTTGAACTTGACCCCATTATTTTTTGATTTAAAAAGAAATTTTCCTTCATGAAAAATTACATCACCAAATTCAAAAATCACATTGTTTTCAATATCAAGAAATATATAGGTTGTACTATTTAATGCATATCCAAGAAAAACACAAGTGGTAGCTTTTACCCCTAACTTGGGTCTTTTTGGGCCTGTCAGCCTTACAAATACTAAGCAACCTCAAACTCTTATATGTCCCAAATTCGGCTTATAACCTCTCCATAATTCAATGGTGTAATCTTTGCTTGTTTATGTGACACTCTATTTAATACATGACAAGCGGTTAAAACTGCTTCATCCCAAAAATTTAAAGGTGCACATGAATCTAATAACATGGCATTAGTCAAACCAATTAAGGTTCTATTTTTTCTTTCAGCTATACCATTAGAAGCGGGTGAATATGGTAGAGTAGTCTCGTGAATAATTCCTAAGGATTGAACATATGAATTAACTCAGATGATTCATATTCACGACCTCTATCACTTCTAGTTTTTTCAATTTTCTTACCAAATCGATTTTCAACTACAAGAATGAATTTTTTAAAATTCTCAACGACATCACTTTTATTTTTCAATAATAAACATGAGTATATTTTAAAAAATCATTAATAAAAGTGATGAAATATCTGTTTCCTCCTCTAGTTAAATTTCTTTAAAGTCACATAAATCCGTGTGAATTAAATCTAGTAATTCGGTATTCCTTTCCAAAGTTTTATGATGTCATTTGGTAATTTTAGTTTGACTACATGTTTCACATTTTTGCAAAATCCTTTTTTAAATTGGGAATTAATCCAAGACTACTCATGATTCCCACATATTTACTATTAATATGACATAAACGAGCATGCCAAAAATTTAAAGAAGAGAGCATATAAACATAACTGGTAGATCTTTTATTATTATTATTCTCAATGTTTACTTTAAACATTCCATCACAAGCATAACCTTTCCCTACAAATATTCCCTTTTTAGTTATCACGTATTGTTCAGATTTCATAGTCAGTTTAAAGTCAGCTTTATTGAGAAGATAACTTGACATTAAATTCTTTCTCATGGAGGGTGTGTAAAATACATCCTTCATAATCATGACCTTTTTAGAGATGAAATTCAACTCAACATCACCAGTTCCAAGTACTTGGGTGGTATGAGAATCACCAAGCATTACAGTCTTAGGCTCCTTAAAATGAGTATAAACTTTGAACAATTTTTTGTCATAACAGACATGTTTGTTGGCTCCAGAATCAGCCCACCAACCTTCAACACTCTGAATCATATTAATATCAGTTATCATAGCCATAAATGTCTCTTCGATAACATTCGCCTGAGGTATAGGTTCACATTTCTAAAATCTGCAAAAAAATCGAGCAACATGCCCATTTTTGCCACACAACAAAACAACTTCTAGAGTGTTGAGGATAAGATTGGTTCTTATTCTCTTGACTTGGAATTTTCTTATTGAAATGTTAAGGATTATTGTATTTTTTCATATTCTTCTTCTTTGGTTTTAAATGACTATTCTTAGAATTATGACCAATAGATAAATTATTATTAGTAAAGATAAGGTTTGCCTTAGTTGAATTTTCATTACTCTCTTGAATTAACGTATCTTGTCCTCTTGCCTCTTCTTCTACTCGAATGCGAGTAATTAACATCTTCAATGAAATTTCTTTTTGTTTCCTGACATGTTTTTCTGAAATTCTCTCCATGATGGTGGAAGCTTGTCAACGATTCCAGCAACAACAAGATTATCTCCAATTTTTATTCCTTCAGAAACAACTTCAGCCACAATCATCTGAAAATTTTGAGTTTGCTCTACTACAGATTTTCTATCTACCATTTGGAATAGAAAGAAACGACTTGCATCATACTTTTTTCATCCGCCTCTTCTATATCATATTTATTCTGTAAGGCTTTCCATATTTTTTTGGCAGATGAAAAGGTAGTATCATAATAATCATAGAAATTGTCAGCAAACAATTTAAAAGATAGTATTTGCAATTGTACTCATCTTTTTCATATTTCTCAATTTTCTCTTCGTGCTACATAAATTCTTCATTGTTCATTCTTTCAGTATTAATATTCTTTGGGTTTTTCTCTGTGAGGACATAGGCTACCTTGAGAAAATTTAGATAGAATAGTACCTTGCCTTTCCATCTCTTAAAGTTTGCTCCCTTAAAACGAAAAGGTTTGTTGAGATCTCCAACATGCTCACTTGGCTTCTCATTTGTTGGCTTCATATGGTGAGAAATTACTCCAATAGCAGAAAAAATATAAATAATCTCATATAACACAACTTTTGAAATTTAGCAAAATAACATATTGCTTCTAATTCACTAGCTTCTAATTCACTAAATTATTGAACTAGTTCAATAAATTAGTGAACTGTTTACTTTTAATATTTAATGTTTTTATTTTTATTTTTTGTTGAATAATTGTGATCGAAATGAATTTTTAAGAACTTAAAATCTCATTTACTAAATTAGTTATATATCATTTCATAAAAAAGGCATATTTCTTCTAGTTCACTGAATTATTGAACTAGTTCAATGAATTAGTGAACTGCTATTTAAGTAAATAATTAAAAGTAGTTGTTATACAATTGACAGCCTTAAAACTTAGAGGATGCCAATTATGCAGCAGCAATTAGAATGATGAACACACAAGAACAAACACTTAAGAATGAACAAAAGATAAAAGAGAAGAAGATGGAAACAAAACACAAAGATTTTATAGTGGTTCGGCTTCCTAGTTGAAGATTAGTCATTAGCCTACATCCACTCAGTCCCTTTTATATATGAATGCCACAAGGATTACAATGAGAGCTTCACAAATACGGTTACAAGAAATCTTGTCAGATTTTCCAAATAACAGATTTAACTGTCATAATAGAATAAGAGGATAAGGTTGCTGCTTGCTTTTTCTTCTCTGGTCCATTGACATTTGGTTTCTTGGTCATTTGATCAATTATTCTAACAATCTCCACCTTGATCAAAATATATTAAACCTCTCTTTACTGATAGTGGCTTCAAAGGGACTCCACCTTGCTTGATCAACCATTTTCAATGTTGAGTATGCTTAAGCATACTTTCAACTTATCAATTGGCAAGGCTTTGGTTAGCATGTCTGCAACATTGTTATCAGTTGATACCTTCTCTAAGATTATGTCTCCTTTTGCTAGCACATCTCTCACAAAATGATATGTTATATCAATGTGTTTTGTCCTGTCATGGAAGGTTTAGTTTTTGGTCAAGAAAATGGCACTTTGGTTGTCACATCTCACCATAGCAGTTTCCTTACATGACATTAGCTCATTGGTCATTCCTCTAAGCCAAGTTGCTTCCTTCATAGGTCATTCCTCTAAGCCCGTATGACTTTGCTTTTGGTTTCACCCAAAAGGCCTCATACTAATGGAAATGTGTCCTTCCCTTTATATTCTCATGATCATCTTCTTCCGTAACCGATGTGGAAATTTGTTCGCCCTCAACAGTAGTAAATGAAAATACATATCTAAAATATGATATTTAAGATATTTTGTAAATAATTAAATAATATTATAATGTATTCTTCATCCCATTCCCCGAAATCAAAAAGAAAAAAAAAAGCACTTGTCCCACGGAGAATTTTAACAACGCTCACTTAGAAATCTATCTTTTTAGTTATAAAGCATAGTGGTTTTACCACTTTACTATTACACTTTAATATTCATGTGTGTCAATTATAATATATAGATTGTTTTGGTTAACCGGACCTCCACAATCTCCATACCTCCACAATCTCCATATTAGTATGATATTGTCCACTTTAGGTCTAGATTCGCATGACTTTGCTTTTGGTTTCACCGAAAAGGCTTCATACCAATGAAGATGTGCCCCTATTCTTATATTCCCATCATCATCCCCTCTCCTAACTAATGTGCGACTTTGTTAGCACTCCAATAGAGATTTTAATTCTCCATTAAAAAAACCTAATTATCAAAACCGATCAATCTAATCCAACCCAAATGAGTTGGGTTCAAATAAATTGAAATTGTATGAGTTGGATTGAATTATGAGTTCTCTTGAAATTAGTTTGGAAGGCTGGTACCATAAACTTAAACAATGATTGACAGTTTAATGTATTCTAGAATTGGGCTTGAAACCAAGTTTTTTAAATCAAAATAGAGTTTAATAGTTTTTTTTTCCTTCTTTTTTTTGATTTAATAACTTTTTCTTACCAAAGTTTAGTAAATCTATAGTTTACTAATTAATTATTTCAAAGCACAAACTCACAATCCAAACATAAATTAGGATTTTTAAACCCAGTTCCTTTACATATCCAAATATATTATGCTACACAACTTGGTCTTCATAACCTTATTCCCTTGTAAATTTAAACACAAACTCAATTTTCATAACCATACCCTATACTACACAATATCTCCAGCTATATATATATATATATATATATATGGCTTGTTTGATTGAACATAATCTAGATAGCATATAATTGGGATAGGAGGGGATTTAGATATACCATTATCTATAGGTATGAGAATCAAATATTACTATGTTTGTTTGACCGTAAAAAATTGTATATATAGTTGAGAATATTTGATAAAATTGTGTGAGATTTCAATTATGCCATCAACTTCATTTTATATGTGAATTTTTTTTCTTAATTAAATTTTATACCCTCAATTTAATTATATATGATAATTTTACAAAAATATTAACTTCAAAATTCAACTTCAGTATTATATTAATCAAATATTATATTTAAAAAAAAACACACACAAAATTGATTGATTTTAGATAAGTATCACACATTAAATAATAGAGAAATTTGACTATAAGAATTGATATTCAAAAATGGTAAAAGTTTTGAAAATTTTCAAAATTTATACTTTTAAAGGTATATATGAATTGAGTTACATATATATTTTTAAGGTGAAGGAGGAAAAAAATATTATTTTTAAAGTTTTTATTATTTTTAAAAATATCAATTTATAAAACAACCTCCACTTAAACGGCCCAAAATAAAAATAAAAAATAAATGTGATGGATATGAGGAGAATTTTCCCCCCCGCAAGGAATCTTATCATAGGAAGGTTTGTGAGTGGGGCACGAGGATTTAAGAGAGAGGTGATTTTTATTTTTTTTTTATTAAATAGAAGGGGAAAAAAAAGTGAAGCAGGAAAAGTGGGGCCGGGCTTTGGTATCCAGAAAAGGTGGTATGCAATGCATGTGGTTAAATCTGCCATATTTGACATAGTAAACTCTGTCATAAATAATACTGTCATTTCATTGGCTTCCTTCTATACAAATGCCAAACTTACAATACAATGCAAGCATCCCCCACCACCCCCAAATTTAACTATTTTTTTATTATGTGTTCAATATACTAATTCAATTTAATAACCAATAAAATATGCCATCAAAATTCCATATTAGAATTCCCCAACAAAAACGCTTTATCATTCCAATCAAAGACTATATCTAGTCTAATGTGATTTATTTATTTTTTTAATATTTTGATAGGAAAAATTGTTAAAGTCTAGATTTTTTATAACCTTAAAGCTGTGAAATCTAGGTTTCTGTGTTAGATTATGAATTTCGAAAAGCGGAGTTTATATAATATGTGTTTGTTAGATGAGTCATATGTATTTTGTATTGTTTAAATTCTTTAAGAATGGTTTAACCTAAGGTTAAATATCTCTATAAAAAATTTAATTTGATTAAATGCTCCTTAATTTTGAGTCACCATATTCTCACTTATTTTATATATATCAAAATACCTTTTTTCTTTAACGGATTCATTTTTTATCAAGGTAAAATGTGTGTTTTTCTTTCCATTTATATTGTTTGGCTTTAGTTTATTTACTTTTTCTTAATGATTTTCTTCTTTATGTAAGTAGGGAGTTGATTTATTTATTTTTTTAAGTAGGGAATTGATTTAGAGGGAAGGGAAAAATGTTTTTTTTTAATGTGTTTGTCTTGACTATGGTCGGAAATAGGTAGGGAAAAAAGAATAAAAAAACACCTTTTTTATTAGAAAAACAACATATATTCGAGACGACATCAGATACCATACAATACGAACACAAAAACATGTTTTTTTCGTAAAAACTAAGATACAAGCACTTAAAGAACTCATTAAATATATGTGAATAGTTTTTATGTTCACAATTTTGTTCGTGTCAGTAATTTTTGTTGACGGATGATATTTTTTTATTAATAATTTAAAAAAAAAAAAAAAAATTAATATGATATAATCTCATGCTGAGATTAAATTGATGGTGAAACATCGTTTTTAAAATAATCCAAAATATTTGTTATAATGAAAATATCATTTTTTTTAAAAAACTCCTTAAATTTGTTTGGATTATTTATGACATTTACGACTACGATAATGTAAAAAAAATATGAACGATACAATGCCCAATGCCTTATAGAAAAAGATAAGAAATCTAAAATTAAATAAATGTTTTTTTTTTTTCTAAATGATTTAACTTTTTTAAAAATACAATGCCCAATGCCTTACAGAAAAAGATAAGAAATCTAAAATTAAACAAATGTTTTTTTTCTAAATGATTTAACTTTTTTAAAAATAAATTTATAATCAGTTCATTTATTCACTTAAAAAATTGATATTTTTTACTTTTATTAATTTCTTCCAACCTCTTTTAAACATCCATTAATACTTTAATTTAAGTGTTTAATAATCATTTAAGATAGGTTTTAAATGTCTGACACATGCCATGTGTAATATGTTCAATAAAATTACAGACACACAAATTTAATGCATGTAATAAAATATTTGACACTATCTGATGAGTAGATAATGTCACCGCATGGAGATATTTGATAGAAAGGGTGAGGTGAAGTAGGTTTTATTAAACTAACACATTTGTTAGATTGGTTTATTATCTTGTGTTTGATTTATTTAAATTCAAGAGATTAAAAAAGTAAAAAGTGAGGATTTATTAAATTTTTATTTAAAGAATTCAACAACACAAAATATATACGAAAACTCATCTATTAAACTCAATTTATATAAATTCAAGTTTCTGAGACTTATATTTTCATTTCATACTAAAAGAGTTTTCGTGTTTTTTTTTATAAATGGTAAAATCATTGAGTTTTGTAGTTTTTGAGTATATGTTACATAGAAAGTGTGACGAAAGAGATTCGAATATCTAATTAAATAGTGTTTTACCATAGGACTGAACCTTATTAGCATAAATAAGGAAATAAGAAAGAAAAACTCTCTCATTAGATTAATCAAAACCTTCAGATATACATATAAACTGATATATAACTTGTTAAAAAAAATGGCAAAAAGAAAAGCCAAAAACAATCCTTCCTTCTGAAACATGTAAAGTGGAAAGACAGAAGAGAAACAGTAAAGAAAGAAACAAAGGAAATACTACATGCTTCAAATATCAGCAGTACTCTGATAACTCACTCAGAAAACAGAAGCAAAAGGATAAAAAGAAAAAGGGTCCATTTCTTTTCTTTTTTTTTTTTTTTTTTTTTTTTGCAAAAGGTCAAATTGTAAGTGGAGGGTCTTACTGAGAAGGGGGGGTTCTGAAAAAAAATGCTGAGGTAAAGGTAAAGTAAAAGAGTTAGAAGGAAGCAGTAAAAAGCTCCAAAACCGTACAATATATATATATATATTTCTTTTTCTGAGTTATCATCAGACACAGGCATTGCCTTCTGACACCAACTCTTTTGTGTTTATATTTTTTTTGTTATTTATTTCCCTCTCTGCTTTAGTTTGTGGGTTTCTGTAGAGATGTCAGAGACAAGACCTGCAACAAAGCCAGCTTACCTGCACAAACCAGAACTTTCAGACTCCATCAGTCACTCGCTCATAATATGAACAAACAAAACACAGAAAGAAAAAGAAAAACAAAGGGGTGGCCATGGCTCTTCTATAACCATAAATAACCATTAGTTTATCCATTTTCAGAAGATCCTGCTCTCTCAAATAAATTCATACACCTTCTTCTTCTTCTTCTTCTTCTCTTTCAAGTCTGAAACAAGTTTTTTTTTTAAAAAAGTATGAGTGCCAAAAATATGTTTCCATTTACTTCAGCTCAATGGCAAGAGCTTGAACATCAAGCTCTTATCTTTAAATACATGGTTTCAGGCATTCCTATTCCTCCTGATCTTCTTTTTAGTGTTAAAAGAAGCAGCTTGGATTCTCCTCCTTTTACTTCTAAGCTTTTCCCTCATCACCCTCAACATGGTAAAATCTAAATCATCCTCTCTCTTTTTTATTTTCTCTTTTCATTTTTTTTTTCTGATTTTTTGTGTTTTATTTTTTTTTGGCAGTGGGATGGAACTATTTACAAATGGGGTTGGGGAGAAAAATTGATCCAGAACCAGGAAGGTGTAGAAGAACTGATGGAAAGAAATGGAGATGTTCAAAAGAGGCATTTCCTGATTCTAAATACTGTGAAAGGCACATGCATAGAGGCAAGAATCGTTCAAGAAAGCCTGTGGAAGTTTTGAAAACAACACCACCAACACCAACACCAACAACAAACCTATCATTCCCTTCTTCCATTTCCAACAATAACAACTCTTCCATTCTTTCTTACAAGCCTTTTGCTTCTTCTCAACAAATATCTTCAACCCAAGATACTAATACCCTCTTGCTTCTTGAATCTGATTCTCATTCTGATAGAAACCAAGATTACAGGTTTGTATTTCCATTTTTTTTAAAAACCCTTTTGAGTTTTGATTATTTACATTGTGATTCTGATTTATCTATCCATTTTGATTCTTGTGTTGTTGATGAGAAAAGAAATAGGTATATTTATGGACTAAAAGAGGATGCGGATGAGCATGAGCATGTTTTCTTCTCACAACAACCTGCTGAAACTAATGGAAGAGCTGATTTTTCTACTTCTTCCATTTCTGATTCTTGGCAACTGACTCCATTGACAATGAGTTGTTCTTCCTCTGCTTATTCAAAACAGAGGAACTGCTCTGTTTTGCAGAGTGATCATCAGTCTTCCTATCAGTTCCATCAGAGCCTCACTGATCCTATGAAGCAACAGCAAAAGGGAAATGAATCACAGAAAACGATTCACCGTTTCTTTGATGAATGGCCACCAAAAGAAAGAGAATCATGGCTTGATTTTGATGATGATAATAGATCGTCTTCTAATACTACTGGCTCAGTTTCCTCCACTACTCAACTCTCCATTTCCATTCCCACAGCTGTTTCCAATGACTTTCCCATTTTCAGATCCAAAAACCCATGATGAAAACTTGATCAAAATCCTTTTTTTTTTCTTGGGGAGGTTTCCTTTGCTTGATCTTTAGGGTGACCCCAGATGTTTCTTAATGGATTCTTTTTTGTTCCTGTGGTAAAGAAAGTAGTACTTCTTGCTGGGTTTTATTCACTCTTTTTTTTTTTTAAATTAGATTTGTGGGGTTGAGTTGAAAAGAGATGATGACCATCTTTCAACTTTTTAGGGGGGTTGGTTAAATTGGGTTTATGGTTTTTTTGTTTGCACGAAGCTTTCTTTTTTGTGTACTTGTTAGACTTTTTAACATCAGATGACTTGGGGCTAATTGCTGCTTAAAACATGGAAATGATCATCATATCTTGTTCCATTTAGATTTGGATATTCATGTTTTCGTATTTCAATTACTTTTAAACGGAGGCTCGAACCTTCAAACTAATAATTCAGTTTCAACTTTAGGTTTATTTGAGTAAGATATAATGAAATCGTCCTTGAATTAATTGAATATTACATTCCTTCTAAGAAACTCCCTATGAAATGTGAAGTTAAATGCATACATTCCACGCCAACTAGTTTTCTTCAAGCAACAATAATGAATGAGGGCCTAGTGTCTCTGGCATTCAATACTTTTGTCAAACTTAAATTCAGCTCCTGGTCATACAAAGTATTTGTTTCACGGGTTTGAATTATGAATTTGTACAGTCATGAAATTCAGTTTGTTATCATTAATTTTGATTTTTTTTTATCTTCATTTTTGAAGTATACAAATTTATACATCAAATAAAGGTTATACAAACTCATGCTTTTTCAGACATACAAACCAAACTCAGTGATTATTTCCCCCTTTTTTTCACATGCAATTAATGTTGGGGATAAAAACATCTTTCCTCTGAACAGTACTTTGTTTTACCTTTCCATCCAGAAGTAGGCTGAAACTTAAATGATTGTCCGAGCCAGATTTCTCTGTAACCAGCAGCTTATCCTCCTCCACCAAAAACCAAATTACATTTCATGAGAGGGGAAAGAAAGAGCCGATTGGCTTGTAAGAAAAAAAGGGAAGACTGAAGATGCCAATTCGATCAAATTTGCAACTTTCAACATCAACAGCTGTACCTACAGGCTATGAATGCTAACACAGAAAAGGTTAGTTTCCATATTTAAACATCAAATAATTTGCCTAGTCTTGCAAGGAAAAGTAAAAAAACAAAAAACTGATCCATTCTTCCATTAATCTGACATCGATGTTATGGAAAATTCAGAGAATGCCAGAAAAATTGGTTTCGTTTTATTGTTGTCGGCACATAAAACAATAGACTAAAAAAGTAGCTCGCTTTGCTTTTATTAGCAGCAAAGCAAATAGTAAATGGAAAGGGAAGCTTTGACCGTAATGATAATACAACGAAGGGGCAATGTAATTCTTCTACTCAATGTGTATTCAATACAAACTTTATCGATCTGACTAGCTAAATTGCACTTACCTTTAGAACTTCTAACCATATGAACACAACTAATTTTACAACGTCGAGACAGCTTAACAGATGACAATCATCGTTTAAAATTTCCGTTTTTTGCGTTTAGATGATGTAATGATACAAATGATTAGATAATACATTAATGTGTCAAAACTGTGGACAGAAGAAACAGGAATTATAGCTGTTCTAACTGACCCTCCAAGCTATTGCTGTTCTTCACCTTGACCTAAAAAGCGCAATTTGCATCCGTTCGACTTCCGACCCAGTTCAGTATTTAATATGAAACCCTGTACTCAATGATGGAGTCTTAATTAGTTTACTCCTATATCATCTGATTTCTCCATCACTACCCTCCAGTCCTGCAGAGTTCTCTCTTTGAAGTCTGGAGTCTCGCTGCATATTTGTAGGCTCGTCATCTTCCGATTCAGACCATGCGGTCCTTCGTCGGCTTGTGTTCGATGAAGGTACAGCCTGCAACTTCGAAAACCAAAAAGTTTATGAATGATCCGAAATCTAGAAAAAAATCAAAAGGAACTGCCATTCTGATTAACAGGGTCAGCATCAGCAACTGGAAGGGATTAGCACAAAAATGGACTCAAACTTAGATGCAATAATTACAGCAAATATTACATGCAAGAGCATATGAAACTGTATCTGGAAAATCTACTTGAGTTCAGATCAGATATCTACACTTTCTCAAAGTTACGATCAAGAGATAGGAAAAAGATATTACCGCTTCATCCTCGGCATCTGAATCTTCCAGCCCAGCTTCAGCGAGAGGGTCCTGATCGTTCCCTTCTACATCACCGTCCTGATCATTCATTTGGCCCTGAGGATCCCTATAACTTGTGTTGTTGTCTTCATTGTCCAGTTCTTGATCATCCATCATGTCAGTCTCAGCCTCCTCCATTTCATAATGTGATTTCTGGTTCCTGTCTCTCTTTCTCTTCTTTCCACCTTTTCTTCTCCTCTTCTCACTGTTACCAGCTTCTTCATCATCACCCTCTGTCCTTTCCCTTCGTTTAGCAGGTGTGCTGCTCTTCCATTGCTCCTGTAGAGAGTTTGAATGAGCTTCAACTTCTAAGTTTTAAAACACAACCCACCCAGTGAAGGAAAAAACATGGGGAGAATGAAGATGATAATGTCATTTTGACATCGTTAGGTGAAGCCTCTGACTTTTCAGTCAAACATATTATAACACAATAAAAGGATCATGTAAATAAAAGCACCAGAGGTAAGGACATCCAAATATCATGGAACAGAAATATCACGTTTTTTCTTACATACTAAATTTCATATGCAAACTCAACCATAGAAACCCAGCTCTAACACAACAATAAATAATTGAAGAGGGAGGTTTGAACACAATATTCTTTAAACCAATAGTATATGCAGGGATCTAAAAATGCAATATATTTCTTCTCTTTCCTTTGATATTAAAGAAATCCTTAGGCCCTCAATTTTACAGCATATATGCATTCAGTAGTCAAAAGCCCAGATATTTCACATACTATTCTATGCATGTGGCACCAAGGGGGGGTTTTGGAAACATTCACCTGATACCTAGAGGCTAGAGATGCATCTTAAAACATACTCTCATATTTCTTTCAGCAAGTAAGAAATAGAAATTCTGAAACAATATGATTTAAAATAATTACCTTTACGCGTTTAAAATGCTGCTCCTGTTGCATCATACGTTTTTCCTCGTCTTCTTGTTTTCTTCTCTCCAACTGTTGTAATAAATAGTATCAGATAAGAACACATCCAACATTATACAAAATTGATTTATTATCAAATACAACAGGTGAAAGAAAATATAGCATACTTGAAATTTCCTTTGCTCGTCTGCCTTACGACGAGCTTCTTCAGCCAATGCTACTTGACGTGCTAGTTCTTGTCTTTGACGAAGTTGCTGCTCTTCATGTTCAGCTGCTTTGAGGTGAACTCCTGCAGCCTCAAGTAAGTGCTTGCAGTAACCAACATGAGTATCAATCTTTTTCTCATCAAACCCATGAAAGTGGAGGTTGGAAGCAGCAGATAACTGACTAAAAACACGAACAGCATTTTCCAACTCTGCAACTGTTAAACGCACCTAATACATTTTTGGGGGGAGAGATATCAATGCAACAGCAAGGCACAAGGAAATAAGACAAAGGGTATGACTCGTTTTGGGTAGCATATTAAGTAACTAAAGTCGTGAAATGAAAACATTATTATAATTAAAGTTTAATGGTAATGGTAACGGCAATGGCAATGGCAATGGCAATGGCAATGGTTTTACAACTCAGTTATATTATACCTAATAAAACTAAAAACAAGGAGCTGAAGAAAGGATAAAACAATTTAAAACTTGTCTAGGGATGATTAAGCAGAAAGCCGTGGTCAAAATTGTGTTGCTTTAAACAACAACTTATAAGTCTTATTCATTAACACTACAGTGATCATCCTCTTAAAATTCAAGTATTTCAAACATAAACATTCAATTAGTAAATAAGACCAGAAGAAACAATAACAAAGGAAAAATCAATGTCAATGGCCCTAGGCATATAAGAGCCATTAACAGTAAGAAACATTTATGAAAACATTATTATAATTAATGTTAAATCGTCAGTGGTTGGTATCAATTTGCCTAGTTGATTCGGTGAAGCTGTTTGAAGAAGGACCTGGCCTCATTATCAATAATGTTAAATCGTTGGTGGTTGGTATCAATTTGGAGGATTATGAGTTGGAGTGGCTAGCTGATAACACCCCTTTTGCTCAATTTTTCTACGTAATTATGCCCTTTCTACTATAGCCTCTAATTGGAAGGCTTTTTTGTAACACCCCTTTTGCTCAATTTTTCTACGTAATTATGCCCTTTCTACTATAGCGCCTCTAATTGGAAGGCTTTTTTGTAAGTTGTTTTTGCCTTCTTGGCTCTTTCATACATCAATGAAATAGCAATGTTATTACAAAAAAAAAAACAGTAAAAAACATTTAAAAGCCAAAAGTATCAAGAAATAACCTCATCTGCTGTCCTTTTTGTCTTTTGTAGTGTCGAAGCTGAAAACTTCTGCATTGCTACACCTGCATCAAATCTTAGGGTGTAATTTGAAGGTGCCAAGTGGATAGCCCTCAATAAGGTTTTTTTGCAGTCTTGCCACTGTTCCGATTCATAATAAGTACGAGCTAGATATAGAAGAATTTGATAATCTGTGTTGTAATAGAATTTCCTCAAGCAATTCTGATACTGCAAGGTAACAATTGGCATAAATTGAACTGTGCAGTAAGAATAAGAAGCTTTAATTGATAAGATGAGGACAACTACAATATCAATTACAAAGAAGTACCATCTTCACAGCTAATGAAAAATTTCCTTGAGCAAAATAGACATGTGCCAAATTAATCCACACATCTGGCATCTGGACAAAAATGTTCCCACTTGCAGCTTCTTGAACCTACAGCAATTGAAAATTTAACACAAGGTGCCAATGATTGGATTATTGCTAGGGTATATTAGCTATTAGAAGGTGAGTTTATTAGAGAAATAGGGGCTGTAGATAGACTCGGGGAAGTTAGGGGTAGGGAAAAAAATTGAGCAAGTATTTCAAACAGCTTGAAATTGTCAGAGCAGGGAGGGCTCTCAAATTGCTTCTCCATTTCATCATCTTTTTCTTCTTACTGTTATTACCATAGACGTATTATTTTTTGTAGACAAATTCACAAATTTTTTAGTTAAGAAATAAAAAAACAAAACAGCCCAAACCCTTGTAAATTACCATACACGTATTAATTTAATTCCAATTAATTAGTATCAGAGCCAACGATTGCCAAAAAATCAACATCAAGTGGACCCAACAGGGAAACGGTGGCCGTAGTTTAAGAAAACAATGGAAGACGTCCTTAAAAAACTTGATCAACTCCTTATCAAACAAGTAGCCCATACTTCACTTGAGACAATATCATAAAAAATTAAATCAACGTTGATTATGATCTTGGATAAGAACAATAAAATAAGAGAGAATCAACCATAGAGCTAACACAACAAGAGACACTTCTAGTTCTGGGGGTTGGAGTATCCGGATTTTGATGGAACAAAACCGAGCATTTGGATTAACAAAGTCAATCAATTTTTTCCCACACAAATAATTGGTGAGGAGGATAGGTAGAAGTAATAAAGAAAATTATGGGTGATGCTTTTAACTAACTTTGCCTGTTGATCAAATGGGCAAATGCATACTTGGAAGGAGCTTAAAATTTAGGTAGGAGAGTGATGTTCTTATGTTTGAGTTGAACAACCATAGAAGGGTTCATGGTTGACAACCATTGGGGATTATTGCCAATGAGCCATGGTCGAGAGAAGCACAACCAAAGAGGGGGAGAATACCAATCAAAGTAGAAGAAATGTCATATTGGCAGTCGATCAAAGCTCAATATTGTTTTTCAGCTAGGTGATTAATATGGAAAGTGGGGAAAATTGAAGGAGTACCAGGGGAGAAACATGTTTGAGCCATTGGAGAAATAAAAGAGGGTTGGCAAAATACCAATCAAAATTGTATCGGTAGGCCCTAGAGTACTGATTTTTATGATGAAAGTAATCACCTGACAAAAAAAATGGAAGCTTCAGAATTTTGGTAGGACAGACGCTGCATAACTCTCATAGTGGAAATACCCGCTTGCGTGGCTATCCATTCACTTTACCTTCCGTGGCCATGGTAAAAGTTCTTCTAAAGATTCCTCACATTATATCACCCTATGGTATCAATTACATGGTGATTCTATTGAGTTCAATTTCCCAGGTTGTTGCAGTCTATTTGTAAGAATCCAAATCGATCGCCAAATATTGGGAAGGAAATGGTGCTATAATTGAACCATAAAGATGAATTTTGTTGGGGGGAGGGTGGAGGAGTATCGACAGGATTGTTAGTAGGCTAACATCAATCATTAGTCAGAGAGTTATATAGCTTGTTTTTTTTTTTTTTTGATAACGTGAGTGTCCGGGCCAGCTTACGCGCACCTCAACTAATCTCACGGGACAACTATATGACCCTACAACACTTGGCGTCAGGAAACTCGTAGGATAAAAGCCTAGGTAGGTGGCCACACATGGATTTGAACCCATGACCTCAAGGTTGGAAGGACAACCTCTTAGCCATTGGGCAACCCATGGTTGGTTAGAGAGTTATATAGCTTGTAATTGTGAGTGTAGGGAAAGGCTCTTGAATTCTTCCCACTTTTGTAATCTTTTCCTTACTTTAATACAAATATCAATTTGGTTCCTATCAGCTAATAACCTCAATTTTACATTATGTAGGTTCTAGAATGAAGTGATTGTATAAGTGCTTGCCTGTGTAAAAATATCCTTTGAAACATCAAATTGACCTTTTTCAGCAAAGATTACCCCAGCTCCATTAGCAGCATACAAGTTGGCAGGGTGTTGTACCAGAACCTGTCCGTTAAGAGAATTTTTTTTAATATGAAACACACTAATATCATTAATAGAGAAAAAAGAGGGTAACCATTAAGAGAATGAATGTTGATAATTAAACTGTAATGTTACGACAAAAAGACAATAACAACAATTTACAATGAAGAAGAAACTGAAGGTAAACAAAGGATGGGCCCCACTGAATCACCTGAAGAATATTTCAAAATCTTTCTTTTTAACATTAAAACATGGAAATCGCATATAGATCAAAATCGTCTTAAAAATCTTTTATGCTATATCATACAGCCTCTTTTTTAATAGAAAGTGATATATTAATCCTCCATCTAATCAAGTTCAATAAGATGATCTGATTTTTTTTAATTCAGAAAAAGTGCGGTAGCATTCACACCATGACCATTAAGTAGATCAAAATTATATTAGGTTTAATCTGAATTCTAGCATAACCATTTGACTAATATAATGTGAGCATCAATACCTAAGCGACAAAATTAAGCGCGAGACAGGAAGAAAGAAAAGACATAAAACATACCCTTGTGTACAGTTCTTTGGATTTTTCCAAATGTGTAGCCTCCAACTTGGGATTTCTTTTCTCATTCCGAAGTGCAGCAAAGTAGTTCCAATTCCCCTTTCCATGGTAAAGAAAAGTATCAGACGCAAGATAGATGATTGTGGAAAACAGTTGAAAACAACTACACTTTTGATACTTTTTTCAATCAATTGAAGGTCTGATGCAAATATGATTGATAATATTTACAGAGATTTGTAGCAGTTATTAGCAGAAGCAACAGATTCATTTAGATGGAAAAAAAAAATTATATCTGATAAGAATCAAAATAATGGGGGGGAGCTCACCAGAGAAAGAGTAGCATAAGAATCCTTTGCATCAGTTGCTTCACTTGCAGCCCGAAATGTTTCTTTTGCCTTAACCCAATCATCATTTCTTAACTCAAGCTCACCAAGCATGGACAAGGCATTTGAGCACTTCTCATTCACCTTCAGAGCATCATTAACCTATGAAAGAAACACATTATTGACAGCTATGAAGCACGGATACTTCAACTTAGGTGACGTATCCGTATCGGATACTCCGATACTTCTTGGATACGTCTTGAAGAAAATTAATAAGAGTTGAGATTGAAAAACATCAAAATCTTTATTAGTTTGATCATTTCTTTCTATGGTCTTTCTAATTTAAATATCATAAACTAAAACAAACAAATTTAATGTGAAAATCATAGTAATGTATAAAAATAATCTAATTAACCTAAAGATTGTATTTGTAAATTGTAATTAACGCTTCCTTATCCGTATCCTAGTTTTTTTTTTTTAGAAAATGGCGTATTGCCGTATCCGTATCGTATTCATATCCCGTATCCATATCAGTGCTTCTTAGATTGACAATGCGAGAGTTATTTTGAGATGGGAATGGGAGCAGATACATTAGAAGAATTCAACAAACCAATTCTATGCTTAATTGGACAGAATTTCGAGCTTTTGCAATGGCCGCAAGCCTTAAGTAAGCATCAACATAGTCTGGATACTGCAAAAAAGGAAGAAAGTGTTAAAATAAAGTCCAATTATGAACCCCATATATGGATCATTAGAGCTTCAACTATGTAGTGAAGTGATGCACCAATTTGATTAAGAAAAAACTGAATGCAACCAAACACTGATTGACAATGCGACTAGTTACTAGTAACACATCTGCTAAACCTTAAGGCACGTCAAGGAGGTAAACATATATCCAGAGTAAATCAGGATAAATTGTTCATTGTTTGGTGGAAAAAAAGAAGACTAAAGGATTCATTCAAGAAATGGTTTAAAATCTGGCTGAAGAGGCTTTTCCTTCAAACTCATTAGAAAACAGAAATGACTTGAAAAAGGTTTATCAAAGACCTCTCTATATAACCTTATGAAAAAATAATCCAGCATAAATGAATGATTTGTTAATCTCTACGATTTCCACAGCAAACAAATACTGAACATTAAATAACAGATTCAGCTCCTACGGTTCTTTCACATAAGAAATCGTATGCACATCCGCATGGTAGCATTGCAGGTAAGACAGGTGGCCATGTGTTATACTTATATTCATTAACAGCCACATATTCATTTAAAGAAGCAGTTCAGAAATCTGCATTCACATTGTCAGAGTTCAGTATATTAGTAGCTCTTTACTGCAAAACCTAAGTTGAAAATATTTCGTCCTTAAGAACAAAAAGGATTAAGATGGATACAAAAAAAATATTAGATAAGATGAACACTCAATTTTGATATTGAGCAATAAGCATTATTTGTCCATAGAGTAGGGAAGTCCCAATGCGCACCTTAAACAAAATCAAGCGGTAGAGTATACTTGCAATGTCAGTGTTATGCAATTGCTCTAATAATCGAGCCAGGTTAAATAGAGTTGTGACTTTCTTCCACGGCAGTACTACAGGACGACCTTCTTTCTCAAGTTGAAAAAATAATTCCATGTCTTTGTATTGAAGATTATATGCACTTGCTTCAATAGCAGGGGGCCTCTCTTTACCATCAATGAAATCGAGCCAAATTCCATCACCTAAAGCCTCCCTGAAAATTCGTTCAGCAAGCTGACAAAAAAGGGAAAGTGAGAGCTACTTTCAATGGGTAACAAATAATCACTTTTTCCAATTCCCTTTTTCCCCTAAATAAATAATTGAAGAAAGCAAGCATTGACAACTTGAGTTATGACACTGCCAGAATCTTCTTCTATATAATCAGTTATAGAGTCCAACAAACACCATACAAACCTCAAACTCTTCCCTTTCGAAGTGAAGAACTCCAAGATTGTTGAGCACTTCAATAGGAATTTCTTGACCCCCCTTCCTTAGTAGATTGGTAGCCTGTCATAACACTCAACAGAAAAACAGGCTATTACATTTCAGGAAGAGAAAATAGCAAGCCAGGCAGTAATTGTTGACCATAAAAAATCCAACTATATATATGCAGAATGTCCCTACAGTTTTCAAGGCATCCAAAGCAGCTCCTTCATCAGTTGAAATCAATAATTCCCCAAGGTCAAGAAATGCCTGCGTACAAGTTAACCTGGTGTTACATGTATTGAAAGCTAAAAGGTAGCATGTCCATATATGTGTGGGAGTAAGTGTCCATATTCTATCTTAATTATACTTGCTTCAACAGGAAAGCAGAAAGTTGGATACTTGACTCAATGATAGCCTCCTATAAAACGTTATAACCCAATGTAAAGATGTGCAAGAACATCTTAAGAAAAAAATAGAATAGTCATTCACAAGCAATTGAATACCTGCAACACTGTCTGAAAAAATATATAGAATTTTTAACTAGATCTTTAGATTCTTGTTTTGATTGAGATTTTAGGGGCAATGATTTAAATGACATTCAAATTTTGATTGATATTTTAGAATGCTTGTTCATTAAAAAAAATGGACAATTCCTACTCAACCATATGAAAAAAGAAAGAATGATATTAATATTGAGGGGCAAGCAAAGATCATGTATCAAAACACCAACTAGCAACGTTAAGAAAATATATATATACATCAGGTCCACCACCTGTGCATCACGTGGGTCAATTTTTGCAGCTTTCCTTAATGACTCCTGAGCCTTCTCAGCCTGCCCAAGTTGAACATATATATGTCCAAGAACCTGTATGAAACAAGAAACTCAACTAATGAGAATAAATTTCAAGAAAATGCTAAAATATTAAAATAGTAGCATTCAAGCAACTGAAACAAGCAGCTTAACATCTTTTATTAGCTCACTCACTCTCAGCGTCTCACAATTGTCAGGATAAACCTCCAAAACCTTCTCAAAATTTGCTAGTGCACTTCTAAGATCTCCCATCTTCAGTTGAACTTGACCCAAACCTGTACCAAATAAACAAAATACCAGCAAAATATAATTTAATCACAAATCATCATGATAAGATCATAACAAACAGACTTTACAAACTATTGAAGTTGTTGTCATTTGTATAATAACACCCTTTAATCAAATGCATCTCATGCAGTAGAAATGCCTTTGAACTGAAAATCATAACACACAGGAATAAGCACTTCGAGCAAGTAAGATGCTAGGTCATCTTAAAATAATAGTCATGGTAACTGATAGATTGGAGCATTAGCTGATAGACTGGAGCCTCCAAATCTGTAGCGGGTTAATAGAACCTAACCCTTTGTTTGGAGTCGAGAAAGTGTATGAGATGACATGATTTTAAAAACTGGGAATTTTGAAATTAGTGATTTTGTTTGGAATGAGATAGATTTGAAATGAATGAAATTGGAAGTTTTTGTTAGGATGATACCTGGAAATGAGATGAAAGTAGTCATTTTACTATTATGTCCTTTAAATTGATGAGAACTTAAATTTGGATAGGGCCAAATTTGTAATTTCTCTTCTTTTAAAAATCAAATTCTACATAGTCTAACCATTAAAGAACGGAATTTTTTTTACTTTAAAACGGAATTTGAAATCCTATTCTTTTTAACCCTACCAAACAAAAGAATCCATTTCAAATAACTTATGATTGAAATCCTTTAAATTTCAAGAGAAAGAAACAAAGCATAAGAGTGTGAACTCAGTATATATATTTTTTTTTTAATTGAAAGTTGTCAATACTAGAACTAGAACTAGAACTATCACAACATGCAACAAAAAAAACATAAACAGGGTAAAGGAAAAAGGAAGACATAGGGATACGTAACCTTACCATAATAAGGAAACACAAATTCACGGGGCTTATTAATTTCCTTTGCAGATGCCATGTAGTATAAGCCAGCTTTCTCATAGTCCCCCTACAGACAATGCTACCATCAATAATCATTAAAACATTTAAGAGTGCATCTTCTCCTCCACTTATTAACATTATGGAATTTTCCATCAAATCAAGGCTATGCTCATACCTTGCTATGGTAAGACCGAGCAAGATTATAAAAAGAATGAGATTTTGTTGGTCCATGGTTGGTAATGGCAAGAGCAGTTTCAGTCAACTGTTCCACCAAAAAATGTTGACCAGTAAAGAAAAAATGATTGGCTAGGTAATTCAGCGCCATTGCACAATAAGGATATATCTCAAAGGCCCGCTGCATCTTTTCCATCCCATTCCTAATTCGGGCACCTGTCATGATGGATGTACACCAGAATAAAATTACTCAAATGTACGGGCAAACATAACCTAGCATAAATGATTTCCACAAGGAAAACAAGCTGAAATCCACCTTCATTTGTATTCAGATCAATAACTGCTAGTGCAACAAGAGCCTCAACATTTTCTGGATCCAACTGCAAGTATAAAATCAAGAAATATTTATCCAACATAAATTTAGAAAAAGTAAATTTGCATGAGTTCAAATAAAGATTAAAAAAATAACATCACTAGCCTGCAAAACTCGGTCAAATGCTTGCCGAGCCTTTCCATATTGCTTCAATTGGTAGCGACAAAGGCCTATGCCAAGTCTCACAGCGGCAGGGCAATTCGGATAGACTTGCAAGGCCCTCTATTCACAAATTTCATGACATATCCAAAAGCATCATTAAATTAACTTGATATAATCATTTTTTCCAAAGATGTAATAAATCAAGGAAGAGGGATTCTTATGGCTCAGGTTTAATACGTGGGAATGAGGATGAGTAGTCTGGAATTGTGATGTCTTAAAATGAATTGATTGGAAATGAGATAGATGGGAATGTGATGCATGTGTTTGAATTGTATAGGAATGAAAAAATAGTGAAAATGGTGGGAATGAGATGTCATTACATATAGTAAATAAGGGAAATTGATGTCATTATCAATAGTAAAAGAGGTACCAACCAAAAATCAGAATGGGTATCACAAACTCATTCTCATGTGCCAAACAACCCCTAAAGATTAGCAAACTGGATCCAGATACCATTGTTTCATGTAAACACGTAAAAGGCACAAACCTTGTATAGCACCAATGATTCAGAATAATGTCCACGGTTGAATTCAACGCATGCCTGCAGACATCCAGAACAAAATACTAAGGGAAACAACATTATGTCAATCAATACATCTTCGTTCAAGTACGTTACTAGTTATAGTTAAATATGAAGGAAGTAACAACTATAAATCTACAATAGATTGGTAAGATCATTTCAAGCACATAACTCATCAAACACATCAAATATAATAAGGTATGTTTTGAATAAATAGCAATGTTTCCATACCACCAAAAGGCAGCTCAGATGGTAATGGCATAAGGTCTTGGGAGTAAGTAAGCCCAAAGTCCTAGGTTTAAGCCTCTAGTGGAATGCTTAATAAGAGCAAACTCTTATTGTCTTTTTTTTTTTACTTTCATTGTTTAGTGGAGTTAGTGTAAGTCTCCCACAAAGTAGTACGGCGGGACCCAATAACAAATATCCAAAAAAAAAAAAGTTGCATCGAATCTAGTAAAGCACATCCACAAGGAATTAATGTTAAAATAGAGATGAGGGTGTATTGCAATTAACAGATGGATTTAGTACAGTGCAAGCAAATGCAAAATTGGGTATTGCAAGGTTTTCGCTCTATAGAGGAGTGTCAATAAAAACATTGGTTGTTGAAATTTAACAAAAAAAAAAACAGAAAAAAAAGCACTTCAAAACCAAGGAACACAAAAGAGTAAAATTTATAATCAAGGAAACAACAAGGTAATCAATCTTATAGATGGAATCTCCTTTTTAGCAATTTCCAACTACCAAGGATGAGGAAACTCATGTGCCAGGTGAAAGATCTCCAACTTACCTGACCTAGAAGAGCAGGAACATTGTCACGATCTCCATCTAAAACAATTTTGAATGCAGAAAATGCCTGTTCTACTTCCCCCTTAGTCAATAAAAGCTGACCTGTGAGCATTTCAGGTATTTTAAAGTTTTAAGCATGCTTCAACCAATAATCTACATACCATAATCAAGGGAAATTCACGAAAGAGGTTTAACATAGATCGCAAAAATAATCAATTACATTAAATTTTAATAACATAATATAAATTAAAAAAAAAATTACCTTTTCCAACCCAAGTTGAAGGCTCATGCATATCGATTCTTGATGCTTTGTTATAATATTGTGTTGCCAAAATGAAATGTTCTTCTTTTTCTCGTTGTTTAGTTTCAATTTTTCCAAGATAGCTGTAGTAAGCACCCAAGGCATTTAAAATTGCAATTCTTTCATATCTAACATCAGCGTAGTAGTCATCAATTTCTGCAACAATAACAAAATCCCAACAACATAAGAAATGATTGGAAAATAACAAAAGTCTAGTAATTAAGGTTTCACTTCTATTCAAGTAGCATCAACTAATTAAGGTTGTACTTTTACTCAGAGACAAAAGGAATAACAAATAAATCCAACATTTGAAAAGAAGGCAGTACCTGGACTAGACCCTTCCTCCAAAATTTGACGAAACTGTTCAAGCTTTCCTTGCTTAAAGTACTCACGCTGGAAAGCACCAATAAAAAATAATATATGGAAATTTAGACAAGGATCTAACAGATAATAAAAGCAAAAAACACATTGCATCAACTTCAAGAAATGTTACAGGAACATAGTTTTTTTTGGTAATAAACACTGCAATTTCATTGATGTATGAAAAAGCCCAAAAAGGCAAGGAAGGAACTACAAAAAAGCCTTCCAAATAGAGGCTATATAAGAAGGAGCATAATTACAAAAAAATTTACAAAGTGCACTCCAATTGGAGGCAACAAGAACACTACACTCCCAAACAGGAACATAGTTATTCGAGGGGAAATGCAGATTGCCATAATAGGCATGCAGTCCTTGATTTAATAGACAAAAAATCAGTTTTAAACTTGAGTTTGCATCCAAAACATTGCAACATATTGGTAGCTTTATTAGATATTTCACAAGAAAAAACATTCATAAAGTTTAAGAAATATTAGATTGAACTTGAAGCCAAAAATAATAACATAAGAGATAATTTGTGGCATTTGAATGAAGACACTGACAGAGTACAGCATGAAACATTGCATAAACTAAAGATTCAAATGATAATATCAATCCTAGAGACATCAGGTTTGTAAAAAAATCCTACAATACATTGGCCAAGAACGTAGATTCTAAAATAATCTTTGCCAAGAAACTCGTACGTGAATCAGCAATGCTTCTACGTATCAATGACGCTAAGTTCGTCATTAAGCTTACTAGGTCGCCAAAAATACTTCTAAAACTAAAAAAAATTGAGAAAAATATTTTTTTTTTTTAAACTATTGACTTTTCTGCCATTCTATCCTTCCTACGCATTTTTCTCAAGTCATCAGACTGTCTAAAGCGCGCAATTACTCCATTACAAATCCACATCACTCTACTAATCAATTTCATTTCACTCATAATGATATCGAAATTTAAAATCAAGACAATATCACGCGCATATTTAACAACTCGATAAAAGCAAGTCACAGAGAACTTTGATTCAAGCAAGTCCGAAGAAGAAACACCAATCCACAACCGCCTCATTGCTTAGTGATCCATAATCAAAGAAATAGTCAAATTCATCAACAATGTATTTCAATAAATCAAAACCTTCGAAGTAAGACATTCCAATTGAAACCAAAAAGACAATTCACATAGCAGATTGAGCATTAGAAGAGGAAAGCATAAATGTTGATCATAAAAATGAATTTATGGAGAGAGGAAAACGAACCGCGATGATAAGCCAGAGATCTAAGGGAGCTTGTTCGGCCTTGAGAATGTCAAGAATATCAGAAGCGTCCCTAGGAAGCTGGTCGAGAGCAACTCTGACCTCTTCCTCGGAATTTTGAACTGGTATATAAACACAAGCCATGGATTCCTATCCAAGTCCAGAATCAGAGAAAGAAGAGAAGGAGAAACTTATCCTGCAAAATTTGAAGTGGGGATGAATATGGAAGAGCAACGACTGACAAGTGAGAATATTGGGAATTCACGGAATGAAATCCTTGAGTAGAAAGAAATTGCGTATAGGGCATTTCATTTGAGAATTAGAAATATCCAAGTAAAAAAAAAAGAATAAAATTTGAGAAACGTTTGATATGAATATGGAGTTTTAGTTAAATTTAGGTTTAAAGATTTTTCTATCTATATTTCCAAATATTATGTGTTTAATCTCGGAATTTTATATAAAATTTGTTTTTTTATCATCAATTTTAAATTTCACGGTGGTTTAATGTCATTTGATAAACTTATGTTTAGTCACTCAATATCGAGTTTACAAATTATAAACTGTTGATATATATACTGAAATTTATAAAACATGTCAATTTAAAGTTTAAACTTTTAATGTTGTAGATTAAAATTCTAAAATTTAATTAATAGTTCGATTTAAATAAATTATAACATATATATATATATAATATTTTTTTCATTGATTAGATTTTAAGGAATTAAAAAACTAAATCAAACTGTTTGAAACGAAATAAGTTTAGTTTGGTTTGTATGGCCATCAATTTGGTTTTTAAACCTAATAACTAATGAAACTTAAATATGGGTTGACCTAGTGGTTAAGGGGTTGCTTTCCAACCTTGAAGTTTTGGATTTAAATTATGTTGGCCACCTACTTAAGATATTATCTTACGATTAACCGACGGTAAGTTTGTAGGGTCATGAGGTTGTCCCATAAGATTAGTCGACACTCACGGTATTAAAAAAAATTACTAACTAGCACAAGAAGAAATTTGAGGATTGGTCTGGTTAGAAGATAAACCAAACCGAACCGAAGCTACTTACAAATTAGAATAGTAATTTGTGTAGGCAGCAACCTCCGTCACGTAAAATTGCAGTTGCCCTGCTTCTACCCGCACATGTATAAACCTTATGTTCTGCCGCCATTATTATTTATTCCTCAGTTCTTCTTTTCTCTCATTCCTTTTTACCTTTAAGAAAATTATATCTCCAATTTTTTTCCTTCTTTCCCTAATCGCCAAAAAGTTCATCAGCTAGTTTAACATCTCACTCACTATTGCAGTGTCACTGTAAGAACGATTCCATTACATAAATAAAGTTTTTTTTTTCTGCATTTGCTCCTTCTCAATTAACAAAGACTAAGGCTTTAATGACTTAGCTGTTTCTCCTCTCTCATGTGATATCATATTTCGTTCTTACATTGGATCGTTGGGTAACTTTGATGGATTTATTTGAAGTTTTTGTGAATCTTGGACTATGAATTTCTTCCTTGAAACTTGATTCAAATCGATTTATGATTATCTTGAATTCAATCAGATGATGGTTTTGAGTTTTAAAATCCCAAATTTTAATTTAAGCAAATATTATGCGTTTGCTCATAATTTCATATATTGAACTTCCGAGTAGCGGGTATTTGTGAATGTTATTGTATGCCTGGTCATTGATTCATGTTGCTTTTTTGAAGTAAATCTTAGTACAGTAGCTCAATTATGTTGTTTGAGATTAGTTTTCCAATTTTTGTTTAAGGATCGAAAACGACTTATTTAAGCCAAATGCTCTGAAAATGAAGCTTCTTCCACTTAAATTTGCCGAAATGAAGTTTGTTCAATGAAAATATTGTGCTGACAAAACAAGGAATTTCATCACTCTCTAAATGTAGTGTTATTTAAGTCGTGTTTTAGTGCATTTTTTATTATCCTGATCATGATATTGTGTTTTCCTGTTTGGTGTAAGATTTAACTATTAATAGCCCCATGGAGCAAGAACCTCCCAAGAATCGTACCGCTGCTCAAAGGAAGGTCTGTTTAGGCTTTCCCATCTGTTCATATGATTGAAGAGTTTTAAAATTTATTTTCATCTGATGGAAATGAATAACCTGATGCAGATGAAATTTGTACCAAAAGCTCCTCCTCGTCGTACAGTAAAACCTGAAGTCAAAGCGTATGCTTATCATTCACAGATTTAGTAGAAATTGATGTAATGTACCTCCAATTATTCTGAACTTCCGACATTTTTTTCGTTATTGTTGTTACTTATTTTATGCAGAGAAATAGGAGAGGAGGTGGATGCTGCTCAGGCCAGGGATTTACTAAAGCGCTTCAATGTATGTCCACTTTTATCTCTTTTCTCATTACTCATTTCCTTGAATATACAGAATCCAGGTATAATATGTTTGCTCTATTTTTGTCCTTCTAATCTTTTAATGTCTTATTGTAGGAAAGTAATCTGAGGGCGAAACAAAAAGTTGGAAAAAAAGGCCAGTTTCATAAACTAAGCTTCATGATTTTATTTATCCTGGTAGACATGTTATAATTTTTTCTCTTTAATCCTTTCGTTTCTGGACCTAAGCTTCATGAGTTTAGTTATAATTACAAGTTTGAGCATGCATGATGCAGAAGTTTAATTGTATTTCAGTCAGTTGTAGACTGGTCTGTGGAGTAATGACGGTATGATTCAACTTATTAATTCTGTAGTTAGCACATTAGGAAAAGTTTGAACTCTCAGTTACTAAACCTACATACCAATGAAATCTACTTGCACAATGCCTAAAGTTATTTTTAAGTTCTTTGAGTATGTGGCAATTAATTTACACACCTGTTATTTAAATATGCAGGGGTACCTACGCAAGTTGCATTTGGTTCTGGAGGTACGTCAACCACCATTAGATCCTACGGTTTTCCAAAAGCTGGAAATAGTAGTACCAGACATGAAGGTTTGCTGCTTAAGTTCTATGCTACTCTAGATTTATTTGTTGCTTATGACTATGAGTTATGAGATGCTTCCATTGCACTAAGCTGAAAGCTGATAATGCAGATGGAACTCTTCCTTCCATTACCAGCAAGGAGTATGTTGAACCATGGGTCAGTACAGCTCTCAGTTATTTCCCCCCAGTTCATTTTTTTTCATCTGCTTTCATTCTTTGTATGTGATTTAGTTATTCCATATTCATTTTACTGCAGGATTATTACAGTTATTATCCTGTATCTCTTCCTTTGCGGAGACCATATTCAGGAAATCCAGGTACCTCTGAAGATTCATTTTATTTACAGAAAATAAAAGGAAAGCTACTACAGTAGTGGGCAAGTGAACCATCCTGAAAGGCACTTGATACAATTAAATTTCAAATTTGCTTCACTTTGTTAAACATATTACATATGGGTGGGTTGGATACTTCATGTCCCACCATTTTTTGGGTACTATTTTCATGATGAACCGGTGACAACACTCTGTGTTTCTTCTGCATCATTTGTCTGCTCTGAATTTTATGCATTGCTTCATAGATCATCTTAATGAGGAAGAATTTGGAGAGGCTTCAGAGAGCATAGCATATGATGAAGATACCACAATTCCAGCAATAAATCTTGGTCTAATGGTTAGTCAATGGATTATGAGGATGTCATAGTGTGAAGCTCTTGTTTCCTATTTTATACTAAGGTTGGTTGGCAGGAGGAGAATCCAGACACAGGCATAATTTTTTTTCAATTACCACACACGATGCCTGTGATAAAGCAATCTGCTACAGTGGAAGGCATGGAGGCAGCCAACAGCTTGGAACAAAGTAAGGGTTCAAAACCACAGCAGAACTCCTGCACTCTCAATGAGTTACCTGCTGGCTCCATGGGTAAATTGCTTGTATACAGGAGTGGTGCTGTCAAGTTGAAGCTTGGAGATGTTGTATATGATGTGAGTATTTTTTTTATGGTAAATATGAGTATGCAGAATTCCTCATCGCCGAGTTTATATATCTCTTTTGGAATATTAGAAGCATGGAATCCCTTCTCTCAGCTTTCTGATATTCATCACTTAAAGAGAAAACTGCTCGACTTATGCTATAGACAGTACTAATTGATTGAAGACTTATTCTTAGACAACTCTTGGATTTTGCATTCCTTTTCCAATCAATTTTAAAATGTGAGCAGGTATCTTCTGGATTGGACTGTGGGTTTTCCCAGGATGTTGCAGCTATCAATTTGGAAGAGAAGCATTGCTGTATTGTTGGGGAGCTCAGCAAGCGTGCCATTTTAACACCAGATGTGGGCTCTATCATAAAAAATATAGAGGATTTATGATTTTTCTCATAAAACAAAATTTTGCAAAGATATCAATACAGAGGTAATGTGCGGGAATCATATTGTTTATGAAAACCGTCAGAGGCTATAACATAAAGATTGCAGCGATGCATTACTTGGGGGAAAACAGAAAGAGTGACACTTTCCCCCATCCTATTTACCCAGTTTTTTTTATTATGAATGAACCTCTTGAATTATGAACTAAGTTAATTATATCATTACAATTTTGAGAAGTGTGATAAATCTCATTCTACTTCAAAGTCTCTTGTTAATTCTCTCTCTATCTCTCTTTTATGCATATTGGTAATATCTCTTGAGCATTTTTTTTTTGTACTTGGAATCTTAGGAAGCATTTGTTGTCTGACACATGGCAAAATGTTAACTGATGTGAGTGAGATCCACAGAACAGTTTGTATGCTTATCTTGTTGTTTCTTCAGCTCTGCCTACTTGAGTGTTGAGACAGTGAAAGAGAATGTCAAGAATCAAGAATGTTGGCCATACATGAATCATATCGATGTTGTTAACAGACTACAGTCGACTTGAGCAGAAGTTGTCATATCACAAAAGTAGAGGTAAAATTTATGTTCCTTTTGTGTGGATGTCTTATTTGGAGATGATTTCATTTTGTGACGGCCACTGTGACTCACTATTTTTAATTATAACTACTGGATTTATATGTGTTTTTCTCATTTACATTAAAAACATAAATTTAATAGTTCTAGGTGGGGTAGTTTATGATAATTTGTTGCATATGATATATGAAAATTATTTTGAAAAAATTGAATTATCCATATTTATATATTTACTTAATACGTGTTCTTTTCCTTATAATGCCATTACATGATTTAAAAATATCTTAAACTTACAATTAGTTTGTCAATGTCTAAATTTTCCTTTCAAAATATTATCTTTTCTTCTTGTAAACGATGCGCTGAAATTTCAAACATTAGATGATTAAAAAGTTCAAATGTTTTCTGACCATACCAAGTGACGTTGAAATTTCAATAAAACTGTAGCTACTACATGCATTCCCTCACTTTACAAACGATTGAATCAAAACAGCACTAACAGGAAATCTTTTGACATAGACACTAACCAGTTTCTACATTGAAACAAGCTACAAGACCAAGAGAATTTGCAGATTATTGACTAGAAAACCAAAGGCCATTATTTATTTGGAAAAGTACATTTAAATATGAAACACCAAACATTATTCTCATCTCCCAAAGATAGTAGTCCAATCACATGCAACTTAAAGTGGGTGAAGTATAAGTTGGGCTCCATGTTGTGGTTGAAGAGTCATGACAGTATAAGGAGCATGTGCATAAGAAGGAGAAAGCTCAAAAGAGAAATGCTGAAGAATCATAGCTAATGCCATCTTAGCTTCTAACATGGCAAAGTTTTGGCCGATGCAGGTCTTTGGTCCCCATCCAAAAGGAAAGAATGCCAACTGATCTTTACTTGCCTTTGAAACTCCTGCAGAAAATCTCTCTGGTTTAAACTGGTCTGCATCTTCTCCCCAATACTCGGGATCGTGATGAATAAGCAGTGTAGGTAAGGTAACATCGATTCCAGCTGGGATTAAAGCTTCTCCAATCTTAGTTTCTTCATAAGTATGTTGATATTGACCAATAACAGGTGGATATAACCTCAGGACTTCATAAAGTATCATGGTTACCTACAGAACAATGTCAGGTGAATCAATTTAGACTCGTGAAAATATAAAGATCAGTAAATGTTGATAGTGATAACTTCTCTTGGGCACAAATTGTACCCAGGTCATGATTAACTTTTTTATGAAAACGTCTCTTAGAGAGATGAGTTTGACCAAGGTCAACACTCTATACGTTCTTATGATAGGTTGACTTTGGTCAAACACGTCCCATACTTTTCTAATGAGTTTGAAAACAACCCCATTTTCTTAACAAGATTTAAAAACTACAATATTTTGCCAAAAAAATCTTGGGTTTGGATGACCTAAACAACTTATACCAATAGACAAATGAAAATTTATGTATGGAGTGAAAAAACTCACAATCTTGAAATGGCTTAAAGCTTCAAAATTTGGTTCATTCTTCCCACAAATCTGCAAGACTTCCTCCCTAGCCTTTTCTTGCCAATCTGAGTGCATAGCCAAAACTATGACTGTCCATGTCAGCCAGCTTGCTGTTGTTTCCTGTCCAGCAAGGTAGAACTGCTTGCATTCTTCCATCACTTCTTCAATTGTCAGTCCATCTTCTTCTCTCACAACTGGATCCATCTGTTCATTTTCTTTCTTCTTTGACTGCAAGAGCAGACATAACAGGTCATCAACCTTGGATTCTCCATTTCTCATGGAACTCTCTTTTCTTTGAATTAATTTCCCTATCATGAGTTTTATCTCCTTGTCCAGCTTCTCTCTCCTCCTATTCTTCACTGTTGGGACATATCTACATTCATAAAAATGATTCAAATCATTAAGGTCCCGTAAAATAATGAGTCTGTTTTCGGTTTTGATATGACTCATGATCTGATAATAATTAAAATTAGCCAACTTGAGAAAATATGTAGTGCACAAATTAAACAGAGAAATGGAACCTGAAACCAGGAATGTACAAGGTCTGCATGGCTTCAAGAGTAAGCACAGTGAGCTCTTTCAAAAGTTCAAATATCTTCTTTCCTTCTTCAAAGTTGCTGCCAAATGCTGCTCTAGATATAATATCTGCTGTTAGTCTCTGAATTTGAGGCCACATATCCACTTCAATCTTGCTTTGATCTGTAGCCATCTCTTTCCACTGTTCTATCATGGTGCTACAACTGATACTAAATACTGGCATCATTCCCTTCAACAACCAAACAAATCACAGATTTAACATAAACTCGGGCTCGTTTACTTAATTAAAGAACGAAAAAATGATTTCTAGTTCATGAGTCTCACTCACATAAAAATTGAGTTTCATTCACATCGATATAATTCTCTTAGAAGAGTAAGGAATTTCATTTTGACTTATCCATTCATTGAGTCCCATATATTTTTTATTTGTTTAACCTTTTCTTTTCTCTATGATTTTTAGGTCCCAACCTAATTTAAATTATTTGTTTCTCAATTCAAATATTTAAAAAAAAAAAATTTTACCATGGTTTTACATTCTAACTTCCCGTGTTAGGTAAAGTATATTTAAGGTGAGTTCAAGATGATTTTTGAGACAAGTGTTGTTTAAGTATAACACTTAATTTCAAAAAATGAAAATTGTTTTCCGTTAATAAAAAAACACTTCAAAATTCATCCCAAACCCGCACTTTATATTCGCATCTCAAACACCTTTTCTTTTCCCCCTTTTGAATTTAAATTTTGAATGGAAGTGAGTGAGAATGCAGTATAGATTAACCTTGAGCCTTTCTAGGTGGAAAGCAGGATTTATAATCCTCCTGTGTTTAGCCCACATCTCCCCCTTGAGAGTAGTCAGTCCCTTAGTCAGCTTGAGAATAATTGGATTTATTGTTGGCTTCTCAAAGCTCCCTAGTTTGTTTGATAGAACTTCCTTCATCAATTCTGGATCGTTGATTATCAACCTTGGTGTTGTCCCAAACCAACACACTGATACCCTCCCTGCACACATATAATAATAAATAAATAAATAAATATATAAAACGAGATACGAGAATGGTACTAAACAAGATTACAGACTCAATTCGACGTACCATATTTTTTAACATTTGTCATTGTGAATGGATCGACACGTTGAACAATCCGATGGTCTAGACCGATAGGCTTCGACCACTCTTCGGTGATCATCCGAATGAACTCTTTCGTGTCGCCAACGAAGGGCTTGTAGGCATTACCTCTAATTCCTTGATTATTCAAGTGCCTCTCCAGTAACTTGGGTCTCCACCAAATGGAGTAGAAAGCTTTTGCAAGTCCATAAAGAAGCACAAGGGAGAATATGCAGAGTGACAATGAATAGAAAACAAATACTTCCATTTCTCAAACCTTGATGAAATTTTTTGTCATAAAAGCAATGTCATTTATACAAAAGAGACAGAGGAATTCATTATTACATTTTTTTTTTAAGTTGGAGATTATCAGCTGGGTAAATCTTCTGGTTTTCAAAAGCTAAAAACTTGTCAAAATTTTCAATTTTAAATAATATAAACTAACATTGCTATTTAAGACAAATAATATAATTATATATTTATATATTTATATAATTGGAAATGTGGGAAAAAGAAGTTGCTTGACGACCATTGAGCTTGGGGAAGGAGCAAAAGGGAAGGTCAACAATTTCTGCTGGGCTGGCCCACGACTTTTGGAACATGCGTGCAGAGCAAGAACCTTGTATACCTGACCCTAGATTTATTGTAAAGGACGATAATTTTTATTTGATTTTTTAATTTGATAAATTATTTCCTTTAAAGTATTAAACTACTAATTATTTTTATGAAATCTCTATGGTGTTATGTCGTTGAAATATATGATTAAATTTACTTTATCTATTAACTTAACCTTTTGAATCTAGTAGTGATTTAACATATTTAAAACATGGGACAAGGTCTCTGAGGATCCGCTTCTTGCCTCAACCCCATCTTTGACCCCCCAAAATTCTCATGATGGCGGAGATAGAGATTTTTCTCTGATCTCACTCCTATGTGCTCTTCATCGATATTATAGATGTATTACTCGTTTCTGCAATGATTTTTTAGGTTCTAATTTAATGAGATAATTTATTAAATTAAATTTGTATGGACTCATTTTTTATCATAGACCTAATTTTAATACTTTATAAATTTTAGGGGTCAACTGCTCAAATTAAAATTAAGTGTATAACTGTTTCAACCCATATATATATATATTTAATGTTTAAAGGTTTTTTTTTTTTTAAGAATAAAAGTGTTCAATTACCGTCCTTTACAAAAAATAGGTTTTTTTTTATGGATAATATTTTTTTTTCATAAATCTTAATTACTCGTGAATCATCCTATTTTGATAATAACTTTAGTTTTATATTTATATATATTTTTTAAATTAAACTTGTTTATCGACCCTTTTGAATTTTCCCATTTTAAGAAACCCTTTTGAAATTCTAGCCATCAAAAAAATTTGAAAACTATTTTTAAAATTTCATTACACTAAATTATAAAACTTGTTGGCATTTGAATATAAAAAGAAGCACATCTTTTAACTAAATCATATGATTTTTGAAATACAAAATCATTTTTTTTGTCCAAATGTAAACACACCCCCCCCCCTAATTAGAAAATAATATTTATACTCTTATAGTTCTAAAATTATACAATCTGATCCCTCCTCCCTAACGCAATTAAGTTTTTTAGTCATAATTTTTTTATTAGACCTTTGATTTTAATGATTTAAAATGTTTTGGAATCCTCGTTTCAATCTCTACATTATAGTCACTTCAAAATTTTGAAATCATCAATAAATGAAAGAGTTATCATTAGCAAGTACGATTGAAGTTATAAACCCATTTTATTTACCGATTATTTAAAAGTTTTAAAGTGACCATTATATAGATCTTGAAACAATGATTTCATAATATTTTGAATCATCTAAATCAAAATTCAAATGAAAAAGGATATGACTAAAAGATGTTGACGGTGTTAGTGAGGAGGGGTCAAATTGCATAGTTTTGGAACTATGAGGGTAAAAACATTCATTTTTTAACTAATAGTCGGTGTGTTTGCATTTGACCAAAACTACAAGTTGTATTTTGCCCATTTTTTAAATGTCTATGAGGGATTATTTGTTTGGATATAATCTTAGATAATAGAGGGATGACAAAAATCTTTGTTTAAGATGGATCAGGGTCGAGGACAAGGGAAAAATTTCCCGATTAATTTTTTTGAGGAACAAGGACGGGAATGAACCATCCCACTCTTTCCCATTTTTTTAATCAAAATACTAAGACCATCTTAATTAAAAATATATTGTAAGCAATCTGATTTGATACTTTGCACAAAAAAGAGAGTTCCTTAAATCAAGAACTACAAAGAGAGCTTGAAGATAATCTGACTCAAAGATTGTTAACATCAAGGATCAATCAAAGACAGAAAAAGATAGTTTTCTTGATGTATCCTTATTTCTTCAAGTGAATGGGTCTAGTCCCGTGGTTTTTTCTTTCCGTTCAGGTTTTTCCACACACAAAATTTCTTGTGTCAATTTCCTAGCCTTCTTTTAAGTAACTTTTATTTATTTATTGTATTATCAATCTATCAACAATTGTAACTGTGATTCGGCTATTGTAAATGTGCTTTTTTTATAGATATTACATTAGATTGGGGGAAGAGAGACTCGAACCTTCAACCTCATGGGAAGAAAGCATGTGCCTAACCACTTGAGTCTTGAGGTATTCTCGTGTTGGCATTTCAGATAATAGTCTTGTTTGTGATTCGTCTATTGCAAATGTGCTTCAGATAATACTTTCATATGTTGAATAGTTAATTTAGATTTTGCAAGTAAATCGAGACAAACAAATTGATTATTAAATTACATGAGATTTAGGTCAACTCTGACCCCTCCATATATATATATATATAATATTTTTCACCTTTTGCTATTATTTATTAATAAAATATTAAATATCATGATGAAAATAATTATTTAAACTAATAAATTATAAATAAAAATATATTTTTTACATATTAATTTGTTGCTAAATCTTATCCTCATTTCCTAAATCGGTAATGAAGGCAGGGACGGGGAGTGCATGCTCGACCCCACTCGTCTTATTATCATCCCTAGATAAATATTCATATTACAATATTGATTTTACAACAATTAAAGATACTCATGTAACGAATTTTAACATAACTCAAGTGATTAGACATATGTTTCCTATAAGATCAAAGATTGGAATCTCTCATTCTTTAATGTGACGGAGTGTGTTTGGGAGTGCTTTTGGCTAAGCCAAAAGTGCTTTTAAATGAGCAAAAACACTTCCTAGATACAATATGTATGTCTAGCTACATTCTATAAGCACTTTTTGTAAAAGTCAAAAGCACTTCAAAGTGCTTTTTGAACAAGTAAGAATTAGGTGCTTTTGATTTTTTAAATCTTGTATTTCTAATTTCTTCTACACATTTTATCTCTCTAATTTATCTCTACATATTTTATCTCTCTAACTTCTCTACATACTTTCTCTCTCGAACCTCTCTCTACATAACACATTCTCTCTCTAACTTCTCTCTACATTCAACATTCTCTCTCTAAGTTCTCACACGTTTCTCTCTCTATCTTCTCACAGATTTTATCTCTCTTGCTTATTTGCACTATAAGAATTTCGGGAATAGGTGACATCCTTTTGGCGTCACCTATTCGAATAGGTGACGGTTTTTTGACCGTCACCTATGGCAGTGTCACCTATTTAAATAGGTGACAAGCATAAAAAACCGTCACCTATTTGAATAGGTGACGGGTAAAAACCGTCACCTATTCCAATAGGTGACGGGTAAAACGGGTCACCTATTTGAATAGGTGACGCCAAAAAAACGTCACCTATTCGAATAGGTGACCCGTTTTACCCGTCACCTATTCCAATGGGTGACGGTGCCATAGGTGACGGTCAAAAAACCGTCACCTATTCAAATAGGTGATGCCAAAAGAGCGTCACCTATTGTCTAAAATTTGAGAAAAAAAATATTTTTTTATTAGTTGATTTCAAATAATATTTATAATGCACCTATCAAATTTAAATAAAATATTACAATAATTACAATAAAATTATCACTAAATGGCTACATGAATTACAATATTTTTAAGCAAAAAAAATAAACAAAAAACTCGCTCTCCTACGAGCTTCTCGCCCTTATCTCAGAGATTGTGAACCTGGAACAGTGGCACGACTTTGTAGCTCCCTGGATAATGCATCTACTTGCTCTTTACTTGGTACCTAAAATATGAAAGAATAAATGATCAATTAATAAATAAATGATCAAGTAATAGTATACAGTAAAAAGTTGCAAACACAAAAAATTACACAATTAGTTACACTAAATAGTCTTAACAGTCAAATTAAAATTGTATATAATTATATACATTTTTTTATAAGTGTGGGAACATGAAATGTGAACTTAAGAGGTACAATCTCACCTGGTTAGCTGTGGAAGAAGTGTATGTTATCATACATGGCATCCCGGCTTTTGTTGCAGCCTAAAAAGGCAAACATAAGTTTTCAGATGATTTATATACAACTTATCCATTCTCAAAATTCTCAATTAAGAAAATAATAGTTACAGAACAATTGATATACTTGCAAGCCAATAACACTATCCTCAACAACCAGGCAATCCTTTGCTGACACGCCTAGCTTCTGCAAGGGATACATTACAGTTAAAATGACAATGCCCAATCATTGCATGTGGGGACAGCTAGGTTACAAAGTCGTTAATTATGTATCATTTACCTTTGAAGCTATTGGATAAATAGATGGATCGGGGTTCTTTTCCTTCACATCATCACCTGCAAATAAACAAAGGAGCCTAAAATCAACTAAATTGCAGGACGTACTGAACTAAAAACAAATTTATATTCTCATTTCTAGATTTAAAGGCTAAAGAAAATCTATAAAAATTTCAATATTGCAATGCTTCTCCATTTCATAAATTGGTGCTGCAACAAGAGAAGATAAAATTAGTACTTACATAGTGGAAAGTGGGCTGAAAATCAAAACGAGGCAAAATTACAGTGCTTTCTTCTCCACATTTTATCTTGTGGAGATTCTTGGAACACCTAGGAGGAGAAAACACCAAGTTGTTCATAAGATATTTAGAAGTATCATTAGTAAGGACAATTCACACGATGTCATCTAATGTGATAATATTTCGAGAATAACATCCATCCTCAAAGAAGAAGAGAAGGAAAAACAATGAAATCTCACATAGCAATATTTACAAATAAGACTAGAACAACTATTTTTCCTGACAAAGTGAAGTCTCACATTGTAGTATTTAGAAAACTGGAATAACTAAGTTTTCAGAGTTAGCTCAACAACATATTAATTCCAGTTCTTCATGTCAAGTTACGCTAACAAATGACACAATATAGCTCAACAACATATTAATTCCATTTCCATTTCTTCATGTCAAGTGAAGTCTCACTTTTGTGTTCTTCCCCAAAATTAAATGCAGATTGGAAAAATACAATTTAGTTTATCATATCATGTAAACAACCCATGATTAGGTCCTTAACCAAACAAATATTATAGAATTTTTTTTGGTGGGAAGCACATCATGTTCTCTTTCTCTTACTCAGTTTTCATAGACACTAGAACAAGAGTAAAGTGGATTATTGAACAAAAAGAAAATGACTACCAACAAACCAAGTTTTATTCTGAGGGAAAATTATTATTCATCCACCATCCAAACTATCATCAACAAATGATCAGATTGATCTCCTTGAATAATGGTAACAACGAAACAGAAAGTGTAATGAATATACATACAAGGATACAAATTGAAAAGAGCAAAGTAAAAGGGAAAAGAAACATCCCTGAGATTGTGAAGCGTTGTCCGGTGAAATGGTAAACCAAATATTTTACCATAAAAACAAATTCAAGCTAGTAAGTAGTGACTCAACCACAAACAATGAATTTAAAGTACAAGCTTCTCATATACATGTCATAAATCTGAATTGAAATACAATACTGCATTCAAGCACTTGAAAATATGATATCCAAAAAAGTTGTCATTTATCAATGATGGAAGAAATGTATTAAGAATGACTGCTTTCACTTCCACTAGCAAGAAAACAAAGCAATAGAATGTCTGCATATGACTCTCTAGCAATAAAAAATGGATACACTAAGAGTGCCAATCTAAGATTGAATAAGAAAATTGGTTACTTTCAAATTCCACTAAGTGGAAACAAAAAAACATACCATCAGGTTTGCTTCTTTTGTGAATGTCAGACCATTCCATATAAATAAACTTAGGATATTTTGATTGAAGTCTAATTCCTTTTTTCCAAGTGAGACGATGAAGAGGAATAAAAAATGCCCAAATCATTCATCACAACCCCTGTAGTATAAATTAAACAAATTTTAATCTCAACTATGAATAGAAACTTAGTAAAACAACACGTTCATCAATACACCATGAAAGCTTCAAATGAACAACAAAAATCTAAGTTCACAAGTATAGAAAAAATGAAAAATCACAAATATAAAAACGAGAGTTTTCATCTAAACAAAATCACCAATAAGAACATGAAATATCAGAGGTAGAAGAAAGTAAAATTGATGGGATTTTTACTTCCAAAAGATTGTACCTTGAACTTTTGGTTCAAGAAATGAGAGTTTAGATTAATTTCGATGAAAGCCAAGAGAAATAAATCCCCATATACCAATTTCCTGTAAATACTTCTCCGATTCTCGCATTATAATCATAAGTGCTTGCAAAAAGTCCACCATACTTACAAGTGCTTCAAATTGGGGCTGGATAAAACCTGCAAGATCACCAATTAAGTCATAAAGGGGGAAAAGGTATATTCAATTAAGATTGTATTCAACCTTGAACTAAAAAGAATGTAAGTATGAGAGAAACAAACCAGTATTGATTTGAAACCGAAAAATTGAAAATGGATAGCTGGAACACAGTTCAAATAAATAATAAATATGCACTATGACAAAAGCTCTTCAAATTCTGCATGGTCAACCACAATGTGCTTAGTAGTTAGTAACTGGCACGTGACAAAAATATTCATACTTTCAGTGCACCTTAGCAAGAATAGAATGTTGATATGCTATAAAGTCCTTTTGTTGAATAAGTAAAGACTTTAAACATCAAAAGAAAATTTCCTTAATGCTTCCCGTTCCTTATTCTTCCCGGTTTTACAATCAAAACTAGTGTGCAAAACCATTAATCAATGGGAAACAGTATAATAAAAATACTACCATTAAATGTCTGTATCGTATACTAAAGAAAAGTACATGTGTACCTCCAATCCTGCATAAACTGCAACAAATAAGGCATAACCAGGTGGACCATATCCTGTAAATCAAAAGCTCAAAATTATTAATTGCATGACTGAGATTCTTTGGGTAAAGAAATGGACAGTTCTTCACCTCTTCAACATATGCTTTTTATCTTGGTTATGATGCTATGTAGTTAAGAGGAAAAAAGAGCTCAATTAAGGAAATTACATTTATCGTAATTTCAAACCTTGAAGAAGAACATTGATATTCTAGACTAATCATCCTAAGAAAGATTGGGGCAAGGATTAGAAAGACTATAGCTGTAAATGTAGACAGACGATCAAGCTAACTAAATTACAGTTATAATGAACATAAAAACGATTAGTTAGTCTGTTATATTCAAAAAGCACCAAGTTTTCACAAGACATCTTTGTGAAATCTCAATTTGGTAAAATTACTGCACAGAGAACATAAAGGATTCGGGTGGTAATGTTTAACCACTAACAATCAGTGAATCCGTTAGTCGGTGTTAGCTGGGTAAACCCATCAAAGCCTTTTCCATTAATATGACACATCGAAACATATTAAAGCAATACTATAAGATGTAAAGTGCATTTCTCTTTACCTTGCCAGGATGAATTTTATGAAATTTGCTACTTTAAAATGAATCACTTATAGAAAAGAACTCTAATCTAATACAAATTTTGAAAGGAAATGGAAAAAAAAAAACAAGAATGAAAAAGCTCATACCACAGTTGCATCAAAGGGTGAAAGCTGAATGAAAGGCGTTTTTTTGCCTTTTGATTGTTGTAATATATTTGAACTACTTCTAACAAAACCAACCTCTCTTCGACCACGAACCAGTGAAGTAGGAGTTTTTCTATTACTGGATTTCGTAATATAACGATTATCTCGCTCAGCCTCACTCTTCATAACCATAAAAAATGGAAAAACAAAACAAACAAAAAGTTACAATCCAATCCTGCTCAAATTCTAATATTATCAGAATAAAAGGAACACAACGCAAGAAACAAAATCAGTATCAGATCTCAGACTCCACAAATGATTTCTATTTCCGATTTTATAAATTTCTTCACCTTCTAAGGGATGTTAAAATCTGAATGGGGCTTTGGTTTTGAGAAGTTGAAATTGAACCCTAACGTTTTAGTGAGTGAAGGAAATCGGAACGACGAGAGAGATGAAATCATAAGTTTTTTCCCTAGCATTCGTTGATGGACCTAAATAGAAAACAATAAACATGATTTGAAAAAAAAAAGAACAGATATGATATACGACGAACTATACCTCGAATGAACGGTACAAATCAGATGTGATTTAGATCTGAATAGGCTTCTTGACTACAATGATAACTCGAATCTGGGCCTTTCATTCGTAGAGAGGGGAAAGAGAATGATGGATCTATGAGTGAATTCTTCTCTTCGATTAAAAATCGAAATGAAAAAGACTGAATGAGCAAGAACGATAGAGATTGAATAACGATTGAGCGATAGAGATAGAGAGGGAAAAGAAAGATTGAGATAGAGAGAATTTCGTGAGAGAACTTTGGACGAGAGAGCGAGAAAGCGAGAGAGAATGAGAGGAAGTCGACGTTAGGGTTTTCTGAGAAAGACATTTGAGGATTTTTTTAGTTAGAGAGAAGGAGATGGGAGGAAAACAAAACACGCGTATGTTTTTTCTCAAAGAATAGGTGACGGACACATAAATATTTCCACTATTCCTCCTAATTTTTTTATATTAGTGTCACCCATTTAAAATCCTAGTGTCACCTAATGCCATTTTTCTTATAGTGTTGTCTACACTCTCTTTAACTTCCACGTATACACTTTGTTTCACTAACTTATTTCTACATATTTTCATATCTACATACATAGTACACTATGATTAAAAGCACTTTTAAATATTAGAACCAAACAATAAGATAATATACCACTAAGCACTTGTTATAAAAGTAGTTTGATTAAAAGCACTTATTTCCTAAACACTCCCAAACAAGCCCGTAATATCTTTAAAAATACTCATGTATCTTAATCAAGCTTATACGTTCCTTTTATCAATTTTTCTTTTAAACAATATTACAACTTACCACTTTCACGTTTTATCTCATTCTTATTTTTCTCATTTCACTCTCTATTAGCAAAGTGATTGTAACGTCCCGTTATTTTGAAGTGAATTTTTTTTATTTATTTTAATTAAATTATTTAGTTTAATTTTGGTTTTAGTAATTTAGCATTTAGTAGTTAATTTCGTTCGAAAACCTTTTTAATCACTTTATTAGCTTAAATTAGTTTTGGTTGTATTAATAATTATTAACGGGCCAATTAATAATTATTAATCACCATTTAACTAGTTTAAGAACTTCGGGTTTCGATTTATAAGTTAAAATCATTAAAAAGGATGTACCCGTAATTTCTAATTTCTTAAAAATATCCAAAATCATTATTCATCTCTTTAAAATCTCAAATTTGACCAAAGTTGACCCAATCTTCTTCATTTCTTCTCCTCTTTGCCGTGAGCTTCATCCACCATGGGAGGGTTTTGGGTTTTCTTAGATTTTCGACCTTTTTCGATGATGTCAGTTGTGTTGGATTGCTCAGGACGAGGGCTATCTATCCCACTTAGCCTTGTAGTGTTTCCCGTTCTCTAAGGGAAGTCTTAAAAAGTAAGTTTTCAAAACTTTTAAAGGATTTGTTTGTTTTTGTTTATAAATGAGTTTTGAAGTTGAAATCATGAATTTCTATCAAGGAATTTGATGATTCTGAGCTCGGATTTTTCGAAAAACACTATTCACCCAAAAACACTATTCATCCGAAAATCACTATTCACTCGAAAATCATACTTTTTATCATTTTAGTTATGATTTATAAAAATGTTTTCGGTTGATGTATTGTAGGTGTCGGTTGCACGTTGACGCCTCGTTGAACTATTGGATTGAACTTGAATTGCTAAGGTGAGAATAAATAGAACTTAAAGTAAAATTAGAAACCGAATAAGTTGAACGATTTGTAGGATAGGAAGTTAAGATTAAGATTTGAATCGAAAGAATTAAAGTAAGTGAGCTAACGTGCTTAGGCTTGGGAGTTAGTTCTAATTGAGTGAGAGAACTCATAGGTACTTCGAAGGAAACGAGTAACTTTTGGAAGTTCTAAGTTTAGACTTACTTCGGAGTTTCCTAGTGCTTAACGGAAGTTGAAGGTTCCAAATGTAATAAGGATTGTGAATAAGGAACTTCGTATGTTTAATAAACAATGGAGCAATGAATTGGAGACTTTTATGTTAAGTCAAAATCTCGAGTTATTTGAAGGTCGGTTGGCTTGATTTACTCATTGTTTTTCAGAAGTTCCTAATTACTTGTTTTATGTATAAGAGTAATTCATGATCCATTTACCTTTATGTCCTTTCGATTATGTTGAATGTTTATATTTATTTTACTTGCACTTGAAAGCATATTCATATCATATCATATTGCATAATCAAAATTGGGAGGAATAATGAGACATGCTAAAGGACTGCGGGACTTTGCATTGTCTGGTATTGTTCGTTTTATGTTTACGTATATGTACATGAGGAATGCTAAAGGACTACGAGATTTTGCATGATCGGAGGAGATGGATAATGAGATAATGATGGAACTATGCGAGTTCACATTATCTGGTATTATCCATAATTACTATGATACATATACGAGGATACAGTGTATTAGTAGCCTGCGGGAGCTTCATTACCTGTATTTGGTGAGTGAGTTAATGAGATGAATGCTTAGCCAGCGAGAGCTTCATTACCTGTCATTAATCATTAGAGGTGAAAAGATACTATCGAAAAGAATTCGTATATTATATTTTGGAAAGGGAGATAATGAAGTATAGTCAGCCTGCGGGAGCTTTCATACTGTCATTATGAGCATGTGATGATTATATTGATGTAAAGATTGTTTGCCCTTTACACTTGTTGAGCAGGATAATGAAGTATAGTTAGCCTGCGAGAGCTTTCATACTATCATTATAAGCATTATTTGGAAAGCGAGATAATGAAGTAATGTTAGCATGCGGGAGATTCATTACTGTCATTATAAGCATTTGATGGTTATGTTGATGTAAATGCTACGTGCATTTTGTTGACATTCAAAGTCAATTAATCTTATTTCTTATTTTGATGATAACAAACGTGTTTTTGTTATTAATCAATTTTCTATGTTTTATAGTCCATATTGTAGAGAAAATTATAACGAGTCCAACACAATTGGAATCGACTCAATCGGACTACAAACGAGCAAGATATTGAATTTAGAAGATTGGAATTAATTTTAATTAATTCGTTCGGATCGTATGTGCCGAGTTTATTATATATTTCGTGCGCTCAAGTTCTCAACCGTCAGATCAGATGGATTTCGAAATCAGTGGCTCAGATTAATTTTGGAATTATGATTTAAAGGAAAAAGAGAAATAGAAGTAATTCTTCTAGCCGTTCGATCTTCAAAGCTTCTCATCCAACAGTCCTTGAATTTTGAAGCATAAATTAATTCAAAAAGAAAAGGAAATCTGAAATATGACCGTTGTACTGTCGTCTGACGTCACTCTCCATCTTAGCCGTTCGTTTTATCTAATCTAACATCCATAAAGAAGCCACACCATTGCACCATCTAAGCCGTCCATATTTTTTATCCAAAGGCTATCAAGAGAGAGTACATGAATTTTGTACTTGCGCAATTATTTCTCTCTCCATGCATCATTAAAGTCATATTTGCTTTTTATGACAAGTGGGTCCCAGCACCTTTTACTCAGCCACTCTTCTTATGACACATGTCTTCCTTGTCTCCTAAAGCATTAATTGCTACATGGGGAGTTACGAACTTAACCCCTACTTTATTTTGGAAACATGGAATTATGAGGGTGTCTTGGTCTTTTTGCATTCAATTTATTTTCAGAATTATTTATTTAATTCGAAAATATCAATCTCTCTCCTCCATGCAAAGAAATGTCTTTATTCACCCAACCTTCTCTCCTACATGCACAAATACTTGAAGACTTTTTGAAGAAGAAGAAGTCATGCATGCAAATAGTGATGATGAATAGTAAAACGGTAATATTTTTATTGCCTATTTATATGCTCGAAAATGGCAGATTAAATACCAAAGAATTAGAGGCTAAATTCCAGATTTATTGAGCTCTTGAGTTCTTCATTTCTCCACCATTTTTATGTGCTATATGTGAGCAAACACTTGTGTTTTTCTAGCCATTGTTAAGGGCTATTTTATTGAGAGTCATTCTCTCTATTTGTGAGATACAAATTTGTAATATTTATCCTTTGAGAGGATTTACATTTGTAAAGGTTTACTCTTGAACCTCATCTAAAAAGAGTGTGTTGTACGGTTGTCCTTGCTCCGTGGAAAAGGTCATTGTAACGGTTGTCCTTGCTCCGTGGAAAAGGTCGTCATTGGGTTTGATCTTGCTCCCGCGAAAAGGATTGGGTTGCACATGCTCCCGCAAAAAGTGTTGAATACAAATTCTCGAGAGACGCTCGGGGAGTGGACTAGGCCGTGTTTTTGGCCGAACCACTATAAATTTTGGTGTCACATTTTCTAACCCTTACTCCTTTATTATTGCTTCACATATTCATTATTACAATTTGTTGAAGTATATTTAAATGGTTAGAAATTAATTGTGATAAAATATTTTATATCATTATATCATTTTTGCTTACTTTGCTAAAGAGAATTTTAGTATAAATTTCTTATAAATTGGTTGAGCTTAAAAAGTCTAATTAATTTATTAATTAGAAACCTTAATTTTTGAATTGATTGAAAAAATTTTATTGAATTATTTAAAACCCTATTCACCCCCCCTCTAGGGTTGCCTTAGATCCTAACACATTTTACATTTGTTGAGTGAGTTAATGAATATATTAAGACCGAGTGTGCTTAGCATTATTTATGAAAGAAAAAGGAATTTAAACCTTTTATAGCCAAGTTGCTATTGAGAAAAAAAAGATGAAACATTATGTATGACGTACATTTTTATAGAGAAAAGAAATGAAATATGATGTATAGCCGAGTGCTATAGGAAAGAGGAATGAAATTTAATTGTATAATAAAAGAATACAAGGGTGTATTGAATCTTGTATAATAATTACGAGAACTAAATTCTCAATTAATTAGAAGATCCTGAATTTGGAGATCAACACTTGAATGTAAACCTTATGTATAGTATAAGGTATTGAAGAGAATGAAATAAAATGTTATATTTGTTATGCAACACATCCTCCTAGATGCTTGGAAGATAGTTCCTCAATTATTTGGAAGAATTGGTAAGTAAAAGTGAAATACTTAATATAAAACCCTTTTGGTGGTTGAAAGGTAAGGGAATGTGAGTTTTATTTGGACACAAATATGGATGCGGGTTTGGAGTCTAATGTTACTTTACTTTTTATCTATTTTCACTAGGCTTGCTTTTAGCTCATGATATTACAAACATTTTCAGGTAATGCTCGGGGTCGTGAAGAGATGAACTGGTGCAGTCTGATCTAGTTGATGATGATGGCGAGATGGACTAGAGATACCTTTAAAATCCATGGACACATTTATTTCATGTTTTATCTTTTGAGTTTTATATTTGTATATAAGCTCATAAGAGTTTTTGTTTTAACTTTTATCACCTTGAACTCCTTTAATCTTTACAACAGGAATTGCATTTTTCTGTCTTTTAAATTTTCTGGTTGTGAAAAGTGTAAACAGGTTGAGGATAGTCCAAGTTTTAAACATATCAACGCCAAATTTTTATTAAATAATAAGTCTTCCGCTGAAATCTGATTTAAATAATTTAAAAGGAGTCGAGTCGTCACATTGATACATTAAAAAAAAATACTTTTTTTTCGTTGTTTGGATTGCCAAATGTCAAAAAAAACAAAACATTATTTATGTATTATATTAAAAAGAGATAAAAATAAATAGTTTCTTCTAAATAATTTTTTTATACTTTAGACAATTAATTTTGTATCAAATAAGTACATAAATTCAAATTTTTAATTTAATACGTAATAAAGAAATTATAAATTCATATAATTTGAATTGAATTATTAAGATAAAATGAATATATTAATTTATAATTTTTTTAATGAAATTAATGTATAAAAACAATTAACAAAAAAAAAGACTTATAAAAAGAGATTTCATTGAATAAATCATTAGATTCATCATATAGACAAATATTTTATAACAAACACTGTAATCTTCTTTTAAAATCAAAAACTTATAATCATTCATTTACACGCATTTTTATAGGAATTCTCTTTGAATTATAATGTATCACGTATATGATTTTATTTTGAAACACCCCCTGACACAATAATTAAAAGATCCTTCCATCTTATACTAAAATTATATAATCTAATATAAATTAAACTATTATTTTATAGAAAAAGTTAAGCTCACAAAAATTCAGTTCAAATCCCCACACTTTAGGGATGGCAAAATTCCCCGAGGGTTAGGGGCCTCGCAAGGCAACGACCCTATAGGGGTGAGGAATCCCCGTTTTATAGGGTTAGGGTTAGGGTGGGAAATTTCCCCCCAATTTGTTATAGGGTACGGGTATGAGAATACATCCCCGCCCCACCCCCGAACCCCATTTTTTAAGGATATCGTATGTATTTTATTTACTTTTATCTTTATTTATTGAAAAATATATGTAAAATATATTAATAAAAAATAAAATGTTTAGTATTATATTTTCTTTTTGACTTAAAAATGTATATTTCATTTTTATATTTTCTTTTAAATAAGAATTAAAATATAAAACGGGAAATTTTTCCTACAGGGAATCCCCGAACCCGACCCTGATTTGTTGATTAAGGGATAGAGTAGGGTATGGGGATTAAAAATCCCCATGGATTAGGGGGAAGGTGAATCCCCGACCTCGTCCCGCCCCATTACCATCCCTACCACACTTCCCTTTAAACTTTATTAACTAAAAACATACACTAGAAGTTGGAGATATCATGATTGCCTATAATTTATTCATATAATTTAATTTTTCCTTAAATAAAAAAAAATATTTTCAATAATTCACTAAAATTAAAATAATAAATTCTTAAAATTATAAATAAATTATCAAAATTAAATTAACACTTCATTAATAATGTAGTGAGAGTTTTAACTCCCTTATTTAAAAAAAAAAAAAAAAAAAAAACTCATTCTCAACCTAATATAAAAATAATCAACTATAAATTAAAAATATATTTATTTTCAATAATTTATTAAAAGTAAAATTATTATATTATTACGATAAATGAGTAATAGTTGTGCTATATTAAAAAAAAACTACATATTACTCTGAGTTTTATTCCCTCAATATTATATGACATTATAAGAAGTAAACCCATCATGAGTCGAGATCCTTATCCTTAATATATAAAAGGAAGAATGTTTGAGAAACAGTTTTTTTTACGATTATACTCTTTTTAAAATCTTCAAATTATTATACATGTCATTTTATATACCCTTTTCAAATCACTAAATTACTAAACATGCAATTATAAATTTATATTCCACTTTCTATTAAATGAACTTTACATTTTTCGAGACTACTATACTTTTTTTTAAAAATAATCATAAAAATAATTATTCATTTTATTCAAAAAAATATACATAAATATTTAACTACTACTTACCTGATTTATGAGTATTTTTTTTACATTACATATCACTCTACATTTTTATCTTTAAGGTACTACCCAAAATAAATATTTTTAAACAATTGTATCCATTGATATAATTAATAATATTTAAATAACCTTATTTTTTTTTCAAATAAAGAAATAATTTTGCTTAAATCAAACAGAAAACCACAATGAACAAAATATATCTACACCATTAATTCAACAAAATATAATTTCTTGAATTATAATTAAAACTATAAATAAGTAATATATAAATAACTAAATTGACTAAAAAAATAAGAAATAAAGTGATTTGGAACAAAAGGTTTATTAACTTGATTTGGTAATATAAAATTTAAAAATAAAAAAATAGAAATGAAATCACATATATATCATTGAAATAGTAAAATTCAAGATAATTAAAGTTTTAAATAGTACTTCATAATAAATTTAAAATTTTTAAAAAAATAATTCAAATTTAAGCTGAAATTATTCATAAATACCTTTTTAAAAAGATTATAAAATATAAAAAAATATAAATAAAATATGTTAAACTTTCAAATAATAAAAAGAATAGGGCAAAGTACTCATTTGGTCCCTGAGTTTTGAAGCTCGTGTCTATTTGGTCCCTATGTTTTGAATTTGTGTCTAAGTGGTACCTGAGTTTTAGATATTGTGTCTATTTGGTCCCTGCATTTCAATTTGTGTCTATTTGGTCCCCGCGTTTTAAAAATTGTGTCTATTTGGTCCTTGAGTTTTCAAGTTATGTCTAAATGGTCCCTAAATTATTAGAAATAACTTTAATTCTTCCTTAATTTGTTAACTCATTAACATAATATCGACTTAACGGTTACATAAAATGTTTAATTGATCAAAATACTGATATGAGATTAATAATTATGTCAAATTTTGAGCCTAGATTTATGAAAGATTTAATCCTATATTCGTATTTTGGCCAATTAAACATGTTATGTCAGCGTTAAGTCAATCATCGGGTAAGAAGTTAACGAATACGTTAAATTAAAGACCAATTAAACTTATTTATAATAATTCTTGAAAATTTAGGGACCAAATAGACACAGTATCCAAAACTCAGGGACCACTTAGACACAAATTGAAAATGGAGGGACCAAATAGACGCAACGTCCAAAACTTAGGGACCACTTAGACACAAATTGAAAATGCAGGGACCAAATAGACACAACCTCTAAAACTCAGGGACTAAAAGGGTACTTTACCCAAAAGAATATCACGTGCCACAAATACTAAAAGATAATCTTATTAAATGAGAACAAATGTCACTTTTTTTCCTTGACAAGGAATCTTGATTTGTATTGCCAACACCGGACAAAATTGTTTAAGTTTATCTTTCCAAGAAATATCTATAAGGTGGACGATAAGTTTGTTTAATACTGTTAAAAATATACTTTAATAAAGTTGATTATAAACTAATTTTAGGTCATATCTGTTATTAACAAAACATTTATTTATTGTGCGAGGGATGAAATATATATATGTTTTTAATGGATAAAAGAAATAGATTTTGATAAGGATGAAATTTGAACTTCCATCTTTATATAAATTATAAAGATATTTACAATTATAAAGAGTGATATATTTTTATCTACTGGATCATTTTGTACTAAATATATAATTATTAGTGGTCCAAACAATAGAATAAAATTATTAAGTTTAAATAAATTAAATAAATGTTAATATTATGTGATCTTTTCATTTCATTTTCGTTCTATTTATATTTATCTTTTTGCAAAAGTTTAAAAAAGAGAAAATAATATGTTTGTTTTTAAATAAATGGGGAGAAATGAGAGCATCAGCAAATGACTTTATATTTTCTATTTTTTATTTTAAAGAATAGTGGTTGGTTGGACTTAGAAGGGATAAGAAAGATTGTTTAAAAAAAATATTAATTATGGTTGGAAAATTAAATCTTGGCGAAAGGATTTTGGAAAGAAAAAAAAAAAAAAAAACTGCTATAAAGATGCTGGCGTTTCCTCCAGGTTTGAAGTTAGGCTCGGATTCGAGCCTATAGATCTCCCGAACCTCAATGGCCACATATCCACGTGTCGTTTATGATTATTATTATTTATTTATTTTTGGCTTTTTCTTGAGTGACTATGAGGGGGCGTTTGGTTTGCGGGAATTAGCCATTGTTTGGTTCAACCTCTAATACCATTGGCATTGACATTCAATTCTCATCCAAATATCTCATATACTTAACATTAGCATTCAATTCCCATCATATTCCCAAGCATCATATTCCTTCTCATAAAAACAATAATCATATTCTCATAAATCCAAATTTCAGCACACTCCAAACACAAACATCATATTCTCAGGCATTTAAATCTCATTCCAGCACACTCCAAAAACAGATATCAAATTCTCATCCATTTTATTCTCATACTACTTATTCCCAGACATCTAATTCTCAGACATTTAATTCTGATTCCCGCATACCAAACGCCCCCCTGAAGGTTTTTCTCTTAATTTGTTTGGTAATCTGTGAAATGTCAAATGATAATAAATTTTAAGATTGAATTATTAAATTATCTGAAATTAAAATTTGAGACGGAGGGCCAACTTAAACGCGGAGCCCTAATTTTTATTTTAAAAAAATAATAAAAACGAGCTAATTTTAAAAAATAAATTAATAAATAAGGGAATGTAAAATAGAAAAACTATATTAAAATTTCAATTTTTATGTATATTTTTTCATTTCATAGAAATTAAGGGTGGGGAATTATGTAAAGCTAATATTAATATGGGTAAAATACAAAACATACCCTTGCACTTTCAATTTGTTGCAAAACATACCCCTGCACTAACTAAATAGCAAGATATACCCCTGCACTTTACCATTTCCAATTTTATATGCCCATCTGTTAAATTGAAGTTAAATTTAACGTTTTTGCTGAATTTTTATTTTTATTTTCTTTTTTCTTAAAAAAAAACAAGGGTTCAAAACTTGGAAATTTGGTTTCCTCCATCTATTATTAGGGTTTTTTTTCCCCAAATAAGAGAAGTAAAAACTTTGGGCGTTTGTTCAGAAAGTCAAGTTGCTGCTCACGACATTCATCTTTTCGTGAATTTCTCTTGCGAGTCAGTTTTGACAGAAGGTAGGGATATTTACATATTTTTATTCAACATCTATTTCTTCAATTTCTTGGGTGAATGAGTTTTGTTTTTTTATACTGAATTTTTGGTTTTTGACGGAAGGTAAGGACAATCTTTTTGTGTTGTTTAGTGGTGTATTCAAATACGTGGTCCCAATTCTAAATAATTTCAACTTTAATCTAAAACTCACTTTATGCTTTAATAGCTTGGATTTTTTTTAAGTGGGCTTTTTGTAATTTTATCTTAATTTTTAATTATTCCTTTGTGGATTTTGAATGTTTGCAGAAATGAATGAATATATAGCAATTGAGTTTCACCATGGAGGTCATTTTGAAATTAACCCAACACCTAGATACGTAGGTGGTGCGATTCATATGGCACATGCAGTTGAAATAGGTGCTTTGTCTGTGGTTGTGTTTGAACAGTGTGCTAGGTCATTGGGATATATCAATGCTGAATCTTTTTGGTTTAAATTTCCTAAGAATGACTTCAAAACTGGTCTTAAACCTTTAACTAACGATTATCATGTCTATGAATTATTGTTGTCATTAAACAAAGAAGATGGGATGATTCAAATATATGTATTACATGGGGTTGATAAACTCATTTTAAATAATGAGATGGAGCCACCTTTTTTTATTGACCACGGTTGAGCAAAGAGAAGATGAGGAAGTGGTGATTGAAGAAAGGGGAAAATATATGATGGATAGAGAAAATATAGATTATGAGGGTAGGGAAAAAGAGGTGAGTGTACAAGAGAACAATGACCATAACACATCATCTTATATTGAGCCAAATTTTTGCCCGATAGAAGCTTATCAATGTGAGCGTGGAGTTGCCTCAGATGTGAGTGAGGATCAAAGTGAGGATCAAACTGTGGATGAAAGTGTGGATAGTATTATGGAGTCAGAGTATGATAATAGTGATTCATCATTGGATGACCAAAGTAGGCGTTCAAAATTTTGTGAGTACTATGAAGATGTACATAAGAAAAGGTCTGCTGACCTTGAAAAGGGCATGAAATTTGGTGACCACCTTGAGTTTAAAAGTGCTCTTAAAGAGTATGCAATAAAACACGGTTTTGATTATAACCTGAAAAAAGTGATCACACTAGGGTGACTGCAATATGTAAGAGAGGATGCGATTGGAGGATACATGCTTCATTAAATCAAGATAAAACTAAATTCCAAATCAAGTCCTTTAATCCTGTACATGATAGATGCAGTATACAACTTTTGAATAACAAGGTAACAGGTTCTTGGATTGCCAATAAATACTTAGAAAATTTCAGGGATGATCCAAACTGGGGGTTAGTTGCACTTCAAGGTCAGATCAAACGAGATTTGAATGTCATTGTTTCCATGCACAAATGTTATAGAGCTAAGAGGAAGGCTCTTTCGATACTTTATGGCAATAGTCTTGAACAATATGGCCAATTATGGTCTTATTGTGCTGCTTTGAGATTGTGGAATCCTGGGTCAACGGTTATCTTGAAAACAGAAAATCATGTCTTTCAGAGATTGTACATATGTTTGGATGCTTTGAAGAGGGGATTTAAAGCTTCTTGTAGGCCCATTATTTGTCTTGATGGGTGTCATTTGAAAGGCAGTTTTGGAGGTCAACTTTTATGTGTTGTAGGCCAAGATGGAAATAATAATATGTATCCAATAGCATATGCTGCAGTCGAGGCTGAGACTAAGGACTCGTGGTCATGGTTCTTATTACTTTTGCTTGAAGACGTTGGATCCATGGAGGATAATGCTTGGACATTTATGTCGGATCAACAAAAGGTAATTGAATATAGTACTTTGTCAAAATTTGAACATACTAGTTTTTCTAATTTTTTTAATAATATATTGTTACTGATATAATATTGTTTCAAGGATTGGTAGAGACATGCAAACAGTTAGTGCCAACTGCAAGACATAGGTTTTGTGTGAGACACTTACTTGCCAATTTCAACAAGTTGTTCAAGGGGAAGAAATTGAAAGATTCTCTATGGGCAGCAGCAAAGGCAACAAATGAGTTTCAATTTGAAGCAAAAATGAAAAGGATCAAAGATCTGAATGTTGAAGCTTATGGATGGCTACAAAAGCTTGACCCAAGTTGTTGGTCAAGACATGCATTTAGCACAGAGGTAAAATCAGATCTAGTAGTGAATAATCTTGCTAAGACTTTCAATAACTTCATAATAAATACTAGAGATAAGCCTATCATTACCATACTAGATGGAATTAGAAGATTGTTGATGAGAAGGTTCCAAAGAAAGAGGGATGGAATGATTAGTTATGATGGTACAATTTGCACTAGGATTCTAGCAAAGCTACGAGAAATGGAAAAGGAATTGACAAGTTATATTGCATACCATGGAGGTGATGGTGTTAGGAATGGTGTCCTAGAACTTGTAATTATTTAATAATAATAATTTATTAAGAATAAATTAAATAAATAAACATAAGTTCTTTATATTATCTAGATTGATTCAATTAATGATATTAGGAATATATGGAAATATATAAATATCAAACATTCGAATAGTAAAACCCTAAGTCACTCTTATGAAATCACGACTTAGTATGTGAGTCATACGAGAGGATTAAAGTCGAGATGAGTAACTTAAACGTGTCTACAGTAAACGGATAACATTTGGGAACCTTATCCTGGTATCACTGTTGATAGCTTCGCATTTTGTTTATAGACAAATGATCTAATCCTGATCATTCATGTGGGAGACATGAAATGGAAGTATCATATGCAATGTTGATTGTATAAGATAGGACCACGATGTTCGATCAAATTTCTCATTAGTACCGTTTACGAGAAATAATCGAATATCAAACTAAGTTTATCAACCGTGATAGATCTCAATCCTGAGTGAAATGCGGACTCCTATTTGTGGAGTTATGTTCTTTGATTCACATAGTTGAGAGCGATCTGTAAGAACGCTCAATACACTCCTGTTTTGGGAACATGACTAGATAAGTAGCTGGGAACTCATTTTCACGAGATGGAATCCATAACTTTCCTATAAATTAACGATATCGGTCGATACCTAAACATTTTAGGAACTTTAGGAAACTCCTTGATGTCCTGATTCGAGACATGAACAAGTGACGTCACGACTTCTATTGATCACGAGTATCTTATCTCTAGTTCGACTAAAGATAAAGTTCATTGGAGAATCAGTGGAACACAAGGATAAAGCGGTAATTACAGGGGCAAAACGGTAAATTTATCCGCCTGTAATTATGAGGGTTCCACGTGAAGGATATATCGCAGATATAAATAAAAGATAAACTAAATGGACATAACTCATCTATAGTGAGGGGAGTTCAGCTATGAATCTATAGTGGAATTATTCATAGTTAGATAATAAGTAATTAACTGATTATGTGTTAATCACTTAATTGACTAATTATTAAGCCTATGATCTATAGGTCCATCGGGTCCCTATGCTAGCCCAAATATCGTAGTCGCGAAATCAAGTAGAAGAAATGGAAATTTTAAGTAAAGTGAATTACTTAAAATAGGCAATATTAATTGTTTAAATATTGAGTATATTTAAACGGTAATTAATATAAATATTATTAATTGTTTAAATAATGAGTTTATTTAAACATGAAATTAATAATGAAATATTATTAATTATACATTATTAATTATTTAAATATTGAGTATATTTAAATGGTAATTAATAATTTGAAATTAATTAACAATTATTAATTGTTTAAATAATTATATTTAAACGGAAATTAATAATTAAAATTAATTAAATTAATAATAAAATATTGTCAATAAAATTATTAATTAAATAATGAGTTTATGGAAATTAATAATTATAATATTTATTATTAATTATTTAAATAATGAAAATTATTTAAATGGAAATTAATAATTAAATATAAATTGGATAATATTTAGTCGGGAGAAAATATTAATATTATTAATTGTTTAAATAAAATATTTTATTTAAATGGTAATTAATAAATAAATTAATTAAGTTGGACTTATTAATTTAAGAGAGAATTTCAAGCCCAATTGGATTAATGAACCCAATTGGAATTGGCCCAAAAATAATTAATTAAATAAATTGTATTTATTTATTATTTTATGATGATAAAATCGGCCATGACATGTATTTTGAGGAGATAATTGTTTGAATTATATCCTAAAATAATTACATAGATTTATTTACCCAAGATAAATAAAAATAAAGAAAATAAAATAATCTCCTATTTATCCATGGCATTTTCGAAATTGCTAGATAAAGGAAAGAGATAATCTTTTTTCTTTTTGTATTTATCTCTATAGATTAATCCTAATGTGATTAGGATTCCTATTTTTCTATAAATAGGAGGGTTGTGTCATTCATAAAACACACAATTTAATTCCATAGAAAGTTGGAACTCTCTCTTCTTCCCTTCTTCCCCCCATAGCCGAAATTCCCTAGTCATTATTGGGAAGAAAATATTTTTCTTCTTCCCAATTTCTTCTTAAGTTCGATCCCACAATCGGATTTCGTTTGATCGATCGGGATATAGCGTAGAAGATCCGGTGTTGCTGAGGATTTGATGCTGTAAAGAAACCTCCAACCGATTCTCCATATTTTACTCAATGTAAGTAAAGGGTTTTTAATTTTCGAAAAACGAGCATGAATCTACATGTTTTTATCACAAATTGCATGATATTAATAGATCCTAAATTAAGTGTTAATTTGTGTTACTAAATAAATTCCGCTAATTTAGTAAATCATCCCTTCAGATGGATATTATGAAGTTGAACACTGTTATGGCGAACGATATGTCGTAGATCTACATAAGAAGACTTGTGGATGTAGGGGTTGGGATATTACAAGGATACCTTGTTCCCATGTGCTGTTATGTATATATGAGAGAAGAGATAAAGTAGAGAAATATATCGATCCTATCTATGGTAAAGAGGCATTTTTAGATGCCTATAGTACCCTTGTTAAGCCACTACCTAGCGAAGATCAATGGCCTAAGACATATTTCACCCCCGTTCAACCACCAGTTTTTAGAAAGAAACCTGGACGCCCTAAGAAAAGTAGAAAGAAAGGAGCAGATGAGATTGTTACAACAGGACCACGAATAAGTCAACGAGGTAAGGCAATGGTGTGTAGCAATTGTAATACTATTGGCCATAACGTGAGGTCATGCATGGCTCCATTAAACGCACAAAGAAAGATTCGTATCAAGAAATCAAATGGATCCAATAGTCAACCTTCTAGTATTCGACCTTCTAGTGGGAAACATTTAGGTAGTAAACCTTCTTGTAGCCAGCCTTCTGGTGGACAACAAGAAAGTACGAGGAGGCACAAAATGCAGGTATTTATGCATGTGTTACATGAACTTTTTATTTTACTATTTATTCAAGTGTGTGTCACATGTACATTGTTTGTCCATCTTTTTAGGTAAGGATGTAGCTGTTGTAAGCTTGGTGAACATGACTTATTTGAAGCGGAGACAAATTTGCATGGTTGTTTTGATGTTTTTATAATGTTGGTTATTTTGGTGTAGTTGAACATTGTTTTTTTTTTTACTTGAATGTGGATGTGATTTGAACAAAACAATATATTTTAGTTCAATCTTGGTGTTATTAGGATATTTTAGTTGAATTTTGGCGTGAGTTGGTTGAATGTTGGTGTGATTTGAACAAATCAAGATATTTTAGTTGAATTTTAGCTCCGATTTTTTGCCTCTCATTAATGCTTTTCCATATCACTACTACTGGAGTCATGGAAACTTACATGTATCGAGGAGTTCAGGGAGAAGGTGGAGTTGTACCATTTCATCAAGAGTGGAAGAAATAAAATGTTTTTCAAAAGCAATCAGATGGTGTTAGTTTTCTGTCAAATGCATTCTGTTAAGCATGGCTTCTCAACGTAGACAAATCATCATCTTATGCAATTAACTCATTGTCTATTAATAAACTCATAATCCATTCTAGTACAAATTATCATTACAATAAAATCTTCACAATCCATTGTAGATAACCTATTCTTCTTATTTTATAGCTCAAATTTAATCCTCTTTTTAGTCTCTAAAAGGCCATTGATAATCGATCTACCTATTATTGTCATCATGGGGTCATACCGTTCAAAATAACCATATGATCCACCAAACCTGTAGAATGGAAAAAAAAATTAATATACTTATATTCCAATTCAAAATAAACAATGGAAACTCTTAGTAGAAAAGTTAGCATTTATCACAAAGGTACAAAGAACATAAATTATAACATATAACATTAAAAATAGAACAATCCAACTCTGAAGTTCTAAGGACAATATTAAGCAAAAAAAAAAAAAGAGAAAAGAGAAAAATACACCTGAAGTAGATGGTAATTTATAAGCAAAAAAAAGGATAACGCACGGTATGTATTCTATTACAATGTGTAGACTGTTCATGATTGTACAATTAACTAACAACAATCCACTCTCTGAAAATTGTATAGTCAAAGAATCAAACAAGCCAATAATTAAAAACTAAAGATTATAAATCTAAGCACTTGCTTTAAAAAAAATCCAACAAAAGTGTTAAATTTAACTTCAATTTAACAGATGGGCATATAAAATTGGAAATGGTAAAGTGCAGGGGTATATCTTGCTATTTAGTTAGTGCAGGGGTATGTTTTGCAACAAGTTGAAAGTGCAGGGGTATATTTTGCATTTTACCCTATTAATAAATAACGGTGTAAAATAAATACAAAAATTTTAAATTTCTACCTAAACAATTTCAATTTTTACCTATAAATTTTTATTTTTCAAAAAATTGAGGGGACCACCCTGAACTTAAATCTAGGTCACTACATAAAGTAGTTCGTGTGTTTGTTCTCCCTAATACAATACCTAAAAAAAATTGAGACGAGATTATTGGAAATCAAATATAATTTATGTAAAATGTTATAGTGTCTAAGGAGAACATTGAGTAAATTATAAATTGTCACGTAGTCATTTAAGTTAGAAGACAAAATTATGTCACTAAATAAAAATCGATCAAATATGACACGTGTCTCTAATTTAAATTAAAAGACATAAAAATTGGTAAATCAAATAAAGTCCATATCCACTAAAGTTTTTTTTTTTTTTTTTTTTTTAAAAAAAACTCTCTAAATTTAGTAAACCATTCACTATTTTACAAGTCTGAGAGATAGAAGACCCAGAGAACATGAAAGATTTTGAAGATTTTTTTAAAACCATTTTGAAGACTTCTGAAGATCGCTTTGAAGACGAAAGTTTCGATAACATCATATGACGATCGGCCCTCACAGTCACATCAAAGAGTCAGAAAGAATTATAAGAATATTTATTAAAGATTGTAAGACCAAATTATTTATATCAATACAAGATTATTCATTCATCCCACATTTATTTCTTCTCCTTAAATTTATGTGGGAACACACAAAATTAAATTTCCTATGAGTGAACTGTTAAAGAAGAAGAATAATAATAGATGTAATTAAATTTCATAATTTTATATGTCTTTGGTAAAGACATTTATTTTATAAGAGCTAGAATTTGGAATCTTTTGAATTTTGATGCTCTTTTAAAGGGTAGCCCCCATCCTAATGGTGAGAAAGATCCACGTGACAGTACTGGGGACAATCTGAGAAATCGAGATTTACATCTGAGTAAAACACCCGATTGTAGCCCCCCATCCCCGAATCAAACTCAAAAAACAATAATAATAAAATACGAAAAATAAAAAAACAGGTGGATATTGATCATAGAAGAATAGAGCTAATAATATAATATTATATTATTTTAGACATAGAGAGAGAAAGAGAGGGGTCCCGTCCGAGCGTGACTGTCAAATCCTATATATTCTCTCTCTCTTTCTCTCTCTAAAAAGCTATTGAGGATTCAGAGAGAGAGAGAGAGAGAGGGGTAAGGGCCTGTTTGGGAGATTCGATTTAATAAACTTCAATCTGGTCCTCGGGAACCTCCGTCTGAGTCTTCTCCTAATTTCAAATCCATTTCTCTGTCTTCTTTCTCAGAATATAATGTTCCAGATTTTCAAGGTACTTCCTTACCATTTATCTGTCTTTCTCTATCTTTTTAAAACTCCTTATTTGTACCATCATAATTTATACAAATCTCTCTCTCTCTCTTTCCTCTTTTTTCTTTTTCTCTTTTCTCTCCTATCTTTTAGACTTGACTTGGGAGTTTAAAGCATTCATTTTTATTTCATCTGATTCTTTCTCCTTTCTCAAAGGAACGAATTTCCTGGGTTTTTTTTTTTTAAACTTCGAATTGACGTTTTTGACACTTGGGTTTGGGATTTCTTTTCTAATTGAATTCTGGGTTTGTTTTGTTTTTTTTAATTAGTTCTTAAAACTGCGGTTTTTAATTGTTTCATTTTCTCTGAATTTGAAAAAAATATTGTTTTTTTTTTGTGAGATTATATTGTATGAATTTGAGAGGATCAATGATGCTGTGTCTATGGAAGTGGTCTTATATTTCTGCATCATTGACTGATTTTTTTTGGGACTTTGAAATTCTTGTTTGGAAATCTGAGCCTGAGGTGGGTGTTTTCTGAGTACATTTAAAAAGTTCCTCTTTTTAATGGAAAATGCTCCTGCTTTTTCCCATCTCATCAGATCATTCATACAAGGATTATAATAATCATTTTAATTAAATACTTCATCTTTGTTATTTGATCCCTCTGTTTGTTTAAGAATGTCATAATTCCCACTACAGTTTCTTGTCTCATTCATGTGTTAAAAAAAAATCGAAAAATGCCCATTGTTCAATCTTCTAATTTGGTGGGGTTTCTGTGATAAAATTTAAAGAATATGATTATTTTTATAAAGAAAAGAATTATTTGTCCTTTGCTCATTCTCATCTTCTTAGTTCTTCTTCTTCTTGCTGGGATTTTCAATGCAGAAAAGGTTCTGATTTGATAGAATCTGGACTGGGAAAAAAGAGTATGGAGGGTGATACATTTTCAGGATTTGGCAGTGGAACACAAATTGATAGCAAAATTTTGCAGACATTTCAGAAGAATTTTGTTCAAGTCCAAAACATATTGGATCAGAACAAGCTGCTGATCAGTGAGATAAACCAAAACCATGAGTCAAAGATCCCTGACAACCTTAACAGAAATGTTGGTTTGATCAGAGAATTAAACAACAACATCAGGAGGGTTGTTGACTTATATGCTGATCTTTCAGGTTCCTTCACCAAATCCATGGAAGTTTCTTCTGAGGGTGACTCGGGAAAAGCCGGCCAGAAGCGAAATCGGACGGCCTGATTACAAAATTAGGCTTCCTTCTCCATTCTTTTGCCTGGTGGGAGAGAAGACATTCACATTCACAATCACAATCTCTGTTAGTATATGAATGAATTAAATTAGATTATGTAACTTTCTTGTATGATTTAACTATTTAGTTTCATTTAGTCATCCATCTCCTCCTTGCATTGCTTAGACAATAAATTGTCCAGATTCTGTAATTGATTGCTCTATTCTGCCCAACTGTGGATCTAGTTGAAGAAATTAAGCTTCAACATTTTTATTTGTTTTAGAAAGTTCAGAATTGTAGCCTTAGCCATAAACAGAATGGCAATTGGAAACCTGACCTAGTGGTTAAAAGAGCGTGATCACCTGTTTAGGATATTATCATACACACTTCTTAATGACGAATGTTGCGGGGATGAATAATTGTTATGCTAGATTAGTCAGGGCCCAAACACTCATAATTTTAAAAAAAGGAATGACAATTGAAAAGAATCTGAAAAAGCTTTTTGGATTTTTCCATCTTTACACTATGAAAAGAAAGTTCAAACTCCCTCCCATCTGGGGTTTTCAGATTTTTTTTTCTCACCTACTTTCTGGCTCAAACCACTCAAAGTTTCCTTTTTACAGCAAACACCTCAACCTTTTTCTTTATCCCACAAAATGCTTATGCAAATAGGTTACTGTTTTTGGTCTTCTCTGAAGCCATGAACTGAACTCAAAGCTCTTTTTCTTGGTTTCTGTTCAGAAAAAGTTACTGCAAAATCATCTGACTGTACTGTTCATGATTGTGCTAAATGAACACAGAAAGATGCTTGTGAAAAAACAAAACAAAATGGAAGTTGAAGATAACAGCTTTTGGATTTGATGGTTTCTGTTTGGTTCTCCATCACACACCAACCAAACAGAATCTTAGATGATAAAGGATGATTAACTTTTTGACCATTTTTTCTTGAATAAATAATACAAAGTTTTTCTATGTGACCAATGACTGTTTTCTTGGTTTGGTACTGCTTTGGAAATTATAGTATTCTATGGGGAGTTTAAAACAAAAACACTCTCAATGATTCTATAAGAGACAGATAGATATGTGTGAACGGCCATTCTTAACTACATGACAAAACACCCCAAATGAACTTAGCTCAACTTTCTCCATGCTTATCCTTTTCTCTCTCCGAGACTAGCCAATATGGTTGTTGATTTTTTTTCTCTTTCAAATTAACCATTTTTTCGTTACTATTTACAAAAATGGCAAGAAAATGATGTATTCTTTCTTTTTATACTTTCATAATAACTTATAAGGTAAAATATCATTTTGATCCCTACACTTTCACTCAAGTTTCATTTTCATCTCTAGACTTTTAAAAGTGGCGTGTTTAGTCCCTCGACTTTCGAAAAGTTACCTTTCCAGTCTTTCCTCTGTTAATTGACAGCCAGTCAGTCGCTGATGTGGCATTATTGACGACGTGCTAATTTTAAGTTAGATGACATTTAAAATTTGCCACATCATCACCACCTAAAATTTTCCACGTCAGCAAAAATGCCACATAAATGACCAATAAAATGACTAAAAACGATATTTTTTAAAGTCGGGGGGACAAAAAATGTCACTTTTGAAAGTTCAGGGACGAAAATGAAACTCGCCTGAAAGTTTAGGGTCCAAAATAGTAATATTTGGAAAACTAACCTTTTTGGTAGGTGTTCGAAAGTCAGGGACATAATAAAACTCGAGTAAAAGTTTAGGGATCAAAATTGTATTTTACCCTATGTTAAAATTGTTATATGTCATTAAATGAGGATATTTATAAAAAAAATAATAATAATTTGTGCATATTGTGGGCTTCTTATTTATTTTTCTTAAGAATTGGTGGTGGGTGGTAGCTTTTATTTGTGAAGTAGAAAAGTTATAAATTTGTTTATACTAGTTAGTAATTTACTATTTTCGTCAAGTGGGGTCGGGTCATGTCTTACATTATATCAGGTCTAAGTTGGGTCGGGTTACTGATTTTTAGTGTTGCATCAATACAAGTTTAAGTCTATTTTGTCACTCCTAAGTCAATCTAATTTCTTTGTTTTAGTTGTCGTTGTAAATTTTAGATCAGGAATAGTGATCTCATGTACTAAATGGAAATTAGAATTAGGTTGTTTCATATTTACTTAAATATTATTGATATAAGTGCATAGCTACAATAAGTAGTTTGGTAACTATATGATACACTTAACTTAAAGTATAAAATAGCCCATTTTTCCAAACATGCTTGATAATATTTTTTAAATATTCAATTATTTGTTACTCCGATAGTATATATATTTGATTACTATTTTTTAAAGTTATTTTCTTTTAGATAGTTTTATTGATGATCTACTTTTTAAAATTATTTCGTTATTTTTCTTCAAATAGATTAATGATTAATGACTCTAAATATTACACAAAAAGCTATATAAAGAAACTAAAAGTTAAAAAAAATGCTTTCAAAATAGTACCTAAACATGTCATTAGTTTATACTATGATGATTCAAAATTGCTAGTGGAATTAGTTGTAAATTATATGAAAGAGACAATGTTAGAGGATATAGTAACATTAGCACGTAAGATAATGTATAATTAACTTTGGCACCTAAAATGGGTAAATTATATTTTTGGTCCCTAAACTTTTATGCGAGTTTCATTTTCGTCTCTGAACTTTTAAAAGTGGCGTTTTTGTCTCTCGACTTTAAAAAACCTACATTTTTATTCATTCTATCAATCACTAATGTGACATTATTGATGATCTGGCAGGCTGACGTGACAAATTTTAAATGCCACCTAACTTAAATTTTGTCACATCAGCTTGCCACGTTATCAATAACGCCACATCAATGATTGACTGACGGTCAACTCACAGAAAACTTAATGAAAGGACTAAAAAGGTAACTTTTTGAAAGTCTAGGGACTAAAAACGTAAAATTTGAAAGTCCATGAACGAAAATGAAACTTGAGTGAAAGTATATGGACCAAAATGATATTTTATCCTACCTTAGCTTATATATACATCATTATTATGCACAAAATATCATCATTCTTAACAAACTCATTCATTTTCATAATTTCAACACATGTATACTAACTTAAATTTAACAAACCCATTGTTTTACTTTTACCCAATAGCTTAACAACTCAAAACTTAACAAACTCAGACCAAATTTGCGAGACAAAGGCCCCTTTAAAAGTGTAATTTGAAAGCTTCCTTCAAAAATCATATTCGAAAAATGGTGTGTATATACATTTTTGTTTTTTAAAAGTCGTAGTTTAAAAACGATTTTAAATACTCTTGTGGTTTGTAAAATTTACATCACATCAATCTATCAATTAGTTGCAATAAATTTCGGACTCGTGTTTATTTTATGTCTACTATGTGATTCGATTATATTGAAAATAAGTGAATTTTTTTAGTGCAATTTATAAAATGTCATTATTAGTGAAGCATAAAATCTAAAATTTACACACATGGTTTTCTGAATTAAAATATGTGAACATAAAATAAGCATGTGTCTCAATTTCATTAAAACAAATCGATAGAAGGATAATTAATACATGTGAATCCAATACATTAGAGTCAAATCACACGGCGTAATTTACCATTTTTTTTTTTTAAATACCTAAAGGAGGAAGAATTTAAATCTATGATGGGTAAACTGTTAATAATAAATTTAGACCGGTAGAAATTTTCATGAAATTAAGTATATTTTGAAAATTTAAAAAAATAATAATTAAGTTGAGTATTTAGGACAACTTTTTTCTTTAGGAGAGTGGGCAATAAATGTCAATTAAGGTTTGTTTGGTGATTTGATTTCTCAGCCCCATCTCTCTCCCCCTTCTCCGATTGAACCATACTTTTGTTGGTGGACCCAATTCATACTTTTTTTTTTGGGGAGAAAGGCCCACATGAGTGATTTCTGTTCTGTGGATAACTTCTTTCTTGGTTTGGTGTTGGTTTTTCTTCAAAAATTTGTAAAAATGTATTATTACTCCAATTGAAAGGTAGCAATCTTTACACATTATTCTTTCAAAACAGGTGAAAGGGTAGATGGCAATAAGTAGTTTCTTTAGCACAAACATATAATAATCGTTTGTGATGTCAAAAAATTTAGATTAACATTTTAATGGGGTATTTTGAAAAATGATTTATTGTTTTTTTAAAAATTATCTATGGCTACCATCTCAAACTAATTGATAATAAGTCCAGTAGTCCTTAACATTTATAAACCTATTTAATTCTTTTTATCATTTTCAACGTGGGATCCTTAACCACCCCCTTTAAAATGGTGACTTTTTTTGGCTCATCACTCTTGGGTGGGATCTCATTTTAGGACCGAATACTTATTTTGTTGGGCTTTGATGCCATCTTAATAATCACGAGTTTTAAACTCAAAACCAATTTGTAATGAGATAAGTGACCCATAAATTTTATAAATATTATTAGGTTCTTTCATCTTTCAAATGTAATATCCTTAACATGCACCTTCAAAATGGTGGTTTTTTTGGCCTCACTTGAGTCGGATCCCATTTTTTGATCAGGTGTTTGTTTGATCTTATTGGGTTCTTATACAATCTTAATACTAAATACATTTTTTTTCTATTCAATTTTTTTAAATAATATTTGTTGAAAAAATAATTAATTATGAATTTTAGTTTTCAGTTTTTATTTTGCCATAAATGAAAATGAATTTGACTTCCCTGTCTTAGGCCCCGTGAGTTTTTACCGGTTGGAGGTTTCTCACGTTAATCACATATTTGTGTTTTTCCATATACATTTTGTCTTTCACAATTCATTCACGCAATCACTGTTGCAACACCCATAGATGTCATAAGCTTCTGTATAATTGAGAGATTTGCATATTTTGTATCCTTGCTATTTCGTCTTTGTCAAACATTCACAGTTGTAACACTCAAAACTGTATCTTAAGTTTCTGCTTTACTTAGACTTAATCTTGTTTAATTTGTCTCAAGATAAACATACAAATTTAATTGTATAAATCAGATAAATAAGGTCTAACAATATTAAATAGATTTGGTTTCCACATACATATAATTTTCAAGTATATTAGCTTATTTATATTACAATTAAATAAATATGTGTGTTCCGTTAACTTTATTTAGGCCAATAGAATTAATACACATATGAAAGTAAGAGAAGCTCCTCCTAACTAATCAAGAGGCGGGTTTTATTATGAAAGAAATATGCATCCTAAGTGATATTGAGTGAATCCATTATTTTTCTGACATCTTTGTGCCATGTGGGTTACGTATTTTGTAGCTACGCATTTGAAGTTTGAAAAAGTCAAAACTAGACGATTTTCCTAAATATTTTATCTAAGCGTCTATTTTCATTTTTTTTTTTTTTTTTGAGATACTCGGTTAATTAATCCCTAATTTTTTAGTAACCTATGATTTTACATAAACTTCTCTCTCAAGTTTTACAACATAAATCATCTTTTCTATCATATTTTTGAACTTTTAATTGTTAAAAGAAATGTTAATTCTTTCTTTTGCCTTTTGATATATAAGGGAAAAATGATCCATTTTTATTACAATCAAATAACTTTACTACTCTACAAATATATTTTAACAGAGAAAAAGTTCTTACAACAATCCATCTTTTCTTCTTAAGCGAAAGAGTTCTAAAAACTTGACATGAAATGAAATCGATCATTGAAAGCCCTTTTCATCTCTTTCCAAACATTTTCTTTGGACCTTTCCGGGAAAGTAGTAAGAAAAGAAAAATTGAAAATTCGTTTGAACTCGTGAAAGCTTATATGAAATTATAGAGTTTTAGAGGCATAATTATTTGACCTCTACTATTATAATAATAACATCAATAATCAACCCACGTGCTTCAAATGAAAGGACCTATTATAGAATCTTATTATTATATTCATTATAGTGATGGGGACCATATATATTGTTGAGTTGGAAATTAGGTCCAACTTCTTTTTCTTTTTCTTTCCTTTTAAGTACCAATTAAACCTCAATTCATTAATGTCAGTCTAAGTTATATGGCTAAAAAGTTTCAACAAAAAAAGGTCATTTGGTAAAATCGGGTTAGTTTAACTGTAAATTGTAAATAACACTCTGTAGTTTCGGTCGGATGTATGAATACCCCTGTAGTTTGAAAATGATAAATTATATCCACGTATTTTTAAATTATGTCAATGAGATTCCATCATTCCAACACCATTAATTTATTTTAGCCATAACTTCTTTGTTTGAACTCTAATTTTGATTATTCTATATGTTTTAAAATCTCTGTTTCAAACTCTACGTTATGGTCACTTTAAAACTTTGAAATTATCAATACATAAAAAGGGTTTATGACTTCAATGATGATAATCAAATATTTTATTTATTGACGATTTTGAAGTTTTAAAGTGATCATAATGTAAAACTCAAGTGATGATTTCAAGACATCTTTAATAATTGAAATCTAAGTTCAAACGAAGATGTTATGACTAAAAGAAAATTAATAATGTTGGAAAAAATGGTCTTATGTATTGACATAATTTAAAACTACGTATATGTAATTTGTCATATTTAAACTATAGAGCGTGTTCATGTATTTGACCAAAATCACAAAGATTTTATTTGCATTTTACCTAAAGTAAATGTTGTCATATAATTGGGTTTGAAATTGAATTCCCCCACCCTAATCATATCATATGTAGAAAAACTTATCACCTAAAAAAAGCACACAATTCTTCAAAACTTTATTAAAAGGTTTGGTTCATATTCTTCCAATAATATATATACACACATAAGGGTAAAATGAAAATAACACTCTTGTGGTTTTTACCAGATGTATGAATACCCTTTATTGTTTGAAAATGACAAATCACATCCTTATAGTTTCAAATTATGCCAATGAGACTCCTCCCCTCCAACGCTGAATACTTTCTTTTAGCCATAATTTCTTTGTTTGAACTCCAATTTGGATGATTCAAAATGTATTAAAATACTCATTTCAAACTCTACGTTATGGTCATTTCAAAAGTTCTAAATTATCAGTAAATAAAAAGGTTAACGACTTCAATCATATCTAATATTTTGATGATAATAAAATATTTTATTTATTGATTATTTTAAAGTTTTGAAGCAACGGTAACGTAGAACGTAAAAATAAAAATTCTAAAACATCTTGAATAATCCAAATCAAAGTTCAAACGAAGAACTTATAACTCAAAAAAAGTTTACAGCGTTGGAGTGGAGGAGTCTCATTAGCATAATTTGGAACTACATGAGTGTGATTTGCAATTTTTAAACCACAAGGGGTTTTCATGCATTTGGCAAAACCACAAGGGTCTCGTTTGCTTTTTACCCCGTATATAATAGGTTGAATGATATAAAATGCCCCTCACCTATAGTATTAGTTTCAATTTTGCCTCTAACATTTTAAAAGAGACGACAAAGAGTGATTGATGATTTACCGATGAAAAGAGGTCAAGCCGATAGGACCTACTCGAACAATCGCCCTACTTGATCATTTCAATTCTACCTTTAACCTTTTAATTTGTTTCAAAATACCTTTATTAAAGAAATCACCCTTTTAAAAAAAATACCATTTTTGTGTAATTTTGATTAAGTTTGGGGTAGAATTGAAACTTTTAAATCATCCTTTTAAAAAATACCATTTTTATGTAATTTTAACGAAAATTAAAAGATTGAAGATATTTTTGAATGAGTAATTTTTCCAACAAAGGGTATTTTTGAAATAAATTAAAATGTTGGGGTAGAATTAAAACTTTTAAAACATTAGAGGTAAAATTGAAACCAACCGCATAATATAAAATTTTTTGGTATAATTTAGAATTAATTGCGCCCATGATCACATTAAATCACTTAAATCCACTTTTTAAGGTTATTTGGTTTTTTTTTTCTTTTCAGATTTACCTAATAACCACCATAATTAGAGGAGTAAACGGTTGGTTCCGAAATCAAAGTTTACAATTTTGCCCTTTTAGATATTCTCAATTATTTTGTGATCCAATCAAATCATAAATGTTTGTTTCCTTTTTTATTTATTGATTACTTACGCCTTTAATTAAAGGATTTGTAACAGCATTTAATCTTTTACGTTTCTGGAAAAATGAGATCTCATTGTTTGTCCAAGCTGTCTTTTTCATCTTCTCTGTTTCCAGTTTACTTCTTTTCTTTATCGATTTTCATCTTTTACGTTTCTGGAAAAATGAGATCTACATCAATTGACATTATTTACGATGGTTGTTGGAACGAAGCTCACGTTTATGACAATCGTGATTTTGCCAACTTGAGTCGTGCGTATAACCGACTTGATCAGCCTTATCGACAGTTTTCCGGAGAAGAAAAGCAATGTTGATTCTGGATTTTTTTGGCTTCTACTACGGTTTGTATCTCTAATACACCGTTTATTTAATATAAACATTTTTATACATGGTTGATGCTATGTTACAAATGTTAATAGTTGTTGCTACAGGTTTGTTTATCAATAATAAACTGTTTATTAAATATACAGTTTCCATGGCGGTTTTACTGATTGTTTTTTCAATTATACGATGTTTATTAAATATAAACGTGTTTAACGATTTATGATTTTATTTTCAAAAATGTTTTTTTATGTTCTTTTTTTCAATTTAACATTTGTATTTGGTTTACTTTTGTTCTACTTTTTTTAAAGAAAATAAATACTTATTACTTTTTTTTGTTTATCAATTATACACAGTGACGGTTAGAGAATGATCGAAAAAGAAAGCAATTCGATATTTCCTGGAAGAAAGTCAGAAGCTTGAAGATTTTGTTTTCGTGTATTTTTATATTTTTTAGATTTAATTTTTCTATTACTTTTTGCTATAGTATTATTTATGTTTAGATTTGATTTTTCCATTAATTTTGTAAAATTTAAGGGATTTTAAAAATTTCCTTAAATTTTGCATGAATTAAGGAGAAATTAAATCAGGGTATGTTTTATCTTTTCACAATGTAATTTAATTTGACCGGCGGCGGTTTTTGGATAGTTTTGATATATATAAAAGATGCGGTTTTCTTAAAATTTTCGTTTATTAAATGGTTATTACTGAAATTAACCCTATAATATAATAATAAAGGTTATGTTTACCCTTTATTTTATTTTAGCCCGACAATTCAATAGAATCACATAAACCCACAGAATTACGGAACAATGTATGAAGTCATTTTTTAAAGGGGAGGTTTCAAATCTACCAAATTGTTTACTAATATTTATGAAAATAACAACTTTAAAAAATATTTGTAAATATAATAAATTTTGATCGGGTTAATTAATAAAAAAAAACATTGAATTACATATTTTTATACTAAATTTATCACTCATAGTTTTTAAAGTTGCTATTTTTATTACATCAAAATCTGCTACCCAATAAAAATGGTCAAGCACCAGTTTTTCTATACAAAATCCACCTAAAAAAAAACCTAATAATGTTTCGTATAAGATCCCGGGTTTGTGACAAGAACCCCAATAGAAATTAGGGCCGGCTTTCAAAGTGCCTCATATTATCTAGTTTAAGGATTATGATTTTCACGTTTCTTTTCCAATTCCACCTTTTCAAATCTTGCTAAAAGAATGGTGACCCAATTAAGCAAAAAGCAAAAGTTCATTTTCTTTTTCTTTTTCTTTTCGGTTTTGATTTTCTGTTGGCAGCAGATTCAGTTCTTTCCCTTGGTATTTTATAGATTTGTGGTTTTCTTGTTCTGTTCTGTTTTTTGCATTGAAATTTTTATTTTGATTTTCTTGAAAAGGGAAACAGATTGAGCAATGGTAGTTCTATTATTATGTACTTTTTATCTACTTTTTTTTCCCATTGTTTTGGATGTCATCAACCATTTTGGTGCAGTCATCTATAAAGCAAATAGGTCGTTTCGATTCGATTCGATACCGAATTTGTGTCGGAAGATGACAACATGAAAATGTGCATCCTCTATATTCATTTGAAAAGATTGGAATTACTTCCATTTTTTCTAAGTAGAGGTTGTCACAAACACTTTTACTTCAAATGTCTTTTTCATCCTCTTAGACTAAGAGGATAAATGTAATGCCATATTTGCCATATGTTTTTTGGGTGTTCGGAAATTTGGTTCCCTTTCGGTTTTTTTCTCTTGTTTTGTTTACTTGTTTTCATACAGAAATGAATTTCACCCACTGTTCATTTTCAGGCATCACATTTTCAAACCTCCAATCAAAACACTGAGATTTATGAATAAGATTTAGCTACTCATTTTTTAGCAGTCATGACTACTTAAAACCAATCAAAAGTAGTCAAGCGGTCAGAAAAATATTACTTTTCTCTGCTAGCAACCACTTGACTACTTTTGATTGACTTTAAGTAGTCATGGTTATCAAATGAGCGGAGCTTTGATTCATCATTTCCATTTTTGAGAAATCATGAAAATCTTATTACATACATACAATGTTTCATATTTTTCATGTTTAGCTTTTTTTTTTTCTCTCTTCCATAATGATTTCCATCAAACTCAAATCTTCTTTTACTAATATCTGATTTTCTAAACATAAAGAAGGTATAACGTAGAAAAAAATGTTGTGCGCAGGTTTGCCAAATTGGACATGATTTTTTTTTTCTTTTCTATTTTTCTCGTTTTATAAACTTCAATTTGGTTGAGTCATCTATAAAGCAAAGAGGTAATTTCTTTATACCTATTTTTGTGTCGGAAGATGACAATATGAATTGTGCATCCTCTATTCATAGAAAAAAAAATCATTTTTTTTTTCAAATAGAGATTGCCACAAATTTATTTCTCAAAATATCTTTTATTATTGATAATGTTCTTCGATCAAGTTCGTCTTTTTATTCCTCTTTCTTTTTTTAAAATTGTATATATGGGACTGTTATATAAAACAATTTTTACTTTTTCATAATCGAAATTCAATAGACATGTTCCAATCCGGCAATACTGATTTGATTAAAAAAAATTGTTAAAAAATCATAAACTTGTAAATAGGTTTAGTAATTTCAAGGGATGATTCCAAACTTAGTTATCTATTAATAAAAGTAATTACCAGGTCGAACTTTTTGTAATTAAAAATTATAGAACAAAATTACTATCAAATTAAGGCTTAGAAAACTTATTCAAAAATTGGAATTAAACGGAAAAAAAAAGCAACCAGATTGAAATGTAAATACAACAACAATAACAATTTAGTTTTTTGTTTACATAACTCATTGGGATTACTGTATAGGTCTTTAAAATTATAAGAAATAATTGCTCTCATAACCACATTAATTCACCTTAATTCATTTTGATGGCTGTTTATATTTTATTACAATTTTACCCAACAACCACCCGAATATTAGGAATCCACGGTTGCAGCCATGTGTGATGTTTACATTCTTGCCCCTTCCGATTGTTTAATTGATTTGTTTCCTTTTTAATTTTGTAATGAATGACTCTTGATTTTGTAACTGTAATTGATTTGTTACGATTTTTTTTTCTAATACGTTTCCCTAACATTTTTCCTTGTTCAGTTTGTTTTTTATTTTCTCTATGTAATTCATATCTTCTACATTCCTTCATCTTTTTCATTTCCTTTTCTTTCTTTCTATTTGCACGAAATGAGGTCTACATCTATTGATATCATTTACGACGGTTGTTGGAACTATCCTTCCCAGATGTTTGTGTTCTGGCCCTTGCACTTTTTATCCTACTTGCTTTAATAGTCTGCTTTACCAAAAATCAACTTTTTTATTATATTTCCACAATATAGCAAATGTATACTTTATATAAATGTTTTTAAAAAAGTAAAACCATTATATTTTTATAGAGCATATGTTTTCTTAACTAAAAGTAAACATTTACTTTTTATAAACATTTCAATTGTTTTCCAAACACAAATCTTAATTCAATATACCTGATCTTCTGCTTCTACTTCTTCTTCGTCTTCTACTGCATGTTCCTCTTCTGGTATGTTTGTATCTTCTTCTATTTTTTCTTCTTCCTGTTCGATTATGTATCCATATCAAGCACGCGCATTTTACTTTTAAAATAATCCACTACTAATAGTTTCTTCAAAAGCAATAATACCTCTTCATTATTAATCTTTTCAACTTCTGCTTCAATCATCACTGTTTCTTTCTCACCATTCTTTCTTCCTCGTCCTCGTCCCTGCATTTTTTGTCCCTCTGTTTGATTTAGATTACCATCGAATATACAAAACATTCTCTACTACAAATTACGACAATAAACTACTTACCCCTCGTCCTCCATTAACGTTTCCTCGAGTCCTCGCCATTTTTCTTCCTTCCATTTTCTATTTTCTTCCGTCGTACCCTTTCTGATATTTAGGTTTCGAAAAGAAAAATCCCCTTTTTACTCTCTTTTGATTTTTAGTTTCTATATTTTTTCAGTTTATTTTAATTATCCAATTTTAAAATTCAAAATTTCAGTTATCATCATTGCATGTTTTTCGGATTTCAAAAAATCTGACGGTTTAATAAATGGTGAACGTGTTTTTAGGTGTTTTAATTTTTTTAATTCAAAAAGGCAACATCAGTCGACGCGTGTGTATAACTTTGGGTAGTTTTGCTTTTTCTTTAAAAACACCCATTTATATGTAATAAACATATATATAATGGGTATCTATAGAATTAACACAAATTATAAACCACATAAGTGTGGTTTATAAGTCAAGTAAACTTCCGAGTTGGATTTATAATAATTATTTCTTACTAAGGGTGCGTTTATTTTACAATTTACATTCGTCATAATGATCACAAGCTCAAATTGAATTTCTAATGTTATCCATCAATATCATCATATTTCAATAACCACAACACAAATGTACCAATTATTTTTTTATAATTTGAAAAATTAAGAAAGTTTGACGAGAATGAGATTCGAACCAACGGTTACATTTATAAAGATCAAACTTCCCCCTTAAACTCTATACACTTTGTGTACTCAACTCAAACATACCATCTTTGAGGTTTTGAATTGTCGGATAATGATTTATGTTTCCTCATGTTTGTAATGTAATAATTAAATTTAACCAAATATAAAATAAAATTAGATATCTTAATTTGAAGAAAATTAGAGGGCTGAAATAAGAAACGGCTAAGAATCCATACATTACCACAAACACCTTGCTTGCGACATGAAATTTAAAAAAAAACAACGGAAAAAAAAAAAGGAATTAAAGATACAAACAATCAGCTCCGCTTAACCGGATCGAAATTGGAAACTCCGATGACAGCTCCCAAGATCGCAACGAGCACAATTCCACCGGCGGCGATACTGAGCAAGAAATTCTTCAACGACGGAGAAACTCCAGATTCAGCTGCTTGAGCGATCTCTGGAATAACCATCGATGCCGTCAGCACACCCGCCGTAATCCCACTCACCGCCTTCTCCTTCAAGGAAGATCGAACGATTAGCCTTCCGTTGGATTTGGGAGGAGGAGACCTTAAAGGCAAGGGATTGAAAAACGCTGCCTCAACTCTCTTATGGCTTGTTGTGTAAGGTAATGGCAAAGCCATTGAAATTGCAGAAGTAGAAGCCATTTCGCTTTTTCTTTTGATGTCTTGATTTGGAAATGGAGAAACTGATTTCTGGAGAAGGAGATGATGGAAATGGTGAATTTGGGGGAAGGGAAGGGGAAAGGAGGCGTGGGCCAAAGGGAAATGGAGATTTTTGAAAATCTTGATCAATGTCCGACGTGGCGGCTTCTCTACGTCTAATTGGTGGATAACGTTATCCTAATTGTCCAATCACCATCCCTCTTTCAAATTTCTGATGGGGTGCTCTGTCTGTGCCTCTGGTGTCTTTTTTTTTCAAATTGAGGGAAAAACCAATTCCCCTCAAATTTAGTTTATAAAAAGTGTTGATTAAGTAAATAACCGGTTTTTTTAGGTTCATTTCATTATTTAGTCACTGTATCAGGATTATCATTATTCGTATCCCGATTTCCTAAAATTTAATATGCAAACCATACCATTATTGATTGCTATTTTATTTACTCGTGGTTTAAAAATGTTTGTAAATATCTTTGTGGTTTGGTAAATTATAAAACGCACCCCTCTTTTAGTTTGTTTATCAAAATTTTGAATACGTGCTTAATCAACAGGTGCATGTGTTTCAATTTCATTCAAATAATTAGAAAATTTTCAATAAATGAGTACAATTTATAGAAAATATCATTATCAATAAAGTGTAAAATCTAAAATTCACACACATCTATTATTTTTATTATTATTATTTAGATGGAATTGGAACACGTGACATACGTAAAATAAGTATGTGTCTAAAATTTTAATAAACTAACCGACAGGGGAGTGGTTTTATAATTTGCCGAACCATATGGATGTTTACAAAGATTTTTAAAGGGTACGATTTACAATTTAGGCAAACCATACAGATTTAATTTATAATTATCCCTTTTATTTATTTAGATTTTTTTATAGCTTTTTTATTTTGTTTTTTTGATTTGGTCTCCACAATTTCCTCCACCATAATTTTATGCCTCATTTCTTATATGTTACTTCCATGCTCTTTCTCCATTATACCTTACGCTTTTCTGCCTCCATTTTTCTCCAAATTTTAATGACTGGTTTGATTATTATTTCATTTTAATTGAATAGTCAAATGAAAAGTTCACATATTTTTTTCAAAAAAAAAAAAGGAAAAGTTCACAGATTACAAATTATAAAATAAATCGACTAGCAAAGCATCTAAAGTACCAAATGAATAGTCAGTTTGTGCATAACTCAATTTATCAGACATCTCTCTTCTATGAGATCGAAGGTTCGAGTTTCCCCTAGTCAACCTGAACATATCTAAAGCAAAAAAAAACCAAACGGATAATATACCTGCTAAAAAAAATACCTAAAATTAAAGGAAGTGGAAAATATTTTTCATCTCACTCATCTCCACATGGTTGGAGCTGCTGCTGAACCCACATAACTGAGATGTACTTCTTGAGCCAGCAGATGATACTTGATGTCGAGCTCTTCGAGTATTTTCTTCAGTTCCAATACTAGATCCGATCTGCGGCTGTTCTTGTCGCCGTAGTTTTGAAAGTTTATGGTGTGATTAACGTATAGACCCAATTTCATCTTGTTAACATTCTCGATCTCCTTCACGACGACACTGTGTCCCGGACGCCAGTGTTGAGGTTTGCTTTCCAAGTATCTGAGTTTTACATGAATAAAAAAATTTATCCAGTTACATGAAGCTGATGCATACTATGAAACGACAGGAATTAGATGAGATTGAACAAAGACCAGCCTCAAATGATATCTACATTATCAATGATCTCAACATATAACTGAATAAGCATAAGTAAAAATGGAGTGAACATACGATTTTATTTTCGCTTTTAGAGCTCCGATACTCTCAATTGACGTGGAAAAATCAACAGAAAATTCAACTGAATCACTCATCTCAGGGCTCCTGTAGTAGTTGCTGATGGGTTTGGTGGCCAGAACTGAATTTGGATAGAATATCTTCTCATTGTCATATCTCAAGAAGATTGTGGTCAAAATGTTCATCTCTTCAACAACCATCTACGAGGTTTGAATATGAATGAAACGAGGTGAGTATGTTTCCATAGAAATCAAACGCATTTTGAGTTGAGAAAACTACCTGAACACCATCTACAACACAACGATCCCCCACATCAAACGGATGCATCACAAACACGAAAATGATGGCTTCAAAGACAGTTTTGGCAGTATTTCCAAACATGAAAACCACCAGTAAAAGCTGAGATGAAATGAAGACAAGTACTTGAGTGGTTAAGAAACCCATGAAAAGTAACCACACGATGATAATCACAATCAGCACAAGTGCTGAACCAAGCTTGTTTAACTCCTCTATTGCAGTCTTGGTATCATTTAGCGAATGCGCAAGTGACTTCCGTTCAAGATAAACATTCACCTGCAACACAGAAACTACATTCTGAGGACTTAAATGGTAAAGGCGATCCGGACAGAGAACTTCAAGTATGGGACAGCCTAACATCAAAATTACTTGGAAGTAAGTAACCGAGATAACCACACAAACATGAAATTAAATCACCTAAATTTATCTGAGTGACTTTTTTATTTATCAGAAGAAACTTTTTTAAATGATATCGAATATGAGATCTGCGTTTGATCATTCAACAACAGATGACCCTTTTAAATTTAACTAACATAAATCCTGGTGAATGGAAATAGTGACAATAGTATAGTAGTATAAGCATAGGATGAAGCATAATTAACAAGGATTCAAAAGAAATGTGATAAAGAATTACCAGCCAGTTCTTTAGAGTTTTCCGCTTTATCTTTCCGGTCTCAACTGCTCCTTCAAACAGTGGTAGCACATTATCAACCTCTTCCTTCTTCATGAAACGGAAGAGGTCTTCTTCGTCAATATACCTAGTCACAGGGACAGATAAAAAGCATCTGTAAAAAAATTCCCCATATACCATGAAACAGAAAATCCAGGAAATAATCAGAAAGGTAAAGTTCTCACTTGCTACCATGCTTGGCAACATTCCTGAAAATTTGGTAAGCTGCAGCCCTTGCTTCCCATTCACTATTAATCTCCTTGTCTTTCTGCTCACCATCCTCATCAAAATTCTCAATTGTATTGGAGATTGTAGACAGCCCTGAACTCCTTATAACATTAATTAGCCCTCTCATGGTCCAAGCAGAGACCTTTTCTTGTCTCATCTTTTTTAGCTTATCGACATCAATTACTTCTTCCTTTCCTTTGTTCCCGCCATCCTTTTCTTTCATCAAATGCCTGAAACTCAAGTGCCCCGTACTAGCCGTGCTCCCGACCCTCTCTGCCATTTCCATCAATGGAGGCCCTGATAGAGTCCGCAAGACATATTGATGAAAGATTGATTCTTGAATTCGATCAAAGAATCGAGTGCATTGAAAAGAAGCAGCTAGCAACTTCACCAACAAAGTTTTGATCAGCCATAATCCTGCTCCAATGAGAGAAGAAGCAAGAGCTCGTGTAACATAATTCAGAATGTCGTTGGTTTTTTTAGATCGTTTGTCACTTCTATCGAACAATAGACCCCACGTTAGAAGAACCAAACCCAACCAAATGAGAACTATAACACTCTTCCTCAGGCCATAGACAAAATATAGAACCTTTCTTTTAAGAAGAAAGTTTCTTTCAATCAAGAAAACCAGACAATTGATGAGCCATTGCGAAAATAAACGACCACTAAAGATTACTAACACCAATACACACCATTTCCACAGTTCCAATCCCCAAATTTCTTTAGTTAGCAACTTGTTAACTGTTAGGCTAGCAATTAGACACCCGGATATTAACAAAAATGCAACCCATTCAATCAAGACTGCTTTTTTCAACTTCCTTCTTGAACTCTCTTTCACTTTAAGTTCTGCAGTTTGGTAAACTTCTTCATCATCTTCCTCCTCACTACCAGCCGATATCAACGGAGTTTTCGGGGTTATCGGGGCCGACTTCAATGTTTCTTTAGGACTATTGGCAGTGGCTGATTTAGCTGGGGAATCCACCTTAGGAGAAGTGCAAAATGGTGAACTGGATGTTGATTTAGCTTGCCCCTTTTCTTCTACCAAATTTGAACCACTATCATCAGCATAATGCGGCTCTATTAACCTCGATTTAGGCTTCGAAAACGATGATTGTGTGAACGACGGCCGCCTTACCGGTGATTGAGCCGGGATTTTCGGAGGCTTATTCGGACTCATTTTGGCAGTTTCCGGTGACGGAAAGTATTTCGAATCTACGAGTTCTTTACTTCCACTAACTGCACCTTCAGCATCCAAAATCTGTAAAACAACTTGATTTGATCCTTTCTTATCTGCCATCAAACTGAGCTCTAAATCAAAAAAGCAGTAATAAAAATCTAAGAACCAAAGAATAAAGTTGCTTTCTGATGTTCAATTAAAAAAGGGAACATTCCCAGATCAATAAAAACATCGACTTTTCATGACAATCCAAGTTTTTAACAGAACCCATCACTCGAAAGGATATTTCGCTGGACCCCATGAAACAAAAGAGCAAATCAAGCAACGAAAAGCTACCAGATTTTGACCCTGCACTGGCTTGGATGCAGATAAATTATGGTAAATTTTCGCGGTTTCTTTTTCGAGGAAAACAAAGTCAATAAGAGTGGCCGTTTCCCATTGCTTACAGACACAGAATTTCAACAAAACTAACTAAAAAAAAACAACCTCGGAAAAAGCAAAACAGAAGAAGAAGAGAAACTGGGTTAAGACCGGCGCCGCTTGAACTCGGCAGAAACACTGGATAAATACTACCGTTCGTGTTTCCCGGGTTTATTAATATTTTAAATAAATAATAAACCAAACATGGGGCAGATGGGCAGCTGCCCGGTCTGATAACATAACATAGCACCGACTTTTATTATTAAAAAAAGGAATTCCGACAATCAACTTTTTTTTAATATATTATACTTTCTCTTTGGATTCTTGGCCTACTAATTACAACACTATGGTTTGTCCATTGAAATAACGTCAAGAGTAGTTATTTTTATTAAAAGTTAAAATATATATATATATATATATATATATATTACATGGCATCATATTAGAAAATTACATATCATTTTTTAAAAAGATATAGAGCATAAATATAATTCAACATCTACCTCATCTAATCTTTACCCAAACATAGCATAAATAATTAGACATTAGTATTCTTTCTCATTTAGTGGTAGATCATAACTCTTTTCACTATATTTATCTACAAATTATCAAGTATCTATTTGAGATGAATTTTTAGAGGACTCAAAAAATTTTTTATGTGAAATAAAAAAAAATCTTTAGTGCCCGTAAAATAGTTTTTGGAAGCTTTTTTTAGCAAAGACATTGTTTTTTACAACCATTGGAAAAAAAAACTTTTATACAATTTTAAAAATTATATCAAACAGACAGTACTTTTAGTCTAGAAACATTTTTAGGCTTTTCCAAAAGTTATTCTTAACCGATCATGAATGTAATAGAATATTATTATTATTAAATGTATGATTTCAAAGAGAGAAATAACTTAATATAATTGTCACAATAACTCTATACTATACTAATTAAAAAGGAAAAAGAAGGAAGGAAGGAAGGAAAAGGGAGTATGTACCTAGCCAAGTCGATTTTGATGATCTAATGTAATGTTCGTGAAGATTAACGAACGACGTGGGCTTCTCGTTTTATGAGAAAGAAAAAAGTGAGGATTTTTCTTGCTATATAGAGGAGAGGAGTTAAAAAAGGAAATCTGTTGTAGCAACTTTTTAAACTAGTTGGCTCTTTTGGCTAACAGTAAAAACAAGCATTCAATCACCATATATTAAAAGTCTTATTGTTATTTTATATTATATTGTTATTACCACATAATAATTAACCTAACCGTGTTGTATTTTATTTTATTTTTTATGTTGATTATGGTGTTATTTTCAGGCCCAAAATATTATCCAGTGGCTCGGAAAGTTTTCAATCTAGGCCCATCCGCAATGGTGAGATGGTTAGACCCAGAAGTCCGGTGGGCCTGAAAATGTTCAATCCAAGCCCCGTTATTTGTCTGCCGTTGTATTAAAATAAAAACTTTGACTTCCAATCACCAATGTGTGCCGTTATGAGATAATTTTTTATACTCTCCTTATATCAAACATTTTTTATGCACCTCCGTTAAATCTCTTACTAATATGACCGGTCCTAAAAAAATAAGGGACCAATACGAAAATATATAGTTTCGGGCTCCCTATCATATAATCATTAATATGAAAAAAAAATTATAGAAACGTAGTTTTTTGTATTATAAAGATTTTAGAAAATATAATTTTAAAAATATATTTTCCTTAGTATACATAAATAAAAAAATAAAGTTGTTTTTTAAATATATATATAATTCAAAAAAAATTATTAATAAAACTATATCATCAGCATTAACATATATATGAGGTTCGAAAGCACAATGATGGACTGATCTACATAGTTGAGTATAACTATACTACTTGAATTTTAAATGATAATTTTTTCAAAGAACATTTCAAATAATAACATAATATTTTAGAATGTTATAAAATGATATTTTTTAACCGTTCGATGAATGGAAAAAAAAACATTAAATCAATAAATTTATAACAAAAAATCAAACTAACAAACTTAAAAAATAATGAATTTGATGTCAAAACATATTAATAATGTGATATGAAAATCTATAATATTAGAGATTTTAAAAAAAAAATCAAACTATAGTTAAATTATAAATTAAGGTTAAAAATTTATTGAGCCATATTTTTTATTATATACAGTAACTTTGAAATAGATAAAATGAAAGATAAATTGTTTAATCATATTTAAAATTTTAATTTTCAATCTATAAATAACAATATGAAACAAATAAATAAATAACTAAAAAACTAAAAAATATGTGATGTAATCTCCAGCAGGGATCGAACAAGGTACCTGAAGCTAAATTGTTTAATCATATTTAAAATTTTATTTTCTAAAATCTATAAGTAACAATATGAAACAAATAAATAATTAACAAAAAACAAATGCTACATGAACTCCAGAGAGATCGAGAGCACGGAACCTGAAGCTCTACAAATTAAGGTGCATGCCATTGCCAACGCGCTAATTACGTTTTCATGTAATAATTCCTCCTTTATATATTATATTTTATAAAAAAATAATTTTTAAAACTATATAACCCGTCCCTTATTTTGGGCCCTCGATATTTGGGGGCCCTGTTCCGTCGCATATGTTGAACATGTCCAGGGCCGACCCTGCTTACTTAGTGTATTTGTCCACTTACTATCATTTCCACGTGACTAAATATTTAAAGGAGAAATACCTACAACGGAGTATTAGAAATTTTCCCCAACCTTTATGTGGTGATGTGTACCTACTTATTTGCTTATTTGGCCGACGTGAGAAGGCAATAATTTGTGGAGATGGAATCTTCTGCAACAAATCACTCTATGTGATCTAAAAATAATTTAAAGTATTTTTGTAGATTGTAAAATTATAAATCATAATACTCTATTGACTAGTTTTATCAAAATTGAGCACGTATGAAAAATGTAAGATAAGTCACGTACTAATGTGCAAAATCTATCGATCGCAATCAAATTTTAATGAGGGTGCACACATTTGTTGGGTTTTAAATGAAATGACCATATGATCTTTAATTTAAGTTTTTATGTTTTGAGAAGAAGAAAGGGATGCCCCGCGACATCAAATATGTCGTATGAATGTTGGAATATTTTGGGCTAGAAAAGTAACACTGAAAGGTTCCAAAATCACATAATAAACACCTACCAAACTCCAACATTTAGTATTTTCTAAAAATTTTGACAATTGCTAAGGCAAAAAATTCAAGCTATCAAGGAAGAAAATGCAAGCTACAAACTTCCACACTTGGAATATTTTCAGAAATTGACTGAGGTAAAATTTCACATTGAGAGAATACTCCCAAGGAGCGTTGAACTCACATCCCAACTTAGCTCAAGAGTAGGGGCACTGTTGTGGGTGAAATTTTACAACTTGGTTAAAATATCTACACACATTGCTTAAGCACCTTGCCTGTGCACCTAGTGAAAAGTGTCTATGCACCTAGTCATAATGTCTATGCACCTAGTAAGACATGTCTACGCAGTCTCTAGTATAGACCTACATACTTGAGACCGAATACAAGTATCCAATTGGGAGATGACACGTGGCGTAACCTACAAGTGACACGTAATTGAGAATCAACACATGGCTCAATCTCAACGTGACATGTGGCACCATGATGTCATCAACTTTCTCCTATAAATAAGAGAAGAAGTTCACAATTTGGTAACTAATTCTACTATAATTCTCTTTGGCACACTAGCTCTGTTTGCTCTGACTTTAGCATCAGAGGGTGTTAGGTCTGTACCACACCGGTGATCTGTTCCTTTCCTGTACAAGTACATTTAAAGCACACCGTCAAGGCAGCACACTATCTCTGACTCGCCCCATATACTAAGTTTGTTGCTTATGTAGAAACACTCCATTTTTACTCAACAACAATAACAATTTTATATGATTAAGAAACATGGGGAAAAAAGTATTAATATTTGCTCGATTATTGGCGAGATTTGAGAAGCTATGAATCCAATCTGTTTGATCCACCATGAAAGGCGCTAGATAGAAAGTCACAGGCTCCTGGAATTTTTCCTCTTTGTCATGTTAGAACAGACCACCATCAAAATCACGACAATATTAAACTAGACAAACGGACAAAATCGACTATGACTAATGACTATGAGGCTAAAGGTTACAATCTCCCCTCCCCTAATTTTACGTAACATTTATAAAAAAAAAACTATAAATTTGTAAAAAATCATAATATTTTTATTAATTCAAGATATTAATTGTGCCACTTAAAATTAAAATTAAAAGCTTAAAATTAAAATAAACACATTTTGTTAAAGAAATAATTATAGATATAACCACTTTAATTCACTCAATTTCAAAATTAATGGTAAATTACAATCAATATCAAATATACCAAAAAAAAAAACCATTTATGGTGGTGATCTAATGGTTTCTGATTTCATAGTTTACCATCTTACCCTTTTATCTCTCCTAATAACTATATCTTATTAATTACATATCATTTAATTTAGGGATAATTTCATGTATATTCAAATTCTCTACACTAATTACATAAATATATGATTGTACCATTTATTTACAATTTTGGACAACCTCCACCAATAATAATAAATGTTTACGATATTATCCTCGCATGATTGAAAATAAACGCGCCGTTCGAAGTACTGTGCGGATGACGTCATGACAGGTAATGATAAACATTAGGCATGAAAACAGGGATTTGATTTTCGAAATTTTTGAATTTTAAGCGGTTAATTAATTTTTTACTTCATATTCGTATCTAAAAAATTACAAACCAAATTTCTGCAAAATCAACGGAAAATATCCGTGTTCAAAACTAAACCAAGAATACGCATGAACCAAATCTGAAGAAATCTAATAAGGAGAAGTAAGAATGTTTACCAAAAAGCAAATTTTGGAGAAACGGAAGCAGTACCTAGAAGCAATTAGTTCGGACCAAGCTTCTTCTAAGGAATCTCATGAAAGACTCGATAAACAAGCCGAAGTTGGGAAAAATGATGAGGTATTGTATCATCTTGTAATTTTAAAAGTCCAGATTTTAAAAAAAATTTGATTCTTGATTTTTTTTTAAATGTTTCTTTTTATAACACATTTTGTAAGTATATATTTTTTTTTTATTTAAGATTCAAAGATATGAAATAAGCAATAAAGTTGTAAGTGAATCAAATATCGTTGAAGAAGAAGAAGAGGAACAAAGGTTTAAAGAGTTTGAAGACGAAAGCATTGAGAATTCAGACACGGATGATGAAACATTTGTTGCAAAACAGAGTAATGACGAGGAAGAAGAAGATGACGTGGAGGTATTAAAAATTTATATCTGGAAATAAATATTTATTTTAAGATAAACATTGTTAAATATTTAATTTGATGCACTGTGATGTACTTGAAAAATCTTGATAATATTGTTTATATGTGTTAAACAGGATTATTCTGATAAACAAGAAGGTAGTTTAAAAGGAAGAAAAGTTGGAAAACAAAAGATGAAGGAAAAGGAAAAAATTTCAACACATAAGGGCGAGGAATACGATGAATCGTATAAAGATGATGAAGAAGTTGTAATGGAGGTATAGATGCTAAAGTTAAGATCATATATATATATAGAATTATATATTTTGTATGAATGTGTATATAAGTTAAACAATGGTTACAAATGCTACATTATTTTATTTCTGTTTATTTTAATCAACAGTTATTTATATTTATATTTCTTAAATACTAATATTCAATACCACTTGAATATGTTTATTGATATTTTTTATAACAGGATTTGGTTGATGAAAAATCAACTGGTTTGAAAATAGAAAATGATAAGACGTTGACGAAGGCAAAGGGTAAGGGGAAGAAAAATATTACAAAAAGGAGTGAACATAAGGTAATTTTAATTAAATAAAGTTAAATTGACTGATTAGTTGTATAAATATGAATTGTCATATGTTTCTTATGTTTATATAACATATACAGGGACCACCATATATTGTGCAATTGGAATATTGGTATCGTGACAAGAAAACATAGCCTTACTTGAAACAGAGTGTAATTCCGAAGATGTTGGCCAAGCTGACTGAGGAAGCAAGACAAATTGTGAAGGATTGTTGTTTCAAACACATTATGGAAATGCAGATTATCAATTTTCCTCTAAAATTATTCCAACAGCTTGTGGGTCGGATGGTTGCTAATCCGAAACCGAATGAGTTAAGCTTCAACTTTGATGGTAATATTGAAACATTTACACTTAAAGATTTTTGCTTAATTACCTGGCTTAAATTGTCTTTGAGCCGATGTACGTAGATGTTAATCAATTAAAAGAGAGCAGTATACTGGCTGAGTTTTTCCCAATAACCGGTACAATGGACAGGGAAGAGTTGGAAACTCTTTATTACAAGTATAAATTTTCTGATACTAACATGTCTGTTAAATTGGCAAAAATTCATTTTCTAGAGTCTATATTACTTCCTATACAACCGAAGACAAGTATAGAAATGCTGCATTTGAGGTTGGTGGAGCATGATGAACTGTTTGAGAATTATGGGTGGGGTAGTTTGTGCTATAATATAACTTTGGATGGCATTAAAAAGGTTAGGGATAAGCCTCAAACAAGTTACCACCGTCTGAATGGTTTCCCACATGCACTGATTGTATGGGCATACGAGATTTTGCCGGCTTTATCAATAGATGGGAGGTTTGCAAGACGTGTAGCTAATACACACCCTAGGATTCTTAATTGGTATTCTGAAAAACAGGGGACCTGGAATGACTACTCCTCGCACGTTTTTACAAATCAGGTGCGTACACTAAACTATACTTATTTTATCTACTGTTTAATTATGTTCATAAATTATAGTCTGTATATGAAATTAAACATTTAATTTGTATAAACATTTAAAAATACAACTGCATTTTGTTTTGAACAGATGGTTGTAAATAGTTTCAAGATTTCTAAGTATGAGGAACAGACAGATTATTACAAGAAGTTCATGGAAGATGCTCTGAAAAAAGAACAGCTAAATAAACATTATGATGTAGGTGAAGGAAGTGGCCTTGGATTGGAATCTAAGAATCTGAAAAGAATTAATGAAGACATTTTTATCTTACTTCAGGAAAATCATATGTTGCGGATAAGTGTTATGTCACTTCATAGGAAAGTGGATAAAATGTTTAAATTAATAGAACTTTCTATGGGTGATAAAAAAGTGAAGGGCGAGGTAGAAGTTGATGGATCAAAGGTACGACATCGTTACTTGTGTATTTATTTGTTGAAAGTATTTTTTAATTGCTGTCAATGTAATATGGTACCCCATTTTATCTGCAACTCCAGGATGAAGGTATACATGATGCTGAATATAACAAAGAGAATGAAAAACTTTCGGATCATATGGGTATGGATATTGTGAATACTGATTGGGATACGTTGGAAGACACTTTGAATTATCATTATGGAAAAGATAAGGTTATGTAAATATTTATATCCTTATTAATAAATAGATTTAGTTTCAAATAAAGAATGCAAAACTTTTATTAATATATTATATGCTTCAGTCTGATGATATGGATGTGGACAAAAGTGTGAAAGTTGTTGCTGCAGTAGATTTGAAGGAAGAAGGAAATAAAAAAGTGGGTAAACAAGAACATGAAGAGGTATTATATTAATTTTAAATAAATGTATCTGTTTATTATAACGCAGAGGAATATATTGAAAAGTTTGCATGTAAATGGTACAAAATTTATGTACAGAATGAAGAGAATGTAGTTGCAAATACTTCTAAAAGAACAGCACTGGATGAAGAACATGTTACGCAGTGAGAATCATTGAAAATAAGCAATGATGCGAGGGGGCGCGACGAGAAAGAGGTAAAGTGTTTATTTCATATACATATTGATAAATATTTATATTTTGGAAACATTGTTAAACTATTATTTTTCTTGTTCATAACAGGATAATATTCCATTTGTCCGAAAGAATTCTAAGAAACTTCGTAAGACAGCCGCTTTTGTCGAAGAGAAAGAAGAATTACCTGGCAAAGAAACAACATTGGAATATAATATAAAGAAAAGACCCGAGAAGCTTCAACCTCTGAGACCAAGATCACTTAGAATTCGAAACAGAGATAACGCAACTATACAACCATCTAAACCAAGATTCGGACCTGGATTATCAACTATTGAAGGAGGGAACTCACAACCTGATCACTCATAACCACGTTTCAAATTTAGTTTAAGTCAACCTGGGGTTCCGGAAAGATGAAAGTCTCTTCTTGCTTTTTTTGGTTAAGAATTAATGATTCGGTTTGAATATTTTTTGTAACATGGGTTATTATTGTTTGGTTTATATGTTTTAATGACAATACATTTGCAAAGAAACTCTGTGAAACACGGGTTTTTATTTTTAAATTACTGTTTCAAATCTTTGAAGTAATATACATGTTTATTAATATTTAATTAACATAAATTGTGCCTCATGCAATATAAATCGTAATCAGATAAAGAAATAAGATTTTTTGTTGTCACTATTTATTAATGTTTTTTTTAACAAATATTTTCATAAAAAAACTTTGAAATACGATTACAAAGTGTTTGTAATATAATTAAACAAGATTAAACATTTATATAAATTTAATATAGTAAATTCTAAAATTAGAACAACAAATCTTACAAGTATAATTTTAGGGACAACATTGACTGAGAACAAATTTATGTTTAAACATGAACCTTTAACATTTCAAAATTATATAAAATTAAAATAGTTTGAAAGCAACAAGTCATAATTAAAGTAGATAGAAATGTAAAAATTACATACGTAACTAACAAATAATACTACGTAGTTGATTGATATCCACCAGAAGATGAAGAAGAAACGAATTGACTGAGAGCATTACGACAAGCTTTTCTATTATGACCCAAAACACCACAACGAGAACACTTTTTACGACGAGTAACGGCTGATTCAATAGCAGAAAGATGACGTTTAGTTCTTGGTCTTCCAGCAGGTCGCTTGACATCAGGCGGAAGCACATGTATGCTATCAATTTCAAAATTTGATCTCCACTGTCTTATACTTCCAATAGGGTTCACACTACCGACATAAGTACTTCGCAACGCTGCAACAGTGTAAAACCTATTTACATAATTTGAAGGTGGAAGATTCTTGTACAAAATTACAGCACATCCATGGTTGCATGGTATTTTAATCATATTCCACCTTCTACATTCACACATCTGCTTTGCAAGATGAACCTTGTAAATCATATCAAAATCTAGAACTTCAAAGTCAGTCTCATTAATTTACCGTACCTATTATAAAATAAAACGGTTAGATAAACGTTAGTAAACGAATTCAATATTTATTGTATTTAAACATACGATTAATTTACGACCGAACTCATATTCCTGCGTAATATACGTTACGCCCAAGGAGTTATCTTTGATTGCGATTGTGATGCGAAGATATCGTCTATCATTGAACCATTCTTGTAGCTTAAAACGTATTTCATCTAATGCGGTTACAACCGGCAATTCTCTAGCACAAAGTAGAAGCGACATTATAACTTTCGCAAATGTTAGTAGTCATTATATTATACCTCATTCCGTGAAAATGCGCACGAGACCACATCCTGGGACTTATATCATTCAAATAGGGGATTATATTCGGTTCCGACATTGCCAAATTTGTCATGTACATTTCATATTCATCTTTCGTATAAGCTTCTGCACACCTCTTGAATAATTCATGAAGTCCTTTTTTTCTTGAAATGAACCTTTATATTAGATGAAATATGTTGCATGCAATACTTGTAATGACACCCAGGAAATTGTTTCTCGATAGCTTTTCGTATGCTGGGATGACGATCAGATATAATGGCTAAATTCTGTACATGTCCATATACAACGTGCAAATGAAGGAAGAACCACTCCCAAGATGTATCATTTTCAGAATCAACAACAATGGAGCTAAAGGAAAGATTTGATTGTTGCCATCAAGACTGCATGCTATTAACAAAACACCTGCATATTTAGATTTCATAAACGTACCATCGATCGAGATTCTTGGTCTACATGCGAAAAATCCTTTTATGCTAGCAAGAATGCCCATGAACAAAAATTTGAACTGGCACAAGATCCGGTTCATATTTCACATAAGATCCTGAATCAAACAAGTAAAACAAGCATTAATGTAATAGTTGTGAACTAAATGTATTCTTTATCACCAGTTGTTTTGCAATATTAAACAGAATTAAATATGTTTATAAAAAGTAAACGATAATAAATGTTTATGAAAACATACCATAATTATTTTCAACGACAGCATTACAGAACCTAGGGACTAGACGATAAGATTCTTCTGGATCACCTCTAATTTCATTCAACACTATTTCACGTGAACGCCATGCCTTCATGTAATTAATATGGATTCCATGTCTAGATTGCATGAAATTTTTAACATCTATAGGATTCATGAACGATCCATGTCCAACACGAAAGAAATCCTTAATAAATTCTGCTATCACAGATGCACGTGCCTGAGGATGTCGCCCAGTTATCAAATCAATATCACACGTATGTTTGAAACAATGATCACAAATAGCCCATGCTTGGGTATTAAGATATCTTTTAGCCCTCACAAAAAACGTGCACGACTCACTCTTGCAGCATACATACATACGCTCAGTATCAGACTTTTTGGTGATCATTTTGAAATTATGCTTCAAAGCATAAATATTCAGTGATTTTGAAAGAACAGATTTAGAAGAATACAATGCACTCTCAACCTTCAAATGATAACTATCCCTAGGACAGTCTACATTCAGAAAACGGACGTACTCTAACCCATCTAAATCTTCATAATACATATCATCATCCTCTGTTTCATGAATAACGTAGTCGAATGATAACGGAATGTAAGAAGCAGTATTTGATTCAGTATTAATTTCATTCTGTAGGATTACATCCATTACCAATGAAATGGACTCATATGACGTATCCCCAATCGAGTAACAAAAAAACGACACCATGTCGTCTGAATCTATCTCAACATACTTCTTTTCCCCCGAAACGAAACATTCTTCCATCAAAATTTTGTGAGTTTTACTATAGAATCCATTCTCCCCGTCAATTTTCTATGAAGCATTTCCAGTTACGTTCTTTGCGCAACGAAACATTGACGACTGATATTCAACGTAATGTTTGGATTCATTAAATCTTCCTCCATGCAACAATTTGCATTCAATTGTACGACCCATGATGATAGAGATTGGTTTACGTTTGACAAAAAAATACAATGTGATTAAACCTACACGTTCAAAACTGCATACGAACAAATAGACTTGGTAGTATTTTTAATTTTGGAAAATACATAAAAACATAATAAACACAACCGCACGAACGTGGAATCAGGGACGCAAATCGTGGCATGATATTCGATATATATATTAATTAATTAATGAATACAAAACAATTTAATAACTGACAAGGAAATAAACGTTTAAAAATAACAAGGGCAAAGTTGTCATCAAGAAAATTCCAAACCACCTCATACGGCCTTATTTGTCTATTTATGTAAATTAAATGGAATCGGAAATATCTTTGTAATTATGATGTCCGATTTGAATATTGGTGTAAATCTCTCTTTAATTTATAATTTACTTTGTTTTCTTAATTCAAAATCAATCTTCCTTGTATTTTGGAATCCTAATTTAAGGATTAAGAAACTTAACGTAAAAGAGGATTCTTCAGCCCATTGTTGCCTCTGTACTCATCATATTCACCATTACCATCTTCTTCGTGCATTCTACGTTTACTTTTATAAAACTTGAAAAATTTCATCAATGGCTTCCTTTTCCGCCTTTTAATTTCTGACCAGTGTCGTTTTGCTTATTCTTTAGCCCAGATCTACTCACGCTTAAAAAATAGCCTACCACAAAGAAGAAAAAGACCCTTGATGGTTTACGGTGTTTTTCGATATGACCGTGACCGGGGCTTACATGAAAGGCGCTAGATAGAAAGTCACAGGCTCCTGGAATTTTTCCTCTTTGTCATGTTAGAACAGACCACCATCAAAATCACGACAATATTAAACTAGACAAACGGACAAAATCGACTATGACTAATGACTATGAGGCTAAAGGTTACAGTCTCCCCTCCCCTAATTTTACGTAACATTTATAAAAAAAAAATCTATAAATTTGTAAAAAATCATAATATTTTTATTAATTCAAGATATTAATTGTGCCACTTAAAATTAAAATTAAAAGCTTAAAATTAAAATAAACACATTTTGTTAAAGAAATAATTATAGATATAACCACTTTAATTCACTCAATTTCAAAATTAATGGTAAATTACAATCAATATCAAATATACCAAAAAAAAAAACCATTTATGGTGGTGATCTAATGGTTTCTGATTTCATAGTTTACCATCTTACCCTTTTATCTCTCCTAATAACTATATCTTATTAATTACATATCATTTAATTTATAATTTACTTTGTTTTCTTAATTCAAAATCAATCTTCCTTGTATTTTGGAATCCTAATTTAAGGATTAAGAAACTTAACGTAAAAGAGGATTCTTCAGCCCATTGTTGCCTCTGTACTCATCATATTCACCATTACCATCTTCTTCGTGCATTCTACGTTTACTTTTATAAAACTTGAAAAACTTCATCAATGGCTTCCTTTTCCGCCTTTTAATTTCTGACCAGTGTCGTTTTGCTTATTCTTTAGCCCAGATCTACTCACGCTTAAAAAATAGCCTACCACAAAGAAGAAAAAGACCCTTGATGGTTTACGGTGTTTTTCGATATGACCGTGACCGGGGCTTACGTGACCACACTTTCTTGCAATTCTTCTTGAAACATGTCGTCATTTTTGTCAGAGAATTGGGTTTCGAGAAGTTACAGAGAGCGATGTCGGCGTGTTGAATCTAGAGAAGTTTCTGTTAGTAATGGTGTCTTAGAACTTGTAATTATTTAATAATTATAATTTATTTAGAATAAATTAAATAAATAAACATAAGTTCTTTATATTATCTAGATTGATTCAATTGATGATATTAGGAATATATGGAAATATATTAATATCAAACATTCAAATAGTAAACTCTAAGTTACTCTTATGAAATCACGACTTAGTATGTGAGTCATACGAGAGGATTAAAGTCGAGATGAGTAACTTAAAAGTGTCTACAGTAAATGGATAACGTTTGGGAACCTTATCCTGGTAACACTGTTGATAGCTTCGCATTTTGTTTATAGACAAATGATCTAATCCTGATCATTCACGTGGGAGACATGAAATGGAAGTATCATATGCAATGTTGATTGTATAAGACAGGACCACGATGTTCGATCAAATTTCTCATTAGTACCGTTTACGAGAAATGATCGAATATCAAACTAAGTTTATCAACCATGATAGATCTCAATCCTGAGTGAAATGCGGACTCCTATTTGTGGAGTTATGTTCTTTGATTCACATGGTTGAAAGCGATCTGTAAGAACGCTCAATACACTCCTGTTTTGGGAACATGGCTAGATAAGTAGCCGGGAACTCATTTTCACGAGATGGAATTCATAACTTTCCTATAAATTAACAGTATCAATGCGATACCTAAACATTTTAGGAACTTTAGGAAACTTCCTTGATGTACTGATTCGAGACATGAACAAGTGGTGCCACGACTTATATTGATCACAGAAGTATATTATCTCTAGTTCGACTAAAGATAATGTTCATTGGAGAATCAACGGGAACACAAGGATAAAACGGTAATTACAGGGGCAAAACGGTAAATTTATCCGCCTGTAATTATGAGGGTTCCACATGAAGGATATATCACAGATATAAATAAAAGATAAACTAAATGGACATAACTCATCTATAGTGAGGGGAGTTCAGCTATGAATCTATAGTGAAATTATTCATAGTTAGATAATAAGTAATTAACTGATTATTAGTTAATCACTTAATTGACTAATTATTAAGCCCATGATCTATAGGTCCATCGGGTCCCTATGCTAGCCCAAATATCGTTGTAGCAAAACTAAGTTATTAATTTAACTTAGGAAGAACAAATAATTTAAGTAATTGATTTTACTTAAAATTAGGCAATATTAATTATTTGAATAATGAGATTATTTAAATGAAAATTAATATTAATATTGATACAAAATTAATTATTTAAATAAAGAGTTTATTTAAATGGAAATTAATATAACATATCAATAATAATATTTTACGGCAAAATTAATTGTTTAAATAAATAAATTATTTAAACGGGAATTAATGTTAATATTATTAATTATTTAAATAATGAGTTTATTTAAATGGAAATTAATAATTTGTATTATTAATTAAATAATGAGTTTATTTAATTTAATAATAAATATTAGAGAGAATTAAATACAATTGGTTTAAGAAACAAATTGGTTTTGGCCCAAAATAATTAATTAATTGAATAAGATTCAATGGTAATTAATATATTAATTTTTGGCTAAATGTATTTAATTAGAATTTAGTATTTGAATATGTTCTAATATTAAATACATAATAAAGAAAAGTAATTATAAATAAAGAAAATTAAAAAAAAAAAAAAAAAAAAAAGGAAAAACCAAATGCTTCAGCGTCTACATGCGTGCATAATGGGTTTTTTTTTTTTATTTAATTAATTTATTTATCCTTACTAATTTAATAATTAAGAGATAAGCATATCTAATTAGATTAGATATCATAGTTTCTTATAAATATGACCATTGGGATTCATATTTTATACACTTCTCACTTTAATTAGAAAAGTGAAAATTCTCTCTCAAGTTTTTGCCCAATTACCAATTTTCCTCAGGGAAAAATTTAGTTTTTCCTTCTTTTGTTCTTCCGGTTCGATTCTCACAAGTCGGTTTTGCTTTCGATCGGGATATAGCATAGAAGATCCGGTGTTGCTGAGAATTTGATGCTGTAAAGAAACCTCCAACCGATTCTCCATTAATTACTCAATGTAAGTAAAAGGGTTTTAATTTTCGAAATTAAGCATGAATCTACATGTTTTATCACAAATTGCATGATGTTAATAGACCCGTTATTAAATGTTAATAAATTTACTAAATAAATTTCCGCTATTTTAGTAAATCATCCCTTCAGTTTCGATGGTGGACATCGATGAAGTCATTCGTGTTCATTCATGGTTAATGCTACAGATTTATTAGCTGTTGCTACAGGTTGATTTATCTATAATACACCGTTTATTAAATATAAACATGTTTTATATATTGGCTGCTACTACAACTTGGTTTATCTATAATACACCGTTGATTAAATATAAACATGTTTTGTATACTAGTCAGACACCTACTCTCTTCCCATGAGGTCGAAGGTTCGAGTCCCCCTCCCTTAATTTAAAAAAAAAACTTTTTTAGATTTAAAAATTCCTTTAATTTTACAAAATTGAAGGGATTTTATAATTTTTCTTAAATCTTGCACAAATTAAAGAAAATTAAATTGGGGTATATTGCGTCTTTTTACAATGTAATTTAAATTGACTGGTGGTGGTTTTAAGTAGTTTTGATATATAAAACCGTGTTTATCTGAAATAAACAACATTAAATTGTCAATTACTGAAATTAACTCATTTGTTAAGTAAGTGAGTAGAAATGTTTTGTTTTCCATTCCAATCCATGTGAAGCGATTTCCCACTGGGAGGTATTTCTTGTTTAGGAGTTAGGAGGGACACAATTGATGGAGTTTTTTTTTAATATTGTATATTTTAATAATATTTCGAAAAATATTGTAAAAAAAAAATATTAGGAAAACTAAGGTAAATCGCATACACGGTATGCGATTTCAAAAACTTTAATGAAATCGCATACAGAGTATGCGATTTCAAATCAGAGAACAGCATTCCCAGATGTTGACTTTAATGCTGCAGCAGCATCATCATCTCATTTACTTCACCTAATTAACATCCCCCCCACCCTTCACATTTTTCTCTTCTTCCTTTTTATATCTCCCTCCCTCACGCTCTCTCTTTCTCCTAAATCAAATCAGTTTCAGAGAGAAATAACAAAGTACTGATTTTTAAAATATTCTTACCTTACTGATAGATTTCAGCAAGCTCACGCTCCAGATCTTCTCCAATCTCGAACACAAATGGCTTTCCACCAACAAAACTCGAATTCTCACCATCGACGGCGGCGAAACCTCCCTCATTGTCGCCGGCGCTTCTCTCATCTACTTGGAAAACCAGATCCAAATCAAAACCGCTAATCCCCGAGCTCGAATCACTGATTTCTTCGACCTCATCGCCGGTACCGGAATCGGCGCTATCCTCGCTTCCCTTCTCATCGCCGCCGACAATTCCAGTCATCCACTCTTTACTGCTAAACAAGCATTAAACTTCATCGCTATAAACAATTTTTGTTTTAAACTTCATCGCTTAAGCCATTACTCGTTCCTTGCTTTGATCTGAAAACCTCAGCTCCGTATGCGACTTTAAGGAGAAATCGCATACTCAGTATGCGATTTCTACTTTTGTTTTAAAATCGCATACTGAGTATGCGATTTACTATATTTTTAATAATACTTTTAAAGATACAATATTTTTGAGAATATTTATTAAAACTACAATATTTAATTTCAAAACCCCACGATTGAATGTATAAGCTCTTCCGTCATGTCGTCCTTGGTATCAACTTTTCAAGCTGAAATTGACCTTGACCCCTCTCTAGTCTCTTTTCCTGAATCAGCATAAAACTACATGTCGTTCCTATCCTACTAAGACCCCAACCTTGAATAATCAAACTTGATCAAATAGCTATCCTTCTTTATTGTCTTCATCAATGGAGGTTCCATTTCCAATCCACAAGATTCTTCTACCCTTCCCCCAAGTTCTCTCAGTTTCCACCACTTGTCTTATCCCACACCCAAAAAATTAAAAAATAATTAAAAAAAAACACACGCAACACACATATTAAACAAAATTGTTTTTTTTTTTGGATGTTTGTTTTATAAACACAAACAATGTCAATGAATGGAAGAGAGATGTCTGTTCTTATTAGCGGTAAACATTGGATTGGTTTGGTTTAGATTTTGTTAAAATTTCAGATCCGATTGGATTTTCTTTTTAAATTATATGAACCGAACCGTTCAACATGAAGAAACCAAACCAAACCAAACTAAAATGGTTTGGTTTGGATCGGTTGGGTTCTTCTATTTTTTGTTTTTCTCAATTATTCATAAATACCTAATTGCAGCATTATAAGTGTACAAAATCTCAAAAAATAACTTCAAAAAATTATTTGACTAATTTCAATTCATCTAAAAGTTCAATAAAACACCAATTACAAATATAAACATAACAAATTTATAACATCATTTTATTAAGTTTTATTGATATTTAAGAATTCATATATATCTTATATTATAACCAAAACACATATAATATTAAAGATTCTTCCTATTTTTTTTCATTTTATTAAGTTTTATTGATATTTAAGAATTCAAATATATCTTATATAATGTATTGGTTTGGTTTGGTTTGGTTTGGTTTGGATCGGTGTAAAAATTTATTAAACCGAACTAAACCGTTATTAAATTGGTTTGGGTAGATAAGCATAAAGGTTTAAAAATTGAACCAAACCGGTTTGGTTTGGTTTGAACAATTAATTTGGTTTGGATTTGTTCAACCTTGGTTCTTATCAACACATATTTCTCTGTCTACTGATTGTACTCTGTTTTGTCTTTCATGCTTTATAATTTTTACATGTTATCTTATACAATGAATCAAACACTAATTTTTCTTTTCCTTCACTGCCATCAGATTCATTTATACTCCCATCATATCCACAAAAGAAATATTTTCCTTCCCTATTTTCAGATCCATATCCTATGAAATAAAAAAATAAAAACATGAGTGAATTTTCAAGTCCTTACAATCAACCATCTCCTCATCCAGCAAAATCAAGCGTACCCATGATATATTATGGTCTCGTCGTCATCGGAACCGCCGCTATTGTATTAGTTGTTTACAACTTCATCATCATCAAATGGTGCGCCGATCGCCACCGTCGTTTTTCTTCAACTTTAGTTGACAGTTACGCTGAGATGTTGGATTCTAGCCGTAGCTTTGAAAGCTTGAATAGAAACACTTTGTCTAGCTTCAGATTCAAGAAAGGGGTTGAAGGAGAAGGAATTGGCTTTGGATTTGGAATTGAATGTGCTGTTTGTTTATCTGCTTTTGAGGATGGTGAGGAAGTGAGGAAATTGCCTTTGTGTACTCATGTTTTTCATGCTCCATGCATCGATATGTGGCTTTATTCTCACTCTGATTGCCCTCTTTGCCGATCTCCGGTGGCGCCACCGGGGATCTGTCAACGCCATTCAGTGGTGGCGCCACCGGGAATTCCGGCGACTTAGTCTAATGGCTGGAAAAGAAAAAAGAAAAAAGAAAAAAGAAATGGGTTGTTGGATTGGGAAGATTTGATTCCCTTGTTTGTCATGTTCTTTGGTGGATGAAGAGGATAAGGAAGAATTGTAAAAGACATGTTTTATAATGGTGATTTTATTTGTCATGATTCTACAAAATTCTTTTTGATGAAGTTCTTTAGCCGAGTAAAAACAAGCATTAGGTTCCAAATGAGGAATGATATCATCTACTTGACATTTTCTATAATATATATATAATCTATAATTTTCAATTTTCACATGAAATTATTTGAAATACATTCCTCTTGTATTGGTTCATATATTCATTTTTACTATTATAATGGATTGACTTTAATTTACACAGAAGTACAGTAGCATGGGTTCGTCATCTATGTTTATAATGAACAGCGATATACTTTAGAAAGCTTGTAAGCAAAATCTATAATGCAGGAGACTGAATGTAAGTGGTTAGTGTCAAAAGCCTAATCGCTCAAAAGCCACTTCTTTCATATACCCAAGCAAAGTCAAGAAAAATCATGGAACTTATTAACAAGTAATATAAGTGGTGTAAATGGTCCCCCACTTTAGACAGGATGGGCGATATCAATATTATACAGGGAATGATGATCACATTTTCCTCAAATTGTCTAGTCTTGCTTGTAGATCGCTGTCTATTCCACCACCATCATCGTTCGCAGTTGTTTCTACCTGTGCAACTTTGGTCTTAGATGCTGGTGCAGCAACAGCAGTTGAAGGTGCGTTCACGAGCTGCACGGTTAAAAATAGTTCAAATTGTCAGAACGGTCATATTTATATCACATGAGAAAACAAGAAGGGAAAAGGCTTAGTGAAGATAAAAATACATCTTGGTTCATGTCAATTCCGATCTCATCAAGAACCTGGCTAACCAATTCATCTGTTTCTTCCTCTTCCTCATCCCCTTCCAAGGCATCGTCGATAGCATCTTCCATCACTTCAGACATCAATTCCATTTTTTCATTCTGTCTTTCGAATTCTTGCATAATCTTTTGTAAGGATGGCAAATTCATCTGCCTATTCATTTGTCCCATTGCCTTTGTCACACCTTTCATTGCTTCTCCCATTGCTTGAGTTGATTTCAAAGTCTTAAAATGTGAATTAAACAAATATTCAGTCATCAAAACCACCACTAATAATACATAGAACGCAGAAGAAAACATGAGATATCACTATGATCAACATACTACCGACACAAATAAAAATTGATGATAAACTTTAAAAGAACCGCAGAACGCAGAAGAAAACATGAGATATCACTATGATCAACATACTACCGACACAAATAAAAATTGATGATAAACTTTAAAAGAACCACAATTACTAATAAGATCCCAGAGGAACAAGTCAGGAACAATATATACCTGAATTCTAAGAGATACACCCTGAAGTTGTGATTTAAGCTTGTAGAATTTTTCAATCTGGTGCCTCGTTCTAACAAGATCTTTTGCCATCACTCTAACAGCTCCCTACAATAGTAAAACACCATACTCAAGCAAGATGTTAATTATAAAAACATCAAATGCAAAGCCAAAGAATCTTTTCATAATGGTTTTAATCCCTAATATATACAACTATGCTTTATTATTACTATTTTTAACAGATTAAGCAGTTTTCATGCATAACCAAAGTCATAGTAAGAGAAGGAGAAGAAGAGAAAGTGATAAGAAAATACATTCTAAATGTATACAAAAATAAATAATTATATGATGTAAACACACGTAAGATTAATACTTGAAATTTATAGGATTCTGTAAAATGCATCCCATTCTAGTAACGATGGACCGATTATCTCAGCTTTAGAGAATTGCAGTGATTACAAGTAATGCTATTTTTTAAAACCAAACACAAGCTGTTAGTAAGAAAAGAAAAAGAACCCACACCATTTGCCCTTGCTTGGCACTTTTCTTAATCTCAGCAATTAGTTTCTTCTCTTGCGTTTGAAGACCTTGTCGTTCCCTTTCTATATCTCTGATCGATTTGTCCAGCATCCTCTTATTTTCCCGAAGGAGTTCTGGTTCACAGTGATGAATGGAATATCAGATACTAAAGATTAACTATAGCGATGAATAATTCAACGACTGCAATCGTACATAGCACAAGTAATTCTTCTCTGTCAACTATATCTCGTTTCAAATGAACAGCAATTACGGAATCTTGAACCAATACTAGGGTTGAGGTTGACTGAAGTCACTAAACATATACAAATAACTAAAACTACTTACATGTGGACTAAAAAATTCATATATGATTCATGAGAGAACATTGAATACAAAAGATTAAGAAACGGAAATATCGAGATAAAAACTTAAGATCTCTAGTTTGATATGATATTAAAATAATGCTCACTCCGAAAGTTTAAATCATTAGGCTTATGCCTTGGCATCAAAGCATCAAAGCCATGATGTTTGAAGCAAACAAAAAAATTGTGAAATTTCCTCACGCCAAGAACTCATCCGCGTTCAATCAGAATAAAAATTCAATCATCAAACATCAACAGATCATCTCTTCAAATACAAAGGAATAATTCAAAATAAAAAAAAAAATTCAATATCTGTCTATTTATCATAAAAGCAGAACATGGAAAAATATGAAGTTTTAGTTAAAGAATCAAAACATCAAAACAACAAACTCCTTGGACCTTTGATTCATCAAATTGAACATAAAAAAATCCTAGAATTATAAATAATCGCAAGAGGAAAAAGAAAATATGATCGAAGAACAGACCTGCTGGAGTTTTGCGCTTCCCGAAGAGAAAACTCATCGCGATTGATCAAATTGAACAGAAGAACTGTAGATTTCTCCGATCAATACGAATAAAATATAATTCACAGTTCAAATTCAGCGATCCAATCAATTGCTTAATGTTCAATTTCAGGGATTCTGCTTTCGAACGCTTTTTGTTTTGGTCTCCGTCCCCTCTCAGCTAACTTTCTCACGCGGTATTGTGGTTTAGTTGGAGGATTTACGAATAGAATATAATATAATTTTGGAAAAATAAAAATCTAATCCTATTTATTTAAGAACTAATTAGATATACCACCGCTTTGATTTTCCCCATTTCAAAATTAATGATAAATTACAATAAATCTTAAATATACTCAATAACCACCATTTTTAATTGTTATCGGTGGATCATATATTGGTAAAATACCTATTTGGTCCTTGAGTTTTGAAGGTCATGTCTATTTGGTTCCCGCGTTTCAATTTGTGTCTAAGTGGTCTTTCAGTTTTGGATGTTGTGTTTATTTGGTCCATGTGTTTTAAATTTGTGTCTAACTGGTCCCTGAGTTTTAGATATTGTGTCCATTTAGTCCTTGAGTTTTTAGTTTATGTCTAAATGGTCCCTCTATTTGGGGGTGGACTTTCTTTTAGTCATAACTTTTTTGTTTGAACTCCGATTTAGATGATTCAAGATGTTTTGGAATCCTCATTTCATGTTTTACGTTATGGTCACTTCAAAACTTTTAAAGCATCAGTAAAAAAAGGGTCACTTCAATCATACATAATATTTTGATGATGATAAACTCTTTTTATTTATTGATGATTTCAAAACTTTGAAGTGACTATAATGTAGAGTTTGAAATGAGGATTTCAAAACATCTTAAATCATTCAAATTATAGTTCAAAATGAAGAAGTTATGACTAAAAAAGTTATTGGTGTTGGTGAGAAGTGGTCTCATTTCGGGGTGAAACCGGTTCAGTTTTATAGATATAGAAACCGAACCGATTTTATAGATATGGAAACCGAACCGATTTTATAGGCTAACTGGTCCGGTTAAGGCCAGTACAGTTCAACAATTTTCATTTTTTTTAGAAACTAATAGGATGGACATTTTATGGGTTGGTTGGGTTGAGATGGGATTTTTTGAGTTGGGCTTGAGTGAGATGGCCTACCCATTTACCATTTAAACATAATTATTTAAAGAAAACATCGAACTGTCTTTGACAAATTTCAGACATGGTTCTCCAGGATCATACATGGGCGTCTTGACCAACTCTTCCGCACAGACTTTCTTATTATTAAGTTTAGATATTAAAGTAATATATATTTAATCGGTTTTTCGGTTTAAACCGAACCAGTGTCTTTGGAACCGAATTGGTTTTTCCGGTTCGATTCGGTTTTTGGTTTCTTAAAGAAAAACCGAAACGGTTCGTTTTTGGGGTTCATTTTGACTTGATTTTCCGGTTTTTATTTTCACCCTTTCATTGACATAATTTAGAAATACAAGAGTGTGATTTGTTATTTTCAAGTTGTAGGGATATTCATACATTTAGCCAAAACCACAAGGGTCTCATTTGCATTTTACCCTAATTAATTAATACAAATTATTGAATCTATCTAAATTGTTTTTTTTTCTCAAAATATTAAATTAATTTTTAATCAATGAGGTTTAGAGTTAATTAAAAATGTTGGATGGCATCGAAATTAATTATGTTTGTATGAATAATTTAAATTTGTTAATTATAATTAGTATTTTCATCATAATTAATGAATTTACATCTAAATTATTTTTCGTACATAATTATTTAATTGTAATTAAATTATATAAATAACTAGTAATTAGGAATTTATTAAATAATAAATTTATTAATTATTTATTACTTGAAGCTAAGTATTTTATATTAATGTTAATTAATTAATACATAAATTTAAAGATAATATATAAAACAAGCACATACATCTTTTGTTTCTCATGAAATTTTTATGTCATTCCAGACAACTTATCTTCATGGGCATCTAGCCCTAAAGTGTTTTTTTTTTAATATCTAATTGTTTTTTTAGTAATTTTGATTTTAAGCCTTATATTATATTACACATTTTTTTTTCTCTAGCTTCTCTACACATTCTCTCACTCACTTATTTTAACATACATTTTCTATATCTAACTTATCTTTACACTCAACTTCTCTATCTTACCTATTTTACACACTCTCTCTCTCTCTAAATTTTCCTTACCCTCTCTCTCACTTTTTTTTTTGGTAATAAACAATGTTTTTCATTAAGATATGAAGAAGCCCAAAATGGCAAGGGAAAACTACAAAAAAGCCTCCCAATTAAAAGTTATACTAGAGGGAGTATAATTACAAAAAAAATTACAATTTGCACTCCAAATGGAGGCATTAAGAACACTCCCCTCCCAAACATCCTCCCAAGGCTTGCATTTATCGTTGAAGATACGACTATTACGCTCAAACCAAATACTCCACAAAATAGCTCTAACCGCATTATCCCAAAGGACCCTTTGTTTTCCTTTAAGTAAAGAGCCTCCCAAGAGAGCAAGCACATTAGTATTAGGGTTCTTATGACCAACCCAGTGCATGTTAAACAGCCAAAAGAGACGCTCCCAGATCTTCGTAAAGTAGCTGCACCCAAAAAACAAATGCCCAGTATTCTCTGAACTGTTCCTACAAAGGCTGCACCAGTCTGGCTTGAGGCTAATCCAGGGTCTTTTAACTTGCATTCTATGGTTAGAATTGATACCGTCATTTAGAATCAGCCAAAGGAACACCTTAACTTTCTTTGGGAACATTCCATGCCAAATGAGATTAAAGAAGGTTTCAATCCTTTTACCATAAACGTCCCAAAGAAGGTTGAGAGCCGAGCTGCAAGAGAAACCATTGGAGGCATCCGGAGATCAAAATCTTCTGTCCTCCTGATTGTTGAGCTTAAGAGGATCCAAAAGGGCTAACAGGGACATAAACTCCTCCACCTCCCAGTCATTCAAATTTCTTCTCAAATCAATAGCCCAAGCATTGGTCTCGTGACACCAGAAGTTGCTAACGGGGTGGGATTTTGAAGTGGCAAGAGAAAAGATGGTAGGAAATTGAGAGGCTAAAGTAGAGTTACCGACCCAAACATCATCCCAAAACAGAATCTTACACCCATTGCCAATAACAAAAGTACAATTGGAAGACATTAACGATCTAAGCTTATAAATAGCCTTCCACGGGCTCTTATAGGTGCATCTATTGTTGATTAAAGAGCACCAGCCTCCGAAGTCAACACCATGAATACCAGTTATGACTTTATGCCAGATAAGATGGGGCTCAAGAGGGAACCTCCACAGCTACTTGAGAAGTAAAGCATCATTCTTCTTAGCTAAGCCACCAAAAGTCAGACCTCCTCTATTGAAAGGAGGGGGGATGTTGTCCCACTTCACAAGATGATCACCCTTGCTGCTAGCAGTACCTTCCCAAAAGAACTTCCTAAGAACCTTATCAATTCGCTTGGTTACTTGAACCGGAATCTTGAACACAGACAATAAATAGATAGGCAGACTACTAAGGACTGAATGCACCAAAGTAAGCCTTCCACCTCTAGAGATAAACATCTTTCTCCATTTTGAAATCCTCTTGTCAATTTTGTCCACAACCGGGTCCCAAAAGGTAATGGAGTTGGGGTTACCACCAAGGGGCATACCAAGGTAGCTTAAGGGATGAGAGCTTTCGACAAACCCAAAAATATTGGCACTCTTTGAGAGTCAGCTGCACTAAGATTAATGCTTACCACCGTGGACTTGAGCTTGTTTACTTGAATCTCTGAGCCTTTTTCAAATAGCTCCATGGCTCTAGCAAGGTTGTAAAGGTGAGCCATATTAAAATGTGGAAAAACTAGAGTGTCATCCGCAAACTGTAAGTGAGAAACCTCAAAGCTGCCAGCCGCAAGACCCTTAATCTGATTTTGGGCTTGAAAGGTGAGGAGAAGCCTGCTGAAGCTATCAGCCACTAAGAGGAAAAGAAAAGGGGAAAGAGGGTCCCCTTGCCTTAACCCTAGAAGCTTTGAACTTGCCTTTAGCCTTTCCATTTATAAGGATAGAGAAGTTGACACTACAAACACAACCCTTCATCCAGCTGCACCATTTAGAAAAGAATCCTTTTTTCTTGAGGATTTGAATAAAAAAGCTCCAATCAACACTATCATAAGCTTTTTCTAAATCCATCTTAACCACCACCCCTTGACCCTTACTCCTTCTAGCCTCCTCCACAAGCTCATTAGCCACAAGAATAGAGTCCACAATCTGTCTTCCTCCAATGAAGGCATTTTGATAGATAGAAATAGTGGAGGGGAGCACCAATTTCAGTCTATCCGGGAGGACTTTTGCCATAATTTTATACAAACAAGTGGTAAGACTAATAGGTCGAAAGTTAGTAACCGCAAAAGCATCAATCTTCTTTGGAATGAGAGCTATAAAAGTCTCATTCACACTAGCATTGACTATGTCATTCTAAAAAAACTCATGGAACACCATCATTAAGTCATATTTGATGATGTTCCAAGATTTTTTTAAAGAATTCCACTGTAAATCCGTCGGGGCCTGGTGCCTTATTGATTCCAAGATCAGTGATAACACTAAAAACCCCCTCCTCAGTAAAAGGCTTGATTAAACTCAAGTTCTCCTCCCTAGAGATAGGCTCCCAATCCATGACATTCCACAGGTACCTAGAACCACCCTTCTTAGTAAACTGCTCAATGAAGAACTCAATAAATTCCTTCTCTATTGCTTGGTCATTCATTAACAGATTGCCTGTCCTGTCCACCACTTGATTGATAAAATTCTTCTTCCTTCTTCCATTAATAGAATTATGGAAAACTTTAGAGTTTTCATCACCCCCATGGATCCAAATGTTGGGATTTAAGCCTCTAAAAGAGTTCTCAAGCAGAATTCCCAAGGATCTTTCCTTGCAGTGTAAAATGTTCAAAATATAAATCCATAAACAAAAGACTAACCCTTGTAGAGAAGTGTCTGGCTCTTCCTCCTTCTTGGCTGGTTACGATCCTGGGACCACCAAAAAGTACTTCCTCACTAAGCACAAAAGAGAATCGGTGCGTGGGCACTATCTCCTTTGGAAAAAAGAAAAATGGGAAGAAGAAATTTTCTTCCCAATCACCCTATGGGCGGCGGCTAAGAGAGAGGGAGGAGAGGAATTTCCTAAGCCTTTTCTTTTTCTCTCTTAGTTGTGTGTTTTGGGGTCACCCCAAGGTTCCTATTTATAGGAAAACTAAGGCCTCAGAAAATCTTTTGAATATCTTTTAATTATTAAATAATTAAATAAGATATTCTAAAAAGATATTATATTTTATTCCATAATAAAATATCTCATATCTTTTATTTAAATTAATCAATATTAATTTAAATATATTATTTCATATCTTCCATTTAAATTAATCACATTAATTTAAAATAAGATATTCATACATTTTAAATAAAATAAAATGCAAAACTTAGTCAACTCTTTGACCAAGGTGTCATGTGACTCCACCATGGGTCACACGCCCCTATCATCATCTCATGACAATATTGGGCATTTTATTTTCCTTTTTATTTAACTAGTTAAAGAACACGTGCGTTGCACGTATCTTGTGATTTTTATAAATCTAAATTTTAAAAGACCGCTCATTGTATTTATAAAATTGTGTATAATAAATTTATTTTGATGAATTAATGAATGATTGAATTTTTGTTCATTATAAGAAATTGTTCAGAATTAACCTCTTTTAACATAAATCTTAAATTTTCATTATTAAAATTGGCGGATAGGTATAAAATATTTTATTCTCTTTTAAACATTAATATAAAAAAAAAATCATTACTATTTTCAATAAATTGGTAAATTGATTTTGAATTCCTCATCTATTATATTCATTCAAAGATATAAATCTAAAATTAATTTGTATCACCCATAACAATAATTTGGTACATCACCCATAACAATAATTTGGTACATCAAATTGAAAATTTTATAATACGATTTGACTGCTTTTTATTTATAAACAAAAGACTTAAGATTGTATTAGTGTTTTTAATAAATAAAATCGAATTCCCCACATAATTAATCATTCCCAAATACAATTTCATACTTGTTGGATTGATTATAAACAATCAACTCATTTAAAGCATAAAATAATAGTTTAATTAGATGGTATAATTTTATTATACAAAATATTATTCATATTAACCTAAAAAATAGTCTTAATGGTTCGTCATCTCTGTTTGCAAGTTGCAAACTCAAATTACCTCTACCAAATCTCTTTTTTTTTATATTATATTTTGTTTTTATTAATAGACACGCAATTTCTACTAACCTAAAATGAAAATAGATAAAAAAAAAAATACTCCATTTTTATATAATGAAACTTACCAAAAGTTTCTAGCTCATTATCTCGATAGAAGCCCAAAATGGCTTATATCCAATAATGAAACCTTTCATGCTCTTTTTGATGAGTGTTGGAAGAGGAAGAGACCTTAAAACTGAGTGTTATTTGATATTTAAAATACAATTTCAATTTATATTTTTATTCAAAAAAAAGTGCACATAAATCTAAACATCTTGATTTAATTGAGTCCAAAAAGCATTTATACCAAATGCATGCTTGCACAAATATCGTAGATCAAAGAATTTTTTAAATTTAAAGACCAAAAGTATATGAATGAATTTAAATTTACTTCTCTCGTGAGTGGATGGTTGACAATAACATAAAATATAGGGGTAAAATTGGAATCGAATGTTTCTCCTCATATTCCTACATTTATAGATGTTATAGATGGAACAATTCCGTTAAATAATTAAATAAATAAAACTCCTTTTATTTATTCCAATAAATAAAACTCCTTTTATTTATTTCCTCTTTAATTTGACAATCTCAAATTAAATATTTAAATAGACTCCTCTATTTAAATCCCCATTAATTTTGGACAGCTCAAAATTAATTTAATTAAATAGACTCTTCTATTTAATCTCTCATAATTAATTAAATAGACTCCTCTATTTAATTCCACCATTAATTAAATAATTAAATAGACTCCTCTTTTTAATTTCTTTTAATTAATCAAATAGACTCCTCTACTTAATTCCATTTTTCCAAAGAAATTAATCATATTAATTTATATTCTCAATTACATGCGTTAGCTCGGAGGACTTAATGGACCTATAGGACTAAGCTCCAATGATCCATAATTACCTTTGATTAAAACTCCTTTTAATCAATTAATTCTCATTCATTAACTCCTAGATAACTCCACTAAATATCTAGAGTTGCACTCTTAGTACTATAGACATAGTTATGTCCATTGGCTATAATCATTAACTACACTTTGATCCTTCACAAGTAGTTCGTATCCATGGCTAGGTAATTCACCGTAGTAACCTCCATGATACATCTTGTTCCTTAAGCCCAACTGATTCTCTAATGAACAACCTTACATAATCTTCATTATGCGTCTTTAACCTTTTCCTTGATCAGAGGAACATGGGGCCCCGTTGTTCAAGTACCCTTAATCAGCCCATAAGGGAACTACTTATCTATTTTCCAATAAGGAAAAGAGTGAAGTCCAATCTTGTGTAATTACGTTCCCAACTACAAGCAAGATGAAATCCCCAAAGTGGGAGGCTTATTGAGCGAACTATTCGAGTCACTTTCACCTATGCAAATCAAAGGTTTGTCCTTTGCAAACAGGAGTTCGTAATCCACTCAGGATTAAGATCAATTGTACATGATCAACCGATTGATAAACGAAGTGTCTTTCTGTAACGGCTTTCCCAGAAGACAGTAAGTTTATCTTAGTTCAATCTACTACAATCTCTATTGCAGCAACACCCATACTCACATGTTTCTACATGAGCGATCCGGATGAGATCACTTGTGCCAATTCACAAGTGGGCCGTGTTAGTGGTGTTACCAGAAATAAGGCACCCAACCTTTATTCATGTACCACAGACTATTTGAGTTACACTTAAGTGAATATTCCCGCATTATATGCTCACTTTAAGTTATCATAAGTAACTCTGGATCTTATGATGGATTACATTTATTAAACTAATAATAAATGACAATGTAAATATTACTAATTAATAATTCCTTTATTTATTTATACTTTAATTGGATTATATAAGATTTAGGGCAGAAACCCCAGCACCAAAGGCTCTTATTTTTTTGCTGCCAGAAAATAGATTCTTTCACCACCACATCAAGCAAGGTTGATCTCAAGTTAAACCTCTCAATCTTTTGATCATTGCTTAGGGACCCTGCCTCATCTATATCATCAAGAGTCTGGATATCCCTTTGCAACGTAATTTTTTTAGAGAAAATATTTCCAAAGACTTCTTTGTTCCAGGCTCTTAACTTATCTTTCAGCTTCTTCATTTTACCCATGAAAGAGTGCCCTGCCCATAAGTCATTATCAAAAGAAGCCCACCACTGCTATAAGGCCCCTTGAAAAAGCCTGTGCTTCACCCACATATTTTCGAATCTAAAAGGAGAGGGTCCCCAAGTAAAATTGCCCGTAAGAATAAGAAGGGGAAAGTGATCAGACGTTGGTCTATTTAATCTCTCAAGTCTAACATCAGGGAAATGAGAAAGCCAGTTTGTAGACACAAGAACTCTATCAATGTGTGTATGCACTGAAAGATTCTTGAGATTGGACCATGTAAATTTCCCGTTTCCCAAAGAGAGGTCTTCTAGGGAGAGCTCTTCAATAATCTTGTTGAAGTCGCGCATACTTCTAGTCAAACGACCCCCTGTCGATTTCTCAGAAATCCTCCTTGTGACATTGAAGTCACCACATAAGATCCATTCCCCTGAACATAAGCCACCAAGGGCAGCCAACTCAAACAAGAAATCACCTCTGTCCCTCTTGCAGTTGGGGCCATAAATACCAGTCAGCCAAAAGGAGGAGTTGTCAGCAAGAGAAACTTTTATGGATAGCGAAAACACCCCTAATTGAGCTTCTGCAATGGAGAAGGAAGGATCTGACCACATGATGAGGATACCCCATTTTGAGCCCTCAGCATCTAAAGCCACCCAACCAACATACCTACTGCTCAATATAGATTTTATAAGAAATCTATCCATCCTAGCAATCTTAGTTTCCTGGAGAATAACAAAGTCAGGATCATGACTACGGATTAAGTATCTAACCAGGCTCTTTTTGGACCTAGCCCCTAGGCCTCTCACATTCCAATTGAGAATTTTCATTCACAACCCACATTGACCCTTTGGAGTGAAGAATGACAAGCCTTTGATCTCTCATGATTAACTGAGCTATTAAGTCCCTTCAACTCTCTTTTGCCTTTAATATCAAGTGTCTTAGGAATCTTGGTAGAATTGCCTTTCAAAATAGGAGCAATAGAGGCATCTGTAGTTCTAAGCCAATCTGCTAATTTAAATCTTCTCAACCTTCCACAATCAACAAACTTAATGAAAGTACCCTCACCAAAGTCTGAAGCTTCGGGAGAGACTTCCAAGAGGGCTAAAGCTTTTAAATTAGCTTGCTGAAGACTCTGACTAGCCTTAGATTTCTTCTTTCTTCGAAAGATGATGGTGGCTTCAGTATATTAAAGCCAATCCTCCAAAGGTAATCTCATCTCCCCCCTGAGACTTTTCCATCACCTCATCTGTAGCAACAATGTCAAGAACCTGGACAAAGGGGTCTATCTGACAATCCTCCTGATGCTCTTGAGTTTATGGAACAAGCCCACTATCCTGGGAGAGGCATATATCAAGCCCCTTAGTATTCTCCACTATAGTACAGTCATCCTCATGTTGACTAATATCATAAAGTCTCTTAATAAACAAGGCCTCGAAGGGAACTTCATTAGACTGAATCTTCAAGCTATCACAACAATCTTCCCCTACCTCACTCTCAGCAGGAGGACTAGAAAAAGAAAACTCTGGGTCTGAATCTGATTCTTGGCCTTTTGATAACTCAGTGGTATGTTTTATCTCATCGCTTCTGAACAAGATGCGCGTAGGAGTCTGATTCCTAGGGTATTGCTTTTTAGATTGGCTTTTATCAGTCTCTAAAGCAGTGGAATTAAACTTAACCTTTTCCACTTTTCCTGAAAACCTGCCACCATCTACAAGAGTCAACGGAGGGGACCTGTTGGCCAGCCACCCTAGAGTTAGGCCCAAGACTTTTATCAGACTGATTATACAAAAGTTCCTCCTCAAAACCCTAAAAAAGGTGATCGGAATCCCCAACAACCCTTTCATTAGTCTTGTCAATCACCTTACTCAAGTTTCCCACCTCAAAAGTAGTGTCTTTTCTCAAAAAGCGTCTGCCAGAGCAATTTTGCACAGGGAAACAGTGCTCTGGCGCAGCTACTTGTGTCAGAAAAGGAGGGACCTGTTGAGGAACAACAAAAGATTGTTAAGGAAAAGGTTTCCAATGTTGTTCTTTACTCATCACTTTCCAGTTATCTCTCAAAGTATCCATTGGATAAGGACCACCTTGACCATCATCTCCGATAAGAGAAGAGTCATTTTTCTGATTGGGAAACCCAAGCTTTGCCGGCGAGAATTTTTCCAGCAACTTCCAGTCTTCAAATGCCACCACATTGGCTAAAAAACCAAAGCCTTCAGAGTTTTTAACCTCTATTTCTGCTGGGATGAACCCACAGGAATTAGCTCTAACCTTGATGACAGCTTCAAAGCAACCAACCCTACTAAGGGTATTATTAGAGCATTTAGTAAAACCCCCACACAAATCTCCTATAACTTTGAAAACGTCCATTCCCCAATAAATAAGTGGAATATTTCTCAATTTGATCCAACCACCATAGGAGGGCATTAAATCCATTCTGCTATGTTTGGAGCTATTCCAAAACTCAAACTTTAGAGTGATGCATTCATAGGTGGACCAGTGCTGACTACTACATAAGTTTAAAGCCATCTCAGCACTAAGTCATTTTATGAGAGCTTTATTAGGGTGAAAGGGATTTATTTCAAATCTCTCAATTCCTGACCACTTCTTAATGTTCTGGAGTACTTTCCCCCAATCATCATGAAAGCACCTCCTTATAACTACAATTGTGTCACACAGATTAAGAGGAGGGATATCCTGACTAAGGTCTTCGAGAACCTTAGGAACCAGAGGTTGGCTTATGCTAGGCTTCTTTCTACCCTCCTTAAGAGGTTTATTTTTCACAGCATCAACAAAGGTTTTAGATCAGGCTTGCTTCTTGGGATTTGAAAACACCTCCTCTTATTTAATCTCATAGTTTCCATCTATCAAGTTAGTAAACTTTCTCCAACCCTGATTGTTGATCTCCTATGGATAAACAAGTTGGACTTTTCTCCATTCGAAGACACCTTAGAGACATTCGCAAAAGTCCCTCTCCTATTAGTAACCTTGTGGACCCAAACAGTGCCATTGTCAAATTTTCGCTTGCATAAAATTTTTTTGGTTGTTGGGTCTATCTATCAGCATATCTATTGCATCTCTAATCCAAGCCACCATCTGAGGTTCTAAAGAGATTGTAAACCATTTGTCCTTATTTTTTTCTCTCAGGAGAGCTTTCCCCTTCTTGATCGTTTTATCAGGGCCAATGAAGAAAATTTTGTTATCTATTCTACATCTACTTTCTATGGAGAACGCCATGAGCCACCAACTAAGAATCAGTGAGAATAAAAACTACACTTTTAAAACGTCAAAGAGAAAACAGACATGATGGAGGATGAGAAAAAAGGCTGGGGAAGAGAGGAAATAAGAGGGAAAGGTATGAGAGAGATCGATCGGGATGATGGTCCGCCGAGAGGGGCGGAGAGGCAGGAGGGAAAGTGGTCAAGGAAGGAAAGTGGTTAATGGTAAGAATGAATGCCCAACGGCTATAGTTTCTTATTCTATGACAAATTTTCTTTTGCATCTTGTGTCTACTAACCTCATGCGTCAAATAGAGATCGAGAAGTGGACACTTCCCTATTCTTCTCTTAGAAGCCTTGTTCAATGTTAGACATATGCCTTCCCTTCTATTGAAGAGACCTTTCTCCGTAGAAGAGATACCCCCTCTCTCACTTATTCTATATGTTTTATTTCTCTATGTACATTTTTTCTTAAAAGAACTCGAATCAAAAGGACTTTATAAATATAAAAATCAAACAACAAAATAATATATCATTAAGTTTTTTTTAATCAATCCTTATAATAAAAGTACTTTGATTACAAGCACTTATTTCACAAGCATTATCAAACAAACCAATAGTTTGTTTAAAATATTTGTCTTCTTGAACATAGCCTAAGTGGTCATGCATTTGCTTATTTCTCATAAATCAAAGATTCAAGTTTCGAATCCTCAATTTTTTTTTATAGATATTATATTAAATTGGGGGAAGAGAGACTCGAACCATCAACTCATGGGAAGATAGCAGGTATCTAACCACTTGAGATATGTTCGTGTTGGCGTCTCTCTCCTCAATTTGATGTGTATTAATTCATAATTAAAATATTTATGTCATATTTCTTGTAAACAAAAATCTTTAATTTATTATTATGTAGCTGAAATATGAAATATGATATTCTGTGACATAAAGTGGAGACATCACATTTTTGTCCATAATGAATCTTATCCCTCATCATGTCTTTTCAATAAATTATAATAATATATAAAGGTTACAAATAAATCTAGACTATAGTTTTTATATCTCATCCCCACACGTCCCCATCACGACAGGGACGTTTTATAATAATTATTTATTTATTAAAAACAGATATTAAATTATTATCTTTTAAATTTTAAGTAATAAATACTTTTTTTTAACAAAGTTATAAATACTAAATTAAAACAACTAAAAAGCATAAAACAAATTTGTAATAAAAATGTGCAATTTACCATTATATATTATAATACTGGTTTTTTTCCCAAACAACGTAACAAATTTGAAAAATCCATTGGAAATCAAATTTTATTTTCTTAATCGAAATCTGGAATTTTCAGGAATTCTTAAAAAATGACCTAAAAAAAAAAGGCAGAAACTGCCAGCACTCAATCACTTGCTTCCACCGTTCAGCTGGCCGTTAAACCACCGGCCGTCGTCAATTCCGACGCCAGCCGATGCCAGTGATTAGGCTAGGGTTTTTCTTCACCATGATCTCTCAAAACTCCATTGATGAACACAAACTCTGAGAAACTCTCAGAGAGCTTTTAACATAATCGAATTTCTTCTAACTTCAAGCTAATCGATTTCTTAACACCATGTCATTTGTTAGACGGAGAAAAGCCTCGGAATTCCCAAAGACTTCAAATTCGGAGCCGAAGATTGAAACCGAGAATAATGACGAGAAAGAGAAGCCGAAGAGGAAGCAGGTGGAAGAAAGGAAGATTAGGAAATGGTCATGTGTAGAGAATTGTTGTTGGTTAATTGGATGTATATGTTCGATTTGGTGGTTTTTGTTGTTCTTGTACAATGCTCTTCCTGCTTCTTTTCCTCAATACGTAACCCAAGCGATTACAGGTCCATTGCCTGATCCTCCAGGCGTGAAATTGAAGAAAGAGGGTTTGATGGCTAAGCATCCGGTGGTTTTCGTTCCCGGGATCGTTACCGGTGGCCTTGAATTGTGGGAAGGCCGCCCTTGTGCTGATGGTTTGTTTAGGAAGAGGTTATGGGGTGGCACGTTTGGTGAATTGTATAAAAGGTAATTGGAATTCTTGTTTTTTTGGATCAATGTATTTCTTTTAGTTTACTTTACTATTGTGCCCATAATGTGTTTAGAAATGACTATATATAATGGTGAAACTTTACAAGTTTTGTCTTTTTTCGTGTTTTGGACATCTTGTAAGTGCTTCTATAGAAGAAACTGGATCTATTTGTTTTTATCTTGGATATTTCATTTGGGTTTCTTTGATGAGTTGTAGAAAACGATAATTTTTATGTAAATGGCCACTGAGTAGTGGCTTCAAAATTAGGAACCTAATTCCCCAGTTGAACCAGTTTTGGCAACTTGATTTATCAGTGATTAACTTGTTGAATGCTATACCCTTTTCAAGTATTTAGTCCCTGCATAGTTAGTAATTAGCTGAAATAGTTTGACTTTGAATACGGGGAGGATCATGAACTTGGTTTTGAGATAATCTACTGATTTATTACAATGAGTTAACTGTACATTTTCTTCAATCAAACTATTTCTTGAAGTTTACTGCTGATTTTGTAATTTACTTTCTTCCCCCGCCCCTCTCAAAACCACCTACAGACCACTGTGTTGGGTTGAGCACATGTCGTTAGATAATGAAACTGGGATGGATCGTCCTGGAATAAGGGTCAGGCCAGTTTCTGGACTTGTGGCTGCTGATTACTTTGCACCTGGTTATTTTGTCTGGGCAGTACTGATTGCTAATTTGGCTCGCATAGGGTATGAGGAGAAAACTATGTATATGGCTGCATATGATTGGAGGTTATCCTTTCAGAACACTGAGGTAAGTTTGCACTTTTCAGTCAGAATTTGCTTTATATTAAGTTTCATTACACATTCAATGGAGTTAACGAAATTGTGTAGGAATGGAATAGGAATCGGCTGTGAAATATTTTTGTTAATTTATTTTATATCATAATTGGGATATGCAATAATTTTTGTCCAATTGACCTGATCAGGTTCGTGACCAATCGCTTAGTAGGATTAAAAGTAATATAGAGCTCTTGGTAGCTACCAATGGAGGAAAAAAGGCTGTGATAATACCACATTCTATGGGTGTTCTTTACTTTCTGCACTTTATGAAATGGGTTGAAGCACCAGCTCCAATGGGTGGTGGTGGTGGGTCAAATTGGTGTGCTAGGCATATAAAAGCTGTAATGAACATTGGGGGACCATTTTTAGGTGTTCCAAAAGCTGTTGCAGGACTTTTTTCAATTGAAGCCAAGGACATTGCTATGGCCAGGTTTTCTACTTATTCCTAATATCTTTTACCATCTTTCTTTTTTACTTCAATGTTTCTTTAGACATACTAATCTTTCATTTGTTCTGTCTTTTGGCATTGTGTTTGTATAAATACATCTGTATCTTTAATTCTCTTTGCTACCTTTATCTTATTATTACGAGTCCATGGTCATCGCATCCCTTGTGGCCTTTAATTTAAACATTATGATTAAATTACCATCAGCCCTAGAAGCTTAAACTTTTGTATTTAAAGACTCGCCCGTCACGTGTGGCTTGGACATTAACAACTCCTACAATTTGGTTCTCCGGTCATGGTTGTTAAGCCGGTCCTTAACAATCTTAACTGGCGTTTGTTTCCCAAAGTTTCGAAACCCAGGTTGAGTGGTTTGTTAACCCCAAATCCATTCATTTCAACATATTTTACACTAACTCTGTTTTGTACCATCCAAACACATTGTTAACAACCCCTTCTTAACAACACCCTACTTAACAACCCTAACCGGCGAACCAAACGCACCCAGAGTTTAACTTAGTACTTTATGCTCTAATAACATATTAAATTACCACTAGACTCACAAGCTTTAGCAGCTAAGCTAAGGTAAATTTAACCTTTTCAAGGTTTACTCAACATTGTCACATGGCGGATAGGATATTAACGAAGGCCCAACATGTGAATTATTATCACATAATCTGAGCTAATAATGTAACAAGTGTTTTAACCCACCATGTTAAATTAACACTAATTCTTATAAAAGAAAAGATGTTAAATCCCCACTAGATCTAAAAGCTTAAGTTATTAGGCTAAGGTAATTTTTTTTTCCAACACCTATAATTTATCTAGGCCGACGTTTTTATTTTTTTTCCCTCAAAAAAGGAGCAAACTTTCATTGATATATGGAAAAACAAGGACACCAAAAAAATGCCCCCCGAAAGGGTTGCCACCCCCACTCCTCTCCCAATTGGAGCTTACCACGCAGTAACCACTCCAATAGGTTGAGGACTACCTTTTTCTTATACTCTCAAGGGTTGGCTGCAATTTCATTTTTTGCTCTTGATCAATTGCTCATTCTCATACAGGTCTTTTGCGCCAGGTGTGTTGGATAAGGATGTATTTGGTCTTCAGACATTGCAACATCTAATGCGTATGACCCGAACGTGGGATTCAACTATGTCAATGATACCAAAAGGTGGTGACACCATCTGGGGTGACCTTGATTGGTCACCTGAAGAATATATAAACTGTGGAGCAAAGAAGTTCAAAAACAATGATAGCTATTCTGCAGAAAAAAAGGGGCATGGAAGTCCGGATTCCAAAAAACGTAAGAATTATGGAAGAATACTATCATTTGGAAACGATGTAGCTGAGACTCATTCCTTAAAGATGGAGAGAGCTGATTTCAGGGTAAAGTTTTCATTTGACTTTTATATTTGTGTGTCACAAAATTGTTTAAATCTATTCTATCTTTTTAAACCTACGGTTTGCTACATAATGCATTTAGTTTATAGTGATATTTCTGAAATGGCGAGAAGGTAAGTGGATGATTAAGTGGAAGATGCTGCCTGGATTTTTCCTAAAGAGTAGTAGACATAACCTTGATACTGCAGTGAAGTCGTGTATACCTGCATATTCTCACTATTTATGGATCCTTGTCTTTTTTTAAAACTATTCTATTGCAGTCAAATATTATATAAGCACAAGCGTGTATATGAGAGACTGATTGTTGTTTTAATGTTATATCTTAAGTTCTTGAATCCTTGCCATCAGATTCGAACCTCTGTTCTGCTTTTAAGTTTTTTGTTGCAGTCATTTGGAATTGAAATATTTCTATGCCCTCAAGGTCCTTGATACTATATGTTACAGTTGTTCACTGTCTATATTCGTGCATTTATTGTTTGTTTTAATTGTACTTGTCTTATGACTTTGTTATTTGCAGGAAGCTACTAAGGGTAAGAACCTTGCAAATACAACCAACTGTGATGTATGGACAGAGTACCATGAAATGAATGTTGAGGATGTCAAAGTTGTTTCCGATTACAAAGTATATACGGCTGGATCAGTTTTAGATCTGCTTCATTTTGTTGCTCCAAAATTAATGGCTCGTGGTGGTGCTCATTTCTCCCATGGAATTGCTGACAATTTGGAAGACCCAAAGTACCAACATTACAAATATTGGTCAAACCCCTTGGAAACTAAGTGAGATTTTACAACTATAATCTTTGTCTTTTCAATAGTATTTTCTTTATGACTAACTTCAATTTTTTCCCTTGTGCCCCTGTTTTGAATTAATGGAACACTCAATTGTTTTCCACACATTGTAATTAGTATTAAATTTAAATTATGTTACATAGTGTGTGTGCCGTGCATCACTGCTGCAGTATGGAAAACCGAGCGATATGACGATTTTTAACTCACTAGTTACTGATTAAAGGGAACACCCTTGACTATGCAATGTATTCATAAAAAAATTCTGGTTTGATTCAACTGAAACTCGTACTTGATACCTAACTCACTCAACTGCTTTTCAGATTACCAGATGCTCCAGAAATGGAAATATATTCTATGTATGGTGTTGGAATTCCTACAGAAAGAGCATACGTGTACAAGTTAACTCCAGTTGCTGAGTGCTACATTCCCTTTCAAATAGACTCCTCCGCTGAGGGTGAAGGGGATGACTCCTGCCTGAAAGGTGGAGTATTCTCTACAGATGGAGATGAAACAGTTCCAGTTCTAAGTGCAGGTTTCATGTGTGCAAAAGGTTGGCGCAGGAAAACCCGGTTCAATCCTTCAGGCATTCATACTTATATAAGGGAATACAACCATGCCCCGCCAACTAATCTTCTCGAGGGCAGGGGCACCCAAAGTGGGGCACATGTTGATATAATGGGCAACTTTGCGTTGATAGAAGACATTTTAAGAGTTGCAGCAGGGGCTACCGGAGAGGATCTGGGTGGCGATCAAGTGTACTCTGACATCTTCGAATGGTCCAAGAAAATTAAGTTGCAACTCTAAATTTAGACAGTGAGTATTTTAAAGGTTTTTGTTTTCTTTTAGATTATCAATATTATTAAAAACTTTCCTATCCAAAAAAATAAAATAAATCAAACTACAATGTGTTAAAAACCTTTGGTTTCTGCTGCAGATAAAAAAAAATTGTGATCTTCTTAAATTGTTGGATGACCCTGATGATGCGTCAAGTGGATTAAATCGTTTACCGCTGCCATATGTTAGCCGTGAAAGCAGTTCACTACAAGAAATGCGGAAAAAAAATTCCCTTGAACCATCTTTCTCCAAAAAAAAAGAAAAAGAAAATACTGATCCATTGTATTTATAATCTTTACATACCTTAGGCTAGAGATTATCTCAGCTTCAGGATTCCACTTTTTATATTCTCTCCGGCAGAGTATATATGAAATTTTGAGTATTCAATTGATTCTTTTAAATCTTTCCCTCATTTGTTTACCTTACTGTAGGTTGCTTTTTCATGCTTTAGGCTTAATCAGCAAACTCTTTAATACAAAGGTATACTTGACATGGTCATGGTCTGGTTCTTTCATTCTTAAATTTGTATTTGATTCTATTCCTTGTTTTTGTCTACTTTTGATAGCTTGAGACTATCAAAGTTGAAAATTAATTTGACTATTATTCTTTACAATCTCAATATGTTTCACGAACAATAAAAATTCAACATTAAAAAAAAAAAAAACTTTTTTTTAGAGTTAAATGCAATTCACCCTTATACTTTATATTTGTTAAATCATACCTCTACATATTTTTAAAAAACACTATTTTACACTTTAATAAAATGGTAAATCACACCCTTCTATTAATTAATTTTAATGAAATTGAGACACATACATATTCTATATATATCATGTGTTTCAATACCATTAAAAATAATGGAAATTTTGAACATATGAGTGTGACTAATGGATTTTACATCTAAGTAACCTTGCGGTTTATTCTTAATACCTTTAAAAATAATGGAAATTTTGAAATTCTTTTGTTATTTTTCAATAACCATGAACTTCATTAAAATTATGAAGCTTGTAAGCATTATTTTTAAAATATTGGATGGTCAGAGATTTGATTATTTTAATTATTTTCAAAATTACATAGGATTATGTAATCGTTGGGTTTAACTGTTTTTTTAAACGTCAAGAGTTTTTTTCTTAAGAAGAATTTATGGTATATAGCTTTATTTCGGCTTTTTGTGTGATATGCTAGTCTAATACTACGTACATTACATAAGTAGTCAATTTTTTGACATATAAAATTTCTTGACTATATATTATAACTTGCATATATCAATTTCGCTAGATATTTACTAAATCAAACAAACCTTGTTAAATCAATAGACCGATCAAGAGATAAAAGAAAAAAAGAAATTGAGATTTACTACATTGAACTTTATAATACCAACCAAAATATTGATTTTCATATACGGTAAAATCAGCCGAAGAGTTTGAGACTTGCTCGCACTCTAACTTTTGAAATATTTTCCTTAAAAAAATGGAAATATGATGTTATACTCAACATCTCAAATGCTTCATATTTTTTATAGTTTAGTTTGGTTCTTTCGAATTTCTTTTTCCATCTCCCTTTTAACTTGCTTCCCATCTTCATCTTGTAATTTTAATGGTTATCGATATATCTTAGTTTTTACATGTGTATTTTAGTTTTTTATAACCTTGATATGTAATGAGTGAAAAATATTGTCTTTTTGACTTTGAAAAAGCTCCTTCCCCATCTATCCTGATAACTTGAAATAACATAAAGCTATTGTTAGATCCTAAATTATCATCAGCTAGTGAAATGTCTACATACTCACACAAACAAAATTTAAAATGAAATAAAATGCATCAAGAAAGTTAGAAACGACCCATTCCTTATAAGATTATAGGGTAAAGTACCTTTTTAGTCCATCATGTTTATTTGGTCCCGTATTTTTAATTTGTGTATAAGTGGTCTCTGAATTTTGAACGTTGCATGTATTTGGTACATGAGATGAACAAAATTAGATTCGTGATGAACATTTTTGGTCATCTCTTTTAGGACTTAGGGATAATCAATATATTTATTTATTAATTATATGAGACCCACTGATTTATTTTTAACCAATAAAAAATGAACACAGATGGATATCAGAGCAGTGTATCGTGAGTATTGAGTATTTTCCTTTTTAAAATATTTAAACACATTCGTCATTTTTTTAATAATAATAATAATAAAAAAAAAAACACAGACATTCCCCTGAACCTGAACTCAACTCCTCTCACAAACCGCTATAAATACACAGAACAATCAAATAATACTCCTTTTCCATTTCCGTAACTCTCGTAGCGATGGTTTTGAATGAGGAAACTCACGAACTGCTATACATTGAATCGACTGAGCCTGCGTCTGACGGTGAGTAATTCCTTGCTTTCTTCCATTTTCCATTGAAAATTCAATTCCTGTTTTCATCAAATCAGATTCCTGTGATTTCCTTGGTGTTTTCCCTTTCTTATTTTGTTTGTTTGTTTGTTGACATTTTAGATTAATATGTAAATTAAATTCGTAACTATACGTTCTTCTCCTTTCAATCTCCGATATTGGAATGGGAATTGAATGCAGATGATGAAGTTGTATATATAATCGAACCGGGAACCAGAAACAAATTTAAACTTGATTCAGGAGTCAGAATCAGACCCATGGTGGATCTTTTTTTCAAGATTCATCAATTATGTAGAACAGGCTTGATCAAAGCATTGACAACTGGTGACTTTTTCTTTTCTTTTCTTTTTCATTTTCATATTTATATATTTAATTTTTCCCTCATTGAAATTTCCTGTTTTCATCAGACATTCATAAACTACGATCTGCCATCCAATCATATTCAGATTTAGATTTCGGTGAGTAATCTTTCTTTGAATACATGTCTTTCATATCATAATGGTTGTATTTATACACACTCTCTAACTAACACCTAACAAACTAGTAACATCTCTAATAATATGAGTTTGTATTTATCATTCTAACACTCTCCTTTCTTTCTTTGGGATTTCAATGTTGAATCATAAATGGAAGAAAGATTGGTATGAAAATAATGGAAAATAATTATTTTTTTCTTTCTCAATTTTTTTTTTTTGTGCTTTGGGTTAATTTTAAGCTTATTGGTTTCACAATTTTTTTTTTTTGATAAATCTTGTGGGATCATCTCTTAGTTATTTTGGTAGAGATAGGTGCATTGATTTTACTGAAAGTTAGTATTTAAACCAACTAATTTTGTCAATTTTAAATGAATTTTGTCGATTTCTCAACACTCAATACTATAATCTTGTCTTTTTTTTTTCAGTAGGCACAACCTATCCTTTTCATTTTTTAAATAAAAAGAAACTCTAATTCACAACCCCTTTTATGTTGTCATGTAGATGTTTGCCTTCATGGACTTGATAACGGAAACTGGAAGTTGGCTCCGTTTCCCATGAAGCCTTTTGATCACTCTGTAGTAGGAGTTATCCTTCCAAAAGACAATGGGATAACACAAGATGATTGGTTATCCATTGTGGCTGAGCGATGTGATACATGGCTACTTTCCCTCGCCATTTGTGGGAGTGATGGCCATTTGCTTGAATTCCTGAGGTATCATTATTCCTTTACATTTTGTATCTGCCATTTAAATACAAAGCCTTTCGAAAGTTTAGTTGTTAAAATTCAAGAAATTTAGACCTAAACTATAGTTTGTCTTTCATTTTGAATGTTCAGGCAACTGCTTATAAGCATGATAAATGACATGCCAACAATTCATCATACTATAACTAATCCTCTTGCATTGACGAAGTGTGAGTAATTCCTTTCTTTTTCCATTGAAAATGTTAGGAATATAGTATGGGCACATGAGTAAATAATTAGGAGTTCTTTGGGTTATGGTGGTTATAACTGGAGTTTGTTCCATGGGGGTTTGGTATCAAAATATTGAGTGTAGTAGTTTTGTGACTATTGGGGGAGAGAGTTAATGCTAGTTTTAAAAGAGATTTTTTTTGATGGAATAATCGGTTCCGCAGTCGGGATTTAGTTTTAAAAGAGAAATTGTACAGAAGAGTTTGATTAATTTTTAAAGTGACACTTTTTTGCTTTCTTAATCTCGTTTTTGTTTTTGTGTTGTTTCAGTCTTTATATAGTAGAGATAAATATATATAATTGAATATTAACTGTCTGTATTGAAACTATCAAAGATAGAAATTAAAGATCAGTTTTTTTGTTTAATATTTAGCAGTAATAAAAGTTGTTATATAAAATATTGAATATCATTAATACATTTGTCTATATTTCCATTAAATATTAATTTATACATAACTATAATAAATGTTAATCGAAAATTAGAGAGGAGTAAAAGGAGAAATAAAAAATAGACATCCACCGGAAATAAATATACCTTATATTTTCTTTCTTGCCCAGTCACACTATACAATACACAATATAATCAATTTTATTTTTCCCCTTTCGTTACTCTTGTAGGGATTGCTCTTAATCAGACTCTAGCAATTGTAATCTCCAATCTCGGACTGAAAGAGAAAACTCTTGAACAGCGAATCGATGAATTGAATAAGGGTGAGTAATTCCTTTCTTTCTATACAATTCAACACAAGTACAATCAATCTAATTTTTTTCCCCTTCTGTAACTGTCATAGCGATGCCTTTGAATGAAGCTGCAATCGCCATTCTTCAACCGACTGAGAAAGTTCCTGAACAGCTCTCCCACCTGTTCCTTGGATACGATAAATATGAATGGGCTAAGTGTGAGTAATTTTTTTTTATCCTTTTCATTGAATTCAATTCCTGTTTTCATCCAATCAGATTCCTATGATTTCCTTGGTTTTACCTTTTTTTTTTTTAATTGTTTGTTTGTAGAAATTTCAGATTAATATGTAAATTCATCCATAACCATTCTTATTTTTTTTTTTCTCTAATCTCCGATGTAATTGGAATTGGAATTCAATTTCTGCAGGTGGTGAATTTGGATTAATACTCAAAACCAGAACCAAACGCAAATTCTCACCACTTAGTAAAGATGAATGTGTTAGACCCAGAATCAGACCCACGGCCGATATAATGTTTTTGTGCCTTCAATCACGTAGAACAGCCTTGATCAAAGCATTGACAACTGGTGACTATTTCTTTTCCTTTTATTTTTATATTTAATTTTCAATTTTTTTTTTCTCATTGAAATTTCCTATTTTCATCAGACATTCATCAGCTACAATCTGCCATCCAATCATTTTCAGATTCTGGTGAGTAATCTATCTCCTCTCTTTCTTTCTTTCTTTTGGGATTTCAATGTTGAATCATGAACTGAAGAAAGATAGGTATGAAAATAATGGAAACAATTTCTCTCTTAATTTATTTTTACCCAATCTGTATCATAATATTGATATTTTTTTCAAATAAATCTCATGGGATCATCTCTCATTTATTTTGGTGGAGACTGATGCATTAATTTTCTTAATAGTTACTATTTTAAATCAATTAATTTTGCCAATTTTAAATTGATTCAGTCGATTTCTCAACACTCAATACTATAATCTTGTCTTTTGTTTTTGGAGTTGGCACAACCAATGCTTTTCATTTTTTTATTATATAAAAAACTTAACTGGAAGGATGCTTATCCCAAAAAGGTTAAAATGCATATTTGGGCCATTTTCCATGGTGGCCTAAATACCTGTGATAAACTCCAAAGGAGATTTTCTAAGATGGCTCTTAGTCCCAGTCGCTGTGCCCTTTGCTGTTTGGATGAGGAGACTCCGATGCATCTTTTTTGGAATTGTTCTTTTACCTCTTCCCTTTGGAGATCCATTTTCAAGATTTTCAATTACCGAAATTCGAGTCTTGCTTTCTTCCTCAGTGGCTGCATGGTTTGTTGTGTGGTGTTAAGCTTAAGAAGCAAGTTTTAATCTTCTGGCGCAACGCTATCCGGGCCCTTCTTTGGCTAGTTTGGTGGGAGAGGAACAATATGATTTTCAATGAGAAATGCTCAGATTTTTAGCTGATTTTGGATCTTATTATTAGATTTAGTTCGTTGTGGTCGCCGTCGAAGTCTTTTGTAATTATTCACCTTCTCTCACTGCCCCCAATTGGAAAAAAAATTTGTAATCCTGGGGTGGCTCTTTTGTATGTTCTCTTTCATTTATCAATGAAATGTTTCTTATTAAAAAATTAACTGTAATTCACAACCTTTTTTATGTTGTCATGTAGATGTTTGCCTTCATGGACTTAATGACGGAAACTGGAAGTTGGCTCCATTTCCCACGGAGTCTATTGAGCAAGCTTTAATAGGAGTTATCCTTCCGAAAGACAATGGGATACCTCAAGAGGATTGGTTATCCCTTGTAGCTGAGCGATGTGATGCATGGCTACATTCTCTCGCCATGTTTGGGAGTGATGGAAGTTTGCTTGAATTCCAGAGGTACCATATTTCTTTACATTTTGTTTCTTGTGGTTTTTGGTTTGAATGCTACTTTATTGTATTGTCTTCAATTTTTGGTTTGGAATGAAATGCCTTTTGAGGTGCTTCTTAAAAAAATGTGCAGGCAAATGCTTATTAGCATGATAAATGACCTGCCAACAATTCATGATACTGTAACGAATCCTCTTGCACTGACTAAGTGTGAGTAATTCCTTTTTTTTTTCCATTGAAAATGTTAGGAATAGAGTAAAGGGTATATTAGTAAATAATTGGGAGTTCTTTAGGGTAATGGTGGATGTAAATAGAGTTTCTTGCAAGGACTTTGGTATCTAAATATTGAGTTGGTCCGTAAGTATTGGGGTAGATAAATATATATAATCAAATATTAATTGTAGGTATTAAAGTTATCAAAGGAAGAAATTAAAGATCAGTTGTTTAATATTTAGCAATAACAAAAGTTATTATTAGAATTAAAATATTTTTTTTGATAATAAACAACCGATTTTCATTGATGAATGAAAAGCCAAAAGAGGCCAAACAAGAAACAAAAAAGCTATCCAAAAGGAAGCGAAAAAAGAGGGGGCAAAACTACTTCAAACTGATTAAAATAGAATCTAACAACAGAAATCAACTAAGATTCTTGGAACACCACAAAAACTAGGACTGGACTACAAAGCAGATCTTGAAAGAGGCTCCTAATAGCCAAAGCCCTAAGCCCCCTCACAAACCAGCAGAGAAAAAACAACCACCTCCTAGAGAAAGACAAAGTCTGGAACAAGACTACGAAAAAAATCTCTAACCAGGCTACTTTGGACCTTGCCCCTAGGCCTCGCACAAACCAGTTGAGAATCTTCATTCACAACCCACATCGACCCTATGGAGAGAAGTCTTAGAAGCCTTGGATCTCTCATAATTAACTAAGCCCCTTCAGCTCTCTTTTGCCTCTAGTATCTGGTGTCTTGGAAATCTGAATAGAGTTACCTTTCGAGATTGGAGCAATAGAAGCATCTGTAGTTCTAAGCCAATCTGCCAATTTAAATCTTTTCAACCCTCCACAATCAACAAACTCAATGAAAGTACCCTCACCAACCTCTGCTATTTCAGGAGAAATCTCCAAAAGGGCTAAAGTTTCTGAGTTTGCTTGCTGTCTATTCTGATTAGCCTTTGATCTCTTCTTTCTTCGGTGGATGATAGTGGCTTCAGTAGCTTTCAACCAATCCTCCAAAGGCATTCCCCCCTCCCCTTTGAGATCTTTGAAGATAATGAAAGATCCCATCTCCTTTTCCATCCCAGCATCATAATCATCAGTGACAATATCCTGAGAAGTGGCGTTTAGCTGAAAATCCCGTGGAATTTCTTGGGTTTCTAGAGCAAGAACAGTTTCCTGTGACAGGCATATAGTAGACTCCCTACTAATCTCCCCTATAGTATCCTCTTCCTCATGGTGATCTGTATCATAAAGTCTGTTAAGAGACAAGTCTTCTAGAAGATCTTCATTTAAGAGAGGCTTTAAGTTAACACAACTATCTTCTCCAAACTCACTTTCAGCTTGAGGACTAGAGTAATAGACCTCTGGGTATGAATCTGATTCTTGACCTTTGGAGTAATCAGTGGTATGTTTTATCTCACCACTTCTAAACAAGATGCGTGTAGGAGTCTTGTTGCTAGGGTTTTTTTCTTTTAGAAAGGCCCTTAACATTCTCCAGGGGATTTCATCTTATCCTTTTCCACTTGCCCTGAAAAACTACTGCCAGCAGCACGGGCCAAAGTAGGGGACTGCTGACCAGCCACCCTAGATATAGGCTCATTTTCAGACTGATTGTCCAAAGTTTCCTCAAAACACTCAAAAAGGTGACCAGAGTCCTCCACAACCCTTTCTACAGACTTTTCAAACACTTTACTCGAATTTCCCGTCTCAAAAGTGGTGTCTTTCCCCAAAAACTGTCTGCCATCCCCATGTTGCACAGGAAAACAGTGTTCTGGCACAACCGCTTGTGACAGATGAGAGAGGAACTGTTGATGAACAGCAATGGATTGTTGAGGAATATGATTCCGAGACAGTCTTTTACCAATCTCTTTCCAGTTGTCTCTCAAATTGTCCATTGGATAAGAACCACTTTGACCATCAACTCCGGTGAGAGGAGAGATCTTTTTCTGATTGGGGAACCCATGCTTTGCCGGTTGAAATTTTTCCAGCAACTTCCAATCTTGAAAAGCCACCACATTGGCCATGAAACCAACGCCCTCTGAATTCTTCACCTCTATTTCTGCTGGGATGAAACCACAAGAATTAGCTCTAACCTGGATTAGAGCTTCAAAGCAACCAACCCTGCTTATGGTACTATTAGAGCATTTAATAAATCCACCACACAGATCTCCAATAACTCTGAAAACATCCATTCCCCAATAAATAAGGGGAATATTCCTCAACTTGATCCAACCACCATATGAGGGTGTTTGGAGCTATCCCAAAACTCAAACTTTAATGTGATTCCTTCATATGTGGATCAAAACTGACTACTACATAAATTAGATGCCATCTCTGCACTTGGGCATTTTAAGAGAGCTTTATGAGGGTGAAAAGGATTGATTTCAAATCTCTCAATACCTGACCACTTCTTAATATTCTGGAGCACTTTCCCCCAAACATCATGAAAGCATCTTCTTGTTACTACAATGGTGTCTTTAAGGTTAAGAGGTGGGACATCCTGGCTAGAGACATCAAAAGCCTTAGTAGCCAGGGGTTGGCTTGAACTTGGTATCTTTCTGACCTCCTGAAGAGGTTTAGTCTTCACAGCTCAGCAAAGGACGTGGATCTTCTAATGTAGGCTTGCTTCTTGGGCTTAGATAACACCTCCTCTTTTTTAATCTCATAGTTTCCATCTATGAGGTTGATAAATTTCCTCCAACCCTGTTTGTTGACCCCCGCTGGGATAAACTAATTGGACTAATCTCCATTCGAAGACACCTTAGATACATCCGCAAAAGTCCCTCTCCTATTAGTAACTTTATGGACCCAAACAGTACCATTGTCACAATCTCTTTGCATAAATTTTTTTTGGTTGTTAGGTCTATCTATCAGCATGTCTATGGCATCTCTAATCCATACCACCATTTGAGGTTCTAACGAAATTGCAAACCATTTATCCCTATTTTTTTTTCTCTCAAGAGAGCTTTCCCCTTCTTGACCATTTTATTAGGTCCAGATAAGAAAACTTTACTATCTATTCTACATCTACTCTCTAAAGAGAACGCCATGAGCTACCGGCTAGCAAGTAACTAGGAACCAAGCGAGCATGAAGGAGAAGAAAAGGGGAAGTTAAGAGAAAGAAAAGTTCAGGTTGAAATAGAAGAGATCAGGGATGGCAAGGGCGCCACCCTGATCGGCGGGGAGGGGCAGCCCTCCTCCGGTGTGAAAAGACACCGGGGGCTTCAAAAGAAACTTTCCTCGGTAAAGGTGCTTGAGAGCATTTCAGGCCTATCTTCAAAATTACAATGGTTTCTTGGCATTTTTAGAATTAAAATATTGAATATCATTAATACATTTTTTTCCTTTCATAATAGGTGGCCCGCATACTTGTAATTAGGTGGTGGGCGGGTTGATGGGTAGTGGGGTATATGGTATACCAAGCTTTTATGGCTTTTGGTTTGTTTAGCCACTTTATTGTATTGTAATGTTTTTTTCTTTTCTTCTTTCATTATTTTAATGAAATGATCTTGTGAGGTGCTTTTATTAAAAAAAAATTATCTTTTTTTTATCAATAAATATTAATTTATACAAACTAGAATAAATGTTAATCGAAAATTAGAGAGGAGTTAAAGGGGAAATACAAAATAGACAACCACCGAAACTCCAACTCCTGAATTGCTATAAATATATCTTCCATTTTCTCCTCAGTACCACTACACACTACACAATACACAATACATTCAATTTTATTTTTCCCCCCTTCTGTGTAACTCTTGTAGGGATGGCTTTGAATGAAACCATAGAAATTACAATCTCCAATTTCAAAGTGAACGAGAAAACTCCTGAAAAGCGAACCGATGAATTGACCAAGGGTGAGTAATTCTTTTGTTTCTATACAATTCAATTATATACAAATACTACCAATCTAATTTTTTCCCTTCCATAACTCTCCTAGCGATGCCTTTGAATGAAGTTGCGATCTCCAATCTTCCACCGGATGAGAAAATTACTGAACAACTCTTCCACCCGTTCTTTGGAAACAATGAATATGAATGGGCCAAGTGTGAGTGATTCCTCTCTCTTTTTTCATTGAAATTTCAGTTCCTGTTTCCATCAAATCAGATTCCTGTGATTTTCCCTTTTTTTGGTTTGTTGTGATTTCAGATTAATATGTAAATTTATTCATAACTATTCTTTCTTTTTTCTCTAATCTCCGATGTACTTGAAACTGGAATTGAATTGAATGCAGTGGGTGAATTTGGATTTATACTCAAACTCAGAACCGGAACAAAATCCGAACCAGGTAGTGAAGGTGTATGTGGATTAGGACCCAGAACCAGAGCCACAATGGACATACTGTTCACGTGCCTTCAATCTCGGAGAACAGCCTTGATCAAAGCATTGACAACTGGTGTGTGTTTCTTTTCTTTTTCCTTTTCTTTTTCTTTTTCTTTTCTTTTTCATTGAAATTTCCTGTTTTCATCAGACTTTCATCAACTAGAATGTGCAATCCAATCATTTTTAAATTCCGGTGAGTAATCTCTCTACTTTCTCTCTCTCTCTTTTGGGATTTTAATGTTGATTCAACTGAAGAAAGATAGGTATGGAGATTATAGAAATAATTTTTTTCTTTCTCAATTTTTTTGTGCTTTGGGTTCTTAGCCAATCGGTATTAATTTTTTTGATAAATTTTGTGGGATCATCTCTTAGTTATTTTGGTAGAGATTGATGCATCAATTTTCTTAAGAGTTGGTAATTAAAATCAACTAATTTTGTCAATTTTAAATTCAAATTTGTCGATTTTTTAACACTCAATAATAATCTTGTCAATTTTTTTGTTTGAGTTGGCACAACTCATCCTTTTCTTTTTTTTATAAAGACTCTAATTCACAACCCCTTTTATGTTGCCATGTAGATGTTTGCCTCCATGGACTTAATGACGGAACCTGGAAGTTGGCTCCATTTCCCATGGAGCCTACTGAGCAAGCTTTAGTGGGAGTTCTCCTTCCAAAAGACGATGGGATAATGGAAGAGAATTGGTTATCCCTTGCGGCTGAGCGGTGTGATGCATGGCTATATTCCCTCGCCATTTTTGGGAGTGATGGCCATTTGACCAAATTCCAGATGTATCATATTCCTTAACATTTTTTTATCTTCCATTTAAATACGAAGTCTTTCAAAATTTAAGGAGTAATGTGACATAAATCTTAAATTTCAAGAAGTTAATTGAGATCTAGACCTAAACTATATTTTGACTTTCGTTTTGAATGTGCAGGCAAATGCTTTTTAGCATGTTAGATGATGGCCTGCCAACAGTTTATGAGGCTGTAACATCTTCTCCTCTTGTATTGACCGACTGTGAGTAATTCCTTTCTTTTTCAATGAAAATGTTAGGAATATTGTAAGGGCACATGAGTAAATAATTAGGAGTTCTTTAGGGTAATGGTGGTTATAAATAGAGTTTGCTGTAAGGGGTTTGGTATTAAATATTTAGTATAGTATTCTTGTGACTATTGGGAAGAAAGTTAAGCCTCTTTAGAAGCTTACCAACCTTTGTATTTTTCTATTTTCATATCAATATATTTTTGTTCCTATTAGAAAATTCTTGTTTTCATCATTTTTTTGGGTAATATCAATGCAGTATTTGGATTAGACCCCGAAACCAGACCAAATGTTAGATTAATTAGAGAAACGATGAAATTGCTGTTCAAGAGGTTTCAATCACGTAGAAAAGCTTTGATAAAAGCATTGACAACTGGTGAATAATTCTTTTCTTTTCTCCTTCTCTCTCTTCTTTTATTTTATTTTCATTGAAATTTCCTGTTTTCATCAGACATTCAACAACTTCAATCTTCCATCCAGTCATTTTCAGATTCCGGTGAGTCATCTCTCTCCTATGTTTCTTTCTTTCTTTCTCATTTTGGGTCATAAAGTGAAGAAAGAAAGGTATGAAAATAATGGGAATGAATTCTTTCTTTCTGTAAATTTTTTGTGTGTTTGTTTTGATTTACTTTGGGAATAATTTTTAGCCGGTTGGTATCACAATGTTTTTTTTTTTTTTGATAAATCTTGTGGGACTCTTAGTTATTTTTGTAGCGATTGATTGATACATTTAGTTGTGTATTTCACAACCCTTTTTATGTTGTCATGTAGATGTTTGCCTTCATGGACTTAGTAATAGAAAGTGGAAGGTTGCTCCATTTTCCATGGAGCCTATTGGGCCAGCTGGAGTAGGAGTTACCCTTCCTAAAGACTATGAGGTAACTCGAGAGGGTTGGATATCCCTCGTGGCTGTGCGATGTGATGCATGGCTACTTTCAGTCGCCATTTCGGAGAGTGATCGGTATCGTGTTTTGAACAAAGTCATGAGGTATATCACATTCCTTAACCTTTTGTTTGTGCCATTTAAATACTAATTCTTTCAAAGGATTAAAGTGACATAAATGTCAGAATTCAACAAATTGAGATCTAGATCTAAACTATATTTTGACTTTCATTTTTTAATATGTAGGCAAAATCTTTTTAGGATGATGAATGAAGTGCCAACAATTTATGCGACTGTAACTAATGAATCTGAATGACTTGCAAGCCAGAGATCAGCTGGATGGTTTTTGGATTCGATGACGTTTTCTTATTTGAAACAATAGTTTGACCGTTTTTAAATCTCTACTGTTATCGATTTGGAATACGCATGCAGGCTAGAACTTGTTAGCATGATAAAGGAGCTACCAAGTGACTGACTCTATGTCACTTGATGACTGTTAACTGTTTGCATATTTCATATAATAGTTTGCGTCTTTTTTAAATCTCTAGTCTTAGCACCTTTCATAGATATTTTTGTCAGTCTAAACATTAATTTCACACCTGACACAACTGCTTTAGTTGGGTTTTGTTTCATGATGAACCTTAGATGATTCCTGGAGCTGAAATTTTCAGATCTTATTTTTGTTTTTGTCATTTTGTGGTTGGATAAGCTATTAAAATGAATTTTGTTTAGATTTCTCTTAATGAGCTAAGTTTGTGTTACTGATTCTGTGAGTCATCTATATTTTTTAATTGTAGAAACATGTAGTCTTATGTTTGCCAGAATGATTATATGTCTAAGCCTTGTGATATTGGTGAAATGACTTGTGTTAATTATGGCGATTTATCCATTTTATTAAAAAATAGTTAAATTGTACGTGCGTTGCGCGTATAAGGTAATAACACTCTACTTTCTTTTGTTTGGGACTTCAATGTTGAATCATCATAAATGGTCAATAAAGGTATGGAAATAATTTCTTGTGCTTTGGGTTTCACAATTTTTTTTTTATAAATCTTGTGGGATCATCCCTTAGTTATTTTGGTAGAGATAGATGCATTAATTTTATTTAGAGTTAGTATTTTAAATAAACTAATTTTGTCAAATTTAAATCGATTTCTCAACACTCATTACTATAATCTTGTCAAATGTTTTTTTGGAGTAGGCACAACCTATTCTTTTCATTTTTTTAGGGTAAAATGCAAATAAGACCCTTGTGGTTTTTGCCAAAGCATGAACACCTCATGTAGTTTGAAAATGGCAAATCATACCCTTGTAACGCCATTAATTTTCTTTTAGCCATAACTTTCTTATTTCAACTTCGATTTGGATGATTGGAATCCTCATTTAAAGCGATCACTTCAAAACTTTGAAATTGTTAATAAATAAAAGAGTTTATTATCAATAAAATACGAGGTATGATTGATAACATCAATCCTTTTTGTTAGTGATGATTTAGAAGTTTCGAATAGTGCTCAAAATGAGGATTCCAAAACATCTTGAATAATTCAAATCAGAGTTCAAACGAAGAAGTTATGGCTAAAAGAAAATTAATGACGTTGGAGGGGAGGGGTCTCATTGGAATAATATGAAACCACAAGGGTATGATTTGCCATTTTCAAACCACATAGGTGTTCATGCATTTGGAAAAAACTATAGGGTCTTATTTGCATTTTACCCTCATTTTTAATAAAAAGAAACTCTAATTCACAACCCCTTTTATGTTGTCATGTAGATGTTTGCCTTCATGGACTTGATAACGGAAAATGGAAGTTGGCTCCATTTTCCACGGAGCCTATTGAGCACGCTATAGTAGGAGTTATCCTTCCAAAAGACAATGGGATAACACAAGAGGATTGGTTATCCCTTGTGGCTGATCGATGTGATGCATGGCTACTTTCCCTCACCATTGTTGGGAATGATGGCCAATTGCTTGAATTCCTGAGGTATCATATTCCTTTACATTTTGTATCTTCTATTTAAATACAAAGCCTTTCATGACATAAATGTTAAAATTCAAGAAGTAAATCGAGATTTAAACCTAAACTATATTTTGAATGTGCAGGCAACTGGTTATTAGCATGATAAATGACATGCCAACAATTCATGGGACTGTAACCTCTTGTGTACTTTCTGTCTTTGAAGATACGGAGAAGGCTTGTTTAGGAGTCTAATTTTTTTGATTCAGCCATTGACTAAGTGTGAGTAATTCCTTTCTTTTTCCATTGAAAATGTTAGGAATATATTATGAGTAAATAATTGGGAATTCGTTAGGTTAATGGTGGTTATAAATAACTAGAGTTTGTTCCAAGGGGTTTGCTATCTAAATTTTGAGTGTAGTAGTTTTGTGACTATTGGGGGTGAGTTAATGCTAGTTTTAAAAGAGATTTTTTTTTATGGAATGATTGGTTATGATTTAGTTTTAAAAGAAATAGTACAGAAGAGTTTGATTAATTTAAAAAGTGACATGTTTTTGTTCTCTTAATCTCGTTTTTGTTTTTATGTTGTTTTAGTCTTTTAATAAAGTAGAGATAGAGATTTTTTTTTGGGATAGAAAGATAAACTTTCATTAATCAATGGAAAAAAATTACAATGGATGAGAAATCCTCAAAACAGAAAATAAAAGCTGAAAGTAAAAAACTAATTAAAGAAAAGAATTCCATTTATAATACCAAGTATGCCACCAAGGATTTGCAACATCATTAAAAATCCGTGAGTTCCTTTCTAACCAAACCAAGATATCACTTGCACATTTCCAGAAAGAAAGTCTCAACTTTAAACCTTTGAAAAGTCTCAAACCAAAATATCACTACCATTTTTTTGGAGGTACCCAACTTAAATCGAATTGACAAAGAAGCTTTTAGCAAAACGTTTTTGTAAATTCACAATGCATAAAAGGATGGGAGGCAGGTTCACAATCTCTTTAGCATAGAAAACAAATATGTGGTGACAAGCAAGTGAAGACAACCGTTTTTGAATAATATCCCTAGTGATGAGTTTTCCTAAAGAAAAAGTTCATAGGAAAAATTGAACTTTAGGTTGCAATCCGGGTAGCCAAATTGAGTGGAAATGATCAAAAGGGGAAGAACAATTGGTAAGGGAGTCAAAAAATGATTTACAAGAAAAAGAACCCGAAGAATGGGGGATCCAAGAAGAGTGAGGGAGAATAATGGGAGATGATGCCAAGCAAGCTTGAATATTTGAAGAACTCATCTTCTTTGAAGTTTCTATAAAAAGAAAGGTCCCAAGAATTAGTTTGAATATTAAAGAGAGAATAAATGGTAGAAAAGTGATTAGAAGTGATGCGATAAAGTAGAGGGAAAGAAGAAGAAAGGGTAGAGTTTGAAACCAAAGATCTTCCCAAAACCGGGTTAGAAGACTATTACCTGAATAATTTTAGATCAAAGAGCAAAAGAAGGAGCACATCTCGAAATGGCTTTCCAAGGACTACGGAGAGAGCTATTCTTGACTACCAAGAAATTCCAATTAAAGTTACAAGACCATATTTTTCTCTAATAAAAGTAGCCCAAAAAGAGTTTGATTTAGTAAAATATCTCCAAATCCATTTCCCAATTTTAATATAGTAGAGATAAATATATATAATTAAATATTAACTGTCTGTATTGAAACTATCAAAGGTAGGAATTAAAGACCGGTTGTTTAATATTTAGCAATAATAAAAGTTGTTATTAGAATTAAAATATTGAATATCATTAGTACATAACTATAATAAATGTTAATTGACAATTAGAGAGTAAAAGGGGAAATAAAAAATAGACATCCACCGAAACTCCAACTGCTGAAGTGCTATAAATATACCTTCTATTTTCTCTCTTGCCTAGTCTCACTATATAATACACAATACAATCAATTTAATTTTTCCCCTTCCCTAACTCTTGTAGGGATTGCTTTTAATGAAACTCTAGAAATTGCAATCTCCAATCTCGGACTGAAAGAGAAAACTCTTGAACAGCGAAGCGAATCAATGAATTGAATAAGGGTGAGTAATTCCTTTCTCTATATACAATTCACTTCAATACAAGTACAAACAATCTAATTTTTTTCCTATCTGTAACTCTCATAGCGATGCCTTTGAATGAAGCTGCAATCTCCATTCTTCAGCCGAGTGAGAACATTCCTTAACAGTCCTTCCACCTGTCCGATAAATATGAATGGGTTAAGTGTGAGTAAATTCCTTTCTATCCTTTACATTGCATTCAATTCCTGTTTTCATCAAATCAGATTCCTGTGATTTCCTTGTTTTTTCCCTTCTTATTTTGTTGACATTTCAGATTAATATGTAAATTCATTCATAACTATTCTTATTTTTTTCTCTAATCTTCTATGTAATTGGAATTGGAATTGGGATTCAATTGACTACATGTGGTGAATTTGGATTAATACTCAAACCCAGAACCTAACGCAAATTGAAACTAGGTAGTGAAGATGAATGTGGATTTAGACCCAGAATTAGACCCACGGCGGATATAATGTTCATGTGCCTTCAATCACGTAGAACAGCCTTGATCAAAGCATTGACAGCTGGTGACTATTTTTCCTTTTCTTTTTCTTTTTCTATTCTATTTTATTTTTCTCTCATTGAAATTTCCTATTTTCATCAAACATTCATTAGCTACAATCTTCCATCCAATCATTTTCAGATTCCAGTGAGTAATCTCTCTCCTCTTTTTCTATCTTTCTTTTGGGATTTCAATGTTAAATCATGAACTGAAGAAAGATAGGTGGGAAAATAATGGAATTTTTGTGCTTTGGGTTAATTTTTAGCCAATTGTTATCACAATATTGATTTTTTTTAATAAACTTCGTGGGATCATCTTTGGTTATTTTGGTGGAGACTGATGCATTAATTTTCTTAAGAGTTAGTATTCTAAATCAACTAATTTTGCCAATTTTAAATCAATCCTGTCGATTTCTCAACACTCAATACGATAATCTTGTTGTTTGTTTTTGTAGTTGGCACAACCTATGCGTTTCATTTTTCATTTTTATTTTTACATAAAAACTTGAATGTAATTGACAGCCACTTTTATGTTATCATGTAGATATTTTTACCTTCACGGACTTACTAACGGAAATTGGAAGTTGGCTCCATTTCCCACGGAGCCTATTGAGCAAGCTTTAATAGGAGTGATCCTTCTAAAAGACAATGGGATAATGCAAGAGGATTGGTTATCCCTTGTGGCTGAGCGATGTGATTTATGGCTACATTCCCTCGCCCTTTTTTGGGAGTGATGGCCATTTGCATGAATTCCAGAGGTACCATATTCCTTTACATTTTGTTTCTTGTGGTTGTGGCTTTTTGTTTGAATGCCACTTTATTGTATTGTCTTCAATTTTTCTTTCATTACATCAATGAAATGGCCTTAAAATGGCCTTTTGAGGTGTTTCAAAAAGAAAAAAATGTGCAAGCAAATGCTTATTAGCATGATAAATGACCTACCGACAATTCATGAGGCTAGTCCTCTTACATTGACCAAGTGTGAGTAATGGAAAGTATTAAAATATGATTTAAATATGGGACCCACTCCAAGCTGTCAATTTCTCCCAGCCAGCTAATCCTTAATTTTTCCTTGTCAGCTAATCCTTCCTTTTGGGTTTCCTAACAATAACTATTTCCTTATGTACAAATTATTACCGTTTCTTACTTTCCTTTTGTACATCCTTGGTTTAGTATTTTAGGGTTACATTAGCCTTTGTACATACATAATGCAATACAAAATTCTTATTTTATTCAAACTCACATGGTATCAGAGCTTTTGATGCTCCTGGATTAGTGTTTTTCTTTTCTTTTTATTCTGGGCCTTCATTGCCTAGTTGCTGCATCTGTTGCTCCGAAAAGATTCACGCATTGAAATCCAATTGTTGAACCTTTTTCCCTTCGCCTTCATTGTCATAGGAGATTTACTTTCTTCTTCATCAGCACCCTCTCTTTATTCCAAAATCAATTATCTCCACTGTTTTGCTATGTCTGATTTGGTGGAATCTTCTCATACAAATGAAGCACTTGTTCTGGAGACTTACAAAATCTTCACCCTAGTTACCGATTGGATGGTAAGAACTATCTAAAATGGTCTCAACTCGTGAAAACATTCTTGAAAGGCAAATGGAAGATCAGCCATATTCTGGGAACAGGACCTAAAATTGAAGATCCCAAATTTGATGCATGAGATGAAGAAGACGCTTTGATCATGTCTTGGCTTTGGAGTGCTATGATTCTGATAGGCCTCCAATACGCTTCACCTATAGTCGTAGAAAGGCCCAAGTCCATTAGGAATCTCTCTTGATAGGCTCGATCCTGTGAGCCTATTTAGAAGTGAGAGGGTGTGGGAAATCTGTCTGGGAGGGTGGGACCTTTATTGTAACGGTTTGTTGTGTGGGAGTGAGGGTTGGTAGCTAGTCTATTTATAGGTTGCTTCTTGGCTAGGTTAAGTAAGGAAGAATTAGGAAGTATTTCTTAGGGAGAGAGGCAGCCTATCGAATTGCTAGCCGTGTAACCTCGTTGCTTTGATTCAATAATATTTGCTCTCTTTGAGTAACATTCCTAACAGTGGTATCAGAGCTCTATCCGGGGCATGCCAGTCACTAGAAAAATGGATACTCGAATGGATACGTTGGAAGCTAGAATGGACGTGATGGATAAGAACTTAGCAGCGATTGCGGAGGGAGTAAAGCAAGCTTTGCAATGGAAAACAAACATGGAAAAATCCTCCATTGATGTACACAGCCCAGAAAATAAAGAAAAGGGCAAGGGGAGAATCGGGGAGGATGAAGTCGGGGAGTCCAGTGGACCGCGGTGTTTGGAGCAGAAAGGGAATGAAACCATTCTCATTAAGGTGGAGTTGTTACCATTTGAAGGTGAAGACCCCGATGGCTTGGTTTTTCAGGCGGGAAAGATGCTTTGAAATTAATCGAGTTTCTGAGCTGGAAAAGATGGAAATGGTGGTGCTGAGTTTGACGGGAGAAGCCTTGGCCTGGTTTCGCTGGACGGAAAGCAGGAAGCCGATGAAAACGTGGGTAAATTTCAAAGAAGCTTTACTGGCCCGTTTCCAGTCTACACAAGAAGATACCTTGTATGAGAGGCTTCTCGCTCTCAAGCAGGAGGGAAGCGTGAGAGATTATCGCCGGCGTTTTGAGGTATTGGCGGTGCCTCTGTCTGATATTCCCAGATTTTGTTTTAGAAGGGAATTTTAAAACAGGGTTAAATATGGAAATTCGGGCCGAACTCAAAGTTTTTAAGGCCGTGGGCTTAATTCCCATCATGGAAATGGCCCAGTCGGTTGAAGACCGAAATCAAATCCTACGTTTGAGTAAAGGGGGAACCTATTCTGGAATGGGCTGGTCTTATTCCCCCAACTCAGGCCCAATCACCACTACTAGACAAACTGTCCCTAGTCCAAATCGTACACACACTGCCCCAAATGAAAAAGCTGATGTGTCAGGAATCAAACTTGGTAACACGCAAAGGGGGGATTCCTCTTTTAAGAGGCTGTCTGATGCTGAATTAAAAAAAAGGAGAGAAAAAGGTCTCTGTTTTAGGTGTGATGAAAAGTATTCAGTAGGGCATAAATGCAAGAACAAGGAATTGAAACTCCTTATGGTTTTTGACGATCCTGAAGAAGATTTCGAAATGGCGAGTGAACAAGTTTTCAATCCTTCTCCAAGCGTAGTTGAGTTGTCTGTAAACTCAATAGTGGGAATCACTTCCCCACACACCATGAAAATTTCCGGGTTGATGCAAGGTCGTACGGTGATTGTCTTGATAGATTGCGGGGCTACCCACAACTTTGTATCCAAGAGTTTGGTGGAAGAGCTTAAGCTACCCACCGAGGAGATAGTTGAATTTGGGGTTCAACTTGGATCTGGGACTACTGTGAAAGGAGATAGGGTTGGAAAAGGGGTGGTGTTAGAACTTCCGGAGTTAAAAATCGTGGAAGACTTTTTAGTTTTAGATTTGGGAAGCTGTGAGGTTATTCTTGGGATGCAATGACTGGAAACACTTGGGGATATGCAGGTTAATTGGAAACAACTTACCATGCGGTTGAAGATAGGGGGTAACGAAGTGGTGTTGCATGGCGACCCGTCCCTCTGTAACTCATCGGTATCTCTCAAGGCTATGATTAAAGCCATTAAGAAAGAGGGAAATGGAGTCCTGTTGGAATGTAATACTCTCACTGTAACCACCACTCCCAGCACTGTACCAGCGAAAATACAAAGTCTCCTGAAGCAAGTCCACTCTGTTTTCACACCCCTCCCGGGGTTACCTCCTCCTCGGCCACATGACCACTCCATTATCCTCAAAGAGGGGACATCCCCTATAAACGTCAGGCCATATCGCTACCCTCAGATCCAGAAAGATGAGATCGAACGACTAATAGGGGAAATGATAGCGGCCGGAATCATCCAACACAGCCATAGTCCTTTTTCAAGTCCTGTACTTCTAGTGAAGAAGAAAGATGGAAGTTGGCGGTTTTGTGTGGATTATCGGGCTTTGAACAAGGAGACTATCCCGGACAAATTTCCAATTCCAGTGATTGATGAGTTGCTAGATGAACTCGGAGGAGCTGTGATCTTTACCAAACTGGATTTAAAATCCGAGTACCACCAAATCAGGGTGTGTCCGGAGGACATTCCAAAGACGGCGTTTCGAACACACAAAGGGCACTACGAGTTCCTAGTGATGCCTTTCGGCCTTACCAACGCCCCCTCCACTTTTCAGGCTTTGATGAACGAGGTATTGCGACCATTTCTCCAGAAATTCGCGCTAGTATTCTTCGATGATATTCTGGTTTACAGCCCTTCAATGGGGAACATCTAGTCCACTTGGCTTCAGTATTGGAGGTGCTAAAAGCCCACCAGCTGGTAGTGAATGTTAAAAAATGCAGTTTTGGACAACCATCCTTGGAATATCTGGGCCATATCATTTCAAGGGAAGGAGTAAAAGCTGATCCTTCCAAGATTCAAGCCATGCTTACCTGGCCAGAACCGAAAAATTTACGTGAGTTGCGTGGATTTCTGGGCTTAACGGGGTATTATCGAAAATTTGTTAAAAGATAGAGTGACATTGCTTGGCCTCTCACCAATCAGCTTAAAAAGGATCAGTTTGGATGGAATCCAGAGGCCACTTCAGCGTTTCAACTACTAAAGAAAACTTTGACCACCGTTCTTGTTTTGGCTCTCCCTGATTTCACCAAAGAATTTGTGATTGAGACCGATTCTTCCGAGTATGGGTTGGGGGCTGTGTTGATGCAAGAACAGCGACCAATTGCATTTTACAGCCAAGTTTTATCCAACCAGGCTCGATTGAAATCAATCCATGAGAAAGAACTCATGGCGATTGTGTTAGCTGTGCAAAAATGGCGTCCATATTTGTTGGGAAGAAATTTTTTGATCCGTAACGATCAGAAAAGTTTGAAACATTTACTGGAACAACGGCTAATCAGTTCCGAGCATCAGCGATGGCTTACCAAACTTCTCGGGTACAACTTTGATATTCACTACAAGGTTGGTCTGGAAAATAAGGCAGCAGATGCGCTTTCTCGGTTCTCTTCCAATGTCACACTCGCTGTCCTGTCCGTGGTGAAGGATGATTGTCTAGAGATAATTGTGAGGGATGGTCATAATGACCCCTTCCTGTCTAAACTTTGTGAGGGCATTATTTCGGGAAACAACAAGCTGGCCCATTTTTCGTTAGAAGGGGAATTTCTGAAATTCAAAGGGAGGTTGGTCATCCCAAAGAAATCCTCGGTGGTACTTCAATTAATGAGCTAGCAAAAGGACCTCTTCCCCAGCCACTTCTTGGGGATGCTATGGCTGCTGATCCCGAAATTCCAGGGTCGTTTCCCATGAATGTTTTGGGCCTTCGTACCAACACCCAAGCTGAACAGGAAGTGCTTATCAAGTGGCAGGGGCAAACCGCTGAAGATGTACATGGGTTGCCATGAAGGAAATTCTGGAAAAATTTCCCCAATTTCACCTTGAGGACAAGGTGAAAGTTTGGGCCGGGGGTATTGATAGGCCTCCAATACGCTTCACCTATAGTCGTAGAAAGGCCCAAGCCCATTAGGAATCTCTCTTGATAGGCTTGGTCCTGTGAGCCTATTTAGAAGTGAGAGAGTGTGGGAAATCTGTCTGGGAGGGTGGGACCTTTATTGTAACGGTTTGTTGTGTGGGAGTGTGGGCTGGTAGCTAGTATATTTATAGGCTGCTTCTTGGCTAGGTTAAGTAAGGAAGAATTAGGAAGTATTTCTTAGAGAGAGAGGCAGCCTATCGAATTGCTAGCCGTGTAACCTCGTTGCTTTGATTCAATAATATTTGCTCTCTTTGAGTAAGATTCCTAACAGATTCCTACAATTAGTGATACTTGTATGTTCCTCACTACAGCCAAGAAAATTTGGGTTATGATAAAACAAACATACTCCAAAGCACAAGATGCAGCTCAAATCTATGATATCAAAACCCGGATTGGTGCTACTAAACAAGGTACTTGTATTGTAACTGATTATGCTACTGTACTCGAGGCTTGTCGGCGACATCTCGGCAAAATGAGGTTGCCGATACCGATAAGGGGGGAAGAGTCGTTCTTCCGGAAAGTCGCCGGAATCGGCGAATGTCGGCGATGTCGTCAAAATGTCGCCGACACTGTGACATTTGAACCCTTGCAGCAAAGTTAGGGAAGAGAGGGGGGAGGCGGCTGAGAGTTAGAGAGATTGACATTAGGGTTTTTTTTTATTAGATATGTGGTATTGAATGCCCTAGGGTTTGGGTTGGGCTTTTATTTGGGCCTGAGAAGTTAAAAGGGCTATTACTTATAAGTTTTTTATAGAGATAATTTTTCTAAATTTGAAATTATAATATTTTACTATTTAAATAAGTGAGTTTTTTTTATAATATTGAAAAATAAGTCCGATACTTACTCAATTTTTCAAAATTTCTTTCAAAGGATTAAAATACAATTTGGGGTTGAATTTAAAAGGATAAGGTCTGATAATGCTAGAGATTACTTTAATCAATTTTTTACTCATTTTTTTTTAACAAAATGGAATTATTCATGAATCTTCTTGTGTGAATACTCCCCAACAAAATGGCTTAGCAGAAAGAAAAATTGGGCTCTTGTTGTCAATTACCCGTGCAATTTTATTTCAAAAAAATGTTCCTAAAAATTATTGGGGGGAGGTTGTTTTAACTGTTACTCATCTTATCAATCGACTAGCTACAAGAGTTTTGAACACTCATACCTCGATTGAAACCCTTTCCAAAAATTTTTCGGACACTCGCATTAATACTAATCTTACCCCTAAGATTTTTGGATGTATAGCCTATGTTCATATCCATTCTCATCAACGTAGTAAATTGGATCCTCGGGCTCTAAAATATTTTTTTTAGGGTATTCACAAACTCAGAAAGGGTATAAATGTTATCAACCCCCTACTCAACGAATCTTTGTTTCTATTGATGTCACGTTTGATGAGAACACTGCCTTTTTTCCCCCACCTTCTCTTCAGGGGGAGAATATGACCAAAGAGAAGGTTGAAGAAGACCAATACCAATTCTTAGAATTCTCTCAAGAATTCTTTTCTACACCTACACACCCTGAACCACCAAACAAAGTTGATGTACCTTTGCAAGTGTATTCAAGAAGACATAATGCCACTAAACCATATGTGCAAGCTCGGGAGTCAGAGCACAATATTGAATATGGTAAGCCAACTGAAATTCAAGAACTTGATGAGTGTCCTACGCCTATTGCTATTCAAGAAGGAGAACTTGATAATTGTGATTTGCCGATTCGAAAAGGGGTTCGTAAGTGTACAAATAAACCTCTTTATCCCTTATCGAATTTTATATCATATGATAACTTGTCTAGCAAACATTATAGTTTCCTTACCCACTTACAAACTGTGGATATCCCAAAAACTATGATAGAAGCCCTCAAAACTAGAGAATGGCGAGGAGCAATGAAGATAGAAATGGATGCTCTTATAAAAAATAAGACTTGGGATATTGTTGAGATTCCAAAAGGAAAGAAACTAGTGGGATGTAGATGGGTATTCACGGTTAAGTATAAGGCGGATGGGTCCTTAGAATGGTATAAAGCAAGACTAGTTGCTAAAGGATATAGTCAAACTTATGGCATAGATTACTTAGAAACCTTTGTAGCAGTAGCCAAAATGAATACTATCATAATCCTTCTTTTGATTGCTGCAAACTATAGGTGGGATATACAACCATATTATGTTAAGAATGCCTTTCTTCATGGTGATCTTGAAGAAGAAGTTTATATGGAGTTACCCCCAGGATTTGAGCAAGATAAAAATAAAGTTTGCAAACTAAAAAATGCCCTTTATGGCCGAAAGCAATCTCCAAGAGCTTGGTTTGGAAGATTCTCTAAGGTTATGTTAAAAATCGGATTCAAGCAAAGCCAAGGAGATCATACTTTGTTTATCAAATATTCTAGTTCAGGGGGAGTGACTGTATTGATAGTTTATGTTGATGACATTATTGTTACTGGAAGTGATATTGAAGAAAAAAAGAATGTCTCACCAAAGAATTTGATATTAAAGACTTAGGGAGACTTAAATACTTCTTAGGGATAGAAGTAGCACATTCCAAAGAAGGGATATTCATATCTCTACACAAATATATCCAAGATTTATTAAATGATACTGGAAAGTTAGGAAGTAAACCAGTTGATACACCTATAGAACCTAATCACAAGCTTTGTAAAGCCATCGAGGATAATTCTGTTGATAGAAGCTTATCAAAGATTGGTTGGAAGGCTCATCTATCTATCTCATACAAGACCTGATATTGCCTATGCTGTTGGAGTAGTGAGTCAATTCATGCATGATCCCAAAGAGATACATCTTCATGCGGTTAATAGAATCCTCCATTACCTAAAAGGAACTATCGAAAGAGGATTGTTATTTAAAAGGGATAATAAACTAACTCTTGAAGCTTATACCGATGCAGATTATGAATCTGCAGGTTCTGTTGATGATAGAAGATCAACGAGTGGCTATTGTACCTTCCTTGGAGGAAACTTGATCACATGGAGAAGTAAAAAGCAAAATGTGGTGGCTCGATCGAGCTCTGAAGCAGAATTTCGAGCAATGGCCTTGGGAATTTGCGAACTCCTTTGGATAAAGATCATACTAGAAGACTTGAAGATCCTATGGGATGAACCAATGAGACTATTGTGACAACAAATCGCCATCAATATAGCTCACAACCCAGTCCAACATGATCAAACCAAGCATGTTGAAGTGGACAGACATTTCATAAAGGAAAAGTTGGATAGTGGACTCATTTGTACACCATTCGTCTCAACAAACAATCAAATATTAGATATGTTGACAAAAGAATTGATAAATACACACTTTCAAAACTTCATTGGCAAGCTGGGAATGAAAAATATCTACTCACCAGCTTGAGGGGGAGTGTTAGAATGGAAAGTATTAAAATATGATTTAAATATGGGACCCACTCCAAGTTGTCAATTTCTCCCAGCCAGCTAATCCTTAATTTCTCCTTGCCAGCTTATCCTTCCTTGTGGGTTTCCTGACAATAACCATTTCCTTATGTACAAATTATTACCGTTTCTTACTTTCCTTTTGTACATCGTTGGTTTAGTATTTTAGGGTTGCATTAGCCTTTGTATAGACATAATACAATACAACATTCTTATTTCATTCAAATGAAATTCACAGTAAGAGGATTTTTATTGAAGCAAAACGAGATAACTTGGCTAGCAATTTGAGAGGATGCTTCTCTCCTTACAAATTCCTACTAAATACCTACGTACCCTAGCAAAGGCACCCCCTATAAATAGGCTAAACCTCCCTTACAAGAACATTTCATTCCCCTCCCTCACTCACACAATTTTGTTATCTAACGTACAGTGGTAGACCCCACCCTCTAAAACACATGTTCCTCACAGATTCCCTCCAATGAGGTTCACAGGCTGAGCCTCCCAAAACAACAATTACTGGGCCTGGGCTTTCGCCTTTGGGCGATTGTAGGTGAAATGTATTGGTGGCTTATCATAATTCTACTCCTTTTCCATCGAAAATGTTAGGAGTATTGTAAAGGGCACATTAGTAAATAATTGGGAGTTCTTTAGGGTAATGGTGTTTATAAATATGTTGCACGGGGTTTGGTATCTAAATATTGAGTGTTAGTCTCGTGACTATTGGGGGATATAAATATATATAATCAAATGTTAACCGTAGGTATTAAAATTATCAAAGGAAAGAAATTAAAGATCAGTTGTATAATATTGAGCAATAACAAAATTTAGTATTAGAATTAAAATATCGAATATCATTAATACATTTATCTATATTTCCAATAAATGTTAATCGAAAATTAGGGAGGAGTAAAAGGGGAAATAAAAAATAGACATCCATCGAAACTCCAACTCCTGAAGTGCTATAAATACCTTCTATTTTCTCTCTTTCCCTCCCACTATACAATACACAACACACAATACAATCAATTTTATTTTTTCCCCTTCCGTGTAACTCTCGTAGGGATGGCTTTGAATGAAACCCTAGAAATTACAATCTCTAATCTCAAAGTGAACGAGAAAACTCCTGAACAGCGAATCAATGAATTGACTAAGGGTGAGTACTTCCTTTCTTTCTATGCAATTCAGTTCTATACAAATACAACCAATCTAATTTTTTCCCCTTCCATAACTCTCGAAGTGATGCCTTGAATGAAGTTGCAATCTCCAATCTTCAACCGAATGAGAAAATTCCTGAACAGCTCTTCCACCCGTTTCTTGGAAACGATGAATATGAATGGGCTAAGTGTGAGTAATTCCTTTCCATCTTTTTTCATTGAAAATTCATTTTCTGCTTTCATCAAATCAGATTCCTGTGATTTCCTTTTCTGTTTGTTTGTTTGTTGTGATTTCAGATTAATATGTAAATTCATTCATAAGTATTCTTTCTTTTTTCTGTTCACATGCCTTGATCAAAGCATTGACAACTGGTGTATTTTCTTTTCTTTTTCTTTTTCATTTTCATTTTCTTTTCTTTTTCATTGAAATTTCCTGTTTTCATCGGACCTTCATCAACTAGAATGTGCGATCCAATCGTTTTCAAATTCCGGTGAGTAATCCCTTTACTTTCTTTCTTTCTTTCTCTTGGGATTTCAATGTTTATTCAATTGAAGAAAGATCGGTATGGAAATAATTTTTTTCTTTCTCATTCTGAGCTAGTTGGTATCACAATATTAATATCTTTCTTTTTTGATAAATTTCTTGGGATCGTTTCTTCGTTATTTTGGTAGAGATTGATGCATTAATTTTCTTTAGATTTAGTAATTGAAATCAACTAATTTTGTCAATTTTAAATCGATTTTGTTTATTTTTCAACACTCGATACTATAATCTTGTCAACTTTTTTTGGAGTTGGCACAACTTATCCTTTCAATTTTTTTAATTAAAAAAAAATTAAGACTCTAATTCACAACCCCTTTTTATGTTGTCATGTAGATGTTTGCCTTCATGAACTTAATGACGGAACCTGGAAGTTGGCTCCATTTCCCATGGAGCCTACTGAGCAAGCTTTAGTGGGAGTTCTCCTTCCAAAAGACAATGGGATAACGGAAGAGGATCGGTTATCCCTTGTGGCTGAGCGACGTGATGCATGGCTATATTCCCTCGCCATTTTTGGGAGTGATGGTCATTGTCCAAATTCCAGTTGTATCATATTCCTTAACATTTTTTATCTGCCATTAAAATACGAAGTCTTTCAAAATTTAAGGACTAATGTGACATAAATCTTAATTTTCAAGAAGTTAATTGAGATTTAGACTGTAACATCTTCTCCTCTTGTATTGACCAACTGTGAGTAATTCATTTCTTTTTCAATGAGAATGTTAGGAATATAGTAAGGGCACATGAGTAAATAATTGGGAGTTCTCTAGGGTAATGGTGGTTATAAATAGAGTTTGCTGCAAGGGGTTTGGTATAAAATGTTTAGTATAGTATTCTTGTTACTATTTGGGAGAAAGTTAAGCCTCTTTAAAGCTTACCAACCTTTGTATTTTTCTATTTGCATATCAATATAGTTTTGTTTCTATTAGAAAATTCTTGTATTCATCATTTTTTTTTTGGTAATATCAATGCAGTATTTGGATACAATCCCGAAACCACACCAGATGTTAGATTTGGAACCAATATCAGAGAAAGATGAAATTGATGTTCAAGAGGCTTCAATCACGTAGAAAGTCTTTGATCAAAGCATTGACAACTGGTGAATAATTCTTTCTTCACTTACTCTTTCTTTTCTTTTCTTTTCTTTTCTTTTCTTTTACAATTAAATTTCCTGTTTTCATTAGACATTCATCAACTTCGATCTGCCATCCAGTCATATTCAAATTCCGGTACTATTTTTCTTTCTTTTTCATTGTGGGTTTTCAATGATGAATCATGAATTGAAGAAAGATATGAAAAGAGTGGAAATGAATTCTTTCTCTCTCTCTATAAATTTTGTGTTTGTTTTGATTTACTTTGGTATTGTTTAGCCGATTGGTATCACAATGTTTTTTTTTTTTTTGAAAAATCTTGTGGGATCATCTCTTAGTTATTTTTGTAGAAATTGTTTGATACATTAGTTGACTCTAATTCACAACCCCTTTTATGTTGTCATGTATAGATGTTTGCCTTCATGGACTTCGTAATGGAAAGTGGAAGGTCACTTCATTTCATTGCCCCTAATTTGTGTCTAAACAAGAGCATTAAAAAAATGCTTTTTAAAGCAATACCGAACAACCCTGAGGAACCTAATTTGTGCAAGGCTGGATTTGCCTTTTACGGATTGAGAATCAGCTCTGTATATGACCTCATCGAATATTTTATTGCAGCTCTAACTGTAATTGAAATGGATGGATTTTCACAATCGTTAACTTGCAAGTGAACTTCTTGTTAGTGCTTTTCCACTCATGTACAAAATGTTTTCTTAGGTTAAAAAATATATATATATATATATATATCTTCATATAGAAGATCATTCACAATTGGTGTAGCCTCTGGTAAGTTTTTTGTTTCTATTTGATGGGTTAATATACAACACATTATAATGCTAGCCCATCAAAATCCGTCCTTCCTCATTTGATCCACGAAAATTAAAATCAGTTGGAATCGACTAGGAACCGAAGGAATCGACTCAACTCCAATAGAAAACAAAAAAGTTAACAATTAAAAAAATTTCATAGAAAAATCATGAATTCGATTGCTTGAGAAACCAGGGCTTGAAATATCTTATGATGAAAAATCTTCTCACGTTCTTGGTTCGTTTGGGTGACAAGCATTTGTTCAAAATCTCCAATCGTTCGTTGGTTCAAAAAACCTTTGGCACCGTTCTTGAGATCAGGAAAGAGAAGAAAATGTGGTGAGGTTGTTAGAGAGTGAAAATCGCGTGAATTGGAACATTTTTAATGAAAAATGATAAGCGTGCTGAGATAAAAAAAGTTATATTTGACTCTTAAAATACGTCAATGATGTAGATTTCTAATTATAATTATTTTGACCCTTTAAATTGTCAAGAAAATCTAGCGAAAAGTCAAATTATGAGCCCATTCCCTCGGATTTTCCTACCTTGTCTTGACATGTTTACCTTAAAAATCTATTTTCTTTACTATTTTTTTATTTAAATGGTCAAAAATTTATAAAATCAAGTCTCAATAATACTACATCTTGTTATAGTGTCACCTCTAGGATACATCAGAGCCAAAATATGTAATAAAATAGTGTATTACATAGAGAGGGAGAGAGAAATAAAAATGCTACAAGAAAACGGTAAGAAACTATTTATTTTTAGGGTAAAATACAAATAAGACCCCTGTGGTCTTTTCAAAATGCATGAACAACCCCTGTACTTTGAAAATGGAAAATTGCACCCCTGTGGTTCTAATTTTTTTCAATCAGACCCCTCCCCTTCAATGTCAATCATTTTCTTTTAGCCACAACTTTTTCGTTTGAACTCCGATTTGGACGATTCAAGATGTTTTGGAATCCTCATTTTAGGCTCTACATATATGTCACTTCGAAATTTTGAAAGCATTAATAAATAAAAGATTTTATTAACATCAAATCACTAAGTATGATTGACATCCTTAACTCTTTTGGTTATTGATGATTTCAAAGTTTCGAAGCGACAATTATGTAAAGCCGGAAATGGACATTCCAAAACATCTTGAATCATCAAAATCGGAGTTTAAACGAAGAAGTTATGGCTAAAAGAAAATTATTGACATTGAAGGGGAGGGGTCTGATTGAAAAAAATTGGAACCACAGGGGTGTGATTTGCCATTTTCAAAGTACAGGGGGTGTTCATGCATTTTGAAAAGACCACAGGGGTCTTATTTGCATTTTACCCTTATTTTTAATAATGAAAAACTACAATATAAAGAGTTATAATTGTTCTAAACAATTACGACTTTGAGTAACAATTATAAACCTTGAGAACTTTTAATAATAACCATAACCATAAGAATGATTAGTAATAACTATGGAGAACCATTAGTTATAACCATTGAGAATACTTAGTTATAACTATTGAGAACTATTAATCATTTCATAGCCATTAAGAATGATTTTGATTTTTAGGAAGAAACATGACTATTAATAATAAGGGTACAGTGTAAATAAGACCCCGGTGATTTTTGTTTTTTTAAGTTCAAGTTCAATAGTTTATCAAACTATTGGAATATTTTTCATTATTATTTTCAATGAATTTATAAGTTTTTTTATTTTAGTTTTTTAATTCTATAAATTTATTGAATTATAATTATGCTATTTAAGTAATTTTAAACAAATTCTAATTATTATGGAAAAATATACCATTGAAGTAATTATCCCCGTATTTTAATCTATCTTCAACAATAGCTTTATTTGATTTCACTTATAATAATAATAATAATAATCTAGGGGAGAAGAAAAGACTGATCCCTCAAATTATTTGATAGAGTGAGACGTTATAATGTTTTTTTTTCTTTTTCACTTTAAACATTAATTTTCTCTCTAATAAGATTTAGTTTTAATGCTTCAACTTTCCATATTGGTTACATTCATAAATTATTATCATTTATATGATCTATTAACTTCTAATATATTGAAGACTTTTAATAAATACTTTATTAAACTAAAACTGGTCATAAATATTAAATTGACACGTAACTTTAAATTGCTACAGACGCCAAACTAGGGGTGAAAGAAAAAACCGGAAAAATAAACCGGGCCAATAACATAAAAAACCGAACCGTCCTGGTTTCCATTATTCAAAAACCGAACCGGCTAAAACCGGTTAAAACCGGAACTGAACCGGCTTCTAAAAATTAAGTAAAAATCTCATACTCCTTCCCTATTTCCCCCTAATTTTTATTTATTTGTTTTATTTTATATATTTATTTATCACTTTATTTTAATTTATATTTTATATATTTATTAATCTAATTTTTTCAACTAAGTTTTTGTTTATGTTTGATTTTTTTTTTGTTTCATTCTTCAATGTTGGAGGATTTTTTTAAAACTAAATGCAAATGGCCTATACTTTAAAAAAGCCAAAAAAACGAAACCGAACTAAGAAACCGGTTCAAAACCAGGTTTAGTTCTATCAGAAACCGAACCGTTTCGGTATTTAAAATTAATTGAAAAACCGGATCGAACCGAACCGGTTTCCCCTACGCGAAACTAGAAAACTCAGTACTAAGCCCCTAACGTCACTGTAAGCTATAATCATTCAAGAACAGTGAAATTAAACAAAAGAAAACAAAGGTAATTAAAAAACAGAGAGAGAGAGAGAGAGAGAGAGAGAGAGAGTTGTTTCTTTCCTTTCCGGCCCTACCTTCCTTTCTGTTCTCTGATGAATTTCTCGAAAACCTACCAATTCCAATTCCAATTCCAACTCTGAAATCAAATTCGCCAGGAGGAAGAAGAAGAAGATCAATTATGGTTTCTTACGTGAGCGTGTTACTGTACGGAGTGGGAGGTTTAGTAGTTGCAGGAATGGCATTACTTGTTGCTTTTCAAGAGAGGCTCGTTTACGTTCCTGTTCTTCCTGGTCTCGCCAGATCTTACGCTATTACCCCTGCTCGTCTTCGTCTCTCTTATGAAGACGTTTGGCTTCGATCTTCAGATGGAGTTCGTCTTCACTCTTGGTTCATCAAACTCTTCCCTGATTCCCGAGGTTTTTCCTTCTCTTTCTTTTTATTACGTTTCGAATTTTAGAATGTGCTTATAGGGTACGGAAGAGCTTGAAGCTTGAATCTGTTGATTCTGGATTAAGGATTGGGGATTTTTTTTTTAAATTCAAGAAATGGAAATTTTTGCTTGTTTCTAATTTCAGTATCTTGTTAAATTTTTCATTTTGCTGATGGTGAGTGCAAATGCGAATGCATGTGGGATTTTAAATTGACTGATGTGTTTTTTAAGCTCTTATTGGTTGTAGTTGATTTGAATGAAAGGTAGTCATGTATTGACAGACAGACCAAGGAAAAGAAAATGAACTTCAGGTTCTGCTTGATAGAATTCCTATAATGGGATTTGGAAATCCTGTTTGTTGTCAAATTATGCAAAAAAAATTTGGGAATATTCTTCTATCAATGAAGTCTGGCAATAATCTCTGTAATTTTACCTGTATTTATACTGGTTTTCTTCCTCTTCGGCTTACGACTTTGCTTTGATGTTTGGATATTTATATTTTTCGAGGCTTACAGTGTGGCGCTATTTGTCTGTAGGTCCTACAATTCTTTTTTTCCAAGAGAACGCTGGAAGTATCCTGATTGTCATCTTTGTCACTATAAGATATCAATAAGAGTAAACTATTATTCAACCATATTCCCAAGTTCTTGTGTGTTTATCTGATTAGATTTTCGTTCATTGTGCATGCATGTAATCTTGACTCTGGACTCTATTTTAAGTTCATTGTGTGTAAACTATTATGCTGACGATTCATGGGGTTCAATAACTAGTTTCAACCTTGACTGCCTGCTTTAGACATTGCCCATCGTCTTGAGATGGTACGCATCATGATACAAAGGTTACAGTGCAATGTTTTCATGCTTTCATATAGAGGGTATGCTATTTAAAAATATTTTAACAGACATATGTTCATTGCTGTGCATTCCTGCTACTCTAATTGAATGATTACTGATGTCACATGACCTCGAGCAGTTATGGAGCAAGTGATGGTTATCCTTCTCAGCATGGAATTACAAGAGATGCTCAGGTGTGATCTCATTCTAATTCTATTCTTATATGCTCTCTTTTACTATTTTTTTAATAACAAAACTATCTGAAAATAGCATGCTTTCATTTTATTTGAGTAGGCTGCATTGGATCATCTCTTTCAAAGAACTGATATTGACACGTCCAGAATCGTAGTGTTTGGAAGGTCACTTGGGGGTGCAGTTGGATCAGTCCTTACCAAAAATAACCCTGACAAGGTATTGCTAATAGGTTTTTCAGGACGACTAAAACTTGGACTTCAGACAGAACCTTCTTGTCTCCCCCTCCCTTTTCTGCTATTTTATTGTTAACATGGTAACGTCACCTTGATATTGTGAACTGTGACTTTCCAGAATCAAAATGTTCACAACCCACTGTCTTTGTACAGTGTATTGGCATCTTACCTATTTGATTATTTGTATACAATCTTTCATTTTCTATGTTGTGGAATTCTTAATTGATCTACATCTCTGTTGACTTTTTTTTAGCCCTTTTGTACTTTTTATTCTGCAATTTTTCCAGCTTGTTTCTCAGATTCTGAATTGCAGGTTGCTGCACTGATACTAGAAAATACTTTTACATCTATTTTGGATATGGCTGGAGTTTTGCTACCTTTCCTAAAGTGGTTTATTGGAGGCACTGGATCAAAACATCCCAAGGTTCTCAATTTTCTTGTGCGTTCTCCATGGAGTACCATTGATGTAGTTGGCAAGGTAGGGCTGCATATTTAAAGGTTCTTGCTTTTTAAAGATCCCCTCCTATCATGTAGCTATGTAACTATGTTCATAAAGTATAAATGAAATTTTATTTTATTTTGTTTTATAATATTAACTTAACCATTGATCTCTTGCAAGGATCATAGCTCAGTTAGAAGTTTACTTCTTGAGGGACAGTATTTTGAACCTCTTTGGAAAACATATTTGAAAATAAAACAAAAAATAGTTTTTTTTTTCTTTACTCAACAACTAATTTTGGTAGAGTGATTCTTTTAAACAAAAAATAGCTGAAAACTAAAATAACATTTGCCGTTCTTGGAGTTCTTCGTTATATTTTAAAGTAACTGTTCATATTTTATAAATTATTTTCTTCATATAAAATTTATTTAAATGTATTGTATTTTTTAAATGAATACTAATTAAAAACAATTGAACACATTTGACCAATAATATTTTTCTAAATAAGATTTTGGATTAAAAATTAATTGAAAAAAAATTAAAAAATAATTAATTTTGAAGTAGTCTCTTTACTCATATAGTCTTTTTGTGTTTATATGTATTGCTTTTGATGTTACCAGTTATTGTGAAAATGGAACTTTGTTCCATAGTTTCCTTTCTGCCTTTCTTTTATCTCATTGCTGCAATCCTCTTTTCATCTGCTTGGTTCAGATATGTTAAAGTCTCTTTGAATTTTTACCGCAGATTAATCAGCCAATTCTTTTCTTATCTGGATTACAAGATGAGATGGTTCCCCCCGTCCACATGCAGATGTTGTATGCCAAAGCAGCTGCTCATAACAGCCGTTGTGTTTTTGTGGACTTTCCTTCTGGCATGCATATGGATACTTGGTTAGCTGGTGGTGACCACTATTGGAGATCAATTCAGCAGTTCCTTGATCAGAATGTACAGGAGAATAGAGGAAGTGCATCATCAGAAACTGACAAAGGTATGCAGATTTCTTATGATTTTTTTTAGTAAACGATGTACTGAAAAAATAGATTAAGAGTGTGGGAATAGTTGAATCATATTGAGCAGATTACTTTTTTTTTTTAATATAAGACATTTTCATTGATAATTGAAAAGATGTAAACAAAAAGGCCACCCAAGGATTGCAAAACGTTCTGCCAATTGGGGGCAATCAAAGAAGGGGAATAATTACAAAATCTTTCAACCGGGCACTCCACAAAGAAGTAAACTGAACATTAAGGTCCCAAATATCCAGTATATCCATAGTAGTATCTTGAAAGATCCTTTTGTTCCTTTCACACCGGATGAGCCAAAAAAGGGATCCAATAGCATGAGACCAAAGAACAAGGGCTTTTCCTTTCAATAGAGGAGCCACAAAACAGCCCATAAACAGCCAGTAAGAAATGATGATAAATCGGCCACTTTGAAAATATTGAGAAGCTTTTCCACGAGTGGCAGGTAAAGGGGCAAAATGAAAAGAGATCGGATCTTCAGAGTTGCTATTACATAAGGTGCACCAATTAGGACTTGATGTCATAGAACTTTCTTTGAATTTTGTCATTCGTATTGAGGCCACCTTGAATTAAAGTCCAAATGAAACTTAACTTTTTTCGTATCCCTTCCAAATAGCTTTGAGGAGATCCGTGGGAATAGTATAATTGACAACGACAAGTAAGTTATAAGCACTTTTACACGAGAAGTAGTTTCCCCCACTGCCCTTCCAAACTCTTAAGATCTTGCAAATTCTCAGGTTTTAACAGACTGATAAAATCAAGGAAGGAAAAGAAATCATCAATAGTCCTTAAGATTCCCCCTGAAAGAAAATATTCTAGCTTCCACATTCTACATCCCAGAAATCGGCCACGGCCGCATTAGATGTGGAGGAAAGCCTATGAAGCCTTTCAACCATCCAATTCAGCGAGAAACTTCCAAGCATCCTCCAAAAATTGATCTTTTCCCCATTACCCAACCAACCATCCAACTTTGCAATTTTCTTCCAAGGGCCAGGAGAAGAGCAAATTAGTCCACCCCTAAGCCGACACCAAATGAACCGCCATGATGACCAGAGTTCATATTGAGTCTCCTGAAGAGGAAACCTCATAACCACTTGAGAAGGAGGGACTCATTTTTATTAGTGATGTCGCCAAAAGCAAGCCCTCCCCGATCCAACGGTTTAGATACCACCTTCCATCTCACAAGGTTTGAACCACCCTCCTTGTTGGCATCTTTCCAGAAAAACTCCCTAAGCATCCTGTTTAGCATCTTGGCTATGGAACCGGGTGTATAGAGACAACCAAAAGATAACAAGTTGGTAAGCCGGAGAGGACCAAGTGCACCAAAGTTAGCCGACCTCTTTTCGAAAGAATCACATTTTTCCATCTAGCAATTCGCTTAGAAACTCTCCTAAACCATATCCCAGAACACCTTACTACGGGGATTACCTTAACACCAAGAGGAAGACCCAGATACACAAAAGGCAGATTTGGCAGTCACTTCCTTAACAACATTTTCTTCAACATTGACACCCACCACTAAAGTTTTCTCTAAATTGAATTTAAGGCCCGATATATTTTCAAAAATATCGAGCTAGATACTTCAGAGTAGGGACATCACATTAACCCATAGAAACATCTCCCTTCATTGAATTATGGAAAATCCTGCTGAGGCCAAAGATAGCTAATAGTTTCCTCCAGCATTCTTGGCTAAACAGAGAAAAAAGATGTCACATGGATTCTTCCTGTCCTCACATACAGCACAACGACTCGGTCTCAAAGGTGATAGAGGACATCTCCTTTGCAGCTTTTCATACGCGATTAAGCTTTCATGAAATAGAGACCATGTAAAGAATTCATCTTCTTAGGGCAGGCCACCTTCCAAATACTTTTGAAAGGGAAGGAAGAATCTCCAAACGAGATGAGATGAGTAAAGATGGACTTGACAGAGAATAAGCTGAAGCTGTGGGGTTTCATATAATCTTTTATCTTTTCTCCAGTAGGGTGGTAGTTTTCAATAAGTAAAAACAAGTATGATAGTCCAGAAACTTCATGAAGGTGAAGATTACGTCTAGCAAGCAAGCCCCATGAACCATTTTGCCTTGCCTATACCTCGTTGACCTTATCATCCTTATTGGTTGAAACCGTAAAGAAAGCTAAGAAAGTTGTTGCACAGAGGTGAAATTTTGTCTTAAAAACATTTATTATCCTATATTTTTGTGAATATTCATTTTCACCCATATTTCTGAATCTTAGATTACCTTGGAATTTATTTATTTTTAATTTTCTTTTCTTTGTTTGTTTGTTTTAGTAGGTTCTTCCTTGTGTTTTTGAGCTTAACAATTATATTTTGATGAATCTCAGGATACTTCTGCAATCTTTGATGATTTCTTATTCTGATTTCAGCTTTTGGCACACGATGACATGTCGGCAAACAGACTTCTTTCCCGTAAGAAGTTGCTATAGTTGAGAACTATCTGAGAGAGAGATTAGAATATGTTGTTGTAGTATTATTGAATAATCACTTGGATGAAGGGTTCCATTTTGTTTAGGGTTCACCTATAATATAGCATTGAAAATCGAAGCGCTTGTTGATGTACTGATTGGACTTGACATTGGTTATACACCAAACAATTCTGAGCTAATTTTATTTGTATGATAATTCCCCATGAAAAAAAAGAAGGAAAAAATGCAGTGTTTAATTGATTCTATCTTGAAATCGACTCTCACTCTTCAATTCATAATCTTTTTTCCTACAATAATTTCTTTAATTCCACACGATGACATTTTATTTTACTATTTAAAAAAATGGCTTCTTTGATACCAATTTCTCTTATATATGATTTATAATCTAAGGATGTTTTTGTAATACTCTGTTAAGTCTTATAATCGAAAAAAAAATAAAATGACTTTAATTGACTAAAAAATTACTTTTGACAGCGTATTGTATAAAAAATGAAATAAAATTTGCCAGTTACATAAGGTATGCATTTATTAATTTTAGCTAAAAAGTTTTTGTAAGGTGAGAAGCCTCTTGGTTACAAGTTACAACATAACCTTGATAAATAAGGGAACCGTGATATTAAAAATAAGAGATTTTATTTAAAGCCCGTCTTAAAATGTCTTTTTTCTATAGCAATTTAATAAATTTATGATAAAAGATTATTTTGTTTTATAGCTTTTTTCCTTCCAATACTATAAATTTGTTAATAGTGACACAAAGTTTAACAACAAGACAATTACTGAAATAACATATTTTTACATACTAATTACTGAAATGTTAAAACTTTTCAAAATTACTAAAATAAGTAATAAAAACTAACAAATTCATTGAAATAATAATGAAAGATAATCAAGTAGTTCGAGAAATTATTGATCTTGAACTTAAAAAGCAAAAAACAAAACAAATTCATTAAAAATACCCATGAAAAATACTTCAATAATTTACTGAAGTATAATTATGTTATTTGAGTAATTTTTTAAAAGTTCTTATAATTTAGTAATTAGTATGCAAATTTATTCTATTTGAGACAAATTCTATTTAATAGTAGGAATATTATCATTTTTTTAAAAAGCTACTTAAAAGTGACTTCTTAAAAAACTTATTAAAAAATAATATTTAGATTTCATGTTGAAATATGAACGGCTACACAATAAAAGACGAAAATAAAATTTCACAAACAACATTGTTTTTTATTAAGGAAGCTCATTTAGCAAAACTTTCACATACCTAACCATTGTAATAACAACTATTAACCTTGAGTTAAATAGTTAGAGAAATAACTTATCCAAACAATAATAATAATGATAAACGGTTAGCTTCTTTAACACCAATTTCTCTTATGTATGATTTATAATCTAAAGATATTTTTTAAATCTTTGTTAACTTCTCTATTAACCAAATAGGTTGAAGAACTTTTTAATAAATAAAAAAACATTACTTTCACAATTTATCGTATCAGAAGAAGAAAAAAAAAGAATGGCAACGGTTGCAGGCTACGCAAGGTAAATACTTGTTAATTAGAGCTACTAGTTTTTGTGAGGTGATTACAAAACAAAATACTCTGGCGACTGAGCTCCGACGATTTTGGAAGTTAAAAGTGGCGTGTAAGTTAGAGAACAAGAAATCACGGACCCGAAAATAGAATTGAGATGATTTTTGTTCTCAAGGAAAACGACGTCTGTAGCCACGTATTTTTGCCCGGAATATTTATACATATATAGCTTAGGTATTCTTAATCTACTTTGATAATTTTATTTTATACCTATTTCTTTCAAATAAGTAAATAAAAAATATGTAAAAGGAAAGGGGAGAATACATTGGTTTACCCATTGATACAATAATAAAAATTTAAAATTTGGATGATAATAGAAAGCTCCCCTCTATAGGGAAAGTGTCTTCTCTTTATCCAAGGGATTTTGGCTTGTATTCCCCCTATATACAAAAAGGGAAGCTTCTTAGCTAATTGTTAGAGAGAAATTTCATACGATAGCCCGATTTTTACTTCTCTCATTTTTTAAAAAAATTAATATTTCTTTGTGCTCAAAGTTTTTTAATAATCTATGAGTTCAAAGATTGAGGTTAAGAAAAAGCTTTTTATTCATTCATTAAGACTTCAACATAAGTAAAAAAAAAATTCTAACACCATTTTATGAAAACTAATATTTCTTTGTGCTCAAAGATTTTTAATAATCTGTGAGTTCAAAGATTGAGGTTAAGAAAAAGCTCTTTATTCATTCATTAAGACTTCAACATAAGTAAAAAAAAAAAATTCTAACACCATTTTATGAAAACTAATATTTCTTTGTGCTCAAAGATTTTTAATAATCTGTGAGTTCAAAGATTGAGGTTAAGAAAAAGCTCTTTATTCATTCATTAAGACTTCAACATAAGTAAAAATAAATTAATTTCTAACACCATTTTATGAAACTATATACTCCTTTTCTTTTCTTTCCATTATTCCTATCCTGCTTTTATTTATTTATTTTATTTATCATGTTATCATTTTTGTTTAGTCTTTACATCTTCCTCATGTTCATGTTTTTTTTAGCTAGATAAACAAGTATAAAAGTCCCTCTTTTTTTTTCTAAATAATGAGCTAAAAAAAATGGATAAGTAAAAAAAAAAGTTTGAAAATAAGATAAATTTATTTTTATTTTTTTAGATAACTTCAAACTCGACTTGTTTAAAAAATGGTGAATTGTAGAATAAAAATAATATAAACAAGAAGAAAGAAAAAGACTAAAAGTAAATTAAAAACGGGATTATCCCCTCCTCGTAATATCAAATGACAGGTGGAAGGCTGCCACCCGTCTTGTCCACACAGTGAAGGGAGGTCAAATCTGATCTCCCAGTACTTTTTTTCCATCATATTATAACTTATAAATCAAAACGGGAGGTCAAAATCAATCTTCCCTTTTGTCTGTTTAATGGAGGTTAATTTTGACCTCCCCAGAATTATTATTATTTACTTTTATTTATTTATTTATTTTTGTTTGTCTTGTTAAGTATAAAAATTTGTTCATCTAATGTTGAATATAATTATCATTTTTATCATATATATATATATAATATGTTTGAATCTTATCCATGATAATTTATTGGTAATTTTATTATTGTTGTTTATATTATTATTCTTGTTATAACATTGCCGTTTTTATTTCTATGTTATTATTGTTAGTATTATTGATGTGGTTATTGTTGTTCCTTTATCATTATTGTTATTATTATCATTATTGGTACTCATTACTTACTTATTAAAATAAAAATTCCCTGCGACGAAATCTAGGGACATTTATAAGTCTGATTCTCTAGATTCTTGAGGTGAAGGTTTGTTTCTTTGGAAGTCCAAAAACAAACCCAATAAATCTTTTTTTTTATATGTAAATATTCTACCATTTTCACATTTTTTAAAATGAAAACATAAGTTCTTATTTTTACTAATACGCTATTTCTTTCATATTACTTTAATTAAAACAATGACCTTTTAACACATGTTTAATTTAAAAACTTTTTTTTTATTTACTTGCTTTATTTTATTTAATTTCCAACAAAAGAAAAACATTTCTAATGCTTTATTTTAATTTATTATTTCCTTTTTTAGGATTATATATTTTTAATAACATAAGTTTTTTTTAAAAAAAAAACAAAAACAAAAACAAAATTACCGACGATGGAACCTAGGGATGGACATTTGGAAGTCCGATTCCCTAAGATTCTTGAGGTGAAGGTTTGTTACTTTGGAAGTTCGAGAACGAACCCAATATATATATTTTTTAAAAATATATATGCATGCAAACACCCCTTTGATGAAGTTGAGAACTATCAAATTATCTCAACTTTTTAGGGTGTTGAATTTTCCTTATAACTTGGAATAATTATAATTTGCTCTCAATCAAGGGTCAATCACCCCCTCATTATATTAAAATCATTGCCTTCCTTATGGAAGTGCCGAAAATGGATAAGATGAGATATTTTTTTTTAAAATAAATAACCTTATATGACAATATTTTTAAAAGCAACAAAGATGATTTTGAATATAAAATTGGCAACCATTTTTATGGGTGATGTGGGGTGCTAACACCTTCCTCACTCACAACAAATTCGGAACCCAATTTTGTTTTATTCGCAGACCATTGTTTTCTTTTCCTTTTATCTCTATTTTTCGGTGGCCAATCACACCGTAAAAAAGATCGGCGACGACTCCATATTTATCTAAAAGTTATCCTTTTAGAAGGACGTCGGTCGTTTTGCGTCGCATGCACGTGGCGACAACATCATTGGATGAAGATAAACAAACGAAGAATCGTCAGTGGAAATCGAATTCCGTCGAGATTTGAGCCGCAAGAGAAATTTGACTTCTTGGTTAGAAATTGAAAGATGAAGAGAACAAAAAGGGAAAATAACGTTTGAATTTAAAACAAATGAAGATAATCTGAATTGAATAGATCATATCCCACCATAAATTAAGCTAATAGAATTAAATGAAAAAAAGAAAAAGAAGAAAACAAACAAGAAACACGGTAAGAGAAAAAGGAAAGAGAATCAGGTGAAGTGTGACGACCCGACCCTTTTTAATTTAAAATCGACTAAGGCAGCGGAAATCAAATCGATAAATAAATAAAATTCTCAAAACATGTTTCATTCAAAAGACGAGTTCCGGAACTCAGGTTCAAATAAAACATTAAATTCAAAAGTTTGTCAATTTCATGATGTTAAATTTACAATTTTCAAAATCAACTCAGAATATGAATTAAGTTTCAATATATTCGAAGGACTCTATCTAATACATATATAATTCTTAGCCATCAACGCCAATATCGTCACGCGCCGAGAGCACCTCCGCTATTACCTGCAAAATGTTTAGTGTAGCACCATTAGCAACAAGGCTAGTGAAATGATAAATTAGAATCTGAATGATCCTTTGAATACTAACCAAAAGAACCATTTGATCCCAACCCACCCATTACTGACAAGAGTTAACTATATTCTTTAATTAACAGAATAATATTACTTTCTCGAAAATCAATTTCTCAATTTAAACATAACACATAATATTCTAACAGCCATAACAATATCATTACCATAACCGTAACATCGGTATCATCATAACTTTGCCATATTCCTAACATTACTATAATTATCAGATAACCACAATAATAATTTCAAAATCACATGCCTCTTAACATTCTCAATCTCACACTTCGCAATATAAGTATCTCATATCATATTATCAAACAACTAACACGTATCAGGGTGTGATGCTCATCCATATCTCAAGGATCAATCGTTCGGGGTTCATTGTCCCCTTAGATTCACTACAAGAATAAAGAGCTCTACCGACGTCACCATTGCCGGCGCACAAGAAACGCGCCGGCAATGTAGCTTGAAAGACTAGCATCACCGGCGCACATGATGTGCGCCGGCAATGGTAGCCCAATACCGGCGCATGCTTAAATTGAGCCGGTATTGGAGCCCAGCGAGGCCCAGAGCCGGCGCTGGGCTTTCCATGCGCCGGCAATGGCAAGCCCTTTGCCGGCGCACGATTGGCTAGGCATCGCCGACGCACACGTGCGCCGGCGATGCGACTTAAAACCAAAAAAAAACCTTAATCCCCCCCACCCTCCCCCCCGTCCCTTCTTCCCCAAACAGAGCTTCTCCCCCATTGCGAGATGATCAAAAAATGCAAAAGCTTCATCTTTTTTTTTTTTATTTTTCTTGGTCAAATCTCGATCGTTTTCCTCCGTTCAAAAGGCGAAATTTGCATAATCCACCGTTTTAGGTACGTTTCTATAGCCTATTTTACTAAAATAGTTTTTATTTTCTTTGATTTCATAGTTTTTTCTTTTAGGGTTTTTTTGAAAAATTGGGAGTTTTTTGTAGTTTAAGTGTTTAATTGTTAAAAATTAGTTCTTATGAAATAGATTAGGTACCACAATACGCAATTGATTTGAGATTTGAGATGATTTTTTTCTTATTTATCAATATGGATTTTGAGTTTTTTAGGTTTTTTTTTTAATTTGAATTTTTGTTGTAGTTTTATTGTTTAATTGTTAAAAATTGGTTGTTATAAAGTTAATTGTTACACAATACATGTTTGATTGAAGATTTGAGAATTTTTTTCTTTTTTGATCAATATGGATTTTTTTATTTTGACTATAGAGAAATGCCCTGACATTCATGGCGGACTTGTTCATCTCCAGGGTACTTTATGACTTCTTGAGGTATTCTCTTATGGAAAGAATATTTTCCATTATGAAATTGTAACTTAAGGCTAATGATATGGCATTTGCTTTGGACAGATTGCTCATTGCAGTCACCAATGGTTCAAAGGATTTTGGTTACTGTGAAAAAATTCATAAATATTTGTGGTGGGGGGGGGGACTTGCTTGTTATAATATTTGATTATACATGATTGGTGGCTTAATCTTAAAATATAGTGTTTCTTTTTTTAGTTAGTGAAGTGGGGTGCTTTGTTGTTTGAGCTGCTTTCCCTATTGTTCATTGGGATTGACAAAACATACCCTCACCATTCTTAATGAAAACCTCAATTTTATTTATTTTTTAAAAACTCCTTAAAGGCTTATAATTGAGTGACTATGATGTTTTTTATTGAAGCTGTTAACAAGTCAATCCTTTGATCTGTGAGCTTTATATTATTAATATGGATATGTGGCTCATAATTGTGATATTTGTATTTTCTAGGGTTAACAAAGTTGGAGTCTCTCAATATCAAATGGTGTAATTGCATCACAAATGAGCCTCTTTCTGGTAATTACTTGGTTACTATCTGTTATTTCTGAATAGTTGTTCATTCCTTGGTGTATAGTTTCATTCTCTTGCTTATATAAGTAAACTATGAATGAGTGTTTATAGTTTCATTCTCTTGCTTATATAAGTAAACTATAGTTTCATTCTCTTTCATTCTCTTGCTTATTATGTACTTAAAAGGTACTGAACTGATGTATTCTTATGTTCTTTCCCTTTAGAACTGTTATGCATATTATTTGTTTTTCTTAGCCTTCTAGCTTTGCTTCTCTAATGGTGGTTTGGATTATGTTTATTTGCATTGCAGGGCTTGGGGCCTTGAAAATATTGAACCTGGGGTTCAATGACGTTTCAGATGATTGTTTGGTTCACTTGAAAGGTGGGCTTTCCATCTTAAATCCCCCTTGATCTTTCTTTTGATATCTCATTTTTCATTAAACTGTTAATGCGAAGGCTTTAGTGATATAAATACTCTGGTAAAGCATGAAATAATATTTTTGTAGGGAAACTCATCAGGTCACTGTAATGTTTGTGTTTGGCTGTGGGATGCTCTGGTTTTTTTTTTTTTTTTAGGTAACCTCTTTGCCGGCGCTATAGCGCCGGCAATGCCCTTCTAGTTCACCTTTGCCGGCGCCATAGCGCCGGCAAAGCCTATTCTTTTACCCCTTTGCCGGCGCTATGGCGCCGGCAATGCCCTTATTTTTTACCTTTTTTTGATCCCTTTGCCGGCGTCATAGCGCCGGTAATACCCTTATCCAACACCGACATTTAATTTTACGCCGGTATATGACACGTCGGGGATGCGTAAAGAATCCCCGACGTAGAAAAATATCACGTCGGGGATGTTAAAAATGGGCAATCCCGACAAGGCATTGCCGGCGTAAATACCGACGTTGATTTTTCGCCGGTAAAGGCATTACCGGCGTGCAGTGAGGGCATCCCCGACGCACATGTGCGTCGGTAGTGCCCTTATATTTTGTAGTGATTGTCCGTGGGTTCGCTATCCCACATATATCACAAGGTTCGCTGTCCTTGGATCTCTCAAGTATCTCCGGGGTTCGCTGTCCCCTTCGATTTCATCAACTTCACTTGGTACTTTTGCAACACACCCCATCAGACAATTCACTCAATGCAAACAAGGTTCGTTACATCATACAATCAATTTCAACATATTTAAATTTAATAACAATATCACATTGAAGCATATAATTTCTTACTAATTCACATATCATAATTAACAAACATCTAACAATTCTAAATTTATCAATTCACACTTCGATCCCGGAAAATACATTAAAATAATGCAAATCTACATTCACCATTCACATCCCAATTTCAGAACATATATTGAAATCATGCAAATCCATTAAACATACTCTAACATGTAAATTAAGCAAATAATAATTATCTCATTATTAACCAATCAAATGACTCTTTGGGTTTCCCCAAAGAATCATTCAAATCCTAATTTACCACTCACCTTAAAATTACAAAACCACCAAATCACCAAAACTACCAATTTAGCCAAAATTGTAATTTGGACTCAAGCACTTCCAACACCTACAATAATTTAACTAAATACAATTATTCTCAAATTAAAATTAATAAAATTCTCTAATTAACATTAATTAAGTAACTTAAAAGAAAACAAACCAATTGACACCCCTTGGCCGTGGGCTTAGGAGAAAATTGATGGTCTCGGTTTGAACAAGTAGAAAGGTCCAAGTAGATTTTGAAATAAAAATAAAATTGAAAGCAAACAAAACATTTAATGGCTTGGCCATGGGCTGCCTTCGGTTTGGTCAAGGAATCAAGACAAGCCAAATAATAATAATAATAATAATAACATGAATAAAAGAAAACAAAGCTTCAGTGATGGGGTATCAGTTTGGCCAAGAGGAAATGGGAGGGTATTCCCCTTTTTTTTATTCCATAAATGGTCAAGTGTAATGGTTAATAAATTTTATCATTCTTTTTTTTTTTTTTTGTATTAAAAGAGTACAATGAAGGGTCACCAATGGCTAAGGAAAATACTATGAAAAACATGGAAATGATTTTTAAGTTAAAAATTCAAGGATGTGGCAAAAGTCATTTCCCATTCTTTCTTACAAAAGAAAACGCTAAGCTAGGTCCAATAAATTGTAATCCAAATTTCTAACACCATGAATTTGTGAGGAAGCTTCAAAATAAAAGCAACAATGGAGTTCTCACCTTTTATAAGGATTCCCTTTGATGAAGTATTGCCCAAAATCCACAAGAAAGGAAAAATAAAAAAGGAAATGATGCAGGACCCTTCTCCTAAAATGTGGTTACTGTAGTTTGAGGGAATGAGAAATGAATTTGAAAAAAAGACACCCCCATTTGACAAAGATGGAGCCGGCGGCAACTAGAAGGACAAGAAACGAGTTGGTCTCCCTTTTATTTTGTTTCAAAGGAAAAACCCTAAAGGCTAGGAGGCCTAACCATTGGAGAAAATACTTCACTTGGGCCCAGTTAAATTAGAAAGAAAGGATAATCAAGGCTACAAAAAAATCAATAGTAAAATCTACCCTCTTAATTTATTAAAAACTCTAAATTACTCACTTTTTAATAGTAAATCTTATTTTACCAAATGAAAACACCATCTCACCCAAATTAATCTCAACTCCACCTCCAAATCTTATATAAACTAAATGATTATAAATATTTGAACTTTAACCACATTTATTTAAATTTTCACATCCATTACAATAGATAATCCAACTAAAAATCATCACTACTCAAATAAACAAAATTATTTATTTAAGTTTCAATTTGGTTTCACCCCAACTCCTAATTTCTCAAATTAAATTATCAAAATATTATTCACTATTTAAAATTATTATCTGAACTCAAAAGGACTTAAATCCATTTATTTGATCAAATCACACCCAAACTCAAATTTCAAATAAAAAAAAATAAAAATAATAATTAATAGCAAATTAATTACCTAAAAAGACTCGGGACATTACATGAAGGCAATAACGTTAACTATGTAATCGGAATTCACCGAAATCACCACCATAAATGATGTTTTATGGATCAATAATCCGATATTATTAGTAATGGGCCATTAATTTTGAAATAAGATGAAATAAATTGGTTATTGGTTTAATTAATCCATAAAATTAAAAGTTAGGTCAATCAGAGACACAATTTTGAGCCAAACAAGCGATTTTTTTATTTTTTAAATGTTAAATTCAAAATTTGAAGGGGCTAACACGCGTCGATGATATGTAAATATTTTTTTCATCAACTCTCATTTTGGTCTTTTCCTATTAGATTTGATTTATCTTTTGTTTTAACCTTTCTCTCTTGTTTTTTTTCCAATGGTTAATTATGGAAATTGCAATGTAACCACCACTTATAATATTTTTTAACCACCTCATTCTAAATTAGATAAATGACCACTACGAGGTAACCAAAATATCAAAACACCCCACACAATTTCCCAAACTATCACATCATCTATTTTTCTCTCTTCTCTCTCTCATTTTTCCCATAACCCATTATCTCTAAAAAAAATTTTTACCTTTTTTAAATTAAACCATTTCTCTCTCTGAAAAAACATATCTCTAAAAAAACCACCAAAAGCTCATCCCCTAGAAAAATGGGTCCTCTAAAACCATTATTTTATTTGCTGCATTGAAAAAGCAAAAAACAATTCTGTCAAATAAGCTACAGCGACGTGTACAGTTGCTGCACCAGTTTTCTTTTAAGAGTAAAATTGATATAAAAAATAAGAAAGTGTCTAAAAAATGTAATAGAATGAGAGGTGGATATTTTTTTATTGTAAGGTCAAAAAATAGATATTTCTTAATTATCTCTTTTTTCAATCTCTCTCTTTGTTTTTTTTTTAAAGAATAATCTTCACTTTCTTATAAAATCATCTTCAATTTCTTATTATTTATTTATTTTTAAATAAAGATTTCTTTTAATCTCTTTCTTATTTTTTTTTATCTGTTGTGATCTTTCATCTCAGAACTTCATTTTTTTTATTTGATTCATATTGTATGGATTGTTTCTTCTTTAAAACGTATTTTTTACCCAATTTTTTTAGATCTTTGTTAAATCAGGCTTTCCTTAGTCTGATAAAACTTTAATCGACATGCGAGACATATTTCAATGGTAAATTATAATCCATAAGATCTCAGATTACAAGTTCAAACTTCAAAGATAAGTCCTTTATTTATTTTTTTGTTTAGATCTATTTTTTTGTTTTTTTTTTATAATTTAGTTTCATTTTTAATGAAATTTTATTTTAGATCAAACATGATTTCAACTCAAATCTACATGCAATCATTTTGAGCAATTTCTACATCTTCAGATCAGAACAGCAATGATGCTTAGTATTCTAGATTTAAAATAAAAAAAAATTGGGAAAAAATCAATTTACACCCCTGAACTTTCAATTTAAACCCTAAACTTTCAATTGAATCAATTTACACCCTGAACTTTAATAAATGAATCAATTTACACCCATTGTTAATAAACTTACTATTATTTTTGAAATTTTTTAATTAGACATAGGCGTTTTTATATAGAAATCAAGTTAATTTTTTGAAAATTAATTTTAAGTTTATGTTAAATATTTTTTATGGTTAAATTTGACCGTTTTGGTATCGAGTTTGAACATTTTTGTACCGTTTAAATTGGTAACTAGGATTTGAGTTTTTTCATAGTTGAGGTTGAGCGTTTTTATGATGAGGTCATAGACGTTTTGTTATTTTTATCTTTCGGTGATTTGGTAATTGAATTTTTATTAATTTTATAGTTTTAGTATTATATGGGTTTAAATTGATTCACTTAAAAAAGTTCAGGGTGTAAATTGATTCAATTGAAAGTTTAGGGTTTAAATTGACACACCATGTAAAGTTCAGGGGTGTAAATTGATTTTTTCCCAAAAAATTATTATATGAATCGAAAATTCTTTACTTACCTGATGGCTTTTCTTTCTCTCAATTTATAATCGTCTGGGATTTTATTTTATTTTCTGGTAAATTCTTCTCCATTTCTCACCCTATAATCGTGCTTTGCCTCCTTATTTTTACTTTACCTAATGGCTTATCTTTCTCTCTCAATTTATAATCGTCTGGGAATTTATTTTATTTTATTTTCTGGTAAATTCTTCTCCATTTCTCACTCTATAATCGTGCTTTGCCTCCTTATTTTTATTTTTTAATCTACCTTTTTATCTAATTGTTTTTCCCATTTTTTTTGAGATTCTTACCGTTCATTTTTTAGGCGGTGGAGATGAAAAAACATACAAATACAGGCACAGGGTCTACAATAATATTCAAAATCTTATGGGAATTACCATATTAATACAAATGAGATTGACATGTATTTATACAGGTAACTGGTTATCTTCTTCTTAACAAAAAAATAACCATTCAATTTATTCAGGGTCAAAACCCACCAAACATTGATACCAGACAGCCCGCACATTTATTACTAATATAAAACCTAATTGAATAAATCCTTGCCTCCATAATTTCCAAGAGAATACTAAATTTTTTTCTTGCTCTCCTAATCAGCCTTTCTCACACTCAAGATGAGTCCCAAGCACTCGACCCTGTGATACCTCGCCTGTTTTAACAAAAAAATTCCTTTAAAAAAAATCCCTAAATAAGCTAGATGCGAGATGGTAAATTTCATAGCAAAGATTGGTATCGAAATGGATAATCGATTGAAGTGAGTATTGAAGTCGGATAAGATTTGAACAAAAAGAAATTGGCTTCTCGCCACACAACCAATTTTCTATTCTAGGTATGTACAATTTGTTTTACAAATTCTTTTTTAAATCTTCAATAAGAAACCCTAGATCTATAAAACCCCTCCCCCGTCCCTTTCTTTTGTCTTTCTTTTTCATATTCTCTCTTTCCTTTTCATCCCTCCCTTCTCTCCCATTTCTTCTCTCTTTTTTTTTTAATTCCAAGTTCATTTTCTAATCTAGTCTCTTTGTTTTCTTTTCATATCTGTCTCAGTTTTCTTTTCATTTTCTAATCTCTCTTTGTTTTCTTTTCATTTTATAATCTTATCTCTTTGTTTACTTTTCAATTTCTAATCCGTCTATTAGTGAATCATGTTCATGGAACCGTAGAAGAGTTGTACAGGAAGTTTAAAAAAACTTAGATCAAGCTTAGTCAATGAATTACAAAGTTTGAAATCCTTTTTCCTTCATTAACAAATCCTGTTTCAATATATTATTAAACATAAAAACCAATTGAAGGTCTCCGTCAAACTCTCGAACAGAATCCTAAAGAAAGTAAAAAATATAGTGTTTGGTTTTTAAATATTGGTAATTGCTCTCTCGTTTTTTTTTTTTTTGTTTTCAAATTAGAAAACCATAGATGTTCTCTAAATGATCATTATACAAAAACCAACTGACCATTTTATATTAATTTTAAAAAAATATATATATTCTACCTGGTTGTGTTTGACCATGACAATGAGACCTTTACGACCAATCAATTGATGGTCAAAAATTCCATCGATTGTTGGAATTCTTATTCTGAATCCCCGCCCGCTGACATTAGATGATTGGTGTTCCAAGTTAGCGGTTAGATGCGATGCCTGGTTACTTTCAAATGCTTTTCGGAATGTATGTAATTTGATAAAAAAAGACAAGTATATAAAATTATATTTTATTAATTTATTTCTCTTACTTAACTTCATATTTTAATTAACATTTTGTATTGTAACTATATATTTTTATCAACTTTCAGGCTTGATCTCTTTCTTTCTTATAAATGTTCATGCTATAGTTCATCAGAAGATATTGAAAAGGCCACGGTTTGTGAATGGTTGAGATCCGAGTTTTTGTCGGGAATTTCTCGGGCAAATAAAACGACACTCAATTCTGGATATCATGTGATTTTTGTTGTGCCTGGTACCATGTCGGCCACTATGTCAAGGTTACTCAAGCTGAAGTGATGGCATTGGATTATTCAAATGCCTTCACTGTCTAAGGTAAATTTGGAGATATGAAAAGCTGATCAGATATTAGAATTTGATAATCTAGTGAAGAACATTTATTTTCAAAAATCTAAAAAACTAAAAATCTAAATAAGTTATAATAAACTAAAATAATTTATTTTCACTAGGTTATCAAATTCTTTTATCTGACCAGCTTTTCATATCTCCAAATTTACCTCAGTGAAGGCATTTGAATAATCCAATGCCTGTAGCTTCAACTTGAGTAACCTGATACAATGGCCATGGTACCAGGTACAGCAAAAATCACACTATATCTAGAATTGAGTCTCATTGTATTTGCTTGTGCACTCCCGGTAGAAATTCAAATACCAAACATTCACAAATCGTGGTCTTTTCAATATCCTCTAATAAACTGTAGGATAAGCATTTATAAGAAGAAAGAGATCAAGTCTAAAAATTGATAAAGTTATAACGTTAGAATATAAAATGCTAATAAAATATGAAGTTATTAAGAGAAATAAATTAATAAAATATAATTTTATACCGGTCATTTTTTATCAAATCATGAGCATTCCGAAAAGCATCTGCAAATAACCAGGCATCGCACCTAGCGGCTAGCTCGGAATACCAATTATCTAATGACAGTGAGAAGCAATCCAAAATAAGGATTTCGACGATCGAATTGATAGGATTTTTGACCATCAATTGACTAGTCGTAAACATCCAATTGGCATGGTCAAGCACAATCAGGTAGAATACTTTTTTTTAATTCAAAAACAAAAGATAAAATGGTCAATTGAGTTGATTTTTGTATAATGATCGTTTTGAAAGCATTTATGGTTTTCTAATTTGAAAATAAAAAACAAAAGAGTAATTACCAATTACCAATCTTTAAAAACCAAACATTATAAATTCCAAACAATTGACTTACTTTCTTCAAGATTCTGTTGAAGAGATTGACAGAAATCTTCAATTGGTTTCCTGTATAATAATATATTCAAACAAGATTGGTTATTGAAAAAAAAAAGGAAAAAGGATTACAAACTTTATAATACACCGACTAAGCCCGATCCAAGTTTTTTAAACTTCTTGTACAATTCTTCCACGGTTCCATAAACACGATTCACTAAAAAAACAGATTTGAAAAACAAAACAAACAAACAGATTACTGATTAGAAAATCAAAACAAAACCAAAAACAGATTAGAAATCAAAACAAAAGAAAGAAACATTTTAAAAAATCAAAACAAAACAAAGAAACAGATTAGAAAAAAAACCGATTAGAAAATGAAAACAAAACAAAAAGACATATAGAAAATGAAAAAATATATACATAAACTAATTTTGATGGCGTGAACTTGGAAAAAAAATGGGAGAGATGGAAGAGATGAAATGGTAGAAAAGGAAAGGGAGAGAGAGATAGAGAAATATGAAAAAGAAAGGGAGAGGGAAGGGGTTTTAGGGTTTTCTAAAACCCTTCAGACTTATTGAAGATTTAAAAAAATATGTTGAATTTGTAAAAAAAAATTGTACTACCTAAAATAAAAAATTGGCAGTGTCGCGAGAAGCGATTTTCTTTTTGTTTAAATCTTATCCGACCTCAATACTCACTTCAACCAATTATACATTTCGATACCAACAATCGCCACTATGAAATTTTCCATCTTGCATCTAGCTTATTTAGGGATTTTTTAAAAGGAATTTTTTGTGAAAACAGGCAAGGTGTCACAGGGTCGAGCAACACCTTATCAAATAGCAAATAAAAAATGTTAAGGAATATGATACATCTAGAATTAGGTCAAATGGCCATCACTCCCAAAAATAGCGAGGGAATATAGATATGCATCACATCCTTCAGACACAAGGGATAACCAATCCTCTTCTGTTATCCCAGTGTCTTTTGGAAGGAGAACTCCAACTAAAAGCTTGCTCATGGAGCCAACTTCCACGTTCCGTCATTAAGTCCATGAAGGCAAACATATACATGACAATATAAAAGGGGTTGTGAATTAGAGTCTTTATTTTTAAAAAAAAAAAGATGAGTTGGACCAACTCCAAAAAAAAATTGACAAGATTATTATTGGGTGTTAAAAAATCGACAAAATTGAATTTAAAATTGACAAAAGTACTTGATTTTAATTATCAACTCTTAAGAAAATTAATGCATCAATCTCTACCAAAATAACTAAGAGATGATCCCACAAAATTTATCATAAAAATTAATACTGATTGGCTAAAAATGTTCAAAGCACAAAAAAATTGAGAAAGAAAAAAGTTATTTCTATAATATCCATACCTATCTTTCATCAGTTGAATCAACATTAAAATCCAGAGAGTGAGAGAAAGTACAGATTACTCATCGGAATTTGAAAATGATTGGATTGCATATTCTAGTTGATGAAAGTCTGATGAAAACGGGAAATTTCAATGAAAAAGAAAAGAAAACGAAAAAGAAAAAGAAACACACCAGTTGTCAATGCTGTTAGGTATGTCCATTGTGGATCTGGTTCTGAGTTTGAGTATAAATCCAAATTCACCCACTGCATTCCAATTCCAAGTACATCAGAGATTAGAGAAAAAAGAAAGAATAGTTATGAATGAATTTACATATTAATCTGAAATCACAACAAACAAACAAAAAAGGGAAAACCACAGAAATCACAGGAATCTGATATGATGGAAACAGGAACTGAAATTTCAATGAAAAAAGAGAGGAAATTACTCACACTTAGCCCATTCATATTCATCGTTTCCAAAGAACGGGTGGAAGAGTGGAAGATTGGAGATTGCAACTTCATTCAAAGGCATCACTAGGAGGAGAGTTATGGAAGGGAAAAAATTAGATAGGAAGTATTTGTATAGAATTGAATTGTATCAAAAGTAAAGAATTACTCACCCTTGGTCCATTCATCGATTCGCTATTCAGGAGTTTTATCGTTCACTTCGAGATCGGAGACTGCAATTTCTACGATTTCATTCAAAGCCATCCCTACGAGAGTTACGCAAAAATAAAATTGAATGTATTGTGTATTGTATAGTGGGACTGGGCAAGAGAGAAAATAGAAGATATATATATTTATAGCGGTTCAAGTTTTGGTGGATGACTTTTTTATTTCCCCTTTAACTCCTCTCTAATTTTCCATTAACATTTATTCTAGTTATGTATAAATTAATATTTATTGATAATAAAACCACCCCACAAGGACATTTCATTCAAATAATGAAGGAATAAAAGTAAAAAAACATAACAATACAATAAAAAGGCTAAACAAATCAAAAGTCATAAAAGCACGGATCGGAAAATGCGAGATCCCGACACCGATAAGGGAGGAAGAGTCGTTCTTCCTTAGTGTCGCCGAAATGTCGCCGTTATCGTCGAGATGTCGCCAGAAAAGAAAGTAGGCTAGGGTTTTTTATTTCCAAATCAGAACCTGTAAATTGGGCTGCTAATAGTGGGCCTGTTTCTTTTTTAAAAAAAAAACAGTGGGCATATATATTTTTTAAATTAGAAGTTAGATTGGTATTTTTTTAATGAGAGAGATGGATAAAACTTTAAATATTGATTTTTTTTTTTTATAAATGAAATAAAATGATAGTATATAAAGGTAATTTAGTCTTTTTATTTGTAATCACTATTAAATTTGATATAAAATTTGAACAATTATATAAAAATATTTAACTATTGATGTTTTTATTTGTATAAAATTTGAGATAGTGGGCTTGTTTGAAAGGTGGAAAGCACTCACCTACCTGTGGCCTAGTGGGCTTGTTTGAAAATTTGGGCAGTATTTATCATAATTTTTTGAGTCTTGGGCAAGTATTTAGGGTTATCTGGGTATATAACCTAAAAATCTAAAAAATAAGATAAAGAGGCCCGTCTCAAAAAAATAAAACAAAATAGCCTATTTGATATGTAAAATACCCAAATCACCCCTACTAAACTTAATTAAGAAGGAAATAAGAAAGAGAAAAAAAAAACCTTTGCGATCGGGTTTGTGACAACGCTTAATGAGACGAATGCTGTCTTTGGCGAACTCTCTGAGAGGATCGATGACTGAGTCAACGGCATCCATTACTGAAAGATGAGAAGGAAAATCGTTCGTAAAATTTGGGTTTGATCGAGGAAGGGAAGAGAATGAGAAGTTGTGCTTATGAAGGATGATTTGGGTCAAATTTGGAGGACTTTCGTAATAAATGAAATTCTTGAAATTTCATCGGACTTTTTTTATTTATTTATAGTAATAGCAATTTTGTTTTTCATTATCTATTTTCATAAAAATTATGGGTGTTTTTTTTTTATAATAAAAGTTACGATATCAAAATATTTTTTAGTTTTAAAAAGTTTGAAAGATTGATTAATATTTTTAATTTTTATGTATTAATATATATACCAAATCATCAAATAGGGAGAGGAAGAGGGAGAGAGAATGTGGGATATAAAAAAGGAAAAAATAAATAATAAATAAGGGGCAAATCAGGTATATTAAAAAAACTCATACTAAAAATGGGCTAAAAAGTCTTAAAATAAAGAGGGGGCTAAAAAAACTTAGTGATTAGCCAAAACAGGCCATCTACTAGATTATCCCAAGTATTTATTTGATATCTGGTTAGTTTTTTTTTTAATTTAATTTAATGTATTTATTTTTTTATATCTGGTTAATTGGAAAATTTCAATTTCAATGTTAAAACAAAAATAGTCTATATTTTATCTTATTTATTATTTTTATAATGAAAAAAAATAGTAAATTGAATCATACGATTCACGATACATTATTTTTTTTAAACGATACACGTTCTGATTTACGATTTAATAGATAAGTATGTGGGTGTTTTATAATATTTAATAAATTTGATATAAAATTTTAAAAAGCTATCTATAAATATTGATGTTTTTATATGTATTAAGTGTTATTTTTATTTATTTAAGTGATATTATAAGGTTATCCACACATACTCCCATAACAAAATAAAGACACCTTTCCCCACCGAGAACATGCAATTCTCCTTCAGAAGATGCTTAAGCAAATGGATTTTCTTCCAAGATGATCTGTTACTGCAATTAGCCTTAATAGTTGAGCACCATCCCAAAGACTCCAACCCATGAATATTGAAAATTTAAAGTTTATAACACCTTTTTAATTATCTAAACCAATTTAGGAATTTAAAGAATTTGAAATTTCATCATCCTCTTAGTATAAAAATGAGGTTTCTTTCACCATTTTTTCTTACCACCACTTGAGCTTTCGTCTCCTCTCCTTAAGCATAGTTTTTTCTTAATTATACATGGAAGTAAATTTGACCAACTTATGTTTATTGGAGCAAGCAAATACTCGGAAATTTTAAATAGACAAATCAATGGAGGTTCAAAGGCTTCAATGGTTCAAAGAGATCGAAGTGGAGAGGCTTATCTCCATGATTACAAAGAAAATAAATGCAAAATATTCAAGAACATACATCTAGAGTTTGGTCAAATGGTGAGAGAAATGTCTTTTGGAAGGAAAACTACTACTAACGCTTTCTCATTAGGCTTCATGAGAAATGCATCAAGTCCATCAAGACAAACATCTACATGACAACATAAAAGGGGTTGTGAATTAGAGTCTTGAGTTTATATGTTTCTTCATATTAAATATATCCATATTTTTTTTATTTCACGTTCCTCGACGGTGGTAGGACGCCTCCAAAGTTCGTTTTTCTTAATTTTTTTTGCAAATTTATATGTTTCATTAGGACGCCTCCAAAGTTTGTTTTTCTTCATACACTAATGAAACATATAAATTTGAAAAAAAAAATATGAAGAAAAACGAACTTTGGAGGCGTCCTACCACCGCCGAGGGGCGTGAGGCTGAGAGATGGGGGGAGAGGAGAAGGGAAAGAAGAAAAGAAGGGAAGAAGAAAAGAAGAAAGATGGAAAGAAAAATGGTTCATTTTTTATATATATAAATTGAACCATTTGCCCACAATTGGATTAGGACGTGAGGAACCCCACGATTCATTAACGTTGTGGGAGAATACTTGACTCATTCCTCATTCCCCAAGATATTTATTGTCCACGATTATCAATTCGTGGGTAATGTCTTCGCGGGTAATATTGTTGTTTTTGTAGTGTGTAAAAAATAGTAAGCTGTGTCCTTGGGCAAGCTAATCAGACATATAGGATCAATGTTGTTGAATCTCTAACTTTTCTTGGAATTCATTCAGAAGTTATTTTCCCAAAAACTCTCAAAGGTACATGGAACACTGGGTTTCACATGTTGTTTGTTAACTGTGATGTGTGGTTCTTCTCCATCACTTACAGAAATCGTTGTCATTTACACAAAGTTGAAAGGTATTTATATTTTTTTAACACATGTATTTTTTTAGTTAAATTAAGATTTTAAATATATTGTTTCCTTACACAGCTTTATCTTTTCACCTAGATCAACGATTTGACTACCATTCATCAGGTAGCAATGAAATCGTATGTGGACGAGGATGAGTACGTAGAATGTAGTGAATACTTAATTTAACATAACAATGTATCATTTTCAATGTTGAAATCACACATAACAATTTCAAATAAATATGGATATATATGTTTGATAAAAAGTTGCATAATACACTAATGAAACATATAAATTTATAAAAAAAATGAATAAAAACTAAACTTGGAGGCGTCCTACCGCCGGCGAGGAGCGTGAGGCCGAGAGAGGGGAAGAGGAGAATGGAAAGAAGAAAAGAGGGGAAGAAGAAGAGGAAAGAGGGAAAGAAAAAGGGTTCAATTTTTATTTTTTACTTAAAGTACTTCATTCAAGTGTTTTTAGATGAAACAATTTGTTCACACAGAGAAATTTCTAAGTAAATTTGAACAATTATATAAAACTATTTAACTATTGATATTTCACCCATAACAAAGACTAATAAAGATAAATGTATTAATGATGTTCAATATTTCAATTCAAATAATAACTTTTATTATTGCTAAATATTAAACAATTGATCTTTAATTTCTACCTTTGATAATTTCAATACACAGAGTTAATATTTAATTAAATATAGTTATCTCTACTATGTTAAAAGACTGAAACAACACAAAAACAAAAACGAGATTAAGAAAGCAAAAACGTGTCACGTTTGAATTTAATCAAACTCTTCTGTATTTAAAATAAAAACGAAAAAAAGTGTTTATTGAGTACAGTTTATCTTTTTGTTTTTTTTAAACTAACCCTCTCCCCCATTAGTCACAAAACTACTACACTCAATATTTTGATACCAAACCCCTTGCAACAAACTCTATTTATAACCACCATTCCCCTAAAGAACTCCCAATTATTTACTCACGTGCCCTTACCATATCCCGAACATTTTGCATGGAAAAAGAAAGGAATTACTCACACTTAGTCAATGCAAGAGGATCAGTTACAGTATGATGAATTGTTGGCAGGTCCTTTAGCAGCAGTTGCCTGCACATTCAAAATGAACATCAAAATATAGTTTAGGTCTAAATCTCAATTTACTTCTTCAATTTTTATATTTATGTCAGTTTAGTCCTTAAGCTTTGAAAGGCTTTGTATTGTTGAAATGGCAGATACAACATGTAAGAAATATGATACCTTTGGAATTCATGCATATAGCCATCACTCCCAAAAATGGCGAGGGAAAGTAGCCATGCATCACATCGCTCAGCCACAAGGGATAACCAATCCTCTTGTGTTTTCCCATTGACTTTTGAAAGAATAACTCCTACTAAAGCTTCCAGTTTTGGTTATTTAGTCCATGAAGGCAAACATCTACATAACAACATGAAAGGGGTTGATAAGATTAGTTGATTAAAATACCAACTCTTGAAAAATTAATGCGGAACAGTAGAATTTTCAAAGATAGCAGTAATTCTTGGGAGGATGTGTGGGAGGGGAGTGTTCTTTTTGCCTCCATTTGGAGTGCTCAATGTAAATCTTTTTGTAATTATGCTCCTTCTACTATAGCTTCCAATTGGAAGGCTTTTTTGTAGTTCTTCTTTTGCCTTTTTGGGCTTTTTCATATTTCTAATGAAAAGCATTGTTTATTACCAAAAAAAAAAAAAAATTAATGCATCTATCTCGACCCAAATAACTAAAAGATGATCCCACGAGATTTAAAAAAAAATATGTGATACCGGGGGTAAAAAATTAACCCAAAGCACAAGAAAAAATTTGAGAGACTTTTATTTAAAAAGTTGTTAGTTAGAGAGTGAGTATAAATACAACCATTGTGATATGATTACATTTGAGAGACTTTTATTCAGAGAGAGATTACTCACCATGATGTGGAAATGATCGGACGGCAGATTGTAGTTGATGAATGTCTGATGAAAACGGAAAATTTTAATGAAAAATAAATGAAAAGAAAATGAAAAAGAAAAAGAAATAGTCACCTGTTGTCAATGCTTTGATCAAGCAAGCCTATTCTATGTGATTGAAGGCAGCTGAACAGAAAATCCATCGAGGGTCTGATTCTGGCTCCTGATCCACATACACGGTCACGACCTGGTTTATATTCAGTTTTGGTTTTTGAGTATGAATCCATATTGATCCATTACTATCAATTCCAATTCCAATTACAATGGAGATTAGAGAAAAACAGATAGTTATGAATGAATTTACATATTAATCTGGAATTTCAACAAACAAACAAACAAAAAAAGGAAAACCAAGGAATTCAATTTTCAATGGAAAAAGATATAAAGGGATTACTCACCCTTAACCGGTTCGTCTTTCTTTCCAAATGACGGGTGGAAGAGCTGTTTAGGAATTTTCTCATTCCGTTGAAGATTGGAGATTGCAACTTTCTCACTCGGTTTGGGTCCTAATCCAATTACACCACCTGGAATCAATTATATGGGAGAATAGAAATTTGATTTCATATAAACAGGAAACCAGGGAAATCACAGAAATTTGATTTCATTAAAACAGGAATTGAATCTTCAATGGAAAAGAACAAAGAAACGAATTACTCACCCTTAGTCAATTCGTTGATTCGCTGTTTATGAGCTTTCCCATTCAGTTGGAGATTGCCGTGTCTAGGCTTTCATTCAAACCCACCGCAACCCGAGTTTTTTTTTTTTTTTTACTATATTGTTGGGTAAAGATTGAATTACTCTCTTTAACTCTACTATTGTTTTTGACAATTGAAGTATGCTCCCAGGCCTCGCTTACTTATTGAGAATGAGAATGGAAAATAATCGAAATGAAAAATTATGGAATGAGAATCAAAATTAAAAGAATTAATGTTCTTTACTAGATTTTGAAATGAAAATAAAGAATTATATTATGTGGGACCCAAAAAAATAGAGAAAAAATATAACTAATACAATAAAAAAGTTGGTAGGACCCACAAAATAAGAAATAAAAACGTATTGTTGAAGTTGTATGAGAGAATGAAATTCTTTAAAAATTGGGAATAAATTGTGTGGGTCCCACACTTCTATTCTCATTCTTTCGAAGTAAACAATACATGGCCTAAACTCAAATACTATACTATTATATATATATGTGTGTGTGTGTGTGTGTTATGAGAAAATATTTTTTCATGAAAATGTAAAATAGTTTTTATATTCATATAAATAGTTTTTACTATATATAAAATATCATAATAATAATGTTTTGAGGTATAAAAAAATATTTTTTATAATATGTGTAGAAATATGGATAATAAAAATTGGAATTGATAGGATGTTAAAAAGTATGATTATGAGAAATTAATTTCTCACGATAAATTAAGGGAATATGAAAAGGTATAAAAATAAAAAAGTTGAATGTGAAAAGTTTAGTCCATTTATTTTCTTGAAGTTAATATTGAAAATTTAAAGTTTATAACACCTTTTTAATTATCTAAACCAATTTAGGAATTTAAAGAGTTTGAAATTTCATCATCCTCTTAGTATAAAAATGAGGTTTCTTTCACCATTTTTTCTTACCACCACTTGAGCTTTCGTCTCCTCTCCTTAAGCATTGTTTTTTTCTTAATTATACATAGAAGTAAATTTGACCAACTCATGTTTATTGGAGCAAGCAAATACTCGGAAATTTTAAATAGACAAATCAATGGAGGTTCAAAGGCTTCAATGGTTCAAAGAGATAGAAGTGGAGAGGCTTTTCTCCATGATTACAAAGAAAATAAATGTAAAATATTAAGGAACATACATCTGGAGTTTGGTCAAATGGTGAGGGAATATAGCCGATTATCCCCAATGTCTTTTGGAAAGAAAACTCCTACTAAAGCTTTCTCAGTAGGCTCTATGGGAAATGCATCAAGTCCATCAAGACAAACATCTACATGACAACATAAAAGGGGTTGTGAATTAGAGTCTTGAATTTATATGTTTCATCATATTAAATATATCCATATTTTTTTTCTATTTCACGCTCCTCGGCTGTGGTAGGACGCCTCCAAAGTTCGTTTTTCTTCATATTTTTTTGCAAATTTATATGTTTCATTAGGACGCCTCCAAAGTTCGTTTTTCTTCATACACTAATGAAACATATAAATTTGCAAAAAAATATGAAGAAAAATGAACTTTGGAGGCGTCCTACCACCACCAAGGAGTGTGAGGCTGAGAGAGGGGAAGGGGAGAAGGGAAAGAAGATAAAAGGAAAGATGGAAAGAAAAATTGTTCATTTTTTATATATATAAATTGAACCATTTGCCCACAATTGGATTAGGGTGTGGGGAACCCCACGAGATTCATTAACATTGTGGGAGAATACTTGACTCATTCCTCATTCCCCAAGATACTTATTGTCCACGATTATCAATTCGTGGGTAATGTCTTCGCGGGTAATATTGTTGTTTTCGTAGTGTGTATTCTAACAATTTTATCCTGCAAAAATTAGTAAACTGTCTCCTTAGGCAAGCTAATTAGACATATAGGATCCATGTTGTTGAATCTCTAACCATACTTGAGGATTTAGGAGTTTATTTTCCTAAAAACTCTCAAAGGTACATGGAACACTGGGTTTCACATGTTGTTGTTAACTGTGATGTGTGGTTCCTCTCCATCACTTACAAAAATCGTTGTCATTTACACAAAGTTGAAAGGTATTTATATTTTTTAACACATTTATTTTTTTAGTTAAATTAAGATTTTAAATATACTGTTTCCTTACACAACTTTATCTTTTCACCTAGATCAACGATTTGACTATCATTCATCAGGTAGCAATGGAATTGTATGTGGACGAGGATGAGTACGTAGAATGCAGTGAATACTTAATTTAACATAACAATGTATCATTTTCAATGTTGAAATCACACATAACAATTTCAAATAAATATTGATATATATGTTTGATAAAAAGTTGCATAATACACTAATGAAACATATAAATTTATAAAAAAAATGAATAAAACGAAACTTGGAGGCGTCCTACCGCCGGTGAGGAGTGTGGGGCTAAGAGAGGGGAAGAGGAGAAGGGAAAGAAGAAAAGATGGGAAGAAGAAGAGGAAAGAGGGAAAGAAAAAGGGTTCAGTTTTTATTTTTTATTTAATAAACTGAACTCTTTTCCCACAATTGGATTAGGGCGTGGAGAACCACACAATTTATTAACGTCGTGGGGGAATTGTTAACCCATTTCATACTTATTACCCACGATTTTCAATTGGTGGATAATGTCTTTGCGGGTATTATTGTTATTTTTGTAGTTATGTCCTAACAGTTTTATCTTGTAAAAATTAGTAAACTGTCTCCTTGGGCAAGCTGATTAGACATATAGGATCCATGTTCTTAAATCTTTAACTGTGATTGAGGAATCAGGAGTTTATTTTCCCAGAAACTCTCAAAGGTCCATGAAAGACTGGGTTTCACATGTTGCTGTTAATTGTGATGCGTGGTTACTCTCCATCACTCTAAAAAATTATCGTCATTTACACAAAGTTGAAAGGTATATATTTTTTTTAACACGAGTATTTTTTTAGTTAAATTAAGATTTTCAATATATTGTTTCCTTACACAGGCTTCATCTTTTAACCCAGATCAACGATTTTACTACCATTCATCAGACAGCAATGGAATCATATGTGGACGAGGACGAGGACGTGGAATGCAGTGAATACTTAATTTAACATAACAATACGTGATTTTCAATGTTAAAATCACACATAACAATTTCAAATCCCCAATTCAAATTCCTTTTTTTTTTAAAAAAAAAAAAAAAACTCCAATTTCAAAAAATATATAACTAAATTATTAAGCAAAACACACAAAGCTAATTTATTTGTCATATAAAACAATAACAATGAAAAAACACATAACAATTTCAAATCCCCAATTTTTTCACTTTCAAAAAGCCCTAATTTTTTAAAATTTCCAATTTCAAAAAAAAATTGAACTACATTACTAAAAAAAACACATGAAATTAATGTATTTATCATCTAAAACAATAAAAATGAATTTTGGACCATTAAAAACTTTCAATTTTCAAAATTCCTAAAATATTCTCAAAGCCTTAACTATGTGAAATATACAAAAATATGGATATATTTGATGAAAAAGTGCATTATACACTAATGAAACATATAAATTTGTAAAAAAAGGAAGAAAAACGAACCTTGAAGGCGTCCTACTGCTGACGAAGAGCGTGAGGCCAAGAGAGGGGAAGAGAAGAACGGAAAGAAGAAAAGAGGAGAAGAAGAAAAAAGGAAAGAGGAAAAAAAAGGTTCAATTACTTTTTTTTAATTTTTTTTAATAAACTGAACCCTTTCCCCACGATTATATTAAGGTCTGGGGAACCCCACGATTCATTAACGTCATGGGGGAATACTTGACCCATTTCTCATGATACTTATTGCCCACGATTTTCAATTTGTGGCTAATGTTTTCCCGGGTAATTTTGTTGTTTTTGTATGGTATGTCCTAACAATTTAATCTTGCAAAAATGCAGTTCTTCCTCTTGTTTTAAACATGTCATTTGTTTTGTTAAGCATGGATATTGTCATCGGTCTAGATGAAGCACCAACCCCGACGGTTGAAGAGTTGTATACCACGTTTGAATCTTATAGATTAGGTTTAATCAAGCTTTTAACTGGTAAGTGTTTTTCTCTTGCTGTGCTTTTCCCTTGATTTTCTTTCCTTTCATTTTATTTTCTCTTTTTCATTGTTTCAAATTAATTTTATATAGTTAAAGCATCAGCGGAAAGTGTACGAACTTCACTTGCTGACGAGCCTCACAGTAAGCCAATTTCCTTTGTTTTTTTTGTATATCAATATTAATACTTCAATTGTCCTGACAATTTTATCCTTGTTAAAAATCAGCATACTATCTTCTTGGGCTACATAATAAGGATTATATGGTACATGTTGTCATAACTTTACTGATGCTTGAGGAATTAGGCGTACATCTTCCCAAAAACCCTCAGAGTTCCATGAAGGATTGGGTCTCTTATGTTGCTGTGAATTGTGATGGCTGGTTACTGTCTGTCATTTATCGGAGTGGTCGTCACTTAAACAGTGCTGAAAGGTATTAATATGTCTTTAACACACATATTTTTTAGTTAAATTAAGATTTTAATGATAATGTTTTCGTACACGTGCTTAATCTCTTCACAAAGATCAATAGTTTACCTACAGTGCATCAGTCAGCAATGGAATTGTATGAGGAAGTGTATGTCGTTCATGAGGACGATGCAGATATGGACGTGTTAGGAATAGTGTAAAAGCAATTGTAATTATTTAATTATAATAATTTATTTCGAATAAATTAAATAAATAAACATAAATTCTTTATATTATCTAAATTGATTCAATTGACGATATTAGGAATATATGGAAATATATTAATATCAAACATTCAAATAGTAAACCCTAAGTTACTCTTATGAAATCACGACTTAGTATGTGAGTCATACGAGAGGATTAAAGTCGAGATGAGTAACTTAAAAGTGTCTACAGTAAATGGATAACGTTTTGGAACCTTATCCTGGTAACACTGTTGATAGCTTCGCATTTTGTTTATAGACAAATGATCTAATCCTGATCATTCATGTGGGTGACATGAAATGGAAGTATCATATGCAATGTTGATTGTATAAGACATGACCACGATGTTCGATCAAATTACTCATTAGTACCGTTTACGAGAAATAATCGAATATCAAACTAAGTTTATCAACCGTGATAGATCTCAATCCTGAGTGAAATGCGGACTCCTATTTATGGAGTTATGTTCTTTGATTCACATGGTTGTGAGCGATTTGTAAGAACGCTCAATACACTTCTGTTTTGTGAACATGGCTAGATAAGTAGCTGGGAACTCATTTTCACAAGATGAAATTCATAACTTTCCTATAAATTAACGGTATCAGTGCGATACCTAAACATTTTAGGAACTTTAGGAAACTCCCTTGATGTACTGATTTGAGACATGAACAAGTGGCGACACGACTTCTATTGATCACAGAAGTATATTATCTCTAGTTCGACTAAAGATAATGTTCATTGGAGAATCAGCGGGAACACAAGGATAAAACGGTAATTACAGGGGCAAAACGGTAAATTTATCCGCCTGTAATTATGCCACGTGAAGGATATATCACAAATATATATAAAGATAAACTAAATGGACATAACTCATCTATAGTGAGGGGAGTTCAGCTACGAATCTATAGTGGAATTATTCATAGTTAGATAATAAGTAATTAACTGATTATGAGTTAATCACTTAATTGACTAATTATTAAGCCCATGATCTATAGGTCTATCAGGTCCATATGCTAGCCCAAATATCGTAGTCGCGAAATCAAGTAGAAGAAATGGAAAGTTTAAGTAAAGTGAATTACTTAAATAGGCAATATTAATTGTTTAAATATTGAGTATATTTAAACGGTAATTAATATAAACATTATTAATTGTTTAAATAATGAGTTTATTTAAACAGAAAATTAATAATGAAATATTATTAATTAGACATTATTAATTATTTAAATATTGAGTATATTTAAATGGCAATTAATAATTTGAAATTAATTGACAATTATTAATTGTTTAAATAAATAATTTTATTTGAACGGAAATTAATAATTAAAATTAATTAATTAATAATAAAATATTATCAATTAAGTTATTAATTAAATAATGAGCTTATTTAATGGAAATTAATAATTAAAATATTTATTATTAATTATTTAAATAATGAAAATTATTTAAATGGAGATTAATAATTAAATATAATTTGATAATATTTAGTGGGGAGAAAATATTAATATTATTAATTGTTTAAATAAAATATTTTATTTAAATGGTAATTAATAAATAAATTAATTAAGTTGGACTTATTAATTTAAGAGAGAGTTTCAAGCCCAATTGGATTAATGAACCCAATTGAAATTGGCCCAAAATAATTAATTAAATAAATTGTATTTATTAATTATTTATTATTAATTTTGGCCATCATAGATAATTTGTAGGAGATAATTATTTGAATTATATCCTATAATAATTATATAGATTTATTTACCCAAGATAAATAAAATAAAGAAAAGAAAATATTCTCTTATTTATTTATGGCATTTTAGAAATACCAAGATAAAGAAAAGAGATAATTCTTTTTTCTTTTTGTATTTATCTCCATGGATTAATCCTAATGTGATTAGGATTCCTATTTTTCTATAAATATGAGGCTTGGGTCATTCATAAATCACACAATTAAATTCCTTAGAAATTCGGAATTCTCTCTTCCTTCTCCCTCCCCCCTTAGCCAATTTTCCCTAGTCCATTGGGAAGAAAATATTTTCTTCCCAATTTCTTCTAAAGTTTGATCCCACAATCGGATTTTGTTTGATCGATCGGGATATAGCGTAGAAGGTCCGGTGTTGCTGAGGATTTGATGCTGTAAAGAAACCTCAACCGATTCTCCATTAATTACTCAATGTAAGTAAACCGGTTTTATTTTTTTCGAAAATATAAGCATGAATCTACATGTTTTTATCACAAATTGCATGATGTTAATAGATTTGCAATTAAGAGTTAATTAGTTTACTAAATAAAATTCCGCTAGTTTAGTAAATCATCCCTTCAGAATGATACCCCGTGCGCTGTATGCTTAAACACGGACGGTGGTGATGAATTTTGGATTTTTTGTGATTTTTTCTAATGTTGTTTGTTTCGCTCATTTTATTTATATGTATTTATTGATCCACTTGATTTTTAATTTGTTGGATTCTATTTTTCCAATTTAGATCTATGAAGAATATAGGGTGGCCATGGCCCCCTAGTCTCCATGGTGGCCCGTCTATGTATGTAAATGGTTATCATTTAGACACTATTGATAGATACATATTTTCTTAATTAAATTAAGATTTTAAATATAATGTATCTTTTCTTATACTATAATTACAAAAGCTAAATCTTTTCACAATGAAAAATGACACTTATTGCCTAAATTTTTTAATTCATGGGTAATGTGTTTGCAGGTAATATTATTGTTTTTGTAGTCTGTGTCCTAACAATTTTACCTTGCAAAAATTAGTAAACTATCTCCTTTGACAAGTTGATCAAACATATAAGATTCATTCTGTTGAATCTCTAACCATACTTGAGGAATCAGAAGATTATCTTTCCAAAAAATGGATACTTGCTTAATTATCTCTTTTTTCAATCTCTCTCTCTTTTTTTTTTAGAATAATCTTTCACTTTCTTATAAAATCATCTTCAACTTCTTATTATTTATTTATTTTTAAATAAAGAGGATTTCTTTTAATCTCTCTTTCTTTCTTTTTTTATCTGTTGTGATCTTCCATCTTAGAACTTCATTTTTTTTTAATTTGATTCATATTGTATGGATTGTTTCTTCTTTAAAACGTGTTTTTTACCAATTTTTTTAGATATTTGTTAAATCTAGGCTTTCCTTAGTTTGATAAAACTTTAATCGACATGCGAGACATATTTCAATGGTAAATTATAATCAACAAGATCTCAGATTACAAGTTCAAACTTCAAAGATAAGTCCTTTATTTTTTGTTTTTTTTTTTGTTTTTTTTTATAATTTAGTTTCATTTTTAATGAATTTTTATTTTAGATCAACATGCTTTCAACTCAAATCTACATGCAATCATTTTGTGCAATTTTTAAATCTTCAGATCAGAACAACAAAGATGTTTATGTATTCTAGATTTAAAATAAAAAATTATTATATGAATTGAAAATTCTTTACTTTACCTGATGGGTTTTCTTTCTCTCTCAATTTAAAATCTTCTGGGAATTTAGTTTATTTTATTTTCTGGTTCCGTTTCTCACTCTATAATCGTGCTTTGCCTCCTTATTCTATTTTTTTTAATCTCCCTTTTTTATCTGATTTTTTTTAGAGATTTTAATATTCTTTCAGTCCATTTTTTAGGCTGTGGCGATGAAAAAGCATACAAACACAGGGTCTACAATAATATTCAAAATCTTATGGGAATTACTATATTTATATAAATGAGATTATCGTGTATTTATACAGGTAACCCGTTATCTTCTTAAAAAATGACCATTCAATTTATTCAGGCTCAAAACCCACCAAACATTAATACTAGACAGCCCATTTATTCAAAAGCCCACGTATTACTAATATAAAACCTAATTGAATAAATCCTTGCCTCCATAATTTCCACGAGAATACTAAATTTTTCCCCCTAAGATGCTCTCCTAATCAGCCTTTCTCACACTCAAGATGAGTCCCAAGCACTTGACCCTGTGACACCTTGCCTGTTTTAACAAAAAAAATTCCTTCAAAAAAATCCCTACATAAGCTAGATGAGAGATGGTATATTTCACAGCGGAGATTGGTACCGAAATGGATAATCGGTTGTAGTGAGTATTGAGGTCGGATAAGATTTGAACAAAAAGAAAATCACTTCTCACCACACTGCCAATTTTCTATTCTAGTATGTACAATTTTTTTACAAATTCAACATATGTTTTCAGATCTTCAATAAGAAAAACTAGATCAAGATTTTTTTTTCCAAAGGTTTTAGTTTTAGAAAACCCTAAAACCCCTCCCCCGTCCCTTTCTTTTGTTTTTCTTTTTCATATTCTCTCTTTCCTTTTCTCCCATTTCTTCTCTTAATTCTAAGTTCACGCATCCGAGTTAGTTTTCTTTTCATTTTCTAATCTCTCTTTGTTCTTTCATTTTCAAATCGCTCTTTGTTTTCTTTTCATTTTCTAATCCCTCTTTGTTTTCTTCAGTGTCTGAGGTAAATTTGGAGATATGAATTTAGATCTATGAAGAATATAGGGGGGCCATGGCCCCCTAGTCTCCATGGTGGCCCGTCTATGTATGTAAATGGTTATCATTTAGACACTATTGATAGATACATATTTTCTTAATTAAATTAAGATTTTAAATATAATGTATCTTTTCATTTTCATCAATATGTACAATTTTTTTTACAAATTCAACATATGTTTTCAGATCTTCAATAAGAAAAACTAGATCAAGATTTTTTTTTCCAAGGGTTTTAGAAAAACCTAAAACCCCTCACCCGTCCCTTTCTTTTGTTTTTCTTTTTCATATTCTCTCTTTCCTTTTCTCCCATTTCTTCTCTTAATTCTAAGTTCACGCATCCGAGTTAGTTTTCTTTTCATTTTCTAATCTCTCTTTGTTCTTTTCATTTTCAAATCGCTCTTTGTTTTCTTTTCATTTTCTAATCCCTCTTTGTTTTTTTTTCATTTTCTAATCCGTCTTTGTTTTCTTTTCATTTTCTAATCTCTCTTTGTTCTCTTTTCATTTTCTAATCCGTCTCTTAGTGAATTGTGTTCATGGAACCGTAGAAGAGTTGTACTAGAAGTTTAAAAAACTTAGATCAGGCTTAGTCAATCCATTACAAAGTTTGTAATCCCTTTTTCTTTATTTTCATTAACAAATCTTGTTTCAATATATTATTATACAGGAAAACCAATTGAAGATCTTCGTCAAACTCTCGAACAGAATCCTGATAAAGTAAGTCAAAAAATTTATAGTGTTTGGTTTTTAAATATTGGTAATTACTATTTTTTATTTTCAAATTAGAAAACCATAAATGTTTTCAAAATGATCATTATACAAAAACCACCTGATCATTTTATCTTTTCTTTTAAATTTTTTAAAAAAGTATTCTACCTGGTTGGGACCTTTAGACTAATCAATTGATTGTTGGAATTCTTATTCTAGATCCCCGCCCACTGACATTAGATGATTGGTGATCCGAGCTAGTCGTCAAGTGCAATGCCTAGATACTTTCAAATGCTTTTCGAATGCTTGTAATTTGATAAAAAAAAGACAGGTATATAAAATTATATTTTATTAATTTATTTCTCTTAATTAACTTCATATTTTAATTAACATTTTGTATTCTAACTTTATATATTTATCAACTTTCAGGCTTGATCTCTTTCTTCTTATAAATGTTCATGCTACAGTTCATCAGAAGATATTGAAAAGGCCACGGTTTGTGAATGTTCGGAATCCGAATTGTTGCCGGAAACTTCTCAGGCAAATACAACGACACTCAATTCTGGATACCATGTGATTTTTGTTGTGCCTGGTACCATGGCGGCCACTATATCAAGGTTACTCAAGCTAAAGTTGATGACATTGGATTATTCAAATGCCTTCACTGTCTGAGGTAAATTTGGAGATATGAATTTAGATCTATGAAGAATATAGGGGGGCCATGGCCCCCTAGTCTCCATGGTGGCCTGTCTATGTATGTAAATGGTTATCATTTAGACACTATTGATAGATACATATTTTCTTAATTAAATTAAGATTTTAAATATAATGTATCTTTTCTTATACTATAATTACAAAAGCTAAATCTTTTCATAATGAAAAATGATATTTATTGCCTAAATTTTTTAATTCATGGGTAATGTGTTTGCAGGTAATATTGTTGTTTTTGTAGTATGTGTCCTAACAATTTTATCTTGCAAAAATTAGTAAACTATCTCCTTTGACAAGTTGATCAAACATATAAGATTCATTCTGTTGAATCTCTAACCATACTTGAGGAATCAGAAGATTATCTTTCCAAAAAGTTTTAAAGGTCCATGAAAGACTGGGTTTCACATGTTGCTGTTAATAGTGATGTGTGGTTACTCTCAATCATTTACAGAAATGATCGTCATTTACACAAAGTTGAAAGGTATTAATATTTTTAACACGTGTATTTTTATAGTTAAATAAAGATTTTAAATATACTGTTTCCTTACATAGGCTTCATATTTTCACCCCGATCAACGATTTGACTATCATTCATCAAACAACAATGGAATCATATGCTTACGAAGACGAGTACATGGAATGTAATGAATACTTACAGAAGGAAAAAGCAGATGGTTTTTGGATATTGTGTGATTAATGCCACAAATGGTATCATGGTATTTGTGTCAATGTAACACGGGCTCAATCTATACACATAGACGATTATTTGTGCAAACATTGTCGACTAGAAGCCGGGAATCCGTATATCGATGATATGGCTGATTAGGTATAAGTTTTTGTTTTAATCACAATAGTTTTAAATTATTTAGATCATGCATATTAGTTGTTTGTTACGACATACATTCCTCAAAATTTGATGGACTGGTTATTCCTTAAAAAGTTTGTTACAACATACATTGGATATTTTTAAACGAGATACCATGTAAGTATATATATTAATTTTATACAAAAAAAAATATGGGGGGCCATAGCCCCCTAGTCTCCATGGTGGCCCGCCTATGTACGTAAATGGTTATCATTTAGACACTACTAAAAGGTACATATTTTCTTAATTAAATTAAGATTTTAAATATATTGTATCTTTTCTTATACTATAATTACAAAATCTAAATTTTTTCACAATGAAAAATGATACTTATTGCCCAGAATGTTTAAATCATGAGTAATGTGTTTGCGGGTAATATTGTTGTTTTTGTAGTATGTGTCCTAACAATTTTATCTTGCAAAAATTAGTAATCTATCTCTTTTGACAAGTTGATCAGACATATAAGATCCATTCTGTTGAATCTCTAACCATACTTGAGGAATCAGGAGTTTATCTTCCCAAAAAGTCTTAAATGTCCATGAAAGACTGAGTTTCACATGTTGCTGTTAACAGTGATGCGTGGTTACTCTCAATCACTAACAAAAATGATCGTCATTTACACAAAGTTGAAAGATATTTATATTTTTTTAACACGTGTATTTTTATAGTTAAATTAAAATTTTAAATATACTGTTTCCTTACATAGGCTTCATATTTTCACCCCGATCAACGATTTGACTATCATTCATCAGACAACAATGGAATTATATATGGACGAAGACGAGTACGTGGAATGTAGTGAATACTTACAGAAGAAAGTTTTTAGATATCGTGTGATTAATGCCACGAATGGTACCATGGTATTTGCGTTAATGTAACACGGGCTCAGTCTATGCACATAGACAATTATTTGTGCAAACATTGTCGACTAGAAGCAGGGAATCCGTATATTGATGATATGGCTGATTAGGTATAAGTTTTTGTTTTAATCACAATAGTTTTAAATTGTTTAGATCATGCATATTAGTTGTTTGTTACGACATACATTCTTCAAAATTTGATGGACTGATTATTCCTCAAAAAGTTTGTTACAACATACATTCAATATTTTTAAACGAGATAACGTGTAAGTATATATATGAATTTTTTCCAAAAAAATACGGGGGGGACATGGCCCTCTAGTCTACATAGTAGTCTGCCTATGTACGTAAATGGTTGTCATTTAGACACTATTAAAAGGTACATATTTTTTTAATTAAATTAAGATTTTAAATATAATGTATCTTTTCTTATACGTTTTTAGTTGTTTTAATCCTGAGTATTGACAGTAATTCCCAATATCTCAGTTTATGCATATTAGTTCTCTTCACATACCTTGTTTACAAGATGAAGGGAGATTATTGGTGTTACCCAACATACATTACTCAAAATTTAGATCATGTAGAATGTCTCAAGGATTAAGCTACTGATACTTCATAATTGAAGTTGACAATTTCTTTAAAATGGTGCAATTTAAAACTTTTTGAGTCTTACAAATGGTGAAATTTCAGCTATTACAAGGGAAACAGAAATGACCAGGCATCTTTAACTCCATGGTTTGGTGATCACTTAATCTTTCGTTTAATTCTCAAATAATACCTTATTTTTCTCATTTTCACTTTTGCATAAATATAAATTAATCATTTATTCATTTTCCTTTTTAATACATTCTTCATCTGAGTTTAGTTTAGGCATTTGGTAGGGTAGTGTTCTTTCTTTTATTTATAATAAAATAATAAAAAAAACATTTATTTCATAGCTGTTTAATATGACTAGTCATAGGTCGCGTGTCTTGCACGTGAAAAACAATAAAAAGATATAAATGGAATATAATAAAAAAATTAAGGAAAAATTGGAACTCGTACACATTATGATTGTTTTATTTATTGATCCTACATGGTAGCCATTGTCTGTTTGAAAATGAACGAAATTATTATGACACGATTGATATATTATTAGCGTTTTAATAATTAATTAATTAATTAAATCTAGTTATTTATTGGTGGAGGGACACATTTTAAAGATGTGTCTATTGACTCAAAATGAAAAGTTATGACTATTATGTCTTTTAATGGTAAAAACATAATCATATATGGTGACCATTGTCTTTTTATAATTAAGTTAATTTAATTAAAAAATGAAATAAAAGAATACAAATGGAATATAATAAATAAGTAAGGATAAAATAGGAACTCGATATTTCTGCTCACTTTCTATATTATAGATATAGATAAGATAGAGTTAATTTTATAAACATTTATTTGTTATCTTTTTCAATATTTTATGAGATTAGTCCATGTCCATTGACACATGTTTAGTGTTTAGCAAACAACTAAAAGAATTAACATTTTTTTTAACCAGACGGGCGGATGCTATGTTGCTACCTTAAGGCCTATCACTTTATGAATTCAAAGGACACCATAAACCCCTAACATATTTCTTATAGAAATGTATTGGAACTCTTTTTCATTCGGAGCATCAAGTTTGGTTGAATAAATTTTGGCCTTATAAAGATGGTCAACAATAATTTCAATGTATCTTATCAATGCTATATCACCTCTAATTAATTGGTTCATGCAAACATTCAAAGAATTAATGTTAGTCCATAAAAATAGATAAAATAATCACAAAATTAAGATTTTCTAAATATTTAAATACTCCTTACAACAAAAATGCTCACCGAATGTCAATTTCTCATGGAATAAAAACATAACATTATTCCAATCTCTAGTTCTACAAAACTAATTCGAACCGAAGGATTTGCAATTATAGTTTTAGTCAACTAATTTCCAATTAACGGTTTAAAAAACGTTTTCACAATCTCAAACAAAGTTTTACAACTTCTCCGTCTAAAAATATTTTGAGTTAGAGATTAAAACACTTGAGTGAAATATTTTAAGTGAAATACTTGTTTATAAACATTTTTGGAAGAATCACAAATCAAGTATTTTCTCAAAAAACACATTTTAGCATACTCAAGTGTTTTTAGAAGAAACACTTAATTAGTATTTCTTTTACATTGTTTAACTCAAAACATTTTTAGGAGAAGCTATGTCAAACGAACCCTTAGGGCTGGTATTTCCCCTCCATTTAGTTATAATAATCCTTCACCCACTTTTAATTGCTACGTGTTAATTGAAACCTATACACTACCCGAGGAGTTTTCAATGTGAATGAGAATTTATACAAGGAGTTGTTTAATAAATTCATGCACTAAAAAATAGATTAAAAATTAAACGTAAATACATATTAATATTACTAAATTAATAATTAAAGAGGAGTAAAAAGGAAAATCAAAAGTCCCCTCAAGCTCCTTTTTAATATAGTATAGATATAATTTTGAAAGAAAAAAAATTCATATAAATTTCTAATCTTAGAGGGCGTTGAAGAGAGAATTGAGATTGACACATAGTAAGAAACGTTGGAAAATTTAGGGCCCGTTTGGTACAACTTCGCCTAAAAGTGTTTTGAGTGAAACTTTTTAGAATAAATATTAATTAATTGTTTCAGTTAAAAGCATTTGAGTATACCGAGTGTTCATCCATCGTCAAATCTCCTTCTCTCTCTCTCTCTATATATATATATGAAGAAAATACTTGATTTTTTATTCTTTCAAAAATGTTTATAAATAAGTATTTCACTTAAAATACTTCATTCAAGTGTTTTTAGATGAATAAGTTAATTAGTATTTCTTTTAAAATGTTTAATTTAAAATATTTTTAAGAGAAGTTATACCAAAGGACCCGTAGAAGTTAGTGAAAAATCAATGTAATATGTATACGTGTAACGAACCTTCCAATGTACAAACATTTTTATTAAATTTTAAAATAAAGAGTGTGATTATTGAACTCGATTCATCTAAAACCATATATAAAATCATTTAATGAATAAATTATTATAAAATCATTTAATTAATAAATTCTGTTGCCGGTGTCTCAACAGAATTTGCGCCATCGCCTCATACCTGGACATGTACGAAATGTTGGGGATTTATGAAGTCAAATCAAAACAAATTAAAAGGCCAAAATAGTACTTGGCCCATTAGATTGTCTAAAGCCCAATTCCAAATTGTTTCAACCGTGGGTTATGTTTTACTTGTCAAAAAGTGAATTGTTTTTTGGTGGTCTTTTTGCACGGAGAAGCGTGATGGTACAAAAATAGAAAAGGTAGGGCAACATCTTTGTCAATTGAAATTAATTGGCTGAGAATTGTCAAAGGAGGCGGTGGGATTTCAATTGTGCTTCACGAATTGGAGACAGTGAGTGCAAGCGAGTTTGACAGTGTTTTCTTCATCCGCGAGTGACTTTTCTTGTGAGTTTGTGAGGAATATTGTAAAAGAAAGTCTTTTCTTTCTTGGGGCTTTTGGCGGTTACACTGGCGGTTTAGTGTATTTGATATTTCTCTATTAGAACTCCGATTCATCATAAGTGGATTCCGCAATGAGAAGAACCTGGACGTAGCCAATTTGGGTGAACCAGTATAAATTCACGTGTCTCTCTGATTGTATGTTATTCTTTAATTTCTCGATTACTATTTTATTCCTAACGGTGAACGTGGGAAGGTGTGATTTTTCCCAACACGAAATTGAATAGATCCATAGATCAGTCTCTGCCGTTCTCGATGGCCTGATCATGATATCAACAATTGAATGTTAGAAATGGATCGGGGGAAGAGAGAGAAGAAATGAGATGGGAGCCCTAGAAAGTGATCACAATTAGTGGGATTTCAGAAAATATGTTATTTGAAGAAATTCTTTAAAATAATGTTATTTGAAACATTAACCCTATAAGACATGTTATTTGAGATAATTTCTTTAACTATCAAAATAAAATACAATTTTATTTTTTTTTAGAAAAAAGCAAAAGATAATATCTTAATAAATGTTATAAATTAGGGTAAAATACAAATGAGGACCCCGGTGCTTTTTGTCAAATGCATGAACACCTCATGTGATTTGAAAATAACAAATCACACCCCGGTAGTTCTAAATTATTTCAATGAGATCTCTCCACTCCAACGTCATTAAATTTCTTTTAGTTATAACTTGTTCGTTTGAACTCCGACTTAGATGATTCAATATTTTTGGAGTTCTCATTTTGGGCTCTACTTTATGTTCACTTCTAAACCATCAGTAACTCTGAAGGGTTAATGGTGTCAATCATACCTAGTATTTTGATGATGATAAACTCTTTAGTTTATTAACGATTTCAGAGTTTTCAAGTGACCATAACTTAGAACTCGAAATGATAATTCCAAAACATCTTGAATCATCCAAATCGGAGTTCAAACGAAAAAGTTATGGCTAAAAGAAAATTAATGGCTTTGGAGGGAAGAGTCCCATTGGAATAATTTGGAACCATAGAGGTGTGATTTGTCATTTTTAAACCACATGAGGTGTTCATGCATTTGACAAAAACCACATGAGTCTCATTTGCATTTTACCCTATAAATTATTCATTACATCTTTTATAAACTATATTTTTACCACATGCAACACGTGATATTTATAGTTTTGTTTTATTTTTTAATCTCTCAAATTTATTATATCATAATTTTAATCAGACTAAATTTAAAATTTTAGAATAATATTATTTAAAATTTTAAAGGGTAAAGTACTCATTTGGTCCTTGACTTTTGGATGTCGTGTCTATTTGGTCCCCACGTTTTCAATTTGTGTCAAAGTTGTCCATGAGTTTTGGATGGTGTGTCTATTTGGTCTCTGCGTTTTCAATTTGTGTCTAAGTAGTCCCTCAATTTTAGATATTGTGTCTATTTGGTTTCTAGGTTTTCAAAAACTATTATAAATAAGTTTAATTGGTCCATAATTTAACATATTAGTTAATTTCTTAACAGAATGTTGACTTAACGCTGACATAATATGTCTAATTGGTCAAAATACGAACATAGACCTAAATATTAATTATTTCAAATCTTTCAGCAATCCAAGCCTAAGATTTGACATAATAATTGATCTCATGTCAGTATTTTGGTCAATTAAACATTTTATGTCAGTGTTAAGTCGATATTAAGGTAATGAGTTAACAAATCAAGGAACAATTAAACTTATTTCTAATCATTCAAGGATCATTTAGACACAAATTGAAAGCTCAGGGATCAAATAGACACAATATCTAAAACTCAGAGACCACTTAGACATAAATTGAAAACGCAAGAACCAAATAGACACAATATCCAAAATCGAGGGACCACACACAAATTGAAAACACGAGGACCAAATAGACACGACCTATAAAACTCAAGGACTAAATGAGTACTTTACCCAATTTTAAATTATATCAATTTACATATTTAATGGATTTTTTAATAAATTAGTAATTAATTAGAGAAAAATGTTATTTTATCTAAAAGTTTAATAATTAATTGGTAATTATTTGATTTATGAATTTAATATTTATAAAGGATATAAGGATCTAAAAATATTTTTTTAAGGTTGTATTAAAATGAGTAATAATTAGTTAAATAAATAGTTTGTTTTATTCTAAAACATTTACTCTAATTTCTCGTAATAGTAGTCATGAATTATCATATATTATTCATCTCATTATGTATTTCTAATTTTTTTTTTTCTTAAAATAATAATAGAACCCCAAAACTAAAAAGTATGAATACATGTGAAGAGGTACTACTTAAAATTTGATATAAAATTTACAAAAGCTTATAAAATAATCTTTTCATTTTGATCAAAAATTCAAATATACATAAGAGTTATAGGGATTTTAAGCTTTAGTGAAAATTTTACAATAATAACTAAAATTACATCTAAATATTTTAAACTTAGATGTGAGTGTGAGGGGAGAAGAAGTAGAACATCAAAGTCAAATTCTATATTACATATGTTGGAATTTGTATAGATTTCATTGAAAATATGAATTGTTGACATAAAAAACTGGAAGTTAAGAAACGAAATTCTAGAAATACACAAACAATTCATATTCTAATTTCCCAACTCAATACATCTTGAGAAAAAATAAAGTAATAGATTCATCATCAACACAACAGAAATGGAATTATAGTTTTTCCTAACTCACTTGATCTAACTCATATCCCTACATTGCAATTTAAATCGATGCATCTCACACTATTGAAAAAGGGCTCCCAACTTGAGAGTATAGAATCTATAAATAATGATTTTCATAGAAAATGTGAACCCCAAATTATGTGAGTAGTTGATTTTCATGTGGTATTTATATATGTTGCTTTAGAATTTTAGAGTTCTAAAATTATCTTAATAAATTAATAATTTAATGACTCTTAATGGATAAATAGGGAATTTGAAAAGTTTTACTTGTTTTTGTAAGAATTTGGATAGTCTAAATGGTTATAGTTATTGTTTTTTTTCATAAGATATGTTAAGGAATATATTAAATAATTATGTATGTAATGTGAACATAATTGCTTTTTTTAATTTCATGATTAATTACGTAACTTAAGGATAATTTTTTTTTTATTCAATTTTATTTTTTAAGTTTTAAATATTAGGTTCATGGAATTATATGTTTTTGTTTATTATTTTTTTATTCTTACGTTTGTTAGACAAAAAAAACTATTACTTTATTTCTGTTTGTTTTTTTATCATTGAAATTATCGTGTTAATAAATAAAGAATCTATTCTACCTTTTTTTTTTAATTTTAGTTTCAATAGTTTAAAAGTTTCTTTTTTTAATTACATTATATCGTATTTGATTTTAGAAATTGATAAAGGATATAAGGGTTCCTTTAAGTTAGTAGAGATAAAGATGGCCAAATTTAGATCAAAATTCTATGCTCATTTCATTTTGGGAAAATTTCTAAAAACTAGATACAATTGCAATCGTTTTATAACTTTACTTCAGCAGGTATAAAATAGCTTTTGATTAAAAAAAAAAAAAAAAACTTTTTCTTTCCCTCTTGTACTGCCATGTAAGCCTTACGTGGCAGAAAACGAGTGCGTGAGAGTTCTAAGCTGACAATAGAAATGGGAAAATGCCACGTGTTTGCTGCAAGCAACTACTGACATTTTGGGAAGTTGCACCGAACAACCATCCCATCATAATTTCTTGGTAAAAAAATTTGACATTTAATTTTTGAAAGAAAAAAAAAATCATTTATTTCAAACAATAATTTACCATATGAAAATGATATATTAAATCACTAATTTATTAAAAAAAAAAAAAATTGATGAATTATATATAATCTAGCTAGTTTAAAAATAACTTCAATCACTTCGAGACTTTAATGTTCTCTTTACTACCTTTTGAGGCTTGCAAACTTGGCCAGAAAACTCTAGGAGGGCTCAATATACTTGTGAGACATAAGGTAAATCAATGTTACTACGTGATTGACAAATTAATTAATATCAATTTTGTATTGAGATACATTAAAGTCCATAATAAATGAGTAAAGCAATATCAAATAGTGATTTAATATATCATACCAATCATTTATGAAATAGTTAATATCAACATAACTCAACTGATTAGACATTTATTCTCTTTTTCATGAGATCGAATGTTCGAATCTCTCATCCTCTAATTTAATATAATATCTATAAAAAAACAAAAAAACAAAAAAAAACCACTTATCAAATAAATCAAGGTGAATTATTAGTCAAGTTTAAACTAAAACGTTAATCATTGATAGAAAATCAAGGGATGTGATTATTTTTTGTCCGAATTGATATATTTTTTCTTGTACGGTGAAATCGTCCATTTATGCAACACTTATATTTTATTAAGTTTGAACTAAGCTGATTGATTAAGACATGTAGTTTCATTCTCAAAAGAGTGGTTAAATTTCCACCTCCAATATTTTGTATAAAAAAACAATTACATTAAATTGATAAAAACTAATTATATTAAAGATAAAAAAAAATGAGATTAACATAAAAACTTGCTAATTAATTAACCTACAAATTATAATTATTTTTTAATTCATTGGATAATAAATAAGTAGAAATTCAATTCTCATTCCATTATAATCCTACAAACTTTGAGGGCATTGATAATTCTCACAAAACAAATGTGGAAATTCAAATGATAGGATTCCCATAAAACAAATTACCCCTAAATAATTTTATGATTTAAAAACATAAATTCAAAAGTATATAGGCTCAACACTAAATATGTAAGAGGTTTTTTAAAAATGGTATTTTAAGAAATCACAAATTCGTGATTACCATATTTTATAAATCATACCTATATATTTTTAGAAACGATTTTTTAATATCTATATAACTAACGAAATCTGCTATTCATCCTTTCTATTAAATTTCAACAATGATTATTATAGAATAGAATTGAAATACGTAATATATCTTACATATATAAATTCTATTAAAATTAATTAAGAGGAGGTAGAATCTAATTTTTTTGAAAAGGATTAAACTATTTTTTTAAATTCAGAATTTTGGTTACAAAATTTTAAATATGTTTTTTTTTCCCACAAAATGGATAGGATATATAAAGGAGAGTGAGTACTAGAACCATCTTTTTCTAAAGTCTCAAATTTTCCAGTCTTTCTTTTGGTATTGTTCCACACCACATGTAACCGTCCCATCCACCCACGACATGTTTTTTATTTTTCTTTCCATTTTCTTTCCATGTTGATCCATTTCACGGTCTCTTCCTCTTCCCCCCCAATTTTTATACTATAAAAGGAAATTCATTGATCTGAGTTATCCACCACCTGGGAATTCTCCGATGATTTAGAAACTTGTTCCATAACAGTTTTCTATTCCCTTTCTGACCAAAATAGTTCCAAAAAAACCTTCTTTCCATTCAATTCTGTAAATACCCCTTTTTCAATTTTCTGTTTGGGTGTTCTAAAAGCAAAAAGAAGATGGCCCAGAACGAAGATCATGTAGAGGATACAGATGGAGAATCGTATCAGCAGTTGAAGAAGAGGCTTAAAGACCAATCCAAGGTATTGTTTTTTTGTTTTGTATTTCTGTTTTCTGATGAAATTTTGGTTTTTTTTTTCCTGAATGGGTATGTTTTGATTTGTAGAAAATGGCTCAGACAAAGGAGATTTTATCTAAACAAGCGGTTCAGACGAAAGAGATTCTTTCCAAACAGGCGGTTAAGATCGCTAAGCAGGCTGAAGAACACGAAAGGTTTATTAATAAGGTTCGAATTTGTCTAATTTCGTCAAAAATGATTCATTTATTTATTGCTTCATTTGGGTTACCTTTAGAATTTGATTTCTGAGATGGGTTTTTTTTTAGGTCACCCATCTTCTTGGAGTTCTTGGGTTTGGAGGATTTTGTTTCCTTTTAGGAGCGAGTGAGTAAAATGGTCTTAATGAATGAATGAATGAGTTATGATGCTTCCAATTTTAAGAATGAATTTCACATTTGTTTTTGGCTGTTTTTTCTTACCAGGACCTCAGGATATTCCTTATGTATATTGTTTTTTCTATATTGCCTTTGTTCCTCTGAGATGGATATACTATCGTTTTAAGAAATGGCACTACTATCTTTTGGTATGCTCTGCACTTTCTTTCTTCTTTTTTTTTTATTTTTATTTTTTAAATAATAAATTAAATAAAATCGCCACTTCTACTTTCCTTTGGACACTATGAATTGGTGATCTCTCACTGTCTCTTATCCATGGATAAATGGCTTCCTTCTTGGACAAGTTTGAGAATCTTGGGGTTACGAGGAATTATTGGTAGTACTGAAATCATATAATTGGCCTTAATACATTATGCATATGTTAAATCACCACTGGACCCAAAAGTTTAAGTTGTTAGGTTATGGATTATTTAATCTTTTGAGACATTTCTAACACTCTTGTGGGCTCAGATATTAGCACGAGTCTTAGACTTTTAATAGAATGGGATGAATTTGCTTATATAAGTAATGAAATATGTCAGCCTTATTATAAATAACTAGAATAGTTAGAAGTCAAACTGAAATAGTTACATTACAATTAATTACTATCCTTAATAGCTCGTGCCTGATTCTGATTATTATATAGTTCATCAGTATCGCAGAGGGGAGTCATTCAACTCAAATCAATTGTGTGCATAGAATAGGATGGTATCTGTGATGTCTGAGTTTGAGAATTGGAGTCGGTCAAATTTAAAATCAATAAGTTTAAAGTGTCTGGAGTCAGATTAATGTACGCCATTTGTTAGTTGAAAACTTTCTTTGGCTCCTGTATCTGATAGGAGGTGTCATTTAATCACACCCCTTCAATGTTATCAGATTCTAATTAACTGACGTAGATTTACTCAAACTACTGCTATCATTATTGTTGTATTTTATCGTGCAGTTCTAAAGGGACTAACATATTTATATTTCCGCCGCAGGATTTTTGCTATTATGCAAACACAATTTTCTTGATCGACCTTCTTCTGTATCCAAAAAATGAAAAACTTTTCATGATTTGCTTCTCATTTGCTGAGGTAAGTTGTGCTTAGTTCTGTAACCAGACCGGAAAATTGATTGACTTGACTTTATTTTGACTTTTTAAACTATTGATATAGGGACCATTAGCATGGGCAATCATAGTTTGGCGTTGTAGCTTGGTTTTTAGTTCTTTTGACAAAATCGTTAGTGTTCTTATTCATCTTATTCCTGGTGAGTTTCTTCTCCTTCTCTTCCAACATTTCCAGCTAAGTTATCTAAAAAGATAAACTACTTAAAGGATTCACTGTATATGCAAGATTTGAAAAATATAATAGTGGTAGTTTTCAAAGTTCATTCTCCTCGGCTTTTTGGTTGGTCATGTCTCAACTTGATAAATGTATAGTCTTTTTTCTGCTAATAGCAGCCTTTGCAATTAACCTTTTTTGATTGGTGAAATTGAATATACATGCATTTTACAATTTTTTGAACTTCTGATTGCGACAATCTTACTACAATCTTACTTCTTGCTAGTGGAATAACTGCGGACTTAACATGCCTCATCTTGCTTCATGTTTCCATCATCTTTAAGGGGAAAAAACCCCCCCTTGAGGTATTTTATTTGGCTCTTCTAAGATTGAAGGTTTTTTGTGCACCTAAATAATTCATGAGAATTATATGGCCGATAATAGAAAGGTAGTTTCATGAGCTAGATCATAAGCCATCACATAAAGAATGTTTTAGATAGTTCAAGTTGTGGTTTCTGTACGCTATGAAGGACCCACTTGTAGCATAAATCACATTTAGATTTCACAGTTATCAGTTCGCGACAATGCTCTGTTTGTAGTGCGAGTAGTTTATTACTTTGCATTACAAGCGATAGTTTAAATATTAATTTTGAAGGGATGAACAACATACTTTTCTGACCATTGGAGTGAACTTGCCAAATTTAATGTTTCTATAGCCACCCTAATGATGCAGCAATGCTGTAGTAAATCTCATGCTTGACGTTTTTCTTCCAGGTTTAGTTTTCTTCACCATTCGATGGTGGAATGAGGCTACATTTGAAGCCATGCATCCTGAAGGATCTTCTCAAAGAGCTTCATGGCCTTATGTAGAAGACAAGTCATACTTATGGATATGGCTATTTCTGGTCCCGTTGGTTGCTTACACACTCTGGCAGATTCTTTATTTTCTCATTGTCTACGTCTTGCGTCGACAAAGGCTATTGCGAGATCCTGAAGTCATGACTTCTTACAGGTTCCTCTGATGCAAATTGAATTTCACTGTTAGCATTAGTCCTAATGATAACGTTAATCTTCATATCCTGATGCCCTTTTTTGTGAATTACTGCTTGGTTTTTGTAGAGAACTCTCTAAAAGGGCACAAAAAACAAACAATATATGGTGGAAATCAAGTGGTGTGTTCGGGGACCAGAATCGGTTGCTCATGTACATTTTGTTTCAGGGCATATTTACCGTGCTGACAATGGCGCTGGCCGTCCCAATCTTCTTGTCGTATAAGTTGCACGTTGTCTTTCAGATGCTAAAGGTTTCAGCTGCCGTGTGGAATGGAGGGAGCTTCTTATTAGATGTTATGCCAAGGCAGGTGATTCTAAAGGAGAAAAAGAAAACAAAGGAGATGCAGCCGCTTCAAGAGGATCAGATTCCATTCTCAATCCCAGTTGACGACACAACGACCAACGGTAATTCATTCGGAGCATTGCAGTCTTAATGGTCGCACACATATGTGTGCTACCCTCCATGGTCACACTCACGCTCACATGGTTTACCACTTACGCTTTCTATAAAATTTATATCTGAATCTCATTGTCTATGAATTCATGTTTATAAAACTCCTATCAATGGTCCTAGATTTTGTGTAGTTTATGTCAGGTTGAGTTGATTATTTTTTAAATCTGAGTTTTTTTTATTTATTTCAAGATTTCAAATTCGTATGTTATGTAAAGGAATTTTATTTCTTGTGAAATAGGTGCAACTTTCACACCAAGGTAGTGCTATTTGGTTTTTTTTTTTTTTTTTTAATAAAAAATGAGACGTGGATTGTTATTCAATTTGATCCTTGATATTTAGATTGTGCGTTTAATCAATTTCTACCATCAAGCAAAAAGGAGCGAATGAGCAAAATCACTTATATGTCGAACTAGTTAACCTCTTGATGCATGTAGTGTTGTAAAAACTCCTTTATTAACCCCAAATATTATTTAGGAAAATTATGGGTGGTAGTCAACTTTGTAGTCTTGTTTTCATATATGTCACACTCTCATATTTATATCAGATTTACCCATTTCTAAATATTTTAATAATTTAATGATATATCAGTAATGTAAATTTATAACAATAATATTAAATTTACATCAACAATGTGTAAATTCTAGTATTAAATTTATATCAGTAATATAAATTTACAATAATATTATATCCATTATAATCAAATTTTCATAAAAAAATTGTGGGTTAATTATGAAATAAGGATATTATGATAATAACTCATGTCTTCATATGCGCACATCCTCATGTGCTGGATAATTTTTATATTTTTCAATCTTTATGGTTTTTTTTAAAACTGAATTTCAATATTGACCAAGTGCGATAATAACCCTATTATTTATGGTTTCATCGTTCCTTGCCGGTAAAAGGGCATCAAGATTCCCAATTCAAGATACTTGTGAGGGTTGATTAGAAGATTATATCAAATATTAGTTAATATTTCGAAGAAGTGGCAAACGGTGCAATAGAATAACAAAAGTATATGAATAATTTAATAATGATTTCCAGATTATTTATTCCTGGTGCCTAAAAGAACTAGACATAAGCAGCAAGAAAGGAAGAAGAACTAAAAAAAAGTAAAGGGAAAATGAAAACAAAAAGAATCTAATGAAGAAATACATTATAGCTTTCGTTCCTATCTTGATGAAAAAATACATCACACTAAATACAAATTGCTTTCACATACTAACCCAAAAAAAAGAGGCCTAAAAAACAGCCCTTACACCCAAAAACTATAAGAACCTTGAAAGAAAAAATGAATATAAGAAAGACCACTGCATGGGTGACCCTTTACTGGACATTCATGTCCTCTTCCATAATGGCACATTATCACTCCCAAAGTGACATTGTGCTTCTTGAAAAATGCCTCCCGCATCGACATAACCTGAAGAGGCGAAATAAATTTGACCCAGACTACCATCCAAGCTTGGTTGCTGGGAAGATGGAAAATATAATATAACTATACACATGGAATGGCGTCAAACAATTGAGTATATGCACAATTTTAAGCACATCAATCTGATGTGCAGACAAGATTTTCACCCTCGTATCACATAGCATTACTCGGCACGTTGCAGCAAAAACACGAAGCCCGAGTTTTCCCGCATCAATGGAGGGGGATCGATGTCCGTAACATCAACTTGTTTCATTGACTTGGAGATATCATCGACAGAAAATGGGATACTGCATTGATAGAAACAGATTAAAATAAACCAATTTATGGAGCATGAAAGATTGTATTGCAACCGCAAACTTGATGGAAGACAATACCTTGAGTCGTCATCTAACAGAAAAGAGCTGCTAACAGCATTATTGGAGTCTTCAGTCATCAAAATTCTCATACTCGAAATAACCTGCACTATGATAAGGGGTTTCAGAATAGGAGAATAGGAGGAAGAGCAAACCAAAGACGATCAAATTGAACAGAGATGAAGTAATTTTACAATAACCAACATAGATCTGATTCTATTGGGTTCACTTACTTCTGAAGATACACTGTGTGTGCCATATTTGTCATCCCAATACATTGTACTGATCCTATATAACTGTTGTATGCTAAGTACCTAAAAAAACAGTACGTAAAAAGATTAAAAAGATATATAATACTAAATGAACGGTCAAATTCATTTACTGAAAAAAATAAGTGAAGCACTAACAGGACAGAGTTCTTTCGTTATTTCATTCAACGTCTTTTTGGGTTTTTGATGAATAACCTAAGAAGAAGAAGAGGAGGAGGAGAAGTCAGTCACCAAATAACACAATCACAGATTATCGATCAATTCACATTCATTCGAATAAATCTTACAAGGAATCCAACAGCCTGCCTAATATGCTTCAATTCATCCCAGGCTGATCCGGCATACTGTGCAGGTCATAAAAAAAACACATAAGTAACTTCGAAAATATCACCAAATCCAGATACTGTGTGGTACTCACTTCTTCTGTTGCCTCATAACACCACTGTTCTAACTCAGCCAAGCCAGCTTTCACATACTCCCCGTTACTGAATGAACAACACTCACGCCTCAAAAGAAGGCTGCAAATACCAATTAAAATTATGAATTTGATTGCTTACAAAAATGTAATTGTGAACTAGTGATAGAAATTTAAATTGAGGTTTAACTTGAATATGTTACCTATTAAATAGCTGGACATTTATAAATGAGAATATCTGAGTGAAAACCTTACGGACTAAATATGGGGGTACCTGTCATCATGAGATATGGCATAAGATTACTGCTGTCCTAACCATAAAAATAAAAAAAAGTTATTATATAATGCTGAACTTAGAACTCACAAAGTTTGCCTTCATCATCTTCAAATAATTGTTTAAGCTTTTTACAATGCTTTGCCAATGAGCAATCAAGGCTTGCTGAGCAACAGAATTAGCTTGTGAACGTCCTTTCACTAAGCTTGCTCGTGATGTCCTAGGAGCCTGCATCGAATTGATGAGGTACAAACACCTAAATTTTAGATTCTCACCGTTCTAGGAATTCCGACCATTAAAGAGTTAAGTAATATAAAGAAAAAAAATTGCATTGTCTTTTCTGGAGTTTAGGACTGAACAATTGTACACCTTGAACCTGCACCAAACGGGGTACATAAATATGCATGCACAGCACCTAAATCACCACCTTTGTTTCTTCTTTATAACAGAAAATAATTGACACTGGCCTTATCAAGTTAGAAATAAAAATTGGAATCCTCCAATTTAAAGGGGTCAATGGATTGATGATAATTCCTTAAAATAGGTAAAATGCACTGCAAGGTCACATTAATCGACTTCTTGCTCCTTAACATAATGTTTAAATAACAAGTTTCTTTATCTTCTAGACATGGAAATACCCACTGTTGAAAGGATGATAAAATCGGAAAGCTACCTGAATACATAATCCAAGTAAAGGCGAGATCTCCTTCTTTAGGTTATCTCTTATCATTCCATATATTTTCTCAAGGAATGCCGTAAGCTGCTGCTTAAATAGTAGTGCTGGATACTTAGCCTCAACCTGCCGAAAATCATCCAATCTTCCAAGCCCCCGACCATTAAGAAATGAGAGTCCAGCACTTTGTGGAGATGCCCTTAATCCCTATAATTCAAGAGGGAAAGAGAGGCGATTAAAAAGAAACAATAGAAAATACGATGACCTCCAAATATAAACAGAAGTATGTACAGTTGTCGTACCTGAGACATCCTTCCAAAAAGAGAAGCTGAAGTTGTTCTCCTCCTTTGAGGAGTCAAGCTCGCAGCTCCACTTGCTTTGAGAGTGTGTTGGAGCAGCAACAATAGTGTAGATGTATTAGATAACCAATAAGCTAATACATCGTTGTTATCCGGAACCTTCAGTTGAACAAAAGCAACAAGCATTAATAACATGCAGACAGCATCCATTTGTTTCAAGCACCAGAGAAGGCATTAGAAATTTACAAATAGGGCAATGACTGAAATAACATATTTTTGCATATTACTGATGTCATAACATTTTATAAATTACTCAATTAAACAAATTATTAAATTATAGTTCAACCAATAATTTATTGTAGTAAAAAAGACAAAAAAAAAACGAGTAAATTTATTGAAAATTAACAAAATAATTTATTGCACTAAAAAGGGCAAAAAAAAAATCATTAAAAATAACAATTTAAAAAAATAGTTATAATTCAATAATTAATTGAACTGCTATATTTATCTCTCCATCAAAAAAAAATTGAACTGCTATTCGAGTATTTTTTCAAAAAGTTCATCAGTAATTGCGATTTGAGACAATTTCTGTTTACAAATAGAAATTAGCCAACTTAAAAGAGCAGATGTTTCATAGGTAACATTGTATCTCACCTCAATGGACGAAGCTATTGTTTGAATAATTCGATCAAATATGCTGGTTCTTTCAACTTCAAATGACCTCCAGTGAAGAAGACATTTGTATATGACACAAGCAGCAATGGGTTTACCTCCAGAAAATCCCAAATCCTGTGATATACATTTCACCAGCAGGTCCTGATTCTCCTGAAAAGAAAAATGCATCACAAGAAACAAATTAATTTAGTCTCAAACAACAAGACCTTCCTAGTTTGTGTGAACCTCCCAGATTGTTTGATGTGGGCTCAATTGAATCCATACCTGCTGCTTTTCATTAAGTGATTTCTGTGGTTTTTCCTCTGATTCAGGCTCACGTGCATTTGATAGTGCAAGAGTCGTATCCTGAAGCATACATCAAAATTATTAGGAAAATCAATTTCAATTCACTAAATTTGTTCTTTTGTTCTTGCTAAAAGATCAGTTTTCCTTACTGATGACACTTTGGCATCTCCATGCAGAATGTTTCCATTCTCCGGAGTTCTCTGGAAATATAAACAATTGATTGGTTAGATTTATCAGAAATTATATTGCAATTGATAGGACCTGTAACTACATAATACATAACATAACTATCAAATCGTACATGGATAATCATTGTCTTTGGTCTTGCAGATAAAGCTTTTCCTGTTGGGGACATGGTCAAGGCTTGCTGTCGAAGTACTTGATTTTCTGATTCTGAGTTTGAAAGTTTCTCTTCCAGCCTGATACACAGAATATAGTTCCATTTCAGTGATGTTAACGCATGCAATAAGGATGGACATGCAAGAAAGAAGACGGAACAAATGCCTACCACATACAAGGACTGCAAGAGTCAGAAAAGCTGTTTTTAACCAAATTTTAGAAAAAAATTGTAAAATTTTGAAAAACTCGATAAAAGACTTAGAAAAAAAGATTCCCACAAGCGATCACGTGAATAGATACCACCTAAAAAAAAGATATAGGTTCATGACAACTAGCATGATACTTAGTAGAAATTTGACTCCATGTCAATAGATACAATAATAGAATCTCTCTCTTACAAACCTCTGCACTGATTCCTGAAGCTGGTCCACCTTTTTATCTGTGTCTTCAAGTTTTCTAACCAGCTCCGTGTTTCTAGCCTCAGCATCTGTACAAGCTTTTCTAGCCTCTTCTGCTCTCTTTTGTTCCGATAGCAGTGAAGTCTGTAAGGTGACTGAGTCAGATAATCCTCAAATTTTAAAAAGATTAAAAAAAAAATCATTGAAAAAGCATGGATGATATATATATTTTTTTATAATAAACAACAGGACTTTCATTGATGAATGAATAGGCCAAAAGGTCAAAAAAAGGGAATTACAAAAAAGTGTTCCAGTTGGCAGCAATATAAGAAGGGGAGTAATTACAATAGCATTTACACATTGCACTCCAAGCGGAGACATTGATGATATTATAGTCATGAACAGAAAGAGGGAGTTCCCTACGACCATCCCTCTGACACCCTCTCATGAGTTACATAAGTTTAGAGGTAAAAATAGATTATTATTCCTCTATGCTTAAAATCAAGAATACATGGATATTTATAAAATCTTTAGCTAACCTAAACAAGGAAACAAGGAATGTAAATGACTATACAATCTATTCCTAAGATAATGCAATAAATATTCCATATTTCAATACTCCCCCTCAAGTTGGATTGAAAATATGAACCTTGCTAATACAAGATTCAAAGCTTGGTTTGAACAGTCTCTTGTAAAAATGTCAGTTGTCTTTAGCGAAAAATAATTAAGACCTACCTTCAAACTCTCCACCTCAGACATTAAGGAATTGATTTTTTCAGTATCCTCAACAAAAACTGGAGTTTCCTTGATAACTGGAGGTGCTTCTTCAATAGCTTTCCGAGCTGCCTCTCGTTCTTTTATAACTTGAGCATTTGCTTCTTCAAGTTGTACTTGCATAGTATGTACAGAATCTTGTAATTTGGCAATTTCTTGGGCTTTCTCCTCTTCCAGGTCAGTCTACAATTCAGTGAAGACACAATGAGCATTGCAGCTAACAATGTGGAGCATTCTATTCACCAATTAAGATTGTACCACAGATCACTATAGATGAAATAAATAATCAAGGAATTACCCGCAAGCGCTTCTCGAGTTGCAACCGCCATGTAAGTTCTTCTACACGTTTTTCTAATTTGTCTTTTGCTTCTTTTAGAGCACCAGTGTCCCTTGCAGCCTTCACATATAGATGACACATTAGTGTCTAGATTCTCACCCGAAGTTTCTATTTATCACTTATTCTTCATACAAAATAAACAAATAAATAAATAACATGAAGTAATGTGTTTGAACCATTTTCAGTAGTCTGAGCTCTCTTCGTGCAACTCGTTGCCTCCAACCACACTGTGTAGTTAATGCAGCCTTTTGGAGTCTCTTATAGTAAGCATATGCCATGTGACAACGCAAACGTGCCTACGAGTAAATCAAAGAGTTGTTGATCAATATCTAAAAACTTCAAACTACTTTGGCATCTTTTTGGCCTTTTCATACATCAATGAAAAGCAGCGTTTATTATATAAAACAAAAAAACAAAAACAAAAAACCCTACTTTGATAAACTTAATGTGTCAATTAAGAAATCATTCAAATCCATAATGGAGCTTAAAGATTTCTAAACTTTATTTTCTCATATAAACAACATAAAATGAGAAAATAAAACACCTGAATAATAATTGCTGCCCTGGTACGCTTTTTGAATCTGAATTCATTGCGAGCTCTCATAGCCCTTAACCCTGCCTGCAATGTGATTGCAGATGACAGCAAAGCTAGGTATGATTTCCTGGCAATAAATCGCTTGAAACTCTTCTGGATTCTTAATGCTGCTGCTTCTCGTCTCAACTGCTCGTAGAATTTTCGAGCCAATACACCTATAATTATGATTGCAAAGAAACATACATCAGAACTTTGATAGGAAATGGGTAACTTTAAAGATCTCAAACCATTAATTGAGGAAGTTGTTGAATGATTTTACATGGGAGGGATAAAAACTGCAACTTTTTCAAATTAGATTACGCGGTTCCTATCTTGTTCAATGGGAGTGTGTCCCTCCTCATATTCAAAAGGGGGACTTAGCTTTTGGAGGAATTGGTAAGAAGAACAATGCTCTTCTTTTGAAGTAGTTGTGGAGATTTCCTCTTGAATCCCAATCCCTTTGGCATAAAGTGGTGGTGGGTAACCATGGTATCAAGGATTTCGACTGGAAATTCAAGATCAAGACTAGAAGCATTGATAGAAGCTCTTGCAAGCACATTTACAAGCTTAGCTATCTTATGGAGAACAAGTTCCCTTGCGGTTGGTAGAGGGGATAGAGTCTTACATTGGAATCATAATCATATTTGGTTAAAGGACGCTCCTTTAGCCTCTATTTATCCCAATTTTGCCAATATTGCAAAACATGCCAAAGTTGGAACTGGGACCCTTTTGATTGACATCAATCGGTCGTAGAACATTTAGTTTCATAGATATCTTAACGATAATGAGGTGAATGAATGGACTGACTTGATTACTCTGTAGGACTATTTTCACCTACATGACTATGGTGGATGATAGAAGACACGAAAGTCGACTCCCAATTTGGGTATAGGAATCTCTTGTAAACCGGCTTTTAATATTATGTGGGAGAATAATAGTTCGGTTATGGAAGGTCTTCCTAAAGCAATATGGAACAGGCAGTATCCTAATAAATCAAGTATTCTTATGAATCATGGTTAATGATGGTCTAAACTCCAATTGCAAGATTCAAGCGAGGCATCCAAGGATGTACCTTCAACCTAATTGGTGTTGCTTGTGTGAGAAGAACCATGAAGGTACAAATCATATCCTTTTTCAATGGCCTTCTCCCACAAATTAAGACATATTCTGTCTATTATTGGTGGGAATCTTATTGATGGTATAAAGAAGCTTTTATGGGATATGCAGCAAGAGCGATATGTTGGAACATTTGGATTGAACACAATTGGAGAACTTTGGTTAAAAGTCACAAGTCGTGGGAATTAATGCATCTACTTGGAGTGCAAATAATAAAGGTTTTATTAATTATTCTCCGTCAGTTGTAGCGGCCAATTGGACTGCGTTTGTGTAGCTATTTGGTTGTCCTTTTTTGGTCTTTTCATATATCAATGAAAACTGCAATGTTTAATATAAAAAAAAAGGGTTCTAATTGGGATTTTTTTAAATTAAAATGCAATATCTTTTTTATAAGAAAAAAATGCAATATCTTTTTTATAAGAAAAAAATGCAATAACTTTTCAAGTTTAATTAGTTTTCTTTTTACTATTTTGATACCATTCATTAAATAATGGAAGTTTACATAAGTGCTATTTTTACATTTATTTACCATTTAAAAAATGTCATTTTTCAAAATACCCCTAATATTATAGTAATATGTCGTGGATGAAGGGTAAAAACCATGCTCTTCTCTCTCTCTAGTCCCTTTCCCGTCGATGTCTTCTTCGTCGGCGGGGGAAACTCCCCCCGTTCATCATGCCAGACAAGTTTTATTCTAAGAGATCTATCCAAATCGAAAGTAAAATCTTTTCCATCCACTTTGATCATCCGCCGTCCAATGGTTCACGGGTTTTCATTTCTTAATCCAGTAAAGGGTCCTCTTTCTCCCTTCCCATCCAGTTTAGCTCACTTTCCTGGCTTCAACAGAACTTGAAACTTCTGATAGCTATAAAGGTCTGAAGTTTTTTAGACAGTTAAGGTGCGAGGAGTAAACGTTATGGATTGAAAGCAGGTCCAATAAGGGTTACTTGGCTGAGCTTTTTAAAATCGACAATAATGGCAAGAAAGGAAGCATTATTATTCCTGAAGGTCCTAAAAAGGAGGATTGGACTTTGTTTCTTAATCTGATAGAGGATTTTCCGGGTAGTGTCCTCAAAGTCAAACCTCCTGTGGATCAGAAAAAAGTGTCATCTTCTTTATCCTTAAAGGCTAATGAGCAAATCCTGTCGTGTGATGTTGAGCCAGAGGGTGTTAAATGCCCTGTTGAAGCCTTTAATGGTGTACAAAGTATTGATTGGGAAAAAACTATTGTCTTATCTCGCACTTTTTTTCACCAAAACTGGTCGGGCAAATTCTTCGCTTCTCGAGGTTTAAGGCAAGAACCTGTTGTCTTTGTTTCTTTTCATCCTTGTGGCTGATTCTGTTATCTAGTGCTCAAAAGGCTGAGGTTATTGAAGGTGCAGTGTTAGGTAGGGACCTTTTGAAGGTCAATCATCTCCTATTTGCTTGATGATACGCTACTGTGTTCTCCTTTTGTTGAGGAGAAGCTTTGAAACCTTCTTTTTGTTCTGTGGCTATTTGAAAAGATGTCAGGTTTGAACTTTAACTTGGAGAAATCTTTCTTAGCTGGTGTTAACTTGGACCCAGTGGAGTCTTCCCTTGCTGCCTCTTTGCTTGAGTGTATGGTATATTCGCACCCCTTGTCATATCTAGGCCTTCCTCTTGGGGTAAACCTAGGCTGAGAAATTTATGGGAGCCTGTGTTGGAACGTATTCAGAGAAGAATTTGCAAATGGAAGAAGTTGACTATCTCAAAAGGGGAAAGGCTAACTCTTGTTCAATCGGCGTTGAATTGTATGCCGCTTTACTATCTATGGGTGTCACTATTCCCAAACTTATTGCCAAAGAAATTGATAAGATTTTGCGTAATTTTTTCTAGAAAGGCAATGATGGAGCTGGTGGTTCCAATCTGGTCAAGTGGGAGGTTGTGGCTAATCCGCTTTCTGGTGGTGGTTTAGCATTTGGGAACATTGTTAACCGTAACAAAGTGCTTCTTCTTAAATGGTTGTGGAGATTCCCTTTGGAGGAAGAGGCACTTCGACATAAAGTTATTGTTGCTTTACATGGGAAAAATGCTACGGGGTGGAGAGCTCATTGTAATTCTTACTGTTCTAACAGTCCTTGGGAGCAGATTACTAAGCTCGATATCGTCCTCAAGACTTATTCTTCCTTCGTTTTGGGGAATGGTTTGAAGATTAGATTTTGGGAATATCCTTGGGTTTCTATCATTCCTCTTGGAGTTGTCTTCCCAAGACTTTTTGGGCTGGTTTCTTCTCAGATCAGTACGTTTGCTGAAGTTTGGGATTCCCTTGTTGGCTCATGGCATTAATCATTCAGAAGAAATTTGAAAGACAGAGAGGTGGACGATTTTTTCAGTCTCTTGTCTATTTTGAAAGGGTCTAGCATTGGGTTTTCTCAAGATCTTTTAATCTGGAGCGGTTTTGGCAGTGGATTTTCTTGCAAAAATGCCCTCTTGACATTTCTTCTAATATCAACCCTCTTTCAGATGATCTCCACAAAGCTTTATGGCAAGATAAGTATCCTAAAAAGGTTAAGATCCTCCTAAGGACTATCCTTAAAAGAAGGCCTTAACACCAATGATAAGTTGCAAAGATGGTTTCCTAATATGGCACTCTCCTCCAATGTTTGTCCTCTCTGTCTCTCGGATAGTGAAAGCGCAAGTCACATCTTTGTTTCAGTAGTTTCAAAGTTCATGGGCCTCTCCATCACTCGGCCTATGGAAGAAGCTATTCAGTATTTTCAAAGTTCATGGGCCTTTCCATCACTCGGCCCCAAATGCTGTTCATGGGCTGTTGTGTGGTCATAATTTAGAAAGGAAAGCAAACATCATTTGGCTTAACACGACCCATGCTATTTGCTGGCTTATTTGGTGGGAAAGAAACAACCGTGTGTTTCATAACAATTTTATTTCCTCCTCTTTGCTTAATGTTTGGGATGGGGTGGTTTGACATGCTTCCCTTTGGAGCTTTCTTGTTAGGGATTTTTGAAATTATACTCCTTCTTAAATCTTAAATCACTCTCAATTGATCTAGTTTTTTTATAATCCGTTGAGGGCACTTTTGTTCATTTCATTTAATCAATGAAATTGTTTCTTATTTAAAAAAAATACCCCTAATATTAAATAAAAATTTAAAGCAAACTATTTTATAAAAAAAATTGCTATGTAATCAAAAAAATTTAAAACTTATTTTTTATGAAGCAGAAAAAAAAAACACATATTTCACCCAATAATAGACTAGTATGTGGTAAGTAGATAATCTTTTCAAAAATAAAATAGCATAGTTGATATTAGCCATTGGGTTTTATATGGTCTTCTATGAACTCCAACAGTCTCATGACTCCTCAACACACTAAAATGAGAGGACAATTTGAAAAATATAAGAACCCCAATTGTGTGACTGAGACAGCTTGTTAAAGTACCTCGGGTAAATGCTTGCACTTCAATGGCTGCTTTACGTAATGCACCAAACTCCTTGCGAGCAATAAATGTTCGAATTTGCCGTTGAATAGTCCTAGCAGCGTTGCTAAGCACCTCCGTCCTCTTTGCATCCAGAGAAGCCATCTGACCAGCCCTAAGGAAGACTTTTGCCTTACCAATCTGCCAAACCATGATGATAATAGACAAATTAGTCTTCACTAAAAAAAATATCAGGATTTTGCAACCATTCTGAAGAAGATCAATATCTCCAGAAAGCCCTTAGAAGCTCAAGTGAGACTCCTGAACAATAATTATTATGGATGGTAATTGAACTAAGTTAACTGAACATCCAGCACCATGGAAGAATTATGTGTGAAGAAAACCCCAAATGCCTTCAAAACTAGACTACAAACTTGGGCACAACAGTGTAAGATTAAAGCCAGTTTAAAGGACGAGATTAGGATAATTCCTATTCCACATAAATGTAAAATAATCTCCAAATCCAACTGTCGCCATCCCCAAGGAGCTTCGCAAAAAATAAAAATTAATGGTGTCGATCAAATCACCTGATAACCTTCCAATCCCATTTTATCCAGGATCATTTGGCATGCTACCTTGTCATCATAGCTGCACACATGGTTGGAATAAGACTCGTTAAACAAAGAATGCTGGAAAATATTTTTCTTCAATTCATTTTTTTCCTATCTATTAGGAAGGGACGCTAAGAGAGAAATAAGTTACATTTGAGTTCTAAATTAACTTACTTTCCATCCAAAACTTCTGGAGCAAGGACTCCAAAGCGTAGGAGAAACTCATAAAATGTTCTTCTAGTAGGATATCCAGCACAGCTGATCCTAATTGCTTCAAGAACACCCTATATTGTACAAAATAACCATATAATGATCGCAAAGAAGGAATTACAAACTAAGTGATGATTTTCAAAGGAAGAAAAGAAATTAAGTAGGCGTACAAGTCACAACAAAGGCAAAGTAAAGTCACATAGTATACTCACACCACAGCGTAACTGTTGGATAACATTCGAGTTCTCAAAAATAGCAGGCTTGAGAGCATTATTTGGCTTCACACACCTGATGTAGTGAGGTTCTGTTGAACTTAAGGTCTCCATTAAAGATTGAAGTTGTAGCTGCATAATTAAGAGTCTGAAAGCATCAGTATTTTGTCAAATTGTACAGTACCTACAAGCATGGAACCTACAACCCAACCAAAGATAGCATGAAATTAAAGTTAGACGGCCAAGTAAAAAATGAAACATACTTTAAAACGTGAACCAATGGAGGAAAATTTTGATGATTTCGATGAATCCTCGGGTAGAGGAGGGAACAGAGCTCTTGCAAAGGAGCACTTTGAGTTTGTCAATAGAGCCTGATGTTCTGCTACGACATAGTCTTTATTCTTATCCAGAAATAGATCGGCCAAATAAGTCACCTAGAGCGTCGTTGAAACTTTAAGTGAGGTGCAGACTTGCAGTTAAGTATGGAACATAAAAAATGAGAAATAAACTAATATATTTTACCTCTCCAGCATAATGAGAAATGGTAAAACTGGTACGAGATAGCTTAGGCTTAATGAAGCGCTTGTTGTTTTTGAATGTCTGATATAACTTCTGAGCAAAGGTTTCATGTGTAGATTTAGGGAACATACTGTGTGGGGCAAAAGATAAAACATGAGATGAAAAGGAAGAATTGAGAATATTTTAGCATGATCTGGTAAGATTTAGAGTCATAATTGTACATCAGAAGATATAAAGGAAAACAACGTGAAGTATGTTAAACAGTTGATATTAAAACAATTTTTAGAATAAATATATTAAACTTAAGCTGCATACCAGGCCTCATCCAAAAGTGCAATAATTCCTCCAGGTTTCTGCAAAATATGAGCAACTGCCATGTAATTATTTAAAAAATTTACTGGGCAATTAAAAGAAATGAGAGCTTTAATTATTAAATTAATTCTGTATAAACATGAGCCAGCATAAATATTAACATGAGGCCAGCATGATGTGAATATTTGAGGAATAATAAATAACAGGGTGGCTAGAAGAGTTACCTTTTCGATCAGATCCAAGACATCCTGGTTATCAACAAACTCGATATAACTCCAATTGATTTCTTCTTTTGTATATTCTTCCTGCTCCATTTTGAAAACATGCTGCAAGCACACAATTAACCAAAAACTTCAATCAATCAAGTACATAAAAAGGGTAGTTAGCGTGAGCATTACACATAAGTCACCCAACCTGATTGAAATGCTGTTGCAGTTTTTCATTTGTAAAATTGATGCAGAACTGCTCAAAGCTTTTTAAAGCAAAAAATTAGACATTCCCAAGAAAAAAAAAATCAAATTTAACTTAAAAACTCATACATCATCAATTACCTGTTGAATTTAAAACTCTCAAATCCATATATATCAAGAACTCCAATTAATGACTTAGAATTCGGATCTTGCCCAATTGAATTGTTGATTTTCTCCACAAGCCTACACGAAGGTGAAAAAACATATCTGAACCTTAAAGGGAGTATAGGATCAAGAAGCATATAAAATAATCACGTACGTGATAAAATCTGCTTTGGATATCCCTTCTAGATTGTTACATCAAATGTACAAGATTGGAATAAATTTGTAATCTACAACAACTTCTACTTGAGAAACCGATATATTGCCAAAAAAAAATACGTACAAAAAGAAGGGAGGACCAGAGGTCCAAACCCAACCTGAGGTCCAGGGAGATTACCAGTCAAACAGCCGTGAATAAACTGTTTTAGCCAAGGCATCCCTACTACCCAAAGCAGCCACAGGATCAAGAGTTCGAGTTATAATCTCTTCTGGTGTTACCATAACACGTTTAATCAGTGCATCTTCCAAACTCTTTGCATCACACCTAAATTAAACAATACATAGGTTTTGAAGAATTTACGACTAAATAGTGTTCTGATATGCATCTTAAATACAGAAATTTTCAGAGAACTTACTTGAGAAGTTCAGCTGTGGTTTTAAGATGGAATCTGGATTTATCATCCTTAATGACTGAAGAGTCGATCTCCTCTCCCTTCGCAAATTCAATATTTCCAAGATGCAAAATTGCAGCAACAACCCTAAAAATTGCCTCCTGAAATGAATTATTTATGATCAAAAAACGGATGTCGGATACAATAGGAAGCACAACTATACTAAAAGTTATATGAAAACTTACCTGCTCTTCCTCGCTGATTCCAACCACATCCATAGCCCTTCTGGTCGCAAGATATTCATGGGCATCATTCACTCCATCCAACTCAAAGCAGGTTGATTGATTTAAGTAATGGAACGATTTAGGGTTTTCTAATTTATACTTCACTCTTTCCTGGTTTCATCGACAATTTTCTTAGAAGTAGATGTATAGGCTACCATTTCTACAAAGTAATTGGTAGATTATATATATATGTCCATTTATTCAAAGTTGAGCATGGTACCTCAAGAGGAGCTGCACAGAGAAGGTAAAAGCAATGATAGTTTCTTTCAGGATCTGAAATTTGACAAACTCGAGACCTTTCAAGCAAATAAGTTCTAATGGCTGCCCCAGATATCCTCCCATTCTTATCAAATTGGATTTCAACAAATTTACCAAAGCGACTGCATTCCAAACCAGAAAGAATATATTATAGGTGTAAGTATGTTAAATCACTAGCATTCATGAAAGTTCTGTCTCTCTTATGAAAATGTTCTGTGATAATAAAGTGGTGAAGATAGTTGGTGTTTCAAGGCATGCATAGACCAACCACTAAAAATGGTTGATCATAGAAGTAGAACTGATAACAATGTTCTGCAGTTTCACAGATTACCCCCTTTACAATCTTTTTAGCGATCTCTGTGAATTATGGAATAATAAAGGTGTAATGAATACAGGAGTAGAAAAAGAAAATAAAATATTTCCATATTGGTCCTAAAGTAAATGTTAGGTACCATATGGCATATCATATGCACACAATTTAACTTCTCGTGTGACATTCTCCATTCATTTTCCTAATATGACCACATCTTAATGTCACATCAAAATTTGATATGAGATCATTTGTCTTTGGATAGGCAATTCAGATTATAACCACTCACCTTGAATTATTGTTCCTGACAGTTTTTGCATTGCCAAAGGCTTCAAGAACTGGATTGGACTGGGAAAAAAACAAATAGGAAGAATGATCACCACAGGCTAAAGTTAAAGGTATGCAAGTAGCTCAAAAATAATACACAGTAAATATAAACTCTGGACAAATTAAATTTCATAAATTCATCTGGCATACTTCCAGGACTTGTTGTTCAACTGTCCGCCCTTCTACTCCAGATCGACCTCCAAGGTATGCAAGATATCGCATGAGCATCTTTGTTGTCTCAGTCTTACCAGCACCACTTTCTCCACTAACTAGAATTGAGTTACTCTTTCCCTCATTGATCATTGCCCTACGAAGAGACTAAACTAGTAAAAGACAGAACAGTGGTGGAGAGAACACCCACTTAACCTTTTTTTTTAATAAAAAAAGCTTTCATTAAGATAAATGAAAATACAAGAGACGCTTGCTTAGCTATATTTTACTCTTAACTAAAAAATGTTAAATCATTACTAAACCTAAAAGCTTTAATCATTTGTTAAAGTGAACTTAACTTTTTCAAGGTATTCTCAACACTCCCCCACATGTGGAGGCTACAAAAACCCAATATGCAAACCATTAATACGAAATGGGAGCAAATAACATCACAAGGATTTGCTAATAACAAATACCCAAAACCTTAAGTTGTTAGACTAAAACAAATTTAACCTTTTCAAGGTATCTCAGACAAAAAAAAATCTCTAGCTACCAACTCTAATGGATCAATGAGGTATTCAAACTCACAAGAGCATGCTAATAATTATACCGAAATTTTAAGTTCAATGAATATGATCTTGAAATTACATAGTCAATGAAATGGATGAATTAACAAATAACTTAATGAATGAAAAAAGTTAAACTCATTCTTTTGGTTTTCCTCATCAACTTAAAAGTAGTGTCATGCATAATAAAGAATGATAGTGTGAGATATGTACATGGCAGCATTAGTTGATCTCCCCCAAAGTACTTTAAGATGACAACCCGACAAACAAATCATATGCTGGATGACAACTTCATAAGAGCTTGCTAATATTTATACCAAAATTTTAAGTTCTATGAATATGATATTTAAAAAAACAGAGAAAGTGATACGGAGGAATTAACAAATTACTTTATAAATGAAAAAAGTTTTTGCCAAAGCTCATTCTTTTGCTTTTGCTCATCAACTTAACAGTAGTGCATATTTCATAAAGAAAGATGGTGTGAGAGATGTATACAGCAGCATTTCTACATCAAGATGACAACCCGACAAACCAATAGTATGTTGGATGACAACTAAATAATAGACAAACTCATTTCATTACTACTTCGTAATTTATCTCCTCTCTTTAGTTTTATCCCACCTTACCTCCCCCAAAAAATTAATAAGAAAGAGCTACTTACCTGTACGCTACTTCAGCAACTGCAAAGACATGAGGACTTAGTTCTCCAAATCCAGCTCCTCTGTATTGTTCCATCATGTGAGTATCGTATAGGTGTGGTAATCTTTGGAATGGATTTATTGCAATCAGTATGTTTCCAGTGTATGTCTGCAAGGATGATGAAGGGATGGTTTTCTTTAATATAAATATTTGTGGACTGGAAATCTCCTCGCATGCAGACTGCAGGTATGTGGAAGGTAAGATAAAAGTTTCTTACATAGATTTCATTAAGTTCGTATCTGGTAGACAAGTTGCTCAGAACTCCAGGTTCATGCAAGTATGATAGCTTTGTCATGTCGTCCACACCTCCAGGAGGTGCTTCAGTATCCTTGGGGAATATTTTTGAGATATTTGTAACAACCTGCAATTAGTTATACATTGAACTTATATCAGTTTAATGGTCCCAACTTGGATATGAATTAGTTTGCATGCCATAAATCAAACTTCAAGCTGCAATTAAAATATTGATTTATGGCATGCCTTGTTGAAAACTACTATGATGATATGCAAACTAATTCATGTGCCGAGTGTAACTCACTGTTTTTCCATTGGTAGCATGAACATGAAGTTCCTCGCCATTGATACGAAAAACCTCTCCGTCAATCCATGCAAGCATTGGATCTTCAATCCAGACATGAGAACCTACAATGATGTTAACCGGTCCACCCTGTAAACAGAAATGCATTGTCAAGAAAAGTGTGTATATTTCAAACAGTAGTAACAGGAAGTCATATAAATATACACAAGAGACAAGGCATGCATCGACAATGAATTTCTTGTTTCAGATCCTAATATCAGTCAAGAGAAGTATAATGAGCTTGAATCTGAAATAAGATGGATCTCCTATCTTTATACTATTGAATTCCATTTAGAAGATTATCTATTTTAAATATGAGTTAAATCTCAAATCTATGTTTATAAAATTTAAAGAAAAACGGAAAATTTTGTAAAAACAGGCAAAAGAAATAGAATATTGCAAAGATATTTTTTGAACAAAAAAATCATATAGCATAATTTAAAAAGCCTGCAGAATGTCAAAATTATTCATAGGAACTGTCAGCCACACAATTTGCCCGATTGTAAATACTCAACTGGACTAACATAGGTCTGCTCAAACAACATTGCATTCTCATATTTGCTTGCTACAGAATAACATGAGAAGTAATACCCAGATAGTGATGGAGAAAATGAAAAATTACGATGAGGATGTCAATCATGAAAACAAGTTTCGAGCAACAGTAAGAATATTAATAACAGTTAAACAAATGGTATAATAAGAAAACTAGTTCATTTCAAACTCAACAAAGCTATAGGATATAATCCGTAGAGATTAAGATTCAAGATCCCTTGTAACCATCAAAACAATATTCTAGTAACATTATTCAAGATTCCCAGGGATCTCATAAACATTCATGCCTGTTGTGTTTTTTTTTGTGTTACCGTGAGTGTCCGGGCTAGCTTACGCGCACCTCAATTAATCTCACGGGACAACTACACGACCCTACAACACTTGGCGTCACTAAACTCGTAGGATAATATCCTAGGTAGGTGGCCAAAATGGTTTGAACCCATGACCTCAAGATTGGAAATGAAGCTCTTGACCACTAGGCGAACCCACGTTGGTTTCGAGCCTATTGTGTTTATACTTGTTAGGTGATGGCATAACCAAAGTAGTTATTTTATAGATCACCGTGTTTGAGAAAATGCACATTTGACCTTCTAATGAAACTAAAGGGAAAAAATGCATGGTTCCATGTACTTATAATCCGCAAACCAAAACCTCAATTTGAACATAGAAACCAGGGAGGAGGAAAAAAATAACTACAACCAGATCCCTGATATCATTGAAACAAATATTTGTCTGTTTAATTTCCACCTAACCAACAAACTCGTATGGTCTAATAGATAGCTTAGTTCTGTAGCATTCTCCATGCAGTTTTTTCCTCTCCCTTTCAGTGCAGAGTTATTTCATAGCTCAATTCAGCCAATTAAATTCATAAAACTACAACAATTCAACAAACTTATATAAGAACAGCTTGAATTTGCAACACATTTTAAGCTAGCTGAAAATCATTATCCATTGAAATATAAAGCTCCTATTAATCTCTACTTAATTCCCGTACCATCTAGAAGTATCAAGCTATCTTCCACAACCTTAATATAACTAATTACAAACAAGAAAGACGTAGAGTCGAATAAATCAAGCAAATTAAACAGTAAAACAATCAAAAAATTCAAAAATATCAGAAATTCAATTAGAGTTACCATGACTGATTGTAAACAGCGATCTTCCGTTTTAACTCATCCAATTCAATACAGAGTCAAACGGAACCGGATTCGATAAGCCAGATCGGAGAGAAGAAACTAGAAGTAGTGAAGCTTCAAAAGCAGAAATGAACAAACAAAAACTAGCTGAGGTTGAAGATCAAACTCATCGGAGAGTTAGATCGGATTGGAAAACCAGAAAGGTAAAGAAGCTTCAAAGAACAAATAATGACAAAAATCAAAAACGGTAGGTTGAAATTAGAGTTCTGAATGAAGAAAGACGATAGCAAGAAGAAAACAAAGCTTCTGGTTTCTCTTCTCTTCGTCTTCCTTTCTCTCTCTAGTTCTTTCTCTCTCTAGAAAAATTGAGATGAGATGCGAGAGTTTAAATACGAAGAGGCAAAAGGTGGAAGCTAGCTTCTCTCTCTAAGTTTGCTGTGTGAAAGGAGGAGAGAGAGTTTTTTCTCTCTGTTTTCTGTTTTTTGTTTTTTGTTTTTTTGGTTTTTTGTTTTTTCGGCGTTCGAAATGGTCACCGGTCAGCGGGAGGTCGTATGGGAGAAAGGGCTGGTTGGTAATATTCTTGATTAAAACCGTCGTGGCTTCCACTTACTGCCTAATCTAATTATTTTGTTCTAAAACCGACATTAGTGAGTTAATCAAGGACTCTTTTTTTTGTCTTTGCCCATGTTTTGCTTTTTATTTACTGTAATACACTTCACTGGATATTTTTTTTTTTTTTTTTTTTTACTTACATCACCTGGTCAATTTTCCTGAGGATTTTGAAAAACCAAAAAAATGGTATGGGCTAATTTGGTCACGGCTTTTTAAATAATTTTCTGATTTTTTTTCCTGCTTTGAAAATAATATTTGGTCAGATAGATATTTATATACTTTCTGAATAATTATTTATAAATTTATGATTTCTTCGTTGCAACATGCACAATTTATGTGATATCGATGTATTTTTTTTATAGATATTACATTAAATTGAAGGTAGGGAGACTCGAATATTCAATCTCATAAAAAATGAATATGTATCTAATCATTTCAACTATACTCGTATTTGCCGTATTATTAAGATGATTTTGATCTCTTTGAATTGGAATCATGTTTGACCGTTAAAAAATAGCAATGAAGCAAGAAAAGATGTTGGTCACAATTTGAGACTATCATCCAAAAAGGTGGCTTTTTGGTATGTGATAGTTAACGGATGAAATGAATTTTAAAAAATCCTAGGTAGGAAATGAGTATGAATTACGTAAACCATTTCTAGATTATAGGGATTATTATATGTACATCTTTAATTTTTTAATTTAAATAATTCATTCCTGGATTTTATAAAATATTAAAATTCAACTTAGGGAAATTTCAATATGATTTTCCATTCAATAGATCTTACATTAGAAAAAATTAATATTTGATGCAAAACATAGACATAGCGTTTACGCAATACCATCTATCAATATCAAATCGATCAGTTTCTTACAACGCTTTAGGGGTGTTTGGTTTGCGGGAATTGACCATGGAAATGGGTTTTTAATACCATTCCAATGTTTAGTTCAACCTAAATTTGCATTGGAATTGGCATTCAGTGGCAAGGTCATAAAAAAAATTTCGGGGGCAAAAATCTATATGAAGAGAGTGTTATGTAAATTGTCAATTCCACATCCGTTTTGATATATTATATTACAAATTAATTTTTTTTTTTGTAACAATTTTTTTTTATAGTTAGGCTTGGTTAGATTTTGACTTGTCCCTAATATAAAATTATAAAACGGATAAAAATTTTGTTTGCTAGAATTTATGTTAATTAAATAGTATACATGTCTTCAAAATAGAGACAAATTTAAAATAATTTCTTAGTATATTAAAAAAATATATTAATCTCTCAAATCATTGAGATTGATTTTTCATTTCAAATGTTTTTTTTTAAATCTAATACTAATAATCATAATCAAAATTAACTCTATTGCGTATCATAGAGATGTTTAACTAACTTTATATAACAATTAACAAGTTTTTGTGCATACCCATAGATGAGTTGTTTACTTTATATAGCCTTGTGGATTGTATGATTGTGGGCTCTCTTGGTCGTGCTAGTTTGGATTTGGCTTTCTCATTACGGGCTTTGGGCTGGCCCTGTTCAGTGAGACTGTCTTTATTAGGGGTGTTAAAAAAACCTGATGACCTGAAACCCCGATCAACCCAACCCAACCCATGCGATTTGGGTTGAGTTATAAACTTGTTTGGTTTGGGTTGGGTTGGGTTGGGTTCATATATTTTGAAATTATATGAGTTGTGTTGGTTCAAAGTTTCTCTAAAATTCATTTGGGTTGAACCAAACCAACTCGAACTTATTAATTATAAAAATTACTAATTTATTTACAATTCATTTTTTTTATGTTTTTGTTAATCCCACGATCTTAATGACCCTTTGACAAAGTTCTATTCTTTATAATATTTTATATCAAATAATTAATTCAAGTCATTAAAGTATCGTTTTTCATTGAATAAGATGCAATGCTTAACTACTATTTTACACTGATGCATATAAGTAGTTAATTTGATCATAAAATTACTATTATTTCACGTTTTAATACAAAATTTCAAAATAAACAATCCGAACCAACCCAACCCAACTCAAATTTTATCATGTTGGGTTGGGGTTCACTACTTGACAAAGGTCATTTGGGTTATAAATGTCACCCGAACAATTGGGTTGGTTTAAAAAAACTATCTCAACCCACGTACACCTCTAATATTTATATTTAACATTATTAGTTTGGGCTTTTTCGGAATTAACCCATCTTACTTTGCCCACAAGTGGATGATTTTTGCCCTCTACATTTATATTATATCTCATTTATCAAATCATGTGAATAAAATTACTCAACAAAATTTCATAAATAAAAAAATTAATAAATATAAAATCATTCTCTCAATTATGAGATAGATCCATCCTATTCCTGCCTGGGACATGGGCGAGGCATCAAATCTTCCAATTGATTTCTCCCCCTCGTTCACTGCATATATTCACTTTGTATCATGAATTTTAACATGTTTTCCACTTATTTCTACAATCCTCGTTTATTAAAAAAAAAAAAAAGAATTCTTAGTTAAACTTAAAATTCCCTGAAATTGTGATTAAATAACTATTTATTTAAGTTATCTACTGACGTTTTCTTTCAATTTTTTTTAAATGATGGTCTATTTTTCAAATAATTGAAGTGAATTTTCTTTATAAATTCATTAAGTTATAAATAATGTCTTAAATATATAATAATTTTAAAATCTTTGCAATACACTTATAAACTGTTTTTAAAAATTGAAGTCACTTTTATTTTTTTAAACCATAAATTTCTAAAATTGACTCAAGTGTATGATAATTAAAATATTTACAAGACACACAGAAATGATTATTCATTTTGAAAACAATAAATAGTTAATATTAATTTGAATTTCGTCCAACCACACCAAGGGCTCATTGGGTAGATATTGTTTAGCCTGAGTTTATATAATTTGAAATTGTGAAACTAGAATTTACGATAGTCTGTGTTTGGATGTGTATAAATAATCAAGTGAAGCCTGAATTTATATAATACGTGTTTGGATGTGCAACCATATGAGTTTAAAAAATTTGGTAATAAGGGTAACAAAATTTTCTATCTATTATCTATTCTATTACTAATTAAAAAGTGTGATAATGGGAGAAACTTTTTTGGACACTAATACCCTCCCACTATTAGTAAATATCTAAACTATCATTATTCCTCAATTTCAATATTAAATATTGTGTGGGGTATTTCTCGTCGGAGTTTCGTTCCACACGATAGAGCACGTCGAGTCGCGTGCTGTCCCTTAGCGGCGGAGCAACCTGAAACACTACAACAAATGACGATCCGGAAGTACCAGGTGTGGTACCGGCCGACGACCCTCCGACGATCAAGTTAGGTGGTGGTAGGTGAGACTTGCCTTGCGCCGCAAGGGTTAGGTCAAGGATAATCAGGCTATTCGTTTTCTAGGTTAAAGTGTCATGTACCTGATTTGGGAGGCCAGGTGCCTTTTATACTTCCTTGATCGAGGGTTTGTCGACTGGGCTAGCATGAGGCTAGGCTTAATGGGCTTTTTTGGCTAGCCCACAAGAGATGAGCTCCTATTGGCGTTGGTTCGGACGGTCCGTCGCGCACGCGAGCCGTCTTGTAGCGAGGCGGCCGCTGAGGGGCCGCTTCTACGGGCATGACTGTGATGGGCCTGTCCCCACGTGAATCGACCCAATATGAGCGCGGCCCACGAGAGGCTATTTTTACCCTTTACGATTTTCCCCTATCTCCTGGATCGGAAGGTCCGATGTAGGAGATAACAAATCGATCGGATCGGTGGCGTGATGTTCGCCTAATCTTCGTGCTATTGTGGAGTGGTCGAGGGCTACGACCTTCCAGGAAAATAGACCGCTTCGGCCATGTTGTGGCTCCGGCTCTATTTATTTCCTTTTGGGAGTCGCCGAGTTCATTCGCGGTTGAGTCCGTTTCAAGAGACGCGGCTCCTTGCGAGATGGATCCGTTGGATCTTCGACGGCGCGAATACCAACGAGGCGTGAGTGGTTCGGATCGTCGTGTTCTTTCCCACGTGTCGCGATGATGGGACGCGTGTTTTCTTCTTTAAATAGGGTTTTTTCCGATTTTTAAGGCTCATTTGCCGTTTGAATTTTCGAAAACATCTCGTGAATCGTCCGCCTTCGAAAGACTTTTAGTTATCTTCATCCTGTTCCCTGAAGCTTTCCCCGTTCTTCTTCGAAGGTTAGTTTTCTCTTCTCTGTCTCTCGTTTCCCATTCTTGTTGTAATGGACAATTTTGGAGGGAACTCACTTGTAGAGGCCATAGGACCCCTAGGTTAGCCAGGTGGGGGACGACGATTATGACGGTCCAGGTGTTTGAGAGAGTTGAGTCCGGGGCTTCCCCTTCTTCCTATTTGCGCAGGTGGGGCTAATGCCATTCCCTCGTCTCGGGCGAGCCTGAGGGAAATGAGCCTGTGATTGATCCTCGTTCATCGATTGGTGAGGAATCCCCGCCTTCCGTGAGTGAGCTTGGGTCGGGTTTACGAGATTCAAGCGGGTTTAGACTCTACCCTTTCTCCCACTTCCTATCCTTCGGGGGAACGGATCCTGTTCCTGTGGGCCCTACTATCGTTCTTGACCCTTCTCATTCTTCCGTTCCTGGTTCTCGCCAGGAGGCGGCTCAAAGGAAAAAGAAGAAAGGGAAAGGCCGCACTAAGGGTAGCGAGGCCGCGCCGCAGATCGATCCATCCAGGTCCCTGTTCTATCGGGAGAAGTGGGTTCCTCTTTAGCCGGCGAGGTTGTGGTCTCCGATCCTCTTAGGTCTCCTATCGCGACTCAGGCGGGGCCGAGACGGCAAGCAAGAAGAAAAGGAAGAAGAAAGTAGATTCTCAGCCAAAGGGCATCAAGGAAGATAGGGGCCTTACCACTATCCTTCGAGTTGACGCAGCCAAACTCGACAAGTTAAGGGTTGACTATGGGATTTCCTCGGACTTGAAATGAGGCTCCCGGAGGCGCTCGAGAGGGTTTACCTTTCCCCGGGGGAGGGTTGGACCGCTTTTTATCCGCGGGTTTTTCCGATTTGGCGTTCGCTTCCCTTCCCCCCCTTGATAGTCAAGTCTTGAACACCGGTCTCGCGTTGGGCCGATTAATGCCGAATGCTCGAGGTCTTTGGTCGCCCTTTCGGTAGTGTGTTACGGGTTGGGCTTTTGGCCTACCCCGAGCATGGTTTCCCACTCTGGTCCCTTCGTGCCAATGTCCAGGACAGGATGCGTTTGTCCTCCATAATCGAACCGAACCGGCTTTGGTGGGAGGGACTTCTTGTGACAAGCGTTGGAAGGAAGAGTGGTTTTTCATCCAGGTGGCCCCTTTCTTCTTGGAGGTGGGCCACTTCCTACCTCGTGGGAAGACGAGGGTGAGGACATGAGTTTCTAGTTATTTTGTGCTTCGCCCCTCCTGGATGTGTGCTAACCATTTTCAATTTGTCTTGTTTCGGTGAAGAATCCGGCTCTAAAGAGTGTTTCTCGGGAGGTTCTCGGCCAGTGCAGGATTCTTGCTCAGAGCGGTCCTTTCAATTGGGAGGAACTCAACCAGCATTCTTGGCTAGTCTTTGCCAAACTCTGGGTTCCACCTCCAGGTTTTGTTCCCGTTGCTCCTCGTAAGTGTCTGTTTCGCTTTCTCTTTTCCTTTTCCGTTTTTATGTGCTTGACTGGGTATGCGGCTGACTTGAGTTGGTTGTGACGCAGGTTTCAGCGTAAAGATGGCCAGAGTCAAGCTTACCCCTGTTCCCAATTCCAACGATCCTAACGCTTTCCTTGCCCTTCTTCAGGACATGGGGAAGAAAAGGTCCGGCGGCGTCTTCATCCGATCCGGGGGGAAGCAGGTGGCCGCTCCAAAGCGTTCCCGGTCCTTCCTGGAAGTAGGAAGTTTGTGAAGGCGTCGGCACGGAAATCCCTACGGGAGACGCAGTGGCTCCTCTTTCGGATCCTCCTGCGGACCCTCCATTGGGTTCTCCTGCAGGATCCTCCAACTGACTCCCCTGCTCCCAAACGAAGGAGGGGCGGAATCTTCGGGGCACTCGACCGCGCGGTAAGGGGTGCCGATGCATATATTTTGAAGCATCCTGAGATGGCTTATCAATCATTCCCTTCCGAGGCGGATTCGCTCTCTTCTGATTATGCCAATGCTTTGTCTTCTGATACGGACTTTGGACAGGAGGACGATCAGGTAGCAGTAACGAGACAGACGGTGGCGGGGTTCGCGTTCACCCTACGGACGGTGCGGTGTTTCCCCCCTCCGGCGTGGCGTGGCTTCTTCATCTGCACTGGTGGATCGGTGCCGCGGGCGGTGGATCCTCTTCGCTCCGTCCTGTCGCCTCTCCGGGTCCAACTTCGACCAAGGGTCGCTTAACGATTTCGTCTCCGACGGGCCATGGACGCCGCTTCGGTTTTGCCCGTGATTTGGGGGCCGCGATTGGAACCTCTAATTGACTACGACAAGAGGTTGTGACCTTTAGCCGCATGTCTATAGGAGAGTCGGGCCGGGTCACCATCTATCTCCCTGTTTAATTTTCTGTTGCTTTTTCTTTTGATTTTGGTCCGCTTCTATGTCTTGAGATACTTGGTTTGCCAGGGACCCAAGGCCTCGACGCAGATGCTTCTCAATTTGGAGAGTTTGCTCGCCAAGCATCGGGAGCTCAAGCAAGAGTCAGGCGAGGCGAGGCCACGGCCAACAGTCCCATTTTGTCGACTCGGCGTTGCAAGAAGGCCTTCAGTTGAGAAAGGACCTGGATGAGGCCGAGAAGAAGATTTCCTCCCTGGAGGTCAAAGGGCTGCAATTGGCCGCGGACCTTGAGCGCGTCCAAAAGGAAAACGAGGATCTGAAATCCCTCAGTGAGAGCAATAAGAAATTGCTCGAAGATGCCATTCTTTGCTCGGAGCCGAGCGTTGGAGGATCTCGATGTTGCCGTGAGGAGGGATCTAAGGTCTCGGACGCCTTAAACAGGGGAAGCCGAGTCCCTTAGGAAGGTCAAGGAGGAGTTGGACCTTGTTGGACCGGAGAAAGACTCGTTAAGGGATAAGGTGTCCGAGATCCCGCTCTTGCGACAATGTCATGGACCTCCGTAAGGCCGGCCGTGGCAATCGCGGCGTCGGTGGATTCTATCCTCATTGGGCTTCTTTGTCGGCGAGACTCCGGTCAAGCTGCAGATGGGTCAAACCGAGGGAGAAGATGATCCGCTCGGTCCGGTCGAAATTGACGATGCCATTGATCGCCAGGTGGGAGCTGTATGAGCGCGCCACAAGCTTAAAGGCGTCCCAGGTCGAGGCGATCGAAGGGGCGAGGCCGGCGCGCCCCATCTTGCCGCCGAGCGAGGACGCTGCGACCGAGGAGGCAGATGCTCGTGATGATGGAGGCGATGGCGCGGTCATTAAGGACGTCTTTGTTGAAGCTCCCCCGACTGAGACCGTTTATGTTTCTGATTGACTCTTTCTTTTAGGGCAAACTCCGGGTTGTGGAGCCACTATATTTTTTGGCCGTTTGAACTTTTTTTCTCCTTTTTTATTTGTATGAACACATGTACTCTGTTGAGGTCAATGCGCATGCTTCTTCCTTCATGTTTACTCGTTGTATTTTCCTACTCGCTTTGCGTGGACATTTCGACTTGTGAATGTTTTTACAAATGTTCTTGATTATTTGGTCGAATCGAAGTCTGGTGCTTCCGGAGAAGGCTTAAAGATTACTCGGACGGACCGAGGTTTTGTGCTTCCGGAGAAGGCTTAAGGTTACTCGGACGGACCGAGGTTTTTTGTGCTTCCGGAGAAGGCTCAAGATTACTCGGACGGACCGAGGTTTTTTGTGCTTCCGGAGAAGGCTCAAGATTACTCGGACGGACCGAGGTTTTTTGCTTCCTGGAGAAGGCTTAAGATTACTCCTGGACGGACCGAGGTTTTTTGCTTCCTGGAGAAGGCTTAAGATTACTCCTGGACGGACCGAGGTTTTTGGTACGCTTTAAATACTCCAACGTCTTCTATTCTTTTAGAACAGGAAGTGCTAAGTGCTCGACAGACAGCCGAGGCTTTTGCTTCCGGAGAAGGCTTTTGATGCTCCTGGACGGACCGAGGCTTTTTGCTTCCGGAGAAGGCTTTTGATGCTCCGGCGGACCGAGGCTTTTTGCTTCCTGGAGAAGGCTTTTGATGCTCCGGCGGACCGAGGCTTTTTGCTTCCTGGAGAAGGCTTTTGATGGATGGAGGGTACCGGGCAAACCATGTGAAGCGGAAAATGTGGAATTTCTTTTTCTTCCTTTCTTTTTTACATATTGTCGATCATACATAAAAATAAATGACAAAGTAGGAAGGAGAAAGGTGTCGCTCTTCTAGTCTTCATCACTGTCGATAATGACTGTCGGAGTTAGTCTTCTTCGCTTCTTCAAGGAGGCCAACTCTTCTTTCAGGGATTGGATCTCTTGTTCGTAGTAATCGTTGAGATTACTTGCCGATTGAAGGCGATCCTCGAGTACATGGTAGGGCTCACCCGGTCGCCGTCCTCGTCCGGTCCCTGCGATTTCCAGGCACTCTCGGAGAGATAGGTTTTCCGCTCGAGGTGCTCCGCTCGCTTCTTGCCGCTTCGAGGGCCTCTCGGATGCTCCTGGGCTTCTTGCCTCAGGGTTTCAACGTCTTCCCTTTTTTTCCTTTCCCTCCATCGGTCGTCCTCAGGCTTAGTTATTTCCGCACGCATTCTGCGGTTCTCCCATTCTAGGACTCGCTTAGTCACCCTCGAAGTCGCGGTGGAGTTGTCCATATCCAAGGTCGGGTGTCGAGGCGTCGAAAGGCAAGTTGCAGGGTGGAAGATGACTGAAGCGTGGACTTTTGGATATCTCCGCGATCCTATTCCTTTTATAGTGGGAGGAAGTGATTTGCCTTGGGGTCCAAGGGTTTGCCATTAACTCGAATGACGTTCGGCGCGAGGAGTCGTTTCGTTATTCGAGGTGGTGACGTCGGCGACGTTTAGTCATGTCAAAGGTCTGCCATTCCCGTCAACTCGCTTTAAATGTGATAAATCGTCTTGAATTCGGGGGATTAACCGCTTAATTACCCATTAACGCCCACGTCGCTTCGCATGCCGGGTTGCGCGTAGTGTAGTGTGGCCGACGCTTGATACCGCCGCAATCGCAGCGGCTCGAGGGTCCTTTAAATAGGCCTTCACGATTTCTCTTCCATTTGCTTCCCCAGACCCAGTTTCGAAAAACTTTCCTTCGCTCTCAGATTTTCAAGTCTTCTCTTGAGATTCCATGCCATGGGGTTTTCCCATCTTCCCTTGTTCCTGTTTCATGTTTGGCCTTTCTTGGTCATGGCTTGCACCGAGAAAGTTTGGTCGTGGTCCTCTACGCCTGTTTGGTCAGTACCGGAGGACTTGGCATTGGTGGTCGTGGTCCTCCACGCCTGTGAGTGTCGAATCCAGGTTACTGTCTGCCTGGGGTGACCAATCGCCTCACCGCCTATCGCCGTGGCTCCGGAGTTTGTTCCGGCAGCCTCCGGGGACCGGGGTGAGCGAGGGGGGGACGGTCTTCTTTCCGCCCCTTCGATGGTCCCCTTCATCAACACATCGTCTGGAGCTTCGGCATTGGAGGTGGCAGCTCGTCTCGCATTTAAGGAATCGAGAAATGCGTTACCGCCGAACCGAGCGGCTCCTGGTTCCCTTCCTCGGGTTTCCCGTGCTATGACGAGAGAAGAGAAATCCCGCCCGGGTTGAGATTCCGGGTGATAGCTCGGCTACTTTCCAAAATCCATCAGGGGGCCAGGTGCGGCGGGTCGAAGTTCTTCCTCTCTTTCGCCTGACGGGTTCTCACGAGCCTCGGAATCGATGAGTTGGTGGAGTAAGCCGACGGATGAACCGCCCCGCCACTCGCTCTTTGAGCAAAACCTTCATCCTCTCCCAGGGGGACGTTCTTGATGTTTCCGACGACGATATTTCGCATTCTACCGTTTTACTTTGTAGAACTCGTGTAATTTCTTTCGGCTGAGTTCCCAGCATGTGGGTCCGAGCCTTACTTGCTTGTTGTGAAATAAAGTTGGCGTTTTATTCACCTTCTGTTTCTTTTCCTTACCCTTTGCGTGGGTTACTTTCTATAATTCCGAACGCGTTAAGTTCTTTGGTCCGTGGGGGACTTAGAAACTATCCCGCATACCCAGGTGTTTCAACCTGAGGGGATTTGGTAACTTGCCTAATCGCATTAGGGCTTTTTTTTTTTTTTTTTTTTTTTTTTTGGCGTAAAAGGCATCGACAATCATGTGGGAGGAAAGACACGTAATACTTGTATATTAATTTGAAATGGGCCGCTTTGGTCGAGTACTTACATGATTCTCTCACACTCACACATGGTAAATTCTCAAATGCGTGGCGTTCCATGCTCTTGGAATCGATTCGCCCTTTCCATCTTCAAGACGATAAGTTCCTGGCTTGACTTCTTCGATCACCTTATACCAGGACCTTCCCAGGTTCGGTCCCAATTTTCCTGCTCTCTGGCTTGCGTGTTCTGGAATACTTTCCTCAGGACGAAATCGTTTACTTTGAAGTGCTACTGTTTCACTTTCTTTTCAAGTATTTGGCCGTTTTCTTGGTAGCATGCCATTCGGACTAGCGCTTGCTCCCCTTTTCTCTTCGGCCAAGTCTAACGCCTCTGCCATCATGGCGTCATTTTACGCCTCCGGGATCGAGCTTCCGGTCGTGGGGATGATCATTTCCAGTGGGAACACCGGGCCTCTACCCCGAAAGCCATGGCGAATGGAGTTTCGCCAGTTGGGATTCTAGGGGTGGTCCCAGTATGCCCAAAGTACTCCTGGGCAGTTCATCTACCCATCTTCCCTTTGCTCGTCCTAGTCTCTTCTTCGGGAGTCCATGATGGTCTTGTTTGAAGCTTCGCTTGTCCATTCGCTTGCGGATAGCGGGCGTCGAATACCGAAGCTCCACTTTTCTGTCCGCGCAATATTTCCTGGATAGACTTTCCCGTGAATCGAGTTCAGTTATCGGTGATGATAACTCTGGGAATTCAAGCGGGTGAAAATGTGCTTCCAGGAGGAACATCTCGACTTTCCTTTCTCGTAATCTTTGCCAATGGCTCGGCCTCGATCCACTTGGAGAAGTAGTCCGTAGCAACGATCAGGTAACATTTCGTCCTGGAGCTAACTGGCAATTTTCCCACCAGGTCTAGTCCCCATTGCATGAAGGGCCAGGGGCCGAGATTGTAGTTAACATCGTCGGGTGCGTGAATGGTCTTTGCGAACCTTTGGCATTTATCGCAATGGAAACGAAGTCTTTTGAATCTTTCACCATGGTGGGCCAGGAGTACCCTTGCGTCAACGCTCTATGGCATAAGGATCTCGGTCCTGCGTGATTTCCGCAGTGTCCAAGGTGCAACTCGCCAGAACGTAAGAACTTTCTCGACTTTCCCGGACATTTCAGGTAGGGTCCGCCAAGGATCTCCTGTACAACTCTCCTTGGATGATCGAGTACCTAGCCGCCGGGATCGGACTTTTCGTGCTTCCAGCTTTTTCTTGGGCGAGATGTCCCGATTGTAGGTATTCGAGGATCCTGGTTCCTCCAATCGACTCAAGCTCCTGGATTTTGTTCTACCGGCATTACTTGTCCAATCGTTCGTCGTCTCCACTCCCCATGTTCGAATCAAGGGTGATGCTTGGTTCGGACAGATGATCGACGGGAATGATTCTTCTTGTTTCCGTTTGGGTCATGGATCCGAGACTAGCCAGGAGCGTCGGCATGTCCATTTTCACCCTCGGTACTTGGGCGATGTCGTACTTCACGACCGAGATAGTATGGACGTAACTTTTTCCAGGTACTTCGCCATCCTGGGGGTCTTTTGCCTCAAATACCCCTTTTCACCTGGTTCACCACGAGTTGAGAATCACTTCGATGTTTAAGTTCTCTACTCCCGGTTCCTTCGCTCTCTGTAGCCCACTATCAACGCTCGTATTCGGCCGTTGTTTGAAGCCGGAAATCCGATCGGATTGACTGTTCCAGGAGGTATCCCTCGGGGGTCGACAGGACTAGCCCTGCGGCGGATCCTCTTGAGTTCGAGGATCCATCAACGCTTAGGGTCCAGGTCTCCACTCCGGGGTCAACAGCGAGCGGCTGGTTTGTTTCGATCTCGCCCAATTTCGCTGGGGTCATTTCCGCGACGAAATCCGCGAGGACTTGTCCCTTGATGGCTGTCCTCGGCTCGTAAGTTATATCGTACCCACCCAATTCTATCGCCCATTTTGTCAGTCGTCCCGAGACGTCCGGTTTGTGGAGGACGGCTTTTAGTGGGTAGGTGGTCCTTACCACTATCCGATGGCCCTGAAAATAGTGCTTCAGCTTGCGCGATGCGACTATCAGAGCTAGTGCTAGCTTCTCCATCTTCGAGTACCGTGTTTCGGCGTCAATCATCGCTTTACTCACGTAGTAGACTGGGTGTTGAGCTTGACCGTCTTCGCGCACCAGCGCTGAGCTGACTGCCGCATCAGATACCGCTAGGTATAAGAATAGCTTTTCGTTATCTGAGGGCTTGGCCAACAGCGGGGGCGAAGACAAGTAGGCTTTTAGCTCTTCGAATGCTTTCTGGCACTCGACTCCCCAACCAAACTCCTTGCTCCTTTTCAGAGCTTTGAAGAACGGCATGCATCTATCTGACGACCGGGATATGAACCTGGTTTAATCTTGCCAAACACCCAGTTAGCTTTTGTACACCTTTCGATTCGTCGGTGCTTGCATGTCTATTATTGCTCGGATCTGGTTTGGGGTTCGCCTCGATCCATGGTGGTCACCAGGTGACCCAGGAACTTACTCTGGGGACTCCAAATGTGCATTTATCAGGGGTTCACTTCATCCCGTATCGGTTTAGGACTTGAAAACTTGTTCCATGTGGGCCAGGTGGTCTTGACCTTTACGCGATTTGATTAGCATATCGTCGATGTACACCTCCATCGTTTTCCCTAAAAGATCTTCGAACATTCTATTCATCAGGCCGATAGGTGGCTCCGCGTTTTTCAAACCAAAGGGCATCACAAGATAGCAAGATGTGCCTACATTGGTTATGAACGAGGTCTTTTCTTGATCCTCCTGGGTTCATCTTGATTTGGTTATATCCCAGGAAAGGCGTCCATAAAGCCGAGTAGCTCGTGCCTGCTAGTGGCATCTACCAGGTTGATCTATTTTCGGAACCAGGAAGGAATCTTTCGGGCAGGCCTTGTTGAGGTCGGTGAAGTCAATACACGCCCTCCACTTCCCATTCTTCTTTTTCACCACTACTACATTGGCCGCCAATCGGGGTACTTTACTTCTGGATAAAACCTGCTTCCAGGAGCTTCCGCACCTCCTCGTTGATTATTTCGTTTCTCTCGGCGCGAACTTACGTCTTTTCTGTTTGACGGGGGTTGGTTCGGATCGACCTCGAGATTGTGGGTTATGATATCGGAACTTATACCGGCATGTCCGCGTGGCCCCAGCGAATGTTTTCCAACTTTTTCTCAAGAAGTTTGTCAACCGGTCTTTCAGATCTCCTTTCAGATCCTTCCCGATGCTCGTCGTTTTCTCCTGATCTTCCTGGATGGATCCGTATTTTCATTGATCCATCCTCAGGTGCTTCGATTCTTGGCCAGAGCAAAGGCGGGCCTCTTTCGGGGCCCCGATCCTGTAATTGCTATGCTTGGCATCGGGACTTCAACTTGACGATTTCGACCAAACATGACCTTGCAACTTGCTGATCCCCTTTTATAACCCTAATCCCTTTTTCGGTAGGGTATTTCAACCTCTGGTGAAGCGTTGAAGGGTGTGCTTTCATATCATGAATCCAAGGTCGTCCGAGCAAGGCGTTATATCCCGAGTGGGGAGTCTATGACATGGAAGAGCGCCGCAGGCTCGCGCCCGACCCTAACCGGCAATTTGATTGTTCCGTTAGACCTGGTCACCGCCCGTTAAATCCCACTAGGTCCTGAGAGTTCATCGTGAGGTCGACTCTCTTAGTTTCATGCCTCGGGCCGACATGTAGATTATGTTGATGGAAGACCCTGGGTCTACCGAACCCTGCGACCGTGTAGGATCCGATAGATATTGATATTACTAAGGCGTCATTGTGAGGCAAATGCACGTCTTCCAGGTCCTTTCCAGGGAATATTTAATTAGATCTTCGGAGCGTGCTCGACCCGATAGACGGGGAGCCCAGCTGCGATGGGACCTTTTATGAGCGTTGACGGATTCTCCTGCGGTGGGATCGAATTGATTTGACCGTCTCCAGGAACTTCGCCGCGCGGCGAGCCTTTCATCCTGCTTCTCTCGGGTCTGCCTATCGATCCTTCGGTTCGGGCCTTGCTCGCACACGCGATCTATCTCCTGGGCTAAGACTTTGCGCCTCTTAGTGGCATGCCCTTTAGATTTATGGAATCTGCAGTAGGGTTCCTTTCTTTCCAGGACTTTTTGGGCGTCCTCGGCCTCTTTTCTCTCTCCTCCTTTCGGAAAGAACGAGGTGTTTCCAGGTGTGGAGAATTCGTTCCGGCCACGCTTCTTCTGGATCTCCGATCCTTCCCCATACTGGATTTTCTTTCCTTTTCGTCTCCCTTTTCCTCCTTTCCCCTATCCGAGCGTCGCGGGTCCCCTTCCTCTTCTTTCATCAATGTGAGGTTCTCTTCTTCCATATCCCCTGGACCTTGATCCCTCTCTTCGCATTTCTCGGGCTACCCTCTCGGACTCATCCTGCGATATCTTTGCCATTGCTCGTCCAACGCCTCTTTCATAGTCGTAGGCCTCCGTTTGTTAAAGGACCTCCGCAGGGGATGGTTCGTGTATTGCCCGTGAGAATGCGATAGCGCGCCAGGTCATTACGGTCTTTGACTTCTAGCTTAACCTGTCGAAATCGACGATGAAGTCTCGGAGGGTTTCTTTTTCTCCCATCAACCAGCGTCATAGAGGTCGTGGTTCGTTTTAGCGAACTTCCGACTCACGCTATACTCGCCGAGAAAGGCGGAAGACAGTCCGAAAAGGTTTCGATGGACCTTTTAGGGAGGCCTTGAACCATAGCAGGGGTGACCCTTTCCGGCTTGTGGGGAAGAAACGGCAGGTCAGGGCATCCAGGGTCGGGCCCAATCACGCACGAGGACTCCATCATATTTACGAAATGAGCCACGTGTTCCATCGGATCCCCCGGGTCCTGGTCGTACATTTCGAACTTTGGGAGGATGAAGTGCCTCTACTGTGGAACTGGACATGACCCTTTTCGTAAATGGAGAGTCTCCCGGTTCCTGGGCGTCCGAATTAGGTTTAGCTCCTTTCTCGGATGCCTTCTTTGCTAGCTTTTCTTCGAGGATCCGCCTCGCATCCAGGTACTTCCGTTGCTTTTCTTTGTGCTCTTTCCTGCCATGGATGCCGAGCTTCCTTCGTCACTTCCTGGTATAGCTCGAATCTTGGTTTCCTTCGTCACCTCTCTGCGGTGGCGCCTTATCTCTAGATTGCCAGGAGGGCCTGTTTTGCTTGGTGCGTCCTTTTCCCTCGACGAGGAGATCTCTAAACTTGCGTTTTCCCCGTCCGGCGAGCCGTCGGCTGCACGGAGGTCGTCTCCTGGCACATTCTTCGCCTTTTCGGACATGGTGGCCTTCCTACGCCGCCGTCGGCTCGAGATTTGCCAGCTGTGGCTTAGAAGGGCCTCCTCGTCAACGTTCAGGATGTTCTGGGCGTTGGCTTGGACCGCCGCCAAGCCTTTCCCTAATAAGGCCCTCATTTCCCGTACCTCTTCTCTCAGTGCTTTGTGGGCCTCTACCATCTCTCGGTGCTCCGTCAAAGCGATGGTGATGGTTCCCGATGCCGGGTCAAGGCTCCGAGCATTGAGGTCTTGAGTATCATCCGCTACTCCCTTATCTCGGTTTGCGTTTTTCGTTGAGAGCTCGTTGCCTGGACGAACGAGTAGTCATTGATTCGTCTTTGTAGGAACTGGTGAGTATCTAGATTCTCACCTGGAATCAAAGATGAACGGCCCCACGGTGGGCGCCAAACGTGTGGGGTATTTCTCGTCGGAGTTTCGTTCCACACGATAGAGCACGCCGAGTCGCGTCGTGTCCCTAGCGGCGAGCAACCTGAAACACTACAACAAATGACAATCGAGGGTACCAGGTGTGGTACCGCCGACGACCCTCCGACGATCAAGTTAGGTGGTGGTAGGTGAGACTTGCCTTGCGCCGCAAGGGTTAGGTCAAGGATAATCAGGCTATTCGTTTTCTAGGTTAAAGTGTCATGTACTGATTTGGGAGGCCAGGGCCTTTTATACTTCCTTGATCGAGGGTTTGTCGACCTGGCTAGCATGAGGCTAGGCTTAATGGGCTTTTTGGCTAGCCCACAAGAGATGAGCTCCTATTGGCGTTGGTTCGGACGGTCCTACGCACGCGAGCCGTCTTAGTGAGGCGGCTTGTTGAGGGGCTTACGCTTCGGCATGACCGTGATGGGCCTGTCCCTATGTGAATCGACCGATATGATAGCGCACCCCGGAGAGGCTATTTTTACCCTTTACAAATATCAATTTATGCTAAATAATATAAATGAAGAAAATTATAATACATATTCTAATTATTCTTTGAGAGGTGAAAAACTACCTTGATACATCATTCTAAAAAATAAAATAAAATTCATAATTAATATTGAGATTATATAACATAGTTATTTCTTTAAAAAAATTTGGTTCAAATTTCTCTCGATCATTATGTTTCACAATATTTATTGTAAACAAGTTTTTTGTATTTGTAAGGTCATAACTTAAACATTGTTATTTATTTCAACTAATTAAGTTTTAATTATTCAGTAAATAATTATCCACTATTTTATATTGTAAAATTTTTGTATTTGAAAGGATATTGATTTTAACAGCATTATTGTGTGAAAATTCATCTTTATTATGAGTTTTTAATTCAATTTTTTTATTTATCTCATTCCAATAATATTATATTCAGCTCTTTAATTAGAGCTCTTACGTCATTAATAAAAGTTTAAAGTCGATTAAAAAATAATGGATGATCAAAATAATATAGTACTTTAAAAGAGGAATAATATTATATAAACATACACTAATCTTTAATCAATATTAAATTAAAAATTAAAATGAGATGGAAGAAAGTTATACAAAAAATAGGCGTTCTATCAAATATTAAAAAGTACAATACAAAAAATATTAACAAATAACGTGCAACACGTGCTAAAAAACTAGTATTTCAAAAAGTCTGGATGTATAGAGTAATTATGAAGTATGGGAGTCCCATTTCCATATCCCACTTAATATATTATTCTTTAACCACAAGATGGGAAAAAAAAATACATTAATTACCTCCGCACTCTCAAGTTTTTTAATTTACATCTCTGTATTTTTCATTTAGTTTTTTTCACCCCTAAATTTTAAGTAGTCCAACTTCTATCCAATTGAAGTGTTAAATCTAACGACCCTCCTGTATTATTTTTTTTTTTTATAATTTTATGAGATTTGTGAAAAGACTCATTTGACTCATTATCCATAGTAAAAAAGTCATAATCTTCTTCCTCTTACTTCACGAAGGAGCTCATATATGTTCTTCCTGCTCGAGACATAATTGTTTCCTCATATTACGGTTTGAATCATCCATAGTTAAAATTAGCTTCATTTCTTCATTATAGTTGGTTATTAACGTTTTTAATTTAGTTGCCTTGCCTTCTTATAAAAAAAATCTAGTTGTTTGGCCTTAAAATAATACATTCGTTACTATGATATTACAAAAGATGAAGTAGCAGTTATTTTGTAGCCTTGGAGGGTTTACCGTCTTGGTTGCTGTGGAGGTAGGTGGAGTTGTATTACCAAATTATGCTCGATAGATTGGAGATGTGAATAATACTACAGATAATCCAGAAGAAACAGGCTTACAAAAGTTCATCTATAGATCATTGTTTAAGACAAGTGTTTATTCTACCGGGGTGTCATGTGCTCCAATTCTATTAAAAATAATCATTTTTTTTAATAAATGAATGAAATTAATAAAAAATGTCATAACTAACTAACAATGTGTAAAATCTAAAATTCGTACATATCTATTAAAATTTTATGATTATCTGAATGAAATTAGAACACGTGACACCTGTAGAATAAGGACGTGTCAAATTTTGTGATAAGCAAATCAATAGAGAGGTGTGTTTTGCAATTTACCAAACTACCAGAATATTTAAAAGTATTTTTAAACCATAGATGTGTAATTTACAATTTAGTCAAACCACAATAGTGTAATTTACAATTATTCCTATAAATAATATAAAGATGACTAAAAAAAATATGGTTTAAAAATATTTGTAAATGTATAATTTTATCTTTTAAAAGCTTATATAAAAAAATTGTGTTTGTTAGATAAATTTTCGGAAAATTATGCGTGGTAGCCAACTTTTGAGTTTTGTTTTCACATATGCCACACTTTCATGTTTATATCAGATTTACCCATTTTTATATATTCTATTAATTTAATGATATATCATTGATGTAATTTTACAACAATAATTTATCAGTAATGTAAATTCTAGTATTAAATTTATATCAATAATATAAATTTACAAAAATAATATATCAATTATAATCAAATTTTCATAAAAAAAATTATGGGTTAATTATGTGTTGGGTAATTTTGATATTTTTCAATGTTTGTGGTTTTTTTGAAAACTGAGACTCGATATTGGGTATATGTGATAATAGCCTTAAATTTTCATAATTAATCAATTTGGTTAATATTAATTTTATTAGAAGATAAAAAATTAATGGAAAGACACGTGGTAATTAACTAGTCTTAAATAAATAAATAAATAAATTTATAAAAAAATATATATCATAAAATGAAAAACTAACCCCCTTTTCCTTCTTAACCGAGTAGTTTGGAATCCTAGACTTTCCTAGCGAGGTACAGTACAATACAAAAGAGGACATTCGCGCCGCCTCCTTCTCCTCCATCACTCACTTCTGTTCTCAAACCTTGACTTTCCTCAAAAATGGCGTCCACTTCGTTATTAAACCCATCTATTTCTTACCATTCCCACAAATCCAAGCTCAAATCAGATCTACTTTCTCACAGAACCCGTCCATTTCACACCCTTATTACTCGAGCTTCCCCAACGTCCGATTCTTCCACCAACGGCTCTCCATCGCCGCCACCGCTTATCAAGAACCGCCGCTCCGCCGATGAAAACATCAAAGACGAAGCCCGCCGTCACCGTGCTGCTTCCGGTGACGATCAGTGCAGTTTCTCAGCAAAGTACGTTCCTTTCAACTCCGGTATCGACTCGCTTGAATGGTACTCTCTCGATGAGATTGTTTACCGTAGCCGATCTGGTGGTTTGCTCGACGTTGAGCACGATATGGAGGCTTTGAAGAAATTTGATGGCGCTTATTGGCGTAACCTGTTTGATTCTCGAGTGGGAAAAACTACTTGGCCTTATGGCTCGGGTGTGTGGAGCAAGAAGGAGTGGGTGTTGCCAGAGATTGATCCCGATGACATTGTTAGCGCTTTTGAAGGAAACTCGAACCTTTTCTGGGCTGAGCGTTTTGGCAAACAGTTTCTGGGCATGAGTGATTTGTGGGTAAAACATTGTGGTATTAGCCACACTGGTAGTTTCAAGGATTTGGGCATGACTGTGTTGGTCAGCCAAGTGAACCGACTACGAAAATTGAAACGCCCCGTCTTTGGAGTCGGTTGCGCCTCTACTGGAGACACGTCGGCTGCGCTTTCGGCCTATTGTGCATCGGCTGGGATTCCTTCGATTGTCTTCCTCCCTGCAAACAAGATTTCCATTGCCCAGTTGGTTCAGCCCATTGCAAATGGTGCCTTTGTGTTGAGCATCGACACTGATTTCGATGGCTGTATGAAATTGATCAGGGAAGTCACATCAGAGTTACCTATTTACCTGGCCAATTCTTTGAATAGTTTGAGGCTGGAGGGGCAGAAGACGGCAGCCATTGAAATTCTGCAACAATTTGATTGGCAAGTACCTGAATGGGTGATTGTTCCAGGAGGGAATCTTGGGAATATATATGCTTTTTACAAAGGGTTCAAAATGTGCAAAGAGCTCGGGCTTGTCGATAGAATGCCGAGGCTGGTTTGTGCTCAGGCAGCCAATGCTAACCCCCTCTATTTGCATTACAAGTCCGGCTGGAAAGATTTCAAGCCAGTGAAAGCAAGTTCCACTTTTGCCTCAGCCATTCAAATTGGTGATCCAGTATCCATTGACAGAGCTGTTTATGCTCTGAAGAATTCAAATGGTATTGTTGAGGAAGCAACAGAAGAGGAATTGATGGATGCAATGGCACAAGCTGACTCTACTGGCATGTTCATATGCCCTCACACGGGGGTTGCATTGACAGCGTTGATTAAGCTTAGGAACAGTGGAGTCATTGGACCGACCGATAGGACGGTGGTGGTAAGCACTGCTCATGGCCTGAAGTTTACACAATCCAAAATTGATTATCACTCGAAGGCAATCCCGGATATGACTTGCCGGTTTGCTAATCCACCTGTTGAAGTTAAGGCTGATTATGGTGCAGTCATGGATGTTCTGAAGGACTATTTATTAAACAAGGCTCCAAAACCGAAAGTGTGAACTGATATGGTAGCTGATTTGATTATCACTTTCTACAATTACTTGCCTGTGGTATTTTGTTTTGTTTCCCCATTAATAAAATTTGGGATCGAATTCCATTCATTCTGAATCTATATAGTGAATGAAATTTGGTTATAAGTTACAACAGAACACTGATCACGTACAGGCTAACTTATATTAAATATTTAAAGACAAACGTTTGCTGGATGTAGCACCAAAAATCCGCACAACAGCTAAAGTTAAGAGTAACAGCACCGCTCATTTTCTAAAAAATGCTCATTGGCCAGCCTTTTACGAATAGTCATACAGGGATATGCTCTTGTCATCAGACACACTGGCAAGTCGACCAGCTCGCACAGCAGTCCCACCAGGTGGTCGAAAGGCCACCCCCCAGACCTGATCAGTATGGTTGGTCATTGTCTGCACAGCTGCCCTCATGTTGAGATCCCAAAGCCTCACGGTTCTGTCACTTGAACCTGTTGCAACAGCACCACCATCAGGACTTGCGTCTATGCTCAATACCCAACTTGAATGACCTGACATCGGTCCAATTAGAGATTTCCCCTCTGCATCATACATGTGCACATGGGCATCATCAGAAGCTGAAAAGAGTAGTCGTGGCTCAACAGGTGAATACACAAGGGATCTCACTGGCATGAAGTGGCCTTCCAAATGATGTAGAAACTTCGCACGAGCTACATCGAAGATTGATATGGTTCCATCCATTGAACCACAAGCAAGTCTTCTCCCATCAACACTCCATGCTACTGAGAGTACAAACTTCTTGCTAGCACTTTTATCAGTAGCTTTGGGTCCTTCTGGACGAGGAATTGATAGAGTTGCAACCAATTTCCATGTGTTTGTGTCCCAAAGCTTGATTGATGCACTACCTCCACCAGCAACTGCTAAAATAGTACCCTGATATGAAAGTTATAGATGAGTTTTCGATATGGGATGCAGATCACATGGTTTTCTGTATTAGATACACATTGTTATCATTGCCACTATGTCATGGTCATTGAATAAACATACAGTACAAACATGTTGTAAAAAGAATCAAACAAGCATCGAGTAAGTAAGAACGATGTACTCTGTCATAGATGACATCAAACAATATTCAGATACAATTTTTTTTAAGCAGGCTGGCACAATTTGGAAGCTATATACTGGGAAATAAATTCAAGGTTTTACCAGCTAATAACAATTGTCTCAGTGCAACCAGAACCCTTAAACTAGAAGCAGAGAGGCAGCTGCAAATGCATTTGAACACAACAGTAGAAGCACTACTTAATACGAGTAAAGCAATTTCTTTCCAGAAGATTGATCAGTTATTGAAGAGACGTCTCTGTAAGTGAAGCGGATAGCATTTCTCCCTTTTTTATCTAGAGGTTTAGGTAGTACATGAGAAGTATTTAGTTTACGAGATATAATATATAATACCTCAGTGTCTATACAGCCCCCAAACCTTCCTATAGATACAATTCAAGTTATCATATTCATACATGATTAGCCAACCACTGCTAATCAAGGGGCTATCAAGTCTTGAGGCCATAGGTTCATCGCTATGTGTGGTGGCCACCTACCTAGGTTATTATCCTATGAGTTTCGATGCCAGGTGTTATGGATTGTGTGGTTGTCCCGTGAGATTAGTCGAGGTGTGTGCTAGCTGGCCCGAACACTCACAAATATATGTATAGATAAAAAAAGTCATCATGTGCATATGATATGTTCTCAGTAAAAACTATGCATGAGTAAACATGTCTAAACCAGACACATTTTCAAAGTAAAACTATTGATGATCCATGTGAAATAAATAATAAATGATTATATCCCACTGAAAAAGGGCCATCGACAGAAGTGTCCTTCACTAAAGAATTAAGGTAATGCACAGACTGAAATTGAAGAATCTAATGAAATCATTAACCAGAACATGTAAAACAAATAAGGAGATTACTGTTATTATAAAAAAGAAAAAAAAGGATATTACTGCAATCAAGACCAAGAATTTTCTCATCGCTGACAGCATGAAATTAACATCTATCACTGCCAATCAATTATAAGAAGGGAAAAATAATTTCACAACTCCTTTAATCAAGAGTAGTGAAAAATATGAATTACTAAATCAGAATCTAAGAAATCGAGAAGAATTAAAACTAATCAAGAATCTTGGCTAAATCTTGTAAGTGAGAGCAGCAAAAATATGAAATGCTAAAATCAGAATCCAAGAAATGGAGAAGAATTCAAACTAATTTCAAATTCTCTACCAGAATCCAAGAAGTGGGGAGGAATTCAAACTAATCTCAAATTCTTAACTAAATCCTCCAACCTCAAGTAAAAAAAACTAAAATCAGAATCCAGAAAGTAAAAAAGAAGTCAACCTAATTCAAAATCCCTCAACTAAATCCACCAATCAACAGCATAAATAAAAAACCTAAAAGAAAACAAATTTAGAATTCCTTAAAAAATTACCTCAGGATTGAAGCGCATTTGCCAAACTTCAGAAGGCGGAGACTCGAGAGTGGCGATAGTAGAATTGGAATCAACCTCAAAGACACGAACAAAGCTATCGAGAGAAGCGGAAGCAGCAATGTAACCAGAAGGATGAGCAGCAACAGAGACGACGCCGAGACAGTGACCAGTGTTGGTTCGGTCCAAATCAAGCTCATCGGTCTTCCATAGCTTTACGGTCTCATCAAGAGAACCTGTTAGGAGAATGGAAGGTCGATTCTCTGTGGCCGGAACCCAAGTTGCTGCCCATACTGATTCTTCGTGAGCATTTTCAATGGTTTTCAGACCTGCCAGTTTCATTCTTTCTTTCTCTATTTCAACCCTAGCCTACGACGTCTCCTTTATAATTTTGGAAACTTGTTTTTTCTTTTACTGTCCCATCTTTTATAAAGTTGCACGATTTTAGTAATTAAATGAGTTATAATTCTAAAAAAATATTGTATACCTTCTATTTCTAACATAATAAATGATCTTAATCCAACTTTTTTCTTTTCTTTTCTTTTTTACTTCCCAACATTTTTCGAACAACTCGGATTTTCAAATACCCCTTCACTTTAGGAGAATTGCAAATCACACATTTCTATCAATTAATTTTAACGAAATTTAGACATGTCTATATTACACGCATACCACAGGTTCCAAAACCATTAAAAATTTCGATTTCTTTTTTAACATTTGAGTGTGATTTATAGATTTTATATCTTATTAACATAGAAGTTTATTATAAAATTCTACACATCTGTTATTTTTGTTTATTTGTTATTTTTCATGAAATCAGAGTATATGATGACATACATAGAACATAAACAACATCTCAATTTCGTATTGATTGAAAGGTGTGATTTGCATTTTTACTTTTAAAACAAAAACAAAAAGTGCAGGGGTATGATTTAACAATAACTCAAAATATAGAGGTGCGTTTTGCATTTATCCCTTTTTTTTTATATATTATTAAAAAAAACTCACATATTGTTTTCCCTTGATAGGGAGTTAGAGTAACTTGTTTTAATTAACCATACAACTTCGTAAATAAGGACATTCATTCTAAACAAGGTATGGTAATTTAAACATCTCAATATTACCTCTCTTATTACCCCCTTTTTCCTCATCCAAACTATTTTCATCATAAGTCACTAACTTGACTTGATGGTTCAAATGACTTTAATAAAGACACTATATTAGTGTCAAGTTGAATAATTATTCATAGTCCCTTTTTTCCTCTACCACAGGTGAAGAAATATTTGATTACGTTGATCTAAGTGAGCATTATAAATCCCCATAAAAAAAACAAAATTGAGCATTATAAATCTGATTTTTTTTTCTTTTTCAATTTGTGATGAGATGGTGTTTTTAATAGCATTTTTTCCCCAAGTATTTTTGTTCTAAATTTCAGCAAAAAAATTACTAATCCGTTCAACATTTTATACTAAGCATTAAAATAATTAAAAATTACATCAATAAATACAAAACCCAAACTTTAACAAAAAAAAATGCTTTACAAACCTTATATCTTTCTCACTCTGTACCAGCCCAATTCTATATTTGAAACACAATGATTTCAAACATTAAAATGGTCAACTGGTTCCCCCACCTCAAAAAGAAAAAAAAATCAGAGATAAACACAATTAGAACCTAAGCCTGTTTTTTTAATCCCATTTTAAGAGAAGAAATAAAGAACATAACACACTCAATTAGTATGAAACTCCCATATAGCCCTTGTGATATAACATCCCATCCCCCACCCAGCTATACATAAACACAGACACTGTTTAAACAAGCAAGCCTCAAGGAAAAAAAATAAAAATATTTTTGAGCTCTGAGAGATGAACTAAAAAAAAACCACAATCAGAGTCTCTGTTTCTTTTTTTATATGCATCTGCAAAATCTTAGTCTTGAACATTTGGGCCTTGGCCCATCTGTGTTTGATAAGTTGGGCTTTGGCCCAATCTTTCTTTCTCTCTCACTGAATTCATCTTCTCCAGCTTCCATCCATCCCTCAGCCTTGCGATAAACTTCGCAGCTTTCACGTTAACGTCCGGGCTGGGACAGAAAACCGGCCCCACTCCGCCGACAGTCTCCGCCGTATCCTTACTCGATGGTGGATTGTTTTCGGGAGATCCGAAACAAGAACTCTCGGGGAAAATTGACCCGACAAAACCGCCCCGACTCTCAGCACCGGATTTCAGCTCTGTCATTTTGAACGGCGGTGGAGGAGGAGGGGGCGGTGCCGGCGGTATTGTTATTAATGGGCTTTGTCCCCCACTGTTTATATTTTCATTTTCGACGTAGGAATTGTGGACCTTTGTCGGTAAAGGTGGTCGAGGTCTACTGTTGGTGGTCGAATTGCGCCGCCCGGATGATTTCGGAGGCGGAGGAGGTGGAGTTGGGATCTGAGTTTGATTCATTTTCTTCAATGAATCTGGGATTGACGGCGACAGTGGAGATTCGGAATGAACTTTCTTGTTCTTGTTTGATTTTTTGAATAAACCCCGGAAAACAGACGGTGGTGGAGGCGGCGGCGGCGATGGTGGTGACAGTGACGGTGGCTGTGGCTGTGGTTCAATTTTCTGCTTATTCCTTTTCTTCTTCTGTTTATACAATGAAGCTAAAGCCATAGCTATCTCTTTTTTGACATTCGTCTTCTTACGTTCCCTCTTCCCAAACTTCTCCTCCAATTTAATCCGAATCGGCGACGGTGGGATTACCTGCCGCGGCGGAGGGGGAGGCGGAGGTGGGGGCGTTTGCGTTTTCTCAATTTCACTGTTTTTCTTCACACTTTGATACGTTCTTCTCGTTTTTCTCGGCAGCGGTGGAGGAGGTGGCGGTGTCGGGGTCGGTGTCGGAGACTTCAGCCTCTCAGGCGCCGGCGAAGAATAATTAGCCACAAACGAATCAACCGGAACAACCTTAATTTCCGGTGACTCGTCTTTGAATCGATACTTACTAATTTCAAAATCATCAAAAAATCGAAACTGGGTTCTCTCATTATCAATTTCCCATAACGATTCTTGTCTCAGATCTGGGTAAGAGCTATTTCTTCTCAATCGAGTCATTCCCGTCACCGGAGTTCTTCTCAACGGATCAGAAATTCTCCTATCTGAAAACCCAAACCATTGCTGCGAAAATCCCGCTTCTCTACTTTCTTTAACCTCCGAATTATCAATTGTCCGTGCATCAGAAACACGGGTTTCCTCGACCTCGGCGGCCGTCGGTCCATCATCGTTCCTTCTCGCAAAAATTCCACAGATTACAGCAAACAGAACCAGAAAAACATTAAACGAATCCCAGCTTTTCTTCACTGAACTGGGTTTAAAAAATTGAGAAGTGAGTGATAGAAATGGACGGATAATAAAGAACAAGAGAATCAAAGCGAGTGTGGGTAAGAGTATAATTAACACCGGTAAAGAGATAAAGGGAGGAGAAGATGAGTGACGGCGGCGCGTGGTGGAGGGCGGGGACCAGAACGGCGGTGGTGGGTCGTTGTTTGGCTCCATAAAACAGCGAGGTGTGATTTGGTAAAGGAAAGAGCATATGATTTTTTTGAATATGTTGAGTTGGGGAAGACAGAAATGGCGAATGGGGACTTTTCTCTTTCAATTTGCCATTTCTTCAAAATAAAATCAACAAATTGGTTACGACAAACAAGTTGGGTAAGAGTCAAGGAAGAGGTATGATCCCACTTTCCCCAATAATACAACTCAAAGTCTCTCTTTATTTTTATTTTGTTGTATTAAATGGTTTAATTAATTTGGGAGTTCATATGTCATTTTATGTTCCTATGCTCAATAATTCAATTTTTATTTTACGTACAATTATTATAATTAAGGGATAGTTATAATTTTGAGAAAATTTGGGTGACACTATTTGAAAAGTAGATTTTCTTTTAATATGTTGAGTTGTTGATTAATAGGAATGAATTTTAATTATTTAGGGGGTGCTTGTTTCCGGGTTTGCATGAGAATGAGATGTCCGGGACAAAATCATTGTGTTTGGTTTTGGATGGGGATGAGAATGAGAATAATAAAATTGTATTATAAAATAAATTTTCCATCTCTTGTCTTTTCTCTTCCTTTCTCTCTCATCATTCGCATGAAGTTGATGCTAACCCCACTTATTTTGAAGGGGTTTCAAACTCTATGGCCTGAGGGTTATTTGATCTCATTGGGTTTGGATCCTCTTCCCTTATTTTATTTTGGTAAAACAAACAATGGTCTGTTTACCTTCTATTAAGGGTATGAGGTTTGGATCACCCATCCCCAATCACTAGAAACAAACACACCCTTAAGATGTTTACCTTCCATCATAGTAAGTCAGCCGTTCACATTTTAAAAATCGTCTGTGTATATCAATACTTTCTAAGTAATGTTCAGTTTGTGAAAGCTTCTGTAATTTTATAGCTTCGTAGTTTACAAAATCATGATCCATAAATTTATGTTTTAAAAATCTGGTAAAATGTAAATCAGGCCTCCCTGGGTTTGGCCAAATGTATGAAAAACCCCTTTAATTTGAAAATGTAAAGTAGTTCCAAATTATACGAATGAGACACTTTCCCTCCAACGCCATTGGATTTCTTTTAGTTGTAACTTCTTCATTTGAACTTTGATTTGAATGCTTCAAGATGTTTTGAAATCCCCATTTCGAGCTCTACGCTACAGTCACTTCAAAACTTCAAAATCATCAATAAATAAAAAAGTTTATTATCATCAAAATATTATGTATGATTAAAGTCATTAACCCTTTTATTTATTGATGATTTAAAAGTTTTGAAGTGACCATAACATAATGCCTGAAACAAGGATTCCAAAACATGTTTAATCATCAAAATCATAGTTAAAACGGGGAAGTTAAAGCTAAAAGAAAGTTTACAACGTTTAAGGGGAGGATGTTTTATTGACATAATTTGAAACTGCATAGGTGTAGTTTGTTATTTTTAAACTATAGGGATTGTTCATGTATTTGACCAAAATCACAAGTGTTTAATTTGCAGCTTACCCTTAAAAATAATGTTAAAGTTTAAAAATTATGTGGATCTATTAACTTTCATATTTATTTTATTTTTGTGATAAACATATAAACGCTTTATTTTAGTCTATCAACTTTGCACAATAAACCATTTATCATTATCGTTTATTTTTCATAGATCATTTCACATAACCTTGACGTTACATGTTTTTTGTCCGGTTACTTGATGAGTAGATGTCTATATAGACAAATATTTGAATTCATATGTAACATGTCCTTCGTCTAGTTACTTGATGAGTAGATATCTATATAGACGAATATTTGAATCTATATGTATGTGTAGGTAGGATATTGGGCTTTCAAATATATCTATATTTCTGTTGAAGAATTTTAAAATAATATTAACAATAAGGAGTAAAATGGTTTTCCGTGGAAAAATTAATGATTAAATCACAACATTCCGATAAAAACAAATATGTAGGGGTGTATTTGTACTTGAGTTAAATTGCTGATATTATTTTCAATTTATATTTAATTTTATGTGTCATATTACCTCTTTCCATTAGTGCTAATTAAAAAGTTAGCTTTTGAGATAAAATATATAGTTACCTAAATTATAAAGATTCATGATTAAAAAAAAGTGTAGGTCAGTAGTATGATTTTCTTTTCTAAGGTATTATATTAAATTAAGGGACATGAAGTTCGAATCTTCAACCTTATAAAATAAATATTGATATAGATTAGTTGAGCTAATTTCAAATTGGCAACCTATGAGACTTAAAGATGTGGATAACTTTTATAATATGATTTATTTTTAATAAGATTGATACATATGATACCTAGGTCTATTTAGCAAGCTACTTACATTAATTTTGCTAGAAATATTATCAATCCAAATCATGATCCATATATTTATATACATTAAAAAAAAATAGTTATATAAAAATTTATGATAAGTTTTTTTTTTTTAATTATTAATATTTGTATAGTGAAGGTGTACACTAAGTAACAAAGTATAATAAGTACTAACCTAAATTAGGGATGGAGAGTGGAAATTCACAATGGAAGGAATGGAGTAGGAAAATCTAGGGGTGAAAGAAAAAATCGAAAAAATTAAATCAGGTCAGATCGAAAAAAGTTGAACCGGTCTGGTTTCCATTCTTAAAAAACCGAATTGAACCAAACTGACTTCTAAAAAACAAGTAAAAATTCCATACCCCTTCCCCATATCCCCCTACTTTTTATTCGTTTATTTATTTTATATATGTATTTATTAATCTAATTTTTTCAATTAAGTTTTTGTTTATGTTTGATTTTGTTTTGTTTCATTCTTCAATATAAGGGAATTTTATCTTTAAACTATATGTAAATACCCTTTAATAGAAAAACCAAACCAGAAAAATAATTAAAAAAACAGATTGTTTCCATTATAAAATAAACCAAACCGGTTTGGTTTTTAAATTTTATTGAAAAACTGAACCGAACCGATTTCATCCTCACGGAAATGTAAAAAAAAACGAAATAGTATGAAAATGGGAGGCTCATGAGTAAATTGGAAAAAAAATGGAAAAAATGGCCCACGTCTATAAATTATCCCCGAGGATGGGAAAAAGGACACGTGTAGAAAATGTGGAGAATACTCGTGTAGAAAATGTGGAGAATACTCGTGCCGAAAATATAATTCTTTGCGTTGAGAGGAGCGTGGGTGGGTGCAATGATTGATCCCCATTCTTTGTTCACCCGCTTTTGACACGAGACACGACGAACCCCACTTTAAGTGGCAATTTGGTCAATTTCTTTTATTCGTAGAAGGAAAAAAACCCCACCATTTTTCTCTTAAACGAAGAATGAGAGTCTTATTTTTTTTTTTACATCTTTTAGTTGGGATCGAAGATTTAAATTTATAAGAGGAATATATTATATATTGTGTGAGAGCGTGTCATATTTTTGTTGTGTTTTCTCATTTTACATCAATTTAAATCTAAATGACTATTGCTGCATGACCCGACCCTCTACACGACCATATGTCATCTTAATCTTACTTACCGTCAAGTCACAATCCTCTTGGCCAATTGGGTAACTACCATGCGGTTCTCTTCGCCATATTCAACCCAAACCATGTCAATCTTCACGATTAGCTTGGGTTTTTTTGGTCTGATTTTGTCCACCTAATAGTTTTATATATAGACACTTATATTTTCAAATATCACATTCTGTATTTAAGTTGTTACTTTGTCAAAATATCTTTAGAATCTCTAACTTGACCGTTGAAGTTCTTTTGGTCAACACCACACCGGTGTTTGTTCAATCTTCTATCCCTTTTATAGGTAACTTTATTAGAAAGGGGTTTATGATCCAACGTTCACCTTTGACTATAGATTTCATTGTCTTTATCATTTTTTTAACTTTTATACTTTCAAATATTATACTTAATTCCACATTTTATATAAAATTATATTTCAGTCTCTATCATTAAATTTTTGTATTTCATTTAATATAAATTTTAAAAAATATATAGTTTTGATTTTTGAGGTTTGAGTAAGGTTGTAGTTAGGTTCTTAAGTTTCAAAATTTTATAATTTAACCTTTGAATGTTATAAATTATTGAGAATATATTAAAATCAAATTTTGTTAACCCAACGGCTAAACTTTTGAGTTTAGAGGTGATTTAATATAATATTAAAATAGAAAACTTTCAATATTGTCATTTCCTCCCTTATCTATTAATGTTCAATATGTTTAGATTTTTAACAAATATATGAACTATATGTTTGGAAGTGACAAAGCTTTTAGGTATGTGGTGAAAAAAATCATTATAAGTAATTAATTATAAATATAACCACTTTAATTCACTCAACTTCAAAATTAATGACAAATTACAATTAATATAAAAAAGGGTTAAATACACCAATGACCCTCACTTGAAGAATATAGGGAATTGCTAGCGAAATAATGCCGACGAAATTGATTTCGCCTGCATTGAAATGGTAAAGCCGGCGAAATTGACATTTCACCGGCTTTTATTAGAAAGGCCGGCGAAATGTAAGATTTCGAAGGCATTGTTTACAATTATTATTATTTTTTTTTTTAATATAGAAATGCCGGCGAAATTTAAATTTTCGCCGACCTTGTAATTTAGAACAATTTTTTTGTTATTTAAATTACCAAGGTTGACGAAATACGAATTTTGTCGGCCTTGCAACTTAGAGCATATTTTTTTTTTAAAAAAATTTAAATAATTCGCCGGCCTTGTGACTTATAATTTTTTTAATTTAAATTCTTCCCTCTTATAGGCTATGCCGGCAAAATCCATTTCGCCGGCATAGGGCCTGGGATGGACAGAAAGGGGAGTTCTTCCCTTTCTAATTTTCTTTCCTCTATTTTTCTCTCAAGAAAACTCTCTCCCTCTCTATTTCTTCTTCGATTTGGTACTAATGCGGGTGTAAAAGGTAAGATTTCTTCATTTATTTTGCTTTTCCATTGATATAAACCATTGTTTCATACTAATTTAAGTTTTTTTAACCTAAATCCATAGATTGAATGTTAGGATTTTTTTAAAAAAAAAAAAGATTTTTGTTAAAGTTAAAAAGGTTTCTCTAATTCATGCTCAATTTTTGTTAGAAATCAAGTATTATGATGAGTTGTTAGTGTTAAGTTTACTATTTTTTTTTTAATTTGCTATTTTTGTATTGCAATTTGAACTTTTGAAAAGGTGAATGTAGTTTTTGTTCTAATTCTATGAAATTCATGTTTTTTTTGTTTAGTTAAATGTTGTTGATCAATTTTGTTTTCAAAATTAATGGTAATTTTGTTAGATGATGATATGTGTTTTTTATTTATTACTTTATTTTCTAAGTTAAATGGAATCTGTATAATAGAAAAGAAGTCAAATACCTATTTATGCCTAATAATTAATTACATGTCAAAACCTTTAAAAAAATACTAAAATTAATCAAAATTATTTTGCTATATCAAATTTGAAGATGTAAACTAACTAATTTCTCAAATGTTGTATTTTAGGATTATATTGTGAAAAATAACAAACATGACGAGCAATGATAGGTAAATTTTCAAGTACTCATTAGACCTAATTATCATAGATTATTATATTATAGTTGTTATATATATATATATATATATATATATATATATATATATTAGAATTGTTAAATACTTGGGTGTGGCTAAGTTAGCCACACATATAATTTGTTATACTTTCTTTCATTGTTCATGCATAAACTTTGGGTGTGGCTAACCTGCAGAAAAGTTATCCACACATATAATTTGTTATACTTTCTTTCTTTGTTCATGCATAAACCTTGGGTGTGGCTAACCTGCAGCGAAGTTAGCCACACATATAATTTGCTATACTTAATTTTTTTGTTCATGCATAAATCTAGTCATTGTTTATACTTAGTTTATTGAGCCACATTAAGTGGCCTACCTAACTTTATTATTTCATGGGTTATGGATCAGGAGTTGGATAGTATTTAGGGACATATTTTGTTCGGAATACATTAAGGGGATTAAGTCTTTCTTAGAAGTAGCAAGGACCGTTGTCAATGAAAATGAGAGGGTTTGTTGTCCTTGTATGAAATGTGTGAGCACTGTATTTGGAGAAATTGATAGTATAGAGAGACACATGTATATTAATGGAATGTCTCTGACCTACGCTCGGTGGGTATTGCACGGAGAGCAAGCTGATGTTAGGGGGTTCACGAGCTATGTAGGAAGTACATCACACGGTGATGAGAATTTAGGGGGACATTCGGATGATGAGAGGGTGAGTGAAATGTATGAAGTTATTTATGAGATACGAGGCCCATTACATGAGAATGTTGAGACTGATAGATCCACAAATAATGATTTCTCACATTTATCAGGTGAAGCTGGAAAAGACTTATACCCCGATTGTACAAGGTTTTATGCTCTAAATTTTTTGGTGAAACTGATGCATATCAAAGTTTTGAACAAATGGAGCAACAAGTCTTTCAATATGCTTCTAAAACTATTGAAAGAAGCATTGCCACTTGACTCTGTATTACCGGGGTCATATTACTCTAGTAAAAAGATGCTTAGTGGATTGAGTTTAGGTTATGAAAAAATTCACGTATGCAAGTATGATTGTGTCTTATATAGGAAAGAGTTTGCTAATTGTGAGCATTGTCCGATGTGTGGAGAATCACGATATAAAAATGCGTTCAATGGGAAGGGTAAGAAAGTTCCTCATAAAGTATTACGTTACTTCCCAATTAAGCGTAGGTTGCAACGTATGTTTGCTTCTAAACACACCACTTCTGATATGCGATGGCATAAAGATAAGAGAATGGAAACCGATGGAGTGCTTCGCCATCCATCAGATGCAGAAGGATGGAAATTTTTTGACCGAACATATCCATGGTTTGCGTGATCCAAGAAACATGTGTTTGGCTCTAATGTCAGATAGTTTTAATCCTTCTAGTAACATAAGTACATCCTACATCATGTGACCGGTTATGTTAATTTCGTATAATTTACCTCCTTGGAAGTGCATGAAAGAATCTAGTTTATTTATGTCATTGCTTATTCCCAGACCAAAATCACCGGGGCAATATATTGATGTATTTTTGGAGCCTTTGATTGAGGAGTTGTACGATTGTGGAATGAGGGGATTAGAACATTTGATAGTTCAAAATCTGAATACTTTCAAATGCATGTTGCACTTTTGTGGATGATTAACGACTTTCCAGCATATGGTGATTTGTCAGGATGGAGCATTAAAGGATATAAGACGTGTCCTTTATGCCTAGATGATACATCGTCACGAGGGTTGAGAAGTAAAATTTGTTATATGGGTCATCGACGGTATCTACCATTAGATCATGTAATGCGTAGAAGTAAGCTACATGATGGTTTTCATGAGTTACGGGATAAACCTCGAGTGAAGACCGGTTCTGAGATATTATTTGAAGTTAGTCGTTTACATTTGTTAGAGCATGCAAGCATCCTAACAACCTTGACAAAAAAAAAAGAAAACAACTTGAAAACAATCATAACTGAAAAATTAGAAACTTCAATCTTGTTAGAAAACATATGAAGTATGTGATACAAGAAGACAAGGACAATGTAGTTCACCGCCTTTTGATAAGTATATTCAATTTAATAAATGATATTATTCTTAGTTTTGTAATGTGAATTCAAACTAATTTTATTGCTTTCATATACATTATACATTGACGTAGGATAACTTCATTTTCGACCCTACTCAAGAGACAGTGAATGTTTACCTCAATTACAAACTGCCCGACACATTGAACGAGTTTCGTTCAAAGTTGCATACATACTATAAGAATAATAAAGAGAAAGATGACATTCAAGTAGCCTGAGGAAAACAACACACACAAGTGGAAAACTTAGATGATTGAATATTCTTGTGTGATATGTGGGAGACGCCTAAGTTCAAGGTAAATACATAAAATAAATATTTAAAGTTTTATCGTTTATAAAACAATACACATATAGTAACCTTACTTCGATTGTATTGTAGGTCATGACTGAGGCTAATACTGAAAATCGGGGAAAAATGAAATATAATCACATAACAGGCTCGAGATCACATGTGCGAGTCATGACGGATCATGTAAGTATATGTTAAAGTTTATATTACTAAACTTATTTTTACATAATATAACTTGTATTGTTTTGATTGTAGCAGGTGGACGATGAAGATCGTGAAGAAGAGTTCAATCAGATTGATCTATTTCGATTCATGCATACAAATAATGAGGGTGAATGGATCAACGATGCGGCGAAGGAAGATTATGTAAGTTTCACGAGACTCAAAGATTTTATATTATCAAGTGTTGGTTTTACAATTTTAGTTAAATCAAAATTATGATATGTGATTTGCTTGTTGCCCCTGAAGTGGATGTGGACAGAGTTGTCCAACCGCGCCTAACTGATGCCGAGATAATTGAGAGAGTTCGAGGTTATTGTTCGGGATATATTAAAGGTTTATGGGCGGGACCTACATATAATAGGATGTCTTCTAATACACGTGCGGGCCGATCACGCGTCATAGAAGATCCGAGAATCGATAAGCTAGTGGCAGAAAACCTAGAGCTTAGAACGAAATATAACGAGATGCAATCTACTTTAAATGAGTTTAAATGTGATTTCAGCGAGATGGGGAACTTATTTTCTACATTTACGCAGACTTCTCCGCCTAGTTAGATTATTGTAATAAAACTTGTCTTGTAACTCTTTTATGTTTTTTAGATAATAAATAGTACTTTTTATTAACTATTTGATTATGTATGTTATAATATTATGTATTCGAGATGTTTTTAACTTTCATATAAATATTTGATATTGAATAGTAGTGCATTAAACAGGAAAAACAGGTTCTAAATTAGAAATGTAAAATAATTAAGAAGAAAATGGAAAAAAAAATTGGTACAGGCCGACATTGCTTTTTTACAATTTTTTTAGTTATGCTTGCGAAATTCGCCGCCATTGGTTTACCGGCGAAAAAAATTTCGTCGGCGTAGCCTCATATATGGAGTAGCTCCATTTTGGCTATGCCAACGAAACATTCGTCGGGACTTTTCAAGAAAAGCCCCGACAAAATATTTTCACAGACAATGCCTATATTTCTTGTAGTACCTGCACTTTCAGGTTTTCTTAATTTACACCCCTACACGATCAATTTGGTGTTTTTCACCCCCGCTTTCATCCTTCCAATTTCCTCCCAATAAAAATATTAACTCTAACAGACCTAATACTTTTATTTATTTTTATAACCAGGGGCATTTGAAATTACCATTATATCCAGATTTTAACCGTCAGTTAAGAAAAAGTGTAGACTCATATTCGAAATTATCCTATACTAACTTGGCCATTTTCATACGTGGTTAAGAAGAGAATTTGAAGCGCTTCCAGTTCCTTCGTCATTAAATCTATGGTGAACTTGTCCTTCACGAAGACTCGATCTCAAATGTGAAATCAAGTCTACGGTCAAATTACTTTCTCTTGTTCGAAGAAGCGTCGAAGAATCGCCTATCAAGGCCTAGGGTTAATGATAACTCGTAATCTACAAATGTTTATTAGTGGTTTTATCTCTAAAATTATTAAAATATGAATGTTAATTGATTTAAATGTCCATAATATTATTAATCTTTGAATTTCATGAACGTAGGCGAAAATGGCGCTTAAATCGGACTTAAAACGAAGAAGTTATGCCCATTTTAGTATTGCGGAAAAAAAAAAGCCTATTGCCGCAACAATGGGAAGCCACCACCGCAGCAGCGAGAAGAATAAAAAAAATAAGATTTTTGGCGGCTGGAACAGATAAAAGAGCAGATTTTATTGTTTATTTATCCGAAAATATCATCTTTTTGCCTATTTAAAGCCTCCTTTGAACCCTAATTCAGAATCCCTCCTTCCCCTATTTTTCTTAGAACTTTTAGGTAGTTTTTAATATGTTGTCTAGCTAATTTCATCCTTCTAACTAGAGATTGATTCGACGTTTGGTATGTTTGAATTCGTGAGACTTATTCATTAATTTAGATTTCAATTTATTTTCTATTCTTGATTTCTCTTTGCTTCTCTATTATTGAACTGATGTTTGTGTAAATAGGATCCATTGCCCAGGTATTGTTTTGATAATTAGTCAATTAGAACATTTGAATCCGTAATTGTTTGAATCGTTCTAATCCAACTGACGAATGGTATGAATTGATTTAGGAAACTATTTGATTCATATTGTGAGAAATCTTGATCTAGTCTAAATAAATCGGTCGTACTGTGTTTATTGGCTAGGATTGATAGTTCTTCTTTTCTTAATGCTTTTGAAAGGTTAAATCCTATTATCGTATTCTCGGTTATCTATCAACTAGGAAATTAGTCATTAGATCGTATCTTGACTATCGACAAATTAAGGAAGAACATAAAAGTTGTTAATTAGGCTTTAATGACTCATGTCAATCTAGAAGAGAAAACCTGTTAATTAGGCTTTTTGTCTATGATCGAATCGAACAAACCATAACGGAGATGATACCTCTAGTTGGAATTTCTCTCATATCAATCTTTATATTTTAAATATTCTTAGTTTTCTTAGTTTAGAAATCTCAAAAACCCCCATTTTTAATTAGTCAATAACAATAAGTTAATTCTCCAGTCCCTGTGGAATCGACCTTGCTTACCACTGCTATAAGTTAACCTTAGGAAGCGTGCATATTATTTTTGCTGGTTTCAACAACCATCAGTTAATCGAACGTGAAATCGGCTTCAAAGAAAATGGTCTCGTCAAACTATCAACGCCGACTCATAAAGTGATAGTGCAACAAAATGTTCAAAAACTGAAATAAAAGTGAAAGAAATTCATCAAGTAACCACCAAAGAAATTTAATAAACTACCAAAGGAAGGAAAAGCCAAAGATAAAGGAAGATGGACATCAAATCCTGTTGGAACAAAACCATATTGCATCTCATTTTTCACTTGGAATTTAGTCAACAATGAAAAATCAAGAATTCATTTAGTGTATTTATTTCCTAAATTGACCATTTGAGTGCTTCTTTTTCTGTGAACCACCAAATATCCAAAAAAGGAAATCAATATAGAAGAGAGGTTTTTGGACTTTTCAAGCAAATTATATTTTAAGAAATCCCTAAACTTATGTTAATGATTTTAAGAAATCAACAGAGAAGAAGGAACTGCTAGCGCTTCAATTTCTCTTCTTAACCACGTATGAAAAGGGTCGAGTTGGTATAGGATAATTTTGAATATGTTTGACGACCCGACCCTAAATCAACAATCAAACATACTAAAGCATCATAAAGCAGCGAAACACCTGGTTTAAATATTTCTCCTTTAAATTCATTTCAAACGAATTCCGGAATTCGTATAATTAAATAAAAACATCCATCAAAATATAAATAGAAAAGTATCTCAAAGTTATAAGATGTTTACAAAACATAGTTCGAAATAAATCTAGACATCCTAATCAACGTATGTTGTAATAAGTCCATCGACTCGCCACGCCGATGATCATCAAGGACCGGTCCCCCGGTCAAAACCTGAAATGTTTTGGTGTGTAACACCATTAGCTAAACTCGCTAAGTGAGAAAAGAATGTTAAATGAAAGAAAACTTGTAAACAACGACAAACTTTACTTGGGAAAATTTAACAAACGCATTTTAACTTTTCTTCTTTTAATTATCTTTTCTTTAAATTTTTAAACAAACACGTCAACTCACCGTTGAAGCAACTTCAAACAATCAAAGCAAATAGAATGCGGTGTTGTATTCTTTCTTGCTTGGGTCCATCGAAATAGCAACACATCCTAGATCGTGGCCCAATAGTAATAGAACAAGACGTCGGCCTATCTAGCCTAAGACGTTGTTAGTGAACGGAACACATCCTAGCATCGGAACACATTCTCAGCCTCACTTATATCCAGGGTGTTAGGAATGGTGTCCTAGAACTTGTAATTATTTAAATATAATAATTTATTTGGAATAAATTAAATAAATAAACATAAGTTCTTTATATAATCTAGATTGATTCAATTGACGATATTAGGAATATATGGAAATATATAAATATCAAAACATTCAAATAGTAAACCCTAAGTTACTCTTATGAAATCACGACTTAGTATGTGAGTCATACAAGAGGATTAAAGTCGAGATGAGTAACTTAAAAGTGTCTACGATAAATGGATAACGTTTGGGAACCTTATCCTGGTAACACCGTTGATAGCTTCGCATTTTGTTTATAGACAAATGATCTAATCCTGATCATTCATGTGGGAGACATGAAATGGAAGTATCATATGCAATGTTGATTGTATAAAACAGGACCACGATGTTCGATCAAATTTCTCATTAGTACCGGTTTACGAGAAATAATCGAATATCAAACTAAGTTTATCAACCGGTGATAGATCTCAATCCTGAGTGAAATGCGGACTCCTATTTGTGGAGTTATGTTCTTTGATTCACATAGTTGAGAAGCGTCTGTAAGAACGCTCAATACACTCCTGTTTTGGGAACATGACTAGATAAGTAGTCGGAACTCATTTTCACGAGATGGAATTCATAACTTTCCTATAAATTAACCTGGTATCGGTGCGATACCTAAACATTTTAGGAACTTTAGGAAACTCCCTTGATGTGCTTGATTCGAGACATGAACAAGTGACGTCACGACTTCTATTGATCACGAAGTATCTTATCTCTAGTTCGACTAAAGATAAAGTTCATTGGAGAGTCGGCGGGAACACAAGGATAAAGCGGTAATTATAGGGGCAAAACGGTAAATTTATCCTCTGTAATTATGAGGGTCCACGTGAAGGATAATATCACAGATATAAATAATGATAAACTAAATGGACATAACTCATCTATAGTGAGGGGAGTTCAGCTATGAATCTATAGTGGAATTATTCATAGTTAGATAATAAGTAATTAACTGATTATGTGTTAATCACTTAATTAACTAATTATTAAGCCCATGATCTATAGGTCCATCGGGTCCCTATGCTAGCCCAAATATCGTAGTCGCGAAATCAAGTAGAAGAAATGGAAATTTTAAGTAAAGTGAATTACTTAAAATAGGCAAAATTAATTGTTTAAATATTGAGTATATTTAAACGGTAATTAATATAAACATTATTAATTGTTTAAATAATAAGTTTATTTAAACATGAAATTAATAATGAAATATTATTAATTAGATATTATTAATTATTTAAATATTGAGTATATTTAAATGGTAATTAATAATTTGAAATTAATTGACAATTATTAATTGTTTAAATAATTAATTTTATTTGAACGGAAATTAATAATTAAAATTAATTAATTAATAATAAAATATTGTCAATAAAATTATTAATTAAATAATGAGTTTATTTAATGGAAATTAATAATTATAATATTTATTATTAATTATTTAAATAATGAAAATTATTTAAATGGAAATTAATAATTAAATATAAATTTGATAATGTTTAGTCGGGAGAAAATATTAATATTATTAATTGTTTAAATAAAATATTTTATTTAAATGGTAATTAATAAATAAATTAATTAAGTTGGACTTATTAATTTAAGAGAGAATTTCAAGCCCAATTGGATTAATGAACCCAATTGGAATTGGCCCAAATTAATTAATTAAATAAATTATATTTATTTATTATTTTATGATGCTATTTTCGCCACCATATGTAATTTTGGAGGAGATAATTGTTTGAATTATATCCTAAAATAATTACATAGATTTATTTACCCAAGATAAATAAAATAAAAGAAAAGAAAATAATCTCTTATTTATCTATGCATTTTCGAAATTGCAAGATAAAAAGAAGAGATAATATTTTTTTCTTTTTGTATTTATCTCTATAGATTAATCCTAATGTGATTAGGATTCCTATTTTTCTATAAATAGGAGGTTGGGTCATTCATAAATCACACAATTCAATTCTTTGGAAATTGAAAAATCTCTCTTCCTCCCTTCTCCCTCCCTTGGCCGATTTTCTCATAGTATTGGGAAGAAAAATATTTTTTTTCTTCTTCCCAATTTCTTCTAAAGTTCGATCCCACAATCGAATTTCGTTTGATCGATCGGGATATAGCGTAGAAGATCTGGTGTTGCTGAGGAATTGAAGCTGTAAAGAAACCTCCAACCGATTCTCCATTATTCAGTCAATGTAAGTTCTGGTTTTAATTTTCGAAAATATAAGCATGAATCTACATGTTTTATCACAAATTGCATGATGTTAATAGATCCGTTATTAAATGTTAATAAGTTTACTAAATAAAATTCCGCTAATTTAGTAAATCATCCCTTCACAGGGACCGATAGCTACGCCCTTTGATCGTAGCGACAAGAAAGAAATACAATCCTACATTCCCAAACACATGCAATTCTTGTTCATTCTTGGCAACAAATGCCTTCTTTCTTTCCATTGTTCTTCATTTCTTTAACATTTACATCGCATCCCGTAACAATCAATAAAACAATCAAAACACATAACACACAAATACAACCTAATATTTACTAGCAGTCCGATGTAAACAAAGTGATCGTAATCATATGGAGCACGACAACCCTTTATTTTTGAAAAGTAGATGCAAGCAAAATCGATGAGATGCTCTTCCCAGCAGAATGGAAGTACAACCTAGCTAAAGTGAGTTTTCATGGTGTTTTAAAGTATGCACGTATTAAATATCAAACATTCAAACATGAAAATCAATCAGTGCACCAATTAAAGAATTGGAGTCATTTCCAATTTTCCCTTCATTTACCACTCTTTACTCACCTTCTCAATTAACGTCAAAACCACCAACGATCCCAAAGTCAAGTACAAATCCGGATTACCGATTCAAACACCACCTAAAACAATTCAATTCAAAACACATTTAAAACTCAAACCAACATCTAAAAAGTTTAATTAACAAAGTTTTGACCCAACACGACACATTCCCGGGCTCAAAAGTCAAAGGGTAGTTTTAGTGGGGAAATCAAGTCACAATCCTTCAAATATATAAATATATATATACAAATACAAAAATATATAAATATATAAATACAATTATAAATATATATATAATTTTATATAAGAAATTTTTCTTTAAGCATAACAGTGGTGTGGGACGCCACTGACCACTGTTATGCATAAGTTTTTTTTTAAAAAAAACTTATATAATATATACACATTTAATAATACATATATAATATATACACATTTTTTTTAATTAAAAATTACAAGGTTACAGAATAGAAACTCCTAGTCCCCCCCTTTTTTTTTTCTCTCTTACACAACAACCAGTCATGGTGTAAAAAGATAAGAGTGTGGGCTGAAACTTGTCAATATCACCATTAGAGTAAATGCTAAAAGCTAAAAAAAAAGAAATGGGTTCTTACTCTTAAAGGGTGGAAAATGGCTTTACTTCTTCCAAATCTCCTTACAAACCTTTTTCTCTCACAAAAACAGGTTGACCCACAAGCTAGACACAAGGAATGACAAGCCAAATGAGATTCCTCCTTCTTTAAAATGACAGTGGCAGCGGCGTGACAACAACAATGGAGAAGGAGATTTGTCTACCTAATCCCTTTTCTTTGAGTTCACTTGTCTATACTCCTTTTGGCTTAGGGAGGTGAGGAGAAATAGATAGGAAAAAGTTGAAACTCACTACTTCAATGGTGGTGGTGATTCCGAAAAATAAAAAGAAAAAAAAATATAAGAGTGATGGTGGTGGATGCTCTCGGCGGCTGGAACGGAGAAGAAGAGGATGGAAAACTAATAATTTTTTTCTTTTTGTTCTCTCCACTTATCACTCCCCAAAAGTCTTGGCCTAAAAGCAAGGAAATGGGCCCATTGGTCACCAACAACTCAAGGCCCACCACTAAAAATTAACCTCCTAAATTTCTATTTTTCTTAATTACTCTTCTTACCAAAATAAACCAATAACAACAACAACAATTTGAACTTATAAACTTAAAAGTTTATCCCACTAAATAAACATAAATATTTAACACTTTAGTCCCAATTTAAATTCTATTTATCTCACACACACACACACACAGACATATATATATATATATATATTTCAATTAAATATCATTACCTGAAAAGACCGAGACGTTACAATATGAGTCTTCAATTTTTTTTAACTGAGGGTTAAAATCTGGGTATAATGGTAATTTCAAATGCCCTAGTTTATAAAAAAAAAAAAAAAGGTCTGTTAGAGTTAACATTTTTATTGGAAGGATGAAAGTGGAAGGGTGAAAAACACCAAATTGATAGTGCAGGGATGTAAATTAAGAAAATCTGAAAGTGTAGGGGTTATTGGAGCATTTAACCCTATAAAAAATATCCAAGAAACACCATTTATGGTGGTGATTGAAATTACATTTAATTTATATAACATTACTTTTAAGATGCACTAGATTTTAACACGTGCAACGCATGTGATTTATTTGTTGTTTTAATTATAATTATTATATTTTTATAATATCAATTAATAAATTAAATATAATAAAAATATCCTACCTATTGTTTTGAATAGGAAAACATAATTATGAAATGTTAGCTTTATTTATTATTGACTATAACTGAAATTACAGTTTTCATCAAATTTATTTGTCACATCATAATTTATAAAAATATTAAAAAATAAAATTTATTTCATATACGATGATATTAAATAATTTTTATTCACTGTATCATAATTAATATATATATATATATACGCACACATTGCATTAAAAAATAGAAATTATTACTTTTTAGATACAATCTCATTTATATCTATCTTTTTTATTATATCCCACAATTTATTTGAAACAAATATAATGGATTTTTACTTCTCTCCAAACAAGTGGTTTATGTTAAAATTTAATTAAAATGGGGCAAAAAGGAAAAGTGCAAAGATAATATTTTAAAACAAACTTTAATGTTGTTTTTAAAAACGACCTTCATCATCTTAGGTTGTGTATTACATATTTAATATATGAACCATAATTGTATTTATAAAAAATAGGTTTTTTAGAGATGAATTGGTTTGATTTGATATAATTAAACGAGTTCTTTTAAACGTCTTCATGTAAAATAAAGAATAACAAACAGAAACAATTCAATTCCATAATAAAATGATAACATTCTCTCCAATTTCTTTTTCATAAATTCTAGTTAACAAAGCAACTTTAATATTAGAGATTAAGGATCCAACTAAACTACCTAATAAGAGCCGGAAAAGCATATCTTTGAGGGATTGGAGTTGCAATCAGCTCATCCATTATCACAGTCGCTGTCTTGAGTGTTGTTGTGGTTGACGATCTTGGAGGTTATCATAGAAGCTGCATTGAACTATTCAAAATCAGAATTTTTAAACATATTTGAGTATTCAATAAACATATGAGAAATTTTAATTTTATAAATATTATGATTAAATAATTGAAAATGGTGAGATTTTTTTTAAAAAAAAAAAGGTGAACAGTAAAAAAACGTAAAAAGAAATCATGATAGCAAAAATTAATGAATTAATGTACTTTACCATTAAAAATCAATGCATTATTTATTTTAGTATTAAAATAATTTGAACAATGATTCAACTTGAATAATAAAAATCTTTTGTTAAAAAATATTTTAAATGCATAATATTAAAAAAGAGAGAATATATTATAAGAATATAATAATTAATTGATAGTGGCAATTAATTTGTAGTGACATATTTTGTAAATTTCATAATTAAGAAAGGGTATAAATTCTCCTAAAATGTTTCTAAAACATCCTCACTTTTATATATATATATATATATATATATATATATATAATTTGAAGACAGGTAGCTTGAGATTCTTATTAAGTATAATAAGAAAAAATTCATTGATTAAGACCTAAAACAGATGTATAAAAAAGTTTGTGGATCAAAATCAAATGTTTGAAAGTATTTGAAAAATAAAAAAGTTTTCTACGTATAATTTGAACATTTGAATATGTATTTTTTTGTTTAATTTATATTTAGCGCCATTCATTTGATAAAAACTGTTTGATAAGAATGAGATAAATGCGTATTAACGTTCAAATGCATGATTTTTTTTTTTTTTAAATACATATTTCTGACATTTACGATTTATATATTTTTAAGCAGAAATTCTTCCTAAAACTTCTAACATCTATTTGAAAACATTTTTTTTTGGAATATCTCTTTTATCGCTAACAAAGAAATACAATCCATTTAATAACGTCCAATTATTTTTACTCGTTAATTGTTTGTAACCTATTACTTTCAAAGATAATTTTCAAAAGTTTTTTTTAGTTGAAGAATTAATCATTAAAAATACCTTCCTTCAAATTTCCTTTTATTTATTATGTAAACTATTAGATAGAAAATGAAAGAAAATAAATAACTATTTTATCTAACTTTCTTTAGAATGAAAACATAAAAACAAGAAATCCTAATTATTTTTTTGAAGGGTACAAGAAATCCTTTTTTTATACACTCGTGGTTTGTACGTGATATCAGAACATAATACTAAATAATAGAAACAAATAATAGAGACGTAATCAAACGAATCTATTAATGCAAAAGTTTGTTAGAAGAATGAACTATAAAAAAAACCATCATCCAATGTTTAGTTTAATAATATTCATTGTGTAATTTATAAGATATATTTAAGAAAAAAGAATTTAAAAAATTTAAGGTACTACTCGGTTTGATTATGATCTTTGTCTTTAATTTTATATTTATAAAAATTAAAATCGTTTTATTAACAATATTTTTATTTTAGTTTTTTATATTACACCTTTAATAATTAACTTTGGTAGTTTTAAAAAATTAATTATAAATTAAATAAGTTTTAATAAAAACGTGTTTAATTTTTTTAAAATTGAATTTAGAAAAATAGCTATTAAACCTTAAGACATGAAAAATAATATATTTATATAATCAAATCATGATGATTAAGTTTTTAATTCAATGTTTGATTACAAAAGTTTGTACACTGTGGTTGTTGATTTCTACAATTGATTACGTGACGACGCATGCTTTCTTCCGCTGTCCTAGATAACCGAAATGCGAATGAATATGAGTTAGAAGGTACTGGTGTGGTATCGACCAGAGATCCTCCTACGATCAAACCAGTTTACTGTAGAATGAATGGAGAATAGAAAACAGTGCAACAAAAAATTTAAGTCTTCCTCAATAAGTAAATTTCCTTGTCTTATATATAGCTGCCAAAGACTGAATTGTGGGCTTGTTAATTGTGCTAGTCTGCACTAGGAGTTAATTTTTTGTGGGTTTGACCTAGGCCACCTAGGCCATCTCTGACAGTGATGTTTGCATTGATCCATTTTGGTCCTGGATACGTTTTGAGCCATTCTTTTTATGTCAAGTCTTTAAAATGAGTGATTTTTACCCTTTACCTGACCTATAATATTTGAGAATTGTATAGTAAAAGGAACCGTTTTCTCTTTAAGTATATAAGTAAATGACATTTTTTTTATTGACTGTAATTCAAATGTCAAGATTTTTTTTAAAAAATTGCCAATTTTTATAATTAAATGATTGGATCTACTATATTTTAAATTTTGAGTTAAAAATGTCATTCATGCCATTCTTAAAAAAAAAATCATGCACTATGAGACACATATTAGTACTTTTTGAAAAGTGTGAAATTATATTTAATTTAAATTGAAGAATAATGAGGTAACAACAATTCATACTAAAAAAAATGAGTGGAAAAGATGTAAGGATATTATTTCCCTCGAGTGCAGGTGGCAACTCTTTTATTTATTTATTTTTTATGGGAATGGCAACTCTTCTTAATCAATAATGAGGTAACAATTAATACTAAAAAACATTAACCCAATAGGGTAGGCAATTGGTGAAATTTTGTTTCTCATCAATTTTTTAGTCATAAAGGTCAAAAAAAGGGGAAAAAAAGGCAACTTTATATCACCACCAATTATACATTATTATTTTAAAACCTGTGCTTGCCAGCCGAAGCAGGTTTTCTATAATAATGGGAATTTTTTTCTCTAATGAAAACATGAAGGTAAACGTCTCACTCGGTAATTTTTCTAAATAAATAACACATCTCCTATATCTTAAAAGCAACTTTGTATCATTGTCAAAATAATAATAGTAATGTAAAATCATCATTTTAATTATGAAGTCTTTGTAATGTAGCTCTTAACCATAGAATTTGATCAATTATATCCCTATATTTTTTTAAAAACTTTTTTAATTGTAAATATCACCTTGAAGTTTATTTTAAGAGGAACTACAACACAACTTTTAAAAATTTACTATTTATTTATTTAGAGTTAAATGCAAAATACATCACTATATTATGGATTGTTGTTAAATCATACCCCTTTTTGTTTTAAAATACCCATGCATTTTGAAAAAATTACAAATCACACTCTCCTATCGATTAGTTTCACTACAACAAAACAATTGATTCTTGACCATAAAAAAAGGTCAAAAATCACAAACTTGACCCTTTTTCAAGGGTCAAATAAGCGACCGTCAAGAATAGTTTAGGGGTCAAGAATAATATTTCTTTTGACTGATTATAAGGGTCAACAAAACAATTCTTGACCCATTTTATGGGTCCGACCCATTTTACATGACACATTTTAAGGGTCAAGTTTAATTACCAAATCTTGACCCTTTTTAAGACTATTAGTCGACCACTTTTACAAGTCAAGATGTATTTTTAATTCTTAAAAAAAATATGCACCATATGATGCATATCTAGCCACCTGATCATATTTTTAATTCCAAAAAATAAATCTCATTCAATGAAACCAAAATTCATTTAAATTTGAAATTGATAACAATATTAGACATGAGACTTCAACAATTTAAGATCCCATAATATCTCATATATGTAATTTAAAGATATGTAATTCAAAGAGAACATATTCTATACTATTTACAACCACAAAAAACTAAACCTTGTATCATAGTTTGTAACATAGGCTAGCCCATAAGCAAAAGTTCAACCAACAAAATACTATTAAGTAACCTAACAAAGTTTTGTTCCACACGAAAAATAACAAAAGTCTGATGATGTATATCATATTTACTAGATAAACATTCCCACAAATTCAGCCTACCCAAATCCTCACATCATCAATTTCCTGTTGAGAGTAGCCAACCTTTTGTGCAATAAAGAGAAAATCTTCAAAAGCCAAAGACTGTTTAGCACAAAAAAAAGACATTAAAAACGCATGTATTGTACGAGTACGTGTATACATGAGCACGCCCCTTCACATTCGTTAAGAACTTGGAGAATTACCTGTTATTTAAAAGTTAAATAATTTTTAAGTAAAAAAAGCATTTTTTTACAGTTTTTACATAACAATTTAATATAAAGCAAAAACATGTGCTCCCATGCTAAAGATACTTATATTTGCTAGTTATGCAAGAAAAGGAGAGAACATAGCATTCTAGATATTACGACATTAGTTGTTCAACCATGATTTTATTCAGTAAAATAATAGTTAGGATCATTGTTACACTTACAAGTTTATATTGGATGTGGTAAACTGCTAACAACATGGTGGAATGAATCTGTCATGTGATAAATGAAAACATAAAGAATCAGTAAAAAAACATCCATTATCATGAATCAAACAAGAAAAGGAAAAAGAAATGCATCCAATTCAAAATAATCTGAACAGAAAAAAAAATCATAATTAAGAATAACTAAAAAATGTGGGCAAACTAAATGCTAAAAATCATTGAATTAAAGAAAGAAAATTATATTAAACTATAGATGTAAACTTTATAATTGAAAAATCAAGCACATAATAAAAATCAAACTAATAAAAAAATTGAGAATTTATACAAGTACTAACTCCACCATCCCTACAATTATGCTTAAACTTTAATTTGACTAATAGTCAATATGACTAGCTATTTTTTTGTTCTTAAACATAAAAAAGTACCTCCATCAACAACTTCAGTTGCTTTAAATCAATAATGGATGTAATTCAATGGACATTGCTCCAGTCTCCTTCCTTATTTCCTTAACATAGCAAACTCTGGTTCTTCACCATGTTTAATCCCTCCTTAAGATCATTGATAAAATAAATTGGGGATTTAATCCATCTCAATGCATTATCCAAGTGAAACAACAGAGAATGAAATAAATTTAAAAATGAAGATGGAAAATCTGTCACCTAAGGTATCCACCATGTTCTTGCATCTTTGAATCTACAGACCACAAAAACCTGCATAGTAAATTTGATTGAACTACAATTTTTAATCCATTTAAATTCAACAAATTATAACTCAAAAAAATAACAAAATTGGACTCCATATCCTGCCAATACCATTTATAAGCAATTAAAAACAATACATTTGAACCATTGATCAACTTAACAAAATATAGGACAATTTTTTCCTATTTTATATAGGTATGTAACTTAAATGGATGATATTAAGAGTTTGTTATGATCAACTTTACCAATTTTCTTAGTCCTAAATATTAACTATCACATCTCTACAACCAAGCGAGTAACTATATATGTAACTAACTTATAATTTTTTATTGCATAGTTGTCGTTTGGTCTCACATTTCATAATACCTCATGGTTCTTCTTAAAAAAAGAAACAAGTCAGGAATTTAATCATGCAAAAAATCAAATTATAAAATTGTTTCACACAAGGAAGGAGTAAACCATCCGGATGATCAAATTTGGCCAAGCACCTATAGGCAATGTTTTTGTGCCTACAAAATGAAAAATACTACGAATAAGGAAAACCTCTAAAAGAACCATATTATTATCACGGCTTTTGAAAACATAGGAAGGTCATGAGAAATACTGTATGTTAAGAAAAACTAACAATTTCAATGTTTATAAATGATATGAAACTTTTTGGGAGTTTTGGATTGTCCATGAAAGAGAACTCTAAAAAATTATTTCCGCTTAAACTCTTTTAACATCACATATCTGATTATTACAGAAATAACCTATATATATTGTGCACCATAATTTAACAAATATCATTCCTCTAAATCATGTCACAACTCACAAGAAATGTGAAATACATACCGAAGTGAGGGTGCTTATTCAAAAATATTTAGGGCTCTGATAGCGCGCCATTTGACAATTTTTTTAAGCGGCACCGAGAATCTGCAAGGAATGGTAAATCAGGATCGAGGGAAATAAAGTAACTCCAAAGTGATGATTAAATGGACTAAAGGCTATAATAGTTGTTGCGAGAAAATAAATAAAATTTATATAAAGGATGAGCTTTCAATGGAGTTGAGCCTCTAGTAGACATATCCATGACTTTACCAACAACTTTGCAAAATGTCTCTATTTTCTCTCCAATCAAACAACATAAATTGCTCTCCATTCATAATAGATTACACAAAACCAAAAAAGTTAGGTTTTGAAGCAAAATCGAAAAAATAAAATCTAACTATGAAGAGCAATCAGGGAAATCGTATCTTGAAGGCTGGGTTTATCTACATACAACCAAACTTGATTTGATTTAATAAAGGAAGTTAGAGAGAAGAAATTGAATTCACAAGAATAATAAAGAAGAAGAAAACCCATCATTACCAAAGATGAAACTCTTGAGAGAAAGAAGCTAAAAGAGTATAAATTGAGTAAACAAACAATAATAGAAATCCAAACGAGAAAAAAAGGACATCTCAATCGCAAGGATAACAAACCTAACATCTCAATTGAAGCGAAAAGAATATGAAAAGGAACAAAAAAATAACCTCGTTGTAGCAGTTGATATTTTTCGAATGCGAAAATCTGAGATCTAAGATCAAGGATCAGATTGAGAAACTAGGGCTTGAAAAATCTTCATGGACTCGAAATTTTTTGGCATTCTTGGTTCTTTGAGCGATGAGCGTTCAATCGTTTGAAAAATTCTTCCACATTCTTGAGATCAAGATCAACAGAAAAAAAAGCGGTGAGGAAGTTCTAAGGAGAGTGAAAATCGTATATGAGGGAAGTTTTTAATGAAAATTGATCCGCCTGCGTGAGTGGAGTTTTTTTTAAACTTTTTTTAAAAATAAAATTGTTATACTTGACCCTTAAAACAGGTCAATGATACAAATTTTTAATTACTTTTATTTTGACCCTTTCAAATGGTCAAGAAAACGTGGCATAAAAAATATAAAATCATGCGCTGCTTCCTTCCGGTTTTTCCGATTTTATCTTGACATTTTTACATTAAAAATATATTTTCTTGACTATTTTTATTTAAAGGGTCAAGAATTTATAAATACCAAATGTCAAGAATACTATATTTTGTTGTAGTGTTTTAACGAAATTGAGCCACATTCATATTCTATACATGTCACATGTTCCAAAAACATTAAAAATAGTGAAAAATTTGAACACTTGAGTGTAAATTTATAAATTTTACATCTTATAAACCTAACAATTTATTTTAAAATTCTATACATTTATCAATTTTTTTTGTTATTTTTCACAAAATTAGAATACATGAATGTATCTCAATTTCATTAAAACTAATCGATAGAAATGTGTGATTTACAATTTTACTAAAGTGCAGAGGTATTTTTAAACAAAATAAAGTGTAAGGGTATGATTTAAAAATAATCCAAAGTGTAGGGTTGTATTTTGCATATAATTTTTTATTTTGGGTTGAATAATTGTCATCTAAATGAGTTTTTATCAACTAAAATTTTCATTTACTAAATTGGTTATACACTATCTAAATATACTATCTAAAAAGTGGCTTAGAGGAAAAACTTTTAATTTCCATTTTTACCCTTTTAATTCATTTAAATTTCTATAATACCATCATTCAAAATTAATAATCATTTTATTACCAATTAATTAAATACAATAAACAAATTTTATACTATCTAAATTTTTCTACATATACTCTCTTATTATTAAATACAATAAACAAATTTTATACAATCTAAAATTTTCTAAATATACTTTCTTATTATTAATAATTGAATATTATTACAAATTATTACCAATTAATTAAATACAATAAACAAATTTTATACTATCTGAATTTTTCTAAATAGACTTTCTTATTATTAAATAAATTAAATACAATAAACTAAAATTGTCTTCGTTCAATAAATATTTCAAATATATTTTATCATGAGCTTATTTCAAAAATTAATTTAGTTATAATTTATTGGTCATATTTATAAAATAAATAATTTCATAGACTTATTAAATTTAAAATCAAACCTAACAATCAAATTAATTTTTAAAAACTTTTCACCTACTATTTTCTCTAACAAACCTTTCCCTTCCTAATTCCTTTTTTTTTATTATATTAAGACTAGATCAAGCAGGGGAAAATACACACTAAAACAATTATCTCTCTAATCTAAATATATAATTACGTTAGTGTGATTATATTTTAAAAGATTAAAACCAAAGGACATAGCATACCATCTTGTAACACCCCAAAAAAATGAGTAACTCACTAATTGAATTAAAAATTTATTGAAATTTTCACTTTTAATCTACTATATATATACATGTAAATAGAGATGAACGAACACACCAATTTAAAAAACAAAAAACTAGATGTTTGAGGATAGAGTTATGGAAAAGAAATGAATATTAAGTATGAGTAACAAGATGATATAAAACCATTATTAATGGGTTCCGTTAATTTCTTCCATTTCGTTATAAAATTTGAATTTTCAAAATATTAGTTAAGAAAATAACTTCATAATAATGTTGACATTTTTATTATACAATTTGAAAGACAAACCACGTGCCCCACGTGCATGGCACGTGTGAAAAACATAGTGTCATTAAAATACCATATTTCTTCTGGTTTAATTGACCTAGTTTAATAAATTATTGAACTGTTATTTAAGTAAATAATTAAAAGTAATTTTTTTATTCTATATCATCTAAATGAGTTTTTATGAACTAAAATTTTCATTTACTAAATTGGTTATACACTATGTCATTAAAATACCATATTTTTTCTACTTTAATTGACCTAGTTTAATAAGTTATTGAATTGTTATTTAAATAACTAATTAAAAGTAGTAACATAAATGATAATATGTATCTAAAATCTGCTATTTGAGATAATTGCTATTTATTTTTTTATCCTCAAATTTGAAAACTATTTCAATCTCACCCTATCATAAACTTTATTATTTTTTTATTTTTTTGTTAATTTGTAATCAATTCTTTATTTTTCTGTGCATTATTACTTTTTAAATATAAAAATAAAAAGTTAACAAAATTAATGAGTAGAAAATATTTCAAAAATTTAAAGATATAATACATTTTAAAAGTTCAAAGATATAAAAGAAGAAATACAAAATTTTAAGATTATATTTTAAATAACTCGAGGATTTTCAAATAGATTATTAATTATTTTAAAGCCATAATGGAAATTTCCCTATTTTTCCATCTGGACATATTAAAATGGGGCCCATTAATATGCGTGAGCGTGACCACAATCCAATACCGATACTCTGAAAACGAACCATTTCATTTCTTTTGCTAAAAAGATATATTTTGAAACTTAGCGGTTTATCTCTATCTCTTTAACTTCGTGTCCGAAACGAACCCCATCGAACCAAAACTACGTGATCTGGGCCGTACGTGTATAACACGCGCATATAAAACGCGTGGGATTTGAGATGTTTAATTTATTTTAGAGAAAAGAAAAAAAAAGTTGGATTGAGGTGACAGCGTGGAAAATGTTCAACAACTGACCAAAAAAGGTGGGGCCCGTTCAGTTCTCTATCCAACAAGAAGCGTCCCCATGGCCAGCCTGTTTGCTTCTCTCCCCCTTCTTTTATTAGATTTCCCATCTTTATTATCTCAATATTTCATTCTATTTTACTCTTTTTTTATCCTCATTTCCATTATAATAGAAATATTATTTTTTGAAAGAAAAAAAAAAAAACTTGTATATTAGAAAGAGGGAGTCTTGATTCAATTGACAATAATCTAAACTTAAATGACGGATGAGGGATAACCAATGACTCACTGCTGTACGGGTAAGAGAATGAGTTACAAAATTATAATGTATTCTAAAAAATGAAGGTTAAAACAAGTCAAAAGAGGAGGATAACTTCTTAATGTCAATCATATGATATCAATAAAACTCATGATTTTTTTATAGGTTTTAAAGACATATGGATGAAAGTTATGATATCTCCATTGATTTTGGATGTCATAATTCAACAAATCAAATACATGTATGAATATATGATACTATTCTCAACCCTAAATCTTTCCAACATCTCCTTACTATTAATATTACCCTTCAAAACTATTCACTTTAGTCATTTAAGAGGAACTATATTCGGTTGCATCGAATCAATGAGGTGCATCCATGTAGAAAAAGGAAAGAAAAAACAGGTTTTTTGGGATGAATATTGTATATTTGACTGCACTTCTTTACTTTGGTGCAGCCAAATGTTTTATTTCTAAAAATTTTATTTTAAAAACTACCCACTTCAATCAATAACAGTAGAAATTTTACTATTGTGTGCACAAAAACACAAATATGAATAGCTGAAGAAGAAAAAAAAGTCTATATGCAGTTAATTTTAAATATTTGAATCCAAAAGAGTAAAGTTAAACCATTAAATGGTAAGAAATGAAAAACCTAAATCAACACATGACTCAAATGGTTAAACATCAATATTTACTTCTCATAAGATTGAAGTTTCAAGTATCTCTTTTCCGAATTTATTTAGGTATCTAAAAAGAAGGTAAAAAAGGGCATGTTTGATATTCCATTGGTAGCGCAAATATCTTTTAAACTCTTAAAATTTAAAATAAAAAATGACAAATTCATCTATTAAATGATAAAAAAAGGGTAAAATACGTTTTTGGTCCCTATAGTTTCACTTTGGTTTCATTTTCGTCCCTGTGCTTTCAAAACTGACTTTTTTCGTCTCTGTACTTTCCAAAACCCACTTTTTTAGTCATTCTGTTAACTTTTCTGTTAGTTGACTGTTAGTCATTGGTGACATGGTATTTTTAATGACGTGGCAGGTTGACTTGATTTTTTTTATTAATATTATCATCTCTGATTCTTTCCTTTTCTTCTTCTTCGTCTTCCTCTTCTTGCTTTTCTTCTCCGTCTTCCTCTTCTTCTTCGTCTTCCTCGGTTCTCTATGGGGAGAACACCAAGAAAACAGTCGTTTTCAAGAATCTATTTAGGTCTTCAATCTGTTATGTTGCTTGATTTCGAGATGAATCCGTAAGTTTCGCCATTTTCGCTCGGATTATCTTCAGCTCTCGGTTCGTGGCTTTGAGCGAGAGAGCGTAGAGGTGGGTTCTCAGTTCACGGTTTTCATATCTCGTTTCTCTTCTCGCTTCAAGTTTCAGATCAATTTTCCATTTGAATTTTTCGAATCGAAGGGTAGGGGTTCTCGGTTTCACGTTGATTATCACGATGGAGAGAACTGACCAGTGGTGAACTTCACAGATTTTTCACTCAAATTCGTCTCGAATTTTATCTTCCATGGCCGGTGGTTGGATCGCAAGGAAGAGAACTCTCAGACTGCTCTGTTTCTCATTAACTCCATGGCAGAAACTCGTAGCTTGGGGCGTTCTCTTGGATTAAAAACGAGGAAGGAGAGAGAGTGTTCAGGTCTCGGTTTAGGGCTTAGAAGAAGAAGCAGACCGAGAGTCGATTCATGACCAGGTGGTTTCGTTCCCGCGTTGGATTTTGTAGCTTTGATTTCTTCAACTTTATCTTCAATGGCTGCCGTGAAGAAGAGAAGTTCTGGAATTTAGTAAATTAAAATCACATCAACTTCCATTGAACCGAGGACAGAGGCGGCTTCTCCCTTGGATTTTGCTTGAATCCGTTTCATCTCTCGATTCACCACGGTGATCTTCATCAATTGGAGAAGATGAGAAGACGAGCGTCGCTTGCTTCCTCGATTCACCACGGTAATCTTCTTTCTTCAGCATGGTTTTTCTGGAATTTGGATCTTGGTCAATCGTTCCTCATCCGTTTCGATTCCTTGAAGATTCTTCTGGAATTTGGATAGAATTTCATCGATCTTTTCACGAGCAGCGGCGATGGCGGAGGGATCGGGGCGTGGACCAAGAGAAATAAGGGAAGACCAGATTTGGGTTATGTTATTGGGAATAGAGAGGATAGAGAAAGTTATGAGAGATGCCACTGAAGGAACTATTTACTAAATTAGCGGAAATTCTTTAGTAAATTAATTAACATTTAATTACGGATCCGTTAATAACATGCAATCGTGATCAAATCGAAAAATAAAATTATAAAGTTTTTCGAAAAAACTTACATTGTAGATTTATGGAGAATCGGTTGGGGTTTCCTTTACAGCATCAATCCACTTCACCAAGCCTTCTATGCTATATCCCGATCACAAACCAACCCGACTTGTGGGAATCGAACCGGAAGAACAAAAGAATAAGAAGAAAAATTCTTCTTATTTTTCTATGCCAAAATCGGCAATGGGAAGGCAAAGGAGAGAGCCTTTTGATAAATTTCATGTATAAAATATGAGCACCCAATGGTCATATTTATAAGAAAAATAAGAGTTTGTTTCCTAATCAAATTAGAACTCTTATTTTAATTTAAATAATCAAAATTATTTAAAAAAAAAAAAAAAAAAAAAGTGATAATGCCGTCAGCCACTTGAAGATAAAGAAAAACAATTTCTTTTAAAAAGTGACAAGTGGAGTGGAGTAAATCTCCATTTATCTCCTTTTTTTTTTTTTTTTTTTTTTTTATCAATTCTTTTATCTTTTATGTATTTATGATTTAGAAAAATATAAATAATAAATTCTAAATAAATACATAAATGCCAAAAATTCATATATTAATTAATATTGAACTAAATCAATTTAATTAATTATTTTGGGTAAAATACTAATTTGTTTCGTAAACAAATATATTTAATTCTCTCCTTTTAATATTAAATTAAATAAACTCATTATTTAATTAATAATATTCATTATTAATTTCTATTTAAATAAACTCATTATTTAAATAATTAATAATGTTAATATTAATTTCCATTTAAATAAACATTTTATTTAAACAATTAATATATCCCTTTATTTAAGTAATTTAATTACTTAAATATAATTCTTTCTTCCTAGTTAAATTAATAACTTGGTTAGTTACAATGATGTATGGGCTAGCACAGGGGACCGATGGACCTATAGATCATGGGCTCCAATAATTATTGATTTATTAATTAAACTCATTAATTAATTAATCATAATTATTAACTTAGGGTAATTCCACTATAAACCCTTAGTTGAACTCCCCTCACTATAGATGGGTTATGTCCATTTGTTATTAAGTTTGTTTTGACATATCCTTCACGTGGTAATCTCATAATTACAATTGGTCAAAATTACCGTTTTACCCTTGTAATTATCTCTTTTATCCTTGTGTACCCGATGATTCTCTAATAAACATTTTTCTATAGTTTTCAAGTATAGAACCGATCCTTCTCGGGCCAATGAGAAGGTGAGGCCTCATGTTCAAGTCTAGAATCATTACAACAAGGAAGATACCTAAAGTTCCTAAGTTAGAATAGTGTCGCACTAACACTTTCATTTGTTTTAGGAAAGTTATGAATGCCATCTTGTATAGAAATGTTCCCAAGCACCAATTTAGTCATTTCCCCAAAACGGGAGTTTATCGAGTGTATCAACGGATCACCCTCAACTATGTGAATCAAAGGAAAAGACTTCATTAATGTGAGTTCACAACATACTCAGGGATTGAGACGTATCAATCTTAATAACGTAAATTTGATATTATAAATCATTTCCTATCAACGGTGTTATTTAGGAATTGATTTATTATCCTGGTCCATCTTATATAAACTCATTATATATGATGTTTCCACTTGCATCTACATCATGCTAATGATTTGGATCAAATCGATGAACAACATCAACAATGTTACCAGGAATAAGGTTTCCTAACCGTATTCGTTTCTTGTAGACTATTTGAGTTACTATCTTGGACTAGATCCACTTTATATCTCATAGTAGTCAAGATTACAGAATTAGTAACTCTGGAATTTTCTATTAATGTTTGAATATTTAACGAATATCAACATATAATAAATTGCACAAAATTCACTAAAATAATACTTTTATTTATTCATAAAATATTCTATTACAAATTAAGAATTCTAGGGCATAAATCCCAACAGCCACATCATTTAAAATTTACCATGTCAGCTTGCCACATCATTAAAAATACCATGTCAGCGAGTGACTAACAATCAGCTAACAGAAAAGTTAACAGAAGGACTAAAAAAGTGGGTTTTGGAAAGTACAGGGACGAAAAAAGTCAGTTTTGAAAGTACAGGGACGAAAATGAAACCAAAGTGAAACTATAGGGACCAAAAACGTATTTTACCCTAAAAAAAAATTTATTACAATGAGTGTTCTAATTAATTGATATCTAACTAACATTTGTATAGATAGTCACTCAATGATCAAAGAAAATAAATTATGTATTTGAGGTTAAATTATATTTTGGTTACTTATTACTTACCACTCATATCAATTTCATCCCAATAGTTTAAAAGGTTTCATTTTAATTAATATATTTTATCTTTACTTGTTACAATTTAATCCATATATTTGTAAAAAATTTATTTTAGTCCCATGTTACTATTTGTGTCAATTTTTATTTTTATTTTATAGTGATGATAATTATTAGTTGATAGTATTAATTTTGATGGAAAATTAATATTAATAAAAATTAATAAGTTAAAAATAATTTGATTTGTAGTATTATTTTTTGTTTTTGTTTTAGCACCTGTAATTTGGGGTAAACAAATCCAAATCAATCCAAAAGTCAAAATTGAACTAAACCAAACCCTGGTTTGATTCGGTTTTTAAACCTTCATCTATCCAATCCAATTAATAATGGTTTGGTTCAATTTTACATATTCTGAAGCAATCCAAATCAAACCAATCCAATATATATCATATTATATAAATATTAATTAAAACTTGATAAAATGAAGAAAAAAAAAGATCTTCAATCATTTTTTGTTATTTTGATATAATTATAACAAAAATTTAAGATTCTTATCATGTCTATATTTGTAATTTGTGATTTATTCGTTATTTTGATCAATTGGAACTAAACCTAAGATTTTTGGGAGTTAATTTGAGATTTTTTGAACCTGTCATGATGTAAATTAAGTACTTAAAAATAATAGAGATAAAAAAATGTCCAAGAATCAAACCAAACCATGGTTGGGTTTGATTCGACTTCTTTATGTTAAATGGTTCAGTTTAGTTTGTATAATATAAATATAAAATCCAATCGGTTTTAAAATTTCAATAAAATCTAAACCAAAGCAATTAATTGTTCACCCCTACCTATAATATTAGTGTTAGATAAGAAAAATATCTGAAAGGTGAATTTTATAAGTGGGATAGACATGGTGACTATATGATAGATAATGGCCTACTCATGTAGGGTGGTTTATGAAAATTTCTCCCTTCACACATCTGGGCTTCCATATGGACTCTTGGCCCATCGATCGACGACTATCAGACATCAGAGTCATCGTTATCTTGTTTTTTTATCTGAAAAAATTATTAAATTATCTATGATCATCATCAACTATATCCCTTACATATATTAATTCTTTTAAGCAAACATGATGATGGATAAAATTTCATTAATTTCATTTATATCTCACTTTTGTTTAATAAATTTTAGTTTTGATAGAATACTTAGATTTAAAGGTGATTTAATAAAATAGATATCCTTAATATATAAAAGTGGTGATGTTTAAAAAACTTTTTTGGACTACTATACCCTTTTTAAAATCTTAAAATTACTAACATGCCATTATATATACCCTTTTAAAACCTTCAAATTACTAAAAATGTCATTATTATTTCTACTCCACTATCTATTAAATGACTATTTATATTTTTAATAAAATATTTCTCTTTTTTTATAAATAAAATATTTCTCTTCATTGAATAAGAAATTGTCAATTTTATTAAATAAATTCCTTGGTTTTTTTATTGTTTTCACAACATCAAATTATAAAATAATTGAAAAAACAAGTACAACATATGAAAATGAATGTGATATTAAAATGAATTTAGTGTTTAGATTTATCACCAATTTATGAAAAATAAATTATATTTAAGTATTCAAATATTAAGCGATTTAATAAAGGTGACGGTGCTTTAATTTTAAAAAATATTAAAAAATAAACTTAAATTGTTTAAAAAAAACAGCTAAGATTAAAAAAAAACAATTACAACAAAATATAATTTATTGAATTAGTAATGGTATAATATTTAAATAAATTAATTTTTTTTAATTAAAAATATTTGAAAGTTTAAAAATCAAAGAGAAAAATATATATAATTTCTTAAATTTTAATTAAAATTAGAAATAAATAATCTATAAATGCAAAAATTAACTAACATATGTATATAGAACAAACAATTTATTTTTTATTTGATAGTATAAATTTAAAAAATAAAGATGTTAAAAAAATCGTCTTATATGAAAAGGCATATAATTATGTAAATTAGTAAACTATATGATAATTTAAATATTAAATAGAACATAATAATATGTTAATAAAATCATTTTGAAAAATATTTATAAACCATAGAAAAATCAAATAAAAAATATTTCGATCTTTTAAATATTTCTATGTTAGAAAAAATATCACGTGCGACGAACGTGGTAAAAGACTAGTGATTTAAATGAGTATAAATAATTTTGAAATAAAGAATATATGCATAGCAGAAAGTAAGGACGAGGTCATAAAATTTGTTAAGGGGGCAAAAATATTTATGTAGAGAAAGTGGTGTGAGCGGATCGGTTTAACATCTATCTATTTGATAGTTAACAAACCAATAGAAAGTTAACCATTTTTTTTATTAAAGTTGATTGTTTGATTTTTTTGGTTTTTAATTTATAAAAACTCAATAATTGTACTCTAAGGCGTTTTTATTAATTGTTAAAATACGTTTTTACAATATGGACATATTTTAAAGTAATTCTTGTTTTTTTAACTTCATTCCTTATATTATAAAGAGTGTGGAGAAATAAGTTAGAGAGAGAAAGTGTGTGGAGAGAAGTTTAGAGAGAGAAAGTGTGTGGAGAGGAGTCAGAGAGAAAAAATGTGTAGAGAGATGTTAGAGAGAGAAAATATGTTGTGTAGATAGATGTTAGAGAGATAAAATATCTAGAAAGAAGTTAGAGAGATAAAATGTGTAGTATAAATTAGAAATACAACGTTTAAAAAAATCAAAAACACTTTAAAGTGATTTTGACTTATACAAAAAGTGCTTCTAAAACGTTGTCAAATATATAAATTATATCTAGAAAGTGTTTTTCTCATTTTTTAAAAAAAAATTGGCTTGGTCAAAAGCACTCTCAAACGTACCATAAATTCAATACCTCAGCTAGCTTCCTTATCACTTGAAACTCTTTTATTTCATTTACTTTTGTTCTTGCTTTTCTCTTGTAACGACCCATATTTTCCCAAAAAGAATTCTCTTTAATTAAATATTGATTATTAAAAATATTTATTTAGAGAATTAAAAGAAATTGTATTTAATGAATTAAATTCTTATTTTAGGAATTTAATTATATTTAAATGTAATTTTGGTTTTAAAGGAAAAGAAAAAGAGGAAAACGCTTTATTAAAAAAAAAAGGGAAGAAACTTGAAAGGCTCTGTACGTGAAATCAAAAGGCTCTAGAGAGAAAAAGGTAGGTCTTCTCTCCCTTTTCTTCTTCTTCCTTTGCCGCCACCTTCATGGTGATTGGGCATTCCATATGATCAATTCTTATTTTCGTTCTTCGCATTCTAGGTGTTTTTATTGGTGGTGTTTGAATTGGAGAGGAATCTGGATATGTGGAGACTTCCTTCCTAATTTCAATAAGAGGTAAATTGAAATTCTTTTCATAAATTTCATATTTGAATTCTAATGGAATTGTTTATGGAAAACCATGTAATTTATCAAATTCCCTACTTTTCCAACCTTTGAAATTCATCATTTTCATTGAAAATTCACAAACCCTAGAAATCCTAACCCTTACCTTTCTTGAAAAACTCATTCACCCTATCTTTCAAAACACCGAGAATCGAACACAACCTCGCAAATGAGCCGCCGCCGCGCAAAACTGCCGCTGCAGCAGCCCAAAAAGCTGCTGCCGGCCGACGGCAAGGGCAGCCCTTTTGGGGCTGCTATTGACTCTTTTTGTGTCGTTTTGCCTTCCCGGTTTGATCCCTTTTGGTTTATTGTATTTAGGTAAATTATTAGAAAGGGTTTTAAATAGTCTTAGCTAATTTTTCAGGTGTTTGAAACCCTTGGAAAGGAAGACCAACTCTTGAATTATTTTAAACCTTAAAAAGTGAGTAGATGTGTTTAAGGTTAATTAATTCTATGTTTTGTTTTCCTTTTCTTTTATAAGATGTTATTAGAATTGTTGGGCATTAAAAAGATCATTTAAGCATGTTTTAAAGAGGATATGAGGCTGTTTTGTTTATGCTACAGAAATTGAGTTGTAAAGTGCTAAAAATTGGAATTTAAGCATGCTAATATTGTGTTTTGCCTCTTATTATTACGCAACTATTTTGAAGTTAATTTTGGACTATTTTAGGATGTTAAAGACTGTTTTATGGAGGTTTTAAGATCCCATATAGTTGCTGGTTTTAGGAGAAAAGTGTCATGCTTAGAGCCCATTAGGATAAAATTTAGCTTAGACCATTTTCTTGTTTTATAATTAGACTCTTGTTGAGATCTGGATTGTTTGCAGGTATTATTAATTGTTTTTGGGAGTGATAAAATAGGCGTTATGCTGCCGAATTTCATCTAGAAATTTAAGTTAATCCTAGTGCCCGAAAATAAAGTAAAACTACACTAGTTTAGGCTAGTTTTACTCTTTTTAGTGAAAATCCTTCGGGTGATCTTTTTGTGAGATATAACTTAGGATTTTGGGTGATTTTAGATCATAAAAAGAGCTTAATTTCCAGAAATTAAAAATTCCAAGTTGAGCCTCATAAAAGTCGGTTTTGGGTGAAACAATAATTCTAGGCTAGAAACCGGACTTAGACTTGTCAAGCATTCTGGTAGTGATGCTTTTAGGTAAATCATATTGTTTTGGTGCCTTAAACAATATGGTTAGAGGTTCGCATTAAGTAGGGTCATACTTAATGAAGAATATATTGTTAAGGGGAAAATTATTGTTGTGCATGGCGTAATTTCACTTAGCGGAACAGGTTCATTCCATTTGATCAATGGGAAAGAATATACAAAGTAGGTTCGCTTATGTGTTTGAGGATACATAAGAAGAATACCCCAAAAGATTGAATCATGGATCAAAACCATATTGCTTACAAACCAGTAGAAAGTTAACCATTTTTTTTTATTAAAGTTGATTGTTAGATTTTTTTTGTTTTTAATTTATAAACTCAATAATTGTACTCTAAGGCGTTTTTATTAATTGTTAAAATACATTTTTACAATATGGACATATTTTAAAGTAATTCTTGTTTTTTTAACTTCATTCCTTATATTATAAAGAGTGTGGAGAAATAAATTAGAGAGAGAAATGTGTGGAGAGAAGTTAGATAGTGAAAATACATGGAGAGAAGTTTAGAGAGAAAAAGTGTGTAGAGAGATGTTAGAGAGAGAAAATGTGTAGATAGATGTTAGAGAGAGAAAATGTGTAGATAGATGTTAGAGAGATAAAATATCTAGAAAGAAGTTAAGAGAGAGAAAATATGTAGAATAAATTAGAAATACACTGTTTAAAAAAATCAAAAACACTTCAAAAAGCACTTTAAAGTGATTTTGACTTCCACAAAAAGTGCTTCTAAAACGTTGTCAAATATAGAAATTATATCTAGAAAGTGGTTTTGCTTATTTAAGAAAAAAATTGGCTTGGCCAAAACACTCTCAAACATACCATAAATTCAATACCTCAGCTAGCTTCCTTATCACTTGAAACTCTTTTATTTCATTTACTATTGTTCTTGCTTTTCTCTCTTAAACAGATTTCAAGTATAATGGTAAAAAAAATTAAATATTATATCAATTTTAGGAGAAGAGACTCAAATCTTCACTTTCTAAAAAAAGGAATAGATATGTAATCAATTAAGTTATATTCAAGTTGATATATATTGACAACGTCACTAACTTATTTGAAGATTAAAATCACACGGTATTTAAAATAAAATAAAAAACCCACATATTTTGTAATTTGCTATTCTTTGTTCTTCATTTATGTAATAATTATCATTAACTCATTGGTATTGGGAAATTCACAAGTTTTTTTTTTTTTTGGTTTCGGACAGAAGATATCTACTAGATGTTTTATTTTATTTTATTTTATTTTAAGATAACTTGTAATGTAAGTTAATGAAGATGAACGATTGATTGAAAGTAGGTTATAATAATCAGATTTCATTTTTATTCCATGTGTGTGTTTCATTTAGCAAATGGTCATTGTTTAAATATTTTTATTTTTATTATTTGTTAACATGTCTTCGAATCAATATGTTGTTTATATAAACCTCGAAATAATTTCATGTTGTTATTATAACAATAATTTCATCATATATTCTTATAACAATAAAAAATCTTCGTAAGGTAATATTATACGTTGTGGTATTTAAAAATGACATTATAAATAAAATTCGACGTAGCTGAAATTTTATGCATCCATAATATAATATTATAAAAATCAAATTTTAGTGCATATAAGAACATGGCATATTTGATATTAGGATAAATCTGACTACATATAATGTTTTTTACCGTTGCCTTTTTTTAAAAAAAAAAATTAACATATTGGAGACATATCTCATGATATAAAAAGAAATAGGAAAGTGATTTATTTTTTACAATACCCATTAATTCAAATATCTACGCGTCCATGTTGGTCCTGATTTTTTTATTTTTATTTACTTCCTTGTCTGTCTCATTTTTTTATAAATAAAAATAAAAAAACAATAAATAAGCATTTTATAAATAAAAATGAAAAACTATGATTATCGAACATGTTTTACTTAGAAATATGTAGTTCGAAAATTAGGTGTTTTTTGTTTTTTGTTTTGTTTTTTAGACACTGTAAAATAAACACAATGGTTAAAAAATAAAGATAGAATTAATTTCATAAAGCTCTAATTAGACGTTCATACTAAAAGTAGTTTCATGTTATTTTAGAATGAAAGTATAGTAAGATTTTATTTTGGATGATTGTTTCTAAATGTTGTTTTTTTTTTTTTTTTGGGTTCAATTTATTTATAATTTAAAGATTTTAAATAAAAAATTAGTGATTTCAATGTAATAACTTTCCAACATAAAAGGGTAAAGTTTCATTTTAAAAAAAAATATGAATTTGACCTGACTTTTAATCTATTATAAACATAAAAAAACAAAAAAGGTTTAGTTACATCTATTATAAATTTCAAAATTTCAAAATAATGTTAGGGTAAAATACCATTTTCGTCCCTGAACTTTACATCTGGTTTCGTTTTCCTCCCTGAACTTTCAAAAAAGATCAAAATCGTCCCTAAACTTTCCAAATCGTTTCGTTTTCATCCTTCCGTCCATTTTTCCGTCTGGTCATTAACGGAGACTGATGTGGCATGCTGACGTGGCTTTTTTTAACAATATTTTAATATATTTTTATTTTATTATAATTTTAAATGCCTAAGTGTCAATCTCTCCTCTCTTCCTTTTCTCTCTCCATTAATTCCCCCCCTCTCTCCTCCTCATTTCTCTCTCTTCTTCTCCATCATCTACTCTAATGAACCCTCTCAGTCAAGAGACTTCAAACTCTTTCATCAAACTTCTTTTCTAGCAAGCTCTTTAATGCCTAAGTGTCAATCTCTCCTAGCAGTTTCGGCCCCCTCCGTGGAGACCTACAACATTCAGAAGCAAAGACGAAAGCAGGGCATTATCGTTTTGGCCTTCGAGTTCTCCATAGACGAACCAATAGGTTGTTGGACCAAACTACCTTCATGGGTAGCTCTAGAACCATCATGCGAACCTTCCTGAACAGAGCGAAACACGCTGAGAACCAACAGAATCGAAAACGCCATTGATGCCTCCATGAACAACCTTCGAAGGAGATAAAATGGTAACTTGCGAACCAGGGGGTTTTAGGCCACGAGGCCTTAATGAAAGAGGCTCAAAACCATCAGACGAAGAGGATAGAACACGTTGTTGCAGCCCATACTCAGACAAAAAAGAATTACCCTAAAAAAACCGCCATTGAAGCGTTAATCTCAGATCTACGGATCTGACCTATTTCCACGTCACTTTCCCTTCGTTCCTCACCAGAAACCATCGACTTGGCTTCCTCTTCCATCATTAATGAATGAAACTTGAAGATATCCCCTCCCTCGGCCAGATCTAAAAATCTCAAAAACTGCCTACATGAAATCTGCCCAGAAAGCTTCGATCTTCCTCACACCAATCTAAAAAACGACCTACAATGATGGTAGATCTTGGTTCGTTTTTCTCGTTTTCCATCTGTTCATTTGAAGTACTACACCCAATATCATTTTATGAAATTGGTTTTGCTCAAGAGGGGAAGAAGATGACCATGGAGGAGAGAGAAAGAGGGAGAGGAGAGATTGACACTTAGACATTTAAAATTATAATAAAATAAAAAATATATTAAAATATTGTTAAAAAAACCACGTCAGCATGCCACATCAGCTTCCGTTAATGTCCAGACGGAAAAATGGACGGAAGGACGAAAACGAAACGATTTGGAAAGTTTAGGGACGATTTTGATCTTTTTTGAAAGTTCAGGGATGAAAACGAAACCAGATGTAAAGTTCAGGGACGAAAATGGTATTTTACCCATAATGTTATTTTGAACTAGCGATTATTTTTTTATAGGAGCTACCGAATATCAAAAACTTATTACATAAAATCCTATTTATTTTGAATGAGTTGGCATTATTTATGGAGAAGAAATAGTCAAATTGAAAGTTTTATTAAGACTAATGTTGCAAGCTTCTGAATTAACATGAGATTTTCGTAAAGTAATTACATGATCCTTTCTGAATAATTAGATTGTCTTTTCGAGCAAACCTTTTATTTGGTAGGTATATCAATGAAGCTACTTCGGTAAATTTATTAGAATACATAATAATGAGATCACTGTTAATAAAGGTTTTATGCTTACTCCAAACGGTGACATTAGTTTTTTTAAAATATTTTTTTATCTTAAAATTATAAAGAGATAATGTTGTAGATGGCCATATTTTATGTATTGTTATCAAAAAATGGCCACATGCTTTTATAAATCACTTTTTGGCCACTTGATGTTAAGTTTTTTTTTTCTTATACCGTTTTTACCTTTGTAGGCAATCACATTTTCTTCCCCCTATTTGTCAGGTACTGTTGACGTGATGGTAAAACATATTTCAGGGGAAAAAAAAAGCTTCTCAAGCAAGCTTTGCCTTTTTCGAAAATTGTGTTGTCTCCTCCTTTTTTTAATTTTTGATATTCAGACTTGAAAAAAAGTTAGATTCTCAAGCAAGCTTTGTCTTTTCTTATCCCTTTTTTCGAAAATTGTTTTCTCTCCTCCTTTTTCTACTTTTTGATATTCAGACTTGACCTCTTAAAAAGTTGTTCACTCTTTTAGCCTCACGAACTTGCACCAATGGTATAATAAATAGTACGCATAATACAGACTATACAGACACAGTTTCATTTTTATGGTCATGATTGTTTTCTTATTTTTTTAAAAGTAAAATCAATATTCATATACTTATAGTACAAATTATACCGACTTTTCCCAAACAGAAACAAACTAATGGATTTATACTAGATTCTTTTAGCCTCACGAACTTGTACCAATGGTATAATAAATAGTACGCATAATACAAACTATACAGACACAATTTTATTTTTATGATCATGATTGTTTTCTTATGTTTTAAAAAGTAAAATCAATATTCACATACGTGTAGTACAAATTGTACCGTTAATACAGTTATACCGTTTATACATACTATACATATTGTACCGTTAATACAGTTATACATACTCATGATTTATGTAACTTTTATATTAATTTTTATGTTTTTCTTTTTTAGTTATTTTTCAGATGCATTTTTTTATATAATATACGTAATATGTCATTTGTTTTGGTACTATATTGAAGAAGAAAAATGGTTCATGTCCTTTGTACAATTATGGTACTTATTGTACGCATTATACTAATTTGTCATAAATTTTATAGTTTTCAAATTCATGAGTTGATAGTTTGAGTCAAATTCGACAGTTGATTTTCAGTTCTTTTTGCAAACCCAACGTCTGACGCAAACAGTATAAGTTGATGAGGCTGCCAAATCCAATCAGTCATAGTACATATCATGTGCGGATTTCGAAACCCTTTTTAGTTCTTTCTCTTGGAATATTGATCACATCCCTCCTCCATATCCCCTCCAACGTAACCCAATTTCAATTTCCCTCTCTTTTTCTAAAGTTTTTTTTTCTTTTTAATTACATTAAATGATGTAAGATACAGCACATACATTTGTATAATTGATACTACGTATACTTTCGGTTATACATAAAGTACAGATTGTACCACTGTCTGATACATTTCGTATATTAAGGTTTGATCAAATTATCAAGTACCTATGTAAAATTTGTTGATTGGGAGGTGTACTGGTCGTGATAATGTGTATACATAGAGTACTAATCGTATCATGCTCTCTATGGTTCATAAATTTTAATTCATGCATAAATGTAAAGACACAAAAATGAACAAATAAACGGTGCCTTGTTTTGAGTCGTCTACTCTCTCTTTTCTCAAAAATTGTACAAAATACTCTGTAATTTGTAAGCAGTAGCCATTAACCCAAATTTGAAAAAAAAGAAAAAAAAAAGAAAGATCACCAGATTTTCATATTTGAAAAAAGGTCAAAAAAACAAGATCTTTAAAAAAACTCATCTTCAATAATGATAATAAAAAAGAAAAACCAAAATCTTAAGAGATTAGAAGCTTCAAATCTATCAGATCTTAGAAATAGAGAGAATGAATCAGAAAAAATTGAGATTAAAAAAAACCAAACTCATTAGATAGATCTAAGTTTTTCCATGGATTAAAAAAAACATATGTTTCTTCAATTTTAGTCACATTTTGCTTTGAATCTTCAAGCCACTTTTCGAAAAAATGGAGAGAGAGAGAGAGAGAGAGAGAGAGAGAGAGAGAGAGAGAGAGAGAGAGAGAGAGTGTGTTATGGTTGAGGTGAAAGAGAGGGAGAAAAAATGAAAAAATAGAGAGAAAATAAAGTGAGAGATTGGAAGCTTCAAATCTACCAGATCTGATAAACAAAGAGAGAATGAATCAGCTATAATTGAGATTTAAAAAAAAAACCATACTTGTTACTTACAGATATGAGAAATCAGAAAAAAAAAAAAAAAAAAAAGAGATTAAAAACTAGATCTATGCTTTTTCATGAATTAAAAAAAACATACCTTTCATCAATTTTAGTCACATTTTGCTTTGAATCTTCAAGCCATTTTTCAGAAAAATGGAAGAGAGAGAGAGCCCCAGTTGTGGTGAAGGAGAGGGAGAAGAAAATGAAAAATGGGAGAGAAAATAAAGAATAATTAAATGTGAGGAGAGAGATTTTTTTGAAAACAAAAATCTGATTTGATAGCATAGAAATTTGTGAGAGGGCTTTTTGGTAAATCAATTGACTCTTGATGGCTATTTATTGTCATTTTCATACATGTGGCTATAAAGTGTTATTTCATTGAAAATTTGGCTAGTTTGTTAGTTAACCCAATTATAAATTAGTGAATAGTAATTTTAAATAAACAATATTTTTTATTAGGAAAAAAAACAAGTGAAGAAAAGTCAAAGATTCAAAAAGAAGGAAAAGAGGAGAAAAGTAAACGGTTCCCTCCTCCTTTGGATGGTTTTATCTTTTCTAGCAACCAAAACTGGCATATTTGATGAAACAAGAAATATATTATTACTAGTCTTAATAATTAGCAAATGTTAGGGTTTTCAAATCCTTCAATTATTGGTTATTAATTTTAGTTAATTTTGCTTACTTTTAAGCATTTATTTTCTCAATTAACAATCTTGAATCTAATATTCTAATTGTTAAATTCAGGTATAAAACTCTTTGATTTCTCTGAATCAAAATTTAGAGCTCTGCTTGGGAAGGAAGAGAGATCCAATACAATATCATCAATGAGGAAGGGAGGCTTCAATACCACCCTCAAGCTCAATGTTCCAACTCAAGAAGATCATTCCATCTCTAATTTTCTGTAATCCTTCTCTTTCTCTCTCTAAGTTTTTGTGGGTAAGTGGAAAATCAGGTTAAATCTGGGATTTTGATTTTGATTTTTTTTTTAGAACGCAGAGTGGCACGTTTAAAGATGGTGATCTGCTCGTAAACAAAGATGGGGTTCGGATTATTTCTCGAAATGAAGTTGAAGCAGTAAGAAAAATCTCATCTTTTACACCAGTGGACGATAATGTTTTTGTAAATTTCATTGTTTTGTTTTTTGGGGTTATTGACTTACTTGTTTTCTTGCTTGAAATTAGATCTTTGTTTCTGTTTTTAACTTGGTGGAAGGCTGTAAATGAAATATTGGATTATGGATCATTATACTCAACCAGATCTACTGCATTCATTTCAGCATTCCTGTTGTATCCGTCGTTAATAACTCCCGGTTAATTGACTGATTGAATTATATAACACATTGGATTGAAAATTCCTTATCTAATTTTTTTTATTCTTGAAGAGCATTGGGAAAAATAAAATAAAAGAAAGAGTGGTTGGTTTTGTTGTCTGCCGAATGAAGTCGTGCCTCTTTGGCTTCTAACTTGTTTTATGTGTTCCAATGTATTCAGCCACCACCAATTAAGCCTGCAGATGATCAATTGAGTTTAGCAGACATAGACATAATTAAAGTCATTGGAAAAGGAAATGGTGGAACTGTGCAACTGGTGCAGCACAAATGGACTGGTCAGTTTTTTGCATTAAAGGTATTTTATAGCTTAAAACATTGTGCTTCTTCCCAGAAATTATCTGCTCACATGCTAGTTTATTCATCCTATTTTCCATATAGACAATATTTGAAACTTGTTCACAATTTCAATTTGAAATCATGGAAGTTATCTGCATGGCTCCTTCAATCATCTAAATCTGAATAGTAGCCTGTAGTCTGTCTTTTCCTGTTAGGGTTCAAGATTTTAACTGTCCTCTCTAACTTATTTGGATTGTTTTAAAAAAGACTCAAGGGCAGTTATATTTCATCAGAATTTAAGAATTAATTTTATAAATTTCTAGCATTTTGATGTCATTTTTTTGTGAGGTCTCCTGATTTCTTTGCAACTATAACATTTGGACTCTATTGAAATTGGAGGATCTAATTAAATTGAATTTCTGGACAGTAATTTATTTTGAAAGGAAAATTCACCATTAAAGAAGAGGATATTCATTTGTTCACAATTCTTTTCCAGTTTCAAATCTACTACACCATCTCAATGTTGAGAGAGAGTTTCTTGGTGAACAATCTGTTGGTGAGCCTTAAGAGAAGCCATCTTTGCGCACAACGCATCTATTGGAGTGTTAAAAAACCACTCCTAGGGGTTTAAATCCCACCCTCCCAAAACCACCTACCCTTTTTAGATTGGAAAAATAATGATAATAATAATTAAAGAGAAGGTGTTTCACATCCCCTTTTGTACTGTATCTCTAAGAAATTTTAGAATCAATAAACAGAGTAACAGTTGTCAGCAATAATTAGCCAAAAAGAATCTTGTTAGTATCTATTCATATCGTATCAAATATTATATCAGCTTCATTTCTCTTTCAGGTAATTCAAATGAAAATTGAGGAGTCTTACCGCAAGCAGATTGCACAAGAATTAAAAATCAACCAAGCAGCTCAGTGCCCTTATGTTGTTATTTGTTATCAGTCTCTCTATGATAATGGCTCTATATATATCATCCTAGAGTACATGGATGGAGGATCTTTAGCAGATTTTTTGAAAAAGGTTAAAAGAGTTGAAGAAAGATATCTGGCTGCCCTCTGTAAGCAGGTAGGTGCAACTGCTTGAATACCGAGATCTTGTTTTTGTATGATAGATTTTTTTAAAATAAGGAGATAACTTTACACCCCATTTTTTCCCTTTTCTTTTCTTCTGCCAAATAGGTGCTGAAGGGATTGTTATATCTTCACCATGAAAGACACATTATTCATAGGGACTTGAAACCTTCTAATTTATTGGTCAATCATAGAGGGGAAGTCAAGATTACTGACTTTGGTGTCAGTGCGATTATGGCAAGCACGTCTGGAGAGGCTAATACTTTTGTGGGCACATACAACTATATGTCTGTGAGTATCAAATCTCAATATATTCACATACGTGTAATTATTTTGGTTGATTGTCTTTCTTTCATCCTTGCTGGTAAGGGTTGCACCTATGTCCTATGTATAAAAACTCATCAGTTTTCGTACATGTCATTTGTAGCCAGAGAGAATTGTTGGAGATAAATATGACAATAAAAGTGACATTTGGAGCTTGGGGCTAATATTACTTGAGTGTGCAACTGGCAAATTCCCTTATTTGCCACCAGGGCAAGATGGAGCATGGGTTAATTTTTATGAGCTTATGGAAGCCATTGTTGAGGGCACACCTCCTTCCGCTCCATCTGATCAATTTACTCCCAACTTCTGCCAGTTCATTTCCGAATGGTAAAGAAAAAAAAAACTTTTTGTAGAATTTGCCAACAAAAAATAAACTATAATTGGGGAATTGTATCTTTAAGCAGGACTTGTCTATTATTTTGAGTTTATTTCAAGTCTTTTGCACTGTGAGGTTTCTAATTCATAGACTGGTGATCATTTATTCATATCAGTTTGCAAAAGAACCCAAAGGATAGACTGTCAGCACGCGAACTTTTGGTATAAAATACTACCTTCCATATGTTGATGATCAAAGTATTTGAGCACCATAGGCAATACAAATCTGAAGTTTTTTACACTGTGTGTGATTTCCAGGAGCATCCTTTCATCAAGATGTATGAAGATATGGATATTGACCTGTCATCTTTCTTCAATGATGCAGGATCTCCACTTGCAACTTTCTAATGTTTACCTGGTATGTTACCAACCTACATATAATTTTAAGCTCTCTCACTATCCTTCCTTTCTGTAATTTTAAGCTCTCTCGCTATCCTTCCTTTCTGTATGTCAAAAGGCCGTATAATTGTTGTGTTTGTTTTGTTGGGAATCAGTTAGGTCAATCCTTTTATTCCTCTGGTGAATCTTTCATTAGGTGTGATGAAGTGGAAATTACAATGATTTCACGTCTACATGCTAAAAGATTTATATTAAGATGTGTTTTCCTTTTAGCCCTTTTTATGATCGAAAAAATACCAAGTTATAATGAGGAGTCAGTCTGAGATTTTCTTCTGTTTTTAGCTCTGGCAATTTTCGATGATCGTATTCTATATGTACATGTTCCTGCGGCTCGGATGAGTATTCTTGTTTATATCACAACTGCTATAAACACTTTCTTGTCCTATTAACAAAACATCCCCTTTTTCTTCGCTCTTCCGGAACCCTGGGGATGTTTTTTATTTGTATTCACGCCTTTTGTGGGAAAATACCTGTCATTACAGTTATATACTGTCAATTATTTCAATTTCTTAAAATAAAACAGGTCTCATTAAAATCTTAATGATATAGAAAGAATTTCATGTGGTTTAATAGACTTTCATTGCATTAGTGTTAATTGTGGAAGCTAGTCATTACTGATGGTTTGATTGATAAAGTTTAGTTGATTTAAAGTTTCTATTTAAGATTCAAATTTCTTCTGCTTTATCAAAACAAATCTTGGAAGAAAATTTAATTCAGTTGCCTAACTACACTTCAGCAATTATTTACTAGTGCTTATACTGGAACTAAATTACAATGCAATATTTGTATTCATACTGAAAACAATTGTTTACTCAGGGGCTTGTGAGGGAGGAATGAAGAGTACTCAGCCATATCATGTTCTTATGAATGCTAGTTGTTTCCTTACAATTTTAGATAGTTTTGATCCTTTGGATGATGATTCGGAACGATACCGAGCTGTTTGTGGCGAAAAGATATTTTAATTAGTGGCTATATCTCCTTTTTAGATTTTGTAATTCAATTGTACTACTTCCCATATAAAATGTGAAGCATTCATATATTTATGTGATAATAGCAAACATCGTATAAAAATTGGAAAGTGTTTTTAATGAATGAAAAACATTTCATTGTTCTGCAAGGCCTACCATTCCTTTTTCTCCCTCTTGAGAATTCTGGAAGTATCCTGATTGTCATCTTTGTCACTTCAAGTTTTTGTATTAAAAGTTATTGATAAAATGGCTATACAAGATATTGATTTATTAATTAGAGCTAAAGAACTTTGATAAATTAGGAAAACCATGAGATTAAAATAAGAGATTTTACTAAACAAAAGCTCCATTTTAAAAGCATTTTTTCTGTGATAACTTAATAAAATTATGTTAAAAGATTATATTTTTAAAGTTATTTTTCCGACTAAAACAATAAACTTGTTAATTGTAACTTAAAGTTCAATAATATTTTTATTTTCATTTTTTAAACTTTTTTTAAAAATAAATTGTGAAAAAATAATATTTGGATATCATGTTGAAATCTGGGCGGCTACAGAATAAAAGAGGAGAATTAAATTTCACAATTGTCTTGTTAGGCTTAAGCAAGAGTTTTATGAATTGATATTTGTAAAAATAGCATAGGTATTGAAATTTTTAAAAAATAACTTTTTTTTCCTTCTTCCTCTGTGAAACTCAACCCACACATACTTTTAAAAAATGTCATTTTTGAAAGTTTTAAAAAAATTTGCTGTTTTTTAAAATATTAATTCATAAAATGTCATCTAGGTTTTTTATTATTATTATTATTAATTCATACTATATCTAAAAGTAGTTTGAAGGGAATTTTTTTTATCATTAATATTATAATAAATATCAATCTAAATATATTTATAAATTTCAACAAATTTTTCATATGTAATTTTAAAAGGGTCAATTACTGAAATGACATATTTATGCACATTAATTATGAAACAATAGAACTTTTTAAAAATTATTAAAATAGCATAATTATAGTTCAATAATTTAATGAATTATAATTCATTAATTTATTGAACTAAAAAAACTAACAAATTCATTGAAAATAATAATGAAAGATAATCAAATAGCTCGATAAATTATTGAATTTAAACTTAAAAAAGCAAAAAAAAAAAAAATACAAATTCATTTAATACCCATGAAAAATAGGTCAATAATTTATTGAAATTATAATTATGCTATTTGAGTAATTTTTTAAAAATTCTAACATTTTAGTAATTAATATGCAGATTTATGCTATTTGAGACAAAATCTAATTTTAAAATCCCTACTATTAAGTAGTGTGAAGGATTATTATTACTAATTCATTATCAATAAAATTAATATAACTATTTTATCTTAACATATGGATAATTTTGATTTTGATTATTTCATTTTCATTCTCTTAATTTCCTTCACAAATATTCCCAAAATCCACTCCGCGTTATTTTATCTTTTCTAAAAAGTTGAATAAAACAAAAATAAAATATAAAAATGACCCCTATACATTCACCTGACCGTGATAAGTTCAAGATATGAAATGACATGGGTTTAAGGATTTTTCATGTAATGATGTTTGTTTGAAACTTTTGGATTGTGGGATTCATGTCATGATGGGTCGTGTCCGCCATGTTGGATTGAGGGTCTTTACAAATACTTGATCCATACATGTCTTTTCCAATATGCTTGTAGTTTGGAGCATCACAAGTAGCAGAAGAGGACAAGTTGTTTGGTTAAGGATTTTTTGTTAAAGCATTGATCAGTAAAAATAAAATATTTAAATAGTATACATTTATTAGAGTGAATGAAATTGGATGATAGTGCAAAGATCGTTTTTTATTTATTTTTATTTTATCCTCTTACTCCTTAAATGACCTTTTCATAGATCAAAAGGATTGAAAATGAGAAGGGCAAATATATACAAAACCAAGATGAAGATCATATCTACAAGACAACTTATTTCTGTCCCCTTGGTCGTATGGAAAGTAGATGTGAACTCATCATTTCAATGAACAAATCTTTTACAAAAAAATTAGGATACAATTTGATTCATATAGTTTGTACAAATATTGTAAGCTAAGCCAGGATACAATAAAGTCATACAAACTGAATTACTGTATCAGAAAATCAAAGGGGACTAAAGGGAACCTAAAAGGTTTTCTTACATCTTGAAAAATTGATAGCTGTAATAATCCTTTTCAGACATGGACCTGGGGATTGCATCAAAGAAAGGTCTCGAATGTCGAGCGTTACGATTTACTTTTACTCCTTTTCAATCTTAAACTTGAAAACATCCACACCATGAAGGCGAATCCCTGTTAGTCCTGAAATATTTTCAAGGATGATCATATCCTGCAAAACCAAGTAGTAACAATGTAAGGCATGACATATAAGATAATTCAACGTATAAATCGCCACTCGAAAATCTTACCTTAGGTTCCCGAGCAGGATTTTGATGGCTATTTCCTCAATGTAACTGCAGCTATCATAACCTTAGCTGCAGCAGTTTTGACAAATAAACTATGCTACAAAGAATTATGCACCTTAAGAAATTAGGAATGGAGTCCACTAACGGTTTCCAGACCACTGAATGAATGAAAAACTAATTTATTTCAAATATAAACTTATGTACAAGAGGTATCATTTTCTGATCAAAAGGCTACATGAAGGATACAGTGTACCCTAGAAGTCACTATGATAGACTATACTAACTTGTAGCTTGAACAAGACTATCTTTACAGTCGAAGTCACGAACTAAATACAGGAGCAAAATTCCAAACATCCAAAGATTTACTTGAAAATAACTTGACAAGAAGTCTCGAAAGAATCTAATAACCTAATTGTGGATTGGTAGCCAATAACTATGCAACCATCCTGTCATTCTTAATGACAGGATTTCCCTTTAGTTTGTAAAAAAGTATTAATAAACAAGACTATACAAGGAAGGCAACTTCAAACCATCATGTTTAAGTCTGAAAGGTCATCCATTGGAATCTCAAGGCCCATGAAGTCTTGATCTTGTAGACCATCCTCATCAATATTTAACCATGAACCCAAATCCTCACCCTGGTCATCAAGATCATCAGGAACACCTAATACATCCATTCCCGGTAATTGAAGATTGGACAAATCTAGGGACTCAGGGTCATCAAGTCCATCCAAGCCAAATCGATCCTTTTCTTTAACACCACCAGTTGAAATATTTGATTTTAAGGCAGAAGATAATGCTGGTTTAGGTTGCTCGGGCATCTTACCAAGAAGGCCATTTACAGAAATTGATAGCTGAGCAGTTTTCTGCTTAGGCTTCGCCTTAGATTTCCTTTCCCCTTTAGTATTGGATAATGCTGGCCTACCAATTTTGGTTCCATTTCTAGAAGATACTTCTCTATTATGCCCTTTACCATCTCTGTCCCTCTCACTCCTCTTTCCTTTTGCACTGCTTGAAATAGAATTCCCAAAGCCTGATGGGGCACCCAAATTACCCACATCATCAAGCAAAAGTTCTCTCTTCTTTACTCTGTTTGACCATATTTCTTCTCTTCCAGGTGGAAGCACATTGCAAGAGTTAATATCATGATTTTCCAAATTCTGACTGAAGGGTGAAGGACTATGCTGCGACCCTGCCAAAGCTGCATAAAAGACGACTTTATAGGTGACTTCTGCTACACCAATTTAATATTCAATACACATGACAATAATAATAAAATACCAAGCAAGAGACAGCATGACACAGAATTCTGCATAATGTATGGCATTGTGAAAAATCCAGTGGAAGATGTCAAAGGAACATAAACAGAACTTCACAAATAACTCCTAGAAGAAATTGAAACACATACCTGAGGCTCTGGCTTCCAGAGACTGGATGGAGGCATATGATTTCTCTGATTCGCCCTCCATAGGATCTGACTGTCTTTCACCATTGGGATTGAAAGACCAGGAAGCATATATCTCTCTAAATGAAGGCTCACTGAAGCAGCTCTTTCCTGTATCCTCAAATTTATGACATCGATTCAATGTTCTCTTAACAAGTGCCAATGCGGCTTGCTTAGCCATTTTGTTACTGGAACTCTTTCCACTAGTGGCATTAGAAACTTTACAAGCCTGTTGAAAAAGAATTTCATAACTCATATTTCCATCCTAAGAAGTTAGTAATAATATACGTCACATTAACATTCAAATTGTAACTCTTTTTGTAATTATGCTCCCTCCACTTTTGCCTCCAATTGGAAGGCTTTCTTGCAATTTTTTGGCCTCTTTTTTGGGCTTTTCCATTCATCAATGAAAAACCGTTGTTTATTATATAAAAAAAATCCTTATTCCCAACCCATAAAAATGAAAGTAAAGGAAAAAAAAAAAGGATAATGTGGTGTTTTTACAATCTTATAAAAATGAGAATGCTAAGAGAGCAACAGAAAAAAAATATCGGTGGCACGCCATGCTTCAGCTAGAACAAAATAACGAAAACAATACGTATTCTTTTGCTCTAACTGTACAATAGATAATCCCAATTAGGGGGAGAAAACAGAATAAGAGTGAAAAGAAAGGTCTGCTTCTGAGATGTTTCCCATTTTCCATCGTCTCTTTAATAGTTATCTCAAATAGAGAATCCCAATTGCTTCTGTACTGAGGAGTCAATGAACCATCTTTCTACCCATTGCAACCTTGCAAACAAAGGTTGAAACTTCCTTTTTCAAACCTTTGGAATAGTGCGGTGTCCCCCAAAAGAAACCTATGAGTGGCTTCCCAAAATAGTCTCAGGATGGTGGTTCGATTGTGTGGCCTCAATTAATTTCTCAGTCATACATTAATGGTAAGCCTAGAGGTAAATTTTATGCCTCAAGAGGCTTGAGACATGGGGACCCTTTATCCCCTTTTCTGTTTATCATCGTTGTTGATTCCCTCAATTGTCTTCTCCTAAGTGCCAAGGAATCTCAGATTATTGAAGGCATTTTGGTTGAAAATCCTTCCGTTCAAGTCTCTCACGTGCAATTTTCCGATGACACTATAATCTTCTCCTTGCAAAACCATAGGAATTTACACATTTTGATAAAAGTCTTGAGGATTTGTGAATATCACCAAAAGAAACAAAGCCTTCTCTCTCAAGTTGCTTTGGAGATTTCCTCTTGAGGAGAATCCCTTGTGGCATAGGATAGGGTGATCACAGCTATCCACAGCAAACAAAATTTAGGGTGGTTCTACAAGATTAAAGCTAGAAACTCCTACCAGAGCCCCTGGAAAAATTTCATGAAGCTGTCAAACCAATTTTCCAAGAACGTTAATTTCAAGTTGGTTGGGGAAAGGTATGAAAATTAAATTCTGGATTGATACTTGGCTGGGAGCGGGAGCAGACCCATTGGCAGTTTCCTTTACTTCTCTATACAACCTTGCAATTGTCAAACATGATATTGTCTCTAGTTATTGGGATCCAGTTTATAGGTCGTGAAATCTATCTTTCAAGAGGAACTTTTTTTTTTTTTTTGATAAGAAACACTTCGTTGATAAATGAAAAGGACACGACACCCCAGGATTATAGAAAATTCCTCCAGTTGAGGGCAATAAGCGAAGGCGTGTAATTACCAAAAAAAAAAAAAAAACCTTATTTCTAGCACCCCAAAGAGAGCTAAATCTAACAATTTGATCCCACAAAAATCAGGAGGAACCTTTCTTACTTGGAGACTCTCCATCTCACTGCTCTACTGAAAATTCTCCAAACCATCAGCCCCCAGCAACTAGACGGTGTGAGAATTAGGAAATGTCATGCTAATAGTGAGAGGGCTTCTCATTTGTTTCTGGAGTGCCCTTTTGCTTATAGTCTTTGGATATCTCTGTTGCGTCAATTTAATGTTCACCCTCTCCTTTGGCGTTCGGAATTTATGGGGGAAAGAAATAACAGTGTATCAAGAAGAGTCTTACTATCCTACACTGTTCATATTTGGGATCAAGTTGTTTGGTTGGCTTCTTTGTGGAGTTCAATTCTAATGCCAAAACCTTTTGTAATTATTCTACCTCTTTGCTTGCTCTCAACTGGTTGAATTTTTTTGCAACTTTAGGGGGCCTTTTGTAACTTCATTTAATCAATGAAATTGTTTCTTATCCAAAAAATATTGTGGCAGAACGTTTCAAGGGCTTTAGTATGGCACATTTGAATACAAAGAGAGGTTTTTGGTTTATTCAACAAAAACTGTACAATTTATAGCTTCTAGATGGAGTATGCTCCATAAGTCTTTTTGTTACTATCTAATTTCTCTTGTTAACTGATTGGGGAGCGACTTTCTTTAACCCTTCTTTTTCTTTTTCTTTTTTTGATATTTCTCAGACACCCATCTAATGACATTAAAGTCACCAGCCATCACCCATTTACTTGTACATAACCCTCCAAGGGCTGCCAACTCAAGCCAGAAACTAGGTCTATCTCTTCTCTTCTGTGATTGGGGCCATACACACCAGTGACCCAAAAAACAGAGAGATCAGGGAGAAGGACCTTAACAGTGAGGGTAAAGCTGCCTACATGAGCTTCAGCGATGGAAAAATCAGTATCCGACCACATTAGGAGAATGCCACCTCGGGGGCGCCTCGAATTATGATAAGAAGAAAAGAACTCTTTGGGATAATGGGGTGAGAGCTATCGTTTGGAATGTTTGGCTTGAGAGAAATCGAAGAATATTTGAGGGTAAATCTAGATCTTGGGAGGAGGTTTGGGAGATTAGTGTTCTTAATGCCTCCTCTTGGAGTGCAATTTGTAAATCTTTTTGTAACTATGATCCCTCGATAATTGCATCCAATTGGATGGCCTTTTTGTAATTGTTTTTGGCCGCTTTTTTGGCTCTTTCATACATCAATGAAAAGCTTTGTTTATTATCAAAAAAAAAGTGAGTGTCTGTGATAGCTTTCGCGCACTAATATCACAAGACAATCGCCTAACCCTACAACATTTAGGGTTGAGAAACTCATAGGTAGGTGACCACACATGGGTTTGAACCCAAGACCTCAAGACTTGAAGAAAGCCCTTTGACCACTAAGCCAATTTTTATGGAAAGACCACTAAGCCAACCCATGGTTAAGGTGAAAAGAAAAATTAGCTTCTAAGATGCTTCCAATTTACCATTCTCTTGTTGGTAGATATCTCAAAACCAATATCCAACTTTCTTAAAAAAAAAAAAAAAACAATATCCAACTTTAAAGGTTCGCTTATACCATAGTTTGCAGTATCCACCGACTCGCTAGAACCTAATGAGCTAAATTATGAATAAAACAGAATAAAATCAAAACATATATACATATGAATAAAAAAGTTACGCCCAGCTAATATCTAATACAGAGGGAACATACCATGTACTTCTCGTAAGCCATTGCGACAAGTTTATCCATGGCAAATCTTTCAAACTCCCTGTAAGGTGAAAAACTACATTCTTAACACCAAAATAAGTAGAAGATATGAGTGGAAAGACAAAGTGCTACAATGTATAAAAACGTTCAAAGAGAAAACTTTACTTTTCTTGAAGTTGTTTGGTTGCCATGGAAGACTCTAGCAGTTTGTGAAGCAAAATTTTCTTTTTCGAAACCTAATTGCAACAAATGAATAATAAGATAACAAGGTCACTCAGAACATAATTTACTCCACTGCATGGGATTTCTTCACAATTAACAGAAAAATGAATAGCAAATATAGGCACCATATAAAATAAAACAACAATTATATAGATGATGAGTACAACAAGAAAAGATGTGATTTTGCACTTTTTAACTGATAGAATCAGGAATACCAGTTCATTGTTCTTCTCCTCCAACATACGGATGTCATTAGTGATCTCTTCCTCCTCTATCTGTAACATCTCGGGCTGAAAATGCACAGACCATATTACAATTTATTCAGAATTTTTCGGGATAAAACATAAAGAATAAAAATAACACAATAGGGGGGACTGAGCCTAAAATTTCTGACAAAAAAACATGGTCTACAACAAATAGAAATAATGGATCATTTATACTGAGAGCCACAAACATTCTTGTCAAGTAGTGATACTTCTCAGAAATTTAGAAATTTGATCACATATATTTTTTTTTTGATAGAATAGAAATTTGATCACATATATGAAAAATATTAATGTTAAAACTAAACATACTGTGGCATGGACCTTGGTTAACTGCTTATAACATAAAATATACAAGTTGCAAATTGAACATGGAAAGCTACTAGTAAATTGTAACATGATTTTACTATTATAAGAAAATTCTCAAGTTGAATGTTAACACTTCTGACTATAAAATTAAACAAGTTAAATTTCTTTTATTTTTGCATATACCCACAACCTCAGATATTTTACTAGAAACCTAAGTAGCCATCAAAAGTCTCCCACTTTCCCTCCACTATTAGATGGTTGTTAAAATGAATGTAAACGTACCACTGATTCTGGGAAAATTCCAATGCTTTGAAGCTCCAAGAGAAGTTTCTCATTTAACTGTATGTCATCATACTGGAACTCAGAATAAGTCATTCCAGACATTAATGCTTGATCTGAGATCAAGCTATTCAGTGAATTTGAGAAGTTTAATTTCATCACTGAGCTTGGAATGCCCTGTCTATCTGTTTCAGGCATATTGTAATCTGATCCTGAACCTCCTCTCACGTTATAATCATCAATAGCAGTATGCCCAGAAAACTGAGAACTAAGTGAAATTTGATGGTTCAATCTATTCGGTTTAAAATTTTCATCAAACTCTGACATTCCATATCTATCAAAATTGGTTTCTTCACTTTCACTGCCAGCAACCTCCTCTGGAATTAATGAGGCTAAAAGTCTCTGGTATAAAGGAGTTACAGTATGATCTCCTGACTCGTGAATTATATGTTCTAAAGGAATTTCTCCTCTTCCTTCATTTTCAATCGGCTTAAAGTTATCATGACTACTATTGTAACCGTCCATGTCTGAAACAGCTTTTGACCCTGATACAGTGGTTTCAAGATCTCCCTGAAAGACGAAACAAACAACCTAGAAAAATTAGGATACTTCTAGTTTATTATAAAAATACATCCATTTCAAAAGTAATAAAGTTACCTTACCATTGCTCAAAGACATGAAAAATTCATAGAAAACAAGAAAGGCTGACTATAAGGCTAAGATCACAAACGACACTACTGCTTGATGATGTCGAAGAAAGAACATTTCAAAAGAAGGTGACATATCCTTGAAAGATCATGCAATCCATTGAAGAGGAAGTTCACCTTATTGTGTTCAGCTTGAGTATCTGAATTAGAAACCAACTGTGTGTGTATTTCTCTCTTTTTAATTATTTTTTTATTCAGAAATACAAAATACTCACAGCTCTTACAGAAAGAGAAAAACCATATTTGCTGGACTGTTGAATTAAAATATAGGGATAGAGTGACAGAAGACAAGGTAACAGGAAAAAGCATGATTTCTTTCGCTGGATTATATATAGAGCCAAGACCTTCCAATGTGCATCAATAACTCTCGATCTATATTCCACATGATAAAAAAATGTTGATGAATCATGATCAAAGTTACACGTACTAATGCAAGATACCTCATCTCTCACAATAACAGTCATTAAAGTTATGAAAGTGAAAAAAGTAAGCCATAAAAGAAATGTTTTTCCATGTTTCACGCCAAAAAGATAGGCTTTATGGCAATCTAGAAACCAACCTTCTTAAATACAGATGCACTAAAAAACAATTACACGTTATCTTTTTAATAGATACCAAATATGAACATTCGAACAAATACAAATGTACAAAAAAGTATTATGTCCGTACGTATAAAAAAGTAGGCCATTACTTTTTTTTTCAAGTATGTGATATCCACTTCAGATATAAAACCAAAGAATGGCTCCATCTGCCTCCAAAATGGGCTGAAAAATGTGCGACCTGTAGTGGCAGTCTGGTTAATATATGCCACAAGGAGAAGCGTACAACATAATATACCATTTGTATAGAACAACAAATGAAGTAAATATGTAAGAACAAACCAGGATTAACGACAGCATTAGCAGCAGCCAATAGCTCTTCGTTTCCAAATTCCGATCCAACTATGAAAAATTAACGAAAATGATCATACAACCTGATAAGAAAGAGAGAGATTTGCACACTAACAAAGAATACCCTTCAAAACTGAAGTACAATTACCAGGAAAATCTGCTCCCACAGTGATTGCTGAATGCTTTTGACGTTTATATGCCTTGCGGTCAGTAAATTTTCTAGTAGGTGGACGACCTGCCTTGCTGAGTGAAGAATTTGAAAAATAATGAGAACTTTAAACCAATTCTGGCTCTTCTAAGCTGTAATGCATTTGAAATACAAGTTATGAAGCTTAAATATGCAAAATATGTAATAACCTTTCGATTTTATCAAATCCAAGTTTGGCACTTCTAAGCTGTTTTGCAGTTCCTACATTATCAATCTTCTCAGTCATTGGCATGTGAGACCTTGTAGCATTAAAAGCACGCCCAGTCCTCCCTTGTCTCCGAACACCATCTCCAATGTCTTCATCAACCAATTTATTTTTCCGAGTTGGAAGAACTAAAGTGGAAACCTTTTGAACACCCTGTTCAGATTTATCATCTAAATCATCAGATTTCCGGGTCTTGTCCCTAGATTTGATCTCCGCAGCCCCAGACTCCTCACTTTCAGACAGGGCAGCTGAAGATAAGGGGTCACCTTTTATTCTCAATTGTTGTGGAGAACTACCAGATACACGTCTGCCAAATCCCAACCCAGTATCATTACCTCCAATGTCTGATGTGCCGTCCAAAGGAGGAGTGTCATCATTACTTGAAACAATAGGAAGATTGGTCCTTCTTGCAACACGGGAAATCTTCTGTGGCCTCTGGCTTGCCCATTGAGAAACTGGAGGAGATGAGGATCGCATCGATGCCATGCGTTTGCGATTGCTCACCCCAACAGCAGCTGTAGGCTTATTTGTGCAATTGGAAAGATCCCAATCATTAGAAGCAACTGCTCTGTGGACAACAGGGGAAAATTTTGGAGCAACGCCAGAACTTGATCGTGGAGCCCGAACATTGGTTTTTGCATTTGAAGTAGGACTAGCTGACATGAAGTCATCACGGCCATTTGACCTAATAATTCACAGATGGAAATGCATAAGGATATAATAAAATTAAAAGAAAACCGAGGCAATGGGGATTCTCAAATTTGTATTAATGTTCTGCAAAGAGTAATGTAACAACTAAGATCCAAGAATTAAAAGGAAGGAAAATTCATTTTTGATAAAAAGATGAACTTCATTGATTAAAAGAAAAAAGGAAGGAAAATTCATAGAAACTCTAAAAATGAAGCATTCATAGAACCATGCAGTGAAGTGGCTTCTTTTTTTTTTTAAAGAAAAAAATGAAAGTATTTGAGGATTTGCAGTAAGGAAGAGATATACTTGTTAACACCCCGAAGGTTCACTCTGTCTTTGTCCGAGCCAATAGAGTTCTCTCTCCTGTCACTGACAAGGGAATTGCTGTCCAAATCAGATCTAGACATGGATGAACGAAATCCCAAGCCCGTTTGTTGGGTAACACCATCAGATTTTCCAACTCCAGAAGGTCCATTAGAAACTCCTGGCCTATATAATGCACACGTTATTATCACCCTTCAAAGAGAAATTCTAGCAGTACATACAGACTTCTATCATTTTTTTTAGAACCATGGTAATGGTATGAAGAAAAATATATATGACAAGTATTTGCGTACTAAATCCAACATTGTCTATATCAAAAACACCATCCAATATTCCTTTCATTAAAACGTAAATGTATCACAAACTATAACTAGTCACCAATGAGCAAAACTCTAGAAGCGATCATTAAAAAGATGTAACAAGTATACAGTTAACTTATAAGAAAATTGTTACAAAACTTCAAGATGTCATACCTAAACCCATGGCTATCTTTATTTAAACGTGATCGGCCATCAGAAACAGGTCTATGCTGCATTTGCTGCTTAACTTCATCATAGCCATCGACAGGTTTGGTCGACTGATTACTTGTAGAAACATCTGGCTTTATTCCAGATCGTTTTTTCTTCATTTTGGACTTCTCCCAACCATCAACACCACTTGATAAACTTCGATCCTCACCTGGAACTGCACCACCATTTGCAAGCCTTAGTGTGTCTCTCTCCCTGTCTACACCTCCGGATGGTCTCAAAGGAGCATTACCACGAACATCCATCTGTAGAAATTAGAATCCATGTCATTCTTCAAGGAACACAACAAAAGCTGGATTCCACATAAATCACAGCTGCAAACTGCAACCATCTCATAATATTGTGTAGAGACAAGCTCTTAACATCCAGAGACAATGACAAGTGAACAAAAAGGAAAAACTGTTGATGCCAGAATTTTGTTAAAGTAACAAAAGAAAAGAAAAAAAGAAGTTTATGTGAAAAACATCCGATTGAAATAGTAAAATAAAAGTGGGTGAGCAAAAAAAGAATGCAAGCACGCCTACATAGAACTCATAAAATCGTCTAGTGCCACGTGGTTACTTCTAGAAAGAAATGCAGAATCAATAATAATAATAAGTAATAAAGTCTGATGAATCCAAATCTCATTGAATATGAAAAGAAACTTGTAAATAAGAGAGACTTCATATGACATCAAATTAAAGCAAGAAATACAATATCGATGAGACTTGGAAAATGTAAAATGGCAGTGAGAGAAAAGACAAGACAATCAAGTACAACAATTAAGAAACGAACATTGTGAGTTGACCACATAATACGTACATTTTTTTAAATATATTAAACTTACATATAACTAAGATAGGGTCGTAATATCAAATCAGGAGCCATAAAAGCACATAAAGATAAAAAAAAGGTGTTAGGTACAAACCCCCCTTGCATCCACCAAGGAAGTTCTTGTGCGTTTATTCGGCATAGCATTTTTTATCCGTTCTTCAGATTTCTGCAACTCGTGTTCAAAAACACCAGTGACTGCATGACTCTGATTTCCAAACTTACCTACATGCCCCTTAGCTGACCGCTCACTAGATAAAATGAAATTGGATCGCTCATTATTATAACTTTCTAAACGGGACCTCTTCTTTGATGGTATGCTTGGGAAAAACTTGTTAAATACAGATAAGGCTTCATTGAAAAGTTTTAAACGTTCCCTGTTCCCAAAAAAATCAAAAGATCTTGTGATGAACTTTTAAAAAATTCTGTCCAAAATATGAAGTTTACAAAGAAATACCTGGCCTTGATAGAGCAGTCACGTAGACTAGTCTTCATACGCTTGATTTCTTCTGGCATCAGAGATGATAACTTACTTTTTGAAGAACTGGATGGAGAATCATCTGGTGACATGCAAAGAGCAAGATTTAACTGTCTGCTAAAGTCCCCCTGACGGTTAGACTTTTCATCTGCCGCAACCAACTTTCGACCAAAATGCAAACATTGCAGAAAATTTAACACGTCCCCTTGTGTAATAGAAGAAGCACTTCTTGACATATTTGGAAGAGTAGATAGATTTGGATTCTCCACACTCTCACGAAAGCTACCTGATCTGTCCAGTGGAGCAGCCATGTGGGCTCCACGCTGCCCGCTAGAATGTAATGGTCTATCTGGGCTACCTGAAGTGAATTCAAACTTGCTAGACATCACCATCTGGTCAGAATCCAAACATCATCCACATCACAGCTCAAGAAAGCAAAGTGGCACTTAGCAAGGATGATGGGACTCATACTTTAAAACAAAGAGATGGTTTACCTATCAAAGATAATCAAAAGAAGTAATAAGAAGGGGAAGATTTTAGTCATAACAGAAAGTTGACTCTTTTGAGATATTATTTGGTAATCTATTTAAAAAATAATGATAATACTATCAAGCTGTCTTTCATCTGCCAAAAAAAAATCCCATGAGCAGCAGGAAACATTTCAATAAAAGCAAAAGAAATGGGGTCCAAATCAGTGTTTTACAAGGTGCGCGCTAAGACATGTCTTGGGTTTTTTTTTTTTTTTTTTAATTTTTAATGCTTTTCTATCTTTTTTAACAAATAAGAAGGAAACCTATTTTTTAAAACAATCTAGTGGAAAAGCCCTCATTTCTTTTTCTTTTTCTTTTTTTGAAATAAAAAGCCCTCATTTCTTTAATTATTAAATTTTCCACAAAAAAATTATTCTTATTTTTTTTCCTATAGTGTGCTTCAAAAAACCCTCAATTTCTCATCCACTCTCAAATTTCATGATCATATATCGTGTTTTTTTTTTCTTGCACTCAAGCACAACCATTGCACTTTAGTGTGCTACGCACTTTAAAAAACACGACACAAACATGAAATTTGAGAGTGGATGAGAAATCTAAAACAATTGAATAAAATGATTTGAAAAGGTATACCCCCATATATCCCCATCTGTATAAAAACAATTAATTGAATCCTCTTTACAATTATAACTATGAACTCTTCAGTGTATCTGAAATTGAAAAACGGTAGAAGCCCATAAAGATGTATGGAAGTGGATTGAAGTAAAATATTCTTCATTCTTGTATACTAACTTCTTAACTTAGAGAGGTATGAATTTATCTATACATTATGGAGTGTGTATACTTCTTCACTAGGACTCCATATTGAATCCCAAAACAAAGTTAATTAGTATACGAAAATCAAGAAAATAATAATCTCTTTAAATTTCTTCTATTGGTCCACTTAGTAGATAACTTATGTCTAGAATCAGAAATATTTTCCCAGTCCAAGGCACTCTTGTACTCTCACTTCACATTGGGCAAGGTAACTGTTTACCTTCACAAACCTGGATCAGTGAAGTTTTCTATACCCACTCCACACATCTACTGGCATGATTTTCTATGTTAAATAGCTATTATTTATTTTTTAGAATTGATCGCAACAACCTATTCCCCCAGTATTTCTAGTTCAACGTTTTCTTGCATTATGGTTGACGCATACTTAACCCAAAATTCCCCCTTCCCTTTCTGTCCCTGATGTGATGCATCCTTTGCATTAAATTGTGAATCTATTGTTTAAAAAGTGAAGTCACCCGGAAGATGAAATTGCATATAAAAAGGATGCAAAGTGTGATCATATTACAAAAGTATATAAGATGAAAACATGTTTGTCCCATATATCAGGTGGTCTTTAGAATCCAAATCACATTTATGATTCCCACTCTACAAATGTGCATATACCTTTCATGTCATATATTGATGATTATGAATAACCTCACAGACACTGCTCTATGAGAATCCTAAAAGTGAAAATGTACTATATACATACAAGGTTGCAACTAAATTATCTTAGTATTTAAATGGCTGTACCAGCCATAACAGGAACTAAAATTCCTGAAAAAAAAACAAATCAATGAGAATCCCAGATCAAAACCAGAGAAGATGGATTTAATAGGTTAATGTACTACTTTACAAAGAAAGAAAAAAAAGTAACCAATTCATTGGTATTCCATAGTACATAAGCCTAAAAAGGCATGAATTTAAACAACTAATGCATGTCAATATATATATATAGTAGCCCATTTCATTAATACCATGATAATAGGGTTCATTAATGATCCACATTACTTGAAAAGGGAAAGATCCATCTGAATTCACAAATTAGAACACGATCGAACTAACATCTCCGTCCAAAAAAATAAATAAATAAAATCTTCCAAGTATTACTATCTTTTTTTTATAATAAACAGAAGCTATTTCATTGATGTATGCAAAGCCCAAAAAAGAGAGGCTAAGAGGAGATTACAAAAAGGCCCTCCAATTTAAAACTATCGTAGTCGGGTCGTAATTACAAAAATATTTAGAATTTGCACTCCAATTGGAGGCATTAAGAACACAAAACTCCCAAATATCCTCCCAATTTGCACTCCATCCAAGTATTACTATCTTCATTTTTAGAAGTTTCATCATATAACATTTCCCTCTAAATCTACAACTACAACTTCCACAAACTAGTTCTTGGCGTTTCTATTCTAAATTAGAGTAAAATAACCAACTCAGAAACCCATTTAAATGAAAATGGATTACAAGCTCGAACCTCAAAAAAGATTCAAAGAATGATTCCCTACTGCTTCGTTGACCTTACCTCAATTACACTTCAAACAACAATAATCCAACCAAAAATTAACATAAAAACGCAAATAAGAAATAATGAACCCTAAAAAAGCTAAATTCTCGAGGAATGATTGAAAAAACCTCTAATCAAACTTCAAACAACAACGAATACTTATAAATCACTAAAATAAACACAAATTCAATTGAAAGAAGAATTTTAAAAAAAAAATCAAATAAGTAAAAAAACAAAATAAATCTACCTCAAACTTTCAATTTCAGAATTCATAGTTGATAATCACGCTAAACTCAAGCAACTGCGATCCAGAAAAACTATTTAAGGGTTTGGGAAATTTTTCCTGGAGAATGGGAAAATCGAGAAAATACGAAAAGGGAAAAATAAAAAAAGATTAATTTTTATTTACGAGTTGAAAGCTCGAGATTGAAGGTTGAAGAGAAGCCATGGAGGAGGAAAGCTCATTGCTTTGATCGGCAATGAAATTGTCAGGGCTAAATTACGAGAATGCCCATGTTACTATATGCCAAATATATGGAAACCAAGCCTAGGAATCAAGAGTATTTTGGGAAGATAATTGTTGAACCGGTTTGAACCAGCTTTACAAATTAAATTGAATTGAACCGGGTGTAGTTAAATTCTCTACAATGTTAGAATGAGAGCCGTTATTAGGGTTTCTTTCTCAATAATCTCCAATATCATATAATCAAAAGAAGGAAGATTAGGATGATTGTTTTATGATAATTATAAAGAGATATTTTGAAGAAAAAAAAATTACACTTACTTTACTTTAATCATGTTATTTGTTATTGTGTTATTTTATCAATTTAGTAATATTAATAAAATTATTACATGCATCTCTTGTAATATAAGATTACATAGAAGTAGACATTCTCTTTTATAGGTGTTTATATATCATAATATAATAAATAACAAAATTGATTTGGTATCAAACGTGTTACATAAATTTCATAAGCTTTTAAAAAAAACATGCAAATTAATTTATCACATACCATATGTTTTTTCATAACACATACCATCTTAAAAGGGTAGATTAATGATATATACATGTAGTCTTTTTAAATTTTAGATTTAGGAGTTTGTTTGAACCATAGGAGAGATGTGTTTTAGTGGTTTGACTTCATTACCTCAAACCATATTTGTTTAGTGAGTTTCAATTCTATAATTATTACCCTATGTCTCACATTTATGAATGCATTTTTCTTCTTCTTCTTTGCTATATTCCCTATTTGCACTTTAGGGTCACATCAAAAAAAATTTAATTATCATTTAAAATACTGATAAATGGTAAACAATATAATAATCATAACAAAATATATAATTTTAGTAGGATTAATTTCAATAATAGTCATTTTTTATTTATTTTTTCAAAGGGTAAATTGGAGATAACACCTTTGGGGTTCAGTCAAGTTGATGAACAACACCTATAGTTTAAAAATGACAAATCACACCATATAGTTTCAAATTATGTCAAGAATATCACTCTCCTCCAACGTTGTAAACTTTATTTCATTCATAACTTATTCGTTTGAACTTCGATTTGTATGATTCAAAATATTTTGGAATCCTCATTTTGGGCTCTACGTTATGGTCACTTGAAAACTTTTAAATCCTCAATAAAAAAATAGGTCAATGGCTTCAACATACTTAATATTTTGATGATAATAAATTCTTTTATTTATTGATGATTTTGAAGTTTTTCAGTCACCGTAACGTAGAGCTAGAGATGAGGATTTCAAAACATGTTGAATAATTCAAATCAGAGTTCAAACGAAGAAATTATAGCTAAAATAAAATTTATAACGTTAGAGAAAATATCTTATTGACATAATTTAAAACTATAAGGGTGTAATTTGCTATTTTTAAACTATAAGACTCTTCATGAATTTGACGAAACCACATAGGTATTTGCAATTTACTATTTTTCAAACAGTGAGTGAGATGAAATCTTCTTTGTATTCCATTTTCAAGACAATGTTCATCTTTTTTTTTTTATTCGTTCATTTTGTATTTTTTAACTCCTCATAAAATCTTCTTTTATTTCTGACCATTCTTTGATTATTTTTTTCTACGTTTATTTTCTTTTTGTTCATAATAGTTTTTTTCTTGCATTTCTTAATATTGAATTTTGAAGCTTTATATCAAAAAGTTTAAAACGATTTATACGAAAATATTTAATATTATATACAAAATCTTTAATTTCAAAAGATTTAAAATAATATATATATGAAACCTTTTTAATTTCAAACGGTTTATATCAAAAGGTTTAAAACGATTTTATGTTATTCTTGATTTTAAACGCTTTATATCAAAAGGGGAAAATAGTGTTAAAGTCCTCTTTGAGGTTCTCATGTACGACAACATTGGCGATGAGATGTTTTTGGAAAGAAAGAAATCTGATGTCTCCTTGATTTTTGTTGGGATTATTTTTTAGGGAAATTTCATTAGGTAGCAAATTTTGATGTAATATTTGTAAAAATATCAAATCTAAAAAATATTTGTAAATATGACAGTTTTTACTATGTTAATCAAGTGATTAATGTATGTATGAATGATAAACTTAATGTAAAAATATGTAATTTAATGTTTATCACTGATTCACCCGATAAAAAATGTTATATATTTACAAAGAACTGATATTTTTGTAAATATTGCTTAAAAATTGCTAAATTTACAAATGCCCCTATTTTTTATTGTGTTTTTTTTGTAAACATTGAGGGGTATTTTAAGATTAACCCACTATTCCACTATTATTTACCTATTTTTGGTTTGCTTCTAATAAAGTGGGTAGAACCTTAATTTTACCCTTTTTGGGCTATTGTTGTTTATAACCACCCATTTTAGACATCAAATTAAACATAATTCACATTTTAATTATTGATAAGGTAAACAATAGAAAATTATAATAAGTTTTAAGCTGTATTCGTTTGAAAACAATTATATAAAATGTTAAAATTAGACAATTAAATTATACTGAAAAGTTGCACAAACATCATAAATAACATAATTATGCTAGAAAATAGAAAATGGTACAAACATCTTAAATTCAACATACATTTTTTTAATAAAAAGAAATATCAAAAGTTCATCACACCTCCAATATATCACATATTTTCATATTCAATAGACACATTAATCTAAGATTCTCAATAATTAGATACTATGAAATAAGATTATAAATAACACCTTATATTACTTATAAACAAATGGGCACTACATACAAATTAGGTTTTTTTTTTTTTTAATGAAGACAATTAGACACCAAAAATTTGTGAAAATTTAAAATGGCACTCAATTTAGACACCAAAAGCTAGTCACTCATTTCCTCATCCAAGCTTTAGGGAGGATGTTTATGAAGTGACATAATTTCAATCATTAAGGGGGGGAAAAGCAAAAAAAAGGACCAAAACTGCCACAAGAGAAGGCAAGTTTTATCAGCCAACCTGGGTAGCTAAGACCATAGAAACTCACAAACTCACACTCCTAGGATCTACTTGGAAAAAGACTCAATACAATCACTCACATTTGGAGAGGGAACTCTTGAGCTCCTAAATTCAAAAACTGTACACAAATTCAGCAAAATATTTGGAAGTGGAATTCCTTGCACAGACCCCATGCAGTGCAGCCAGCCACGACCCAGCCGAAAAATAAGCAGGTGTACTAGGACACCATCTACATTTCATTGTGACAAACCATCCCCTGATGATGCAAGTAAGGCTGTTTTCATGTCTTCTGTTGAGAAATTGGCAGAATAGTTCATTGCAGAGTCACCTATACAAGATAACCAACCATGTTGGCAGAAGCTCAATATGGTACAACTAAAGTAACAGTCGAAATAGATATTATAGTTCATTTGAATCTCTTACTGTGAGAAGATTCAACAGAAGAAGACAGCATCGGGGAGCTGCTTGTCTTCATATCTGAAATGTGATGAGTCAAGAATGTCAGCAAAATCATGGTATATGTTCTACCACTCGAATCATCATCATTGAATACAACATGAACATATACAGACTTGCGCGCCCACACATATATTCTAAAATCAGAGTCACCCTTCAGAAGATTGGATAATTAGAGTAGTGTTTTTTTATAAGCAACAAACTCGTGAAAAAAGGAGAAGCAAAAATAAACAGTTTTTTTTAATATTCTTCATGTTGGGTCCAGGTGATGAAAATATTTCCATAAAAAGGCGTAAAAGAATTTAGGATTTGCTTTGCAGAAAGTGGAAGAAAGTGTCAGATTAAGAAACAATTACAAATAAAAGATGTAAAGCCATGGTGAATAAAGTAAAAGTAATCTCAGTCAAGAAAGAAGGATTAAACCCAGTCGTTATTACCATCAAAAGTCATAATTGTTCAATTTTATTGAAATCCAAATATAACTCAGGAAAATGAAAGTTAACTTATTTCCTATGTATGCCATTGATGTCATATCAACAAGTTTCTCACTTCTCTCAACGATCCTAATATTCCACAGCAGTCTAGAGGCATTTTTCTTTTCCTTTGTAACAGATTATTATTCTAATAAAAAAAACAATAATTACTATCACAATAATTCAAGGGTGCGTTTGGTTCGCTGGTTAGGGTCGTTAAGCAGAGGGTCGTTAACACTGTGTTTGGATTGTGCAAAACACTAGGTTTGTAAGTCTAAGTTAGTGTCAAATATGCTGAAATTGTGAAAATGAACGGGTTTGTTCAGTTTGAGACAAATGTTAGTTAGACTTATGTAACCCCTAACTCCTTACCTTAACCTGCGAACCAAACACACCCTTCCTCACAAACCAAACCAAGCCAATCTCAAGCAGTAAACTTAGCACTACTGACTTCTGACTTCCCAATGTTTTTTCTTATTACAGACTGCACAAAAACGCAAGTAGCATTATTGATTAGTATAAAAACATTAAAGCTCTGCCTTGTTGAAAACGAGTGATGATTGGTAAAATAAATCTATGAGAAAGACCACAATTCATATTTAACAACAAAAGCCCAACATCATAAATTCTTTCATCATAAAGCAGAGATTGTTTGTCGGGGAAGGGGGAGCCAAGTTTCACCAGAAATGAAATTAGAGAAGAATGAAATCTCCTACCAAATGAATGGTGTAGCCCTTTGACAGCATCAAAATTTTTGTATGTATAACCAACGAAATTTAGATCCTTGGGAGTCAACAGCATCTGGTAAAAGTCGGTGAAGAGATTCAGATGCCAAACCAGTTTTATGATTTAATAAAATCAAGAAAGTAACAAAATAAAATGATTGAAAATTGCATTTAGATGGGGTGGTGAGATTTGAAGAATTATTAAACTGAACATTGGCTTTTTGTTATGAGAGTTGAGTAGAAAGATACTGTCATTTAACCGGGTTATATTATACTCAAGAAATTAAAATAAAAAATAAAAAAATTGCATTACCTTCCTTATTGGTCCAGATCCACTTCTAGTTGGTGGTGGATCCACCTATGGAACAATTAGCACCCATGTCAGGATCTAGGAAGCTTGATTAGCCGCAGAAAGACAATAAACAGATATCCAAAATTCTCTGTGATTGCTCTATTTTTCTCGTTCTTATCACTTAAATGAATGAATAAGCCAAAACACATTCATTTATAAGCTGTCTCGAATGAAAACTTACTCAGTTATTATATTATAGTGAAACTTGATTATACTTGAAAATGGCTACTTGTAACCTCAAAATTGGAAGATCTATCATAATATATAATAGGAAAAGAAAGGTGAGCATGTTAGCTTTCATTTACAAGAGTCCCTGACTGAACTCATGTGAGGTTATTAATTGCACATGTTCTTTTAAATGTAGATATGACGCCAAATCAATAACCTCTTGTTTGATTCCAAGAAGGCTTCTCACCACTATGCCCAACCCTCACAGTAATATTCATACAACTAAAAGCCAGTCACCAACAAACAATAGTTCGTTCATATCTGAAGATTTAAGTCAGATACAAAAGATTATCTATAAGACCTTACCTCATCAAATGGCATAAAATTCTGAGTATCAAGCTCCCCATTGACCTCAGGCTTAAATGCTGCCTCCATTTCATAGAGTTTGTCCCAATCAATATCTTTAAACCAAGAATGAGCCTAATAGATTTGTTTGTCAATATAATTCAATAGAAATAGAAGAATAGCATATGTCTGATTTGAGGATTTAACTGACCTTGATTTGGTCTGCTCCTCCAGTACCAAGTCTATGCTCAACATCACAAAGCAGCCTACAGATCAGATCTCTTGCTTCGGGTGATAATCTTGTCTCCTCAGGAAATGTCAAGTGATTTTTCCAACGGACAATCTGATAATAAAAAAATCCAACTTCAAGTATTATTTTAAAATACAGAAGATAGAACATGTAAAGAATACATCTTGTTGAAAATGACTACAAACTCATTTAAGAACAATGGTAACACAGGAGTCGCCATAAAGTTACTTTAACTGTTCACTCCTTTATGACAAGCCTTCAATGCTTAATCATCCAACATATACCAAGTGGCAGTGGAGACTTAATATGTCCTACGTTCAATTTTTATCATCAAATGTAATCCTTTTCTAATTATGGCAGTGAGATTAATTTATAGACTAGTGGATATTCCTCCACCTCCACCTTCAACTGCAATTTGCTTTTTAAAATATCAATCAAGGAACTGAAAGCACGTTGCATCGTTTCTCCACCTCAATTGTGAATTTTAGAGAACAATATGGATTCATCACAAGGATTTTCTTTTCCAAAAAAGAAGAAAAAAACAAAGAAAGAATGGTAAAACAAAGGAATATATGCAAACAAAATTTACAATATAACAAATTGTTCAAATGACTGGTAATCATATTAACTGAAAGAAGGAGAAAGTCGGGGTACTTGGGGACAGCGTAAAATATTCTCTTTTAACCAAAATCAAAATATAATTTTAGTAAAAAAAGATAGTTACAAAGGTAGAAAAGGATAAGGAACTCTCCCAGGAGAAATAAATTACAGAAAGTTCCCCAATCTATAATCCAAAGGCAAAAGAAATACTAAAATCAAAGGACATCACATAATTAAATAAACAATAAGTATTTGACTTTTTTCCAAACATCTTGAACATTTTCATATTTTGAATATTCTAGTTTGTCTTTAAAAGTTCTCTTGTTTTTCCCAACTAAAAGACCAAACATAAAGTTGAAAATGCTTAATAATGAATTACGTGTTCCTTTTTTCTAGCCTTACCCTAAAAAATATTGGACTGGAAGAAAATGCGGAAATTTCCACGTGTAAATTTTTTTAGAAAAATTTGTCACTATAGTTTATAAGAAAGATCACAAAAAAAAGATGGTCTGTTGACTCATCAAACCTATGATAAAGAATATATCAACATAATGAAAGAGGACAAAACGATTCTTTCCTTGGTGATAAAATTGCAAGTATTCAACTTTTCTGAAAAACAAAAACGCAAGAAAAATATGAACTTTCAATTCAATCTCCATAAAACACAGAAAGTTCAAAATGCAAGATGAAAAATCAGACATAAGAAATAAAAAAAGGAATTCAATGAGAAAGAACCATTGAAAAATATTATGAACAATGCTTAATAAGCAATATTATGGATAACGTGTCATAAGAAGGGATAGCATAAAATGTAATGAGCTATAAGAGCATCAAGAGACGAGAAAAAGAACAGCACAAATTGAGTTAATAGTAATACTAATGCTGTGAGTTCTACTCAATTTTTGTTCAGATTAAATGACATAACAAGCATGGAAAGAAAAATAATTAGTCCAATCCCTGTGGGAGGTTTTTTCTTTAATGAGAAAGGATAAAACATTCATTGATGAGAGATCAATACAAAATATACATGCAAAGCAAAGAAACATCCAGGGCTCACAAAAAGCCGCTCCAATTGGAGTTAATAAAAAAATGTGTAGTCAGTCACTACTAGGTGGTGCTAGCTGCCTATATATTCCACACATGGTTTTTCTATTAAAGCCATAGAGAAAAAGGAGCTGCTAAGGTCCTGGAAAAGAAACATGGGAGTGAACTATGATATGCTACTCACATGGCAGTCAACAATGATATTCTACCGAGATTGTCACGCCATTCAAAACAGAAATCAACAAAGAAAAAAAAGTCATACATCCTGCATTTCATGTGTAAAAAAATCACTAAATATTATTTTAGATTGACCTTTCTGCATGCTGTTACTGGATCATCTGAATAAAATGGGGGATAACCAACAAGCATTTCGTACATTATTGCACCAAGGGACCACCTGCAACCAGGATATGTATAAGAATCTGTCCTCATGATGGGCATTGAATCAAAAACAATTTGTTCTTAGGATGAAATGAAAGCAATACATTAAGGGGAAAATGAAGCCAAACAATCCTGGTAAGAGAATAATACAAGAATCGTTATTGAGAACTCCCAAATCAAGAACAACTATATTCAACTGTAGAAATTGAGAAGAATTTGATTATTGAAATCCATAAGCACAATCTCCATTATCCAACCATTATAACTATATAATACCACAAAGGCAGTTTTCTCAAATTAATTAACAAATTAAATAATAAAAACCCACAAAGACAAGGAGAAAAGTAATTAACCCTTTATTCGCACATCTTTGGCATTTCCATCTAACATCTCTCCTGGATATAATAGGAAATCACTAATATATATGACAACTATTGCAAATTGTTCAACTGCTTAAAGGTAAATATAGATTGTGAACGAAGTGCCCATGAGCTATTATGCATAGGTGTACAACCCAGCACTGAGTTTACTTTTCAAGTCAGTGGATAACAAACATAAATGACCTTTAAAAAAAATCCCATTCTGGTATTCAAACAGCTGGGAGAAACTCATTTTTCTCATTCTTTAAGAGTTAAATCACCCCTTCACCCCCACAGAAAACAAAAAAGAATTTGTTGGAAAAATTCATACAGTCAAATGTCATTAATTTACCAGTCACATTCCATGCCGTATCCTTTTTTCAGTAACACTTCTGGAGCTATGTAATCTGGAGTGCCCACCGTGGAATATGCCTGGCATTAAAAACAAAAATCCAGAATTGTAAAGCAATAACAAAGAGCCATGAAATCTTAACCTGAAGATGATTAAAAAAGAGTATTTAGATTGAACACCTATTTTTATTCGTGTCTGTAATAATTTATAACCTTATATATTGGAATCAAAGTGCCAAACGATTTCAAAAATTAACCAAGGAAGAGGTAGTTTTTTCAAGTAAAATTATTATGAAGCCTGTAGGACTCTATATCTTAGGTTCTCCAAAGTCAGAAGAATTGTTGATGCTTGTTGATTGAAAATTAGTCTACGTTACTGAAATGAATGCGAACAATGCTGAAGGTGAATGGAACTCCACGTTTCTAGAACATGAAGAAAGTTTTCTTGTACCAGTTTCCTTCTGTTAATCTGCCAATGCTGAAGTTGTTCAAGGGGGCTCTTCCAGCGCCTCCCGCTACTAGTACCAGGGAGGCAACCCTCGACATCCACTGTATCATGCAAGTTATCATCATCAAGGATTTCGTTTTCATTAATAGAAGACAGATGTGAGCAGTCGAGAGGCTTGCAGAGACCAAAATCAGAGAGCTTCATATGACCTTTTTTGTCCAGCAGAAGGTTATCAGGTTTTATATCTCTGAAGAATGATACATACAGACATGCATAAAGAAAATCATATAACTGTGTGAAAATATGTGTGTAAGAAGAAACATATAATGAACCTGAATATATGCTTGATGCAATCTAGTTTGTCTATAAAATAGCCACCGACATAATAAACCAACCTATGTATGTAGTTATGTTTATGAATAGACTCTATAGCCAGAACACTTTGGGCGATGTAAAATCTAGCAACACTTTCAGTCAAGGTTTCTTCTCTTATCAGTAGAGTCATCATGTCACCTCCTGGAAGATACTCCATAATCAGATACAGGTATTCAGCATCTTGAAAGGAATAATAAAGTTTCACAATGCAATGACTGATAACTTCTGCAAGTAAATTCCTTTCAGCTTTGACATGTTCAACCTACATTATAAAGAACCAACAAGTGAGAGATGATAAACCAGCATGTTATCATGGCATAGACGATAGTACATCGCTCTCAATCAAGCATGCAGCTAAACAACTATTTCACAATATTGCAAATATCCAAGCTTTTCAAAATTAGGTGAAAGGATCTATCCTTCTCTAAAATTTAAGAAATGTGCTCTAAAAAGTTACACAAAGAAATGGCTGGGATATCAAAGATTATGACTGAGCAATGAGATGGAAGTTTGAAGAAAATAAGTTTCAATCCTTTTTTTCCCTTTACTTTTTTACAGTTTCCCTTGCAGTACCTATCAAATGCATGCCAAGGTTTTTAAGCATTCACATGAAGAGATTCTGGGTCAGATTGTGAGACCACTATAAAAATGAACATGGACGCCAAGAGTGCAGCCCATCCGATGGATGAGCTGTTTCATCCAGGAAGGACATAGCTCATGAAACATAATCAAGAAGCTTTTGCAAGAAAATGCAGGAAAATATTCTGCTTCATCTAACTGATGTTTGTGCGAGATTCAGTGTGAGAAGATCGTCTATAAAACACATGGAATAGAAAATTTGTAAAGAGTATATTTGATGAAAGTTTAAACATTAAGAAGTTGAAATTACTATATACAAGTCAGAAGACGTCCACAATATAGCTAGATTTTTAGCCCCTACTTGGTGTATACTTTGTTTAGATATTTTTGTAACTACAACTCTTTTCTAAGTATAGATAACTCAGTTTCTTATCTAAAAAGATATAGTATACACACACAGATCTTACCTGCCCTCTGCTGAGCATTTCTGATTTCTTCAATTTTTTCATGGCATATATGTTGCCAGTTTTCTTCTCCCGGCAAAGCCTGACCTGTAAGATAATGTTCAATATGCATTAGACTATATTTTCTCCAAAAAAAATATATAGCAAACTAGAGTGGAAAGATCAGATACTTAGAACATTATAATATGTGTGATTCAAAATCACTGTCTATCACAAACAACCTGTGGGCAAATTTTATCTGTATAGTCTTAGTCCATATATAAATCATTTTATATTTTAGTTAAATGCAAAATACACCCCTACACTTTTAGTTATTATTAAATCATACCCCTATATTTTATAAATGATTTTAAGCACCCCTGCACTAAATAAAATCGTAAATCACACCCTTATATCAATTTGTTTTAACTAACTTAGTTGAGATACATACATATTTTGCGCATGTCGCGTGTTCCAATTTCGTTAAAACTAACATAAAATTTTGACAAATAAGTAAAATTTGTAGAATAAACCATGTTCTTAATAAGATGTAAAATCTATAGATGACACCCATATGTTCAAACTTTCCATTATTTTTAATAGTATTAGAACACGTGACATGCGTAAAATATGTGTGTGCCTCAATTTCATTAAAACTAAGGAGGTTATTTACAATTTTACAAAGTACAAGGTGATTGAAATCGTTTTTAAAATATAGGGGGTGTATGATTAAGCAATAATTTAAAATGCAAGAGTGTATTTTAAGCATGTTTAACATGAGATGTAAGTAATGAGCATATACACACCGTTCATCTACCTAAAAAACTGTCCAAGTGCAACATGCTGAATCTTTTGAAAGAAATTGTCCTAACTATGTTGACAAATTATTGATCATGGGTATTTCTAACCTCTCCAAAGGCACCTCGACCAATAATTGTCAAAAGGTCGAAATCTTCAACACAAATTTTATGTCTTTTGAGTCGCATGTACTCTGTCTCCTTGCGCTCCAAATCCTTCAATTGATTAATTTGTTCTTCTTCTGATACATCTGAAGATGCTAACTTCCTTTCCAGCACTGAACGCCTACATATATTAAAATAATTTAGAGAACCTGCCTCGTCAATTGCTAAATCCATAGTTCAATTCCTAATTTATATGCCACATGGTAGTAAATGCAAATTCCAAAACCATTTTGGATGGAAAAACTATGTCAAATAATGCAGGCAATCAATTTTTTTCATAAATATAATATAGCATACCTTAACCTGTGCTATAAAAAATATTTCACAAAATTTCTAGCCACCATAGGGCAAATATTATAGGGTTAGTAATATCTAGTTTCAAACTTGAGGAGGTGAAGAAAATCGGAAGCTGAAAAAGGCACATCTCTAAGAAACACGACAACCCGCTACAAAAATTCTCTTGAATGTTTACCAGGTCAAAGCTCGAGATTTGTTAAATCACGACTAGACCCAAAATCTGGGTGTGTTCGGCTCATAGATTCAGGTTACATAAGCCTAACCGCGTTCGTCTCCTAGTTTTGGAACCCAGGTTGGTGGGTTTCTTAACCCATCATATGTAATAAATTCATTTTTTTCAGAGTTTCAACATATTTTACAATAACTCACACCTAACAGACACACTGTTTTGACAATCCAACCACAATCAAACCCCAGGCTTAACAAACTCAAGCATAACAACAACGTCCAAACCCACGAGCCAAACGCCCCCAAGTATTAGGCTAAGGTAAATTTAATCATTTATCTCAACACTTCTCCTCATGTGTGGACTCAGATATTTTGCATGGGCCCAAATGTAGAAAATTAATAAATGTGGCCGAAATGATCGTGCAGAGGCTTGATTAAACTAATAGGCTAAGGCAAATTCAATCATATATCTCGACAAGATTACTCTCTTTCTATAACTATTTGGTAATTTGAAAAATTTCCTAAAATGGGAATTCAATGTACAAAAAATAACCAAAATTGAATGGAAAACGCGATCTTGGAATGAGATTTAAAAGGGAAAAAAAAAAGGTGGGAATAAATTTAGAACCTTTCCTTGCGTTCCTTAATGTGTTTTCTCTGAGCCTTGTAATGATTCTCGATATATTGTTTAGCTGCAGCAACCCTTTCCATGGTCAAGCTGGAAACAGTGGCTCCTCCTCCAGCTTCTTCCTCTTCTCGTCCCGCCTCCTCGTCTTCCTTCTTGGAATCCCCCTCCTCCTGCTGCTGCTGCTGATTCTCATTCTCCATTTTTTTTTCTCTCTCAAAACCCAAAACGAGATATTTGATTTGATTTGATTTCTCTCTCTCTGAAAATGAAATTGAGTTTTTTTTTTTTCTTTCTAATTTCAAAGAACGACAACGAAGCAGGAAGAATGAGACCTCAAAAAATAACAAACAAACAGACAAACAAAGCTGAGAGGACATGTGTGAATCCATGATTCGTTCTTTCTTCCAAATTGCAAATTCAATTACCTTAGAATCTAAGACAACCTCTCGTAACAAATTTTAATGTTTTATTTTATTTTTGGTAGTAAATTTTTTTATAATGTTTATAAATATAGTAATTTTAAGATGAGGTGTAAATATAGTATTTTTAATAATAAGCTAATTATTAATTTCAATAAAATAATTAGAATTTGTCTCAAATATCATAAATCTACATACTAATTATTAAAATCTCATAACTTTTTAAAAATTACTCAAATAAAGATATTTAT